>JAIOJX010000032.1:119496478-120797978 GCA_022376925.1 Tragulus kanchil | reverse complement strand
CCCATTCTATTTTTTTCCCTCTATTTCTATGCATTGCTCACTTAAGAAGGTTTTCTTATCTCTCCTTGCTATTCTCTGGAACTCTGCATTCAGTTGTGTATATTTTTCCTTTCTCCTTTGCCTTTCGTTTCTCTTCTTTTCTCAGCTATTTGTAAGGCTTGCTCAGACAACCATTTTGCCTTTTTTGCATTTCTTCTTTTGGGGGGATGGTTTTGGTCACCGCCTCCTGTACAATAGATTACATACCTCCATTCATAGTTCTTCAGGCACTCTATCAGATCTAATCCCTTGAATCTATTTGTCACTTCTACCATATAATCGCAAGAGATATAATTTAGGTCATACCTGAATCCCCTAGTGGTTTTTCCAACTTTCTTCAATTTGAGTCTGAATTTTGCAATAAGGAGCTCATGATATGAGCCACATCAGCTCCAGATCTTGTTTTTGCTAACTGTACAGAGCTTCTCCATCTTCAGCTGCAAATAATATAATCAATGACCATCTGATAATGTCCAAGTATAGAGTCGTCTCTTGCATTGTTGGAAGAGGGTGTTCACTATGACCAGTGCATTCTCTTGACAAAACTCTGGTAGCCTTCACCCTGCTTCATTTTGGACTCCAAGGCCAAACTTGCCTGCTACTCCAGGTATATCCTGACTTCCTACTTTTGCATTCCAGTGCCCTATGATGAAAAGGACATCTTTTTTTTGGTGTTACTTCTGTAGGTCTTGTAGTTCTTCAGAGACCATTCAACTTTATCTTCTTCAGCATTAGTGGTTGGAGCACAGACTTGGATTACTGTGATGCTGAATGGTTTGCCTTGGAAACTAACAGAGATCATTCTGTCGTTTTTGAGACTGCATCCAAGCATTCTGAACTCTTCTGTTGACTATGAGGACTACTCTGTTTTAAGGGTTCTTGCCCACAGCAGTAGATATAATCCCCCATTTCCATCCATTTTAGTTCACTGATTCCTAAAATGTCTATGTTCACTCTTGCCATCGCCTGTTTGACTACTTCCAATTAACCCTGATTCATGGACTTAACATTCTAGGTTCCTATGCAATATTGTTCTTTACAGTGTCAGACTTTACCTTCACCACCAGACACATCCACAGCTGGGCATCATTTCTGCTGTGGCTTGGCCTCTTCATTCCTTCTGGAGCTGTTTCTCTGCTCTTCTCCAGTAGCATACTGTCACCTACCAACCTGGGGGACTTATTGTTCAATGTCATACCTTGTTGTCTTTTCATACTGTTTGCTATTCCCTTCTCTAGTGAACCACGTTTTGTCAGAACACTCCACCATGACCCGTCCATCTTGGGTGGCCCTACTCAGCATGGCTCATAGTTTCACTGAGTTATACAAGGCTCTGATCCATGAGGTCTTTTTGGTCAGTTTCCTGTGACTGTGGTTTCCATTCTGTTTGCCCTCTGATGGCTGAGGATAAGAGGTTTCCATCTGTGGGCCAGCTTCACTGCATGGAAAATTTGGAAGTCTGAATTTTGCAATAAGGAGCTCATGATATGAGCCACATCAGCTCAGATCTTGTTTTTGCTAACTGTACAGAGCTTCTCCATCTTCAGCTGCAAATAATATAATCAATGACCATCTGATAATGTCCAAGTATAGAGTCGTCTCTTGCATTGTTGGAAGAGGGTGTTCACTATGACCAGTGCATTCTCTTGACAAAACTCTGGTAGCCTTCACCCTGCTTCATTTTGGACTCCAAGGCCAAACTTGCCTGCTACTCCAGGTATATCCTGACTTCCTACTTTTGCATTCCAGTGCCCTATGATGAAAAGGACATCTTTTTTTTGGTGTTACTTCTGTAGGTCTTGTAGTTCTTCAGAGACCATTCAACTTTATCTTCTTCAGCATTAGTGGTTGGAGCACAGACTTGGATTACTGTGATGCTGAATGGTTTGCCTTGGAAACTAACAGAGATCATTCTGTCGTTTTTGAGACTGCATCCAAGCATTCTGAACTCTTCTGTTGACTATGAGGACTACTCTGTTTTAAGGGGTTCTTGCCCACAGCAGTAGATATAATCCCCCATTTCCATCCATTTTAGTTCACTGATTCCTAAAATGTCTATGTTCACTCTTGCCATCGCCTGTTTGACTACTTCCAATTAACCCTGATTCATGGACTTAACATTCTAGGTTCCTATGCAATATTGTTCTTTACAGTGTCAGACTTTACCTTCACCACCAGACACATCCACAGCTGGGCATCATTTCTGCTGTGGCTTGGCCTCTTCATTCCTTCTGGAGCTGTTTCTCTGCTCTTCTCCAGTAGCATACTGTCACCTACCAACCTGGGGGACTTATTGTTCAATGTCATACCTTGTTGTCTTTTCATACTGTTTGCTATTCCCTTCTCTAGTGAACCACGTTTTGTCAGAACACTCCACCATGACCCGTCCATCTTGGGTGGCCCTACTCAGCATGGCTCATAGTTTCACTGAGTTATACAAGGCTCTGATCCATGAGGTCTTTTTGGTCAGTTTCCTGTGACTGTGGTTTCCATTCTGTTTGCCCTCTGATGGATGAGGATAAGAGGCTTGTGCAAGCTTCCTGATGGGAGGGACTGGTTATGGAGAAAACTGGGTCATGCTATGGTGGGCAGGGCCATGCTCAGTAAATCCAGTTTTCTGCTTATGAGTAGGGCTCTGCTCCCTCTCTGCAGTTTGGTCTGAGGCAGCGCAGTCCTAGAGTCTGCAGTCTCTATGGTAGGCTATAGGCTCTATGGTAGGAGTAATGGCAACCTCCTTCAAGAGGACTCATGCCAGCACACTGTGCCTCCTGGGATGCTGCTCCCAGTGCCCGTGACCCCATGGCTGGCCACTGTTTACCCACACCTCTGCTGAAGACTTCCAAAACTCACCCGACTGCTATCCTAATGAAAAGGAACAAATATAAGAGACTGGCTGGTCTCTCTCTTCTCAATTCAGCTCCACCCCTCCACCAACACATACAGAGAAAAAGTCAGGTGAGGACACAGTCAGAAAGTAGTCTGTCTATAATCTGAGGAGGGAAGCATCACCATAAACCAATCCCACGAGCAACCTGATTTTGTATATCTAGACTCAGGAACTATAAGAAAAGAAGTTTCTGTTGTTTAAACCACCCCATCTATAATATTTAGTTATGGCGGTCCAAGCACACGAATATACATGGTCACAGGACAAATGAGGCTATAGCAGTTGGTTTTTTTTTTTTTTTAAAGATTTATTTATTTATTTATTTTGGGTGGGGGTCGGGTTGGGGAGGGAGGGGAGCAGGCGGGCCACTTCTATTGGTCTTTCATTTCTCCATTTTCTTCCGTCTTTGTTCTTTGGCTCCTGTGGGCCTCCCGTCACGGTGGCCTCCATTGTCGCAGAGCACCAGCTCTGGGTGCATGCGCTCCAGAACTCCGGCTCGGTAATTGGACACATTGGTCAAGCCGCTCTGCGGCATGTGGGATCTTCCCAGGCCAGGGATCGAACTGGCGGCCCTTGCACTGCAAGGCGGTGTCCTTATCCACTGGACCACCAGGGGAAGCCCTATAGCAGTTTTTTGAGAGTATCTCATACAACACTACTCAGTTTTCAAGTTGTCCTTAAGACTCTTCACCCTTCATTTTACTATAATCTGACTCGTAGTAAAATAGAGCATAAGAATAAAAATAATAACGATAAAAAAGCAAACTGGAAGTTAAAATTTTATTATCTTTTGAATCTCAAGACTATTTTCCCTTTACTATTTTAGCCAAGTTGTTAATTGCATTGAGCTTTTATTTTTTTATATTTTTTTCCAAGATATCTGTTCCCTTTTTTTTTAACTTTTATTTTACTTTTAGCTTTTTTTTTTTTAATCAGTAAAATAGGGATGATCATCCCAATGCTACTTGTTTCACTAGTCTGTGAAGAACATGATAAAATGGCTTTAAAAGTACATAATAAAGTTAATAGGAATTATTAAAGGAAAATTTGCCATTTACTACCTTTCTCAGGGGGAAAACTCAAATCCTGACTAGTGCATGTACTAACAAAAAGGACACAGGATGTTAGAATCTCCTGTTACTATTTAGCCCCTATGGATTCTCATATTCACAACTGAGTATCTGTTAAAATTACTTCTTTTTAAATTGGAGTATAATTGCTACAATGTTGCATTGCTTTCTGCTATACAATGAGGTAAATCAGCTATATGTATACATACATCTCCTCCCTCTTGGACCTCCCTCCCATCTCCCCATCCCATCCATCTAGATCATCACAGAGCACTGAGTTGAGTGTCCTCTGTTATACATCAGGTTCTCACTAGCGATGCATTTTACATCTGTCCATCCCACCCTCCAGAGTCCACATGTCCATCCTCTACATTTGTCTCTATTCCTGCCCTGCAAATAGGTTCATTTGTACCACTTTTCTAGATTCTATATATGTGTTATTATATATATAATACGTGATTTCTGTTTTTCTCTTTCTTATTTCACTCTGTATGAAAACTTTGTCCTTTCTCTCTTTGGCTTCCTCTTACTGTAGACTGGGACCTTTAAAAATTGTAGTAATGCATTCTTCTAAGGAGAAGTGAAAATGCCTTATTTATTCCAAAAGATAGTTAATGACACTAGGCCTTGAGACAGAAGAGTAACCTGAATTCTTAAAATGGATCTGGAGAACAGAGCCACCCCCTAAGATTAGACTCACTTTTTTACCTTATTTACCTCACTTTGGAAAGGATTAACTGATTCTCCATGGTGGAAAACTATCTTAATTCTAATAATTCTCATTGTTTTGTTTTTGCTACTTGCTCCATGCATCTGTAATTGCATAGTGGGATTTGTTTCTGTCTAAAAGTTTTTAACTTACAAATGACTGCTCGTGCTCCTACTATCTCTTCCAGCTATTACTTGAGACCCTTGGATCAGAGAACCTGAAAAAAAATGGGGAGGAGACTATGTTGCCTCAACAACTTAGGGCTTGTGCCCCTTCTCAGTATGGTAGAAGTTACAGAAGAGACACATCACCCCTCTTCCCTGGCAACGTAATTCTCCTAAAAGAGAAAAGGAGGAATGAGAGGGGTGCATAGGCAGACTTGGTAAGGGGGCCAGCGGTTTCAAAGGAGGAGGAGGGTAAACAATTTTAGCCAAGGTGCCTTCACTTTGATTGCTAGGCCTATGACAATAATCTATCTTGCCTAAGACTTTCTTTAAGCCCAGAGCTAATGTTTATAACAACACTATATCTTGCTGAAGGATATGTTACTCCTTCTTAGCTTGTACCTTTTATCTAAAGATGTACGTTGTGGGTGTGGGTCTGGTAAGACCTTTATCTCCTTAAAATATTCTTTTGATCTACTGTTAATAACCAACTAGAAAAGTACAAAATGCCTCACTTAAACTAGCTTCTAGGAGTACTCTTCTATCCCTCTTCTAGTTTCTTTAGCTAGAAGCTTTCTCTGTCTCTTTTTTTCTTTAATAAAACTTTTTCTGCAGGTAAAAAAAAAAAAAAAGAATCTGCAGCCCTGACACATTTAAGAGTAATCTGTGAACATCCTAGAAAATATACCCTCTTTGATTTCTAAGAAAAGAATACAACAGCATATTCTAGTAATAGCCAAGGTAATGCTGTCCAATGGAACTTCCTGTGATGATGGTAATGTTCTATACCTGTGTCATCCAATGGGTAACCACTAGCCATATGGGGCTATCCAGCACCTGAAATGGTATGACTGAAGAGTTGCATTTTTAGTTATAGTTAATTCCTCTTTAATTTAAATAGGCACATGTGGCCAGTGGCTATTATACTGGGTAGTGCAAGTCTAGAGAATATAAAGACTCTGGTATTTCTGGAAACACTTGAGGGGAAGATAATACGTAATAGAAAAATCTACAAAGCTATGGAAGCACCCTTTCAAAAAGTCATAAAACAATCACAATAGATCATTCCCTGAAGCAAAGTCAAAAAAAATTCTTCACATATTGTATTAAGAAAAAATCCAGTTATAAAGTATTACTCTATATCTGCAATAGTAATAAGGTGATAATTATTAACATTACATAGCTTACGATTTTAAAGTGTTTACTATGTATCAGATACTATGCTATTATGCTAGTATTTCAAGAACATCGTCTTGTTGAATCCTCTCTAGTATGATACCACTTAGTCTGGTTCCATTACCTCGTTATACTCCCTAACCAGGCCCTACCCTGCTAAGGTTCCAAGATTAGACGAGATCAGGTGCGTTCAGGGTGATATGGCCATAGACTACCCCTTTATACTACTGAGGAAATAATATTCAGAGAGGCTGATACATTCCTAAAAGGTTATAGTCAGTAGAAAGGCCAGGATCTGAGTCTAAACTATGTTCTTAACTACGTTGCCTTCTCCTCAAAAAAAAAAAAAAAAAAGGCAAAAAGGATAACAAAAAATAAATCTTACAAATGTTTCTGACATAAAGAAATCCAGCTTGGACAGTCTTCCCATTTTACTATAATATAAAGCACTGGTGCTTATTAGCTTGATCTGGATACTAAATAATATGAGGTGCAGTCTGGGATTTAATGAGGTTAAAAAAAATACCAAGAAAATTTTTTTTTTGGTCAGCCCTGACACATTTAAGAGTAATCTGTGAACATCCTAGAAAATATACCCTCTTTGATTTCTAAGAAAAGAATACAACAGCATATTCTAGTAATAGCCAAGGTAATGCTGTCCAATGGAACTTCCTGTGATGATGGTAATGTTCTATACCTGTGTCATCCAATGGGTAACCACTAGCCATATGGGGCTATCCAGCACCTGAAATGGTATGACTGAAGAGTTGCATTTTTAGTTATAGTTAATTCCTCTTTAATTTAAATAGGCACATGTGGCCAGTGGCTATTATACTGGGTAGTGCAAGTCTAGAGAATATAAAGACTCTGGTATTTCTGGAAACACTTGAGGGGAAGATAATACGTAATAGAAAAATCTACAAAGCTATGGAAGCACCCTTTCAAAAAGTCATAAAACAATCACAATAGATCATTCCCTGAAGCAAAGTCAAAAAAAATTCTTCACATATTGTATTAAGAAAAAATCCAGTTATAAAGTATTACTCTATATCTGCAATAGTAATAAGGTGATAATTATTAACATTACATAGCTTACGATTTTAAAGTGTTTACTATGTATCAGATACTATGCTATTATGCTAGTATTTCAAGAACATCGTCTTGTTGAATCCTCTCTAGTATGATACCACTTAGTCTGGTTCCATTACCCCGTTATACTCCCTAACCAGGCCCTACCCTGCTAAGGTTCCAAGATTAGACGAGATCAGGTGCGTTCAGGGTGATATGGCCATAGACTACCCCTTTATACTACTGAGGAAATAATATTCAGAGAGGCTGATACATTCCTAAAAGGTTATAGTCAGTAGAAAGGCCAGGATCTGAGTCTAAACTATGTTCTTAACTACGTTGCCTTCTCCTCAAAAAAAAAAAAAAAAAAAAAGGCAAAAAGGATAACAAAAAATAAATCTTACAAATGTTTCTGACATAAAGAAATCCAGCTTGGACAGTCTTCCCATTTTACTGTAATATAAAGCACTGGTGCTTATTAGCTTGATCTGGATACTAAATAATATGAGGTGCAGTCTGGGATTTAATGAGGTAAAACTAGATTACATAGAGGGTGTTCAAAGCTTCAAATATTCATAGAGCTTGGAAAATACAAAAGAAGTACTACAGGCTTACACGCACATACCAGTGAGGAGGAAGAAGACAGGGAAGGAGGCATGTCTCCCTCAGAAATGGAAACTGAAAAATAGAAAAATCAAACAAACTTTGACAATACATTAAGACAGACCTCTTTCAGCAGTGAAAGCAACTGTGGTTTTAATAAGCCACAATCCTATGCTGATAAGCAGAGATCAAAACAGAAAAGCTGGAAGCAGAACACCCGTCCCACTGTGGTCAGGGAGGACAAGCTACAAGCAGGCAGGGGAAAGAAAAGGGACTGGTCTGGAATGCGCCACCTGATCAGCTGCTCCCTCTAATTAGCAAGTATTCCTAGGGCCTCTCAGTTGATCCTCTACCTCCAGCTCTCCTTCATTTACCTCTATTCCACTCAGAGATAATAAGTGTGAAGAGACGGCAATATTCCTCCGGGACCATCTGCCAGAAGAGGTGGGAGGGGATGCAAGCTAGGCCATCCCTTCCTCAAAGAGAGTAATAAACCCTCTGTCTTGTGCACGGAGCAGATGTGAACAAAGAAGATGAAAGAGATCTCTTCTTGGCAATCATCCCTACCTCCACTCCATCTTTTGCAATTACATATCTACATGTACATACAGAAAGAAATCCAGAGAACATCAATATTTCCTTTAACAAGCAAAGCAACTAGCAATGAATGGCTAACGAAAATTTAGAAAAGCCATAACTCCTTTTATCTTATAGGCAGTCCTAATAGAATTCAACTATGCATAATGTTTATCCTTTATAGAGCCTTACGGGAGGTCTGATCCAGAGCACAGAAGAAGCTAATATTTTTTAGATGCTTCTGACTCATGTTTCTTGAACAGGGAAGAAACTTAGTGATACCAATGGCCACCATGTCATACTTCCTGGCAGACATGCATGGGTCTGCTTTTATGAAATAAGTAATACACAACCATCATCATCATTGTAGTTAATATTGGGAATGAAGCAGATAACAGTACTGAATGATCTACTCTGCCAGTCAGAATACTCTAGAGGTAGAGCTTTATGTTCAAATCTAGATCCTAGACTCTGAATAAGATAGAGAAACAGATTCTCATTAGAGGAAAGCAACAAGGATAGTGAGGGTTTAAAAACTTGGGAGGTGAGGCAGGAGAAGACAAGATTCAGGGAAGCAGGAAAGTTTTTGCAAAGATCTGCAGTGTTCTCAAAAGGTTGTAAGAGGGGAACTGAAAATAGAAAATCAAACAAACTTTGACAATACATTAAGACAGACCTCTTTCAGCAGTGAAAGCAACTGTGGTTTTAATAAGCCACAATCCTATGCTGATAAGCAGAGATCAAAACAGAAAAGCTGGAAGCAGAACACCCGTCCCACTGTGGTCAGGGAGGACAAGCTACAAGCAGGCAGGGGAAAGAAAAGGGACTGGTCTGGAATGCGCCACCTGATCAGCTGCTCCCTCTAATTAGCAAGTATTCCTAGGGCCTCTCAGTTGATCCTCTACCTCCAGCTCTCCTTCATTTACCTCTATTCCACTCAGAGATAATAAGTGTGAAGAGACGGCAATATTCCTCCGGGACCATCTGCCAGAAGAGGTGGGAGGGGATGCAAGCTAGGCCATCCCTTCCTCAAAGAGAGTAATAAACCCTCTGTCTTGTGCACGGAGCAGATGTGAACAAAGAAGATGAAAGAGATCTCTTCTTGGCAATCATCCCTACCTCCACTCCATCTTTTGCAATTACATATCTACATGTACATACAGAAAGAAATCCAGAGAACATCAATATTTCCTTTAACAAGCAAAGCAACTAGCAATGAATGGCTAACGAAAATTTAGAAAAGCCATAACTCCTTTTATCTTATAGGCAGTCCTAATAGAATTCAACTATGCATAATGTTTATCCTTTATAGAGCCTTACGGGAGGTCTGATCCAGAGCACAGAAGAAGCTAATATTTTTTAGATGCTTCTGACTCATGTTTCTTGAACAGGGAAGAAACTTAGTGATACCAATGGCCACCATGTCATACTTCCTGGCAGACATGCATGGGTCTGCTTTTATGAAATAAGTAATACACAACCATCATCATCATTGTAGTTAATATTGGGAATGAAGCAGATAACAGTACTGAATGATCTACTCTGCCAGTCAGAATACTCTAGAGGTAGAGCTTTATGTTCAAATCTAGATCCTAGACTCTGAATAAGATAGAGAAACAGATTCTCATTAGAGGAAAGCAACAAGGATAGTGAGGGTTTAAAAAAACTTGGGAGGTGAGGCAGGAGAAGACAAGATTCAGGGGAAGCAGGAAAGTTTTTTGCAAAGATCTGCAGTGTTCTCATGAAGAGAAGAGATTTGCTTTGCTTGTTTAGTATCAGAGGGTGCAAGCTATAGACAAACAAGGTTCACTCATTACTAGGTAGAACTTCCTCACAGTCGGAGGTATCCACCATGAGATATACTCTCTGGGAAGGGAAGGTATGAATCTGCCATTGTTGCAGGTGTAGAGGTAGAGGAAATAAAACCTCTTAGTGGAAATACTAAATCATAAAAAGGAAGAGGAAGGCTGGACTCAGTAGAGGTCTTGCCCAAATTTGAGAGTCCATAATTTTATGGGGGTATGGATGTCCTGCTTTCATCATTACCACACTGTCCAACTTGAGGTCTGCAGCATGGGCAGTGGGCATATTTGCAGTATCAACTTTCTCTCCGAAAGCTTACAGAACAGTGATACAGAGGCAGAAGAAATAACAACATCAATACCATTATCACAGTCTTATTTCCCTTGCATCTTCATCTACCATGCAATGGCACTGAAGTGGGCACTACATACTTCATGGCTAATCTTTGAGAGTCCAGCTAGGCTATTGTGAGACTCTGAGCTGGTGAGATATTGTCTATGGTTTTTCACTTTCCTCATTTGGAAAACGAAGGGGTTGAACTGCATTACTCATAAAAGGGAAGATCAAGGTCCCCTTTAATTTCCTTCATATTGTGAGTCTGTGGGGCAACAGCAGCAGGGATCTAGCTCAATTATTGCCTCCCTACGCAAAATGACTTAACCTGGCAGATACTTTTGAAATACCTTTCCCTTTGGAATAATGATGTGTGTCACCTTCATTTTACACAGTAAATATAGTCCTGAAAGGTAAAGATCAATAGTGATTTATGAAATAAGTAATACACAACCATCATCATCATTGTAGTTAATATTGGGAATGAAGCAGATAACAGTACTGAATGATCTACTCTGCCAGTCAGAATACTCTAGAGGTAGAGCTTTATGTTCAAATCTAGATCCTAGACTCTGAATAAGATAGAGAAACAGATTCTCATTAGAGGAAAGCAACAAGGATAGTGAGGGTTTAAAAAAACTTGGGAGGTGAGGCAGGAGAAGACAAGATTCAGGGGAAGCAGGAAAGTTTTTTGCAAAGATCTGCAGTGTTCTCATGAAGAGAAGAGATTTGCTTTGCTTGTTTAGTATCAGAGGGTGCAAGCTATAGACAAACAAGGTTCACTCATTACTAGGTAGAACTTCCTCACAGTCGGAGGTATCCACCATGAGATATACTCTCTGGGAAGGGAAGGTATGAATCTGCCATTGTTGCAGGTGTAGAGGTAGAGGAAATAAAACCTCTTAGTGGAAATACTAAATCATAAAAAGGAAGAGGAAGGCTGGACTCAGTAGAGGTCTTGCCCAAATTTGAGAGTCCATAATTTTATGGGGGTATGGATGTCCTGCTTTCATCATTACCACACTGTCCAACTTGAGGTCTGCAGCATGGGCAGTGGGCATATTTGCAGTATCAACTTTCTCTCCGAAAGCTTACAGAACAGTGATACAGAGGCAGAAGAAATAACAACATCAATACCATTATCACAGTCTTATTTCCCTTGCATCTTCATCTACCATGCAATGGCACTGAAGTGGGCACTACATACTTCATGGCTAATCTTTGAGAGTCCAGCTAGGCTATTGTGAGACTCTGAGCTGGTGAGATATTGTCTATGGTTTTTCACTTTCCTCATTTGGAAAACGAAGGGGTTGAACTGCATTACTCATAAAAGGGAAGATCAAGGTCCCCTTTAATTTCCTTCATATTGTGAGTCTGTGGGGCAACAGCAGCAGGGATCTAGCTCAATTATTGCCTCCCTACGCAAAATGACTTAACCTGGCAGATACTTTTGAAATACCTTTCCCTTTGGAATAATGAACAATGTGTGTCACCTTCATTTTACACAGTAAATATAGTCCTGAAAGGTAAAGTATAAATACAATTTTTAATAAAAAATGAAGTGCATTTTACACACACCAAAATGGTTAAAAGAAATCTTATAAAAATAAGTGCAAAAAAAAAAGCACAATATTGCTGCAAAGCAACTTGTTCTACATGAAGAGCCGACTCATTGGAAAAGACTTTGATGGTGGGAAAGATTTGAAAGGTGATGGCAGAGGATAAGATGGTTAGATAGCATCACTGACTTGGTGGACAAGTATCTGAGTAAACTCTAGGAGATAGTGGAGGACAGAGGAGCCCCGTGTGCTACAGTCCACATGAACACAAAGAATCAGACAAGACCTAGTAACTGAAAAATAATAACTTGTTCTGTAAATTTGGATTTTATACCGTGGAATTATCCCTATCGTTGGGGTGATCAGTCTGTTGGTACGAATACAAACTACACGTCTGAAAGGAATATTAAGTCATTTAGTTCAATGTTCTCCTTCCGCTGCCTCTTAACTCAACCAACCACAGCCAATGCTTGAATATTCTTTCTAACATCCTTACCAAGTTTCTGCTTACTCTTCCAGCGAGGAAGACCCCACATCTCCCATGAAACTCCTTCCATGCTTGGCAGTGCACCTTGGCTTTAGGCAAGTGAGTCTCAGTATTTTCCCTATACTAACAAGCACAAGGGTATCCTCTATTAGTACCAGTTTCACATATAACCATGCTTTTAATAGAGGCTCTCTCTAGCGAGCAAGATGGTGATTGGGAGGCAAACTTTCTCTTTCATTTGGTATACTTCTGTTGGTTATTTTTTACAATGAATATATATTAGTTTAATACATTTTAAACAGTGGTGTAAAGGGGTAAATATTAATCACATGAGGGATGGGTGTTGGATGGGAACAAGGGGTTGAACTGCATTACTCATAAAAGGGAAGATCAAGGTCCCCTTTAATTTCCTTCATATTGTGAGTCTGTGGGGCAACAGCAGCAGGGATCTAGCTCAATTATTGCCTCCCTCGCAAAATGACTTAACCTGGCAGATACTTTTGAAATACCTTTCCCTTTGGAATAATGAACAATGTGTGTCACCTTCATTTTACACAGTAAATATAGTCCTGAAAGGTAAAGTATAAATACAATTTTTAATAAAAAATGAAGTGCATTTTACACACACCAAAATGGTTAAAAGAAATCTTATAAAAATAAGTGCAAAAAAAGCACAATATTGCTGCAAAGCAACTTGTTCTACATGAAGAGCCGACTCATTGGAAAAGACTTTGATGGTGGGAAAGATTTGAAAGGTGATGGCAGAGGATAAGATGGTTAGATAGCATCACTGACTTGGTGGACAAGTATCTGAGTAAACTCTAGGAGATAGTGGAGGACAGAGGAGCCCCGTGTGCTACAGTCCACATGAACACAAAGAATCAGACAAGACCTAGTAACTGAAAAATAATAACTTGTTCTGTAAATTTGGATTTTATACCGTGGAATTATCCCTATCGTTGGGGTGATCAGTCTGTTGGTACGAATACAAACTACACGTCTGAAAGGAATATTAAGTCATTTAGTTCAATGTTCTCCTTCCGCTGCCTCTTAACTCAACCAACCACAGCCAATGCTTGAATATTCTTTCTAACATCCTTACCAAGTTTCTGCTTACTCTTCCAGCGAGGAAGACCCCACATCTCCCCATGAAACTCCTTCCATGCTTGGCAGTGCACCTTGGCTTTAGGCAAGTGAGTCTCAGTATTTTCCCTATACTAACAAGCACAAGGGTATCCTCTATTAGTACCAGTTTCACATATAACCATGCTTTTAATAGAGGCTCTCTCTAGCGAGCAAGATGGTGATTGGGAGGCAAACTTTCTCTTTCATTTGGTATACTTCTGTTGGTTATTTTTTACAATGAATATATATTAGTTTAATACATTTTAAACAGTGGTGTAAAGGGGTAAATATTAATCACATGAGGGATGGGTGTTGGATGGGAACAAGTCCCTCTAGAGGAACAACAGAATAAGTGGAAATAGTGTGCTATGATTTGACACCTCCATTGGCTATAATATACTTGGGTGGAGCTTCCCTGGTGTCCAGTGGGTAAGGACACCGCCTTGCAGTGCAAGGGGCACCGGTTCGATCCCTGGCCTGGAAAGATCTCACGTGCTGCAGAGCGGCTGGACCAATGTGTCCAACTACCGAGCCAGAGCTCTGGAACGCATGCGCCCAGAGCCGGTGCTCTACGGCGAGAGAGGCCACCGTGATGGGAGGCCCACACAGGTCAAAGAACAAATATGGATAAATATGGATAAATGAAAGACCAATAGAAGTGGCCAAAATATATATATAAATATATATATATATAAAATATATAAATATATATAATATATAAAAATATATTAAAAATATAAAAAATATATACACACACACACACAGACACACTGTATAGAGTAGGCACTGAATTGACTGTAATATAGTTGGTAGGGGAAGTTGGATGCCCTCTACTTCCTTGAAAACCATGGCTAATCTCTCTCTCAACTGAGTAAGTCAGCTCTTCGGGCAGTTTTTTTTTTTTTTTGACTTTATTTGACTTTGTTTCCCAACCCGATATAGTGGACAAAATTAATTCTGTAATTATAAGGATCATTAATTAATTTACTAACTTTCTTTTTTCCTAAACAACAAAACTCTGTCAAGCTATTATCCTTCAATTAAAAAAATTAAAAATTAAAATAAATAAATGAATGAATAAATAAATATAGAGGATAAGTCTGCTCACTTTTTGTTTTTTGATTTTTTTTTCTGTTCACTTTTTGATTCAGTGGTTTGTTTTTCTGGCAGTGCACCTTGGCTTTAGGCAAGTGAGTCTCAGTATTTTCCCTATACTAACAAGCACAAGGGTATCCTCTATTAGTACCAGTTTCACATATAACCATGCTTTTAATAGAGGCTCTCTCTAGCGAGCAAGATGGTGATTGGGAGGCAAACTTTCTCTTTCATTTGGTATACTTCTGTTGGTTATTTTTTACAATGAATATATATTAGTTTAATACATTTTAAACAGTGGTGTAAAGGGGTAAATATTAATCACATGAGGGATGGGTGTTGGATGGGAACAAGTCCCTCTAGAGGAACAACAGAATAAGTGGAAATAGTGTGCTATGATTTGACACCTCCATTGGCTATAATATACTTGGGTGGAGCTTCCCTGGTGTCCAGTGGGTAAGGACACCGCCTTGCAGTGCAAGGGGCACCGGTTCGATCCCTGGCCTGGAAAGATCTCACGTGCTGCAGAGCGGCTGGACCAATGTGTCCAACTACCGAGCCAGAGCTCTGGAACGCATGCGCCCAGAGCCGGTGCTCTACGGCGAGAGAGGCCACCGTGATGGGAGGCCCACACAGGTCAAAGAACAAATATGGATAAATATGGATAAATGAAAGACCAATAGAAGTGGCCAAAATATATATATAAATATATATATATATAAAATATATAAATATATATAATATATAAAAATATATTAAAAATATAAAAAAAATATATACACACACACACACAGACACACTGTATAGAGTAGGCACTGAATTGACTGTAATATAGTTGGTAGGGGAAGTTGGATGCCCTCTACTTCCTTGAAAACCATGGCTAATCTCTCTCTCAACTGAGTAAGTCAGCTCTTCGGGCAGTTTTTTTTTTTTTTTGACTTTATTTGACTTTGTTTCCCAACCCGATATAGTGGACAAAATTAATTCTGTAATTATAAGGATCATTAATTAATTTACTAACTTTCTTTTTTCCTAAACAACAAAACTCTGTCAAGCTATTATCCTTCAATTAAAAAAATTAAAAATTAAAATAAATAAATGAATGAATAAATAAATATAGAGGATAAGTCTGCTCACTTTTTGTTTTTTGATTTTTTTTTCTGTTCACTTTTTGATTCAGTGGTTTGTTTTTCTGGCATTGAGTTAAATGAATTGCTTGTATATACTGGAGATTAATCCTTTGTCAACTCTTTCATTTGCAGTTTCTTTTATCCCATTCAGAGGACTGTCTTTTCACCTTGTTTATAGTTTCCTTTGCTGTACAAAAGCTTATAAGTTTAATTAGGTCCCATTTATTTTTGTTTTTATTTTCGTTGCTCTAGGAGGTGGGACATAGAGGATCTTGCTGTGATTTATATGGAAGAGTGTACTGCCAATGTTTTCCTCTAAGAGCTCTATTGTTTCTGGCCTTACATTTATGTCTTTAATCCATTTTGAGTTTATTTTTGTGTATGGTGTTAGAAAGTGTTCTAGTTTAATTCTTTTCTAGCTTTGCAGTTTTCCCAGCAATACTTATTGAAGATGCTGTCTTTTCTCCATTATATATTCTTGCCTCCTTTGTCACAGATAAGGGCCCAAAGGTGTGTAGGTTTATCTTTGAGCTTTCTATCTTGTTCCATTGATCTGTTTCTGTTTTTATGCCTGTACTATACCATCTTGGTGACTGTAGCTTTGTAGCATAGTTTGAAGTCAGGAAGGTTGATTCCTTCAATTCCGTTTTCCCTTCTCAAGATTTCTTTGGTTATTCAGGGTCTTTTTGTGTTTCCATACAAATTGTGAAATTTTTTGTTCTAGTTCTGTGAAGAATATCATTGGTAGTTTGATAGCAATTGCACTGAATTTATACATTACTTTGGGTAGTATAGTCATTTTCACAATACTGATTCTTTCAATCCAAGAACATGGTCTATTTCTCCATTTGTTTGTGTGATCTTTGATTTCATTCATTAGTTTCTTATTGCTTTCTGCATACACGTCTTTTGTCTCTTTTGGTAGGTTTTTTTCTAGGTATTTTATTTTTTGTTGCAATAGGGAATGGGAATGTTACCTTCACTTCTCTTTCTGATTTTTCATTGTTAGTGTATAGGGAATGCAAGGGACTTCTGTGTGGGAATTTTATATCCTGCCACTTTTCTGTATTCATCTATTAACTCTAGCAATTTTCTAGTGGAATCTTAAGAGTTTTCTATCTATAATATCATGTCATCTGCAAACAGTGAGAGTTTTACTTCTTTTTCAATCTGGATTCCTTTTATTTCCTTTTCTTCTCTGGTTGCAGTTGCTATGACTTTCAAAACTATGTTAATAATAGTGGTGAGAGTGGGGTACCCTTGTCTTGTTCCTGATTTTAGAGGAAATGCTTTCAGTTTTACACTGTTGAGAATAATGTTTGCTGTGAGTTTGCTGTATTAGGGCTTTACTATGTTGAGGCAGGTTCCTTCTATGCTTGCCTTATGGAGGATTTTTATAAATGGGTGTTGAATTTTGTCAAAAGCTTTCTCTGCATCCATTGAGATGATCATATGGTGTTTACCTTTCAACTTGCTGACATGGTGTATCACATTGATTTGTCTATACTAAAGAATCCTTGCATCCCTAAGATAAATTCCACTTGATCATGGTATATAATCATTATAATGTGTCCTTGGATTCTGTCTGCTAGAATTTTGTTGAGGATTTTTGCATCTATATTCATCAATGATACTGGCCTGCAGTTTTCCTATTTTGGTGGTATATTTGTCTGATTTTGGTATTAGGGTGATTGTAGCCTTGTTAAATGAGTTTGGAAGTTCTCTGTCCTCTAATTTTTTGGAAGAGTTTGAGCAAGATAGGTGTTAGGTTTTGTCTAAGCTTTTGGTAGAATTTTTCTGTGAAGGGCCCTGGGATTTTGTTTGCTGGAAGATTTTTGATCACAGTTTCAACTTCAGTGCTTGTGACTGGTCTGTTCATGATACCTATTTCCTCCTGGTTTGGTTTTGGAAGGTTGTACTTTTCTAAGAACTTGTCCATTTCTTCCAGATTGTCTATTTTACTGGCATATACTTGCTCATAGTAGTCTCTTATGATCATCTGTATTTCTTGCTGTCTGTTGTAACTTTTCTTTTTAATTTTACTGATCTGAGTCCTCTCCCTCTTTTTCTTGACAAGTCTGGTTAGTGGTTTGTCAATTTTATCTTCCCAAAGAAACTGCTTTTAGTTTACCGATCTTTGCTATTGTTTCATCTCTTTTTCATTTATTTCTGCTCTGATCTTTATGATTTCTTTCCTTCTATTAACTTTGAGGTTTTTTATTGTTGTTCTACTAGTTGCTTTAAGTGTAGTGTCAAGTTGTTTATTTGATGCTTTTCTTATTTCTTGAGATAGGCTTGTATTGCTATAAACTCCCTTCTTATAACTGCTTTAGTTGCATCCCACAGGTTTTAGATCATCATGCTTTCATTGTCATTTGTTTCTAGGTATTTTTTTGATTTCCTTTTTGATGTCTTCAGTTGCTTAGCCGCCAAGCATTTTTTTTTCTTGTAATTGATATCTAGCCTCATACATAGTGCTATGGTCAGAAAAGATGCTTGATATGATTTCAGTTTTCTTAAATTAACTGATGCTGGTTGATTTGTGACCCAAGATATGATCTATCCTGGAGAATGTTCTGTGTGTACTTGAGAAAAATGTGTATTTTGCTATTAGGGATGGAATGTCCTAAGATACTAATTAGGTTCATTTGGTATAATGTGTCATTTAAGGCTTGTGTTTCCTTATTTTCTGTTTTGATGATCTGGCCATTGGTGGAAGTGGGGTGTCAAAGTTCCCTACTATTACTGTGTTACTACCGATTTCCCCTTTTATGGTTGTTAGCATTTGCCATATGGTGTTCCTATGTTGGCTGTATAAATATTTATATAATTTTTATATCTTATTGGAGTGATCCCTTGACCATTATGTAGTGTCCTTCCTTATCCCTTGTAACAGTTTTTATTTTAAAGTCTATTTTGTCTGATATAAGTACTGCTACTCCTGCTTTCCTTTGATTCCCATTTGCATGAAATATCTTTTTCCAGCCCCTAACTGAACTAACTTTCAGTCTGTACGTATCTTTAGGTCTGAAGTGAATCTCTTGTAGGCAGCATATACATAGGTTTTGTTTCTGTATCCATTAAGCCAGCCTGTGTCTTTTGGTTGGGACATTTAGTCAATTTACATTTAGGGTAGTTATTGATATGTATGTTTCTATTGCCATTTTCTTAATTGTTTAGGGTTTGTTTTTGTGGGTCTGCTTCTTCTCTTGTGATTTCTTTCCTTCTATTAACTTTGAGGTTTTTTATTGTTGTTCTACTAGTTGCTTTAAGTGTAGTGTCAAGTTGTTTATTTGATGCTTTTCTTATTTCTTGAGATAGGCTTGTATTGCTATAAACTCCCTTCTTATAACTGCTTTAGTTGCATCCCACAGGTTTTAGATCATCATGCTTTCATTGTCATTTGTTTCTAGGTATTTTTTTGATTTCCTTTTTGATGTCTTCAGTTGCTTAGCCGCCAAGCATTTTTTTTTCTTGTAATTGATATCTAGCCTCATACATAGTGCTATGGTCAGAAAAGATGCTTGATATGATTTCAGTTTTCTTAAATTAACTGATGCTGGTTGATTTGTGACCCAAGATATGATCTATCCTGGAGAATGTTCTGTGTGTACTTGAGAAAAATGTGTATTTTGCTATTAGGGATGGAATGTCCTAAGATACTAATTAGGTTCATTTGGTATAATGTGTCATTTAAGGCTTGTGTTTCCTTATTTTCTGTTTTGATGATCTGGCCATTGGTGGAAGTGGGGTGTCAAAGTTCCCTACTATTACTGTGTTACTACCGATTTCCCCTTTTATGGTTGTTAGCATTTGCCATATGGTGTTCCTATGTTGGCTGTATAAATATTTATATAATTTTTATATCTTATTGGAGTGATCCCTTGACCATTATGTAGTGTCCTTCCTTATCCCTTGTAACAGTTTTTATTTTAAAGTCTATTTTGTCTGATATAAGTACTGCTACTCCTGCTTTCCTTTGATTCCCATTTGCATGAAATATCTTTTTCCAGCCCCTAACTGAACTAACTTTCAGTCTGTACGTATCTTTAGGTCTGAAGTGAATCTCTTGTAGGCAGCATATACATAGGTTTTGTTTCTGTATCCATTAAGCCAGCCTGTGTCTTTTGGTTGGGACATTTAGTCAATTTACATTTAGGGTAGTTATTGATATGTATGTTTCTATTGCCATTTTCTTAATTGTTTAGGGTTTGTTTTTGTGGGTCTGCTTCTTCTCTTGTGATTTCTGCTAGAGAAGTTCCTTAAGCATTTGTTGTAAGGCTACTTTGGTGGTACTGAATTCTTTTAGCTTTTGTTTGTCTATAAAGCTTTTGATTTCACCATTAAATCTGAATGAGAGCCTTGCTGGGTATAGTAATCTTGGTTGCAGGTTTTTTTCTCATCACTTTAAATATATCTTTGTCACCCCTGGCCTGCAGAGTTTCTGCTGAAGAATCAGCTGTTAGCCTTAAGGGGATTTCTTTGTATGTTATTTTTTGCTTTTCCCTTGCTGCTTTTCAATATTTTTTGTGTTTAATTTATACTAGTTTGATTAATATGCATCTTAGTATATTTCTCTTTGGGTTTATCCTGTCTGGGACTCTCTGGGCTTCCTGGAGTTCGATGGTTATTTTCTTTCCCATGTTAGGGAAGCTTTCAACTCTAATCTCCTCAAATATTTTCCGATATCCTTTTTTTTCTCTTCTTCTCGGACCCCTATAATTCGAATGTTGGTGCATTTAATATTGTCCTAGAGATCTTTGTGGCTGTCCTCGATTCTTCTCATTCTTTTTTCTTTATTCTACTCCTTAGCAGTTATTGCTATCATTTTATCTTCCAATTCACTTATCTGTTCCTGCCTCTATTATTCTGCTCTCCATTCCTTCTAGAATATTTTTAATTTCAGTGATTGTGTTGTTAGTCACCGTCTATTCTTCACTTCTTCCAGGTCTTTGTTAAATGTTTCTTGTATTTTCTCCATTGTATTTTCAATATTTTGAAACTTCTTTACTATCATTACTCTAAACTCTTTTTCAGAGAGATTGCTTATTTCCTCCTCCTCTATTTGGTCATATAGTTTTTTACCTTGCTCCTTCATTTTTCTTGTCATTTCATCTTTTTTTCTTTGGATGTGTGGGACTGTGTTCCCATCTCACTAGTTGTCTGGTCTGAGGTTTCCAGCAGTGAATATTGCAGGCAGTTAGGTAGAAACTTCAGATCTTAGTTACTTGAAGGGGTGTGACCAGCAGTTCAGACTCAGCATTTTCTATTGCCATTTTCTTAATTGTTTAGGGTTTGTTTTTGTGGGTCTGCTTCTTCTCTTGTGATTTCTGCTAGAGAAGTTCCTTAAGCATTTGTTGTAAGGCTACTTTGGTGGTACTGAATTCTTTTAGCTTTTGTTTGTCTATAAAGCTTTTGATTTCACCATTAAATCTGAATGAGAGCCTTGCTGGGTATAGTAATCTTGGTTGCAGGTTTTTTTCTCATCACTTTAAATATATCTTTGTCACCCCTGGCCTGCAGAGTTTCTGCTGAAGAATCAGCTGTTAGCCTTAAGGGGATTTCTTTGTATGTTATTTTTTGCTTTTCCCTTGCTGCTTTTCAATATTTTTTGTGTTTAATTTATACTAGTTTGATTAATATGCATCTTAGTATATTTCTCTTTGGGTTTATCCTGTCTGGGACTCTCTGGGCTTCCTGGAGTTCGATGGTTATTTTCTTTCCCATGTTAGGGAAGCTTTCAACTCTAATCTCCTCAAATATTTTCCGATATCCTTTTTTTTCTCTTCTTCTCGGACCCCTATAATTCGAATGTTGGTGCATTTAATATTGTCCTAGAGATCTTTGTGGCTGTCCTCGATTCTTCTCATTCTTTTTTCTTTATTCTACTCCTTAGCAGTTATTGCTATCATTTTATCTTCCAATTCACTTATCTGTTCCTGCCTCTATTATTCTGCTCTCCATTCCTTCTAGAATATTTTTAATTTCAGTGATTGTGTTGTTAGTCACCGTCTATTCTTCACTTCTTCCAGGTCTTTGTTAAATGTTTCTTGTATTTTCTCCATTGTATTTTCAATATTTTGAAACTTCTTTACTATCATTACTCTAAACTCTTTTTCAGAGAGATTGCTTATTTCCTCCTCCTCTATTTGGTCATATAGTTTTTTACCTTGCTCCTTCATTTTTCTTGTCATTTCATCTTTTTTTCTTTGGATGTGTGGGACTGTGTTCCCATCTCACTAGTTGTCTGGTCTGAGGTTTCCAGCAGTGAATATTGCAGGCAGTTAGGTAGAACCAGATCTTAGTACTGAGATGTGAATCTCTAGGATCCCTCACTTTGATTAACATTTCTTGGGAGTTGACGTTCTCTGTTATTCCAGCAGTTCAGACTCAGCATTTCCATCTTAGGTGGTCAGGCCAGATCTCTGGCCCGATCTCTGGGATCCCACAAGCTGTGGATTATGGAAAAGAAAAAAGAAAAAGCAACAGAAAGAATAACAAAGAATAAAAAATAGGGCTTCCCTGGTGCTCCAGTGGGTAAACAGTCTGCCTTGCGGTGAAGGGGGCACCAGTTCGATCCCTGGCCCAGGAGGATCCCACATGCTATGGAGGAGCTAGACTGCTCAAGGCACCAAAGCTGCTCCTCTCCCAACAGCCTTGCAGCTGATGGTTCCCAGGCTTCAAGAGCTTCCTCCACTGCCCCCTACCAGGTACCTGATTGCCCTGGGGGCTCCTCCCTTTAGCTGGTCCACAGGATCCCCCACCAGTGCCTGGTGAGTATCCTAGGTGTGGGGAGACACGAACTCCATGCCTTCCCTCACCACCATCTTGGCTCCACCCTCAAAGCATTCTTGACATTTCATCTATTCAGCACACTTCTCTCTGACAAACTAGACTAGACTGGAACTTCACTCGGCATTCCTACTACTATGGCTGTTTTCATTGCATTATGATCACAGTCATGCTTCACCAATTCACACTCCTCTTTTTCACCCCTCTTTTCAAAACCTATCTTCCAGAGTAAGGAATAGAAAACTTTCTGGTAACAGTGTGAGGGTAAAAAAATGCAGTTTTGTGGGCTATATGATTTCTGCCACAGCTACTTAATTCTGCCCTTCTAGAATGAAAGTAGCCACACATATTAACAAATGAACATGGTCATATTCCAATAAACCTTTACTTTTAAAAAAAAAAAAAAAAAACAGGCAGCTGACAGGATTTGGACATAGTTTACTGATCCTTGATCTAGAAGAATCTTCCCTAAATAACTGCCTAGCTGTGATGGTTCCAGTATTCTACTTCAAAAAATATATACTATATTTACTTATAAGTATTTATATAAACTTCTTAGCACTTTTATATGGTCAGTCTCCAACTTAACTAGTATACAGATCCTTTAAGGAAAGCTGATATTTTATTCATTAAACAAAATGTAGCTAAGCCTAGGACTAACACTGAGTGTTAAGAACATGACAAGTAAGTCCCAGTCTATGCTTACAAAGAACTCACAAAGAATTGATGAGTAGTCTAGAGAGAAACTCCAATACACAATCCTAATATGATGTGATTTTTTGCTCTAAGAAAGATGTGCTATACAAAGTGCTCTGAGAAAAGTGAAAGGAATGAATGACTTTGCTCGGAGAGAGGAGGAAAGCTTAACAAAAAACAGGAAGGTAAGATAAGGTTGTCAGAAAAGAAAGGAGAATGGGCATTTGAGGCAAAGGAGATGTAGTATACAGGTACTAAGGCAATGGAAATGGACTGTGTGTTTGGAGAGTAACTACCAGCTACTCTAGATGGAAAGGCAAAAGGTACACTATAGAGTCAAATGAGAGGAACTGAGGAAGATGAAAATACAAAAGTAAGTATCAGCAAACAAAGAGCCCCACTTGCCAAAATAAGACCATGGTATACATACAATGAGCAGTCTCTACCATCCCATAGATTTAAACATTCCATATCAAGATTTGATTTATTAATGATATTTTACACCCATAAAGAAGCTTTTTCATAGACTTTCACATGTATTATTTTCAAAGTGCCTACAGCTTCCATACTTACATGTCTACTAAACTCTGATAAGGATAAATGAACTTTTGATGTAGTGAGAAGGGTAAGATTTAGAGGCAAAAGATTCAGGACTAAAGCTTGTTGTTTAGTGAAACAACAGTCTGTTTACATCTCTTAACATCTCACTGTTTCTATAAAACAGGAACAGCAACAGTCCCTATTTCATAAGATTACAGAAGAAACTATTTGAGACAATTATGTGAAGAGTACTTTGCAACCCGTAAGAGAGCTGCAAAATGAGATGCAGGATTTGTGAAAGCTGCAGGATAAGTTGGCAAGAAAGAGCGAGATTCTTTTATTTACTCAAACAGCTTTTTGTGATACATACATTCATTCACAGCCTAATAGTAGGTAACTTTCCATTTCTATTACATATAAGTACAGGTTCTGACCTTTTCGAGGATCTGATTTTTGCATGGTACCATCAGTTATACCAAATAGGAATCTCCTCCTTAGCAAGATGGAGAAATCTAGAAGCAAAAGATAAAAAAAAAAAAATTAGAAATGTGAATAACTGTAGATCAAAGGAGACCTGCAATGAAATTATGTTTCAATTAGAGGAAATCAGCAGGCTCTACACCCTGAAGGGTTTTCCAGGGCAGTAATTTAGTTAAGTTTCCAGTTTCCAGGATCTTTCCCTCAGATTTTTGAGTTCAGAACCCCGATTCTGTTAAAAACAGAACAGACTCTTCAGGGCATTAATAGGTCATGAAATAATAATGGATAAACTAGAAGGTCCCTTTATTAATTCACTGTGAAAAATGTAAGTCATATAATCAAAGTATTATATACTGAAAATTACAAACATCACTGAAAGAATTTAAAGAAAGTAGAAAGACATTCATATTCATGAATTAGAAGACTAATGTTAAGATGACAGTACAGGGCTTCCCTGGTGGTTCAGTGAGTAAAGAGTCCACCTTACAGTGCAAGGGACACCAGTTTGATCCCTGGCCCGGGAATACCCCACATGTTAAGGAATGGCTGGGCTGGTGTGTCCAATTACGAGCCAGCACTCTGGAGCGCATACGCCCAGAGCCAGTGCTCTTCAGTAAGAGAGGCCACTGCAATGCGAGGCCCACACAGGCCGAAGAATAAAGATCGATGAACATAAACAAATAAAAAATCAATAAAAGAGGCCAAAATTTTTAAAAAAAAGCTATTCAAAAAAAAAAAAAAAAAGATGACAGCACTACCCAAAGATGTATAGACTCACTGTAATCCCTATCAAAACCTCAATGATGTTTTCCTGCAAAAGCAGAAAAAGCTATCCTAAAATTCACAAGGTATCTCAAAGGACCCCTCATAGCTTAAACAATCTTGAAAATGAAGAATAATGTTGGAAGACTCACATGTCCTGGATTCAAAACTTCCTAAAAGCTACAGTAATTGAAAGTGGTGTGCTAGCATAACTACAGGCATACAGACCAAGAGAATAGAGAAAACTCAAATACATACAGTCAAATGATCTTTAATAAAGGTGCTAACATCATTCAATGGGAAAATACTCTTTTCTACAAATGATGTTAGGAAAACTGGATATCCAGGTGCCAAAGAATTAAGATGAACCTTTATTTTACACCATATATAAAACTTAATCTAAAATGTATCAGGAGCACGGCTTCCTTGGTGGTCCAGCGGGTAAAGGGTCTGCCTTGCAGTGCAAGGGGCACCGGTTTGATCTCTGGCCTGGGAAGATTCTAGATGTTCGTGGAGCGGCTGGACTGGTGTGTCCAATTATGAGGCAGCCCTCTGGGGCACATGCACCCAGAACCAGTGCTCTGCAACGAGACAGGCCACTGCAATGAGAGGTCCACTTAGGTCAAAGAACAAAGATGGATGAAAATAAATGAATGAAAGACCAATAAATGTGGCCAAAATTAAAAAAAAAAAAAAGAATTTAAAAAAAAAGAGGCAAAATGTATCAAGACCAAAACTTTAGAGGTAAAATTATAAAACTCTTAGAGAAAACATAGAAGAAAATTGTCATGACACTGGATTTGGCAATAATTCTGGAATTTGACATCTAAATCAAAGGCAACAAAAGAGAAAAAGCAGATAAACTGGAATTCATCAAAATGAAAAACATCTGTGCATCAAAGAGCACTGTCACATAGATGAAAAGAAAGCCTACAGAATGGGAGAAAATACGGGCAAATCGTTTATCTGATAAGGGACTAATCTCTAGAATATGTATAGAACTCCTCCAGTTCAACGACAAAAAACCAACCAACCAACCAGCCAAAAACCCTCAAATACCCCAACTAAAAAATGTGCAAAGGACCTGAATAGACATTTCTCCATTTATCAATATAGATGGCCAATAAACTCAGCAAAAGATATTCAACACCATTGATCATTAGGGAAGTGCAAGTTAAAGTCACAATGAGATACCACTTTACACCCACTGAGGTGGTTATCATGAAGGAAAAAAAAGAAAAATCACAAGTGCTGGCAAGGATGTGAAGAAATTAGAGCCCCTGTGAACTGCTACAGGAAATAAAAAAGTTTCAAGCTGCTGTGGAAAACTTTAAATAAAAAGTTAACATGGAATTACCAAATGGGACCCACTAAGTACGTATATACACAAAAGAATTGAAAACTGATGGGTACTTGTACACAAATGTTCATAGCAGCGTTATTCACAATAGTGAAACCATGTGTCCACCAAAAAGTGAATGAATAAATGTGGTTTATACATACAATGGAATACTATTCAGCCATTAAAAGGAATAAAATTCTGATACATGCTATAAAATGGATGAGTCTTGAAAATATGCTCAGTGAAATAAGTCAAGTACAAAAGGATAAATATGGTATGATTTCACTTACACTTGGCAATTAGAATAGGAAAATTCATAGAGAAAGTAAGACTGAAAGTAACAGAGTTTACCAGGGGCTGGGCAGGGATGTGTAGTGGAGAGTTGTGATTTAACAGGTACAAAGTTTTTGTTTGAAATAATGAAAAAAAATTTCCGAGATGGACAGTGGTGAAGGCTATTATATATCACTGTAAATGTACTTATGCCATAAAGTGGTTAAAATGATACATTTTGTTATATTTTTCTTTTTAAAAAATTATTTATTTTAAATTTAAGGATAATTGCTTTATTGAGTTGGTTTCTGTCATATAGCAACATGAATCCACCACAGGTATACCTATATCCTCTCCCTCTGTAACCTTCCTCCCACCTCTCACCTATCCTATTGCTCTAGTTGTCACAGAGCCCCAGTTTGAGCTCCCCGAGACAAAGAAAATTCCCAGTGGCCATCTATTTTACATATGGTAGTGCATACATTTCCATGCTATTCTCTCCATTCTTCGAATTCTCTTCTTCCTACTGTGTGTCCACAAGTCTGTTCTCTATGTCTGCATCTCCATTGCTGCCCTGCATAATAAGTTCATTAATATCACCTTCTAGATTTCATATATATGTATTAATATATGATATCTGTTTTCCTCTTTTTGACTTACTTTGCACTGTATAATAGGCTGTAGATTCATCTACCTCATTAGAACTGACTCAAATGCGCTCCTTTTTGTGGCTGAGTAATATTCTGTTGTATATATGTACTGCAGCTTCTTTATCCATTCATCTGTCAATGGACATCTTAGGTTGCTTCCATGTTTTAGCTATTGTAAATAGTGCTGCAATGAACACTGGAGTACATGTGTCTTTTTCAATTATGGTTTTCTCAGGGTATGTGTAAAGTGGCGGGATTGTTGGGTCATAAAGTAGTTTTACTCCAAGTTTTTAAAACGAATCTCCATACTATCTTCCACAGTGGCTATACCAATTTACATTCCCACCAACAGTGCAAGAGGGTTCCCTTTTCTCCACACCCTTTTCGGCATTTATTGTTTGTAAATTTTTTTTTTTATGATGGCCATTTTGACTGGTGTGAGGCACCCTCTCATTACAGTTTTTGATTTGAATTTCTCTAATAATGAGAGATGCTGAACATCTTTTCATGTGTTTATTAGCCACTTGTATGCCTTCTTTGGAGAAATGTCTGTTTAGGTCTTCTGCCCACTTTGTGATTGGGTTGTTTGGTTTTCTGGTACTGAGTTGCATGACCAGCTTGTATATTTTGGAAATTAATCCTCTGTTGGTTGTTTCATTTGCATTTTGATCCCATTCTGAGGGCTGTCTTTTCACCTTGTTTATAGTTGCCTTTGCTGTGAAAAAGCTTTTAAGTTTAATTAGGTCCCACTTTTTAATTTTTTTTTTCCATTACTGTAGGAGGTAGGTCATTAGAGGATCTTGCTGTGATTTATGTCAAAGAGTGCTGTGCCTATGTTTTCCTCTAAGAGTTATAGTTTCTGGTCTTACAGTTAGGTCCTTAATCCATTTTGAGTTTATCTTTGTGTATGGTATTAGGATGTGTTCTAATTTCATACTTTTACATGTTACTGTCCAGTTTTCTCAGCACCATTTATTGAAGAGACTATCTTTTCTCCTTTGTTAAAGATAAATTGCCCATAGGTGTGTGGGTTTAACTCTGGGCTTTCTATCTTGTTCTGTTGGTCTATATTTCTGTTTCCAGGTCAATACCATACTATCTTGATGATTGGAGCTTTGTAGCATAGTCTCAAGTCAGGAAGGTTGATTGCTCCAGCTCCATTCATCTTTCTCAAGACTGCTTTGGCTCTTTGGGGTCTTTTGTGTTTCCATACAAACTCTGAAATTTTTGGTTGTAAGTTCTGTGAAAAATGCCAATGGTAATGTAGTAAGGAATACACTGAATCTGTAGACTGCATTTTCACAATATTGATTCTTCCAAGCCAGGAACATGGAATATCTCTCCATTTGTTTGTGTCATCTTTGATTTCCTTCATCAGTGTGTCTTACAGTTCTCTGTACACAGCGCTTCTGTCTCCTTAAGTAGGTGTATTCTTAAATTTTTAAAAATTTTGGCCTCTTTATTGGTTATTTATTTTCATCCATTTTATTCTTTGGCCTGTGTGGGCCTCCCATTGATTTGAATTTCTCTAATAATGAGAGATGCTGAACATCTTTTCATGTGTTTATTAGCCACTTGTATGCCTTCTTTGGAGAAATGTCTGTTTAGGTCTTCTGCCCACTTTGTGATTGGGTTGTTTGGTTTTCTGGTACTGAGTTGCATGACCAGCTTGTATATTTTAGAAATTAATCCTCTGTTGGTTGTTTCATTTGCATTTTGATCCCATTCTGAGGGCTGTCTTTTCACCTTGTTTATAGTTGCCTTTGCTGTGAAAAAGCTTTTAAGTTTAATTAGGTCCCACTTTTTAATTTTTTTTTTCCATTACTGTAGGAGGTAGGTCATTAGAGGATCTTGCTGTGATTTATGTCAAAGAGTGCTGTGCCTATGTTTTCCTCTAAGAGTTATAGTTTCTGGTCTTACAGTTAGGTCCTTAATCCATTTTGAGTTTATCTTTGTGTATGGTATTAGGATGTGTTCTAATTTCATACTTTTACATGTTACTGTCCAGTTTTCTCAGCACCATTTATTGAAGAGACTATCTTTTCTCCTTTGTTAAAGATAAATTGCCCATAGGTGTGTGGGTTTAACTCTGGGCTTTCTATCTTGTTCTGTTGGTCTATATTTCTGTTTCCAGGTCAATACCATACTATCTTGATGATTGGAGCTTTGTAGCATAGTCTCAAGTCAGGAAGGTTGATTGCTCCAGCTCCATTCATCTTTCTCAAGACTGCTTTGGCTCTTTGGGGTCTTTTGTGTTTCCATACAAACTCTGAAATTTTTGGTTGTAAGTTCTGTGAAAAATGCCAATGGTAATGTAGTAAGGAATACACTGAATCTGTAGACTGCATTTTCACAATATTGATTCTTCCAAGCCAGGAACATGGAATATCTCTCCATTTGTTTGTGTCATCTTTGATTTCCTTCATCAGTGTGTCTTACAGTTCTCTGTACACAGCGCTTCTGTCTCCTTAAGTAGGTGTATTCTTAAATTTTTTAAAAAAATTTTGGCCTCTTTTATTGGTTATTTATTTTCATCCATTTTTATTCTTTGGCCTGTGTGGGCCTCCCGTCGCAGTGGCCTCTCTCCTTGCAGAGCACTGGCTCTGGGTGCATGCGCTCCAGAGCGCTGCCTCATAATTGGACACACCGATCCAGCCGCTCTGCCACATGTGGGATCTTCCCAGGCCAGGGATCAAACTGGTGCCCCTTGCACTCCAAGTCAGACTCTTTACCCACTAGCCCACCCCTATTCTTTTAGATATTTTATTTTTTTTGTTGCAATGGTAAGTGGGACTGAGTCCTTATTTTCTTTGATGTTTTCATTGCTAGGAACGCAATGGATTTACGTGTATTGATTTTATATCCTGTGACTTTACTAAATTCATTGATTAGCTCTAGTGATTTTCTGATAGTATCTTTAGGGTTGTCTATGAATAGTATCACGTCATCTGTAAACACTGATGATTTTCTGATAGTATCTTTATGGTTTTCTATGAACAGTGTCATGTCATCTGCAAACACTGAGTTTTACTTCTTTTCAATCTGGATTCCTTTTATTTCCTTTCTTCTCTGACTTCCATAACTAGGATTTTAAAAACTATGTTAAATGGTGGTAAGAGTGGGCACCCTTGTCTTGTTTCTGATCTTAGAGGGAATGCTTTCAGTTTTTCACCATTGAGAATAATGTTTGCTCTGGATTTATAATATATGGTCTTTACTATGTTGAGGTAGGTTCCTTCTATGCCCATTTTTTGAAAAGTTTTTATCATAAATGTGTGCTGAACTTGGTCAAAGATTTTCTGCATCTTTTGAGATTATTATATGGTTTCTCATCTTTGATGATTGGAGCTTTGTAGCATAGTCTCAAGTCAGGAAGGTTGATTGCTCCAGCTCCATTCATCTTTCTCAAGACTGCTTTGGCTCTTTGGGGTCTTTTGTGTTTCCATACAAACTCTGAAATTTTTGGTTGTAAGTTCTGTGAAAAATGCCAATGGTAATGTAGTAAGGAATACACTGAATCTGTAGACTGCATTTTCACAATATTGATTCTTCCAAGCCAGGAACATGGAATATCTCTCCATTTGTTTGTGTCATCTTTGATTTCCTTCATCAGTGTGTCTTACAGTTCTCTGTACACAGCGCTTCTGTCTCCTTAAGTAGGTGTATTCTTAAATTTTTTAAAAAAATTTTGGCCTCTTTATTGGTTATTTATTTTCATCCATTTTTATTCTTTGGCCTGTGTGGGCCTCCCATTGCAGTGGCCTCTCTCCTTGCAGAGCACTGGCTCTGGGTGCATGCGCTCCAGAGCGCTGCCTCATAATTGGACACACCGATCCAGCCGCTCTGCCACATGTGGGATCTTCCCAGGCCAGGGATCAAACTGGTGCCCCTTGCACTCCAAGTCAGACTCTTTACCCACTAGCCCACCCCTATTCTTTTAGATATTTTATTTTTTTTGTTGCAATGGTAAGTGGGACTGAGTCCTTATTTTCTTTGATGTTTTCATTGCTAGGAACGCAATGGATTTACGTGTATTGATTTTATATCCTGTGACTTTACTAAATTCATTGATTAGCTCTAGTGATTTTCTGATAGTATCTTTAGGGTTGTCTATGAATAGTATCACGTCATCTGTAAACACTGATGATTTTCTGATAGTATCTTTATGGTTTTCTATGAACAGTGTCATGTCATCTGCAAACACTGAGTTTTACTTCTTTTCAATCTGGATTCCTTTTATTTCCTTTCTTCTCTGACTGCCATAACTAGGATTTTAAAAACTATGTTAAATGGTGGTAAGAGTGGGCACCCTTGTCTTGTTTCTGATCTTAGAGGGAATGCTTTCAGTTTTTCACCATTGAGAATAATGTTTGCTCTGGATTTATAATATATGGTCTTTACTATGTTGAGGTAGGTTCCTTCTATGCCCATTTTTTGAAAAGTTTTTATCATAAATGGGTGCTGAATTTGGTCAAAAGATTTTTCTGCATCTTTTGAGATTATTATATGGTTTCTCATCTTTAAACCTGTTAATATGGTATATCAGATTGATTGATTTGTGCATATTGATAAAACTTCACATCCCTGGGATAAACCCAATTTGATCACAGTGTATGCTCTTTTTCATGTATTGTTGAATTCTGTTTGCTAGGATTTTGCATCTATGCAAATCAGTGATATTGGCCGGCAGTTGTCTGGTGATATCTTTATCTAGTTTTGCTATCAGGGTGATGGCGGCCTTGTAGAATGACTTTGGAAGTATTCCTTCCTCTCCAATTGTCTGCAAGAGTTTCAGAGGGCTAGGTATTAACTCATCTCTAAATCTTTGAAAGAATTCACCTGTGAAGCCATCTGGCCCTGGGCTTTGGGGAGATTTTTTTTAAATCACAGTTTTGATTTCAGTCCTTGTGACTGATTTCCTCATACTTTCTATTTATTCCTGGTTCGGTCTTGGAACACTGAGTTTTTCTAAGAATCTGTTGTCCATGTCTTCCAGGTGGTTCATTTTATTGACATACAGTTGCTCATAAATCTCTTATGATCCTTGGTATTCTGTGTTGTCTGTTGTAGCCTCTTCTTTTTCATTTCTAATTTTGGGGATTCTTTTCCTTTCCTTTTTGTTTTTTTAAAAGCATTTATTTTTAAAATTTTGGTCTCTTTTATTGTTTTTTTCTTAATTTATTTTCACCCATATTTATTCTTTGGCCTGTGTGGGCCTCCCATTGCAGTGACCTCTCTCCTTGCAGAGCACCGGCTCTGGGCACATGTGCTGCAGAGCACTGGCTTGTAATTGGACACACCGTCCAGCTGCTCCGCGGGCATGTGGGATCTTCTCAGGCCAAGGATCGAACCAGTGCTCCCTGCACTGCAAGGCAGACTCTTTACCCACTGGACCACCATGAAAGCCCCTCTTCTCCTTTTCTTCACAACTCTGGCTAATGGTTTATTAATTCTCTTTACCTTTTCAAAGAAAACCTGCTTTTAGTTTTATTAATCTTTATTATCGTTTCATTTATTTCTTTTTCATTGCACTGATATTTATGATTTCTTTCCTTTTACTAACTTTAGTGTTCTTTATTCTTTTTCTTCCAATTGTTTTAGGTGTAAAGTTAGGTTGTCTATTCTATGTTTTTCTTATTACTTGAGTTAGGATTGTATTGCTATAAACTTCCCTCTTAGAACTGCTTTCGCTACACTCCACAGGTTTTAGGGTCATAGTGTTTTCATTGTTGTTTGTTTCTAAGAGCTTTTTATTTCTCTTCTTATTTCTTCAGTAATCTGTTCATTATTTAGAAATGTATTGTTTAATCTCCATGTGTTTGTGTTTTATAGTTTTTTCCTATAATTGATATTTAGTCTCATAACGTTGTAGTCAGAAAAGATGCTTGATATGATTTCAATTTTCTTAAATTTATCAAAGCTTGATTTGTGACCCATGATGTGGTATATCCTGGAGAACGTTCCATGTGCACTTGAGAAGAAAGTGTTTTCTGTACTTGGATGGAATGTTCTGAAGGTGAGATCTACCAGGTCTAATGTGTCATTTAAAACTTCTGTTTACTTAATAATTTTCGTTTTGATGATCTGTCCACTGGTATAAGTGGGCTGTAAAAGTCCCCTAGCTTTACTGGGCTACTGTCAATTTCCATTTTTATGTCTGTAAGTATTTGCCTTATGTATTGAGGTGCTCCTATGTTGGATGCATAAATATTTACAATTGTAACATCTTGGATCGATCCCTTGATGTACTGTCCTTCATTATCTCTTGTAATAATCTTTACTTTAAGGTCTACTGTTTCCGGGAATTCCCTGGAGGCTTAGATGGTAAAGAATCTGCCTCCCCTGCATTATACCTGGGTTCAGTCTTTGGGTTAGGAAGATACCCTGAAGAAGGAATGACAAACCACTCGAGTATTCTTGCCTGGAGAATTTCATGGACAGAGGAGCCTGGCAGACTACAGTCCGTGAGGTCACAAACTGTTGGACACAACTGAGTGATTAATACTTGTCTGTTATGAGAATTGCTATTCTGGCTTTCTTTTGATCTCCATTTGCATGAAATAACTTTTTCCATCCTCTCACTTTCAGTCCATATGTGTTTTTAGGTCTGAAATAGAGAGCACATATATGGGTATTGTTTTTGTATACATTCAGCCAGCCTTTGTGTTTTGGTTGAGACATTTAATCAATTTACGTTTGAAATAATTACTGATACATATTTTTCTACTGGCATTTTCTTAATTGTTTTGGGTTTGTTTTCATAGGTGTTTTTTTTTTTTCTCTTGTGTTCCTGCCTATATAAGTCCCTTTAACATTTGTTGTAAAACTGGTTTGGTGGTCCTTTTTGTTAAATGTGTGTGTGTGTGTGTGTGTGTGTGTATAAAATACAACTTTAATTTAAAAAACCAAACAACAGGTCTCCTTACAGGCTTGATAGTTCCATTCAACCACCTCACAACAGGAACACAAAAGGCTTCACAGACACTTTCAAGAAGTTAAATGCTTGAGTCATAGCATTCTCTCTCCTGGGTGATCCTAGATATAACATATCAATTTTCTTTAGCATGTTTCCAAGCTAGGCCAGCTTTGATAAACACATTCATTTATTTGGACAATGTTATCCAAATATATATAGCATACTATACAGACGGGTTCTAGATTTGAGTATCAATTCTAATTAGTTATGTAAAGTTGAACAAGTTACTAAATGTCTCTGGGCCTCAATTTCTGTATCTTTAAAGTGAAATTAGTCATGTCTACTCCCAAGGCTTTATAAAAGTTGAATGGCATCTTTTTTATTTTAATGAACCCCTTTTGGTATCCGTCTGTAAGTATTTGCCTTATGTATTGAGGTGCTCCTATGTTGGATGCATAAATATTTACAATTGTAACATCTTGGATCGATCCCTTGATGTACTGTCCTTCATTATCTCTTGTAATAATCTTTACTTTAAGGTCTACTGTTTCCGGGAATTCCCTGGAGGCTTAGATGGTAAAGAATCTGCCTCCCCTGCATTATACCTGGGTTCAGTCTTTGGGTTAGGAAGATACCCTGAAGAAGGAATGACAAACCACTCGAGTATTCTTGCCTGGAGAATTTCATGGACAGAGGAGCCTGGCAGACTACAGTCCGTGAGGTCACAAACTGTTGGACACAACTGAGTGATTAATACTTGTCTGTTATGAGAATTGCTATTCTGGCTTTCTTTTGATCTCCATTTGCATGAAATAACTTTTTCCATCCTCTCACTTTCAGTCCATATGTGTTTTTAGGTCTGAAATAGAGAGCACATATATGGGTATTGTTTTTGTATACATTCAGCCAGCCTTTGTGTTTTGGTTGAGACATTTAATCAATTTACGTTTGAAATAATTACTGATACATATTTTTCTACTGGCATTTTCTTAATTGTTTTGGGTTTGTTTTCATAGGTGTTTTTTTTTTTTTTCTCTTGTGTTCCTGCCTATATAAGTCCCTTTAACATTTGTTGTAAAACTGGTTTGGTGGTCCTTTTTGTTAAATGTGTGTGTGTGTGTGTGTGTGTGTATAAAATACAACTTTAATTTAAAAAACCAAACAACAGGTCTCCTTACAGGCTTGATAGTTCCATTCAACCACCTCACAACAGGAACACAAAAGGCTTCACAGACACTTTCAAGAAGTTAAATGCTTGAGTCATAGCATTCTCTCTCCTGGGTGATCCTAGATATAACATATCAATTTTCTTTAGCATGTTTCCAAGCTAGGCCAGCTTTGATAAACACATTCATTTATTTGGACAATGTTATCCAAATATATATAGCATACTATACAGACGGGTTCTAGATTTGAGTATCAATTCTAATTAGTTATGTAAAGTTGAACAAGTTACTAAATGTCTCTGGGCCTCAATTTCTGTATCTTTAAAGTGAAATTAGTCATGTCTACTCCCAAGGCTTTATAAAAGTTGAATGGCATCTCTATTTTAATGAATTCATATAAATAATTATCTGATAGAAAGTACTTCCCTACTTCTCTAACTCTTCAGTCACATTACTGACCACTGATGAAGTCACAGTCAATTCTCTATCTCTTGGCTCCACTGGCATACGATCATCACCACAGCTCTCTCTAACTTAGAGGCTTGCCAGTATCCTATCAAAAATCTTCTCTCAAAGGTCAATATCCAAAAATATAGATAAATTCTTTTTCTTCCTGCTTCACAAACCTCTTCTACAGAATTCTGCCCTACCAGAGGGCAGCTAAGCTTACTTTATATCCCACACATTGCCTATCAGAAAATAAGTAATTTTATCAATTTTTAAAACTGAATTTTCAACAATTTTAACTTTTTTAATAATAGGATCTTACATAAATATCCAAGTAGAAGTTCTATTTCTTTTTTTAAATAAGAAACTTGCTCTTTATTTTTCTCCCCATCATGCCTCTTTTTTAAAATTTTTATATTTATTTACATCTATCTTTCATTTGTTGGCATGTGTGGGCCTCCCATTGTAATGGCCTCTCTCATTGCAGAGCACCAGTTCTAGCGCATGTGTTCCAGAGTGCTGGCTTTTAATTGGACATATTAGTCCAGTCACTCTGTGGCACCTGGGATCTTCCCGGGCCAGGGATTGAACTGGTGCTCCTTGCATTGCAAGGCAGACTTTCTACCCACTGGCCACCAGGGAAGCCCTACAAGGTCGATTTCTATACTTACATTTCAAAAACAGTAAGGTAAAAATATTAAGTATAGTTCTCTGTCAGTAAGAAGAACCTAAGCAGAGCATCCCTGGTGGTCCAGTGGGTAAGGACACCGCCTTGCAGTGCAAGGGGCGCCGGTTCCATCCCTGGCCTGGGAAGAACCCACGTGCCGTGGAGCAGCTGGACCCATGTGTCCACCACGAGCCGGAGCTCTGAGCACATGCGCCCAGAGCCGGGCTCTGTGACAACAGAGGTCAAATGGGGTTACTTTAGAAGTATCAATTCTAATTAGTTATGTAAAGTTGAACAAGTTACTAAATGTCTCTGGGCCTCAATTTCTGTATCTTTAAAGTGAAATTAGTCATGTCTACTCCCAAGGCTTTATAAAAGTTGAATGGCATCTCTATTTTAATGAATTCATATAAATAATTATCTGATAGAAAGTACTTCCTACTTCTCTAACTCTTCAGTCACATTACTGACCACTGATGAAGTCACAGTCAATTCTCTATCTCTTGGCTCCACTGGCATACGATCATCACCACAGCTCTCTCTAACTTAGAGGCTTGCCAGTATCCTATCAAAAATCTTCTCTCAAAGGTCAATATCCAAAAATATAGATAAATTCTTTTCTTCCTGCTTCACAAACCTCTTCTACAGAATTCTGCCCTACCAGAGGGCAGCTAAGCTTACTTTATATCCCACACATTGCCTATCAGAAAATAAGTAATTTTATCAATTTTTAAAACTGAATTTTCAACAATTTTAACTTTTTTAATAATAGGATCTTACATAAATATCCAAGTAGAAGTTCTATTTCTTTTTTAAATAAGAAACTTGCTCTTTATTTTTCTCCCCATCATGCCTCTTTTTTAAAATTTTTATATTTATTTACATCTATCTTTCATTTGTTGGCATGTGTGGGCCTCCCATTGTAATGGCCTCTCTCATTGCAGAGCACCAGTTCTAGCGCATGTGTTCCAGAGTGCTGGCTTTTAATTGGACATATTAGTCCAGTCACTCTGTGGCACCTGGGATCTTCCCGGGCCAGGGATTGAACTGGTGCTCCTTGCATTGCAAGGCAGACTTTCTACCCACTGGCCACCAGGGAAGCCCTACAAGGTCGATTTCTATACTTACATTTCAAAAACAGTAAGGTAAAAATATTAAGTATAGTTCTCTGTCAGTAAGAAGAACCTAAGCAGAGCATCCCTGGTGGTCCAGTGGGTAAGGACACCGCCTTGCAGTGCAAGGGGCGCCGGTTCCATCCCTGGCCTGGGAAGAACCCACGTGCCGTGGAGCAGCTGGACCCATGTGTCCAATTACCGAGCCGGAGCTCTGGAGCACATGCGCCCAGAGCCGGGGCTCTGTGACAACAGAGGTCACCGCAATGGGAGGCCCACATGGGCCAAAGAACAAAGATGGATGAAAATAGATAAATGAAAGACCAATAGAAGTAGCCCGCCTGCTCCCCTCCCTCCCCACTCCCCAAAATAAATAAATAAATAAATCTTTAAAAAAAAAGAATCTAAGCAAAATATAAAAGATGTACAAGGCATGGTAGTGGCTATTTCAAAGCCTGCTACACTATAATGGGCATGTATTAAAAGCGCCAGAAATAACACACTAAGTCCATGAAGAATTCAATAATAAAGTTGATACACCAGCTTAAATAATATTACACAAATCAGAAAAATCTCCATTTAATTTTCACTTAAAAAGTAAAACATCGAATCAACTAAAGATCAGAAAATAGCAACTAACCTGCTAAGTTCCTATTCCTGACTTATTTCTAGATCACAGTGGTCAGACATCTAGTTTTATCCTGTCTAACTGCCCTACATTACTTCAACCACACCAGTTAGAATTGCCATCAGTAGAAATTTATTAAACAATGTATAAAACTGGACTTTAGGAGACAGAACTGTAACTGAACAAAGAAACAGCCAAGATATGGAACTAACCTAAGTGTCCACTGATGGATGACTAGGTAACAAAGATGTGGTGTATATACACAATGGAATAGAATTCAGCCATAAGAAATGAAATCCACCTATTTCTGACAACATAAATGAACCTTGAAGGCATAATGCTTAGTCTGAATAAATAAGATGGAGACAGACAGCACCATATGATTTTACTCATATGTGGAATGTAAAAAAAAAAAATCAACAAACAAAATAAAACAAAAACAAACTCAGACATCTCACACATATATGGATCAGAATAGTAATTACCAGAGGGAAAGGGTTTTGTGAGGTGTGCAAAGTTGGTGATAGAGGCCAACATATAGTGACAAATGGTAACCTGCCCTGTATGGCAATCACTTTGTAGTGGAAGTAGCTACATGTCATTTTATCTTATGATCTCATGTTCTCTATTATCTTCACTTCCTTCCACTCAACATTTTGTTAATGAGATTCATCCATGGTGCCCCTATTAAGGCCCTTTTGCCTTCATTCAAAGGAGTTCCCAATCTTTTTGGCATCAGAGACAAGTTTCAGTTAAATGTCACCAGTCTTGGCTAAATGTCACCTCGTCAGAAAATTCTTCCTGACGACTCAATCTAAATAGTCACCCAGACTCTAACACACCACTCTTAATTCTCCTTAGCAACTAGCACCATTTAGAATTTTTCTTATTTCTTTGTTTATCTCATTCACTGTGGCCTTGCCTGTATTATTTATTCAACACTATATCTTAGCACTTGGAATGCTGCCTAGAATAGAGGAGACGTTATTTTGAATTAAATAAATGAAATCTAATTATTAAGAAAAAAACAGCATAAAGTAAAAAAAAAAATGACATGGCCAGAAAGTGACTACTGAATTTAAAAATATGTATTTGGATGGTTTGTAATTAAAACTCAAAATGTTAAAGAATTTTTTCTTAACTATTTCTCTCAGAAATCAACTATGAGCTTTAATTACAAACCATCCAGCTAGCTGGGTCCTTTAGTATCTGTAAGTCACTCAAATCTGACAAGATCATTACATAAAGGTAATGAGAGGATGTAAGAAGTTGACAGACATGATCATGAATATAATTTGCTTTTCAAAGAGTTTTCTGAATACCGTTCTCACAGCTTATTAAGGAAATCCACAAAACACAAAGGCAAATTCTTTCTGATTAAAACTCATTTAAAAGACATGCACTGAGATGACAAAAGAAGATTCTGAAAATATGAGAAAGTATGTAGCTACTTAGCAACACGGGGAAGTAGGGAAGAGTGTGATCAAACATTCAGAAACTGAAGAGCTTTTATAACCTATAATCAAAATTGAGCTATATAATGGAGAAATCAATACTGAGCGCTTCTAAACAAACACAGGTAAAGGACTGTATTTACTTCTTACTGTTCAGTCGCTCAGTCATGTCTGATTCTGCAACCCCATGGACAGGGAAGCATGCCAGGCTACCCTGTCCATCACTATCTCCCGAAGTTTGCTCAAACTCATGTCCACCCAGTCGATGGTGCCATCCAAGCATCTCAAGCATCTCATCCTCTTGCCCTCAATCTTCCCAAGCATCAGAGTCTTTTCCAGTAAGTCAGCTCTTTGCATCAGGTGGCCAAAGTATTGGAACTTCAGCTTCAGCATCCGTCCTTTCAGTGAATACTCAGGGTTTATTTCCTTTAGGATTGATTGGTTTGATCGCCTTTCTGTCCAAGGGACTCTCAAGAGTCTTTTCCAGTACCACAGCTCAAAAGCATCAATTCTTTGGTGCTCAGCCTTTCTTATGGTCCATCTCTCACATCCATACATGACTACTGGAAAAACCATGGCTTTGACTATACAGACTTTTGTCTATAAAGTGATGCCTCTGCTTTTGAATACACTGTCTAGGTTTGTCATGGTTTTTCTCCCAAGGAGCAAGCAACTTTTAATTTCATGGCTGCAGTCATTGTCTGCGGTGATTTTGGAGCCCAAAAAAATAAAGTCTGTCACTGTTTCCATTGTTTGCTCATCTATTTGTCATGGAATGATGGGATCAGATGCCACAATTTTAGTTTTTTGAATGTTGAGCTTGAAGCCAGTTTTTTCACTCCCCTCTTCTACCTTCATCAAGAGGTTCTTCAGTTCCTCCTCACTTTCTCCCATTAGGGTACTGTCATCTGCCTATCTGAGGGACTTTTTCTGGCAATCTTTTTTTTTTTTTAATTTTTTTTAAACAAGAGTTTTGTTGTATACTCCCAAACATCACCATCCTGGCAATCTTGACTCCAGCTTGACCTTCATGCAGACCAGCATTTTGCTTGATGTACTCTGCATATAAGCTAAATAAGCAGGGTGACAACATACAGCCTTGATGTACTCCTTTCTCAGTTTTGAACCACTCTGTTGTTTCAGGTCTGGTTCTAACTGCTGCTTCTTAATCTGCACACAAGTTTCTCAGGAGGTATGTAGTCTGTTATTCCCATTTCTTTAAGAATTTTCCACAGTTTGTTGTGATCCACACAGTCAGAGATGTTTACTTTTATTGCATAATAAACACACAAGTCCTGGGGGAAAAAAACCCCAATCTCAGAAACAAGAAATGGGAGTCAATGAAAAGTACTCAGACATCCGAGATTTTAAGACCTATTCTATGGGACTTCCCCCGTGGTCCAGTGGCTAAGAATCCACCTGCCAGTGCAGGGAACACAGGTTCCATCTCTGGTTCCTTGAAGATTCTACATGCTATGGAGCAACTAGGCCCCATGTACCACAACTACTAAAACCTGCGTGTCTAGAGCCTGGGTTTTGCAACAAGAGAAGCCACCACAATAAGAAACCCATGCACTACAACTAGAGAGTAGTCCCCTCCTGCCCCTAGAGAAAGCATGTGCTCAGCAATAGAATTTTAAAAACCTAAAAAAAGAGAAAAAGACCTGTGTTGGAAGCCCTCTCTGCAAGCAAATTTGCAGCTGCAATGTTTACCACTGGCCATAAAATGTACAGTATTTTTAAAAATTAATTTAAAAAATACTTTAAAAGAAGAGACAACCACTACTACAACAAACCCACTCTGTGACAATAAAAAAGACTAACTGAAGGCATTCCTAGGAAAATGCAAATGGGATGGCTTAAGCTCAGAAATGATAGTGTAGGAGCACAGACAGTACAGAGAGATTCAAACAATGAATAACCTCTTAAATACCATTCTCTGCAGGTGCAAAACTATGTAGACAGGGGAAATGTAATGTAATTGTAAGTATCTGAAATGTATTTGCACTCCTGGCCTCCACACTAGTACAAAACAAAACAAAAAAATCTTTCAGAAAATTCCAATAGAATCATCAGAGAAATTTTAATACAGTTGCGTGGGAAAAGAGATAGATAAAATGATATGTGATATTTAGAAGTCACAGTAAAATGCAGGTGCTGCACATAAGGTTTTCCATTGCAAAACCCTTTCAATTTTGTCATATGCTTGAAATTTTTCATAAGTTAAAAAACACTTTAAAATATATCAAAGAAGCTGCTGTTTCAAAGCTCAACATGGAACAATAGTGAAAAGGTGGGTAGGTTAGAGCAGAGACTGAAGAAAAGAATGAACATTGGTTTTTAGCATTTTACATATAATTATCACAAAAGTCCTGGGGAAAAACCCCAATCTCAGAAACAAGAAATGGGAGTCAATGAAAAGTACTCAGACATCCGAGATTTTAAGACCTATTCTATGGGACTTCCCCCGTGGTCCAGTGGCTAAGAATCCACCTGCCAGTGCAGGGAACACAGGTTCCATCTCTGGTTCCTTGAAGATTCTACATGCTATGGAGCAACTAGGCCCCATGTACCACAACTACTAAAACCTGCGTGTCTAGAGCCTGGGTTTTGCAACAAGAGAAGCCACCACAATAAGAAACCCATGCACTACAACTAGAGAGTAGTCCCCTCCTGCCCCTAGAGAAAGCATGTGCTCAGCAATAGAATTTTAAAAACCTAAAAAAAGAGAAAAAGACCTGTGTTGGAAGCCCTCTCTGCAAGCAAATTTGCAGCTGCAATGTTTACCACTGGCCATAAAATGTACAGTATTTTTAAAAATTAATTTAAAAAATACTTTAAAAGAAGAGACAACCACTACTACAACAAACCCACTCTGTGACAATAAAAAAGACTAACTGAAGGCATTCCTAGGAAAATGCAAATGGGATGGCTTAAGCTCAGAAATGATAGTGTAGGAGCACAGACAGTACAGAGAGATTCAAACAATGAATAACCTCTTAAATACCATTCTCTGCAGGTGCAAAACTATGTAGACAGGGGAAATGTAATGTAATTGTAAGTATCTGAAATGTATTTGCACTCCTGGCCTCCACACTAGTACAAAACAAAACAAAAAAATCTTTCAGAAAATTCCAATAGAATCATCAGAGAAATTTTAATACAGTTGCGTGGGAAAAGAGATAGATAAAATGATATGTGATATTTAGAAGTCACAGTAAAATGCAGGTGCTGCACATAAGGTTTTCCATTGCAAAACCCTTTCAATTTTGTCATATGCTTGAAATTTTTCATAAGTTAAAAAACACTTTAAAATATATCAAAGAAGCTGCTGTTTCAAAGCTCAACATGGAACAATAGTGAAAAGGTGGGTAGGTTAGAGCAGAGACTGAAGAAAAGAATGAACATTGGTTTTTAGCATTTTACATATAATTACCATTTCATCACAACAAACCTGAAAGGTAGGTGATATTATCTCCATTACACACACACACACACACACACACACACATAACCAAGTTACTTGAATACCAGTGAGTATTAGGCATGATAAAGCCTGGGATCAAAATATGCATGCAGGTTTAGAAATCTACCTAAAATCTGGATCTATCTTTATCATTTATTTTCCACAGGCATCCAGAAAATGACTCCAGCTCTGTTTTACCTGGAAAGGCACTTTAAATAATGAGAACATGTAAGATATACTTTATAAAATAAAATAATATTTTGTATAATATGATTTCCAGTTTCAAAGCCCTTCATAATTTTCAAGGTTAGCTGACTCACAATCATCCTATTTGTGTTACTTATCTACATTTATCTTTTACAGTTCTTTTAGCACTGTGATCCCCTCAAAATTAGGATCCAGATCTGATAATTTCTACATTCTTTATAACAGGATCTAGAATAACAGTTTAGTGTTTACTTAAGAAAGAATGTGATCCTCCAAACAGAAATGCAAGGTAGCAAAAGCATCTATTCACATTATTCTTATTAAACACCTGAAGAAACAGAGGCAGAGTAAACTCTGATGCTATTTCCCAGCTAAAAAGCTAATTTGTTAGGGACTTCCCTGGTGGTTTAGCAGTTCAGAATCCACCTTATAATGTAGGAACTGGGGTTTGATCCCTGGTCAGGGAGCTAAAATCCCACATGCCATAGGGTAACTAAGTTAGAGAACCACAACTAGAGAGTTTGTACACCATAATAAAGATCCATATGCCTCAATTAAGACCAGACATTGCCAAACAAACATTTTTTTCCAAAAAGCTCATTTGTTGAGCCAGCGCTCCAGTCTTTTCCTACTGGACCACTGACTCAAGAAAGACAATAGGCCTGATTCTCTGAGAGTTTGGCAGGGCATCCAAAAGAAAAACCTTCAGTTATTAATACATATATTTAACATCTGGAAAATTCTGAACTGTAGATATCTTAGTGGTGACTATAAAATGTAAATGTTCTGATTCCTTTGTTTTACTGAAGCAGAGTGGTAGAAGGAAAGTGAAATCCTTCTTAAAAACTCTAAATTTGGTTATAAGTTTACTAACACTCACCAAAGAGAAAAGTTGAACTATAAAAGCTAACATTTATACTCAGCTCTTTGGAACAATTCCATACACACACACACACACACATACATATATACGTGTGTGTGTGTGTGTGTGTGTGTGTTATTTCATATGATTTTTCATAATATCCAGTGAGAGATTACTATTATTCCCATTTCAATAATGAGTAAATTTCAGGATTTGTTTAGAAAGTTAGTAGGTGGTTGAACTGGGATTTGAAACCATCTGGGTCATGCTTTTTATAGTACATAACGGCATTAGTTACCTGCTTGCACAAAACTAGTCAATAGCCTTCTAATTCATCTCTTTCTACTTCCATTCGATCCTGTGTATGGCAACCAGAGTAGGCTTTCTAAAATAAACAATCCTATCATATCACATCTCTGCTTAAAATCCTTCAACAGATCCATGGAGCCTATAGAGTGAAATCCACCAAAGTCCCTGGTGTTGCATACATAGTCCTTCAAAACTTAAATCTTTTTAAGATTTGGCCTCTGACTACTTCTCCAGCCTCATCTACCCAGCTTCTCTTTCTTTTCGCCTTCTTCCCCTAATTTATTCTACATGATCTACAGCCCCTCAGCTTATCTGCAACGAAATCCCTTTTCCCATTATACACTTGTCAATTTACAACTCATCCTTCAAAATTTAATTCAAAAATCAATCTCCTCTTCCTCTGCCTTCTTAGCTCTTTTCCCTAGATAATCATTTCCTCTTCCACACTATTGTTTGTATCTCATTCATACCTAAAAGCATTTAAATACTGTATTACAAGTATTTATTACATACCTCTTCTCCCTATTTGATGATGAAGTCCTAAGGGATGCCTTATACATGTTTAGGTCTCAGAGGCCTAATCTACAGTCTGACAGTAGTAGGCATCGGATATATGTTTGTTAAGTTCAAATATATTCACTTAGAAAGTATGTGTCAAAAATAGCTTTTTCAAAGGAAATAAAAAGCCTGAAACCCTTTACCTGAACTGTAGATATCTTAGTGGTGACTATAAAATGTAAATGTTCTGATTCCTTTGTTTTACTGAAGCAGAGTGGTAGAAGGAAAGTGAAATCCTTCTTAAAAACTCTAAATTTGGTTATAAGTTTACTAACACTCACCAAAGAGAAAAGTTGAACTATAAAAGCTAACATTTATACTCAGCTCTTTGGAACAATTCCATACACACACACACACACACACATACATATATACGTGTGTGTGTGTGTGTGTGTGTGTGTTATTTCATATGATTTTTCATAATATCCAGTGAGAGATTACTATTATTCCCATTTCAATAATGAGTAAATTTCAGGATTTGTTTAGAAAGTTAGTAGGTGGTTGAACTGGGATTTGAAACCATCTGGGTCATGCTTTTTATAGTACATAACGGCATTAGTTACCTGCTTGCACAAAACTAGTCAATAGCCTTCTAATTCATCTCTTTCTACTTCCATTCGATCCTGTGTATGGCAACCAGAGTAGGCTTTCTAAAATAAACAATCCTATCATATCACATCTCTGCTTAAAATCCTTCAACAGATCCATGGAGCCTATAGAGTGAAATCCACCAAAGTCCCTGGTGTTGCATACATAGTCCTTCAAAACTTAAATCTTTTTAAGATTTGGCCTCTGACTACTTCTCCAGCCTCATCTACCCAGCTTCTCTTTCTTTTCGCCTTCTTCCCCTAATTTATTCTACATGATCTACAGCCCCTCAGCTTATCTGCAACGAAATCCCTTTTCCCATTATACACTTGTCAATTTACAACTCATCCTTCAAAATTTAATTCAAAAATCAATCTCCTCTTCCTCTGCCTTCTTAGCTCTTTTCCCTAGATAATCATTTCCTCTTCCACACTATTGTTTGTATCTCATTCATACCTAAAAGCATTTAAATACTGTATTACAAGTATTTATTACATACCTCTTCTCCCTATTTGATGATGAAGTCCTAAGGGATGCCTTATACATGTTTAGGTCTCAGAGGCCTAATCTACAGTCTGACAGTAGTAGGCATCGGATATATGTTTGTTAAGTTCAAATATATTCACTTAGAAAGTATGTGTCAAAAATGGCACATGAATTTTGCAAAATATAAATGTTTCAAAGGAAATAAAAAGCCTGAAACCCTTTACCTGAACTGTGTATAACACTGACAGTTGCATTAAAGTTCCCTGCTAATGCTCTGTGACCCATCTGGGCCTCCAGAAGGCTCATTATTTTCATATTATCATTGTGGCAATTTATTAATGAACTCAGTGCAAGCAAGACAAATTGAAATGATAGCTTTGGCAACTGAACATCTCTTTATTTATTGCTAGAGCTAGTCTCTCACTAGCAGTGTCATGGATAAGCCTTTTTCAATGCAAAACAATATTTATGGAGTATCTTCTAAGAGGCCGACAAACACTATGAATGGCTAAGGGGAATTCAAGAAAGTATAGGTCCACATTAGGATTGTAAAAGAATGTGCCCCTGAAAAATAACTCAAAACTGAAAAACACACATGTCCATGAGCAGTAGTGGTAAAGGACTTATTATGTAATGTACCATTTATGGGTCAAATGTCTATTCAACGGCTGAGTGCCACTGCAGCCCTTCTTGTTTCACCCTGCTAGAAGCAGGTGTTACAACAGCATACATGAAGAGGAAACCAGGAACCAGTACTAAAAGGTTTCTAGAACTAAAACTCCTACTGCTCCAAAAGCCTGTAGTCTTCTTGATACTAAAGCATCCCAACCAATCACTTAAGGCTGCTCTCCTGAGAAAGAACAAGGCCAAATCGTAAGCTGTGAACTTCACAGTGCAAGAGTAAACTTCATAGAGCAACTAGACACAAATATGGTTCAAAAGAGGGAAACAGCAAGAAACCCCGGACACAGGTGGATACTGGGAGATACCCCATCCTCATTGTCTTTCACTAATGACTACCATACCTCCACTAACACCCTTGGTTTTGACTTGCAAGGTCTGCCATATAAAAGAATCACAAACTGGATGTAATAAACAACAGAAATGTATTCTCTTAGAAGCTAGAAGTGTGAAATCAAGGTGTTGGCAGGGTCATTCTGTCTCTGGAGCCTGCAGGGGAAAATATTTCTTTGCCTTTTCCAGCTTCTGGTAGCCCCAGAAAGCCAGTACAGATTTTGGTACTGATCAGAGAGCGGTGCTGCTCTAAAAAATACTTAAAAATGAAGTGGATCTGGAATTGGATAATGAGTAGAGGCTTAATAAGAAAAAATTAAATTGCCTTTAAAAAGATAGTTGATAGAAATATGAATGTTAAAGGTGCTTTTCGGTGAGGTCTTAGAAGGAAATGAGGAATACGTCATTGGACACTGAAGGAAAGGTAGTTCTAAAGTGGCAGAAGATTCGTCTGAACTGTGTTCAGTCATTGGGTGAACCTGTAAGTAATGAACTTGGATATTTAGCCAAGATGATTTCTAAGCAAAGTATTGAAATGTGTCTTAGTGTCTCTTTGGTATTTATAAATATGAGAAAAGACAAATTGAGGAATGAACTGTTAAGCAAAAAGGAACAAGCATTTGATGATTTGGAAAATTCTCTGCCTAGCCAAAGAGTGTGCCCTGGAAAAAGGGCCAAGGATGTGGCTGGGCAATCTCCTCAACTAAAGGCACACAATCGGCCACCTTAGAGGCCAGGAATAGAGACATGGTTATCCAGGAAAGATCTGTGGGAGACCTCACTGTCAGATGGTCTGGACATCAATGAACTTCATGGGAGACAGACAAGGTTTTTAGAATTTTATGTCAGCAGAAGTGCTGATAGCCTGGACAGAAAGGAACAGAGATGGAATTAAATGAAGATCAATAAACACCAAGGACAGAGACACACACAGCTGCTTAGGCTGACGGGACCCTCTTGGATTCAGAGTGGGCCCACCTCAGGCCAGAGCACTGAGTCACAGAGGATTATTCCCCGGCCCTGAGGTCTAATGGAGCTTGTTTTGCTGGGTTGTGAATTTCCTTTAGACCAGTGACCCTTCTATGCCTTCCATGTTTTCACCTTTGTAAAGGAAATGTCTTTCCTAAGCCTGTCCTACCAGTCTATCTTGGAAGCAGATAACTTGTTTTTCAGGTTTTACAGGTTCATAGATGGAGAGAAATTTTTGTCTCAGGATGGACCATGGCAGAGTTTCACCCATACCTGATTTAGAAGATGAGATTTAAGACTTTTTCAGTTGATTATATTTAGATGAGACTCTGTACTGGGGCTGGATGCTGGAATTAAGATTTAGGGCGGATATTGGGATGGGGGAATATATTTTACACCAGGAAAGGACATGAAGCTTGAGGGGCTAGAGGACAGACAGTTACAAGTTGAGCTTCTGTTCTTCTCCAAACTGTATACCTGTGACTGTCCTTATTTGGAAATAGGTTCTTAGTAGATATAATACAATCAAATGAGGTCATTATCTGATATGACTGGTATCTCTATAAGAGAAAGAAAACATGTGAAGAAAAAGAGGAAAAAGAGGCAGAGACTGGAGTGATGTACTGGCTGACAGTCTCCACCAGAAACTGGGAAGACACAAGGAGAGCTCCTACTCTGTCTCAGAGGGAGCATGGCCTGATACCTTGATTTTGGAACACTCCCCTCTAGACTGTGAAAGAATAAACTGCTGTCTATTTTGCAATACAATTTGTTACAGTAGCGCGAAGAAACTAAACCATCCCTAATACTAGCTAATGTATATTCAACACTAGCTAATGTATACTTAAGACTTACTATGTACTGTGTAAAGTGTTTTACACTGACGATCACATTTAATCTCTACCACAACCTTATGAGGGAAAGAAATAAAATACCTTCTACTACATTGCTCCTAACTACTACACTAAACTTTCCAATTTATCTGGTCTCTCTTCCAGGTTCCTGACAAAAAAAAACCTCTGAAAATTTCCAAGTAATAGGAATCTCTGTTATACATTAGCCTCTTGGGCACGTGAGTTTATGTTAGATGGCTCAGGATAGGGGCTGGCTGCCAGAAAGATCAAACCATGTGATTACACAGTTTGGGCTCTGAGGCAGTCTGACCTTCAGGGTCTACATAGCAAAACCCCAATCAAAACTCTGGACACGGGGCTTCCCTGGTGGTCCAGTGGATAAGGACACTGCCTTGCAGTGCAGGGGGCGCCAGTTTGATCCCTGGCCTGGGAAGATCCTACGTGCCGTGGAGTGGCTGGACCGATGTGTCCAACTACCGAGCTGGAACTCTGGAGTGTATGCACTCAGAGCCAGTGCTCTGCAGCGACAGAGGCCACTGCGATGGGAGGCCCACACAGGCCAAAGAACAAAGATGGAAATAAATGAAAGACCAATAGAAGTGGTCAAAAAAAAAAAAAAAAAAACTCTGGACACTCCAGTTCAGTGGAGTGTCCTACTCAGTAAACACATCAATGTGTCAGGAGGGTGATGTGCACAGATTCTATGGAGAAGGACACAGAAGCTGTATGCAGGACTCTCCTGGGCCCTGCCCTATGTGTTTCTTCATTTGGCTGTTGTTGGTTTGTATCCTTTACAATAAACCTGTAATCATATAAGTATGGCATTTTTCTGGTCCTGTGAGTTGTTCTAGTAAATCACTCGGTCTGGGAGAGGTCACGGGAACCTGTCAGATTCGTAGCGAGTTGGTTGAAAGTGTAGATGGCTTGGGGACCACATTTGAGGCTCAGCATCTGGAGACCACACCTGACATCTAAAGTGGAGGCAGTCTTTTGGGGATCATGTTCCTTTAAACCCATGGATCTGATATTAACTCGGGGAGTTTAGTGTCAGAGTCAAATTGCAATAGACCAGGTGATGTAAGAATAGTTGGGGTTAAAACAGAATTCCATGATTGAGTCCTATGATGACCCAGTATACCCAACAGTAATCAGTGATAGGAAATAGAAAATGTGTTAAGTAAGATACAAATCACTTGGTCTTTCAGTTATCTGACTTTCATGCACTATTCTTTCATACATTATATATATATATATATACACACACACACACACACACGCACATATATATATTTTAAACATTTATTTATTTATTTATCTTTTGGAGGGGGTGGGGTGGGGAGGGAGGGGGGCGGGCAGGCCACTTCTATTGGTCTTTCATTTCTCTATTTTCATCCATCTTTGTTCTTTTGGCCTGTGTGGGCCTCCCATCGCGGTGGCCTCTGTTGTCGCAGAGCCCCGGCTCTGGGCGCATGCGCTCCAGAGCTCTGGTTCGGTATGCGGCACGTGGGATCCTCCCAGGCCAGGGATCGAACTGGCGCCCCTTGCACTGCAAGGCGGTGTCCTTACCCACTGGACCACCAGGGAAGCGCCACACATTATATTTTAATCAATACCCAACTGTTCCTCATAAGCAGAATTGGGTTTTTTGAGTTAAAGAACAGAGGACTGACTACCAGGGAAAGATGGGAGCATCTGTTAGATGTTGAGACATATTTGCTCATGTAAAGCAAGAACATAAGCGCCAGCTGGAGGGCCCTGTTACTCAATCACTCCTCAGTAATCCCAAAGAGGGGTAAGCACCACTGGCTTGTGGGGAGGCAGCAAGTGGGGGAATTTCATCAGGAGATATGTACATATGTTTGGAGGGACTGCCTGCAATTTCTTGACACATGGAATAATTATAGTTTATTTCCGGAAATGTTCTCTATGTGAATCAAGCCCAGTAAGTAATCATATAAGGCATTTTTCTGGTCCTGTGAGTTGTTCTAGTAAATCACTCGGTCTGGGAGAGGTCACGGAACCTGTCAGATTCGTAGCGAGTTGGTTGAAAGTGTAGATGGCTTGGGGACCACATTTGAGGCTCAGCATCTGGAGACCACACCTGACATCTAAAGTGGAGGCAGTCTTTTGGGGATCATGTTCCTTTAAACCCATGGATCTGATATTAACTCGGGGAGTTTAGTGTCAGAGTCAAATTGCAATAGACCAGGTGATGTAAGAATAGTTGGGGTTAAAACAGAATTCCATGATTGAGTCCTATGATGACCCAGTATACCCAACAGTAATCAGTGATAGGAAATAGAAAATGTGTTAAGTAAGATACAAATCACTTGGTCTTTCAGTTATCTGACTTTCATGCACTATTCTTTCATACATTATATATATATATATATACACACACACACACACACACGCACATATATATATTTTAAACATTTATTTATTTATTTATTTTTTGGAGGCGGAGCAGGTGGGGAGTGAGGGGAGCGGGCGGGCCACTTCTATTGGTCTTTCATTTCTCTATTTTCATCCATCTTTGTTCTTTTGGCCTGTGTGGGCCTCCCATCGCGGTGGCCTCTGTTGTCGCAGAGCCCCGGCTCTGGGCGCATGCGCTCCAGAGCTCTGGTTCGGTATGCGGCACGTGGGATCCTCCCAGGCCAGGGATCGAACTGGCGCCCCTTGCACTGCAAGGCGGTGTCCTTACCCACTGGACCACCAGGGAAGCGCCACACATTATATTTTAATCAATACCCAACTGTTCCTCATAAGCAGAATTGGGTTTTTTGAGTTAAAGAACAGAGGACTGACTACCAGGGAAAGATGGGAGCATCTGTTAGATGTTGAGACATATTTGCTCATGTAAAGCAAGAACATAAGCGCCAGCTGGAGGGCCCTGTTACTCAATCACTCCTCAGTAATCCCAAAGAGGGGTAAGCACCACTGGCTTGTGGGGAGGCAGCAAGTGGGGGAATTTCATCAGGAGATATGTACATATGTTTGGAGGGACTGCCTGCAATTTCTTGACACATGGAATAATTATAGTTTATTTCCCGGAAATGTTCTCTATGTGAATCAAGCCCAGTAAGTAACTAAATATTAGTATATACTTTTAAAAATGAGCTGTTTATAGAGTCAACATGCTTAGTGTAATAACTGATTCAAATAGAAATCAATTTGGGGGATGGTGACATGTGGTATCTCCAATTAGACTCTCGAAGCTTTTCTATTTATTTTATTTTGAGTGGGAAGTAAAGTTTATTGGAGTCGGGGAAGGGAGAACCGAAAGTAGGAGACGCTATTAGAACAGCGGGCTGGTTCGAGGGAGAACCGACATTAAACACGGGCCTCTGATCCATTTTATAGCTAGGGTCCAAGGAGTGGCATAGGGGTCTTAAGGATCATTTGCTGACAGGATGGGGTATTGGGTCGGATAGAGTGATAACTACAGCATGGGGGAGGGAAGGACAATAAGGGTCTGGTTTATCCCTTTCTTGCATTCCAAGACCCTCCTTGTTTGTCTGTCTTTGTCTTATTTTCTCTTCCTTTCGATGCCTGCATTCTTTTTTCTTCCTGCATTTCAAGACCCTCCATGCTTGCCTTGTTCTTTTGTCCTTGGGGCACCACATTCCTCCTTCTCTTTATTTTTAGGGCCAATTCTTTGGCCCCTTTGGATACCATGCTCACTATCTACCTATTTCCCTTCTCAGGCATCTGGGTACCAAGTCTCAAGGGAAAAGGGGTGATGATCCTTTGGCTTTTTCAAGCTGTTGTGGGGCTCTGGGTTCCCAATGCCTGCTGTCTGTCAGGGTACATTTAGTGAGGAAGGTGTGGCTCCATGGAACGATAGGGCAGCTTGTTCTAACATAGTCCAAGTATCAACCAGCTGGTATCCTTGTTGTAAGACCATCTGGAATTGAATCTTTTTTTAACCTGTCAGGAGATGAACTTAGACAGTGTGTTAATAATGTAACGGCCAAATAATAATACAGGGAGGACAGTGACGGCAGGTTCGAGAAAAAGTAGAAACCAAGTTGTATTAGGTAGGCCTCTTTGACAGTTTGCCTGATGATATTTATATCAGGGGCCCCTTTCTCAAAGGAATGTAACCATTTAGCCTGTTCATATATTTTCTCAATGTCTTTTTCTACTAGTCCACTGCTGTTAATACATGTGCCTGTTAGGAGGATTGAGGAATAGTAAGTGGGATCAGGGAAGGAAGTTAGGGCAGAATAAGTAGCCCCGGTGTCAATCAGGAAAGTTACAATGGCCCCTGACACACTGAGGGTCACCTGGGGCTCCTCTGGTTTTATCGTGAACACGGGAGTTTGTAAATTAAGGCCTGGGCATCTGCACCTAGGGAGTCAATACCCAAAATGTGGTCTGGCTCCTGCTTCTGATAGTTGACTAACACTACGGTGGAAGCTGACATTGGTTTCGGCTCTGATTGCCAAGTTCTGAAGTACTCCTGGTATTGGGTAGTGGTGGTGTTGGCCTACTCGCCTGAAAGCAAGAGGGACAACTCCTTCTCCAATGGCCCTCTTGGTGACAGATAGGGCAAGGGGTATCAGGTGGCAGAGTGAGGCAGTTCCTGACAGTGTGCCCTGGCTGACTGTACTGCAAGCAGGACAACAGAGTTTTAGCATTCAGTGATCCCTGCCATGGAAGGGACTGACTAATGGCAAGAGCCATATATTGAGGCTGCTATTTTAATTTTCCTTTCTCCTCTTGTTCCAACCTATTCCTAGAAGTCTCTTCCCTGTTGTTAAACACTTCAAAGGCCATATAGGAAGAGGTCTGCAGGCCCCTTCCTTATTTTTGTAACTTTTATCTAATGTCCAAGTGTTGAGCTGCCTGGGATCGAGTATAGGGAGAAAAAAAGAGGATCTGCAACTGGATAAGGAGGCAGAGCCTGTGGGGCTGAAGGTTGAGAAGGAGGTGAATGAGATCAGGCATAGGAAGGGTCATCCAGGATATCTGGTGGACGAGGAGTTGTGGAGAGGCGAGGCAACAGAGCTGTAGTGGAGAGGCACATGTGACAAGTGTTCCCCAGGCCTGGATTTTGGCTGAGGGCCATGAAGGCCTGAATGTAAGGAACCTCAGAATCTTTTCCTTGTCTCCAACAATAAAGATCAAGTTGGAGGATTGTATTATAGTTTAGTGTCCCATTAAGAGACTTGTATTCTTGGTCCTCTAATTTGTATTACGGCCAGGACAAGTTACAAAAATAAACAAGTTTCTTTTTCCTGAGGTTATCTGGGTCAGACTTTTTCTAGTTCCTGAGGATACAGACAAGGGATGAGTCTGATGGCGGCCGAGATGTACTAGAACCCATTTTTTTCTGGCATGCTGTAGAATGGGGGTGCTGAGAGTTACCAACTGGTTCAGTGACTTTAACTGTACAACTAAGGCACCCATGTGACTAGCCACCAGGGAGCCATGCGACGAAGGCACCAAACCAAAACCACATGGCCAAGGCACCAGCCAGGAGATGACTCACCATCAGAAGATCCTCAGGGATGTGGAGGCAGTTACCAGGACAACTTGAGGTCTGCAAGGTCCTTTGAGGACGATCCAGGCCAAGGAAGAGGAAGCAAGAGGAAGCAGTATGAAGACTGAAGATTCCGTCTAAAATCCTATCAGGGAGGCGGTAGCCAGGGAATGATGGCTCTATGTTTTGCTTCCACCACTATGTGCCTAAAATGATGCACAGAAGTTGTCTTGTTGGGGGTGGATGCCTTTGTGGCCTGATCTGTTCTGTGACCCCCTTATCCTCACACAGGAACCTTCATGTGGCAGGTGCTCTAGTGGTTTTTTCTTTTTTTAATTTTCATTTTACTTTTACAGAGTTCTGTTGTTTACAGATATGTATGATCCCAGATTAGTCATATATATATCCCCCCCATCCCACCCCACCAGGCCGTTGCACAGTGCCCCTGAAGGATCCCCTTTTCCCACAGTGCAATGACAACAGCTATTTTTTTTCATATATGTAAAGGAAGTAGCGTGAAAACCTAGTGGCTTTTAAATGCCTGACCTGTGCCCACACAATATTACTTGGCCTAGTCCTCAGTTAGAAAGAAGTCAAAAGGAGAGACCCTTACTGGGTGCACTGAGCAGTGGGGTCTTTGCAACACACCAGAGGGTAACCCTAGCCAGAGTTCCTCAGCTGCTTCCACCGCCACTGGCCTGTTTGCAGAGGGTTCCTATGAAAAAAGAGAAGAGAGGAGGTGGGGAAAAGACCCCAAGGCCCTATATGGGCCACCAAAAATGTTGAGGTCCACACACCAGTTGGAAAAGAATTTCCAGACACAAGGCAGAATGAGAGGGAAACAAAGGTTATTAGAGTGGGGGAAGGGAGAACCGGCTCAAGGGAAAACCGACACTGTTAAGAGTGGGAGACGCTGTTAGAACAGGGGGCCAGCTCAAGGGAGAACCGACCTCTAAGCCCCTTTAAAGCAGTAACTATATTTATAGCTGTCTTCATCTGAGAGACCAGTTTACCTGGATAGGAAAGGAGGGGAAGATTCAGAACAAATAAACTGTTGAGCTTAGTTAACACATGTTTTTGTGACTGAATGTCAGGCTTTTGTTAGATGCTAGCTGTACAGGAATGAAAGATACAGTCTTTATCTTTGATAAAAGCTCACAATCTCAAAGACTCCAAAAATGAAGTTTGTATCCTCTTACTGAAACCTCCCCTGTACTTTTTCTTTTTTCGAGATCTTAAGAAGATTAAACTGGTATGCAAAAGGACAAGGAAACCACAAAGTATACTCATACCCTTTTCAATGCCATCTCTGCATGGCTTGGAGTCAGGGCTGTTTCATCAACTTTTGGTGGAATGGGCACAGTAGGAGCCTTAGCGAGAACAAGATCAAATTCTGCATCCAATGCTTCACATACCTGTGACTTTAGACAGATTATTTAATCTCCTTAACCTCATCTTTTTAAACTGTCAAATGAGGGTGGATAAAGTAATCTATTGGCTTCGACTGAAAAGATTAAATACACAATATCCCTGCCCCCCAGCAGAAGTAGTAAATACATGGTGACCATTATTACTATAATTATAACCATCATTAACATTATGTTTTAAAATTCACAACGACATCTAGCTACAAAAGGACAAATATTGTTGGATTCCTCAATATATGAAGTTCCTAGAGGTCAAATTCATGGAGACAGAATGCATACAGGTGGTTGCAGGGGCTGAGATTAAGGAGGAATGGGGAGTTAACATTAAACAGAGCTTCAGGTGGGAAGATGAGGACGTTCTAGCGGTGATGGCTGCACCACAATAGGAACACACTTACTGCCACAGGACTGTATACTCTTAAATGGTTACAACGGTAAACTCTATGTTGTACATATATCACTACACATACACAAAAACAGTCAACAGGGCGTGGCTGAATGCTTACAGCAAAAAAGGAGGAACAAAAGGACTGGAGTAATGACAAATCGTGAGAGAGCAGACTCGTTTACAGATGATATAGACAGATTAAATCAAAGAGATATATATGGTCTTAGAAAACCATATTTGCAGCATCTTGACATACGTTACTTGGACACATGAAGGGGGAGAGAGAGGAAGAATGAGAGAAGAAAAGAAAAAGGATGGGAGGAAGGGAAGAAGTGGGAAAGAGAGGCAAGAAAGGAAAGGTGAAGGGGAGAAAGGGAAAAGAATGAAAGGAAGAAAAAGAGAAAGATACTGTTTAACTGTAGAACCACTGCTCTGAGTGACTTAGTTCTCTGTCATAGCAACAGGCAATAACTGTGATAAAGCAATGCTAGTGGAGACAGGCAAGGAAAATTTCTTTTGCAAAAATTAAACAAAAACAAATATTAGATTTTCTCAAGATTTTAGACTTTATAGCCATATAGTTAGAGCTGTATAAGCACTTTACTTTCATACGGAAGAAAAAAACCTTAAACAAGGTCTGTCATACTAAGTCTTTGGAACAGAAAGCTTCTTAGGAATGTACCTATAGCAAAAAAGACTCTTCTAAAAACCCTTCACACAGCTAAGGGGGAAGACAGTATTATGACAAGGAATTCTGCAGCACTAATACTTAGAAAATCCAGATAGCTGACACCTAGAAGGCATTTTTAAACATAGGCATTAGGATCCAAATAACTAGGCTGATGAGTTGGGGGGAAGAGTTTTCATTCCTGGAAAGGGGTAATTCAAACACTTAACAAAGATACTGGGCTGGTAATCTAAACAGAAAGTGAGAACGGGGACCAAGACTGCACAATGGGACAGGCTGACCTGGTCATTTTTCAAAGGACTGTTGAGTATTATTATTACTCATAATAACATACTAGAAGAGACAGGCCCCGAAAACTAGTCTAGGTTATACAATTTATCCTTCAAAGGACTGTATACTCTTAAATGGTTACAACGGTAAACTCTATGTTGTACATATATCACTACACATACACAAAAACAGTCAACAGGGCGTGGCTGAATGCTTACAGCAAAAAAGGAGGAACAAAAGGACTGGAGTAATGACAAATCGTGAGAGAGCAGACTCGTTTACAGATGATATAGACAGATTAAATCAAAGAGATATATATGGTCTTAGAAAACCATATTTGCAGCATCTTGACATACGTTACTTGGACACATGAAGGGGGAGAGAGAGGAAGAATGAGAGAAGAAAAGAAAAAGGATGGGGGGAAAGGGGAAGAAGTGGGAAAGAGAGGCAAGAAAGGAAAGGTGAAGGGGAGAAAGGGAAAAGAATGAAAGGAAGAAAAAGAGAAAGATACTGTTTAACTGTAGAACCACTGCTCTGAGTGACTTAGTTCTCTGTCATAGCAACAGGCAATAACTGTGATAAAGCAATGCTAGTGGAGACAGGCAAGGAAAATTTCTTTTGCAAAAATTAAACAAAAACAAATATTAGATTTTCTCAAGATTTTAGACTTTATAGCCATATAGTTAGAGCTGTATAAGCACTTTACTTTCATACGGAAGAAAAAAACCTTAAACAAGGTCTGTCATACTAAGTCTTTGGAACAGAAAGCTTCTTAGGAATGTACCTATAGCAAAAAAGACTCTTCTAAAAACCCTTCACACAGCTAAGGGGGAAGACAGTATTATGACAAGGAATTCTGCAGCACTAATACTTAGAAAATCCAGATAGCTGACACCTAGAAGGCATTTTTAAACATAGGCATTAGGATCCAAATAACTAGGCTGATGAGTTGGGGGGAAGAGTTTTCATTCCTGGAAAGGGGTAATTCAAACACTTAACAAAGATACTGGGCTGGTAATCTAAACAGAAAGTGAGAACGGGGACCAAGACTGCACAATGGGACAGGCTGACCTGGTCATTTTTCAAAGGACTGTTGAGTATTATTATTACTCATAATAACATACTAGAAGAGAAAACTACAGAAGATCCTTATCCATAGCAAATCTAGTCTAGGTTATACAATTTATCCTTACTTTTAAGCCATTTGTGTACTCTCTCTGTTTTCTACATTATGAGTTATATAAAAATTTTTGTCCACTTTAAATTTGTGTGAATCATAATTTTACTCTTTGTTCTCCCCATTTCTTTCACCCTTGGCAACCACCATTCTAATCTCTAAGAACATTTTTTTTTTAAGAGTCCACATATGAGAGGCACCATGCAATAATACCTGTCTTCCTCAGTCTGATTTATTTCACGTAACATAAGGCCCTCCAGTTTCATCCATGTTGTCACAAATGGCAGCACTATTTTTTTTAGGGCTGAAAAATATTCCATTGTACACATACACGTTTTCTCTATCCATTCATCCATCAATGCACACTTAGATTGTTCTCATATCTTGGCTAAAGACTTTACTATTGGGCTTCCCCTGGTGGTCCAGTGGGTAAGGACACCGCCTTGCAGTGCAAGGGGCGCCGGTTCGAGCCCTGGCCTGGGAAGATCCCACGTGCTGCGGAGCGGCTGGACTGATGTGTCCAATTACCGAGCCAGAGCTCTGGAGCGCATGCGCCCAGAGCCGGCGCGCTACAACGACAGAGGCCACCACGATGGGAGGCCCACAGGAGCCAAAGAACAAAGACGGATGAACATAGAGAAACGAAAGACCAATAGAAGTGGCCCGCCTGCTCCCCTCCCTCCCCAACCCGACCTCGCCCAAAATAAATAAATAAATAAATCTTTAAAAAAAAAAAAAGACTTTACTATTAAAGAAAATTATCCTTTAACATCCCCAACAAGGCTTCAATTTTATTTGGGGGCAGGGATTGTGAGTTTCAATGTATTCTGATGAAACTAAGGCCTAGGTTTAGTCCTTATTCAATAAGAACTGATCTTGACTAATTTCCAGTGTCATCTCTAATTCTCACTGGTTCATATATCAACGGGATTAATTCCTGCTTTGCCCACTTTCAAAGGCCCATTGGAAGAATCAGATGAGTGAATAACCTGCAAGCATTTAGAAAAATGAAAATGCAAATTTCAAAGGACTGTTGAGTATTATTATTACTCATAATAACATACTAGAAGAGAAAACTACAGAAGATCCTTATCCATAGCAAATCTAGTCTAGGTTATACAATTTATCCTTACTTTTAAGCCATTTGTGTACTCTCTCTGTTTTCTACATTATGAGTTATATAAAAATTTTTGTCCACTTTAAATTTGTGTGAATCATAATTTTACTCTTTGTTCTCCCCATTTCTTTCACCCTTGGCAACCACCATTCTAATCTCTAAGAACATTTTTTTTTTAAGAGTCCACATATGAGAGGCACCATGCAATAATACCTGTCTTCCTCAGTCTGATTTATTTCACGTAACATAAGGCCCTCCAGTTTCATCCATGTTGTCACAAATGGCAGCACTATTTTTTTTAGGGCTGAAAAATATTCCATTGTACACATACACGTTTTCTCTATCCATTCATCCATCAATGCACACTTAGATTGTTCTCATATCTTGGCTAAAGACTTTACTATTGGGCTTCCCCTGGTGGTCCAGTGGGTAAGGACACCGCCTTGCAGTGCAAGGGGCGCCGGTTCGAGCCCTGGCCTGGGAAGATCCCACGTGCTGCGGAGCGGCTGGACTGATGTGTCCAATTACCGAGCCAGAGCTCTGGAGCGCATGCGCCCAGAGCCGGCGCGCTACAACGACAGAGGCCACCACGATGGGAGGCCCACAGGAGCCAAAGAACAAAGACGGATGAACATAGAGAAACGAAAGACCAATAGAAGTGGCCCGCCTGCTCCCCTCCCTCCCCAACCCGACCTCGCCCAAAATAAATAAATAAATAAATCTTTAAAAAAAAAAAAAGACTTTACTATTAAAGAAAATTATCCTTTAACATCCCCAACAAGGCTTCAATTTTATTTGGGGGCAGGGATTGTGAGTTTCAATGTATTCTGATGAAACTAAGGCCTAGGTTTAGTCCTTATTCAATAAGAACTGATCTTGACTAATTTCCAGTGTCATCTCTAATTCTCACTGGTTCATATATCAACGGGATTAATTCCTGCTTTGCCCACTTTCAAAGGCCCATTGGAAGAATCAGATGAGTGAATAAGCTGCAAGCATTTAAGTAATCCATAAAGATCCTAGGACACCTCATCTACAATGCCAACAAATCAATTTTCCTATAATGTCTAAGAGATCCTCTTTTACTCTGCTCCAAAGTATTTCTCTTTTGTCTACAGGGTGACATTTAAACTCCTAGGGATGGTGTGTAGATCTTTTGGATGATCCAGTCTTTGCCTCTCTCTCACTTCACCTTGTCACCCCTTCTCAATGTTAATACCACACTGCATGTGTGTGTGCTCAGTCACTTCAGTCGTGCCCAACTCTTTGTAACCCCATGGACTATAGCTCACCAGGTTCCTCTGTCCATGGGATTCTCCAGGCAAGAATAATGGAGTGGATTGCCAATTCCTTTTCCAGGGGATGTTCCTGACCCAGGGATTGAACCCGGGTCTCCTGTATTGCAGGCAGATTTTTTTACCGTCTGAGCCACCAGGGAAGCCCAAGAACACCGTGGTGGGTTGCCATGCCCTTCTTCAGGGGATCTTCCTATACCGCAGCAGAGCTCAATTATTTATATACTCCCAAACACTGCATATACTGATACCTTCGATCTGGAATGCCCTCTCCCTCCGCACCTTGGTTCACCAGATAAACTATCATGCGTCCTTTAAAACCCAGTTTATATATTACCTCTTTTGAGAAGCAGCCTTCCTCATACTCTCAAGTAACATTATTCTTTCTTCCTTGGAGTATATTTATATTACAGCACTGTACTGTGCTATAACTTGTTTGTCTTGTGCTAAATTATGAGCCTTGATGAGTGGGGTTGCTTCAAGTTTACTTCTTTATCCTCTGTATTTGGCTCATGGTGAATGTTAAATAAATACTAAAGAGCTAAAATTAAATGTAAGGCACTGCTATTATATCTCCATTTCCCCTAGAGCACTAGCACAGAATTAAACACACACCGGAACTGAGTAAGTAAATAATTAATCTCTACTTCTTGTCCTTTCTTACCATTATTATTATCCAATCCTAATTCAGGGTGTGGGTTGAGAAAGTATGCACGCTAAAGAAAATATAAAATGACTGTTAATCAAACACCCAAATCAACCTGCTAGACACTTTCTATGAATAACTTAATTCTCACAATAAACCTATGATACAGGTATTACCATTCCCATTTTATAAGAAAATAAGCTAAGGTACAAAGACTTTAACTTCTCTGAAGTCAAGCAGCTGACAGTAAATAGTACACCTTCTGGGGATTCATATACTCTATCTCATTTGACTCACAACCTTGTGGCGTTCAAAAGGCAAATATCAGTATTTCTGCATTACAAATGAAAAAATAAAACAAAACAAGATTTAGAGAGTTTAAATGACTGGTAAAGTTTACAAGGCTAGTAATCACTGAGTCTAGGATTAGAAATACCTAGATCATGTGACTTCAAATCTAGCACTTTTTCCACAGGTCAGTCTCTCCTGCCACAGGAGATCACTTATAGATAACTCATAAAACTACGAGAGCAGAGGAACTCAATTAAAATAAACACAAGGGGGCTTCCCCGGTGGTCCAGTGGGTAAGGACATTGCCTTGCCCTTCTTCAGGGGATCTTCCTATACCGCAGCAGAGCTCAATTATTTATATACTCCCAAACACTGCATATACTGATACCTTCGATCTGGAATGCCCTCTCCCTCCGCACCTTGGTTCACCAGATAAACTATCATGCGTCCTTTAAAACCCAGTTTATATATTACCTCTTTTGAGAAGCAGCCTTCCTCATACTCTCAAGTAACATTATTCTTTCTTCCTTGGAGTATATTTATATTACAGCACTGTACTGTGCTATAACTTGTTTGTCTTGTGCTAAATTATGAGCCTTGATGAGTGGGGTTGCTTCAAGTTTACTTCTTTATCCTCTGTATTTGGCTCATGGTGAATGTTAAATAAATACTAAAGAGCTAAAATTAAATGTAAGGCACTGCTATTATATCTCCATTTCCCCTAGAGCACTAGCACAGAATTAAACACACACCGGAACTGAGTAAGTAAATAATTAATCTCTACTTCTTGTCCTTTCTTACCATTATTATTATCCAATCCTAATTCAGGGTGTGGGTTGAGAAAGTATGCACGCTAAAGAAAATATAAAATGACTGTTAATCAAACACCCAAATCAACCTGCTAGACACTTTCTATGAATAACTTAATTCTCACAATAAACCTATGATACAGGTATTACCATTCCCATTTTATAAGAAAATAAGCTAAGGTACAAAGACTTTAACTTCTCTGAAGTCAAGCAGCTGACAGTAAATAGTACACCTTCTGGGGATTCATATACTCTATCTCATTTGACTCACAACCTTGTGGCGTTCAAAAGGCAAATATCAGTATTTCTGCATTACAAATGAAAAATAAAACAAAACAAGATTTAGAGAGTTTAAATGACTGGTAAAGTTTACAAGGCTAGTAATCACTGAGTCTAGGATTAGAAATACCTAGATCATGTGACTTCAAATCTAGCACTTTTTCCACAGGTCAGTCTCTCCTGCCACAGGAGATCACTTATAGATAACTCATAAAACTACGAGAGCAGAGGAACTCAATTAAAATAAACACAAGGGGGCTTCCCCGGTGGTCCAGTGGGTAAGGACATTGCCTTGCAGTGCAAGGGGCGCCGGTTCCATCCCTGGCCTGGGAAGATCCCACGTGCCGTGGAGCGGCTGGACTGATGTGTCCAATTACCGAGCCGGAGCTCTGGCACGCGTGGGCCCAAAGTCGGTGCTCTGCGACGACAGAGGCCACCGCGATGGGAGGCCCACATGGGCCAAAGAACAAAGATGGATGAAAATAGATAAATGAAAGACCAACAGAAGTAGCCCGCCCAGCCAAATAAAAAAAAAAAAAAAGAAGTCTCTATAAAGTATTTAAATAAATAAATAAAAACAAGGGTGCTATTTAAAGGATTAGATTTCAAATTTTTAAATTTTTCAATCAAACCAATTTCAAGGCTAATCCAGTTTTAACCTCCTTCTCTATACATTCTATACACACAGAGCTTCAATGCACAAGGATCATTGCTTGTATTTTTCTAGGACCAATATTTCAACCTTTTTATACATGTCATAACACCCAGGGATAGGTCCCCTAGTGAAAAGAAAATCATACAGCTTATCCAAGATCAAATAAAAAATTTCTATGTCTGAAATATATACCAAATATTGATGACTTTCCCCATTTACCCAGCCAATATTTATTGACTAGTTTATGTGCCTGACCCAGAACTAGGGATGTAATAAGGATGAACCATGTTTACCTATGTGGAGACAGATAAGCAAATATATTATAACAGAATTGTTACTATTAAAGGTGGAAACCAATTTTGTCTAGATGAACTGAAAAGGCTTCACAGAAGAAGTGATTTTTTGAACCAAAATTTAGGGAATTAATCTTATTCCAGATAGAGAAGGAAGTGTGGGAAATTCTAATTAAGCAAAGGGGAAGAGAAAAGTACTAAGTAGTAAGGGCTTGTATGACAAGTCTGTGGAAAACGATAGATGATTCAAGCACAGCACACAAATCAGGAAGCGGTGACTGAATCAGAAAACTAAGTTAGGATTAGATAAAGATCGAGGAATTGTATTCCATAGATTAGAGGATAGATAGATTTAGATTTAACTGAAATCTTTTTCAGTTAAAAAACATTTTCAAACACATCTTTATGTAAAACACAACAATACTAACTACAGAGTTTATCTGGTAGAAGGGGAGGAAGGAAGCAGAGCCCATCTATTCTGCCTCACCTTGACACCCCTCCCCCGCCCCAGTTTCCTTCATAAAGACCTAACTGTACTCCATGTACAGTTTTCATCAGCAAATGGTTACCGGTTTGCAGTAAGTACAGAAATTGAAGAGTAAGCACTTAGAAAATGTGTATTATAATTTAACAGGGTAAATTTGTGTTAAGTCTAATAAAATCTTGTGGTTTATACTTAGATTTTTAGAAACTCAGTATTTCTAACAGTTCATTTTATTATATTTATAAAATTCTTAGTCTAAGATGAATGAAAAATATTGCTCTTTCAACACACACAGTGTAAGAAACACTGCACTAAAGATTCCACAACAGGTCAGATTTGTAACTTAGAAAGTTAGAAAAATAACTAGTGGCTAAGGAGAAGACCTAATGGCAAATACAAAGAACAATAATATGAAAAAATACAAAATTTAAGATGAAATACAGATTACTTGTATAAATGTTAAGCATCTGGCAAACAATGAATAAGAACTTCTAAGTTCACACAAAAGGGAGATTTCTTCGAGTTAAGTAAGTCCCAGATAGTAGATTCTTTTTTTTTTTTTTAATTTTGGCCTCTTTTTATTGATCTTTCCATTTATTTATTTTTTTCATCCATCTTTATTCTTTGGCCTGTGTGGGCCTCCTATTGCAGTGGCCTCTCTCCTTGTAGAGCACCGGCTCTGGGTGCATGCCCTCCAAAGCACTGGCTCATAATTGTGTACACCGGTCCACCCACTCCACAGCATGTGGGATCTTCCTGGGCCAGGGATCAAACTGGTGCCCCTTGCACTGCAAGGCAGATTCTTTACCCACCGGACCACCAGGGAAGCCCCAGATAGTAGATTCTTAGAGACAAAAAGAACTTCAGTTATCTGTCTCCAGAGCTAAACTCATTAAGTCAATGAACTTTAATATACTTATATATATCACATTATTTATTGAAAGACCTATTACATACTTGGTGCCGGGGATACAGCACTGAAGACAGGGCACAGTCCCTTCGTTATGTTCCACACGTTAAACTTAGACAGTAAGAGACATGGTCCCCACATCATGACAGACACTAATCAACCACAAAACATAAACAGATGATTCATTTAAACAACTGTAAGTGCTACCAAAAAAAATTACATGGTACTATGAAATGACGTTAACAGAGATTAAATAGATTCTGGGAGATGAAGGAAGGATTCCCTGAAGAAGTTATATGTTAGCTGAAATCCAAAGAATGAGCAGAAAGTAAACAGGCAAAGAAGGGGAAAGAACATTCCAGAGAGGGAGAGAAAAGGCCTTGGGGGGGAAGGGGCATTTGTGGCCCACAAAGCAGAAAGAAGTGACTGATACACAGAAAGCAAGGAGAAAAGTGACAAGAGGCCAAAAAGATAGACAAGCTTGTTCATTAAAAGTTCTATAAGCGGGCTTCCCTTATAGCTCAGTGGTAAAGAGTTCGCCTGCCAATGCAGGAGACACGGGTTCAATCCCTGATCCGGGAAGATCCCACATGCTGTGGAGCAATTAATAAGTCCATGAACCACAACTATGGAGCCTGTGCTTTAGAGCCTTGGAGCCACAACTATGGAGCCCATGTGCTGCAACTACTGAAGGCTGTGTGCCCTAGAGCCTGAGAGTTCCACCACAAGAGAAGTCACCGCAACAAGAAGCCTGCAGCAGTGAAAACCCAGAATAGCCAAAATATAAATAAATAAATAAAATTAAAAAAAAAAGTTCTATAAGCATGAGGTGGATGAATCTAAAACCTGTGATACAAAGTGAAGTAAGAAAGAGAAAGATGAATATTGTATACTGACACATAAATGGAATCTAGAAGGATGGTACTGATTAATGCATATGCAGAGCAGTAATGGAGAAGCAGAAATAGAGAACAGATTAATGGACACTGGGGTGAGGCAGGGGACTATGCTGTGGGACTAGGGGAACCCAAACAAGGGCTCTGTGGTGGCCTGGAGGGGTGGGGTGGGAGATGGGAGGGAGGATCAGGAGGCGGGGACATGTACACCTGTGGCAGATTCAGGTTGATGTGTGGCAGTAAACAACAAACCCTGTAAAAGACATTGGTCACCTAGACAATCGTTATGACAGAACTTAGACAGTAAGAGACATGGTCCCCACATCATGACAGACACTAATCAACCACAAAACATAAACAGATGATTCATTTAAACAACTGTAAGTGCTACCAAAAAAAATTACATGGTACTATGAAATGACGTTAACAGAGATTAAATAGATTCTGGGAGATGAAGGAAGGATTCCCTGAAGAAGTTATATGTTAGCTGAAATCCAAAGAATGAGCAGAAAGTAAACAGGCAAAGAAGGGGAAAGAACATTCCAGAGAGGGAGAGAAAAGGCCTTGGGGGGGAAGGGGCATTTGTGGCCCACAAAGCAGAAAGAAGTGACTGATACACAGAAAGCAAGGAGAAAAGTGACAAGAGGCCAAAAAGATAGACAAGCTTGTTCATTAAAAGTTCTATAAGCGGGCTTCCCTTATAGCTCAGTGGTAAAGAGTTCGCCTGCCAATGCAGGAGACACGGGTTCAATCCCTGATCCGGGAAGATCCCACATGCTGTGGAGCAATTAATAAGTCCATGAACCACAACTATGGAGCCTGTGCTTTAGAGCCTTGGAGCCACAACTATGGAGCCCATGTGCTGCAACTACTGAAGGCTGTGTGCCCTAGAGCCTGAGAGTTCCACCACAAGAGAAGTCACCGCAACAAGAAGCCTGCAGCAGTGAAAACCCAGAATAGCCAAAATATAAATAAATAAATAAAATTTAAAAAAAAAGTTCTATAAGCATGAGGTGGATGAATCTAGAACCTGTGATACAAAGTGAAGTAAGAAAGAGAAAGATGAATATTGTATACTGACACATAAATGGAATCTAGAAGGATGGTACTGATTAATGCATATGCAGAGCAGTAATGGAGAAGCAGAAATAGAGAACAGATTAATGGACACTGGGGTGAGGCAGGGGACTATGCTGTGGGACTAGGGGAACCCAAACAAGGGCTCTGTGGTGGCCTGGAGGGGTGGGGTGGGAGATGGGAGGGAGGATCAGGGAGCGGGGGACATGTACACCTGTGGCAGATTCAGGTTGATGTGTGGCAGTAAACAACAAACCCTGTAAAAAATAGAAATATAAGGCATTTTTAATGTTTAAAAAAGTTCTATAAACAACAATACAGGCAAATCTTGAAGACATTATGCTAAGTGAAATAAATCAGTCACAAAAGGACAAATACTGTGTGATTCCAATCACTTGAGAAACTTGGAGTAGTCAAAATCATAGAGACAGAAGAATGGGCAGGGGCTGGTGGGAGACAGGACAGAGAGTTGGGTGTTTAAAGGACACAGAGTTTCAGTTTAGTAAGATGAAGAAAGCTCTGGAGATGTGCGGTGGTGATGGCTGCAAACAATATGAATGTACTTAATACCAGTAAACTGTATGCTTAAAAATGGTTAAAACTGAAAATCTTATGTCATGTCAACCAGAGTGCGGTTCTATTACTTCCACCCAAAGACTCTTACGAGACAGAAACTGGTACGTGGAAAAGGGGTGGTATAAATGAGTGCTTAAAACATAGGACTGACTGGATCAAGGCTGGGAACCGCACAGCGCAGACCTCTATCTCATGCTGAGGCTGGCCATTCTTATGTAGTAGGCGACAGCTTACTACTCACCGCTACTCAGGCACACCACAAAAAGAGACATAGTAGGGAAAACACAGGATGCACTAGCTCCACAGATTTCAATCAGTTCCTATAAAAACCAAACTGCTTAATATGACTTAGAGGAGATATTCAAAATATTTACAATCTGTTAGATCATACTAGTGCATAGCGGAGGCTATTGGTATTGAGTTAAACTGGTCAGTCTGAAAGCTGGGGAGAAAATACCACTTTTGTAAAAAAGATTCCTTCTGCCTAGAGCCTGCACACGAGCCTTGCTAAGTTGGGAAACTACCTAGAGCTAAAATAAAGATGGTACAAAAAAGGCAGAAAGGCAGGACCTATAGCTACAGATAAAACTGAAACATAAGAGAGTTCCCCTGAGCCCCTTAGAGTCCCCCCAAGCATCTCTGTTATGCATTCGTTGCCTGATAAAGCTAGGATACAACTCAGAAACAAGAAGCAGATTAATATCTCCCTTCTTCAGGCTCTTTCAAATTAAGTGAGGCAATAAATTTCTTTTTCTTCCCTTTTGGCTGCAATCCATTTATGTTGGATTTCTGCCCTTTACAACCAAAAAGTGTTAATACACTACCAATATTTAAAAATGCACTGCTTTTTTCAAAAGGATCTCCCAGGGCACTCCCTCAAATTTACAGAAACAATCTCTAGGTCAGGGTATTTGTCATTTCTTAATAAGTGTTCCAACTGATCAGGGAAACTGGGGAAAGACTAGTTTAGGCTAAAGTTTTACATTCAACAAAAGTCTGGTTGTCTCATCCTATATTATATATATATATATATATATTTTTTTTAAGCTTTTACTTATTTTTAATTTTTTTTGGCTGTGCTGGGTCTTTGTTGATGTGTGGGTTTAGCTGTTCTGCGGTATATGGGATCTTCCTGGTTCAGGGATCGAACCTGTGTCTCCTGCATTGGCAGACAGGTTCTTATCCACTGAGCCACAAGGGAAGCCCCCTATATTATATTAAACAGTAATTGTTACTGCCCAGTAGCAGAGAGGAAGGACACTATAACAGTATTTATTTAGAATATATTATGGGCCTGCCACTGTATCAGAATCCACCATGGTTTATTCTGGGCACTAAAAATTTAAGATGTTGCCTTGTCTTCGAGGATCTCATGTTCTTTAACCTATAGGGAAGACCTGCAAATACACCTAGGACTGCTGAACCTGTCTGATCAATGGAATGATCTGGGGATCTTTTTGATAGATTACAGGGAGCAGACAAGGGATTTAAACCCCCTATCTAACAGACAACAAAGCTATTTCCAAAGTATGATCAGTGTAAAATACAGTTCCTTTTCAATATAAGGTATAGGAGTACACAAAGAAAAAACTAGGCATACTGAATATAGTCCATTAATTCAGATTTAGATTTAACTAACATATATTAAGCACTTAACTAACATATATTAAGCACTTATTATTTAAACATTTACTGTATTAAGCACATAAATAAATATAGGCTAATAACCAACATGCCATGATTAGGGGATTTAACATATTAAAAGCAACTAGTAGCACTGAGACTAAAGTAGTCAACAAAAACATTACTTACCATTTTATCAAATTCAACTAACTTTTCAAGACTTATTATCCAGGTCAGCATTAAAAAAACCTATCTGTTGTTAAGACAATTAACAGAATTCAGCCCAAACAAGCAATCTTTATTTATTAAGCAAAGTTCCATTAAATAATTAAGTTGGAGGTGTTGTGAAAGAAAGAGGGTTAAGAGTTGTGGAGTTTGGAGAGTAGGTTCTAGATCAATAAAGAAGAAAGAGACCTGTTGCTCTACTGGTATTTGTCAGTATTATCTTCCAATCTTTCTATAAAGACAGGACATCTAGTCATTAAGTAATTATTAACAGAATATGTCCTTTGAAGATAAATTTCTGTGGTGGTTTCCTTTACCACCGCAGGGGACTTCCGTGGTGGTCCAGTGGTTAAGAATCTGCCTTCCAATGCAGGGGACACAGGTTTGATCCCTGGTCACGGAATTAAGATTCCGTCTGCCAAGCGGTAACTAGCTTTGCATGCTGCAACCAGAGAGCCCACACACTGCAACTGCTAATCCGTGTGCTTTAGAGCCTGTGCTCTGTAAAAAGAAAAGACTGTGGCCCACCACAAGAAGCCCTTGTGCTGCAACAAGAGAAGCCCCTGTGTACCACGACTAGAGAAAGGCTGCACACCTTAATGAGGTCCCAGTGCAGTCAAAAAAAAAAAAAAGAGCATAAATATTGGCATAACTATAACTGATGAGGAAGATACATTTAGTAAAAGAACTATTAATACAAACTATGATTAAGGACTTCTAAATTGATCTTACCCAAGAAGCTTGCTAAGCTTATAAAGCACATGTAGAAAAAGCAACTAACTCACTCCCACTCTTAGAGTGATAACAGTATTAGCACCTTTTTTAGTGTACATAAACAGCTCAATAAAATAACACCCCTGTATGAACTGAATCATTTCTGTTCACAAGCCAGTGCAGGTACTTAGCTACAATTCCTCCAAGTAAGTATTCTGTGTTTTCAATCAGCAAGCAATACTATGTGGTAAGAAGGTCTTCACACTGGTCTGAGTCTTCTCTGCTGATTAGCACTTGGCATACTTCAGTCATCTACATGTTTAAGCCAGAGAGAAAAGGCTGGAGGGCACGCTCTAGCGGACACATGTTCAAGACTTATTATCCAGGTCAGCATTAAAAACCTATCTGTTGTTAAGACAATTAACAGAATTCAGCCCAAACAAGCAATCTTTATTTATTAAGCAAAGTTCCATTAAATAATTAAGTTGGAGGTGTTGTGAAAGAAAGAGGGTTAAGAGTTGTGGAGTTTGGAGAGTAGGTTCTAGATCAATAAAGAAGAAAGAGACCTGTTGCTCTACTGGTATTTGTCAGTATTATCTTCCAATCTTTCTATAAAGACAGGACATCTAGTCATTAAGTAATTATTAACAGAATATGTCCTTTGAAGATAAATTTCTGTGGTGGTTTCCTTTACCACCGCAGGGGACTTCCGTGGTGGTCCAGTGGTTAAGAATCTGCCTTCCAATGCAGGGGACACAGGTTTGATCCCTGGTCACGGAATTAAGATTCCGTCTGCCAAGCGGTAACTAGCTTTGCATGCTGCAACCAGAGAGCCCACACACTGCAACTGCTAATCCGTGTGCTTTAGAGCCTGTGCTCTGTAAAAAGAAAAGACTGTGGCCCACCACAAGAAGCCCTTGTGCTGCAACAAGAGAAGCCCCTGTGTACCACGACTAGAGAAAGGCTGCACACCTTAATGAGGTCCCAGTGCAGTCAAAAAAAAAAAAGAGCATAAATATTGGCATAACTATAACTGATGAGGAAGATACATTTAGTAAAAGAACTATTAATACAAACTATGATTAAGGACTTCTAAATTGATCTTACCCAAGAAGCTTGCTAAGCTTATAAAGCACATGTAGAAAAAGCAACTAACTCACTCCCACTCTTAGAGTGATAACAGTATTAGCACCTTTTTTAGTGTACATAAACAGCTCAATAAAATAACACCCCTGTATGAACTGAATCATTTCTGTTCACAAGCCAGTGCAGGTACTTAGCTACAATTCCTCCAAGTAAGTATTCTGTGTTTTCAATCAGCAAGCAATACTATGTGGTAAGAAGGTCTTCACACTGGTCTGAGTCTTCTCTGCTGATTAGCACTTGGCATACTTCAGTCATCTACATGTTTAAGACAGAGAGAAAAAGGCTGGAGGGCACGCTCCTAGCGGACACATGCAGCACTGCAGCCGTCATTAAACAAGCCAGCCAAATGGGGGACATTTTATGACGAAATGTATTTAAATTCCAAAGAAATAGCATATAAAACTATTCTGACTCCATTATTACTTTTTACAATAAGCCTTTATTTTAAAACAATCTTAGATTTACAGATGTCTAAAGATGGTTCAGAGTTCCCACAGATAGTTTTCCCTATTACTAGCATCTTACATTAGTATGGTACACTTGTTAGGATGAATGAACCAATATGGACATATCACTAACTGAAGGCCGCACTTCACTGAGGCTTCCTTGGCTTTCACTTCATATTCATTCTCTGTTTCAGGATCCTATCACCCTTCCCAGGACAACACATTACATTTTTGTTGTCATGCCTTCTTAGACTCTTTTGGGCTGACTTTTCTTGCCTCATGACTTTGATAGTTTTGAGGAATACTAGTCAGGTATTTTATAGAATGTATCTCCATGTGAATTTGCTACTATTTTTCTCAGGATTAGAGATATAGGTTTTGGAGAGGAAGACCACTGAGACAAAATTATAGTAACTTTTTATCTTATCTATCACCTGGGTAGTAAGCTCACTGAGAGAAAGAATCTTATTACCTTATTCCCATTTTTGTATCCTCAGTACATAGCTGAGAAACATGTGTTGGTTAAGAAGGAGGAAGTGGATTATACCAAAGGTTGAGGGGCTAAAGAAACTGCAATTTATTAAAATATGAGCACTAACCCTAACAAGGAAATAGTTCATATGTTTGCTCAAATTAAAAAATAACCATGACTGATTCAATAGTGTCTCATTCGTCTATTCAGGGATTCTTCTAGTTTACCTGTAATGTTGAGACGGATTTGTTGTTTGTTGTTTAGTCACTAAGTCATGTTTGACTCTTTGTGACCCCATGGACTGTAGCCCACCAGGCTCCTTTGTCCAGGGGATTTCCCAGGCAAGAAAATGGGTTGCCATTTCCTTCTCCACTATATTTTCCTGACCCTGGGATCAAACACATGTCTCTTGCCTTGGCAGGTGGGTTCTTTACCACTGAGCCACCTGGGAAGTCTTGAGACAGGATATATTTAGCTTAAAAGGAAGTTAATTCTTACAAGTAAACCACACCTCCTGTACTGACTGATGAAGCTGTAGAACTGTATAACACTGCCTGTGCGGAGTATGTAGACTAAAATGGAAAGATGCATAAGGGTTTAAGACAGAATGTCTGCATTTGAAACTGAGTTCTATTGCTAATAAATTGTATAATTTAGGCCAAATACCTTTGAGTCTCAATCACTTTACATATAAAATGGAGTTAATGATATTTACATGAGGAAGGGAATTACAGAATTGGTGAACTGAATCACTACTATTCTGAAATATGCACATCTCTATTATCTTGATATCCCTTACTATATCTTAGAGTACAGTTATTATTTTTTTTTAATCCAATGGTCTCTTTAGTATTTCTACTTTATCTCCCTAAGGTCTTTCACACTGATGACATTCCTTTCTTTTTGAAACTTACTCTTGTTCCTCTGCCATTCAAAATGCCACTTTCTCTTGATTTTGCTTATAATGCAGTGATTCAGAGTACAGCTTACTGGCTAAGACCACAGACTGTGGGCCAGACGAGATTTGAACTCTGGACAGTTGAACTCCTGACCGTTCAAATCCTGGTTCCACCTTGGTAGTCCTGTGACCTCGGCCAGGTTACTTAACTGTTTCCCCAGGATATGAGAGTAGGGACATGTGTTGGTTAAGAAAGAGGAAGTGGATTATATGAGGTTGAGGGGCTAAAGAAACTGCAATTTATTAAAATATGAGCACTAACTCTTAACAAGGAAATAGTTCCTATGCTTGACCATATTAAAAAATAACCATGACTGATTCAATAGTGTCTCATTCGTCTATTCAGGGATTCTTCTAGTTTACCTGTAATGTTGAGACGGATTTGTTGTTTGTTGTTTATAGTCACTAAGTCATGTCTGACTCTTTGTGACTCCACGGACTATAGCCCACCAGGCTCCTTTGTCCAGGGGATTTCCCAGGCAAGAAAATGGGTTGCCATTTCCTTCTCCACTATATTTTCCTGACCCTGGGATCAAACACATGTCTCTTGCCTTGGCAGGTGGGTTCTTTACCACTGAGCCACCTGGGAAGTCTTGAGACAGGATATATTTAGCTTAAAAGGAAGTTAATTCTTACAAGTAAACCACACCTCCTGTACTGACTGATGAAGCTGTAGAACTGTATAACACTGCCTGTGCGGAGTATGTAGACTAAAATGGAAAGATGCATAAGGGTTTAAGACAGAATGTCTGCATTTGAAACTGAGTTCTATTGCTAATAAATTGTATAATTTAGGCCAAATACCTTTGAGTCTCAATCACTTTACATATAAAATGGAGTTAATGATATTTACATGAGGAAGGGAATTACAGAATTGGTGAACTGAATCACTACTATTCTGAAATATGCACATCTCTATTATCTTGATATCCCTTACTATATCTTAGAGTACAGTTATTATTTTTTTTTAATCCAATGGTCTCTTTAGTATTTCTACTTTATCTCCCTAAGGTCTTTCACACTGATGACATTCCTTTCTTTTTGAAACTTACTCTTGTTCCTCTGCCATTCAAAATGCCACTTTCTCTTGATTTTGCTTATAATGCAGTGATTCAGAGTACAGCTTACTGGCTAAGACCACAGACTGTGGGCCAGACGAGATTTGAACTCTGGACAGTTGAACTCCTGACCGTTCAAATCCTGGTTCCACCACTTGGTAGTCCTGTGACCTCGGCCAGGTTACTTAACTGTTTCCCCATCTGGGAGGATTTCATGACTTTGCAGGTATATAAAATGCTCAGTAAATGCTATACAGATACTTAGTTCCCCTCCTTAGTGTCCTCCTCTGCTACATTTCTTTCACCTCCACATACTCCACCTGGGATTCCATCCATGCAAAGGGGTCTTCTGTTTATTTGGGAGGCCTTCTTCTCTTTGGGCTACCTAGTCAGTTCCTTTTTAAACGTTAAGATCCACTTTAAATGCCACTCTTTTTCTCTCTGTAGCCTTTCCAAAGACCATCTCCCTCCTTCTGCCTTGGAAGTCAACTGTTTTGTCCTTGTGTCCCATATTACTTGGAATATATTTCAATGAGAGTCCTTGTTACATTAGACTGAATGACTCTTGAGTTACCTGAAGTTGCCTGTATTAAACCATTTCAGACCTGTAAAAACACTTAACTATGCATTCTAACAACATCTCTTCATATTTCTGCTGCTCCTTCCCTTCCTGCATTAAATTCATAACAAGAACTACATATTATTTCTTAAAAAAATATATATAATACAATATTTCAGATACACAAAAAGGGATAGGGTTTCCCTGGTGGTCCAGGGGTAAACAGTCTGCCTTGCAGTTCAAGGGGTACCAGTTTGATCTCTGTCCTGAGAAGATCCCATGTGCCGTGGAGTGGCTGGACCGGTGTGTCCAATTATGAGCCAGCGCTCTGAAGCGTGTGTGCCCAGAGCCAGTGCTCTGCAACGAGAGAGGCCACTGCAGTGGGAGGTCCACACAGGCCGAAGAATAAAGATGGATGACTTAGAGACAAAAAAAAAAGTTTAAAGCTTCAGTATAGTCTCTGTATATATATATATATATATATATATATATATATATATATATACACACACACATACATATCTATATATAAAACTGAATCACTCTGCTGTACACCTGAAACTAATACATTATAAATCAAGTATACTTCAATAAAAATAAAATAAAGAACTCTAATATTTGGAGAACAAAGATGTTATTTCCCACACTGTCTCTAGTCAGCCATACCAGGAATATAAACATGATTGTTTTACCACAGGGTTGAAGGGTAGGAACGAGTACATGCTATCACACTGAAGTCTCACATTGAAATTAACCTCAGTTGACCAACCAAATTTTCCCCTGGAACACGCAAGCATTCAAATAGACTTCAGAGTTCCAAAATAGTTACTTCAGACAGTTTCTGCCAGTACAACTGTTGTCTAGATGAGAGGTGATTCCATGTTCTTCCTACTCTGCCAATGCTTTAAGTGCTGAGCCACCTTTCAGGTCCATGAGAGGAGCAGCTGAGAAGGAGCTAAGAAGCCACAGCACCTGCACCTTGGCTTGCAGGCACAGAAGCTTGAAGGAGCCCGAGACTGCCTCTACCTCCATTTCCATCATATTTGAATGCTCCATGGGAAAAATCTATGAAAGTGTATGTAAAGCATTTGTAATAAATAAGAAAATGCTTAGAAATGTGCATATACTACATCAACAGACATAGTGATTAAGATGAATATACAGTATGTATATGCTTTCATTTTAAAAGCTAACAATGGCAACAACTATATGAAATACAGAGGGGAAAAATAATGCATTAGCCTTTATGTGCTTTAAATTTTAAGGAAATTAATACATGATGATTTGCAGCAGAGCCACCAGGATGTTCAGAAAACATAGTCTTCAAAAGCAAGTCATAGAGGCAATGAACCATTCTAGACAAAATACAGAATCTGCAGTGAGAAGACCTGGTTCTGAGCTGCTACTCTGATGTTTACTAGCTATCTGACACCAGGAACATCATTTAATTCACCTACACCTCAGTTCCTTATCAGTAAATAGAGTTTATAATGACCTGGTAGTCTATCTAACAGGGTTTTTATGTTTCAAATTAAACAGAAAAAATGTGCGACATCCTTAAATAATATGCAATTGTAATTATCTATCTTTCTTCATCTTCCCATCTCTCCAATGGCAGCAATCTGTATAAAGCGTGTGATTTTTTTCCAGCAGGGCTCAGTAGAGCCAGTATAGGCAAGAAGAGAAAGATTAGTTTGGGGTTTTCTCCACACAGGGACAGAAGGTCAACAAAGCAAGGGAATAAAAGATAATGACAAGAGAGTGAATGAAATAAGCAAGAGACTAAGAAAACTAAGCTGGACAGGGAAGCAAGTGAAGACAGGCCTTGGTGAAGTCGAAGAAAAGACTGAGCAGGGACAGTGAAAGGTCAGGTAGGAGGAGATATTTTGAACAAAATACGTATGTCTTCGTTTATAATCTCAGAGGTGGGCCATCTTCGAGTGAGAACAAAGTCCATGATGTGACTATGGGAGCTGATAAGCTAAAAAGATAACCACCTCGGCCGAAGAGGCCCATGTGTTGAAACAAACATCCATATGAATACTGCAGTCACTCAGGACAAGGCCAGAAATTGAAGTGGGAAGGGAGACTGTGTGTGTGAGGTCTCAAATAACAAAGAAGATCTACATAGAAGACAATGAGAGTGGTACAGCTCTGTGGCAGAGGACAGGATTTTAAGAAGGCGGAGAAGCAACAATCTGGAAATGTGTGAAACAGTGGTGCATAAAAAATTACAGTCATGCTTCTCTCCTTTTGCAAAAAGTGGTCTAGGAGAACGAGCTGCAGCCATTCAAATGAGGGGCTAGAGGACAAGTGATCTTACTCTCCTGGCTTCCATTTAAGGTCAGAATACACATAAAACATCTCGTAAAATGGTTAACAGTGTAGGAAACAGGGGTTTCAGAGAGTAAGTTGAAAGATCTGAAAGGAGCAAACAAGCAGAACTGGAGAGACAATGAACCATAAAATGTTAAAATTTTGGAGCTGCTACTCTGATGTTTACTAGCTATCTGACACCAGGAACATCATTTAATTCACCTACACCTCAGTTCCTTATCAGTAAATAGAGTTTATAATGACCTGGTAGTCTATCTAACAGGGTTTTTATGTTTCAAATTAAACAGAAAAAATGTGCGACATCCTTAAATAATATGCAATTGTAATTATCTATCTTTCTTCATCTTCCCATCTCTCCAATGGCAGCAATCTGTATAAAGTGTGTGATTTTTTTCCAGCAGGGCTCAGTAGAGCCAGTATAGGCAAGAAGAGAAAGATTAGTTTGGGGTTTTCTCCACACAGGGACAGAAGGTCAACAAAGCAAGGGAATAAAAGATAATGACAAGAGAGTGAATGAAATAAGCAAGAGACTAAGAAAACTAAGCTGGACAGGGAAGCAAGTGAAGACAGGCCTTGGTGAAGTCGAAGAAAAGACTGAGCAGGGACAGTGAAAGGTCAGGTAGGAGGAGATATTTTGAACAAAATACGTATGTCTTCGTTTATAATCTCAGAGGTGGGCCATCTTCGAGTGAGAACAAAGTCCATGATGTGACTATGGGAGCTGATAAGCTAAAAAGATAAACACCTCAGCCGAAGAGGCCCATGTGTTGAAACAAACATCCATATGAATACTGCAGTCACTCAGGACAAGGCCAGAAATTGAAGTGGGAAGGGAGACTGTGTGTGTGAGGTCTCAAATAACAAAGAAGATCTACATAGAAGACAATGAGAGTGGTACAGCTCTGTGCCAGAGGACAGGATTTTAAGAAGGCGGAGAAGCAACAATCTGGAAATGTGTGAAACAGTGGTGCATAAAAAATTACAGTCATGCTTCTCTCCTTTTGCAAAAAGTGGTCTAGGAGAACGAGCTGCAGCCATTCAAATGAGGGGCTAGAGGACAAGTGATCTTACTCTCCTGGCTTCCATTTAAGGTCAGAATACACATAAAACATCTCGTAAAATGGTTAACAGTGTAGGAAACAGGGGTTTCAGAGAGTAAGTTGAAAGATCTGAAAGGGAGCAAACAAGCAGAACTGGGAGAGAGGAAGCCAAGTCAGCACTGGAGCAATCGTTCAGAAGACAGATGATTAGAGGAAGCGCGATAAGCTTAACAGAGGATAAGACTTGCTGGGTTTATATGACCAAAGATTACCAAAATAACTAGTTCTAGCTGTTCTCTGATAGCTAGGGAGCTAGCACTAGGCCTTGGTAAGGGTTTGGTTACATTCCCTCATTTACAGAGGGGACAACATTCGAGTACCTAGTACGTACTTATTCACATTATGTAAAGTGTGGTATACATACTACCTTAGTTAAGCCTTCCCTCATTTTATAAATGAGGGAACTGAGGATCATAGAGGCAAAATGACCAGACCCGGACTGTATTATCAATATGGCAGTATCAAAAATAATTTGAAATTCAAACATCTTTAGTCACTTTCTCCCCTTGAGAGCTTATATGCTTTTAACTCCACTAAGCCTGTCTACTAAACAAGGTTATTGCAAAGAATAAGCTACAACTACAAAATAAATCCTAGTAATTATTTTTTTAACTTAACACTGGCCTACATAGGAACTTATTTTCAAATGTGAATTTCTTACTTGGTTTATTTTAAACACAAATCCAAAGTTTCTAAATTAATGTCTATAGATTTTACAGATAGGAAACTGAGGTAGCGAGGGAGGATGTATAATCTATAGCTCCTTGGTATATCTAGAATCAAGTCTAAGCTCCAAAGCTTCAAGTCTTTAATACTATGGTTCAGCCCACCTCTATAACCACATCTCTCATTACTGACTTAGACAAATATAATACTTAACTTCTGGCAACTACCAATTTTTAAAAACATTTCCTATAATTTCCCCATTTTGTAGTTCCAACTAAATTATTTAATCTATTTCTATTTGTCTTCCAAGGCCTAAATATAATTTATCTTGAGTGTAAAGTCTAACCTTGTCCAACTGTTGAGAAATGGTGGCTCTATCCTCTGAATTCCTATACCACTTTGCTTTACCTCCCTTACAGTATTTACTGCCTTTTAATATAGGTAAGCATGAAAAAATTTCATTTCTACCAGTGGACCTTTAGTCAGTTAAAGGTAGTTGGAAGAGAACTAACATTTACTTTGCATCTCTGAAGTATAACTGCTTTTCTAGTGTGTGTATACTCACACTCACATTATTTCATGTAATCTCTGTGATACTTCATTAAGTAGTAATCTATTTTTTATACATAATGATACTGAAAGTCACAATTTGCTTTCAGTCCTAAGGCTAGTAAGCGACAGAGCCTAGATATGAATCTTAGTCTTTCTAACCCAAAGCCTAGGCTCTTCACACTGCACTCTTCCCAGAAACCACGAATATATCCTCATTACTGATTGTTTCCTATCTATTCATTGATCATCAGGGAAAAAAAAACCTCCATGGACTTTGTGAGTATTAGCAGAAAGGATTGGATATAGGGTATCTCCCCTTTGACTTTTCAAGACTAAGAAAAGACCCAACACAATGACTAATATGAGACCTGAATAAAGATGAACAGATCAGAATCCTGCTTCCAGGAAGGAAAAGTAAAATAACAACAAAAAGCCACATTACTTTTCCATTCCTGTGTTTAGAAATTCCTCCTCCTCTGAGGTTTCCACCGTCTGGGTTCTATCACTCCTTACCCCTCCAACTACAAAATAAATCCTAGTAATTATTTTTTTAACTTAACACTGGCCTACATAGGAACTTATTTTCAAATGTGAATTTCTTACTTGGTTTATTTTAAACACAAATCCAAAGTTTCTAAATTAATGTCTATAGATTTTACAGATAGGAAACTGAGGTAGCGAGGGAGGATGTATAATCTATAGCTCCTTGGTATATCTAGAATCAAGTCTAAGCTCCAAAGCTTCAAGTCTTTAATACTATGGTTCAGCCCACCTCTATAACCACATCTCTCATTACTGACTTAGACAAATATAATACTTAACTTCTGGCAACTACCAATTTTTAAAAACATTTCCTATAATTTCCCCATTTTGTAGTTCCAACTAAATTATTTAATCTATTTCTATTTGTCTTCCAAGGCCTAAATATAATTTATCTTGAGTGTAAAGTCTAACCTTGTCCAACTGTTGAGAAATGGTGGCTCTATCCTCTGAATTCCTATACCACTTTGCTTTACCTCCCTTACAGTATTTACTGCCTTTTAATATAGGTAAGCATGAAAAAATTTCATTTCTACCAGTGGACCTTTAGTCAGTTAAAGGTAGTTGGAAGAGAACTAACATTTACTTTGCATCTCTGAAGTATAACTGCTTTTCTAGTGTGTGTATACTCACACTCACATTATTTCATGTAATCTCTGTGATACTTCATTAAGTAGTAATCTATTTTTTATACATAATGATACTGAAAGTCACAATTTGCTTTCAGTCCTAAGGCTAGTAAGCGACAGAGCCTAGATATGAATCTTAGTCTTTCTAACCCAAAGCCTAGGCTCTTCACACTGCACTCTTCCCAGAAACCACGAATATATCCTCATTACTGATTGTTTCCTATCTATTCATTGATCATCAGGGAAAAAAAAACCTCCATGGACTTTGTGAGTATTAGCAGAAAGGATTGGATATAGGGTATCTCCCCTTTGACTTTTCAAGACTAAGAAAAGACCCAACACAATGACTAATATGAGACCTGAATAAAGATGAACAGATCAGAATCCTGCTTCCAGGAAGGAAAAGTAAAAATAACAACAAAAAAGCCACATTACTTTTCCATTCCTGTGTTTAGAAATTCCTCCTCCTCTGAGGTTTCCACCGTCTGGGTCTATCACTCCTTACCCCTCCTCCACATCTGTCTTTGACCACCCTCCTGATTAATCCCTTTCATCCACTGCACCTGGGTCACAATCTCTCTCTTCCCCACCTCCTAAATCACTTCACTATTGATGCAGAAGACTCGTTCCACACAAGAGCCTCCTAGTTCCATGTCACACTCAGCTTCGCCAGCCTTCACCTCTGCTGTACTTCAGCAGTTCACACACAGAGACCTAGATGTCATCGGGAAGAGCTCCACGTCAGATAGATGAACTCTAATATTCCACTTTCTGACCAACCTTTTTTTCCCTATTTCACTTCCACCACATTTGTTCACTGATCTAACTTAATAAATCACAAAACCTCTGACTCCCAAACTGAAATCATTATCCACTGTCTCCTCAGTTCACGTCACTATCATCTCCCTAGTCACCAAACCAAAAACTTGAGCATCACGCTGGGCACTCACCCTCTGACTTTACACACCCAATGAGTCATTAAGCCTTGAAGATTCTCTCAATTTTAGCCCTTTAATCACATTTTTAAAATGTTATTTAAGGGGCTTCCCTAGTAGCTCAGTGGTAAAGAGCTCGCCTGCCAATGCAGGAAACACCGGTTCGATCCCTGATTCAGGAAGATCCCACATGCGGAGCAACTGAGCCTGTGAGTCACAACGATGGAGCCTGTGCTCTAGAGCCTCGGAGCCACAACTACGGAGCCCAGTGCCGCAACTACTGAAACCCGTCCCTTCACGTTCCAAACTGCAACCCAAAGCCTAGGCTCTTCACACTGCACTCTTCCCAGAAACCACGAATATATCCTCATTACTGATTGTTTCCTATCTATTCATTGATCATCAGGGAAAAAACCTCCATGGACTTTGTGAGTATTAGCAGAAAGGATTGGATATAGGGTATCTCCCCTTTGACTTTTCAAGACTAAGAAAAGACCCAACACAATGACTAATATGAGACCTGAATAAAGATGAACAGATCAGAATCCTGCTTCCAGGAAGGAAAAGTAAAAATAACAACAAAAAAGCCACATTACTTTTCCATTCCTGTGTTTAGAAATTCCTCCTCCTCTGAGGTTTCCACCGTCTGGGTCTATCACTCCTTACCCCTCCTCCACATCTGTCTTTGACCACCCTCCTGATTAATCCCTTTCATCCACTGCACCTGGGTCACAATCTCTCTCTTCCCCACCTCCTAAATCACTTCACTATTGATGCAGAAGACTCGTTCCACACAAGAGCCTCCTAGTTCCATGTCACACTCAGCTTCGCCAGCCTTCACCTCTGCTGTACTTCAGCAGTTCACACACAGAGACCTAGATGTCATCGGAAGAGCTCCACGTCAGATAGATGAACTCTAATATTCCACTTTCTGACCAACCTTTTTTTCCCTATTTCACTTCCACCACATTTGTTCACTGATCTAACTTAATAAATCACAAAACCTCTGACTCCCAAACTGAAATCATTATCCACTGTCTCCTCAGTTCACGTCACTATCATCTCCCTAGTCACCAAACCAAAAACTTGAGCATCACGCTGGGCACTCACCCTCTGACTTTACACACCCAATGAGTCATTAAGCCTTGAAGATTCTCTCAATTTTAGCCCTTTAATCACATTTTTAAAATGTTATTTAAGGGGCTTCCCTAGTAGCTCAGTGGTAAAGAGCTCGCCTGCCAATGCAGGAAACACCGGTTCGATCCCTGATTCAGGAAGATCCCACATGCTGCGGAGCAACTGAGCCTGTGAGTCACAACGATGGAGCCTGTGCTCTAGAGCCTCGGAGCCACAACTACGGAGCCCATGTGCCGCAACTACTGAAACCCGTGCGTCCTTCAGCCCAAGTTCCACAATGGGAAAAGTCACCACAACAAGAAGCCTGGTGACCTCAACTAGAGAGTAGCCCCGACTCCCTGCAACTAGAGAAGAGCCTGTGGCAGTAGTGAAAAGTCAGAAAAGCCAAAAATAAATAAAATAAATTTAAAAAATGTCATTTAAGCATGTCTATAAAAACCTTCCAGTGATTAAAAAAATCACCCACTGATTTCAAGATATTTATGGATACAAGGTCCACCATGACATACACTCTGATTGTATTTCCAGCCTCACAACTTTCCACTTATATCCCCACTGTTACTTCTTAGCAGTCCCAAACTGCTTGTGGTTCGCTAGGCAAGCCCTCTCTTTCTCACACTGATGCCTTTCTTCAAGCTATTCTATTCTTTCTATTTGAAGCACACTTTTTTATTTTACTCATCTTCCTGACTTACTTCTATTTATGGTTTAAGACTTGGACCAGGTGTCATCTCTTCCTCAAGCCTCCCTCAAGTCCTGAGCTAGTCCCAGAGACCTCCCCTTGGTGCAACCACAGCATCAGAGGCACGGCTCTCAGCTTTTATTCTGTGAAACCTATTGTAGCATCAAGTTTACCAATTCCACAAGGATTCGAAATGTATCCTATCTCTGTGTACCCAGTTAACAGAGTACATAGCACAGGGCCTGACACACAGTAGATACATTAAGTATAAAGGTTAGAAGATGTTGAGTTTACATTTTCAGTAGGATATTCACACCAGTTCTTTCACAGAGTTTTGTATTTCCTACCATTAACTAAGGGAAGGAACCAGAGCTTTTCCTGAGTCTGTACAGTTCTGTAAAGAACAGTACTATACAGAGTTTTACCCAACTTAACACAAAAGGGAAACAGCATTTGCACAAACATACCAGAAAGCAAAACTGACGTGAGCTACAAAATTTAAAACCATTAACCAACTGAAAAAAATGAAGATAGAAGAACAAAGATAAAGAACCAATCCTGATTGCTCATATGTGCTTGTTTATGCTATAAAAACAATAAAATTATGCTTAGAATATAAACTGGGTCTCAGAGACAAGAGCTTGACATTTTATCTACAAGGCCATCAACCAATAAATTATTGCATTAGATTGTAAACCGTCGTCCTTCAGCCCAAGTTCCACAATGGGAAAAGTCACCACAACAAGAAGCCTGGTGACCTCAACTAGAGAGTAGCCCCGACTCCCTGCAACTAGAGAAGAGCCTGTGGCAGTAGTGAAAAGTCAGAAAAGCCAAAAATAAATAAAATAAATTTAAAAAATGTCATTTAAGCATGTCTATAAAAACCTTCCAGTGATTAAAAAAATCACCCACTGATTTCAAGATATTTATGGATACAAGGTCCACCATGACATACACTCTGATTGTATTTCCAGCCTCACAACTTTCCACTTATATCCCCACTGTTACTTCTTAGCAGTCCCAAACTGCTTGTGGTTCGCTAGGCAAGCCCTCTCTTTCTCACACTGATGCCTTTCTTCAAGCTATTCTATTCTTTCTATTTGAAGCACACTTTTTTTTTTTTTTTACTCATCTTCCTGACTTACTTCTATTTATGGTTTAAGACTTGGACCAGGTGTCATCTCTTCCTCAAGCCTCCCTCAAGTCCTGAGCTAGTCCCAGAGACCTCCCCTTGGTGCAACCACAGCATCAGAGGCACGGCTCTCAGCTTTTATTCTGTGAAACCTATTGTAGCATCAAGTTTACCAATTCCACAAGGATTCGAAATGTATCCTATCTCTGTGTACCCAGTTAACAGAGTACATAGCACAGGGCCTGACACACAGTAGATACATTAAGTATAAAGGTTAGAAGATGTTGAGTTTACATTTTCAGTAGGATATTCACACCAGTTCTTTCACAGAGTTTTGTATTTCCTACCATTAACTAAGGGAAGGAACCAGAGCTTTTCCTGAGTCTGTACAGTTCTGTAAAGAACAGTACTATACAGAGTTTTACCCAACTTAACACAAAAGGGAAACAGCATTTGCACAAACATACCAGAAAGCAAAACTGACGTGAGCTACAAAATTTAAAACCATTAACCAACTGAAAAAAATGAAGATAGAAGAACAAAGATAAAGAACCAATCCTGATTGCTCATATGTGCTTGTTTATGCTATAAAAACAATAAAATTATGCTTAGAATATAAACTGGGTCTCAGAGACAAGAGCTTGACATTTTATCTACAAGGCCATCACATCTCTGCTAAGTTTTAAAAAATTACTAACCTGACGGGTTGCTTAGGCAGGGGTTTAGGATGTTGGTAAAGTCTTTATTTAAAAACTTCACCCCACAAACCAAGACTAAGTGATGAAAAATCAAGCAAAAAGAAATAATGCTGATATGTGAACAACAACAAAAAAATGTCCTTTTTCATAGTAATTTTGGGCCTTGTGTTGGCAGCTAAAAAAAGAGCAAAGAGTTCAATATAATAAACCACTTCCATCTCCAACTAAATATTAAGTTGCAGTCTGGCATCAAACGAGATCTCAATGCTTTAACAGTATAAAAAATAATAAGCTTTTCTATTTCATGGTGGACTGCAATACTTCAATATACACTGGCTCATTTGATAAAATGTTTATAGATTTTTTAAATGAGGGAAATCCCCAAATTTCCCACAAAGTAAGAACTTTTAGTTGGTTTAAACAAAGAGTACTAGATGTCCTTTTTTTTTTTTTTTGTAGTTCAAAACACAGTACAAAAATAAGAAAGAGAATAGAGTACTTTATATTGAAGCAGGTCACTTCTTGGGGCCAACAGAGTTTCTTGCAGAAATTAATAGATTGTGTCTCTCGGGTCACATTAAGAAGTTCTCCTTCAAGGGGCAAACTAAAGTTCATTCAGAGAAGGAATGAGAGAACCCCAGCATATGACAACCAAAGGAGGTGGAATCAGTCCATGAAGACTAGACTCCGGGGGGCATGATTCCTATCGTCAGATGTCTTACTGGGTGTCCATAAGGGAACAGAAAGAAGAATGAGAGGCAGTTATTTCTTTCAAACCCACCACACACACACACAAACGAAATTTCTAAAATCAAAGCTGTCCAGCAACGAACAGGTTTCCTCGGAAGAGATCAATTTCCCTTCACAGGAGGAGATTTCCCCTGGGTCAACAGAAACCCAGCTACAAAATTTAAAACCATTAACCAACTGAAAAAAATGAAGATAGAAGAACAAAGATAAAGAACCAATCCTGATTGCTCATATGTGCTTGTTTATGCTATAAAAACAATAAAATTATGCTTAGAATATAAACTGGGTCTCAGAGACAAGAGCTTGACATTTTATCTACAAGGCCATCACATCTCTGCTAAGTTTTAAAAAATTACTAACCTGACGGGTTGCTTAGGCAGGGGTTTAGGATGTTGGTAAAGTCTTTATTTAAAAACTTCACCCCACAAACCAAGACTAAGTGATGAAAAATCAAGCAAAAGAAATAATGCTGATATGTGAACAACAACAAAAAAATGTCCTTTTTCATAGTAATTTTGGGCCTTGTGTTGGCAGCTAAAAAAAGAGCAAAGAGTTCAATATAATAAACCACTTCCATCTCCAACTAAATATTAAGTTGCAGTCTGGCATCAAACGAGATCTCAATGCTTTAACAGTATAAAAAATAATAAGCTTTTCTATTTCATGGTGGACTGCAATACTTCAATATACACTGGCTCATTTGATAAAATGTTTATAGATTTTTTTTTAAATGAGGGAAATCCCCCAAATTTCCCACAAAATAAGAACTTTTAGTTGGTTTAAACAAAGAGTACTAGATGTCCTTTTTTTTTTTTTTTGTAGTTCAAAACACAGTACAAAAATAAGAAAGAGAATAGAGTACTTTATATTGAAGCAGGTCACTTCTTGGGGCCAACAGAGTTTCTTGCAGAAATTAATAGATTGTGTCTCTCGGGTCACATTAAGAAGTTCTCCTTCAAGGGGCAAACTAAAGTTCATTCAGAGAAGGAATGAGAGAACCCCAGCATATGACAACCAAAGGAGGTGGAATCAGTCCATGAAGACTAGACTCCGGGGGGCATGATTCCTATCGTCAGATGTCTTACTGGGTGTCCATAAGGGAACAGAAAGAAGAATGAGAGGCAGTTATTTCTTTCAACCCCCCCCCCACACACACACACACAAACGAAATTTCTAAAAATCAAAGCTGTCCAGGAACGAACAGGTTTCCTCGGGAAGAGATCAATTTCCCCTTCACAGGAGGAGATCTTCACACAGATGGGTCAAATTCGTGGGGCAGAAACGGGGCTTTTTCGAAGCTAGTTTTGTCTGGGGCGGGGGCGCGGAGAAAGGGTTCCTAGAGGACTTCTACATCCCTTGCCAATCTGAAGACGTTCTGGGCTTCACCGATCTCCTGGCTGGCCCACGGCGCGCCCGCGCGTCCAGCCCTCCGGCCCCGGCTCACCTCGGCGCCCGCGGCCCCCGCCCCCGTCGGAGGCTGGAGACCGGCTCTCCCCGCCCGCTTCCGGAGGCACACGTGAGTTGTCCCGGCGCAGCTCGCGCAGCCGGAGCCCGCCCGGAGGACCGCGGCTGACAGCTCCCCGCCCTGCGCGCCTCCGACCGCCCGTGGGGCCAGGCAGCCAGCCGACCTCGGTTCTCGCCCGCCCCGAACCGGATCCGGGCGGCGAGGGCCCATGGGCATCTCCCAGCTCTCTCCTGTCGGAGCAGACGGACAGCCCCTCCGACTCCCGGCCCTCGGCCCAAAGCCAACACTCTCCGGCCGACCCAGCCCCGCCGGCCCGAACCGGGCGATCCCCGCTCGGACCACACAAGAGGCTGACCCTCCCGAGGCCCCCGTGTCCTTGAGTTTCTCTCGCGGGGCCCCGGGGCGCCCCTCCTGGGTCAGGGCCGCGAGCCAGATCCTGGGCCCCGCCGGACCCGCCGCGGATGCAGAACGCCGCTGCCGGGCTCCAGGACCGCGGACGAGGCGGGCGACAGTCGCGCTCGGACCCCAGACAAGCCGGCCGGCCGGGACACACAGACGGACAGATTTTTGCAGGTCATTTTGGGGAAAAGAGTTTCTTGCAGAAATTAATAGATTGTGTCTCTCGGTCACATTAAGAAGCTCTCCTTCAAGGGCAAACTAAAGTTCATTCAGAGAAGGAATGAGAGAACCCCAGCATATGACAACCAAAGGAGGTGGAATCAGTCCATGAAGACTAGACTCCGGGGGGCATGATTCCTATCGTCAGATGTCTTACTGGGTGTCCATAAGGGAACAGAAAGAAGAATGAGAGGCAGTTATTTCTTTCAACCCCCCCCCCACACACACACACACAAACGAAATTTCTAAAAATCAAAGCTGTCCAGGAACGAACAGGTTTCCTCGGGAAGAGATCAATTTCCCCTTCACAGGAGGAGATCTTCACACAGATGGGTCAAATTCGTGGGGCAGAAACGGGGCTTTTTCGAAGCTAGTTTTGTCTGGGGCGGGGGCGCGGAGAAAGGGTTCCTAGAGGACTTCTACATCCCTTGCCAATCTGAAGACGTTCTGGGCTTCACCGATCTCCTGGCTGGCCCACGGCGCGCCCGCGCGTCCAGCCCTCCGGCCCCGGCTCACCTCGGCGCCCGCGGCCCCCGCCCCCGTCGGAGGCTGGAGACCGGCTCTCCCCGCCCGCTTCCGGAGGCACACGTGAGTTGTCCCGGCGCAGCTCGCGCAGCCGGAGCCCGCCCGGAGGACCGCGGCTGACAGCTCCCCGCCCTGCGCGCCTCCGACCGCCCGTGGGGCCAGGCAGCCAGCCGACCTCGGTTCTCGCCCGCCCCGAACCGGATCCGGGCGGCGAGGGCCCATGGGCATCTCCCAGCTCTCTCCTGTCGGAGCAGACGGACAGCCCCTCCGACTCCCGGCCCTCGGCCCAAAGCCAACACTCTCCGGCCGACCCAGCCCCGCCGGCCCGAACCGGGCGATCCCCGCTCGGACCACACAAGAGGCTGACCCTCCCGAGGCCCCCGTGTCCTTGAGTTTCTCTCGCGGGGCCCCGGGGCGCCCCTCCTGGGTCAGGGCCGCGAGCCAGATCCTGGGCCCCGCCGGACCCGCCGCGGATGCAGAACGCCGCTGCCGGGCTCCAGGACCGCGGACGAGGCGGGCGACAGTCGCGCTCGGACCCCAGACAAGCCGGCCGGCCGGGACACACAGACGGACAGCAGGGCCCGAGGGGCGGGGGCAGCGGCCCGGCCGGTCCTGGAGCCGCTGGCTCACCCGGGGCGGCCCCTGGCGGCCCAGGCCCCTCAGGGCGCGGGCTTTCCTGGCGAGCGGAGGCGGCCACCGAGGCGCTTACCTGCGGGCGCAGCGACGGCGCGGGGCGGCTCACTCCCTGCCTGCCGCCATGTTTCCGCTGCGCAGCGAGAGAGAGAGGACGCACGGAGAGGGCGGGCGGGGCGGCTCCGGAGAGCGGCGGCGGCGGCCGGCCGGCAGGCTGGCGGGCGGCGGGGGGCTCGACCGAGGCGGCGGCGGCGGCGGCGGGGGCGGGGCGGAGACCCCCTGGCCCCGCCCCCAGGCCTCCTACCGCGGGGTGGCGCGCGCAGGGGGCGCGGGGAGTACTGTGGGGGGAGTACGGGTAGGGCGCCCCCCAGCGGCCCGGCTGCGCCAGCACCGGCTGTCTCTCTCCTCCCGCCTTAGACCCCCGGCCCCCGACCCGCACCTCCAGTGGCCCTGCGCGCCGCATCTCAACGGGAGGGTAAACCGAGGCCTGGAGAACTTGGTGTTGGATGACCTTGAGCGAGATACCTCGCATCTCTTCCCCAGGACCCTCACCTCTAAAGAGACAGCGTTCAATCCAGATGGTTGGTGTGAAGATAAAATAAGCTTGTAAAGCCCACGGAACAGTGCTGGGAACCTAGTAAGTAAATGCTTAGTAAATAGAAACTGCCACGGTTCCTTAAATGGTTCATCCATTCAACAAGTTAGTTAACGCGTTGAGCCCCATCCATGTACCTGTTCGCAGGCTCGTTCTGTCAGTGAATAATTTTTGCTCCACTTCTCTGGTTAAACGCCACGTCCTCTTGGGTCATCCCTATTTCAGCAGGGAGGAAACTGAGGCTCAAGGAGGTTGAGGCCACTTGTCCAAGGTCACCCGACCAGTAAATGACTGAGTGGAGATTCACCTCAATCTGACTTCAAAGCCTGTGCTCTGGGGTATCAGCTGTCAGGATGGGTCAAGGAGGTTGACTCCGGGCAGGGCCCGAGGATCCGCCGCCGGACCGCCGCGGATGCAGAACGCCGCTGCCGGGCTCCAGGACCGCGGACGAGGCGGGCGACAGTCGCGCTCGGACCCCAGACAAGCCGGCCGGCCGGGACACACAGACGGACAGCAGGGCCCGAGGGGCGGGGGCAGCGGCCCGGCCGGTCCTGGAGCCGCTGGCTCACCCGGGGCGGCCCCTGGCGGCCCAGGCCCCTCAGGGCGCGGGCTTTCCTGGCGAGCGGAGGCGGCCACCGAGGCGCTTACCTGCGGGCGCAGCGACGGCGCGGGGCGGCTCACTCCCTGCCTGCCGCCATGTTTCCGCTGCGCAGCGAGAGAGAGAGGACGCACGGAGAGGGCGGGCGGGGCGGCTCCGGAGAGCGGCGGCGGCGGCCGGCCGGCAGGCTGGCGGGCGGCGGGGGGCTCGACCGAGGCGGCGGCGGCGGCGGCGGGGGCGGGGCGGAGACCCCCTGGCCCCGCCCCCAGGCCTCCTACCGCGGGGTGGCGCGCGCAGGGGGCGCGGGGAGTACTGTGGGGGGAGTACGGGTAGGGCGCCCCCCAGCGGCCCGGCTGCGCCAGCACCGGCTGTCTCTCTCCTCCCGCCTTAGACCCCCGGCCCCCGACCCGCACCTCCAGTGGCCCTGCGCGCCGCATCTCAACGGGAGGGTAAACCGAGGCCTGGAGAACTTGGTGTTGGATGACCTTGAGCGAGATACCTCGCATCTCTTCCCCAGGACCCTCACCTCTAAAGAGACAGCGTTCAATCCAGATGGTTGGTGTGAAGATAAAATAAGCTTGTAAAGCCCACGGAACAGTGCTGGGAACCTAGTAAGTAAATGCTTAGTAAATAGAAACTGCCACGGTTCCTTAAATGGTTCATCCATTCAACAAGTTAGTTAACGCGTTGAGCCCCATCCATGTACCTGTTCGCAGGCTCGTTCTGTCAGTGAATAATTTTTGCTCCACTTCTCTGGTTAAACGCCACGTCCTCTTGGGTCATCCCTATTTCAGCAGGGAGGAAACTGAGGCTCAAGGAGGTTGAGGCCACTTGTCCAAGGTCACCCGACCAGTAAATGACTGAGTGGAGATTCACCTCCAATCTGACTTCAAAGCCTGTGCTCTGCCAGCAGGAAGTTATCAGCTGTCAGGATGGGTCAAAGGAGGCACGTTGAGAGTTAAACACTTTCAAGTTGGTTTTTGAAAGAGTCTGCAGGAAGGAAGCTTATTTCAGAGGGAAGGATTCGTGCAAGGGCATAGAGACACACGATAGTGGAAGGCAGGCTGGTGCGTCTGGTGGGGCGCATGTATGGGAGACAGTGTGGATGGATATAGTGAGGATGGTGCTGAAGCTAGGCAGGGAATGGAAGCCACAACATGGAAGGAGGTCTTTTGTGTCTAGGATGACATTTGATATCCTTGTATGCGAACTTTAGAATTTATTTTGTGGCCAGTGGTTTTCACAGTGTGGTTCTGGGAGTCCTGGGTGTCCTGGGATCCCGTCAGAGGTCAGTGAGCTCAAAATTACTTTCATAATGATGCAAAATGTGATCTGCTTTGTTTCACTGTGATTCTCTCATGAATGCACAGTGAGGATTTCCATAGACTACAGAACATAATATTTCAACATTAAATGTGGAAACAGAGTTGAGAATCCAGCTGTCTTCTTTAAGCCAGGTGTTAAAGAAATTTGTACAAATGTAAGACACCACTTTTCTCATCAATATTTTGCTGTAGAAATTATATATATTTTTTTATTAAAATAGGATCATGTTAACATATAATGGATTTAATGTAATTTTAAATGAATTAACAAAGTTTTAGAAATTTCTGTATTTATTCCTAATATGATAAATATCATTAGAAGTAACAGGGGCTTCCCTGGTAGTCCAGTGGGTAAAGAGTCTGCCTTGCAGTGCAAGGGGCACCGGTTCAGTCCCTAGCATGGGCAGATCCCACTACGTCCTGCGGAGCAGCTGGACTGGTGTGTCCAATTACAAGCCAGCGCTCTGGAGCGCGTGCACCCAGAGCCAGTGCTCTGCAACCAGAGAGGCCACTGTAATGGGAGGCCCACACAGGCCACAGAATAAAGATGGATGAAAGTAAATAAACAAAAAAACCAATAAAAGAAACCAATATATATATATATATATATATATATATATATATAGTTAGAAGTAATAAATAGCAGATGCAAAATCTCTTTGAGGTGCTCCATAGTTTTTAAAGTGAAAAGGTGTCCTGAGCCCAAAAGGTTTATGAATACCTGCAACAGCCAGTAAGAAACTGTTGAAGTTTTAAGTAGGAGAGTGACTAAATCAGATTTTCATTTCAGAAAGAGCTTTCAAGATCCAAGTCCAGCCTTGTGGGGTGAGTTCACAAGGCATAGGCATGCTAGGTAGAAGGATAGAAACAGAGAAGTTCAGGGCTGGTAAGAGCTAGGACCCAGATGACTCTGGTCTTTTTATTCCTCATTTGGTACCTCTCAGCACCTGACAGGCACAAGAGCGAATGCGATACCTTCGTTTTGACTGGGGGGCTGTGTAGTGAGGCTTTTTGCTCATGTCTGCTGTGGACGATAGGAGTCCTTTCTGACCCCAGCACACTGTTTCTCCTCCTCATTGGCCATTTTCTAAGCAATCAAGTAAGGGAGGCAGATGAGAGGAAAAGAGGAGGTGATAGTGATCTTAAGTGGCCTGGGGACCCTGCCAGGAGGTTCCCAGAGCTACACAGCCCAGGGCATCCTTCTCATAAAATTTCTAGGGCTCACAGGTGAGGGGGGAAACAATTGCACTAAAATCTCTGCTGTAAGGAAAGCTATTTTTTTTTTTTTAAAGATTTATTTATTTATTTACTTTGGGCGGGGGTCGGGTTGGGGAGGGACGGGAGTGGGCGGGCCACTTCTATTGGTCTTTCATTTCTCTATTTTCATTCATCTTCGTTCCTTGGCTCCTGTGGGCCTCCCATCGCGGTGGCGTCTGTTGTTGCAGAGCGCCGGCTCTGGGCGCATGCGCTCCAGAGCTCCTGCTCGGTGATTGGACACATCAGTCCAGCCGCTCCGCGGCACGTGGGATCTTCCCAGGCCAGGGCTCAAACCGGCGCCCCTTGCACTGCAAGGCGGTGTCCTTACCCACTGGACCACCAGGGGAAGCCCAGGAAAGCTATTTTTGAAGAGAAGTTCCCCAGAGTGTTGAAACTCTTGTTTCTTAACATTAAAAAAAAAAAGTGTCCATATCAGATGAAAATCTTCTAAAGGTATATTATAAAACTTCCTTTAATAAGCCATCCTTATTAAAGAAACAGAAGTAAACTTAGTATTTTCTTGATTTATTATAAACATGAATTGGTAGCAATCAGGATGTATTATTAAGAAATCCTCTTGGACTATTGAGTCAAGAGCTCTGTTCCACCTTTCCACATGCTGGGCTCTGAGCGTTTTCAGGGGGGTTTCTCAAAGTTTCTGGTTTTCAGCTGTATTTCTCCTGCTGTCACTATGCCTGGCTCTTTTATACCTGCTTCTAATTTGCTAAAGCCAAAAAGGTACATAATCTAAGCTGACTGGAGTTGCATCAAATAACCGGAGGGGCTGTTCTGAGATGAAGCCCCAGGAAGGTCAGCTGGACAGGCAGTGGAGTGGGCTGGTAGATGATGAGCTGTGGCCTTAGCCTTCACTTCCTGGTTTCAGTTTCTTCCTCTGCAAAATGGGGACAGCCACATACAGTACCTTTGGCCTTGAGTTATTAAAGGGATTAACCCAAAGCATTTGGTCTGAATTATCAGCTCTGTCCACAGATCTGTTTATCTTACTCCAGTTGCATTAGACAATTCCACAGGGAGTTCTCAAACTCTGTGTGTTAAGGACCAAAATCTTGACTCTTCATCCTAAACCTTCTCTTTCTGTCTGTGTTCTCCATGTCAGACAATGGCACCCCCATGCTCCCAGCCACCCAGTCTTAAAACCATCGTAGTGCTTCTTTTTTTTAATCTTTTACTTTTCAGCTTTGGCATGCAGCTTGCAGGATCTTAGTTCCCCAGTCAGTGAAAGTGCTGAGTCTTAACGACTGGACCACCAGGGAATTTCTGGTAGTGTTTCTTAAAATTCCTTCCTGTCCTCTACATTCACTGCCTTTTCCCTAATCAAGGTGCTAGTAGTCCCTGGACTCTCAGAGATGTAACCTAGCTCATGACTCTCTTCTCTCAACTTGCCTTCCACAATGGCCAGATCCTGGAAGTGCCATGCCTACAGGACAAAGTCCACACTTTTTAACCTTGTCTTCAAAGCTCATTGAGCTTCCCTGGTGGCTCATTGGTAAAGAATCCACCTGCCAATGCAGGAGACGTGAGAAATGCAGGTTCCATCCCTGAGTCCAGAGAATCCCCTGGAGTAAGGGCTGGCAAGGCACTCCAGTATTCTTGCCTGGAGAATTCCATGGACAGAGGAGTCTGGCAGGCTACAGCCCATGGGGTCACAAAGAGTCAGACACGACTGAGCACATCAAGATTCATTATAATCTGGCCACAACTCTATTTATACATTTATTTTTCTTTCTTCTCTTTTATTTACCCTTTGATTCACATGTAAATTTTCTACATTTGTCCTTTCCTGTCCTGTTCTACATGTGCTCTTTGCTATTCCAGGCTTTTCCATATACTGTTCTGTCTTCTACAGTGCCTCGCTCTTCTGCTCTGTATGTCCAAACCCTACCAGTCTTTCAGAAGTTTTATTTCATGCTGCCTTCACAAAGCCTCACATGAGCCTCTGGTTTGTATGATAAAAGCTAACATTTATGTAATGCTGAGTAAGAGCCAGGAACCCTTCTGGGTGCTTTATGTGCACTATCTTATTTAATTTTTATGAGAATTTAATTTCCACACCAAATCTACACAGTGAGAACTTACTATTTTACAGATGAGAAAACTGAGCGCTGTCCACAGATCTGTTTATCTTACTCCAGTTGCATTAGACAATTCCACAGGGAGTTCTCAAACTCTGTGTGTTAAGGACCAAAATCTTGACTCTTCATCCTAAACCTTCTCTTTCTGTCTGTGTTCTCCATGTCAGACAATGGCACCCCCATGCTCCCAGCCACCCAGTCTTAAAACCATCGTAGTGCTTCTTTTTTTTAATCTTTTACTTTTCAGCTTTGGCATGCAGCTTGCAGGATCTTAGTTCCCCAGTCAGTGAAAGTGCTGAGTCTTAACGACTGGACCACCAGGGAATTTCTGGTAGTGTTTCTTAAAATTCCTTCCTGTCCTCTACATTCACTGCCTTTTCCCTAATCAAGGTGCTAGTAGTCCCTGGACTCTCAGAGATGTAACCTAGCTCATGACTCTCTTCTCTCAACTTGCCTTCCACAATGGCCAGATCCTGGAAGTGCCATGCCTACAGGACAAAGTCCACACTTTTTAACCTTGTCTTCAAAGCTCATTGAGCTTCCCTGGTGGCTCATTGGTAAAGAATCCACCTGCCAATGCAGGAGACGTGAGAAATGCAGGTTCCATCCCTGAGTCCAGAGAATCCCCTGGAGTAAGGGCTGGCAAGGCACTCCAGTATTCTTGCCTGGAGAATTCCATGGACAGAGGAGTCTGGCAGGCTACAGCCCATGGGGTCACAAAGAGTCAGACACGACTGAGCACATCAAGATTCATTATAATCTGGCCACAACTCTATTTATACATTTATTTTTCTTTCTTCTCTTTTATTTACCCTTTGATTCACATGTAAATTTTCTACATTTGTCCTTTCCTGTCCTGTTCTACATGTGCTCTTTGCTATTCCAGGCTTTTCCATATACTGTTCTGTCTTCTACAGTGCCTCGCTCTTCTGCTCTGTATGTCCAAACCCTACCAGTCTTTCAGAAGTTTTATTTCATGCTGCCTTCACAAAGCCTCACATGAGCCTCTGGTTTGTATGATAAAAGCTAACATTTATGTAATGCTGAGTAAGAGCCAGGAACCCTTCTGGGTGCTTTATGTGCACTATCTTATTTAATTTTTATGAGAATTTAATTTCCACACCAAATCTACACAGTGAGAATTACTATGATCTGCATTTTACAGATGAGAAAACTGAGGAACGAGGATCTAAAGGGGTTTGTCCAAGGTCACAGAACTAGTAAATGGTGGAGCCAGAATGGGAATCCAGGCAGCCTGGTTCCTATAGCTCTTAGGGTGGGACATGCAAACCTCTCTCAGGGGCTTGGTCACTTTCTGCCTCCTTATTGGTTAACATGACTTATCTTGTCTACTTGAAAGTGAACGTGTTAGTCGCTCAGTCATGTCCACTCTTTGTGACTGACCCCATGGACTGTAGGCCTCCAGGTTCCTCTGTCCATGGAATTCTCCAGGCAAGAATACTGGCGTGGGTAGCCATTCCCTTCTCCAAAGGATCTTCAATCCACCTAGGAACTGAACCTGGGTCTCCTGCACTACAGGCAGAGTGTTCATCTGAGCCACCTCTCTTGTCTACTTGCACAGTGAGTTTTTTGAGTAGATCAGTTGATCTACAACAGTATCTTCTAAATTTCTTGAACTGGTAAATATTTAGTAATTTTTTAAACAAATATTAAGTCAACAGAACACTCTATAGCAATAAAAATGAATGATCCAGAGCAGGATTGGTCCTCAATGGTCCTCGGTTAAATCTGACCTGATTCCAGTTTGTGTATGGCCCAAGAACTAAGATTTTTTTTTTACTTTTTTTTCAAATTTTAATTTTTTTAAATTATGAAAGCATGATAACACATTTACAGGAGACTTGGAAAACGTGGAACAAGGTTACATATAGTTCTACTATATATTATAATTTCAAGTAAATAAATTAAGATTTATAGTTGGAGTTTCAATATCAAATTAGTAGAATGAATATATAGACAAGTAGAAGACTACGGTAGACCTGAAAAGCACTGTGAGCTGATTTAACATAATTAAAATTTATACAGTTTTATACAACAGCAGGATACAAATTCCATTCAAGTTCCCACAGACTGCAAACTAGGAGACCCTACCAGTCTTTCAGAAGTTTTATTTCATGCTGCCTTCACCAAGCCTCACATGAGCCTCTGGTTTGTATGATAAAAGCTAACATTTATGTAATGCTGAGTAAGAGCCAGGAACCCTTCTGGGTGCTTTATGTGCACTATCTTATTTAATTTTTATGAGAATTTAATTTCCACACCAAATCTACACAGTGAGAATTACTATGATCTGCATTTTACAGATGAGAAAACTGAGGAACGAGGATCTAAAGGGGTTTGTCCAAGGTCACAGAACTAGTAAATGGTGGAGCCAGAATGGGAATCCAGGCAGCCTGGTTCCTATAGCTCTTAGGGTGGGACATGCAAACCTCTCTCAGGGGCTTGGTCACTTTCTGCCTCCTTATTGGTTAACATGACTTATCTTGTCTACTTGAAAGTGAACGTGTTAGTCGCTCAGTCATGTCCACTCTTTGTGACTGACCCCATGGACTGTAGGCCTCCAGGTTCCTCTGTCCATGGAATTCTCCAGGCAAGAATACTGGCGTGGGTAGCCATTCCCTTCTCCAAAGGATCTTCAATCCACCTAGGAACTGAACCTGGGTCTCCTGCACTACAGGCAGAGTGTTCATCTGAGCCACCTCTCTTGTCTACTTGCACAGTGAGTTTTTTGAGTAGATCAGTTGATCTACAACAGTATCTTCTAAATTTCTTGAACTGGTAAATATTTAGTAATTTTTTAAACAAATATTAAGTCAACAGAACACTCTATAGCAATAAAAATGAATGATCCAGAGCAGGATTGGTCCTCAATGGTCCTCGGTTAAATCTGACCTGATTCCAGTTTGTGTATGGCCCAAGAACTAAGATTTTTTTTTTACTTTTTTTTCAAATTTTAATTTTTTTAAATTATGAAAGCATGATAACACATTTACAGGAGACTTGGAAAACGTGGAACAAGGTTACATATAGTTCTACTATATATTATAATTTCAAGTAAATAAATTAAGATTTATAGTTGGAGTTTCAATATCAAATTAGTAGAATGAATATATAGACAAGTAGAAGACTACGGTAGACCTGAAAAGCACTGTGAGCTGATTTAACATAATTAAAATTTATACAGTTTTATACAACAGCAGGATACAAATTCCATTCAAGTTCCCACAGACTGCAAACTAGGAGACCCTAGAATATAGCCAGAGACATAAAACAAGATGCAAAAATTTCATGGTCTAAAGGGACTGAAATCGTACTGAGTCTGTTCTCTTATCACTGTGGAATTATGGAAGAAATCTGTATCAAAAGATATTTGAAAATAATCCACATCATTCCAAGTGCAATGTCACATTTACCAAGAGGATCTTCGACTTAGCCATTAAAAGCCTCAATAAAACTAGACTAAGAAAAACACAGAGGATAATTGCAGAGAAAAAAGCATTTACTTGACAAATTAGTATAAAAATGATATATTAATATTAAAGATACTTTCAACAAATCCCATGTATGTGGGAATTAAATTAATTTTACATTTGTCAAGTGACTGGAAAAAAGATGTCATAACATGTGAAACCTTTATGAAAATAAAGATTTATTGGAATCCAGACAGGATTTCTGTGGTTGCTTTTGTACCGCAGTGGGCTTTATGACATGTAAAGCCTGCAATATTTAATCTTTAGCCATTTATAGAAAAACTTACTAACCCCTGACCTAGAACTACATGTAATAAAACGTCAAAATGTCTTTGAAATGGCACTGAACAAAAAATGGATAAGCAATAAGCCACTTACATAAAATTTAAAAATAAGCAAAACAATGCCAGTTCTGTTTAGGGGCACACATGCAATACAAGTATAAAGACCTGCATGGAAACAATCAATAATAAGTTCAGGGGCGAGGTTGTCTCTGGAGGTTGGGATGGGAATGCCACTGGGTGGAATACACAGGGAATTTTAACTTTGGAAGTAAGGTGGAGGGTACAGAGCATTCCTTGTGTTAAAACATTACAACATAACATAGATATAATAACGACATAAAAGTGTTTCATAAGAAATGACTAAATGAGGCTCAAGGACTTTAACTTCTATTTTAGCTGTTTGAAAATATATTTGGCTTTCACCTATAGTTAAGGTGTTATGGTGAAATATGAATCTGAAGAGTCCTGCTCAGATGGTGTGGAGTTTGCTCAAGTTCAAGTCCACTGAGTTGGTGATGCTACCTAACCATCTCATCCTCTGCCATTCCCTTCTCCTTTGCTTAGTCTTTCCCAGCATCAAGGTCTTTTCCAAAGAGATGGCTCTTCGCATCAGGTGACCAAAGTGTTGGTCAGCTTCCACATCAGTCCTAATGAATATTCAGAGTTAGTTTCCTTTAGGATTGACTGGTTTGATCTCCTTGCAGTCAAGGGACTCTCAAGAGTCTTCTCCAGGGCTTCTCTGGTGGTCTAGTGGGTAAAGAGTCTGCCTTGCAGTTCAAGGGACACCAGTTCGATCCCTGGCCTAGGAAGACCCCATGTGCTGCAGAGTGGTTGGACCGGTGTGTCCAGTTGGACCTAGGAATGTCCAAAACAAAAAGGATAATTGCAGAGAAAAAGCATTTACTTGACAAATTAGTATAAAAATGATATATTAATATTAAAGATACTTTCAACAAATCCCATGTATGTGGGAATTAAATTAATTTTACATTTGTCAAGTGACTGGAAAAAAGATGTCATAACATGTGAAACCTTTATGAAAATAAAGATTTATTGGAATCCAGACAGGATTTCTGTGGTTGCTTTTGTACCGCAGTGGGCTTTATGACATGTAAAGCCTGCAATATTTAATCTTTAGCCATTTATAGAAAAACTTACTAACCCCTGACCTAGAACTACATGTAATAAAACGTCAAAATGTCTTTGAAATGGCACTGAACAAAAAATGGATAAGCAATAAGCCACTTACATAAAATTTAAAAATAAGCAAAACAATGCCAGTTCTGTTTAGGGGCACACATGCAATACAAGTATAAAGACCTGCATGGAAACAATCAATAATAAGTTCAGGGGCGAGGTTGTCTCTGGAGGTTGGGATGGGAATGCCACTGGGTGGAATACACAGGGAATTTTAACTTTGGAAGTAAGGTGGAGGGTACAGAGCATTCCTTGTGTTAAAACATTACAACATAACATAGATATAATAACGACATAAAAGTGTTTCATAAGAAATGACTAAATGAGGCTCAAGGACTTTAACTTCTATTTTAGCTGTTTGAAAATATATTTGGCTTTCACCTATAGTTAAGGTGTTATGGTGAAATATGAATCTGAAGAGTCCTGCTCAGATGGTGTGGAGTTTGCTCAAGTTCAAGTCCACTGAGTTGGTGATGCTACCTAACCATCTCATCCTCTGCCATTCCCTTCTCCTTTTGCTTAGTCTTTCCCAGCATCAAGGTCTTTTCCAAAGAGATGGCTCTTCGCATCAGGTGACCAAAGTGTTGGTCAGCTTCCACATCAGTCCTAATGAATATTCAGAGTTAGTTTCCTTTAGGATTGACTGGTTTGATCTCCTTGCAGTCAAGGGACTCTCAAGAGTCTTCTCCAGGGCTTCTCTGGTGGTCTAGTGGGTAAAGAGTCTGCCTTGCAGTTCAAGGGACACCAGTTCGATCCCTGGCCTAGGAAGACCCCATGTGCTGCAGAGTGGTTGGACCGGTGTGTCCAGTTACAAGCCGCACTCTGAAGTGCATGCACCCAGAGCTGGTGCTCTGCAAGGAGAGAGGCCACTGTGATGGGAGGCCCACATGGGCCAAAGAATTAAGATGGATGAAAATAAATAAATGAAGCACCAACAAAAGAGGCCAAAAAAAAAAGTCTTCTCCAGCACCACAACTCTAAGGCATTAGTTCCTTAGTACCCAGCCTTCTTTTTTTTTTAAAAAAAAAAAAAACCTTTATTTGACTTTTAACTTTTATAGAGTTTTGCTGCCCACAGACATGCACGTTCCCCGACCAGTCATATGCATATCTCCCCCCTTCCCACCCCTCCCAACCATCACACAGCACCCCTGAAGGATCCCCTTTTCTCACAGAGCAATGACTATAGCTATTTTCTTCACTTATGATAGTACAGGCCTTCATGCTACTTCCTTTACGCCTCCCACCCTCTGTTCCTTCCCCACAGTGTCCATATGTCCATGTCTGTCTTTCCGTCGCTTCACTGCATGTGCCATCATCACTATCCTACTAGATTCCATATATATGTGTTAATATACTGTATTTGTCCTTCTCTTTCTGACTGACTTCACTTTTGATGATATGTTCTAGATCCAGCCACCTCATTAAGGCTGATTCTTCTGCATTTCTCTTTACAGCTGTGTAGTATTCCATTGTATATATGTCCCAGAGCTTTTGTATCCATTCGTTCGTCGATGGGCATCTAGGTTGCTTCCATGTTCTAGCTATTGTATAGAGAGCTGCAATGAACATTGGGGTACAGGTGCTTCTTTCAGTTTTGATTTCATCAGGGTATAAGCCTAACAGTGGGATTGCTGGGTCGTATGGTGCTTCTATTTTTAGTTTTTTAAGAAATCTCCAGACTGTCTTCCATAGCGGCTGTATCAATTTACATTCCCACCAGCAATGCAGGAGTGTTCCCTTTTCTCCGCACCCTCTCCAGCATTTATTGTCTGTTGATTTGTGAATGATGGCCATTCTGACGGGTATGAGGTGATATCTCATTGTAGTTTTGATTTGTATTTCTCTAATTATAAGTGAAGTTGAGCATCGTTTCATGTGCTTTGGGGCCATCTGTATGTCCTCTTTGGAGAGGTGTCTGTTTAGGTCCTTTTCCCATTTTTTGATTGGGTTGTTCGTTTTTCCTGTGCTGAGTTGTCTGAGTTGCTTGTAGATTTTGGAGATTAATTCTTTGTCTTTTGTTTCATTTGCTGTGATTTTCTCCCATTCTGTGGGCTGTCTATTCAGCTTTGTTGTGATTTCTTTTGCTGTACAAAAGCTTTTAAGTTTCATGAGGTCCCACATGTTCATTTGTCTTTTGAGTTCCGCTATTCTAGTAGGTGGGTCAGAGAAGATCTTGCTTTGATTTATGTCCTTGAGGGTTTTTCCTATATTCTCCTCTAAGAGTTTGATGGTTTCTGGTCTTGCATTTAGGTCTTTAATCCATTTTGAGTTGATCTTTGTGCATGGTGTCAGGGAATGTTCCAACTTCATTTTTTTGCATGTAGCTGTCTAGTTTTCCCAGCACCATTTGTTGAAGAGGCTGTCTTTGTCCCATTTTATAGGTCTGCCTCCTTTGTCAAAAATAAGGTACCCATAGGTGCGTGCGTTTATCTCTGGGTTCTTGGTCTTGTTCCATTGGTCTATATTTCTGTTTTTGTGCCAGTACCATACTGTCTTGATAACTGTTGCTTTGTAGTAGAGTCTGAAGTTGGGGAGGTTGATCCCTCCAGCTTCATTTTTCTTCTTCAGGATTGCTTTAGCTATTTGAGGTCTTTTGTGTTTCCATATGAACTGTGTTATTCTTTGGTCTAGTTCTGTGAAGAATGTCATTGGTAGTTTGATAGGGATCGCATTGAATCTGTAGATGACATTTGGTAGTATGGTCATTTTCACAATATTGATTCTTCTGACCCAGGAACATGGAATATCTCTCTATCTGTTTAAGTCTTCTTTAATTTCTTTCATGAGTGTCTTGTAATTTTCAGTGTAGAGTTCTTTTGTTTCTTTGGGTAGGTTTATTCCTAGATGTTTGATTCTTTTGGTTGCGATGGTAGTACCCAGCCTTCTTTGTGGTCCAACTCTCACATCCATACCGGACAATTGGAAACATCATGGCTCTGACTAAAAATGGACCTTTGTTGGCAAAGCAATGCCTCTGCTTTTTTAAAACACTATCCAGGTTTATCATAGCACTCCTTACAAGGGGCAAGCATCTTTTAATTTTATGGCAGCAGTCACTGTCTGCAGTGATTCTGGAGTCCAAGAAAATAAAAGCTGTCACTGCTTCCATTTTTTTCCCAGGAATCTTAGGGGCCAGAATTTCAATTCTGCCTCCTACACCCAGCGAGAAATGTTCTCTTAAACACCTCTATGGACTCCCCTGGCGGTTTGTAATGCCATCATAGCAGCATGTATTGTACCACCATTATTAAGGCACATTTAGGCGTGCGTTATAGGCTGAAAACTTCTTGAGATCAGGAAACTTGTAGCTCTAATGCCTGTGAGGAGGCAGCTACATCAAGAGGATATTGCTACATGTTTGCTAAAAAAATTTTAAATGTACACATTATCTTTTGGATTCTCACTCCTTTTTTAGATCCAGATCAAAACTCCTTCTGACACTTCTCAGGAAGAATTAGTACTCCCTCCCCGCGCTGTTACTTGGTACCATCTCCATATGAAATGTGTCACCTTAAAGTATCCTAAGTTAGACTATAGTTTTCTTGAAGGCAGTACTTCACTTTCATTCTACTTTGTATCCCAGAGCACAGCACATCATAGATTTCATTAACTGCTTAATGTTTAAAATTCTTTGTAGTAGAGTCTGAAGTTGGGGAGGTTGATCTCCAGTTCTTTCTTCTTCAGGATTGCTTTAGCTATTTGAGGTCTTTTGTGTTTCCATATGAACTGTGTTATTCTTTGGTCTAGTTCTGTGAAGAATGTCATTGGTAGTTTGATAGGGATCGCATTGAATCTGTAGATGACATTTGGTAGTATGGTCATTTTCACAATATTGATTCTTCTGACCCAGGAACATGGAATATCTCTCTATCTGTTTAAGTCTTCTTTAATTTCTTTCATGAGTGTCTTGTAATTTTCAGTGTAGAGTTCTTTTGTTTCTTTGGGTAGGTTTATTCCTAGATGTTTGATTCTTTTGGTTGCGATGGTAGTACCCAGCCTTCTTTGTGGTCCAACTCTCACATCCATACCGGACAATTGGAAACATCATGGCTCTGACTAAAAATGGACCTTTGTTGGCAAAGCAATGCCTCTGCTTTTTAATACACTATCCAGGTTTATCATAGCACTCCTTACAAGGGGCAAGCATCTTTTAATTTTATGGCAGCAGTCACTGTCTGCAGTGATTCTGGAGTCCAAGAAAATAAAAGCTGTCACTGCTTCCATTTTTTTCCCAGGAATCTTAGGGGCCAGAATTTCAATTCTGCCTCCTACACCCAGCGAGAAATGTTCTCTTAAACACCTCTATGGACTCCCCTGGCGGTTTGTAATGCCATCATAGCAGCATGTATTGTACCACCATTATTAAGGCACATTTAGGCGTGCCGTTTATAGGCTGAAAACTTCTTGAGATCAGGAAACTTGTAGCTCTAATGCCTGTGAGGAGGCAGCTACATCAAGAGGATATTGCTACATGTTTGCTAAAAAAATTTTAAATGTACACATTATCTTTTGGATTCTCACTCCTTTTTTAGATCCAGATCAAAACTCCTTCTGACACTTCTCAGGAAGAATTAGTACTCCCTCCCCGCGCTGTTACTTGGTACCATCTCCATATGAAATGTGTCACCTTAAAGTATCCTAAGTTAGACTATAGTTTTCTTGAAGGCAGTACTTCACTTTCATTCTACTTTGTATCCCAGAGCACAGCACATCATAGATTTCATTAACTGCTTAATGTTTAAAATTCTTAAAAGAAGATGTAAGGGATTTAAAAGCCAAGAGGCAGACAGAGAGTAGATTTTGGCCTGTACTAGACCCTTGGAAAAGAGTCATAGTTGGGGAGAAGCCAAGAGGTACAGAGACAGTGGGGAGGAAGAAGACAGGCAAATCAGTCAGGATGTAATTTTTTCTTTTAAAGAGGGATGCTACAAAACCCCAGTCTGCTGTTTTATATATCACATTAAGAAATAAACCTGAAGAGTCCTCTGTAAAGGACTGCAAGAAGAAGAAAAGATTATTCCAGGATTGAAAATCGAGGGAACAGTGTTTTTTACTATGTTGCTGGGTAAATAGTGTGCCCAAGGGAGAGTTGGTGAATGGAAAGGAAAAATGGCTTTCCTGGGTCAGGAATATCTCCTGGAGAACGAAATGGCAACACACTCCATTATTCTTGCCTGGGAAATCCCACGGTAAGAGGAGCCTGGTGGCCTACAGTGCACCGGGTCACAAAGGAGTCAGACATGACTTAGCGACTGAACAACAACAACAAAGATCATTAAATGGGCAGTTCAAACAGATTTCATCTGGATACTAAGTTTGGGAACAAAAGGATGATTGAACATGTTCTGACTGACTCACCAGGAACGCTGAACCTTCTGAACACAATTGGGAGAATGGAATAACGGAGTGCACTGTTGAAATTAGAGATGGGCTTATTACCACTGGGACTTTCCTTGTAGCTCAGCTACAGTTCAGGAGACCTGCGTTTGATTCCTGCATCAGGAAGATCCCCTGGAGAAGGGAATGGCTGCCCATTCCATTGTTCTTGCCTGGAGAATCCCATGGACAGGGGAGCCTGGCAGGCTACAGTCCATAGGGTTGCAAAAAGTTGGACACGGCTTAGTGACAGAGCCACCACCACCATTACCACTGAAACACATGCCTGAGGGTAGAAGAATAATGTTGGAGAACCAAAGGATGACAGAAAAACCCCAGTTCTCCTTAAGTGATGGTTAAAGACACATTCGTTCAGACTTTCCCGCTGATTCCATTGCTCACAACCCATGTGTTTACTGACTGTCTGGCCAGTTATTGAATGTTCCCTGTGTAAGACTCTTGGGAGAGACCCCAACATGGCACAGCGGTTCCCTTGGAGAGTTTACAGTCCTATGAGGAAGAGTCTTACAGTACAAGGCAGGAATTTTAAGTACTATGAGGGACATGCAATCAAAACGAAGCAGTGTTTGGAAGAGACTGTCTCATGGAGAAAGACTTGAGTGATGGGTAGGGAAAGCTGGAGGTGATGAAGGGAGTATTAGGGCATTGTATGAGAAGGTATAACAAGCTAGGGACAGAACACACTGAAGAAGGGCATGTGGGGGTCATTCGAGTAAGTTTTTACTATGTTGCTGGGTAAATAGTGTGCCCAAGGGAGAGTTGGTGAATGGAAAGGAAAAATGGCTTTCCTGGGTCAGGAATATCTCCTGGAGAACGAAATGGCAACACACTCCATTATTCTTGCCTGGGAAATCCCACGGTAAGAGGAGCCTGGTGGCCTACAGTGCACCGGGTCACAAAGGAGTCAGACATGACTTAGCGACTGAACAACAACAACAAAGATCATTAAATGGGCAGTTCAAACAGATTTCATCTGGATACTAAGTTTGGGAACAAAAGGATGATTGAACATGTTCTGACTGACTCACCAGGAACGCTGAACCTTCTGAACACAATTGGGAGAATGGAATAACGGAGTGCACTGTTGAAATTAGAGATGGGCTTATTACCACTGGGACTTTCCTTGTAGCTCAGCTACAGTTCAGGAGACCTGCGTTTGATTCCTGCATCAGGAAGATCCCCTGGAGAAGGGAATGGCTGCCCATTCCATTGTTCTTGCCTGGAGAATCCCATGGACAGGGGAGCCTGGCAGGCTACAGTCCATAGGGTTGCAAAAAGTTGGACACGGCTTAGTGACAGAGCCACCACCACCATTACCACTGAAACACATGCCTGAGGGTAGAAGAATAATGTTGGAGAACCAAAGGATGACAGAAAAACCCCAGTTCTCCTTAAGTGATGGTTAAAGACACATTCGTTCAGACTTTCCCGCTGATTCCATTGCTCACAACCCATGTGTTTACTGACTGTCTGGCCAGTTATTGAATGTTCCCTGTGTAAGACTCTTGGGAGAGACCCCAACATGGCACAGCGGTTCCCTTGGAGAGTTTACAGTCCTATGAGGAAGAGTCTTACAGTACAAGGCAGGAATTTTAAGTACTATGAGGGACATGCAATCAAAACGAAGCAGTGTTTGGAAGAGACTGTCTCATGGAGAAAGACTTGAGTGATGGGTAGGGAAAGCTGGAGGTGATGAAGGGAGTATTAGGGCATTGTATGAGAAGGTATAACAAGCTAGGGACAGAACACACTGAAGAAATGGTCAGAGTATTTTCATGTGGCTGGAGCCAAGGGTTCATGTTAGGGAAACAGAGTCAAAAAGTTGAACAGAGACAATGAGGTTTCACTATGGAGCATCTCAGCTGTCAGCTAAGAATCTTGAGAGTGGGTTGGGTAGGATGAGCTGAGGATGGAGGGGTGGAAGGGGCATGAGAGGTGTGGGGGCAGGTAGGGAGAGCAAGCAGTTTTTGGTTACTTTTGTCAGGCTCTTGCATTTCTTTGCCTGGAATGCCTGTGCTCAGTCTCTTCTCCAACATTCAGTGCATCCTATGCCCATAACAAAGCCGTCTATCTCTTCTAAGAAGCCTTTCTTAGAAGCTGCAAGCAGACCATAACCTCTCCCAACTCTGGGCTCCCCATAGCTTATCATTTGATCCTTTCTACTGACCTTTGTCACAGCCTACCTGTGAGATAGCTATTTTAATCTGTATGGATTTTATAATCCTACACACCTTATGTACTTGGTGAATTTTTTTTTAAAGATAGCTTGAGAGTTGTGGATTAAGGTTTTTTAAAAAAATTTTATTTATTTATTTTTGGCTATTCTGGGTTTTCACTGCTGCCACAGGCTCTTCTGTAGTTGCAGGGAGTGGGGGCTTCTCTCTAGCGAGGTGAGCAGACTTCTTGTTGCGGTGACTTCTCTTGTTGTGGAACTCGGGCTCCAGGGCACACGGGCTTCAGTAATTGCAGCACATGGACAGTAATTGTGGCTCTGAGGCTCTAGAGCACAGGCTCAATTGTTGTGGTTCATGGACTCAGTTGCTCCGCAGTATGTGGGATCTTCCCGGATCAGGGATCAAACCAGAGTCTCCTGCATTGGCAGGTGAACTCTTTACAACTGAGCTACCAGGGAAGCCTGGTGAATGCTTTTAAGTCTGATAGAATTCACTTGTGGAAGTAGGACCATGAAACTTGAGCAACCTAATATTTCTGTAAACATGGTGGACAGACCATAGATTAGAAAGCCTTTCTGCTAAGGCCAGAGGCTGAGTTTAAACTGGACCTTGGAATTCATGTCAACCTCATTTTACAAGTGAAGCCCAGAGAGGTAGGGTAACTTGCTCAAGGTTACACAGTGAGTTAATAATCTGCAACAATGTATATGAGGGTTTTATCACAGTCCTTAACACACAACAGGCAGTTAATACTTTTGCCTTCCTCTCTAGCCTTTTGAACTTTAACACCAAAATACTTGTAATTTTTTCCCATCCTTTATGGGAACTTTATGCTATTTCTTGTGTTTGAGTTTCTGCTTGTACCTGAAACATTTTCTTCTTCACTTGTCACTCAATCCCACCCTCCCCAGGTTAATTCCTACTCATCAATTAAGATTGCCCTGCCCAGGAAGCGTCCTATGATCCCTTCCCTACCATCTCAACCCCCAGGACCAGATAAATGCCCCTCGTCTTACTCTTCCAGTAGACTGGAGAGCATTTCCCTTACTCAGCTGGCTAGTTTTGATCCTTTCTCGAGTGCCTACCTGTGAGATAGCTATTTTAATTTTTTTCTACACACCTTATGTACTTGGTGAATTTTTTTTTAAAGATAGCTTGAGAGTTGTGGATTAAGGTTTTTTAAAAAAATTTTATTTATTTATTTTTGGCTATTCTGGGTTTTCACTGCTGCCACAGGCTCTTCTGTAGTTGCAGGGAGTGGGGGCTTCTCTCTAGCGAGGTGAGCAGACTTCTTGTTGCGGTGACTTCTCTTGTTGTGGAACTCGGGCTCCAGGGCACACGGGCTTCAGTAATTGCAGCACATGGACAGTAATTGTGGCTCTGAGGCTCTAGAGCACAGGCTCAATTGTTGTGGTTCATGGACTCAGTTGCTCCGCAGTATGTGGGATCTTCCCGGATCAGGGATCAAACCAGAGTCTCCTGCATTGGCAGGTGAACTCTTTACAACTGAGCTACCAGGGAAGCCTGGTGAATGCTTTTAAGTCTGATAGAATTCACTTGTGGAAGTAGGACCATGAAACTTGAGCAACCTAATATTTCTGTAAACATGGTGGACAGACCATAGATTAGAAAGCCTTTCTGCTAAGGCCAGAGGCTGAGTTTAAACTGGACCTTGGAATTCATGTCAACCTCATTTTACAAGTGAAGCCCAGAGAGGTAGGGTAACTTGCTCAAGGTTACACAGTGAGTTAATAATCTGCAACAATGTATATGAGGGTTTTATCACAGTCCTTAACACACAACAGGCAGTTAATACTTTTGCCTTCCTCTCTAGCCTTTTGAACTTTAACACCAAAATACTTGTAATTTTTTCCCATCCTTTATGGGAACTTTATGCTATTTCTTGTGTTTGAGTTTCTGCTTGTACCTGAAACATTTTCTTCTTCACTTGTCACTCAATCCCACCCTCCCCAGGTTAATTCCTACTCATCAATTAAGATTGCCCTGCCCAGGAAGCGTCCTATGATCCCTTCCCTACCATCTCAACCCCCAGGACCAGATAAATGCCCCTCGTCTTACTCTTCCAGTAGACTGGAGAGCATTTCCCTTACTCAGCTGCATGCATATCCTTTGTATCTGTGTCTCTCTGCCATCTGAAGATAAGCTCAGAAGGTTGGAACTCTGTGTGTGTTCTTTGGTACGCACCCAGTACCTCACACCATACCTGGAACACAGCGGTGCTCAGTAGATCCTTATGGAATGAATGTGCAGAGTGGAGTCCTTCCAGGCCCAGGTCCCAGATCAGAGGGGCAGGCTTCTCAGCGTCTCCTCTGTAATTCACAAGGCCCCGGCCAGACTGGTTGTTCAGAGTCTGATGGTGTGAGGGCTTTGCAGAGTGCTGAGTCTCAAACTTCACTGTTTATCTAAGATACTTCTGCTCTTGTTCCTCTTGTAAAATACCAAATAAAAATAGTTCCAGGAAGCTATGTGGCTGAGAAATTCCAGGCTCTGTCTGAGCTCCTAGATAAAGGCTGTTATTGTTAGGAAGTTGGTCGTTAATCCAACCTGCATTTTCTCTGCGCCTTGGTTCCACACCCTTCTAAAGGCATGAATTCTTTTTGTCCTCAGTTGCCCTTAAGCCTGGTAACTGGAAAAAAATTGACAGCAGCTGATGGAAAAATGATCTAAAAGGTATCAGTTGGCCACAAGCACACAGACTTCATGCTCTGGGCTTGTGACTTTCACTTACTCTCAAAGTGCTTTACCAGATGGCTAGTAGCCTCATGGAAAAGATAGGAGAAACAATGCCTATCTTACTAGATCAGCGCAAGAGTGAAAGCAAATAAGATAGAGGTTTCTGGCACATAACAATGGTTAAAGAAATGTTACTTCTTTAATCAGAGGTTGGGATCCCCTTACTATGTTCTGCTGTGGTCAGACTTCATCTGGGCTATTAAGTTGTATCAGTGGGGCTCATATTTTTCTTTGGGGGGTGGGGCTCATATTTTTAAAGAACAATGTTGACCCAGAAGCAAATGACCAAGATGGTAAGAATCTGGACATCAGACCTTATAAGAAACAGCTGAAGGAGTTGAGAATCTTTAGCCTAGAATAAGAAAAAAACAAAAACTAGGGCTAGAATGGCATGGGTCAAGGCTGTAGACGAGTCTTCAAATAATGGAAGGATTATCATTTGGAAAAGGATTACACCTCAGTTCTATTCTGTGAATATTTAGGGGACACCTGTTATGTGCCAAGATCTGGGACTGCAAAAGAAATTCCCTCCCTGCCTCTGAGACTACAATAGACCATGACAATGCAAAAGAGCCGGTAACCAGAGGTGTCCAATGGGCTGGTGGAAAGCAGAGAAGAACTGATTCTGTGGAGAGGTGAGGGAAGATTCGCCAAGGAGGTGACAGTTGAATGGACCAAAAAGGAAACTGAGATTTCTTCAGGCAGAGAAAGAGCGGAAGGTCAGGTGCACAGCAAGTACAGCATGTGCAGAGACAGAAACGCATCCTCCAGGAGAAGCTGGGCTGAGCAGGAAGAGGAGAGAAAAGTGAGCCTGAGAAGTCCACTCAAAGCCCGATTGTCAAGGGCTTGGATAGTAATCTAGAGTTTGGACTATTTACCTTGAGTGGGTATTGAAGAGCCATCAAAAGCATTTAAGCAGGGGATTTTTATTTTAAAAGGAAAGCTCCAGAGTAGTGTGCTGAAAGGACTTTGTGGAAGAGAGACAGAGGCAGGGAGATGAGGCGTCTTGGCATTCAGAGAGTTACACGCTGACTTGAATCTTCCACTTACCGTGGGTGAGCCTGGGCATGTTATTGAAACTTTTTGTGCTTCTATTGGGATGGTCTTATATTGGGATCATCGACAAGTGGGCACCATTTCCTGCCTTCCCTTTCTCTTGAAGGAGAGTAAACAAAGAAACAGAATCCTGCTCAGTGAATTTAGGAATTGTGGCCAAACGATGGAATAAATCCCCTCGGGAGAAATGGATATATTTGAAGCTATTTCTTTGGTGGGAGGGGAGTTAAACCAGATAAAACTCTAAAATCCCTTTCTACTCTAAGATTCTGTGATTCTGTCATCATCAGGGACTAAGATCATAGTCCAGAGCATGAGTTTTGACATAACCTTTTGGTATGAAAAGGAGCCCATTGTACCCAAAGGAAATGAGCCTTTGGCGGTGGGGGGTGCTGTGGTGGGTCTGAACATTGCTGTGCTGACTTTCTCTAGTTGCTGAGAGCAGAGGCTACTCTCTAGGTGTGGTGCACAGGCTTCTCACTGAGGTGGCTTCTTCCATTGCAGAGCACAGGCTCCAGGGTATGCGGGCTTCAGCTGTGGCGCATGGGCTCAGCGGTTGCAGCTCCCAGGCTCTAGAGCACAGGCTCAATAGTTGTCATGGGCCTAGTTGCTCCATGGCATATGGGATCTTCGGGATCAGGGATTGAACCTATCTCTCCTGCATTGGCAGGCAGGTAGATTCTTTACCACTGAGCCACTAGTGAAACCCTGGAAATGAGTCTTTAAAATGAACATCCATTAACTGAAGTATTAAGTTTGAAAGGACCAACCTCAACTGACAACAGTCCCTTAGGAGTAGGTAACCATAGGACAGGAGAAAGAGCACTAGATTTGAAGCTTAGAGGTCTGCATTCCAGTGTCAGAAATTCAGGATTTGGCTGTATGGCCTTGGGTAGCTCATTCCTGATGCCCTGGCCTCAGCTTCTACATCAGGAAGATGTAGAGACTGAACCTCTGAAGGGTCGTCTATTATTAACATTCTAGGGTTTTGGAATCTAAGTGACAAAGGCGATGAAAATTATGGATGTAAAAATATTAAGGATTCCAAGGATTCCCACAGCAGCTGTATCATTCATAGAGTTACACGCTGACTTGAATCTTCCACTTACCGTGGGTGAGCCTGGGCATGTTATTGAAACTTTTTGTGCTTCTATTGGGATGGTCTTATATTGGGATCATCGACAAGTGGGCACCATTTCCTGCCTTCCTTTCTCTTGAAGGAGAGTAAACAAAGAAACAGAATCCTGCTCAGTGAATTTAGGAATTGTGGCCAAACGATGGAATAAATCCCCTCGGGAGAAATGGATATATTTGAAGCTATTTCTTTGGTGGGAGGGGAGTTAAACCAGATAAAACTCTAAAATCCCTTTCTACTCTAAGATTCTGTGATTCTGTCATCATCAGGGACTAAGATCATAGTCCAGAGCATGAGTTTTGACATAACCTTTTGGTATGAAAAGGAGCCCATTGTACCCAAAGGAAATGAGCCTTTGGCGGTGGGGGGTGCTGTGGTGGGTCTGAACATTGCTGTGCTGACTTTCTCTAGTTGCTGAGAGCAGAGGCTACTCTCTAGGTGTGGTGCACAGGCTTCTCACTGAGGTGGCTTCTTCCATTGCAGAGCACAGGCTCCAGGGTATGCGGGCTTCAGCTGTGGCGCATGGGCTCAGCGGTTGCAGCTCCCAGGCTCTAGAGCACAGGCTCAATAGTTGTCATGGGCCTAGTTGCTCCATGGCATATGGGATCTTCGGGATCAGGGATTGAACCTATCTCTCCTGCATTGGCAGGCAGGTAGATTCTTTACCACTGAGCCACTAGTGAAACCCTGGAAATGAGTCTTTAAAATGAACATCCATTAACTGAAGTATTAAGTTTGAAAGGACCAACCTCAACTGACAACAGTCCCTTAGGAGTAGGTAACCATAGGACAGGAGAAAGAGCACTAGATTTGAAGCTTAGAGGTCTGCATTCCAGTGTCAGAAATTCAGGATTTGGCTGTATGGCCTTGGGTAGCTCATTCCTGATGCCCTGGCCTCAGCTTCTACATCAGGAAGATGTAGAGACTGAACCTCTGAAGGGTCGTCTATTATTAACATTCTAGGGTTTTTGGAATCTAAGTGACAAAGGCGATGAAAATTATGGATGTAAAAATATTAAGGGATTCCAAGGATTCCCACAGCAGCTGTATCATTCATAGGTTATACACATGTCTCAATGTAACAGCATCAAACTCCGTAAAATCTATTCAAAAAAAGTGTCACATGCACTGGGAGTGAGACTCATTTAACATTCTCCTTAGAATCGGAACTTAGGAATTCAGTGCATTTTAATGCTCAGCATTAACTTAGCTGCAAATTGGATTATTTCATATTTCTGGTTGAGAGAGAAGGCACATTCACCAGTATGGCACAGAAATAAAAATGTCAGTCATCTGTCACAGAAAGAAGAAACTGTTTGATCTCTGTGTTAATTTCAGAGCTTTAGCTGTGTCCTCATCGGGAAGCAGACAAAAATGAAGACTGGGTGCTAGGGCAGCCCTGCTGTCTACATGCCCCTCCCTCTGACCTCTGGCCACATCCTCCTGGCCAGCACCTGCTCATCCTGTTGGAAGCCTCCCTTTCCTCCTTTCCTGTTGAATAGCACAGGTCCCTCCCCTCACTGTGCTCCTCCCCCAGCGCCTGGGGTCTGGCATTCATCTTAGTGTACGGTTGAGTGTTGCCCACATGGCCACTGGTTCTCTAGGCATGGGGACCAGCACCTACAGGCACACACATCCTCTTGCATATTGCACACAGCAACATTTACGGAGTAGGCATCGTAATCCCCAGTATGGCTGTGGAAAATGGGAGTTGTCAGAGAAGTTAAATCTGATTCTCAAGATCATACAACTAGGAAGTAGCCAAGTCTGGCTTGAACTTGGGCCTTTTTGACTCCAAAACCCAGTTGCTTTATATTTGCCATGCCCTTTGCTTGTCTTAGTCATCCCTGTAATCTGAACTCCGAGTAGAGGACCAGCCTCAGAGGTTCTGCATTCCAGTGTCAGAAATTCAGGATTTGGCTGTATGGCCTTGGGTAGCTCATTCCTGATGCCCTGGCCTCAGCTTCTACATCAGGAAGATGTAGAGACTGAACCTCTGAAGGGTCGTCTATTATTAACATTCTAGGGTTTTTGGAATCTAAGTGACAAAGGCGATGAAAATTATGGATGTAAAAATATTAAGGGATTCCAAGGATTCCCACAGCAGCTGTATCATTCATAGGTTATACACATGTCTCAATGTAACAGCATCAAACTCCGTAAAATCTATTCAAAAAAAGTGTCACATGCACTGGGAGTGAGACTCATTTAACATTCTCCTTAGAATCGGAACTTAGGAATTCAGTGCATTTTAATGCTCAGCATTAACTTAGCTGCAAATTGGATTATTTCATATTTCTGGTTGAGAGAGAAGGCACATTCACCAGTATGGCACAGAAATAAAAATGTCAGTCATCTGTCACAGAAAGAAGAAACTGTTTGATCTCTGTGTTAATTTCAGAGCTTTAGCTGTGTCCTCATCGGGAAGCAGACAAAAATGAAGACTGGGTGCTAGGGCAGCCCTGCTGTCTACATGCCCCTCCCTCTGACCTCTGGCCACATCCTCCTGGCCAGCACCTGCTCATCCTGTTGGAAGCCTCCCTTTCCTCCTTTCCTGTTGAATAGCACAGGTCCCTCCCCTCACTGTGCTCCTCCCCCAGCGCCTGGGGTCTGGCATTCATCTTAGTGTACGGTTGAGTGTTGCCCACATGGCCACTGGTTCTCTAGGCATGGGGACCAGCACCTACAGGCACACACATCCTCTTGCATATTGCACACAGCAACATTTACGGAGTAGGCATCGTAATCCCCAGTATGGCTGTGGAAAATGGGAGTTGTCAGAGAAGTTAAATCTGATTCTCAAGATCATACAACTAGGAAGTAGCCAAGTCTGGCTTGAACTTGGGCCTTTTTGACTCCAAAACCCAGTTGCTTTATATTTGCCATGCCCTTTGCTTGTCTTAGTCATCCCTGTAATCTGAACTCCGAGTAGAGGACCAGCCTCAAGTATCTATTGCAATTGTCCAGTAACTATCCAATTCTGGTCAATCAGTCCGTAACTATTGACTGAATGGAGCCAAGTCTTGGGGGCAGAGACGGGGGATATGGGGTTGTGGCGTGGAGCTACTGAGGAGAATGTAATTGGGTGGAATTGACTTAGCCTTTCCTTGACTTGCCATGAGCTTCTGGAGACATCTGCTTTGAAATAAATACTCTCACTAGCCTTTGAGGTGTCTCAGCTCAGCAGGAGATGCCGTGGCAGTGTCTTGACAAGGCCTGCTGGCAGAATAGACTCGTTTAAACCAAATTAGTTTAACATCTTTCTAACAACCTTGCCTTAAGTTCCTACTGTCATAGGAGAAACAGAACTGAAAACCAACTATTAATATAAGGCATATGAAAAGGGCTTTATGAAAGGCTACTCAAGATTCTGAAAGAGCAGAATGGAGGGAGTGATTAATTCTGCCATAAGAATCAAGGAGGGGGCTTCTCTGGTGGTCCAGTGGGTAGGGAGACTGCCTTGCAGTGCAAGGGGTGCCAGTTCGATCCATGGCCTGGGAGGATCCCACTGGAGCGGCTGGACCGATGTGTCCAATTACCCAGCTGGAGCTCTGGAGCGCATGTGCCCAGAGCCAGTGTTCTGCGAAGAGAGAGGCCACTGTGATGGGAGGCCCACGAGGGCCAAGAAACAGAGAGGATGGAAAGAGGTAAATGAAGGATCAATAGAAGTGGCCAAAAAAAAAAAAGAATCAAGGAGGCAATGAAAGAACTTTAAAAAAAAAAAAAAGAATTGAGGCTTTTGCAGAGACGATGGCGTTTGAGCTGGGACTCAGAATAAGTATCTGTATTGGTTGATTTATTCATTTTCTAGACATAGAGAAAGGCTGATTCTGCTGTTGATAGAGAAGTGAGCTTTCTACCACCACCTCAGGGATGGAGAAAGAGGACAGAAGCACACCCAGGCCTGTCTTCACCCACCCTCAGTGAGCACACAGAGGGAATTCAAGAAACAGAGACTGGAGTGCATTTTCTATGAGGGTCTAAATCCTGCCCTCTCTGTCTGGAGGCATTTTATGGTGATGAGGATGCAGAGCAGTGATACTCAAACTCAGGAAACAAAAGAATTATCCTATGGTCCTGCCTCCAGGGATTCAGACTCCTTGGGGCCCAGGAAATACTTTCACCAAGACCTCAATGATTCTGACACAGGCACATCACACAGCACATGGATGCTGATGAGAAAATTGCAGCCAAGCCAGGCAGAAGTGTCTGCTTGCCTGGATTCTGATGGGAGCTGTTCCTGATCATCTCCCCACTAATGTTTATAATTTTCTTACAGCAGAGGAAAAAACCAGCGGTGTGCTGGTAAATGTCTTAACATTGGCTCTCTGGGGAAAAATTTAAAGCAAACACACAAACGCCCCTGATTTATAGCATTTGCCAATATCTATGGTATAAATATTTACACCGTGGCTGATATCAAGGACCAAAGGGACAGCACTGAACACCGAGCGGGGAGGGGATACCCACCACTGGAGATGCCTGCAGCTGACCCTTGCAAGCTGGGAGGAGCCAGCTCCAGCAGCTGCTGGAGGAGGTCCAGATAGGAGACGGGACTTGCCTCTGGGGGCCTCAGTTTCCCCATTTATAAAATGACTACTTGTGAAGGGCTTTTGGTCTCTGATGAATTATGCTTTACTCATGACTCAATTATTAGGTCTTACCTGGAATGCTGGGATTGTTTACCGTCTGAGCCACCAGGGAAGCCCAAGAATACTGGAGTGGGTAGCCTATCCCTTTTCCAGGGGAACTTCCCGACCCAGGAATCAAACCGGGGTCTCCTGCACTGCATGTGGATTCTTTACCAGCTGAGCTATAGCCCCATGTTGGGGCCCGTTTCCAAGGCATGCAAAGATGGAGGGCAGAGAGCAGGCCCAGCCCTGCGCATTGCTTCTTTCCCAGGAGAGTAAAAGAGCTCATGGGTGGGTGGAAGGAACATGGGCTTTGGAGTCAGTACTGCTTCAAATAATGGCCCAAACACTTGCCAAACTTCTGAGACCCTCACTTTCCCTTTGTCAACTGGGGGATAATGTTACACTTAGTCCATGGAATGGCGGTGAGGATTAAATGACATAAAGTCTGGCACAAGGTTAGGTTTCTATAAATATTCATCTCTCTCCCTCTCTGTTTGTTCCTTTGCCCATAAAAATAATTTCCCAAATTTTTACAGAGCTAGTTAGACCAAAGGGCCAGTTTTATGCATAAGCAGAATATTAAGTCACCTATACTGTATGATTGAGGGAAAGATGCTTCCAACAAAAATATGTATATGTACACATTTTTGTATATGTATTTGTATACACACACACACACACACACACACGTGTGTGTGTTCTTCCACTCTTTATTCTGTCTGTCAGTGGAGCTGAACTTTACCATTTAAATCTTGGTCAATGCCCCATGGCAGAAGACCACCAGAAACACACCTGTAGTCAACAGAGCTGGCTTTATTATTTGCTGCACAAGGGCCATGGCCCTCCCTGTGGAAGCCTGCGGTGTCTAGAAAGAGGCCAGCAGGAGGGACTTGTTATAAACAGGAGTTTGCTCTGGGTTAGGTGCTGTCAGACGGCAGAGGCAATGGGGTGATCGGGTATGCCTCGTGGAGGGGGCCAGCTCCAGGTTAGGAGGTCCAGATAGGAGACGACTTGCCTCTGGGGCCTCATTTTCCCCATTTATAAAATGACTACTTGTGAAGGGCTTTTGGTCTCTGATGAATTATGCTTTACTCATGACTCAATTATTAGGTCTTACCTGGAATGCTGGGATTGTTTACCGTCTGAGCCACCAGGGAAGCCCAAGAATACTGGAGTGGGTAGCCTATCCCTTTTCCAGGGGAACTTCCCGACCCAGGAATCAAACCGGGGTCTCCTGCACTGCATGTGGATTCTTTACCAGCTGAGCTATAGCCCCATGTTGGGGCCCGTTTCCAAGGCATGCAAAGATGGAGGGCAGAGAGCAGGCCCAGCCCTGCGCATTGCTTCTTTCCCAGGAGAGTAAAAGAGCTCATGGGTGGGTGGAAGGAACATGGGCTTTGGAGTCAGTACTGCTTCAAATAATGGCCCAAACACTTGCCAAACTTCTGAGACCCTCACTTTCCCTTTGTCAACTGGGGGATAATGTTACACTTAGTCCATGGAATGGCGGTGAGGATTAAATGACATAAAGTCTGGCACAAGGTTAGGTTTCTATAAATATTCATCTCTCTCCCTCTCTGTTTGTTCCTTTGCCCATAAAAATAATTTCCCAAATTTTTACAGAGCTAGTTAGACCAAAGGGCCAGTTTTATGCATAAGCAGAATATTAAGTCACCTATACTGTATGATTGAGGGAAAGATGCTTCCAACAAAAATATGTATATGTACACATTTTTGTATATGTATTTGTATACACACACACACACACACACACGTGTGTGTGTTCTTCCACTCTTTATTCTGTCTGTCAGTGGAGCTGAACTTTACCATTTAAATCTTGGTCAATGCCCCATGGCAGAAGACCACCAGAAACACACCTGTAGTCAACAGAGCTGGCTTTATTATTTGCTGCACAAGGGCCATGGCCCTCCCTGTGGAAGCCTGCGGTGTCTAGAAAGAGGCCAGCAGGAGGGACTTGTTATAAACAGGAGTTTGCTCTGGGTTAGGTGCTGTCAGACGGCAGAGGCAATGGGGTGATCGGGTATCTTCATTTTTATTTGAGAGAGAGCCCCCACCCCCAGGGGGGCAAAGGCTGTGATTGGTGCAGGGACGCATCACCTACATTCCTGGGATGAGGGTAGGGATGTCAAGTCACGATGTTTCTGTTTTTGTCTGTATTTGGACATGGTGGTGTACTTTTTCTCTCCCTGCATCATTATTACAGCAACCTGTTTGGTATCAGTGTCCTATGAACTTTATGTTTGAGGGAGGACACACAGCCTAGCCATGGGGCCCAGGTCAGCTGATGGCTCCCAGGGCTGCTGTTGACTTTCTTATTTATTCACAAGACATTTACTGATGTCGTGTGGATGCAGTCACACATATTATCTCATTGAAACCTTATAGCCTAATCACATAAGGGATAATGATCTCCACTGTATAGGTGAGAAAACTGAAAGGTTAGTGACTTTCCATGTTCACCCATAAAAAAAAAAGGCATGCACAGATGTTTCTAGATGAATCTAGAACTCCCAGCTCTGAGTCCAGAAGCTGTTAAGCCGCTCTGCCAGGAGTGAGGCCCTGAGGAGCTGAGGTCACCCCAAGGTCTCCTTTGCTATCTGGAAGAGGCTGCACTCCTGTCAGGACTGGCTTGTCCTGTCTGAGGCCTTGACCACTCAAAGTGAGTACTGGGCCCACCGGGGAGGCGCATGCCTGGTGTCCAGTGGGCACGGTGGTTTCGTTGAGAGGAGAAGGCGGGCACCTGGGCTTTTCCCCAAGTGACCTCAGATGAGTAACTTCCCCACACTGGTCCACAGTTTCTTTGTGTAATCACCTAAGAGCCCCTGAGCTCAGGAAGTCTATGAGTAAATGTTTTTGAGTGAACGTGTGGATGAGTGAATGAATGAGAGTCTAACTAGAAATGGATCTTCTACAGTCAGTATTTTGTTGTTTTTCCCATCTTTGTCCTGTGGTTGGTTCTCTCCCCTGCTTGATTTCTACTCCTTCTGCTCTCTCAGACTTCCTTCCTCAGTCCGCACTCCCGGCCTACTGGCCCAGCAGCAACCGCGGAGGGACTTGTTATAAACAGGAGTTTGCTCTGGGTTAGGTGCTGTCAGACGGCAGAGGCAATGGGGTGATCGGGTATCTTCATTTTTATTTGAGAGAGAGCCCCCACCCCCAGGGGGGCAAAGGCTGTGATTGGTGCAGGGACGCATCACCTACATTCCTGGGATGAGGGTAGGGATGTCAAGTCACGATGTTTCTGTTTTTGTCTGTATTTGGACATGGTGGTGTACTTTTTCTCCCTGCATCATTATTACAGCAACCTGTTTGGTATCAGTGTCCTATGAACTTTATGTTTGAGGGAGGACACACAGCCTAGCCATGGGGCCCAGGTCAGCTGATGGCTCCCAGGGCTGCTGTTGACTTTCTTATTTATTCACAAGACATTTACTGATGTCGTGTGGATGCAGTCACACATATTATCTCATTGAAACCTTATAGCCTAATCACATAAGGGATAATGATCTCCACTGTATAGGTGAGAAAACTGAAAGGTTAGTGACTTTCCATGTTCACCCATAAAAAAAAAAGGCATGCACAGATGTTTCTAGATGAATCTAGAACTCCCAGCTCTGAGTCCAGAAGCTGTTAAGCCGCTCTGCCAGGAGTGAGGCCCTGAGGAGCTGAGGTCACCCCAAGGTCTCCTTTGCTATCTGGAAGAGGCTGCACTCCTGTCAGGACTGGCTTGTCCTGTCTGAGGCCTTGACCACTCAAAGTGAGTACTGGGCCCACCGGGGAGGCGCATGCCTGGTGTCCAGTGGGCACGGTGGTTTCGTTGAGAGGAGAAGGCGGGCACCTGGGCTTTTCCCCAAGTGACCTCAGATGAGTAACTTCCCCACACTGGTCCACAGTTTCTTTGTGTAATCACCTAAGAGCCCCTGAGCTCAGGAAGTCTATGAGTAAATGTTTTTGAGTGAACGTGTGGATGAGTGAATGAATGAGAGTCTAACTAGAAATGGATCTTCTACAGTCAGTATTTTGTTGTTTTTCCCATCTTTGTCCTGTGGTTGGTTCTCTCCCCTGCTTGATTTCTACTCCTTCTGCTCTCTCAGACTTCCTTCCTCAGTCCGCACTCCCGGCCTACTGGCCCAGCAGCAACCGCTGACTGCATCTCCCGGCAGTCCCCCAGCCTCAACTGCCTCGTTTCCAGCTGCTCTTGCCACGTGTGGCCACCTCTAACCACCCTTCCCTGCGGCCCCCGCCAGCCCTGCCCAAGTTGCTGAGCCAGGAGTCCATCAGAGTCCTGGGGAGGCTGGGGCCTACCTCTGATCTGAGCCAGTCCAACCCCCTTCAGCCCAGAGAGGGGGTACAACTTACCCATATTCACACAGCAACTGAGCATGAATCACAAACCGAACTCAGGCATCCTTTCTGGGGAAGTCCTTTTCTATTGAAGTCTGCCAGTGGTTGTACAATTAGTATATTAAATCCGCACACTTTTGTTGATCTGTCTTCTGCACTGGGTTCTGGAGATGGGAAAAAGGGGAAAACACTGCCTGCACTTCCAAGGAGATTCTAGTCAAGTGGGGAGACAAATAAATAGATAATTACCTCATAAGCGCTCTGGTAGCTAAGTAGACAAAATGCTGTAGGATGATGAGGAGATAACACAGAACTGTCACAGATGGAAAGAAGGTGATGATATGTATGAGCTGGGTCTTGAAGTATGGGTAGAAGTTTACCAAGCAGAGAGGGTGAGTGTAGAGTAGAGAGCATTGCAGTCAAGGAGAGCTAGCTAATCTGAAGAAAAGCATGCAGCCATTGAAGAGCATGGCAGAAGTCTCCAAACATGATGTAGGGTGAAAATGGCCTAGCATAAGAAGGATGTAGGCTTTGGTTTCAATCCTGGCATGGAATAACTGGATGCCTTTGAGCAGGGATCATTTGGTCTCTTAGTGTCTCAGTCACCTCCTCATCTTACCAGGGGGACACCCATCAGGCCTTACAGCTGTAGAGCTGCTCAATCAGATATGGTAGCCACTAGCCACTATTTAAGCTTTAATTAGTTTAAATGGAATGTGATTTAAAATCCAGCACCTCGGTTGCATGAGCCATATGTCGAATGCTCAAGAGCTGATGGCAAAGTGGCCACAGCGTTGGACAGCACATATATCAAATCCTTCCGTCGTCTCAGGAAGTTCTTTGGGCAGTGGTGGTCCAGTGTCCTGGAATCCTGACCGGGGAATGCAATCATCCTGATCTGTCACTTGGCAAGCTCACCAGCCTCCCCACCCCCTTGTTCAGAAGGAGATCCCTAAGAAGACGATGGAGAGGACTCACCTTTCCACTGTCCAGCCCTGGTTCCTGCCTCACAGTGACCCGTGGGAGAGGATAGGGTCCTTGGTGCCTTTGTCAACACATGCTATGTTCCTTTTTAAATAGTTATTTATTTATTTGGCTGTGCTGGGTCTTAGTTGTGGCATGCAGGATCTTTCGTTGCAGCAATCCCTGCTATTTTCTGATTTAGTTACTGGAAAATCTATCACAATACTGGACCTGTAGCAGGGGCCTTTATAAGTGATCAGCTAGTCTGTCCTCACCAGCATTCCTTCATGAGGAAACAAGTCCAGAGTAGATCAGTTTAGGACCTGGGCTATCTTGAATGGTGGAACTTATGGTACAATAATGGTCTTTGGGCCTCAATTTGTCCAAAGCACTTCAGGTTTTATTTAAGCTGTAGCCCACTTGATCCTATGAGGAACCTGTGTGTCAGACAAATGACCTTTAGCATTATCTTACTGGTGGCTGCATTGATTGTGTCTTGAAACTTGTAGGAGTTCAACAACGGAAAACCCTGTCTGTGATGCACAAGATTGTCATGTGATCTGGCTTAATTGGCTTAATGGTTTAGCAACAAATAATTAGGTAGTGGGTAGAATGTGTATATATACATATATATATATATATATATATATATATATATATATATATACATATATATATGTATATATGTGTGTGTGTGTGTGTGTGTATTAAAAGAACAGGAAACTATTACCTACCCTGTACCAAGCACTGTTTAGAGAGGGCCTAATAGATAACAGCCCTGTGAGGCCAGGAAGTGAGCACTCTCTCTCCTGGCTTTACAGACAAGGAAATGGAGGCCAGGACAGGTGGCTCACCCGTGTGCCCACAGCTATTGTGTGCAGTGACCTCAGAACCCAGAATGTTAGCTCTCATCCAGAGCCCTCTCAACCTGGCTGCTGTTGGACAGCAGGACTTGAGGGACGCTTTGGAAACAGGTAGTCTTATTCTTGTCTTTAATTGTGGGGATGCGGAAGACCACAGGTGGGCATTGATCTGCCCAAGGTGACTGAGCAGAATTGGCAGATCTTGAACCCCCATGTCCTAATGAATAAAATGATCTTCATTTCCTCCCTCCTCCCTCCTCCCTGAGCATCTTCTGGCTGCCCAACTTGTGCTGGATGCTTTTGTAGAAAAAACACTTGCACGTGCAGAGGGGTCCTGGAATCAAATCTTACCTTGATCGTTTGCCTAGTGACTTTTTAAAAATAATTTTATTGATTGATTATTATTTTTTGGCTATTCTGGGTTTTCACTGCTGCCACAGGCTCTTCTCTAGTTACAAGAAGTCAGGGCGGGCTTCCCCTAGTGGTCCAGTGGATAGGGACACCGCCTTGCAGTGCAAGGGGCGCCGGTTCGAGCCCTGGCCTGGGAAGATCCCACGTGCCGCGGAGCGGCTGGACTGATGTGTCCAATCACGGAGCCGGAGCTCTGGAGCGCATGTGCCTAGAGCTGGTGCTCTGCGACAACAGACGCCACTGCGATGGGAGGCCCACAGGAGCCAAAGAACAAAGACGGATGAAAATAGAGAAATGAAAGACCAATAGAAGTGGCCCACCCGCCCCCCCCCCTCCCCAACCAGACCCCCGCCCAAAATAAAAAAATAAATAAATCTTTAAAAAAAAAAAAAAGAAGTCAGGGCTACTCTAGTTGAGGTGAGGAGGCTTCTTGTTGCGGTGACTTCTCTTGTTGTGGAACTCGGGCTCTAGGGCTCACGGGCTTCAGTAATTACAGCACATGGCCTCAATAGTTGCAGTTCCAAGGCTCTAGAGCACAGGCTCCATCATTGTGGCTCACAGGCTTAGTTATTCGCGGGTTTAGTTGTTCCACAGAGTGTGGGATCTTCCCAGATCAGGGATTGAACTAGTGTCTCCTGCATAGGCAAATTCTTTACCGCTGAGCTACCAGGAAGCCCTTGCCTAATGACTTTAAGTAAGTCACTTTTTATGTCTCCATCTCAGTTTCTTCAGATAAAGCTTAAGGATGTAATTGCCTTAAGGATTAAAGCAGAGTGCACAGCACAAAGTAAATGCTCGAGAGAGAATGAATTCTGAAGACCTAGGTCCTGTCTTCTACAATCTGAATAGGGAGGCAGAATTATCACTTGCTGCTTGACACAGACTAACCTTGCAGTCTATCTGCATGGGGGATGCGGAAGACCACAGGTGGGCATTGATCTGCCCAAGGTGACTGAGCAGAATTGGCAGATCTTGAACCCCATGTCCTAATGAATAAAATGATCTTCATTTCCTCCCCTCCTCCCTGAGCATCTTCTGGCTGCCCAACTTGTGCTGGATGCTTTTGTAGAAAAACACTTGCACGTGCAGAGGGGTCCTGGAATCAAATCTTACCTTGATCGTTTGCCTAGTGACTTTTTAAAAATAATTTTATTGATTGATTATTATTTTTTGGCTATTCTGGGTTTTCACTGCTGCCACAGGCTCTTCTCTAGTTACAAGAAGTCAGGGCGGGCTTCCCCTAGTGGTCCAGTGGATAGGGACACCGCCTTGCAGTGCAAGGGGCGCCGGTTCGAGCCCTGGCCTGGGAAGATCCCACGTGCCGCGGAGCGGCTGGACTGATGTGTCCAATCACGGAGCCGGAGCTCTGGAGCGCATGTGCCTAGAGCTGGTGCTCTGCGACAACAGACGCCACTGCGATGGGAGGCCCACAGGAGCCAAAGAACAAAGACGGATGAAAATAGAGAAATGAAAGACCAATAGAAGTGGCCCACCCGCTCCCCTCCCTCCCCAACCAGACCCCCGCCCAAAATAAATAAATAAATAAATCTTAAAAAAAAAAAAAAAAAGAAGTCAGGGCTACTCTAGTTGAGGTGAGGAGGCTTCTTGTTGCGGTGACTTCTCTTGTTGTGGAACTCGGGCTCTAGGGCTCACGGGCTTCAGTAATTACAGCACATGGCCTCAATAGTTGCAGTTCCAAGGCTCTAGAGCACAGGCTCCATCATTGTGGCTCACAGGCTTAGTTATTCGCGGGTTTAGTTGTTCCACAGAGTGTGGGATCTTCCCAGATCAGGGATTGAACTAGTGTCTCCTGCATAGGCAAATTCTTTACCGCTGAGCTACCAGGAAGCCCTTGCCTAATGACTTTAAGTAAGTCACTTTTTATGTCTCCATCTCAGTTTCTTCAGATAAAGCTTAAGGATGTAATTGCCTTAAGGATTAAAGCAGAGTGCACAGCACAAAGTAAATGCTCGAGAGAGAATGAATTCTGAAGACCTAGGTCCTGTCTTCTACAATCTGAATAGGGAGGCAGAATTATCATGCAAGGAGGAATTCTGGGACAGAAGAGAGTAGTCTTTGGCAGATCAAACAATGAATGTCAGGACAGTTAATGTGCTGTTGACTCCATCTGGCAAAGGCATCTTTAACCTTGAAGTGATTGATTCACCATCAAGACACCATCCAACAAAGACAGACCTGCAGGAGCCGAAGCGGACACTAGGTGGCGCTGGCAGCCCACTTGGAAAACAGGAAAGACCTGCTGGCAGCCTGTGAAGTGGGTGACCCGTCATTTCACTCTTTTCACTTCAGTCTGATGTCCTACAGAGGGAAGGACCCCGGGAGACCGAACGTCAGGGTGCTGTGCTTCAGAAAGAAGAGTAAACGAGGTTTTCACACTCTTTGCCTCATTACTCATCACAGTCACCCTGTCGGGTATTATGTTAGTTCTAAACCCAAGGCATCGTGACTCAGAAAGGACAAATCATTTCCCTGAGGGATACTATTAAGAAGTGGATCCAAGGGACTTCCCTGGTGGTAAATGAATAAGAATCTACCTGCCAATACAGGGGACACAGGTTTGATCCCTGGTCCAGGAAGATTCCAGGTGCCGTAGAGCAACTAAAGCCCGTGTGCTAAAACTACTGAGGCCCATGTGCTTAGAGCCTGTGCTCTGCAACAAGAGAAGCCACTACAGTGAGAAGCCTGCTCTCTGCAACCAGAGAAACCAACAAAGACCCAGAGCACCAAAAAAATAAAAATAAAAAAGTGGATCTAGGATTTACATGGAGGCCCACTGATTCCAAAGGTCACCCTCTTTCTAGGAAAATCTACTATTCTCAGCCAGTGGAATCATTCTATCAACAGAGGATAAGCAGAATTCTAAGGGATCTGACACCAGAAAATAGAAGAGGAGATCAAGACTGCCACCTCCCCATCACCTGTGGACCAGTTCCCATCCCCTTTTCACCTGGTCACAGCAATTGCTTCCTGATCCGTTTCCCTGCTTCCCTTCTTGCACCCCCAGGGGCTGTCCTCAACACTGATCATGTTTAAATAAAACCGCATCATGTTGTTTCCAGGTTCAAAACCCTCTGACAGCTTCCCGTTCCAATTTGAACAAATCTCTCGCCACACCAATAAGCAGTAGTGTGCTGTTAAATGCTTGACCACGGGCTCTCGGGAATGTGGAGCCCTGATCTGCAGCATTTGCTGGTTGTGTTATACGTTCTCCCTCCATGACCAGTTTCAAGCTTCCAACATGACATTGCTGAACAGCAAGCGCTCTATAGCCAGTCTGGGTTGGCTCTGGTCCACATGTGCCAAGGCCCCACATGGGGGATCTGGACGCCAGATTACTTCTCCAGACAGCTCACTTATCTCCCTCCCCTAGCTCACTCTGCTGGATTCCTGGCTTTCTCTTGGTTTCTTGAACAGAACAAGCTCACTTCCACCTCAGGGCCTTTGCACGTGCTCTTCCCAGTTTGGGACGCTCTTTCCCCCAATCTGTGCACAGCTTGCTGCACCATCTCATTCAGTGCTCTACCCAAGGCATCGTGACTCAGAAAGGACAAATCATTTCCCTGAGGGATACTATTAAGAAGTGGATCCAAGGGACTTCCCTGGTGGTAAATGAATAAGAATCTACCTGCCAATACAGGGGACACAGGTTTGATCCCTGGTCCAGGAAGATTCCAGGTGCCGTAGAGCAACTAAAGCCCGTGTGCTAAAACTACTGAGGCCCATGTGCTTAGAGCCTGTGCTCTGCAACAAGAGAAGCCACTACAGTGAGAAGCCTGCTCTCTGCAACCAGAGAAACCAACAAAGACCCAGAGCACCAAAAAAATAAAAATAAAAAAGTGGATCTAGGATTTACATGGAGGCCCACTGATTCCAAAGGTCACCCTCTTTCTAGGAAAATCTACTATTCTCAGCCAGTGGAATCATTCTATCAACAGAGGATAAGCAGAATTCTAAGGGATCTGACACCAGAAAATAGAAGAGGAGATCAAGACTGCCACCTCCCCATCACCTGTGGACCAGTTCCCATCCCCTTTTCACCTGGTCACAGCAATTGCTTCCTGATCCGTTTCCCTGCTTCCCTTCTTGCACCCCCAGGGGCTGTCCTCAACACTGATCATGTTTAAATAAAACCGCATCATGTTGTTTCCAGGTTCAAAACCCTCTGACAGCTTCCCGTTCCAATTTGAACAAATCTCTCGCCACACCAATAAGCAGTAGTGTGCTGTTAAATGCTTGACCACGGGCTCTCGGGAATGTGGAGCCCTGATCTGCAGCATTTGCTGGTTGTGTTATACGTTCTCCCTCCATGACCAGTTTCAAGCTTCCAACATGACATTGCTGAACAGCAAGCGCTCTATAGCCAGTCTGGGTTGGCTCTGGTCCACATGTGCCAAGGCCCCACATGGGGGATCTGGACGCCAGATTACTTCTCCAGACAGCTCACTTATCTCCCTCCCCTAGCTCACTCTGCTGGATTCCTGGCTTTCTCTTGGTTTCTTGAACAGAACAAGCTCACTTCCACCTCAGGGCCTTTGCACGTGCTCTTCCCAGTTTGGGACGCTCTTTCCCCCAATCTGTGCACAGCTTGCTGCACCATCTCATTCAGTGCTCTACTCAACTGTCGCAGAGGCCTTCCCTCATCAACTTACTTAAGATATACTAACCCCCGTCTATGCAAAGTCCCCAACTTTGACTCCCTTGCTCAGCTTTTGTTTTCTCTAAGGTCACCAATCACTATGTGATAATAAATGCTAGACTGATTTATACTTCAGGAGAAGAGGGTGGCAGAGGATGGCGTGGTTAGATAGCATCACTGGCTCAACACACATCAACTTGAGCAAGCTCCAGAAGATAACAGAGGACAGGGAGGCCTGGAGTGCTGCAGTCCACAGGGCTGCAAATAGTTGGACACGATTTAGCGACTGAACAATAACAATTTGTACAGAGTTGTCTAGTCATCAGTGTAACTCCTAGGACAGGCCTGGCTCAAAGAACACACTCAATAAATATTTGTTAGATTAGTAAATGAGTGGCTACCTTTCCTCTACCTGTAATGCGCCCCATGTGAGGCCAGGACCAAGGCTTGAACAGGTGCAGTGATGGGACATGTGCAATCCCCACCAGCACCACAGAATGAGAAGCTTGAGTTACGAGCATAAAACCGGTTCTGGCTGGGGTCCCAGGAGTCCAGGGAGGAACAAGCCATCCACTAGGCAGGGTGAGTATGCAGAGAAAAATTGATCCCACTTGAGAAAAACCTACAAACTAAACTTCTGAGAAGCACAAGAAAATTAATAAAGTTGAGAATAACCTCCATCTATGAAAAGAGAATAATACATTACAAATTAAAAACAGGCAGAAATGAAACAAAATCGCTTGGAAACACTGGAAATGAGAAATAGAATTATTGAAATAAATTGAAGGGACAGACTACATCTAGACTGGATATGAGAGAAAATAGGATTAATTGTTTGGGAGACATAACTGGGAATTTCGCCCAGGATGCAAGAAATAAAGAGATGGGGCTTCTCCTGGTGGTCCAGTGGGTAAGGACACCGCCTTGCAGTGCAAGGGGCGCCGGTTCGATTCCTGGCCTGGGAAGATCCCATGTGCCGCAGAGCAGCTGGACCGATGTGTCCAATCACCGAGCCGGAGCTCTGGAGGGCATGCGCCCAGAGCCGGCGCTCTGCAACGACAGAGGCCACCGCGGTGGGAGGCCCACAGGAGCCAAAGAACAAAGACGGATGAAAATAGAGAAATGAAAGACCAATAGAAGTGGCCCGCCCGCTCCCCTCCCTCCCCAACCCGACCCCCGCCCAAAAATAAATAAATAAATAAATCTTAAAAAAAAGAGAGATAAAGAGATGAATTACGGGAAAGAACCGTATAGAAGTGAGAAGGGTTCTAACATTGCAGATACATTGCAGAAACCGTTGGTGCCTGGCCAACACCAGCAGTCACCTGAAAACAGTCCTGCATGGGATAACAGCTTCCTGCATCTCCATCTGAATGCATTTTCTGGCTGCAGGAACATGCTTAGCCGGCACAGGGGCAGGCAGAGTACTGGGGGAATTAGCCCTAGAAAAGACTCAACCAGAAGGGGATAGTAGCTGGAGGATACACATTCCAGTGTCCTTGTTCCTTGCCTGAGTGACTGTATAGCCTGCTTCACATAGCTTCCCATAGGTCACACAGCAGGACAGAGCCTGTAGCTAAAAGAGACTGAAAAGCATACTCTTTATTCCAAGTGGTCATGTGCCTAATTAAAAGCCAGAGATTCTATTACCAAGGAAAAGGGGAAAAATAGACACAGAGATAACTGACAAGCTATGTCCCAAGCAGTTAAGAGACATGGAGTATCTATGGGCAGACTGCTACGCAGGAATTCCAGGAGAACAGAGGGGATGCAAAAGAAGCAAGATGAAAGACTAAAGGCTGAGACTTTTCCAGAATTAAAGAAAGATATGAGAGTTCAAATTCAGAGTGCTACTCCATGCTGAACAGAACAAATCAAAGTAAATTCACACCTAGCTACGCTGTAGTCAAACTACAGCATATCAAGGGTCAAAAAAAATTACCAAAGCTACTATAAAGGCACCCCAGACTCCTGGGACCCCATCCGGAACCAGGTTTCATGCTGCTGAGTCTGGGTCTCATTCTCGATGCTGATGGTCAGGGTATTCACATCCAGTCACTGAGCCAACATGAACCTCCATCCTGGTCTCCCAGGGGCCTCCTTTAGCCTCTTCTGCAGGAGCCAAAGTCCTCACTCCTGACTGCTCCTCCTGCTTCAGTGCCCAGACCCCTAGCTTCCATGCACCGGAGCCCTTTGTGGTGCCTGTTGTATTTCTGGCTCACGAAGATGTTTGTTGTGGTTTGTACATGACTATTTCTGCTTTGAATTTCTCTTTTTATGTCATTGCTCTGAGCTTCGGGCTTCCCAGGTGGCACTAGTCGTAAAGAACCCGCCTACCATGCAAGAGACATAAGACATACTGGTTTGATCCCTAGGTTGGGAAGATCCCCTAGAAGAGGATCCGGTAGATTCTTGCCTGGAGAATCCCATGGGCAGAGGAGCCTGGCGGGCTGTAGTCCATAGCATCGCAAAGAGTCAGACACAACTGAAAAGATAGCCTGCACGCTCGCTTTGAGTTTAGTGCATGTAGGTGGGCTTCCCTCATAGCACAGTTGGTAAAGAATCTGCCTGCAATGCAGGAGACCCGGGTTTGATTCCTGGGTCAGGAAGATCTCCCGGGGAAGGAAATGGCAACCCACTCCAGTGTTCTTGCCTAGAGAATTCCATGGACAGAGGAGCCTGGCAGGCTACAGTACATGAGATTGAAAGAGTTGAACACAACTGAGCAACTCAACCACCACCAGGTAGTATTCAGAACACAAACCTAGAGTATTATCTTGACCAGAGGCTTCTGGACCCCTTGAATCTCTGTAGCTTGGAGACAGTCTGCCTGCAATAGGGCTGTTTCTAGCAGCCAGACATGCAGATGTGAGAAAGGAAGGAACCTGTCTTTCTAGATGCTTATTTTTTCTTCTCCAAGGAAACACAGGCCTTGGAGGACCCCAAATGCTCCCTAACTAAAGTTCACTGGGCCTCCTGACCTCCCTGCCTCCTGGTTCATTGCACCCTGACTCTCCGAAGTCATTCCATCACGGGGCTTCCTGCCAACACTCCACCTCAAAGGTCTCCACTGACGGGAGACTTGAGGTGTTCACGGCTATATTTGAATTTCAACAAGGGACTTAGAAAGATGTTTTCATCTTTGAAACGAACGGGAATGGAATTCAAACGGTGGAATGACAGGCTGTGTGTGAGGTCGGCCGGCTGGGTCAGAGACATCACACCTGGCTGGCGGGGAGAGCTTTCTGACGACAGGTGCTGTCCAACAAGGAGGAGGCTGCTGTCACTGGGGGAAGTCAAGCGGGGGACGGCTGACCTTCCGCTGGGCACCAGGTGGGGCCCTGGATGGAGGGAGAATTCTGGGAGAAGCAAAGCAATAGCTTCACAAAAGCATCCTGTGTATCGAAAACCATCACTGGAATGCTCTTCCTGTTCCAAGAAGCCACAGTGCTCCTCTGAAAGCCAGCCTCCCTCCTCATACTGGGGAATTTCCACAAGCACGTCCCTCACTGCCACCCATGCACCCTGAGAACTGGCTGTATCCTCCCCCTTTTCTGGGGGTCTCGTCTGTGGGGGAAAGGGTTGGAGTAGCGATTCTCAGAGTCTAAACCAGCAGAGAGAGCTCAGAGTCTAGGCGACGCAGGCTTCCACACTGCTCCTGAGGCCCCGGCCTCCTCCCTAGCCTCCTCCTCAGCTCACCCCATGTGTGTCTACCCACCGGCATGACCCATCCTGAACAGATGACCTCACCTGCCAATACTACTACCCTTCAAAACTTGCATTAACGTTAGTGTCTTACAGTTACCATAGCAGTGCGATTTGCCTTTTTTGTTTACAATTTCAAAATACTAACGGAACTGCTGGTTTTGTTTGTGTTTTAAAGCCACAGCATTTTTCTCAGTGCTAGCACGTTTGTGATGCCTTTGAATGTTACTCTGAAAGGTAAATACAATGCCACAAAGACTTTCTTAGGGAAAAACGAGTATTCTCCTGACCCTGGAATTGTGGGGAGGGAGCTCAAAAAACTTGATTTTATAGCAAGATCGGTGGCATTTAAGGCCCTTTTCTTAAGGGCCTTTTTAGCATTCATCTCTGTTGCTGGCCCCAGCAGACGAAGGCAGGGGTCCTTGTGGGCGAGTGTACTTGTGGTTACTTTGAGAAAGGAAGGGACTTCGGATTTATGGAGCCACTCCATGCTTCTGAGCACTGTCTCTTTTAATATGTATGGGACCCATTAAAAGATTAGGATGTTTTCATCTTTGAAACGAACGGGAATGGAATTCAAACGGTGGAATGACAGGCTGTGTGTGAGGTCGGCGGCTGGGTCAGAGACATCACACCTGGCTGGCGGGGAGAGCTTTCTGACGACAGGTGCTGTCCAACAAGGAGGAGGCTGCTGTCACTGGGGGAAGTCAAGCGGGGGACGGCTGACCTTCCGCTGGGCACCAGGTGGGGCCCTGGATGGAGGGAGAATTCTGGGAGAAGCAAAGCAATAGCTTCACAAAAGCATCCTGTGTATCGAAAACCATCACTGGAATGCTCTTCCTGTTCCAAGAAGCCACAGTGCTCCTCTGAAAGCCAGCCTCCCTCCTCATACTGGGGAATTTCCACAAGCACGTCCCTCACTGCCACCCATGCACCCTGAGAACTGGCTGTATCCTCCCCCTTTTCTGGGGGTCTCGTCTGTGGGGGAAAGGGTTGGAGTAGCGATTCTCAGAGTCTAAACCAGCAGAGAGAGCTCAGAGTCTAGGCGACGCAGGCTTCCACACTGCTCCTGAGGCCCCGGCCTCCTCCCTAGCCTCCTCCTCAGCTCACCCCATGTGTGTCTACCCACCGGCATGACCCATCCTGAACAGATGACCTCACCTGCCAATACTACTACCCTTCAAAACTTGCATTAACGTTAGTGTCTTACAGTTACCATAGCAGTGCGATTTGCCTTTTTTGTTTACAATTTCAAAATACTAACGGAACTGCTGGTTTTGTTTGTGTTTTAAAGCCACAGCATTTTTCTCAGTGCTAGCACGTTTGTGATGCCTTTGAATGTTACTCTGAAAGGTAAATACAATGCCACAAAGACTTTCTTAGGGAAAAACGAGTATTCTCCTGACCCTGGAATTGTGGGGAGGGAGCTCAAAAAACTTGATTTTATAGCAAGATCGGTGGCATTTAAGGCCCTTTTCTTAAGGGCCTTTTTAGCATTCATCTCTGTTGCTGGCCCCAGCAGACGAAGGCAGGGGTCCTTGTGGGCGAGTGTACTTGTGGTTACTTTGAGAAAGGAAGGGACTTCGGATTTATGGAGCCACTCCATGCTTCTGAGCACTGTCTCTTTTAATATGTATGGGAACCCATTTTATGGATGAGGCATCTAGGCCCAGAGAGCTAAAGTGACTTGCTCACAGCCACACAGCCAGGAAGGGGCAGAGAGCACTATCCTCTCAGCTACACTCTCCCCAAGTCTTCCAGTTGATTTCTGTCCAGCCTTCTATTCTCCAGGAGGATTTCTACTTAAGCAAGAATTTCGATGTGGAGCTTCCCCTGGTGGTGCAGTGGGTAAGGAGGCACCGCCTTGCAGTGCAAGGGGTGCCGGTTTGATCCCTGGCCTGGGAAGATCCCACGTGCCGCGGAACAGCTGGACCAATGTGTCCAGTTACTGAGCCAGAGCTCTGGAGCTCTGGAGCGCATGCGCCCAGAGCCGGCGCTCTGCAACGACAGACGCCACCGCGATGGGAGGCCCACAGGAGCCAAAGAACAAAGACGGATGAAAATGGAGAAATGAAAGACCAATAGAAGTGGCCCGCCCGCTCCCCTCCCTCCCCAACCCGACCCCTGCCCCAAAATAAATAAATAAATAACTCTTAAAAAAAAAAAAAAGAATTTCGATGTGGATCCTAACCGGTAGGCAATGACATGTTATCATGACTATTGTAGCTTTTATTTGTAGGGCACTTACCATTTGGAGATAACTTTTCTGACTATAACAATAATATGGGATCTGGTTCTTGCTAATTTTATTTGGGTAACTTTTTACTTCCAAATAATTGTAGATTCATAGGAAGCTGCAAAAATCATATGAAGAGGCCCCCATAGCCCTTCGCCTAGTTTCCCACCGTGCTGCTGTCTGTGTCCAGCTCAGGACGCGGAGATGGTGTGTGTGTGCCTTGGGCCATTTGTCACCCGTACAGGTTTCTGTAGGCACCACTGCGCCCAAGACAGAGAACTTACAAATCTTCTCCCCATTTCTATAGTCTTGTTATTTCTGGGATGTCATAGAAATGGAATCATGCAAGATGTAACCTTTAAAGACAGACTTCTTTCATTTAAAGAAACTAAGGGCCTTTTAGCATTCATCTCTGTTGCTGGCCCCAGCAGACGAAGGCAGGGGTCCTTGTGGGCGAGTGTACTTGTGGTTACTTTGAGAAAGGAAGGGACTTCGGATTTATGGAGCCACTCCATGCTTCTGAGCACTGTCTCTTTTAATATGTATGGGAACCCATTTTATGGATGAGGCATCTAGGCCCAGAGAGCTAAAGTGACTTGCTCACAGCCACACAGCCAGGAAGGGGCAGAGAGCACTATCCTCTCAGCTACACTCTCCCCAAGTCTTCCAGTTGATTTCTGTCCAGCCTTCTATTCTCCAGGAGGATTTCTACTTAAGCAAGAATTTCGATGTGGAGCTTCCCCTGGTGGTGCAGTGGGTAAGGAGGCACCGCCTTGCAGTGCAAGGGGTGCCGGTTTGATCCCTGGCCTGGGAAGATCCCACGTGCCGCGGAACAGCTGGACCAATGTGTCCAGTTACTGAGCCAGAGCTCTGGAGCTCTGGAGCGCATGCGCCCAGAGCCGGCGCTCTGCAACGACAGACGCCACCGCGATGGGAGGCCCACAGGAGCCAAAGAACAAAGACGGATGAAAATGGAGAAATGAAAGACCAATAGAAGTGGCCCGCCCGCTCCCCTCCCTCCCCAACCCGACCCCTGCCCCAAAATAAATAAATAAATAACTCTTAAAAAAAAAAAAAAGAATTTCGATGTGGATCCTAACCGGTAGGCAATGACATGTTATCATGACTATTGTAGCTTTTATTTGTAGGGCACTTACCATTTGGAGATAACTTTTCTGACTATAACAATAATATGGGATCTGGTTCTTGCTAATTTTATTTGGGTAACTTTTTACTTCCAAATAATTGTAGATTCATAGGAAGCTGCAAAAATCATATGAAGAGGCCCCCATAGCCCTTCGCCTAGTTTCCCACCGTGCTGCTGTCTGTGTCCAGCTCAGGACGCGGAGATGGTGTGTGTGTGCCTTGGGCCATTTGTCACCCGTACAGGTTTCTGTAGGCACCACTGCGCCCAAGACAGAGAACTTACAAATCTTCTCCCCATTTCTATAGTCTTGTTATTTCTGGGATGTCATAGAAATGGAATCATGCAAGATGTAACCTTTAAAGACAGACTTCTTTCATTGACTGTAATGCCTAGAAATCCATTTCGTTGTTGCATGTAGCAATAGTTGTTTCCTTTTTATTGTTAAGTAGTATTCCATCCATGATCAGTCTTAACAACAGCAACAACAACAAAAAAACAACTTGGAAATACAGAAAATATACAAAATATATATATTAAAAAACCCAAACATGCAGATTGGCGTGGGGTGGGTGAGGTCTTCTGGCTCCTTCTTGCCTGAATTAGGACTAATTTAGGCCTGGGGACCCTGGGGCAGACCCTCTGCAGATGCAGAGGCCAAGATATGGAAGACGAGACAGGGAGAAGACAAATCGTTTACCCCGAGCCCTGCTGCTCCCTCTCCTCAGCTCTGTGGGACTCCATCTGGCTGCTGCCGACTCTCCCCTTGCGTCTCTGTCTCTTTTCTTTTTTCCCCTCTCTTTCTCCTCGCCCTGTGTGTCTCCATCTGTCTCTGAGTCAGTCTCTCTTTTTCTCAAACCACAAAACATGGCTAAATGCAATTTCCATTGAGTGCAAAATCTTGTGTCTGTGCTTCATTATTCTGTCTGGATTCGTACATGTTTTCAATTGCATAATTCCCCTCCTTCCTAATTTTCTCCCCAAGACTTTCTCCCACATAATATGAGCATTTGGGGGCCAGTTTTTGACAGTTTTGCCTTTGAATGCTGCAAAAAGTAGAGCGAGTGCCTCTTTCAGTCCTGCACCACCAGGGAAGCTTGGTTGGCAAGTTCTCTGGGGTTCCTGCAGGGCTTTGTCCCTGAGGCCTGTCCTGGGGGGGGGAGGGCCCCTTTACCGGCTCCTGAAAAAGCCAAGGCTTCAGCTGCATCGTTGGCCTTGAAAGAGTTCAAATAGCATCCTGATGGTCAGCTCCAGACCTTCCACCCGCCGGCGACCACCGCATCAGATTCAAGCTCCCCTCTCTGACTGTTCAGAGCCTTAAACACTTGGACTGAACCTGTTCATTTATTCTTTCAGCCATAAAGGCGAGGCCATATAGCTTTCTGCTCCAGTAACCATCGCAGTTTTAAAACATGCGCCCAAAACTCAAATCTTCTCCCCATTTCTATAGTCTTGTTATTTCTGGGATGTCATAGAAATGGAATCATGCAAGATGTAACCTTTAAAGACAGACTTCTTTCATTGACTGTAATGCCTAGAAATCCATTTCGTTGTTGCATGTAGCAATAGTTGTTTCCTTTTTATTGTTAAGTAGTATTCCATCCATGATCAGTCTTAACAACAGCAACAACAACAAAAAAACAACTTGGAAATACAGAAAATATACAAAATATATATATTAAAAAACCCAAACATGCAGATTGGCGTGGGGTGGGTGAGGTCTTCTGGCTCCTTCTTGCCTGAATTAGGACTAATTTAGGCCTGGGGACCCTGGGGCAGACCCTCTGCAGATGCAGAGGCCAAGATATGGAAGACGAGACAGGGAGAAGACAAATCGTTTACCCCGAGCCCTGCTGCTCCCTCTCCTCAGCTCTGTGGGACTCCATCTGGCTGCTGCCGACTCTCCCCTTGCGTCTCTGTCTCTTTTCTTTTTTCCCCTCTCTTTCTCCTCGCCCTGTGTGTCTCCATCTGTCTCTGAGTCAGTCTCTCTTTTTCTCAAACCACAAAACATGGCTAAATGCAATTTCCATTGAGTGCAAAATCTTGTGTCTGTGCTTCATTATTCTGTCTGGATTCGTACATGTTTTCAATTGCATAATTCCCCTCCTTCCTAATTTTCTCCCCAAGACTTTCTCCCACATAATATGAGCATTTGGGGGCCAGTTTTTGACAGTTTTGCCTTTGAATGCTGCAAAAAGTAGAGCGAGTGCCTCTTTCAGTCCTGCACCACCAGGGAAGCTTGGTTGGCAAGTTCTCTGGGGTTCCTGCAGGGCTTTGTCCCTGAGGCCTGTCCTGGGGGGGGGAGGGCCCCTTTACCGGCTCCTGAAAAAGCCAAGGCTTCAGCTGCATCGTTGGCCTTGAAAGAGTTCAAATAGCATCCTGATGGTCAGCTCCAGACCTTCCACCCGCCGGCGACCACCGCATCAGATTCAAGCTCCCCTCTCTGACTGTTCAGAGCCTTAAACACTTGGACTGAACCTGTTCATTTATTCTTTCAGCCATAAAGGCGAGGCCATATAGCTTTCTGCTCCAGTAACCATCGCAGTTTTAAAACAGGGTTGATAGATAATAACCAAAATATCCAACAAGAAGAGAAGAGCTCAATATGTTGGAAGATACCCTAAAGGAACCGCAATTACAAAATCATTAAAAATCATAGCTTGGAGAGTCTTCAGAGTGGGAAAGTACTCATGGTATCCTGTTTCTGTCCTAACGATGTAAAGATAACACAGGCATGGAAAAATGACTTCAAGAAAAGGCACCAGAGTGTTAACAGCTCTTATTTCAGGATAGTGGGATTATAGATGACTTTTAACATTTTTCTTAATGTTTGCAATAAGCATGTTTTATCTTTATAATCAGAAACAAATATGCATTATTAAAACAACATGAACTCTACTGGATAAAAAGTCATTGCCGCAGTCTTCTGCTCAAGTGCTGGAGGGGTTCAGTGTCTTCCCTCCCTCGCGACTCCACGGGGAGGGCAGACCCTGTTCAGGCACCTTTCCTCCAGCTCAGGCCTCGGCTGCTGTGCCGGGGCGGGGGGCGGAGGTGGGGTGGAGGTGAAGCACAGTCTGCATTGTACCCGCGTGGCTGCCCTGTCCCCCTGCCTGGCTGTGGTTACAAATGGAGTTTGCAGAGTGGGCAGGTCCTGCCTGATGTCTCCACATCTCTGTGTCTCTGACATCTCTGAACTGTACTTCTGAAGCCAGGTGCTGCCCTACTCCCCTGACGTGCCTTTGAAAGTCAAGCTGCTCAGTCATGTCCGACTCTTTGCAACCCCATGGATGAGCCATGGAATTCTTCAGACAAGAATACTGGAGTGGGAAGCCTAGCCCTTCTCCAGAGGATCTTCCTAATCCAGGACTCGAACCCAGTTCTCCTGCATTGCAAGGCAAATTCTTTACCCGCTGAAAAGCCTGTCCTTGGTCCTTCTCAAAGTGGATTAGACAATCCCCATGCCTCCTACATCCCCAGAACACACCCTTTAGCAGCCCTGCAGTCTGACCTGGCAGCTGGGAGCTGGCAGGGACACGAGCCTTTCTGACATAGACGTGTAACCCAGAGCTCCTGGGTTCCTGCGCATTGTTCTGGAGAAAGCACAGAGTTCTAGAAACCCCCGCTCCACCTCCACCATGAACCCCTGCCCAAGAGAAGAGAACCTGAGAGAAGGCTGTCTGTATGGAAAGTTACATAGAGTATGTGGGGACATTTTTTTTGACCATGTGACTTTTCAGCCAGTTCTGAGTGCAAGCAACTGCCACCTGTAGTCTGGCTGCCATCAGGAAGGGCTTAGGGCTGGGCTCTGGAGCCAGTCTGCCTTGGTCCCAATCCCAGTTCCTGGGCAAGTTTCTTCCCTTCTCTATGCCTCAGTTTCCCCAACTGAAAAGCGGAGATAATAATAGTACCTACTTCCTAGAGTCACTGTCGAGGTTAAGAAGCTGATTAGTGCAAAGCCAGAGAATAGTGCCTGCCTCAGAGCAGGCCGAAGTGAATGTTAGCTATTATTCCCATTATCCTGCCATGCGTTCCTGGACATGGGAACATTTGACGTGGGGGCTCTCCCGGGAAGGCCCAGATGTAAGCCTCTGTGACGAATGCCAAATGAGGATTACCAGTGAAGAGCTCTGCCTCTAATTCATTCCTGAGTGGGGTTGGGTATAAAGAAATACAGGCTGCTGTGAGGGAGAGGAGAGGCCAAGGAGCACAGCCTACTCTTGGCTTTGAAGGAGGGCAGGAGGCAAATCAAGGGGCTTGACCAGGAAGGACAGTGGCATGCCTGTGGGTAGAGGGGGATGGACCAGGCTTCTTTAGAAATGGTGGCAGCCCAGCCAGGGCAGGGGTTCCATGGCTGGTGCTGGGACAAGAGGTGATTTTGAATCTGTGATTGACATGCCCGTCCATTTACAGATGCTCTTTTCTTATTCTACCCATCTAGGTGAGGAAACAGAGAAGGTTCAGGCGGGGCCGTGACTTGCTCCATGCCCTGCACCTGAGAAGATTAGAGCTGAGATTTGAATCCAGGACTGTGCCAGCTTATGTGGACCTCTTCTGGTCCTTCTCCAGGCCTAGGAAGCCTCTGTTCCAGGGTAGAGGTGGGGAGGGCTGCGGTCTGAGAGGGACACCTGCAGGGCCAAGCCCCACATAGACGTGTAACCCAGAGCTCCTGGGTTCCTGCGCATTGTTCTGGAGAAAGCACAGAGTTCTAGAAACCCCCGCTCCACCTCCACCATGAACCCCTGCCCAAGAGAAGAGAACCTGAGAGAAGGCTGTCTGTATGGAAAGTTACATAGAGTATGTGGGGACATTTTTTTTGACCATGTGACTTTTCAGCCAGTTCTGAGTGCAAGCAACTGCCACCTGTAGTCTGGCTGCCATCAGGAAGGGCTTAGGGCTGGGCTCTGGAGCCAGTCTGCCTTGGTCCCAATCCCAGTTCCTGGGCAAGTTTCTTCCCTTCTCTATGCCTCAGTTTCCCCAACTGAAAAGCGGAGATAATAATAGTACCTACTTCCTAGAGTCACTGTCGAGGTTAAGAAGCTGATTAGTGCAAAGCCAGAGAATAGTGCCTGCCTCAGAGCAGGCCGAAGTGAATGTTAGCTATTATTCCCATTATCCTGCCATGCGTTCCTGGACATGGGAACATTTGACGTGGGGGCTCTCCCGGGAAGGCCCAGATGTAAGCCTCTGTGACGAATGCCAAATGAGGATTACCAGTGAAGAGCTCTGCCTCTAATTCATTCCTGAGTGGGGTTGGGTATAAAGAAATACAGGCTGCTGTGAGGGAGAGGAGAGGCCAAGGAGCACAGCCTACTCTTGGCTTTGAAGGAGGGCAGGAGGCAAATCAAGGGGCTTGACCAGGAAGGACAGTGGCATGCCTGTGGGTAGAGGGGGATGGACCAGGCTTCTTTAGAAATGGTGGCAGCCCAGCCAGGGCAGGGGTTCCATGGCTGGTGCTGGGACAAGAGGTGATTTTGAATCTGTGATTGACATGCCCGTCCATTTACAGATGCTCTTTTCTTATTCTACCCATCTAGGTGAGGAAACAGAGAAGGTTCAGGCGGGGCCGTGACTTGCTCCATGCCCTGCACCTGAGAAGATTAGAGCTGAGATTTGAATCCAGGACTGTGCCAGCTTATGTGGACCTCTTCTGGTCCTTCTCCAGGCCTAGGAAGCCTCTGTTCCAGGGTAGAGGTGGGGAGGGCTGAGGTCTGAGAGGGGACACCTGGCAGGGGAAACCAAGCCCCAGGAGTGGAGCTGGGCTGCCACAGGGGGAAAGAGCAAGTAAGTAGGTCAAGCAGGACACAGAGCATGAAATTACCAAGCACGTGGGGCTGGAGAAGTCACCTTCCAGGAAGGCAGGAGGGAGGAATGCAGTCCCTTTGGGAGAGGTAGGGGGCCTGCAGGGCCTGAGCAGGTGGGGGAAGTAGGTTGTCCTATAAATGCTTTCTTTTCTTGCCTTGGTATTGTGTGTGTGGGGGGCGGGGGCAGGGGGAGGTGGCATTAGCGGGGCAGGATGGGAAAATGATGAAGTAGGAAGGTAGAGAGTGGTAGGTGGGGCCCTCAGATACAAGCTCCATGAGGGCAGGATCATGTTTGCTTTATTGCTGACTGATTTTTTTTGCTGCATCTGGTCTAAGTTCTGATCCCTTTTTTTGGGACTGCATTGAGTCTTGGCGAATTGATTTAGTTGCCCTGCGGTATGCGGGATCTTAGTTCCTTGACCAGGGATCGAATCTGCACCCTCTGCATTGGGAGGCAGATTCTCAACCACTCTGGACTATCACCGAAGTCCCCATGACTGACCAACTCTTGTTGCCTAGGGCAACAGCCACACATAATGAGCATATCTGAATGAATATCTGTTCAGAAACAGCTTTACTATGTATCTTATCAGTGACTTGGGGAAGTAAGGCTTTTATTCCTTGTTGGTACCTGAATTTGGTAGCATTTGCTGAGTAGCTACCATGTGCTAGCCCCAAGCTAGGTGCTGGGGACACCAAAAGGTACAAGATACATGTCTTTCCTTACAAACTTCACCAACCACTTGAAAGACAGGTTAGCAAATGATTGTAATACCATATGCTAAACATGAAAATGGACAGTGGAGACACAGAGAAGAGACAGTTCTGTTGGGTGTTTGCTCAGAGTGCAACTTCTTAGAGGAATGACTCAACAGGTGGATTGGAAGGTTGAAGACAGGCCCGTATTACGACCCTATTCAGGGGTGCTAGACACTTTTGTTCTCATGAGCCTCTTTCTACACATGCTTCTCATGTGCCTGCTGCACAAACACAAGTACACATTATATTTTTTACAAAATATTTATTTGGCTAAACCAGGTCTTAGTTGCAGCACAGAGGATCTTTTGATCTTAGCTGCAGCATGTAGGGTCTAGTTGCTTGACCAGGGATTGAACCTGGACCCTCTGCTCTGGGAGCGCAGAATCTTTGCCACTGGATCACCAGGGAAGTCCCTACATTATTAAAATTAAATAATGCACAAATGATGCCTAGACACGTATAATTTAAAAAGTATATTTTTGGGACTTCTCTGGTATAAGCACAAATTATTAATATTACATATTAACACATTTTTTGACCTAAAAGGTCATTTGTTTCCTTCTCATTTCAAGAAAAATGAAAACATTTCCATGGGTCCCTGTACGTGTTGTCCCTACAAGACATGACTGTGGCTGCGGTGCCTAACAGAACAGCTGGCCCAGGTTGAGAAGGAATCGGCTTGGCTGACAGGATGGGCAAAGGCCTGCCCGGCAGAGCATCAGGTGCTCACAGAGGCGTGAGGGTGCCAGCAGTTTCCAGCAGGAGCACGTCATCCAGTGAGGTGGGAGACTGGGTGTTTGAAAAGACTGGTAGGAGCTAGAATAGGAAATGCTGGGTGGAGGCACACAGCCTTGAAGGCCCTGTTACCGTGGCCCCCATTCAGCAATCTAGGGAAACAGCTTTACTATGTATCTTATCAGTGACTTGGGGAAGTAAGGCTTTTATTCCTTGTTGGTACCTGAATTTGGTAGCATTTGCTGAGTAGCTACCATGTGCTAGCCCCAAGCTAGGTGCTGGGGACACCAAAAGGTACAAGATACATGTCTTTCCTTACAAACTTCACCAACCACTTGAAAGACAGGTTAGCAAATGATTGTAATACCATATGCTAAACATGAAAATGGACAGTGGAGACACAGAGAAGAGACAGTTCTGTTGGGTGTTTGCTCAGAGTGCAACTTCTTAGAGGAATGACTCAACAGGTGGATTGGAAGGTTGAAGACAGGCCCGTATTACGACCCTATTCAGGGGTGCTAGACACTTTTGTTCTCATGAGCCTCTTTCTACACATGCTTCTCATGTGCCTGCTGCACAAACACAAGTACACATTATATTTTTTACAAAATATTTATTTGGCTAAACCAGGTCTTAGTTGCAGCACAGAGGATCTTTTGATCTTAGCTGCAGCATGTAGGGTCTAGTTGCTTGACCAGGGATTGAACCTGGACCCTCTGCTCTGGGAGCGCAGAATCTTTGCCACTGGATCACCAGGGAAGTCCCTACATTATTAAAATTAAATAATGCACAAATGATGCCTAGACACGTATAATTTAAAAAGTATATTTTTGGGACTTCTCTGGTATAAGCACAAATTATTAATATTACATATTAACACATTTTTTGACCTAAAAGGTCATTTGTTTCCTTCTCATTTCAAGAAAAATGAAAACATTTCCATGGGTCCCTGTACGTGTTGTCCCTACAAGACATGACTGTGGCTGCGGTGCCTAACAGAACAGCTGGCCCAGGTTGAGAAGGAATCGGCTTGGCTGACAGGATGGGCAAAGGCCTGCCCGGCAGGGGGAGCATCAGGTGCTCACAGAGGCGTGAGGGTGCCAGCAGTTTCCAGCAGGAGCACGTCATCCAGTGAGGTGGGAGACTGGGTGTTTGAAAAGACTGGTAGGAGCTAGAATAGGAAATGCTGGGTGGAGGCACACAGCCTTGAAGGCCCTGTTACGTGCACCTTCAGCTCAGGGCTTTAAACCATTGCAGAGGTTCTGGAATTGGGTTCAGCAATCGCTGGTGAGACGGGCACCTTCTTCCACCCAGGATTCCAGGTGCTCGGCTGGGAATGGTGATGGGTGCTGGCCAAGGTCTCTCCCAGCTTGAGGGACTCCCTCCTCCACACTGGCTGGGATGAGGCTGGAGGGCTGGGTGGGACAGGGGCAGCAGGGAGAATCTAGCTGCCTCCTGGTTTCTCTCCACAGGGCAACACGGAGGCCTTTGGGCTGGAATGACTTTCTAGAACTGCTTCTGAACCCTGGACGGGAGGTGAGGGCTGGGAGGGGGTGCACGGTGGTTTGATGGAGAGGCTGTTGTTGCCGTTGTTCATTCTCTCAGTCGTGTCTGACTCTTTGTGACCCCATGGACTGCAGCATGCCAGACTTCCCTGTCCCTCACCATCTCATGGAGCTTGCTCAAACTCATGTCCATTGAGTCGATGATGCCCTCCAACCATCTCGTGGAGAGGCTGTGGGCTCTGGTAGGAGACTGATCTGAGCTCAAATCATAGAGCTGGCCCCTATAAGCCAGGTGGCCCTGGGCACAATGCTTCCTCTTGTGAGTCTCCTTTGTGAATAGAAGATATAGTTCCTCCTGTGTGCCTGTTATGAGGGTCCCATGGGGTCTGTACAAGGCTAGGGAGGGGCGTGAACACAGAGGGGGCTCCTTCAGGGGAACCGTGTACATGCACTTGTTCTACCAGTGTTCACAGAAAGCTTCCAGGTGCAGAGGTTACCACAAGCTCCAGGGATGTGGTGGAAATAGGATGAGCCCCGCCCTGCCCTCGGAGAACTGCTTATTCACCCTGCAAATCTCCAATCCTCGCGACTTGATGATCTAGGCCAGGTCTTGCTTCTCCGGTATCCCACTGGCCGTGGTCCGACTGGGTCCATGGTTAACAGAGATTTTCCAGGAAGCTGTCCTTGCCTGTCGGGCCCCTGAAACTCAGGACTCTCCAACCAGCCAATCTGTCGCCTTCCGTAGGAACACTGTTCCAGTGTTCACAAAAGCCTGCTAGGGGCAGGTCAGGGATGGTGCTCCTGGTTCACAGATGAGGGAGGAAGGAGAGGGGACACACCCCGGGGCACAGGGAGTGAGAGAGTAGAGAGCTAAGACTTGAACCCATGTTGGTTTGATTCTAAAACCCAGTGCCATCCTCGATTCAGGTGTGACTGGGGAACAGAGCTGGGGGACTGTGAACCAAAGCGAAAAGTGGCCCCACCGGTAAAGGTGATTTGAGCCCCTTCTCCTGGCGCCTTCTGACCTCCAGCCCCATCAGCCCTGCCAGCGGGAAGGAGGGTGGGGCCTGCAGGGTGGAGCCCTGAAGAGTCAGGGGAACCTAGAGGTTCCCAGTCTGGTCCTCATCCATCAGCAAACACTTCCGGATGGCCTCACATGTGCACGGCTGACGCTGGGTGTACAGAGGAGAACCTGACACTTCTTACCCCTCCAGGCGTCCACAGCTCTTCACCCTGTCACTCTTGACACGCGGGGCTGGATAATTCTCATGGGAGGCTGTGCATTATAGGATGTGGGGCAGCATCTCTGGCGTCTACTCGCTAAATGTCAGTATGTGTGTGTGTGCTCTGTCACTTCCGTCGTGGACAACTCTTTGCAGTCCTGTGGACCGAGCCTGCCAGGCGTCTCTGTTCATAGGATTCTCCAGGCGAGAATCCTGGAGGGGGTTGCCGTGCCCTCCTCCAGGGGAGCTTCCTGGCCCAGGGATTAAACTCGTATCTCCTGGGTCTCCAGCATTGCAGGCGATGCTTTATCTCTGAGCCAGTGGGAAGCCCCTAACATCCTCCTAACTGTGACACCAAAAATGCCACCGGACAGGACCAAATGTCTCTTGGAGGTAAACTCCCCCTGGTCGAGAACCCCTGACGGAAGGAGAGAGGGAGGTCAGCATATCAGGATAGGGTGCTGGCTGCTGGGCCAGATGAGCACGAGGACCTTGTGGCCCAGAGACAGGAGAGGCTTCTGGGAAACTGGAGCTGACGGGCAAGGCCACGTCATGGGGGAAGTGCCCAAGATACCTGCGTCCTGCTCTGCGCTTCGCTCCCGGCCCCCTCACGGCTCTCCCCGGTCTTCTCCAGCAGAAGCACTTCTGCTCTGGGAAGCAGCCACGCTGGTCTGGGCCATCTGGCCCTCTCTGCCCCGACTTGGTCTCATGGTCTGTCTGTAGAGGGGGTGCCCCATAAGCTTTCACACATGTTAAGAAAGGCTCTGTTTGTCCCCTGGGATAGCCCTCCACAAGCTGACTGGGTGGCCATGTTGGTTTGATTCAACCCATGCCACCCGATTCAGGTGTGACTGGGGAACAGAGCTGGGGGACTGTGAACCAAAGCGAAAAGTGGCCCCACCGGTAAAGGTGATTTGAGCCCCTTCTCCTGGCGCCTTCTGACCTCCAGCCCCATCAGCCCTGCCAGCGGGAAGGAGGGTGGGGCCTGCAGGGTGGAGCCCTGAAGAGTCAGGGGAACCTAGAGGTTCCCAGTCTGGTCCTCATCCATCAGCAAACACTTCCGGATGGCCTCACATGTGCACGGCTGACGCTGGGTGTACAGAGGAGAACCTGACACTTCTTACCCCTCCAGGCGTCCACAGCTCTTCACCCTGTCACTCTTGACACGCGGGGCTGGATAATTCTCATGGGAGGCTGTGCATTATAGGATGTGGGGCAGCATCTCTGGCGTCTACTCGCTAAATGTCAGTATGTGTGTGTGTGCTCTGTCACTTCCGTCGTGGACAACTCTTTGCAGTCCTGTGGACCGAGCCTGCCAGGCGTCTCTGTTCATAGGATTCTCCAGGCGAGAATCCTGGAGGGGGTTGCCGTGCCCTCCTCCAGGGGAGCTTCCTGGCCCAGGGATTAAACTCGTATCTCCTGGGTCTCCAGCATTGCAGGCGATGCTTTATCTCTGAGCCAGTGGGAAGCCCCTAACATCCTCCTAACTGTGACACCAAAAATGCCACCGGACAGGACCAAATGTCTCTTGGAGGTAAACTCCCCCTGGTCGAGAACCCCTGACGGAAGGAGAGAGGGAGGTCAGCATATCAGGATAGGGTGCTGGCTGCTGGGCCAGATGAGCACGAGGACCTTGTGGCCCAGAGACAGGAGAGGCTTCTGGGAAACTGGAGCTGACGGCGGCAAGGCCACGTCATGTGGGAAGTGCCCAAGATCCCTGCGTCCTGCTCTGCGCTTCGCTCCCGGCCCCCTCACGGCTCTCCCCGGTCTTCTCCAGCAGAAGCACTTCTGCTCTGGGAAGCAGCCACGCTGGTCTGGGCCATCTGGCCCTCTCTGCCCCGACTTGGTCTCATGGTCTGTCTGTAGAGGGGGTGCCCCATAAGCTTTCACACATGTTAAGAAAGGCTCTGTTTGTCCCCTGGGATAGCCCTCCACAAGCTGACTGGGTGGCCACTTAAGTACTGTGCTTATGCTAAGAACAACCCTTCAATGCAAGTGCTTCAGCGTAAGGACTTCCAGGTCTCTGGCTCCACGAGAGCTGCTGAAACGTGGGAAGGAGAAAGCTCTGCGGCCTTCGAGCCAGCACAGCACACTGGGCTTGCCCAGTTCTTCCCCAGAAGCAGATGTGCGACCACCCTGACGCCAGCCCTTCCTCCTGCGGAGCCTCTGCTTCCTCATCCAGGAAGTGGGCACAGCCACTGCCCCCCAGGTGCCTCCCGGGTTCCCCCCAGTGTTACCTTTAACACTGACAGTCCCCTAAAAAAATGTTTTATAGACAGAAAGTCTCCATGGTCATTACTGCCTGAGTTTACAAGAGGCAATGCAGGGCCAGTGTCCGGTTTTGTTCTTTCTTTTAAAAATTATGATTTGAATAGCCATCCACACGTTTAACGGATCTATTGAGCCCTGACTGTGTGCCAGGAACTCAGCAGCCAATCCATGGAACAGGATAAAGGCTGAAAGGAGGAAGTCAGCTAGGGATAGTGGGCTAGGTGGTAACAAATGCGAGAGGAGAGAAAACAAAATCATGCAGGGAAGGCAGGGTGGTGGGGGGAGGCTGAAATTTTAGAAAGGAAAGACCCTTACTAGGTGACATTTGAGTAAAAACTCAAAGGCAGTGAGAGAGCGGAGTTATGCCAACGTCTTTCCAGACAGAGAGAACAGCAGCGCCCACACCCAGACGTTCAGAAACAGGAAGAAGGAGCTCGGGGTGGTGGGAGGGGGAAGAAGAGGAGGGCGGTGGAGGAGGGGAAGGGAGGGGAGAGAAGGGGAGGGGAGGGAAGGCGGGTCCAGGTGGCCTCCAGGCCGCTGTGCAGACTTGGCTCTTCCTCCGGGCAGGAGGCCAGTGCTGGGCTCTGGTGGAGGAATGACAAGACTGCCCTGAAGGACTTACCGAGACCAGACCTGCCGCGTGTCAGGTGTTTCTCATGCTTTGTTGCTAATCCCCTTAAGAACCCAACTGAAAAAAGTTCATTCCCCCTCTCAAGTGGTTCAGCTCCCAGAAGGGGTGAGATGGTCCAGCTGGGCCCCTGACAGAGCCAGGACTTGACCCCCACTTTGTCTGAGTTCCCGCCTCCAGCCCCCACCGCCCCCCGCGTGTTCCTCCAGACCATTCCACAGCCTCTGGCCAGACCCTGCTCCACCCCAAGTGTCACAGCGATTTAAGACTATTTCTGCCCAATTAAAGAGCGGTTGTTGTCGATTTACTCATCTCTTGTGCGCTAATGGTCACTCCACCCAGAAATACCCTTGAAATTGCGGGGCGGGGGGAGGCAAAAAGAGCTTACTAGAATCAGGAGGCTGGACTGGAACTCTGGTTTGAACTTTGCCACGTGGTTGCTGTTTGACTTTTTAGTTTCCTGGTCTTCAGAATCCCTGACCTGTCTTCCCCAAGGCAGCAATGAGGACGGAGAAGACAGACATCAGGAACAGCTGCGATAGACAGGGAATTCCCCCACCCTCTTCAGTCTTCCTCCCTCCACAAAACTGCAGTGGAAGCTGAGTGCCCCTAGGTGGCGCAGATTTCCTAGTCTGAGCCCCTGCAGCTGCTGCCAAAGAGGGTGGGAAGATTTGGGGAGACAGAGGGGTAAAGGTGATACTGCAGTCCAGCGACGTGGGAATTGGAGGTAGGACTCTGCAGCTGGTGAGCTCTGCTGTTCCTCCTAAGGGTACCATGAGAGTTAGCAGGCAGGGAGCCCCAGCCACGCCTTCCTGGTCACCTTGAGAAGCAGGGACAGAGCTGCTGGCAGCTGGCTCCTCTGCTAATTGAATGTTCCCTGGTAGGACCTTTGACGAAAGCCGGCAGTTCCACCGCCTTGGGTGGCCTCCACTCCTCCTAGCCTTTCTTCCTGGGCTAGCCCTCTTCCTCTGCCTCCGTGGATGTTCTCAGGAAAGGCTGGGAGACCGGTCATTTGCTCCTTTTATAAAAAACTGGAACTCTGGGTAGTAGAAGAACACTGGCTGAGAGAGGCTGAAGTCTCGGGGACATGGGTCTTCTCTTCCAGCCTCTGCTCTTATCTGTGAAGTGGGGTGGGAAAGAGAGAGAAGGTCGGGTTGCATATCTCCAAGGTCAGTCTCTGAGTTGTACTGGAGGCTTCACTTCTGTCTGCCAGGGAACAGGTCGGGGAGGGGAGGGGTGTGGTTCTCTCAATTAAGAAGCATGAGGGAGTGGACTGAGTGATGTGCCTTCCTGGCTCCAACATCTGGCTAGGCAAGGAAGAGAGGTGGTCACAGGGGCCAGATGCGTTCTCCTGGAGATGCCAGCACATGCCGAGCACCTCCATCCTGTGAGGTGCAGGCCTGCTTCCCGGGATGACCTCCGGGAGTGGCCCTGCAGGGTGGGACTTAGGGCCCCCCAGCAAGACTACCCTCCTTCAGAGATGGTTCCGGAAGCATGGAGGCATGTGGAGAGAAGCTCTCCCTACTCCATGGGGTTGAAACCCATCTGAACACTCTTCCTAGACTTGATTGCTAGCTGTCTGCCTCGCTGGCCAGTCAAGCCTCTCAGCGACCTTGGGCTCTTTCCAAAATCAAATCTTCCTTCAAAGGAAGCATGAGGTTGGTCAACCCTGAAAAAATTCAGAGAATGACACCTGGAGGGAAGAGTTTTGGAGGGAAGCGAGGAAACACTGATTCATTGTCAGCCAGCCAAGTGAAGGCCCCTTCTCCTATATTAGCTTATTTAATTCCATCAACCACAAATTAAGCATCATAATCACCTGTTTTCATATGAGAGCCCACAATGGACATGAGCAATTTTTCCCACAGTTGCACAGTTAATGAATGGAGGAGTGGGGGTCCAATCCAGGTCTCTGGGTCCATAGCCCACGTCATTTGAACCCACGGAAGAATAACAGAGCCAAGGTCAGCAGGCTTGGTCTCTGGCCTCCAGCTTTGCAGCTGAACAGTTATGTGATAGCTAACGCTGATAGCATTTTATAGTTTCCAAGTACCAACTATGCAACATGTTATTTGATTCTCATATCAGCCCATTGTACAGATGTGGAAACTGAGGCTTGTGTAGGTCTAGTGGCCTGCCCAGCTGTCGTCACACAGTGACCGGGCTGGCTTTGGATCAGGTCTTTGGCCCCTCTGGTGTCTGTGCAACTCACAAAGAAAGCTGATAATTTGACAAGCCAGGCTTCTTCTCTTGGGTATGTCTTCCCAGTCTGTGACCATAAAGGATTGGATCAGATGATCAATAGGAAGCAATTAGTGGTTTCCAGACCCTTTTGTTTTCATTTTTCCATTGTGGATTCATAGAATTTTGCAACTTAAAATTTTGTTTAGTAAGGCTGTTAACAAATATGTAACGTTTTCTAAAAGCTAGGAAGATAAAATCTTACTGTATTAGGGAGGAAAACAAAAAGCAACTGAGAACAGATGTCTAAGGATTCATTGCTCGAAGGCTAGGCAAGGAAGAGAGGTGGTCACAGGGGCCAGATCGTTCTCCTGGAGATGCCAGCACATGCCGAGCACCTCCATCCTGTGAGGTGCAGGCCTGCTTCCCGGGATGACCTCCGGGAGTGGCCCTGCAGGGTGGGACTTAGGGCCCCCCAGCAAGACTACCCTCCTTCAGAGATGGTTCCGGAAGCATGGAGGCATGTGGAGAGAAGCTCTCCCTACTCCATGGGGTTGAAACCCATCTGAACACTCTTCCTAGACTTGATTGCTAGCTGTCTGCCTCGCTGGCCAGTCAAGCCTCTCAGCGACCTTGGGCTCTTTCCAAAATCAAATCTTCCTTCAAAGGAAGCATGAGGTTGGTCAACCCTGAAAAAATTCAGAGAATGACACCTGGAGGGAAGAGTTTTGGAGGGAGTCGAGGAAACACTGATTCATTGTCAGCCAGCCAAGTGAAGGCCCCTTCTCCTATATTAGCTTATTTAATTCCATCAACCACAAATTAAGCATCATAATCACCTGTTTTCATATGAGAGCCCACAATGGACATGAGCAATTTTTCCCACAGTTGCACAGTTAATGAATGGAGGAGTGGGGGTCCAATCCAGGTCTCTGGGTCCATAGCCCACGTCATTTGAACCCACGGAAGAATAACAGAGCCAAGGTCAGCAGGCTTGGTCTCTGGCCTCCAGCTTTGCAGCTGAACAGTTATGTGATAGCTAACGCTGATAGCATTTTATAGTTTCCAAGTACCAACTATGCAACATGTTATTTGATTCTCATATCAGCCCATTGTACAGATGTGGAAACTGAGGCTTGTGTAGGTCTAGTGGCCTGCCCAGCTGTCGTCACACAGTGACCGGGCTGGCTTTGGATCAGGTCTTTGGCCCCTCTGGTGTCTGTGCAACTCACAAAGAAAGCTGATAATTTGACAAGCCAGGCTTCTTCTCTTGGGTATGTCTTCCCAGTCTGTGACCATAAAGGATTGGATCAGATGATCAATAGGAAGCAATTAGTGGTTTCCAGACCCTTTTGTTTTCATTTTTCCATTGTGGATTCATAGAATTTTGCAACTTAAAATTTTGTTTAGTAAGGCTGTTAACAAATATGTAACGTTTTCTAAAAGCTAGGAAGATAAAATCTTACTGTATTAGGGAGGAAAACAAAAAGCAACTGAGAACAGAGTCCGTCTAAGGAATTAACTAAGTTGTGTTTAGCATAACACCTTGGGGAGCCATTGGCCATGTTCTCCGGGCCTGACTGGAATGGGCTAGAAGGGAAGTGGGATCAGAATAATCCTCTGCAAGAGAGTTGGTCTGTGGCTGGAGGTTTGGAAGCATGAGCAAACTGGTGACAGCTTGAAGAGAGGCCGAATGGAAGAGTCTAGATGCGGAGCAGAGGACTCAGGTTCCAGAGACCACTGCTGAAAGCTCCCGACCCGGAAGGCAGAGAATGACCAAAGGACCCCAAGGAGAGAGACGTCTAGTATTTGATTTCAACCAGCAGGTGTCTGCTTTCCTGTGCCAGTCATCCAGCGGATATCCCAAACCTCCCACCCCAGTCCCTTGCTTAGTTCATGGTACGCTGGCAGTAGAAGGTCAGGGGTCCCCTGCTTATGGGTCGCTGGAGTCTGGCAGACCTGAGTTGGAGGCCTAGCTCTGTCACTTGGCAGTTAAGACACGTGTCTAAGCTTCGGTTTCCTTCTCTGTGAAATGGATGCAATATTCCTCGCCTTAGAGTTGGATATGAGGAGTAAGTGGGACCATGAACTTACCCTAGTACTTGCTACTCAAATCCTCAGTAATTAGCCACTCTCTCTCAACTATCATTAACTGTGGTTCTTTGGATAGTCACAGCTTTATTTACTGTTTTTCTTTGGGGAAGGGGTTACCTTTTGCTGCTCCTCCGTCCAGCCAGGAGCAGGCAGGAGCATCATCTGGAAAGGTGGGAGGGAGATGGGGCATCACCTTCCGCCCCATCCTTTCCTGCATTTTAAAGGCTGAGTGCTGTCTGTTATTTTCTAGCCAGGCTTCTTCTCTTGGGTATGTCTGTGACCATAAAGGATTGGTTCAGATGATCAATAGGAAGCAATTAGTGGTTTCCAGACCCTTTTGTTTTCATTTTTCCATTGTGGATTCATAGAATTTTGCAACTTAAAATTTTGTTTAGTAAGGCTGTTAACAAATATGTAACGTTTTCTAAAAGCTAGGAAGATAAAATCTTACTGTATTAGGGAGGAAAACAAAAAGCAACTGAGAACAGAGTCCGTCTAAGGAATTAACTAAGTTGTGTTTAGCATAACACCTTGGGGAGCCATTGGCCATGTTCTCCGGGCCTGACTGGAATGGGCTAGAAGGGAAGTGGGATCAGAATAATCCTCTGCAAGAGAGTTGGTCTGTGGCTGGAGGTTTGGAAGCATGAGCAAACTGGTGACAGCTTGAAGAGAGGCCGAATGGAAGAGTCTAGATGCGGAGCAGAGGACTCAGGTTCCAGAGACCACTGCTGAAAGCTCCCGACCCGGAAGGCAGAGAATGACCAAAGGACCCCAAGGAGAGAGACGTCTAGTATTTGATTTCAACCAGCAGGTGTCTGCTTTCCTGTGCCAGTCATCCAGCGGATATCCCAAACCTCCCACCCCAGTCCCTTGCTTAGTTCATGGTACGCTGGCAGTAGAAGGTCAGGGGTCCCCTGCTTATGGGTCGCTGGAGTCTGGCAGACCTGAGTTGGAGGCCTAGCTCTGTCACTTGGCAGTTAAGACACGTGTCTAAGCTTCGGTTTCCTTCTCTGTGAAATGGATGCAATATTCCTCGCCTTAGAGTTGGATATGAGGAGTAAGTGGGACCATGAACTTACCCTAGTACTTGCTACTCAAATCCTCAGTAATTAGCCACTCTCTCTCAACTATCATTAACTGTGGTTCTTTGGATAGTCACAGCTTTATTTACTGTTTTTCTTTGGGGAAGGGGTTACCTTTTGCTGCTCCTCCGTCCAGCCAGGAGCAGGCAGGAGCATCATCTGGAAAGGTGGGAGGGAGATGGGGCATCACCTTCCGCCCCATCCTTTCCTGCATTTTCAAGGCTGAGTGCTGTCTGTATCTGAGCGTCTGCTCCCTTGGCAATGACAGCACCTCCTCCCAGGGCCGAGCCCAGAGGGCAGGGCTCCCGCCAAGGACGGCTGAGGGCTGTGGGGAGAGGGGGAGGAGATGTGAAGAGGAAGGAGAGGCGCTCCCACGACTGACGATCAGTCACGGAGGCGGAGGGCGGCTGTGCACTTGCACGCGTGCGTGAATCCGCAAGCACACTCGTGCGTCAGGTAGCAGGTGCCTGTGGTCCGCGTGTCGGAGCGTGACTGCGTTTGAATGGGTGTGTGGACCCTTCAAGGTATGAGCGTATCAGCATGTGACTCTCCGTGTGAATGGCTGGCAGTGTGTGTGAGTAGGTCACGTGTGCCTCTGGCCAGTGTGGGCACACCGGGGCAGAGAGCGGGGCTGGCGGCGCGGGACCCCCTTAGTGGCTGCTGGAGGAGCCTCTGTCCTGGAAGAGCACAGGGCTCAGTCGATCGGGGCCCTCCCACACGGGACGTCTGAAAGAAGGGACTTTTCTGCGGAAGCCCTGGGCTCCCCACTCTCACCCCGGTAACTGCCTCTGCCGCCGCCTGGTCTACACCAGCACCCTGTGGACCCCCACCACACGTCCTGCTGGCCCGCCGGCCTCCACGGCAGGATGAGAGGAGAAAGGAAGGGAGGGAGAGAGAGAAGTGACCGGCTCCTAGCCCCAACCCTTGGTGCTGCCAGGGAAACATCCTCCTCCCGCCCCCACCCCCCAGTCACCGTGAATCCTGCTGTGAGGGAGAGAGGAACCCTCCGTTTCCATGGCAACATAGCAGCCCTGCTTCTCAGCCTGAGCCCAGGCTCCTCTGAGTCATGGAAGAAGTGGGAAGAAAGCCCTCCTTGGGCGTTTGAGCCCCCACCAATTGCCTCACCTCTGCCTTCCCCACCCCAGGTATCTGGTGCTCCTCTGGTGTTCCTGAGCCCACTGGGACTCCCAAAGCACCCACCTGCCCCACGATCGCTCCCAGGGTCTGGAGGCCTGTCCTGTCTGCACAGAACCGGATCTGAGCACGAGCTCTGGAGAGCGACAGGATGGGGCTGAATCCCCGTCTTCGCCTGTGAAATGGTACTAACGTTACTACCTCGCAGGGTTCTTATGAGAGCATCTAAAATAGGGCTCGTGGAAGTGCTTTGTGAATGCAGCGCGTGGGGTCAGAGTGGGCCACTATGGAGTACAGACTGGCCCAGCCTCTTCGAGGGGGCAGCCATCCCCCTGCGACTCCACTCTAGTCCTTGAGTCCTTGGGGAGGTCCACATGGGCTGCTGGTGCTCATGGGCTGGGGGCCCTCTTATAGTGGGAAACTGGCAACAAACCTTACCTCCATCCATAGAGAAGTGGTGAAATACATCATGGGGCGTCTGCGGTCTTCCGGCTCTGCACAAGGGCATCTACGAGTGCTGACGAGGCACAATCACTAGGACTTGTCACCAAGTCAGAACATCAAGCTGAAGAACAGATGCGCCCGAACCCCGTCTATTTAGCTCGTTGTTAGCCTGGGAGCAAGCCTCTGTGTGTAAATGCCTGGAAGGGGCTCCCGTGGACAGGCCGGACTGTTGGCCACCGTTACTTGGAAGAGGAGGGGGAGTGGAGAGGGGGCAGGCAAGGGGAAGTTTGACTTTTCCTTCTTTATCGCTGATCTGTTTGCTGATCTGGCAAATGTAATTTTAAAAATAGTGTGTCATGGCTGTTGGAGTTGAAGAGAGAAAACAGAGAACATCAGCACACAGACTCCAGTACTGGAGAAGCTCAGAGGAGAGGGAGAAAGTCAGGAGGTCTTCCAGAAGAAGGTGAGCCGGATTTCAGAGCAGAGGAGAGCTGAGATTTGGAGCTGAGGGGAAGGGCACCCCGGGAACAGGTGAAAAGGTCAGGAGTGAGGGTGTGTGCTCGGGGGAGAGGCATCCTGAAACAGGAGAAAGAGCAGGGGAGTTGGCCTCGTATGACATCGGGCGGTTCCTATCTGGGCCACACCCTGAAGCTACCGTCGTGGTTAATAAATCACTCACACTCTTGGTGTCTGCATCCTCAGCTGTAAATGGACGACTGCTAGGACCTGGCTGGATGGCTGTGAAGCCTGTTTGATGTCTGTGTGGGAAGCTGTAAAGTATCCTACAGATGGGAGTTTACTGTGGCAATTTCCTCCAGGGGATAGCTAGAAGGAAGACTGGGTTGCAGTCGGGCTGTTTGCCAGTGCTTGGCAAACCCTGGTTGATCCCAAACGATGGTACTACGCTCCGCAGGGTTCAGAGTTGGGCCATTTTAGGGGGGAGTACAGACTGGCCCAGCCTCTTGAGGGCAGCCATCCCCTGCGACTCCACTCTAGTCCTTGAGTCCTTGGGGAGGTCCACATGGGCTGCTGGTGCTCATGGGCTGGGGGCCCTCTTATAGTGGGAAACTGGCAACAAACCTTACCTCCATCCATAGAGAAGTGGTGAAATACATCATGGGGCGTCTGCGGTCTTCCGGCTCTGCACAAGGGCATCTACGAGTGCTGACGAGGCACAATCACTAGGACTTGTCACCAAGTCAGAACATCAAGCTGAAGAACAGATGCGCCCGAACCCCGTCTATTTAGCTCGTTGTTAGCCTGGGAGCAAGCCTCTGTGTGTAAATGCCTGGAAGGGGCGCCCGTGGACAGGCCGGACTGTTGGCCACCGTTACTTGGAAGAGGAGGGGGAGTGGAGAGGGGGCAGGCAAGGGGAAGTTTGACTTTTCCTTCTTTATCGCTGATCTGTTTGCTGATCTGGCAAATGTAATTTTAAAAATAGTGTGTCATGGCTGTTGAAGTTTAAGAGAGAAAACAGAGAACATCAGCACACAGACTCCAGTACTGGAGAAGCTCAGAGGAGAGGGAGAAAGTCAGGAGGTCTTCCAGAAGAAGGTGAGCCGGATTTCAGAGCAGAGGAGAGCTGAGATTTGGAGCTGAGGGGAAGGGCACCCCGGGAACAGGTGAAAAGGTCAGGAGTGAGGGTGTGTGCTCGGGGGAGAGGCATCCTGAAACAGGAGAAAGAGCAGGGGAGTTGGCCTCGTATGACATCGGGCGGTTCCTATCTGGGCCACACCCTGAAGCTACCGTCGTGGTTAATAAATCACTCACACTCTTGGTGTCTGCATCCTCAGCTGTAAATGGACGACTGCTAGGACCTGGCTGGATGGCTGTGAAGCCTGTTTGATGTCTGTGTAGGGGAAGCTGTAAAGTATCCTACAGATGGGAGTTTACTGTGGCAATTTCCTCCAGGGGATAGCTAGAAGGAAGACTGGGTTGCAGTCGGGCTGTTTGCCAGTGCTTGGCAAACCCTGGTTGATCCCAAACCAGCCTAACTTGCTCAAGGCTCACACTCAAAGTAGCATGAAATTTGGAGCCAGCATCCCTGGGTTGGGAAGATACCCTGGAGAAGAGAATAGCTACCCACTCGAGTCTTCTTGCCTGGAGAATTCCACCGACAGAGGAACTGACAGGCTACAGTCCATGGAGCTGCCAAGCATCGGACACAACTGAGCAACAGCGTCTTTCACAATGGATTCTTAAGCAAAGGAAGGAAAGTGGACTCCAAAAATAATAAATGTCTTTAGGATTCACATTATGCCCACATGACCTAGGTATTTTAACATATTTATTCAATCTTCACAAGTACTTTATAAGGTGAGCACACCTATTTTTTTGTAGGTGGGAAAACAGAAGTTCTGAAAAGTTCATTCGTTGGTTCAGCAAATACTGTTTGAGCAGCTCCGGCAGCTGACACCATTCTACTCATGGAGTAAAGGAAAAGTCCGTGTCCCTATGGAGCCTACTGCCTGGTCGGGGGGATAGACATTAAAAGAAATACACCTATGACATAATGTCAGGTGGTAATGAATGCTGTGCAGAAAACAAAGCTGAGTAAATATCCAGTCACTCTGACTCTTAAGCAGAGAATTGAATGAAGCAATTGTATAAACATTCTGAGCAGGCGCGACAGCCCGTGCAAAGGCCCTGAGGTGGAAGCAGGCTTGCTGTAATCAAGCAAAACGGCTGATGAGACTGTGATATGACGGGCAGATGACAGGAGGGAGAGGATGAGGCTGGAGAGAAGTGAGGGACGTGAAGGGAACTTTGAGGGTCAGGCAAGCCCTAGGATTTAATTCTCCATGTGTTGCGAAGCCATTGGTTCAACCTGGAAAGTGACATAATCGCAGATCTCTATTTTAAAAGGACTACTCTGGCCACTGAGTGTAAATAAGACTGTAGGGGACGTGTGTGGGAGTGACTCGTGAGTCCAGGTGAGAAGACCAAAGCCAGTTTGGAAGTCGGGGCAGATGTGGAGGTGGGCAACGGCAGTCAGATTTGAAACATATTTTAGAAATAGAACTAGCCGAGTTTCCTGATGGATTGGATGTGGAGCTGAGATAAAGAGAGGAACAAAGGCTAACTCCAAGACGGTGAGCCTGAGGAATGGGGCCAATGTTGGTGCCATTCACAGAGATGGGGACAATGGGAGGGGCAGGTTTGGGGACAATCGTTTAATTTTGAGATGTCATGAGCATCTAATTGGAGATGTCAGGTAGGTAGCAGGATATATGAGATGGGAGGGAGGATGTCAGGACTGAGGATGTAAATTGGGAAGTTGTCAGCACAGAGATGTCTCAAGCCAGGGGATGGAATGAGATCACTCGGAGAGAGAGTGTAGATGGAGGAAGCCGAGGTTCCTGGTGCTGCAGCATTTGCAGGGCTGGAAGATCAGGAGAACCCGGGAGGCTCACCTGGCATCAGCCTGGTAGAGCTTCTCCATTACCCAAGACGGGAGTGCTGTACAGGGCAGTGGCTCTCAGAGCCCATTCAGGCTTGTTAAAAGAGTGACCCCTCCACCCCCGGGTAGGTCTGGGGTGGTGCCTAAGAACTGCAGTTCTAATAAACTGCCAGGTGACGATGCTGTCCCTGCTGTTGCTGGCATGGATACTGCACTAGGAGGTAAGGGGAAGGCAGACTTATAGTTCACAGTGAAAGCATAACTTTTGGAGCCAAGCAAAACTGATTTCAAATCCAGGTTCTATCACTAACATGCTGTGTGATCTTGATTAAGACAGTGTCTGTCCCTGAACTTCAGTATCCTTTTCTGTAAAATGGGTACAGTAATGGCGATTGCTCAGGGTTATTGTGAGGATCAAACAAGTTAGCATATTCTCAGCTTCTATCATCGAACCTGGACAAGCTGAACTTCAGGAAGTATTATCCCTACACTGGGGAAAACCTGGAACTGTCAGAGTGAGTTGGGCTCTTGGACTCAGATGGCTCAGGTAGTCAGCTGGAACCAGAGCCTGACAGACTTCTCCACTTCCGTGCTTTGCCTCAGGACAGTCCTGAGATGTGGGACCGCCAGAGGCGAGGCAGTGCGTTGAAGGCTACCTCACCCTGGGCTCCACCGTCCTCTGAGCACTTCTGGCGTCCATTTTAGAAATAGAACTAGCCGAGTTTCCTGATGGATTGGATGTGGAGCTGAGATAAAGAGAGGAACAAAGGCTAACTCCAAGACGGTGAGCCTGAGGAATGGGGCCAATGTTGGTGCCATTCACAGAGATGGGGACAATGGGAGGGGCAGGTTTGGGGACAATCGTTTAATTTTGAGATGTCATGAGCATCTAATTGGAGATGTCAGGTAGGTAGCAGGATATATGAGATGGGAGGGAGGATGTCAGGACTGAGGATGTAAATTGGGAAGTTGTCAGCACAGAGATGTCTCAAGCCAGGGGATGGAATGAGATCACTCGGAGAGAGAGTGTAGATGGAGGAAGCCGAGGTTCCTGGTGCTGCAGCATTTGCAGGGCTGGAAGATCAGGAGAACCCGGGAGGCTCACCTGGCATCAGCCTGGTAGAGCTTCTCCATTACCCAAGACGGGAGTGCTGTACAGGGCAGTGGCTCTCAGAGCCCATTCAGGCTTGTTAAAAGAGTGACCCCTCCACCCCCGGGTAGGTCTGGGGTGGTGCCTAAGAACTGCAGTTCTAATAAACTGCCAGGTGACGATGCTGTCCCTGCTGTTGCTGGCATGGATACTGCACTAGGAGGTAAGGGGAAGGCAGACTTATAGTTCACAGTGAAAGCATAACTTTTGGAGCCAAGCAAAACTGATTTCAAATCCAGGTTCTATCACTAACATGCTGTGTGATCTTGATTAAGACAGTGTCTGTCCCTGAACTTCAGTATCCTTTTCTGTAAAATGGGTACAGTAATGGCGATTGCTCAGGGTTATTGTGAGGATCAAACAAGTTAGCATATTCTCAGCTTCTATCATCGAACCTGGACAAGCTGAACTTCAGGAAGTATTATCCCTACACTGGGGAAAACCTGGAACTGTCAGAGTGAGCTGGGCTCTTGGACTCAGATGGCTCAGGTAGTCAGCTGGAACCAGAGCCTGACAGACTTCTCCACTTCCGTGCTTTGCCTCAGGACAGTCCTGAGATGTGGGACCGCCAGAGGCGAGGCAGTGCGTTGAAGGCTACCTCACCCTGGGCTCCACCGTCCTCTGAGCACTTCTGGCGTCCACTTCTTCTGTGCCCCCAGGTCACCACCGCAGGGCCCGCCCTGCTCTGGTTCTTGGAGCACTCCACTTTCCCCTCACCAACTCCTGCCTCCTGTGACAGTGACCTCTGCTCTTCAGCCGCTGCCCCGCGCCCTGGACGCTGTCACTCAGCTTTCCCTGGAAGGGAGTGTGGCCAGAAGCTGGAGCCTGGCCTAGAGTCCGGCAGATGAAGGCACAGCAGTCAGGGCCAGGGACAAGCTGTCATCTCCATGGCCAGTGAAACGTGGGTGCTGACGCTGCCCGCCAAGGGCTGCTTGGGAATAACACAAAAGAGCATGGGGAGAGCCCCAGATTCGCCTGCTCTTTGCCTGTCCTCCTCTCCACTCTCTCCCCATCTCATGTCAAAACCTCCCTCCTGGGTGGCTGCAGAGCCAGTCCAGGCCTGGCTGTGCTAAGAGGAGGCTGCTCCCCACCAACCCCCCGTTGCTATTTAATGCCGTTAACAATGGATTCATTAACTGGGATTAATCTCATATACCAGCTCTCTATCCCCTTGGCTATTAATCACTCACTTCATTAACAGGACAGCATTAGCCAACCTGGGAGCGAGACATGGCGCCCATACCAAGTACCTGTGTCTGGACCTTCTCAGCTTCCCTCCTCACTGGCTTTCTTCCCTGTGCCTTTCGGCTTCTGGCCAGTTTCTGTCTCAGTCAAGCAGAATGCATGTGTCTCTGTCCCCGCTCTTTCGCACCGTGGCCTCGTCTCTGCCCCTGACACCTTCGAAAGGTCCATTTCTCTCCTTTTCCTCCCAATCTGGAGCCTAACGACTCATAGGTTCTCATTACAGGTTGGCTGAACAAAGTGTGGAGAGATACAAATAAGGATATGCCAATTCCAGGAGGCTCATTTTTGAAAATTGCCTCTTCTGTTTACAAAGATAATATATGCTCACTGTACAAAATCCAAACAACACAAGAAAGGAAGAAAGGAGAAGATAAAAATTCCCTGAAATCCCCACCATTTCAAGACAATAACCTTTAGCATTTTGGTGAGCATCCTCTCAGATCTTGAGTGATATATATATAATTTTACCTAAATGGGATCCCACTATGCATGCTGTTTTGCAACCTGCTTTTCCACTCCACAATATGTTGTCGAAATCTTTCCGTATCAGTGAATATAAATATACATCACACTTTTTAATGGTTGCATAGCATTCTGTTTTATGGAAGTAACATAATCTATTCAACAGATCTCCTACTGATGGACATTTATATTGTTCCCATTTTTTCCTCTGATGTGTTTGGCAAAAAAACCTACGTACTTGTATATGCATCTTTCTGCACTTGCCTAATTAACTCCTTCGGATTGATTCCCAGGAGTGGAATTTCTAGGACAAAGGGTTTGCACCGTTAACACTTTTGGTCTCGTACGTCATAGTAGAGTTAGATGTCTAGGATTCAATGTCAATGTCCATTTTCCCCTTTCTCAATAATGGGACCTTGGGTAAACTGTTTAACCTCTCTGGGCTTCAGTTTCCTCATCTGTAAAATGGGGATAATAATAGGACTTACTTTGCAGGATTACTGTTTGGATGAAATTACTTATTACATGCAGAGCTCTTAGAATGATGCCTGGTGTGCTGCGCTTAGTGTCTCAGTCGTAGCTGACTCTGTGACCCTGTGGACTGTAGCCTGCCAGGCTTCTCTGTCCATGGGATTTTCCCAGCAAGAATGCTAAAGTGGGTTACCATTTCCTTCTCCAGGGGAATCTTCCCAACCCAGGGATCAAACCTGGGTCTCCCGCATGGCAAGCAGAATCTTTACCGTCTGAGCCACCAGGGAAGCCTGATGCCTGGTGGGAAGGGCAGTATATATGAGCTACTGGTATGTGTACGTTGGATCTCTGGCCTCCAGAAACTCTGAAACTGTTTGCATCTCTCTCACCTGCAGTGTATGGGGAAGCCCCTCTCCTCACACCATTACCAAGGATAGACACTCTGTTACGTTTAGATTTTTTTCCCCAATTTTTAAGTTATGATAGTACATATAGCATGACATTTATCCTCTCAGTCATTCTAAGTGTATAGTTCTATGGCACCAGCTACATTCCTATTGTTGTGTGACCATCACCATTATGCATCTCCATAAAGCTTTTCATCTTGTGAAACTGAATCTCTGTACCCATTAAACAATAACCCCCACGCTCTCCTACCCCTAGCTACTACAACTACCGTTCTACTTTTTGTCTTCATAATTTTGACTGTTCTAAGTACCTCGTATAACTGGAATCACGTAATCTTGGTCTTCTGTGACTGGTTTATTTCACTTAGTACAATGCCCTCAAGGTTCATCCATGTTGTAGCATGTGTCAGAATTTCCATTCTTCTTAAGGCTAAGCAATATTTTGTTTTATGTCTATGCAACTTTTTGCTTATCCAGTCATTGGTCAATGAACACTTGGGTTGTGTCCACATTTTAGCTATTGTAAATATGGTGCTGTGACCATGAGTGTACAAATGTCTTTTTGAGATCTTGCTTTCAAGTCTTCCATGTGTATGCACAGAAGTGGAATTGTTGGATCACATGGCAATTCTGTTTTTTTTTTTTTTTAAAGATTTATTTATTTATTTATGGGAGGGTGGCGGGGAGGGAGGGAAGTGGGCAGGCCACTTCTATTGGTCTTTCATTTGTCTATTTTCATCTGTCTTTGTTCTTTGGCCCGTGTGGGCCTCCCATCGCGGTGGCCTCTGTTGTCGCAGAGCACTGGCTCTGGGCACATGCGCTCCAGAGCTCTGGCTCGGTAATTGGACACATCGGTCCAGCCGCTCCGCGGCACGTGGAATCTTCCCAGGCCAGGGATCGAACTGGCGCCCCTTGCACTGCAAGGCGGTGTCCTTACCCACTGGACCACCAGGGAAGCCCGGCAATTCTGTTTTTAATTTTTTAAAGAGCCATCTTACTGTTTTCCATCAACTGTGCGAACAGGTTCCAATTTGCCTACATCTTTGCCAACACTTGTCATTTTTTACTTTCCTGATCCTGAAAAGGGAGTGAGAAAGTATCTTGCTGTAGTTTTGCCTTGTATTTCCCTAACAATGAATGACGTTGAACGTATTTTCATGTGCTTATTGGTCATATGTGTATATTCCTTAGCGAAATGTCTATTCAAGTCCTTTGTCCATTTTTGAATTGGGCTTCTTGTTTTTCTGTTGTTGAGTTTCAGGCATCCTCTATATATCTCCTGGATATTAATCTTTTATAAGAGATACAATTTGCAAATATTTTGTTCCGCATATTCTGTGGATTGTATTTTTACTCTGTTGACATTGCTACAGGTATATAAAATTTAAAAATTTTCATGAAGTCCAAATTAAATCTATTCTTTCCTTTTTTGCTTATGCCTATGGTGTTACAGCCAAGAAACCATGGCTAAATACAAAGTCATGAAATGTGGCCCCATGTTTTCTTCTAAGAGTTTTAAAGTTTTTAGGTCTTATATTTAGGCCTTTGACCCATTTTGAGTTAATTTTTATATATGGTATTAGGTAAGGATCTCCCTTCATTCTTTTGCATATGGATATCTAGTTTCCCCAGCATGATTTGTTGAAAAGACTGTTGTTTCTCCATTAATTCCTTTTGGCATGCTTGACCATATATGTGGTCATTTGACCATATCCATAAGGGTTTATTTCTGGTCTGTCTACTCTATTCCATTGGTCTATGTGTCCATTTTTTGCACTAGTACCACACTGTTCTGATTCTAAACCTTTGTAGTAAGGTTTGAATTCAGGACATCTGAGTCCTCCAGTTTTGTTCTTTTTTCAGAATTGGTTTGTCTATTTAGGGTCCCATGAGATTCCATGTGAATTTTAGGATGACTTTTTCTATTTCTTCAAAAATGTCATTTGGGTTTTGATTTGGATTGCATTGAATCTGTAGATTACTTTGCATAGCATTGACGTCTTAACAGTATTAAGTCTTCCAATCCATGAACACAGTATAAGAGACAGTCTCTTTCCTTATACCCTCTTGTCAGTTCGAAAAAGAAAGCTCTTGCCCACATTATAGGAGACATTTCCTATCTATTTTTCATTGGAAAGTCTTCGATCAGTATTAAACTGGAACACATGCTTAATTCTTACAGGCCATTCAGATTTCTTTTGTGAGTGGCTGTTTTATTCTTTGCTTATTTCTCTACTAGAATAGTTAAATTTTTTTGTATTGTAGGAACTTTTACATATATATAAGAGATTATATTCCTAATGTTTTTCTACTTCATTGTGACTTTCAATCTTATTTATTTTTTGTCCTTCATAAGTACCTGATTTTATTTGGTTAAGTCTACCAGGCTTTCCCTTTATAACATTAGTATTTTATGTCATACGTAGAAGCCACTTTTCTTTAAATAATAAAAATATTCTCTTTGCTTTAATACTTGCGTCGTTTCACTTTTTACTTATGCCTATGGTGTTACAGCCAAGAAACCATGGCTAAATACAAAGTCATGAAATGTGGCCCATGTTTTCTTCTAAGAGTTTTAAAGTTTTTAGGTCTTATATTTAGGCCTTTGACCCATTTTGAGTTAATTTTTATATATGGTATTAGGTTAGGATCTCCTTCATTCTTTTGCATATGGATATCTAGTTTCCCCAGCATGATTTGTTGAAAAGACTGTTGTTTCTCCATTAATTCCTTTTGGCATGCTTGACCATATATGTGGTCATTTGACCATATCCATAAGGGTTTATTTCTGGTCTGTCTACTCTATTCCATTGGTCTATGTGTCCATTTTTTGCACTAGTACCACACTGTTCTGATTCTAAACCTTTGTAGTAAGGTTTGAATTCAGGACATCTGAGTCCTCCAGTTTTGTTCTTTTTTCAGAATTGGTTTGTCTATTTAGGGTCCCATGAGATTCCATGTGAATTTTAGGATGACTTTTTCTATTTCTTCAAAAATGTCATTTGGGTTTTGATTTGGATTGCATTGAATCTGTAGATTACTTTGCATAGCATTGACGTCTTAACAGTATTAAGTCTTCCAATCCATGAACACAGTATAAGAGACAGTCTCTTTCCTTATACCCTCTTGTCAGTTCGAAAAAAAAGAAAGCTCTTGCCCACATTATAGGAGACATTTCCTATCTATTTTTCATTGGAAAGTCTTCGATCAGTATTAAACTGGAACACATGCTTAATTCTTACAGGCCATTCAGATTTCTTTTGTGAGTGGCTGTTTTATTCTTTGCTTATTTCTCTACTAGAATAGTTAAATTTTTTTGTATTGTAGGAACTTTTACATATATATAAGAGATTATATTCCTAATGTTTTTCTACTTCATTGTGACTTTCAATCTTATTTATTTTTTGTCCTTCATAAGTACCTGATTTTTATTTGGTTAAGTCTACCAGGCTTTCCCTTTATAACATTAGTATTTTATGTCATACGTAGAGAAGCCACTTTTTCTTTAAATAATAAAAATATTCTCTTTGCTTTAATACTTGCGTCGTTTCACTTTTTACACTTTATGTTTTCCTTCCTTCGAATTTATTTGTGTGTGAATAGTGAAGTATGGCTCCAGCTGCTATTGTTTTCCAAATGGTTGGCCAGGTATCCCAGCAAAATTTGATTATTCAATTTTTCTCCCAATGAGGACCCGTGAGGGGATAACGGTAAATAAATAATCTTCCAAGACAGAAAAGGAGGCCAATAGGTTAAAAAGAGCAGTTCTGACAGGATTTCCCAGCAATCTGCTAGCAGCTCCTCTTGGGCAGAGGCAGGATGTTAGAGGGATAGAGCTAGAAAGAACTCCTTCCAGAAGGCTCTACCTGTGGAAGACAACCTTGTTCCCAGCTCTCAGCAATCAAGGAAAAAAATCCTTCTCATTTTGAAGTTAACAGTTAGTTGCTTTGTGACTTCAACAAATCACTGTTAGCCTCCCCGCCTGTTCCTCTCCCCTCTTTGTTACCCAGGCCCTCTGCACTACTATGTTAATAGGTAAGTAATTCATCTTGCCTTCATCTACAGTGCCACTGCCATGGCAGTGAGAATCAGCCCCAGGCATGGCCTAGGAACTGCCTGGCCTCAGGAAGGCCGCCCTAGAGTTGGGGCAGAGAGTGTGTGTGTGTGTGTGTTTGGAGCTGGGGAGTAGGGAAGCAGTAGCTGATGCGAGCAGTAGCTTTCAGGTTGCCCTTGTGGCAGGAAGCCTGGATTCTCATTACCAGGGCCTATACCCCAGGTTCAGGCTGCTTGGGCTCTCTGCCAATTTGTTAAGGCAGATAGGGTTTGACTGTGGTCTCAATGCAGAGAGACGTTTGTCCTGGAGCCCCTGGCCAAGTGCTCCGCCTCCAGGATCCTGGAAAACATAGGGGCAATCGAAACATATTGTGATCGTCTGTGCTGGCAGACAGCTCTTCTGTGACCTCCACTTCCCACACCTCGTAGAGGCAGCTTGGCTCTGGGGCCGGGAGAACAGGCAGAGGCAGGCCTGGAGTGTATCAGGCAAAATGCCAGGCTGGGCAGTCATGTTGTGGGCACTGGGGGTGAATTACGGCACCAAGGCCCACAGAGCAGGCACAAATCATGAGGTTGTCAGGCCAGGGGAAAGGCAGCGAGTGCCCTCCTCCACCGGCAGAATTGATGGGCTCGGGGCCTGGGTCTGGGTTCAAGATGGTGAGACTTTGCAATGTTTCATTTCTCCAGAATGCTCCTGGTGAAATGCTTGTCACCCAGGACCATGTCTGCATAGTGTGTGCATGTCTTTATCATTACACACGACTTGATGTCACTTCCCAGGAGGGTTTGAGCTTTTGCATAACTCTCTGTGTGCTCTCTCTCTCTTTCTAAAAAATATGTATTTATTTGTCTGCATCTTGTCTTAGTTGTGGTCCACGGGATCTCTCATTGTGGTGCAGACTTCTCTCCAGTAGTGGCGTGGGCCCAATAATTGCGGTGCTTATCTGCAACTAAGTAGGGCTTAGTTGCCTTGCCAATTGTGGGATCTTACCTCCCTAACCAGGGATTGAACCCACATCCCCTGCATTGGAAGACGGATTCTCAGTCACTGGACCCCCGGAGAGCCCCCCTCTAGGTGTTCTGGTTTTATTCTTGCATGACTGAGCGTGCCTTTGGGTTCTGTGGGAGTTTTGTAGGAGTGGGAGTTTTGTGTGTTGTGTCTGAGTGTTCACAAAGAGGCAACTCTCATGGAGCTGTGGGGTCTGCCAGTTTGTGTGTAGCTGTCAGATGGTGCTGCTGTGGGACAAGTCAGGGGTCTTGAGTCTCTGAGCCTGGATGGCTCATGGGGCGATAGTCCTAAAATGGGAAAATAGGAAGGAAAGCAGGTGTAAAGAATGGCTTTGGGTGTGATGAGTCTGAGGTCTTGACAAAACATCAAGGGGAAACCTCTAGAAAGGCAGGTCTCAGGCTCAGGGGAGAGTAAAGCCAAGAGGACCTTGGTTCAGGTTGCCTTCCAAATATTTTCAGATGACAATGGATTGGGGGATGTGGCTTTTGGCTAGAATGAGAGGAACACAAAGACATATACACACACCTCCTCTCAAGGTCAAAAGGACACATACTGTGTTAATCCCAGCTGGACAGAATTCACTAGGAAATTTCCAAGGGCAGTCATGTTGTGGGCACGGGGAATTACGGCACCAAGGCCCACAGAGCAGGCACAAATCATGAGGTTGTCAGGCCAGGAAAGGCAGCGAGTGCCCTCCTCCACCGGCAGAATTGATGGGCTCGGGGCCTGGGTCTGGGTTCAAGATGGTGAGACTTTGCAATGTTTCATTTCTCCAGAATGCTCCTGGTGAAATGCTTGTCACCCAGGACCATGTCTGCATAGTGTGTGCATGTCTTTATCATTACACACGACTTGATGTCACTTCCCAGGAGGGTTTGAGCTTTTGCATAACTCTCTGTGTGCTCTCTCTCTCTTTCTAAAAAATATGTATTTATTTGTCTGCATCTTGTCTTAGTTGTGGTCCACGGGATCTCTCATTGTGGTGCAGACTTCTCTCCAGTAGTGGCGTGGGCCCAATAATTGCGGTGCTTATCTGCAACTAAGTAGGGCTTAGTTGCCTTGCCAATTGTGGGATCTTACCTCCCTAACCAGGGATTGAACCCACATCCCCTGCATTGGAAGACGGATTCTCAGTCACTGGACCCCCGGAGAGCCCCCCTCTAGGTGTTCTGGTTTTATTCTTGCATGACTGAGCGTGCCTTTGGGTTCTGTGGGAGTTTTGTAGGAGTGGGAGTTTTGTGTGTTGTGTCTGAGTGTTCACAAAGAGGCAACTCTCATGGAGCTGTGGGGTCTGCCAGTTTGTGTGTAGCTGTCAGATGGTGCTGCTGTGGGACAAGTCAGGGGTCTTGAGTCTCTGAGCCTGGATGGCTCATGGGGCGATAGTCCTAAAATGGGAAAATAGGAAGGAAAGCAGGTGTAAAGAATGGCTTTGGGTGTGATGAGTCTGAGGTCTTGACAAAACATCAAGGGGAAACCTCTAGAAAGGCAGGTCTCAGGCTCAGGGGAGAGTAAAGCCAAGAGGACCTTGGTTCAGGTTGCCTTCCAAATATTTTCAGATGACAATGGATTGGGGGATGTGGCTTTTGGCTAGAATGAGAGGAACACAAAGACATATACACACACTCCTCCTCTCAAGGTCAAAAGGACACATACTGTGTTAATCCCAGCTGGACAGAATTCACTAGGAAATTTCCAAGGGTTGTTGGAATGGCATATAATGTGCCCAATGGTGAGAGTCAGGAAAACATCCTGACAGAGGTGACTATTCAGTGATATCATAAGGAAAATAGAATGCAGATGGAAGAAGACGCTGTTCTGGCTTTGGGTGTGGGGGCTAGAGACAGATTCTGCAAGACTAGAGGCAGGGACAGCAGACCATGTTCGTGATAATGAACTCCTAGAAGGCAGGAGTTGCTGTTTATTCATCATGGTATTTCTAGCACCCCGTGCAGGAGTCAAAGTCTAAATCACTGTGACTAGGGAGAGTCCAAGTAGTTTACTGCAGCAAAAATTACACAAGACAGTGGGTGAGGACTGATGGGATGGCAGAAGGCAGGGAATGCTGAAGGGGGTTCCCAGCCCTGTTCAGCTCTTTCTACTTGGCAGACCTGCCTCCACACCTTGCACTTTTTTTTGTCCAAACAGGCCTCTGAACACATGTTTTCCCTATGACCTGCCAACTATGTTCTTGGTCCTAAGCCACCATCTTTCTTTCTCCTTCCTCATTGCTTCCTGATCACCCCAGGCGCTGGACTCAGTTTCTTGATCACAGCCTTGCGAGTCTCAACACCTGTAATGCTTTCTGCTTGATCTTTTCCCGAAACCGGCCCAATGACCAGACAACGGGCACCTCAGCTGCAGAACACCCAGGATGTAGGAAGAGCCTGTTTAGCCTCAGTTATAAGGATGTGGATGTAACACAAAAGGGTACAAATTATGTTTGAGGGATTCGAAGTCCAAAACAGGGTAGAGGCCTAAAACTAGCTTCCTGGGACTGGAAGAAAAGAGAGCTGCAGTGCCCTAACCAGGTTGCCCACGGTTGTCCTAGTGGGTGAGAGGAGAGCGGCACGGGTGCACACGGACAGGGGTCAGTCTCAGAGACACAGACAGTGGTGCCTGGGACCCTAGGTTCAGCATGTTTGGGATACTAGTCAAAGAAGACCTCAAAGTCATAAATACTATGAAAATACATGATCTCACATAACAGGAACTCCCTCCAGAGAGGGAGGGTGAGCGTTTGCACAGTGGCTCAGTCTTGTCACCCAGGGCTGGAACCAATTGTTCTGACGCACAGGCTCCATATAGGAAGGGGGATTTCTTGAATGTACACAGGCTTCTGTTAGGAACAAGGGAGTGGATGTTGAATAGGCAATCAACGAACGATCTCAGTTCCAACAGGTCTCCACCGGTTCCAGAGGATAATAGGTATCAGACAGAGCTGCAAGTCAGTTGTCAAGGCAAGAGTTTCACACGAGAGGCCAGTCTAGGGACTGGTTATTTCAGATGACCCCTTGTGTCCAAGTGGACTCAGCAAAAAAAAACAAGTCCAGTTGTTCAAAACCCAAATTCCTCATAAGATCTAAGTCCTACATGGTCTTTTGTGTGCTAACCTTCTCATCTCCATTTCTGTCTCCAAGGGCTCGAAGGGGTTCCCAGCCCTGTTCAGCTCTTTCTACTTGGCAGACCTGCCTCCACACCTTGCACTTTTTTGTCCAAACAGGCCTCTGAACACATGTTTTCCTATGACCTGCCAACTATGTTCTTGGTCCTAAGCCACCATCTTTCTTTCTCCTTCCTCATTGCTTCCTGATCACCCCAGGCGCTGGACTCAGTTTCTTGATCACAGCCTTGCGAGTCTCAACACCTGTAATGCTTTCTGCTTGATCTTTTCCCGAAACCGGCCCAATGACCAGACAACGGGCACCTCAGCTGCAGAACACCCAGGATGTAGGAAGAGCCTGTTTAGCCTCAGTTATAAGGATGTGGATGTAACACAAAAGGGTACAAATTATGTTTGAGGGATTCGAAGTCCAAAACAGGGTAGAGGCCTAAAACTAGCTTCCTGGGACTGGAAGAAAAGAGAGCTGCAGTGCCCTAACCAGGTTGCCCACGGTTGTCCTAGTGGGTGAGAGGAGAGCGGCACGGGTGCACACGGACAGGGGTCAGTCTCAGAGACACAGACAGTGGTGCCTGGGACCCTAGGTTCAGCATGTTTGGGATACTAGTCAAAGAAGACCTCAAAGTCATAAATACTATGAAAATACATGATCTCACATAACAGGAACTCCCTCCAGAGAGGGAGGGTGAGCGTTTGCACAGTGGCTCAGTCTTGTCACCCAGGGCTGGAACCAATTGTTCTGACGCACAGGCTCCATATAGGAAGGGGGATTTCTTGAATGTACACAGGCTTCTGTTAGGAACAAGGGAGTGGATGTTGAATAGGCAATCAACGAACGATCTCAGTTCCAACAGGTCTCCACCGGTTCCAGAGGATAATAGGTATCAGACAGAGCTGCAAGTCAGTTGTCAAGGCAAGAGTTTCACACGAGAGGCCAGTCTAGGGACTGGTTATTTCAGATGACCCCTTGTGTCCAAGTGGACTCAGCAGACAGATTAAGCTATTAATCAAAACCTTCTCATCTCCATTTCTGCTCCAAGGCATCCCATGTCTGCTTCAAAGCCCAAATTCCTCATAAGATCTGCGAAGTCCTACATGGTCTGTGTGTGCTTCGTTGCTCAATCATGTCTGACTCTTTGTGACCCCGTAGACTGTAGCCTGCCAGGTTCCTCTGTCTGTGGAATTATCCGGGCAAGAATATTGGAGTGGGTTCTCATTTCTTCCTCCAGAGGATGTTCGTGACCCAAGGATCGAACCTGAGTCTCTTATTTCTCCTGCATTGGCAAGTGGGTTCTTTACCACTAGGGCCATCTTTAGCTTAGTTCATTTTCTTTTCTGTATATTCCCATAGCTCCCTACAAATCTCTTTAGTGCCCTTAAGGAACGTCTCCAGATACATTGCTAGACTGTAGGCTCCCCATGGCCCAGAAAAGTGTCTGTCTTTTACACTATAGTCTCCTCCCCAACACAGTGCTTGGCACACAAGTTAGCATTTGATAAGTATTTGTTGAATGTATGATCAAATGAATCCCTACAAGTAGGGATTATCCTGAACTTTGGGCAGGGTGGAGGGTAGAATATTGATGAGGAGCTTGGTCTACTGGAACCTGCGGAGGCCTTTTGAGCACAGAAGCAGTCCTTGGGCTCGAGGGCAGAGAGGACACTGGTCTGCGCAGGAGGGTCAGGAGGCCAGCCAGGGCCCTGGGCTCATCATCAGGCACAAGATTCTGGCCATAGTACCAGTGTCCAGAGAGTTGGTAATGACATTTTAGGGACAAGAAGGGTTGGTAAGTATTGGGGCTCACAGCTCTGAACAGTGGTGTCAGAGACCTGGTGCAAAATGAGGAGGGAAATTGTATCTCCTCACAGAGCTATCAGCAAGGGTGAACAAGAAAAGGTGTGTCAAGAGCTTAGTCTAGTGCCAGTAGTTGTTGTTCAGTCACCCAGTCATGTCTGACTCTGCAACACCATGGACTACAGCACTCCAGGCTTCTTGGTCCCTTGCCATCTCCCAGAGTGCCAGGAGGTGCTCAGTAAATAATTAAGCTTTAACTTTGTCTTTACCAAATTCTTAAATAATCTCTTGTTTCCAATCCCCATTACAAACCAGTTCTGATTTAGTCCTGGTTCTCTTTTTCATCCCAGCAAGGGCTTCCGTATAAGATGTACCAGAACTGTGCCCTCTAGCACGACGAAACCTTCCTGAGTCTCTGTTTCTTCTTCCAGTTAAACGGGATTAATAAAGCCCCCTTACCCATCTGGCATGAGAGTCAAAATAACATAAAACATTTTAGGGTGCTTTAGAAACCGTAAAGAACTATGAACATGTAAGGCATTACTATTCTTATTATTTTGTTGGAGTTGGGCTCATTCCTGGGCCTGGCATCTGCTCTGACTTTCCCAGTTCCTGTTTCTTGCTCAGTCTTCGTTTTCTTTTCTGTATATTCCCATAGCTCCTACAAATCTCTTTAGTGCCCTTAAGGAACGTCTCCAGATACATTGCTAGACTGTAGGCTCCCCATGGCCCAGAAAAGTGTCTGTCTTTACACTATAGTCTCCTCCCCAACACAGTGCTTGGCACACAAGTTAGCATTTGATAAGTATTTGTTGAATGTATGATCAAATGAATCCCTACAAGTAGGGATTATCCTGAACTTTGGGCAGGGTGGAGGGTAGAATATTGATGAGGAGCTTGGTCTACTGGAACCTGGAGGCCTTTGAGCACAGAAGCAGTCCTTGGGCTCGAGGGCAGAGAGGACACTGGTCTGCGCAGGAGGGTCAGGAGGCCAGCCAGGGCCCTGGGCTCATCATCAGGCACAAGATTCTGGCCATAGTACCAGTGTCCAGAGAGTTGGTAATGACATTTTAGGGACAAGAAGGGTTGGTAAGTATTGGGGCTCACAGCTCTGAACAGTGGTGTCAGAGACCTGGTGCAAAATGAGGAGGGAAATTGTATCTCCTCACAGAGCTATCAGCAAGGGTGAACAAGAAAAGGTGTGTCAAGAGCTTAGTCTAGTGCCAGTAGTTGTTGTTCAGTCACCCAGTCATGTCTGACTCTGCAACACCATGGACTACAGCACTCCAGGCTTCTTGGTCCCTTGCCATCTCCCAGAGTGCCAGGAGGTGCTCAGTAAATAATTAAGCTTTAACTTTGTCTTTACCAAATTCTTAAATAATCTCTTGTTTCCAATCCCCATTACAAACCAGTTCTGATTTAGTCCTGGTTCTCTTTTTCATCCCAGCAAGGGCTTCCGTATAAGATGTACCAGAACTGTGCCCTCTAGCACGACGAAACCTTCCTGAGTCTCTGTTTCTTCTTCCAGTTAAACGGGATTAATAAAGCCCCCTTACCCATCTGGCATGAGAGTCAAAATAACATAAAACATTTTAGGGTGCTTTAGAAACCGTAAAGAACTATGAACATGTAAGGCATTACTATTCTTATTATTTTGTTGGAGTTGGGCTCATTCCTGGGCCTGGCATCTGCTCTGACTTTCCCAGTTCCTGTTTCTTGCTCAGTCTTCGTTTTCTCGTAGCCACCCACGATTCTGGCACTGAGAGTGTAGGGATATAAGACGACATCCAGGAAGTTTGAATGTAGAAGGAAAAAGAAGAAGCGTCACAACAACCAGCAGCCCCTTTTCTTGTTCCCTGACTTGAGAATGACCTCACCGCCTTTCCAAGTCAGCCAGACCCCAGTCTGGGCATCATCCATGTTTTAGTTAGCTGTTGCTGTGTAACAAACCACTCCAATACTAAGTGACTTCAAACAGCTATTTACAATGTCTATCATGGCTTCGGGGATTGACTCAAAGACGTAGCTCAAAATTTGTGCATACTGGGAGGACTGTAGTCAGAGGGCAGAAGGGGTGGGAGTCATCCAAGCCTAACCAGATGGAACATCCAAGACGGCTTCCTTCACTCACATGTCTGGTGCCCGGGTGGGCAGGGCTGAAATAGCTGGGGGTGGACAGGCATCGCTCTCTTCATGCAACCTCTCTACATGGCTACTTTGAGTTTTCTCATAGCAGAGTGGTCTTGGCATAGTTAGATTTTTTTTTTATGTGGCTCCCAGAATAAGCATCCTAAAGAACCCAGGTGGCATTTTATGGCTTCTTCTGACCTAGCCACAGAAGTCAAGAGGGGTCACTTTTATTGCATCTCATGGGTTACAAGGCCAGTCCAGATTGGATGTGGGAGGGGCATACACAGGGGCAGGTACTGGGGGGCCTGGCTTGTTGGAGAGCAGTATTTGAAGACTCACTAGCAGAATCCTGGTTCAGATTGGAACACTGCAAGGTGGAGTCCTCTCAAAAGCAGGGATTAGGAGAAGGGACAAGGGAGGCAGCAGTGAAGGAAACTGAACAGCTAGGACTACTAGCCTTCAACTTTAGGATTTCATATTTATTTGTCATTTACTATTTTGGACTTTTGCAAAAAATTAAATGTAAATTAAAAGTTCTGAGACTTATTTGCCAAAGAAGAGATATGGATGGTAAATAAGTACACAGAAATACGCTAAACAGCATCAGCCATTAGGGAACTGCACAATAAGATTACATGAGATGTTACCACACATCTATTAGAACAGCTAAGTAATAATAATATATTTTTTAAACCTGATCATATCAAGTGGTAACAAGAATGAGACTAATTGGAGTCGACACATTGCTGGTGGGAAAGCAAAATGTTACCGACACTTTGGAATACAGTTTGGTAGTTTCTTATGAAGTTAAGACATTGCTATAAATCTAGCCATTTCAATCACAATCACAAGTATTTATCCTACAGAAATGAAAAGATATAACCACACAAAGACCTGTACATGAATTTATTAGAATAAATTTTCTAATTTATTCATTAGAGCCTCAAACCAGGAAAAAAAAAACCCAAAACCCAGGTGTCCATTAATTAGTGACTGAATAAACTAGTTGTGGTACATGTATAAAATGAATGTGATTAGACAGGGTGAACTACTGATACACACAACTTGATGGTAAATCTCAAAAGCATTATGCTGAGTAAAAGAAACTAACCAGAGAGGCCGATACTATATGAGTTCACTGAGATAATTCGCAAAAGGCAAAAACTATAGTGACAGAAAGCAGATTAGTGGTTGCCGGGGGTTGACGGCGAGGCAAAGGGGTTGAGGACAAAGGGCCACCAAGGGACTTTGCCGGGTGACAGAAGTGTTCTAAGACTTGATTGTGGTGACAGTAACACAACTGTACACATTTGTCAAAATTCATCAAACTGCCAACGTAAAACATGAGTTTTCTGCACATAAATTGTGCAGTCCTGAGGTTAGCAGTTTGGAAATTGCATCTCATGGGTTGCCAGGATTGGATGTGGGAGGGCATACACAGGGCAGGTACTGGGGGGCCTGGCTTGTTGGAGAGCAGTATTTGAAGACTCACTAGCAGAATCCTGGTTCAGATTGGAACACTGCAAGGTGGAGTCCTCTCAAAAGCAGGGATTAGGAGAAGGGACAAGGGAGGCAGCAGTGAAGGAAACTGAACAGCTAGGACTACTAGCCTTCAACTTTAGGATTTCATATTTATTTGTCATTTACTATTTTGGACTTTTGCAAAAAATTAAATGTAAATTAAAAGTTCTGAGACTTATTTGCCAAAGAAGAGATATGGATGGTAAATAAGTACACAGAAATACGCTAAACAGCATCAGCCATTAGGGAACTGCACAATAAGATTACATGAGATGTTACCACACATCTATTAGAACAGCTAAGTAATAATAATATATTTTTTAAACCTGATCATATCAAGTGGTAACAAGAATGAGACTAATTGGAGTCGACACATTGCTGGTGGGAAAGCAAAATGTTACCGACACTTTGGAATACAGTTTGGTAGTTTCTTATGAAGTTAAGACATTGCTATAAATCTAGCCATTTCAATCACAATCACAAGTATTTATCCTACAGAAATGAAAAGATATAACCACACAAAGACCTGTACATGAATTTATTAGAATAAATTTTCTAATTTATTCATTAGAGCCTCAAACCAGGAAAAAAAAACCCTAAACCCAGGTGTCCATTAATTAGTGACTGAATAAACTAGTTGTGGTACATGTATAAAATGAATGTGATTAGACAGGGTGAACTACTGATACACACAACTTGATGGTAAATCTCAAAAGCATTATGCTGAGTAAAAGAAACTAACCAGAGAGGCCGTATACTATATGAGTTCACTGTGATAATTCGCAAAAGGCAAAAACTATAGTGACAGAAAGCAGATTAGTGGTTGCCGGGGGTTGACGGCGAGGCAAAGGGGTTGAGGACAAAGGGCCACCAAGGGACTTTGCCGGGTGACAGAAGTGTTCTAAGACTTGATTGTGGTGACAGTAACACAACTGTACACATTTGTCAAAATTCATCAAACTGCCAACGTAAAAAACATGAGTTTTTCTGCACATAAATTGTGCAGTCCTGAGGTTAGCAGTTTGAAAATGCAAGACTCCCCTTTCTCCTGCAGTCAGTTCCCCAGTGCTTCCCTGAGCCTCCTTCAGGTTTCTGGTCACCTGAGCACTCCACCCTGTCATATCCTCCATCTCTGTGCCGCTTTGTGAACACTCCTGTCCGTCCTATTGTCTGGATAACTCTTGTTTATCCTTCAGGTTTCCCGCTAAGTGTCACTTTCCCAAAGAGGACTTTCTCCCTCTGCCATCAAAACCAGGCATCCTTTCACCCTGCCGATGATAAATGTGCTCTTCTTCCTTTAAGAGAAGGTATGCTCTGTGTGGACAGGGCAGTGTTTTTGTTCCTTTGGTGCATAATTAGCATTTTGTTTCAAGAGTTAGTAAACATGGAGGCTTCCCTGGTGGTCCAGTGGGTAAAGAGTCTGCCTTGCAGTGCAAGGGGCATCCGTTCAATCCCTGGCACGGGAACATCGACGTGCTGTGAAGTGGCTGGACCGGTGTGCCCAATTATGAGCCAGCGCTCTGGAGTGCACGCTCCCAGAGCCTGTGCTCTGCAACAAGAGAGGCCACTGCAATGGGAGGCCCATGCAGACCAAAGAATTATGACGGATGAAAATAAATAAATGAAGGACCAATAAGAGAGGCCAAAATAAAAAAAAAAAAAAAAAAAACGAGCAAACATGGGGAGGTGGTTTTCACATCTTCTATAGCTCTGTACTGCACAAATTTGTTTTTTCTTTCCTTTTTTTTTCTTAAAGAAAAAATGTTTTTCTCTTATTTTTTATGTAATTATTTTTAAACTTTAAAAAAATTTGGGGGGCTCCCCCTGGTGGTCCAGTGGATAAGGACACCGCCTTGGGCGCCGGTTCGATTCCTGGCCTGGGAAGATCCCACGTGCCGCGGAGCGGCTGGACCGATGTGTCCAATCACGAGCTGGAGCTCTGGAGTGCGTGCGCCCAGAGCCGATGCTCTGTAACGACAGACGAATTTGGGTGCAAAGTGTTCTAAGACTTGATTGTGGTGACAGTAACACAACTGTACACATTTGTCAAAATTCATCAAACTGCCAACGTAAAAACATGAGTTTTCTGCACATAAATTGTGCAGTCCTGAGGTTAGCAGTTTGAAAATGCAAGACTCCCCTTTCTCCTGCAGTCAGTTCCCCAGTGCTTCCCTGAGCCTCCTTCAGGTTTCTGGTCACCTGAGCACTCCACCCTGTCATATCCTCCATCTCTGTGCCGCTTTGTGAACACTCCTGTCCGTCCTATTGTCTGGATAACTCTTGTTTATCCTTCAGGTTTCCCGCTAAGTGTCACTTTCCCAAAGAGGACTTTCTCCCTCTGCCATCAAAACCAGGCATCCTTTCACCCTGCCGATGATAAATGTGCTCTTCTTCCTTTAAGAGAAGGTATGCTCTGTGTGGACAGGGCAGTGTTTTTGTTCCTTTGGTGCATAATTAGCATTTTGTTTCAAGAGTTAGTAAACATGGAGGCTTCCCTGGTGGTCCAGTGGGTAAAGAGTCTGCCTTGCAGTGCAAGGGGCATCCGTTCAATCCCTGGCACGGGAACATCGCACGTGCTGTGAAGTGGCTGGACCGGTGTGCCCAATTATGAGCCAGCGCTCTGGAGTGCACGCTCCCAGAGCCTGTGCTCTGCAACAAGAGAGGCCACTGCAATGGGAGGCCCATGCAGACCAAAGAATTATGACGGATGAAAATAAATAAATGAAGGACCAATAAGAGAGGCCAAAATAAAAAAAAAAAAAAAAAAAACGAGCAAACATGGGGAGGTGGTTTTCACATCTTCTATAGCTCTGTACTGCACAAATTTGTTTTTTCTTTCCTTTTTTTTTCTTAAAGAAAAAATGTTTTTCTCTTATTTTTTATGTAATTATTTTTAAACTTTAAAAAAATTTGGGGGGCTCCCCCTGGTGGTCCAGTGGATAAGGACACCGCCTTGGGCGCCGGTTCGATTCCTGGCCTGGGAAGATCCCACGTGCCGCGGAGCGGCTGGACCGATGTGTCCAATCACCGAGCTGGAGCTCTGGAGTGCGTGCGCCCAGAGCCGATGCTCTGTAACGACAGACGCCACCGCGATGGGAGGCCCACAGGAGCCAAAGAACAAAGACAGATGAAAATGGAGAAATGAAGGACCAATAGAAGTGGCCCGCCTGCTCCCCTCCCGCCCCAACCAGACCCCCGCCCAAAATAAATAAATAAATCTAAAAAAAAAAAAAAAAACCCTGATTTTTAAAAAAAAAATTTTTTTTGGCCTCTTTTTATTTGTTTGTTTATTTATTTATTTATTTATTTATTTATTTATTTTTCACCCATCTTTATTCTTCAGCTTGTGTGGGCCTCCCATTGCAGTGACCTCTCTCACTGCAGAGCACTAGCTGGACTCATGCACTCCAGAGCACTGGCTTGTGATTAGACACACTGATCCAGTCACTCCACAGCACGTGGGATCCTCCTGGGCCAGGGATCGAACTGGTGCCCCTTGCACTGCAAGGTGGACCCTTTACCCACTGTGCCACCAGGGAAGCCCTGTTTTTCTCCTTTTAAAAAATTATTTATTATTTATTTGGCTGTGTCAGGTCTTAGCTGCAGCACGTGGGATCTTTTGTTGAAATGCACAGGTTCTTCGTTGCTGCACACTGGCTTCTCTCTAGTTATGTATGACATACTGGCTTAGTTGCCCCGTGACATGTGAGATTTTAGTTCCCCCCACCAAGACTGAATGCAGATGAGCTGCATTGAAAGGCAGATTCTTTACCGCTGGACCACCAGAGAAGTCCCAACAAATTTGTTTTCTTCAAAAGCATGCCCTCCATTTTTTAGTTTCATGTATTTTAAAACTATTTGTTAACACTTGATGTAATTCAGAAGTGAAGTGAAAGTGTCAGTCGCTCAGTCCTGTTTGACTCTCTGCAACCCCTTGGGTTGTACCTGTCTCCTCTGTCAATGGGATTCTCCAGGCAAGAAAACTGGTGTGGGGAGCCATGTCCTGTTCCAAGAGATCTTCCTAATCCAGGGATTGAACCCAGGTCTCCTGCACTGCAGGCAGATTCTTTACCGACTGAGTAGAATTAAAGGTGGAAGTCTTTCACACACGAAGTTTTAAAAATAAAATTAAGTTCTTCTTTTTTCTCATTGATACATGTTAATTGCATTTATTCTTTAGTAGCCATATAATATTCCACAGTATAGTTATACCATTTTAAACATTATTTAATTACTAATGGTCATTTAAGGATTTTGCCTCGCCATGTTTCAATGTTTGCTTATTTAAAATACTGCATTATACAGCAGCACATATATATGAGTATTGGTGAAGGATGGATTCCTAGACATTTGAGCTATTAGGAGAGAAGTTATGTGCATTTCAGATGCAGGGAACATCTGTATGCTGTGCTGTGCTAAGCTGCTTCAGTCGTGTCTGACTCTTTGTGACCCCATGGACTGTGGCCCACCAGGCTTCTCTGTCCATGGAATTCTCCAGTCAAGGATACTGGAATGGGTTGCCATGCCCTCCTCCAGGGGATTTTCCTGACCTAGGGTCAAACCTCTGTCTCTTATGTCTCCTATACTGGCAGGTGGGCTCTTTACCACTAATGCCACCTGTGTGGCCCAGGGAATATCTACCCTGTTCCAAAAAAAGGCATGCAAACACATGTTGTCACCACAATCTATGAGCGAGTCTTTGTCCACATCTGAAACCACTTTGAATAGCATCAGCCTTACCAATTTACACCAGTCAGGTGATAAAAGAAAATTTCACATGTTGAGATATGGGCAAGTCATTCTGGCTTATATATGATTTAACTTGAATTTTCCACACACTAAAATAGCCCGAGTGTGGCCTATCAGACACACATTATACATCTGTTTTAACTACTAAAGAAAGGGGCACGTTGACCAGAAGGAATGAATGTCCATGTTAAAAATAAAGATGAAGTGCCCCCCTTTCTGGGATGCCAATCCTAGTCATCCTTTGATGACAAGCCTCCCTTTCCAGGTACCAAGGCCATAGTGCCTCGCTGTGTGTGTGTGTGTGCTGGTTTTTTTTTTTTTTTTTTTGAAACCTTGAAGGAATGTATCCCTGATTTGTTTAATGTTCTCTGTCTTGATGAAATACAAAATTGTGCTGAGATTTCTCCAGAGCAGTTTTCATAGAGTAATTTGGGAGCTGACTTCTGGCCTATTATCCTTAGGTTGGGTCAAATAAAATTCTTTTCTATTCTTATTATCAACTATTTATTGATTATTGCTGTTGACACAGGTTAACATGCTATCTTGTTACTTAAATTTACATTTTCTGAATTATTACTGAGGCTGTGCATGTTTTCATATGATCGTTAGCTATTTGTCTATCTTGTCCAATGAATTCCTGGTTTCAATCTTTGCCCATTTTTATGGGGTTATATGTTGTCTTATTGATTTGTAGGAACTCCTTGCGTATGTATGATATGGAAATACTCAGTTTTGAAAGTTATAAATAACTTTTGAGGGTGATGGATATGTTCATTCTTGATTGTAGTGATGGTTTCACAGGTGTATACTTATGTCAAAACTCATCAAAGTGTACACTTTAAATATGTGCAGTTTATTGTATGTCAATCATACCTCAATAAAGCTGTTTAAAAAAGGAAGTTATATAATTAGTACTGTATTTTCTCCCAGTTGTCCTCTTTCTTTAAACTTTATTTTCTTGATCATAAGTTTTTAAAAAATATTTATTTATTTGGCTGTGCTGGGTCTTGGTTGAGGCACACAGAAACTTTACTCTTCATTGCAGTGTATGGGATCTAGTTCCCTGACCAGGGGTCAAACCTTCAGTGGGAACTCAGAGTCTTAGCCACTGGAAGACCAGGGAAGTCCCTCTTGGTCATACATAACTTTTATTTGTCACTTATTTATATATTGTTCTGGAGCCATCTTAGCTGTGTGACTTAGGCCAATTACCTAGCCTTTCTGTAACTTAGTTTTCACATATAAAATGAGGCTAAGAGTAACTACTACATAATACTGTTATGAGGATTAAATGAATTGACATGTTTGGAAGGTTCTTAGAATGGTAGCTATTACAGGCTATCATTACCATTGTTTGGAATCTCACATCTTACTTGGAAAAGTCTTCTTCATCCCAATATTATAGGAACGCTCTCTTTATTTTCTTCTAGTAGTTATATAGTTTTTAATGTTTAGGCCTTTCAATCCATTTACAAGTTACTCTTCTAGATGGTTTGAGGCAAGGGTAAAATTGCATCCCCACCCCCAACTGGGGTTTCTATTCTATTATCCTATTTTTTTTTTTTTGATTATTGCTGTTGACACAGGTTAACATGCTATCTTGTTACTTAAATTTACATTTTCTGAATTATTACTGAGGCTGTGCATGTTTTCATATGATCGTTAGCTATTTGTCTATCTTGTCCAATGAATTCCTGGTTTCAATCTTTGCCCATTTTTATGGGGTTATATGTTGTCTTATTGATTTGTAGGAACTCCTTGCGTATGTATGATATGGAAATACTCAGTTTTGAAAGTTATAAATAACTTTTGAGGGTGATGGATATGTTCATTCTTGATTGTAGTGATGGTTTCACAGGTGTATACTTATGTCAAAACTCATCAAAGTGTACACTTTAAATATGTGCAGTTTATTGTATGTCAATCATACCTCAATAAAGCTGTTTAAAAAAGGAAGTTATATAATTAGTACTGTATTTTCTCCCAGTTGTCCTCTTTCTTTAAACTTTATTTTCTTGATCATAAGTTTTTAAAAAATATTTATTTATTTGGCTGTGCTGGGTCTTGGTTGAGGCACACAGAAACTTTACTCTTCATTGCAGTGTATGGGATCTAGTTCCCTGACCAGGGGTCAAACCTTCAGTGGGAACTCAGAGTCTTAGCCACTGGAAGACCAGGGAAGTCCCTCTTGGTCATACATAACTTTTATTTGTCACTTATTTATATATTGTTCTGGAGCCATCTTAGCTGTGTGACTTAGGCCAATTACCTAGCCTTTCTGTAACTTAGTTTTCACATATAAAATGAGGCTAAGAGTAACTACTACATAATACTGTTATGAGGATTAAATGAATTGACATGTTTGGAAGGTTCTTAGAATGGTAGCTATTACAGGCTATCATTACCATTGTTTGGAATCTCACATCTTACTTGGAAAAGTCTTCTTCATCCCAATATTATAGGAACGCTCTCTTTTATTTTCTTCTAGTAGTTATATAGTTTTTAATGTTTAGGCCTTTCAATCCATTTACAAGTTACTCTTCTAGATGGTTTGAGGCAAGGGTAAAATTGCATCCCCACCCCCCAACTGGATAGACAATACTACTTATGGCATAACCCATCTTTTCTTCACTAATTTGAAACATTATCTGACTTAAATAGTAAATTCTCATATGCAAACAGGTCTGTTTCTCAACTCCAATCAGACCCTTTGCATTATATTTTATTCCTCTGTTAATACTTTCTGCTGGTACATTCTAATAACTCCTTTCTAACTCTAATCCTTGGTGATGTCAGCATTAAATCATTTTTCCAGTACATCAATCTCTCAGTTTCTTGATTTCTACTATGATCTGGTCTTCCACCTACCTTACCCACTCATGACTGTGGTCATGCCGTCTGGCATCTCCATAGCCCAACTTAAGTCATTCACCTTTCTGACTACCATTTGTAAGGTTTCCAGCTCATTTTTCATGTTCTTCTACTTCAACAATTTGGACCAACAATCATCAGGACCTACAGTCTTCACTGTCTTTATCTTCCACTCAGCTTAGCTTAGAGCCTATCGTTCATCATTACCCTCTCAACTCCCTTGCCCCTCCCTTTGTATGCTGTTTTTCCTGTGTGATAGATGAGTCTGGAGGAAAACGCAAAACATGCTGGCCATATTCACTTTAAATTCATGACAACGAAGTTCAAGTGGGCTCTTGGTGTTGTGGGTAAAAGTAAATGTCCTACTCCATTCATTGTCTTTCTCTCCCATTTAACACCTTCTCATTTCTCCTCAAAAGACTTGAATAGTCACTTCACAAAAGAAAATGCCCAAGTAGTCATTAAATGCAGGGAAGAGTACTTAGTCATATTAGTCATTAAGAGAATAAAGATTAAAACTTTGATGGGGCACTTTGACATACCCATAAAATGACCAGAGTGAAAAAGGCACATGATAGTACCAGGTATTGACAAGGGCATGTGACAATTGGATTGCCCTGCTGGAGGGAGTGAAAACTGATACAACCACTTTGGAAAACTACTTGGCTGAGCATACACTTTACCCTATGATTTACCCTACACCTATTGCATATACTGAACAGAAATGCTTACACTTGGGCACTAAAAAACATGCTTAAGCATCTTTATAGTAACATTAATATAACAACACAAGGAGTAAACAATCCAAATGCCCACCCATCAAGAATAGAATGGATACAGAAGCCGTGAAACAGGCAAGGGTATGCATACTCTTTTCACTATTTGAAACATTATCTGACTTAAATAGTAAATTCTCATATGCAAACAGGTCTGTTTCTCAACTCCAATCAGACCCTTTGCATTATATTTTATTCCTCTGTTAATACTTTCTGCTGGTACATTCTAATAACTCCTTTCTAACTCTAATCCTTGGTGATGTCAGCATTAAATCATTTTTCCAGTACATCAATCTCTCAGTTTCTTGATTTCTACTATGATCTGGTCTTCCACCTACCTTACCCACTCATGACTGTGGTCATGCCGTCTGGCATCTCCATAGCCCAACTTAAGTCATTCACCTTTCTGACTACCATTTGTAAGGTTTCCAGCTCATTTTTCATGTTCTTCTACTTCAACAATTTGGACCAACAATCATCAGGACCTACAGTCTTCACTGTCTTTATCTTCCACTCAGCTTAGCTTAGAGCCTATCGTTCATCATTACCCTCTCAACTCCCTTGCCCCTCCCTTTGTATGCTGTTTTTCCTGTGTGATAGATGAGTCTGGAGGAAAACGCAAAACATGCTGGCCATATTCACTTTAAATTCATGACAACGAAGTTCAAGTGGGCTCTTGGTGTTGTGGGTAAAAGTAAATGTCCTACTCCATTCATTGTCTTTCTCTCCCATTTAACACCTTCTCATTTCTCCTCAAAAGACTTGAATAGTCACTTCACAAAAGAAAATGCCCAAGTAGTCATTAAATGCAGGGAAGAGTACTTAGTCATATTAGTCATTAAGAGAATAAAGATTAAAACTTTGATGGGGCACTTTGACATACCCATAAAAATGACCAGAGTGAAAAAGGCACATGATAGTACCAGGTATTGACAAGGGCATGTGACAATTGGATTGCCCTGCTGGAGGGAGTGAAAACTGATACAACCACTTTGGAAAACTACTTGGCTGAGCATACACTTTACCCTATGATTTACCCTACACCTATTGCATATACTGAACAGAAATGCTTACACTTGGGCACTAAAAAACATGCTTAAGCATCTTTATAGTAACATTAATATAACAACACAAGGAGTAAACAATCCAAATGCCCACCCATCAAGAATAGAATGGATACAGAAGCCGTGAAACAGTCATACAAAGGCATATTATAGGTCAATGAAAATGAATAGACTGTTTCTACATTTAACATCTTGTAAACAATGTTGAGTGAAAGAGGTCATACTATGTGATTCTAGTGTATAAGGTTCAAAAACAGCAAAGAAATCTATGGTTAGATTCGTGGTTACCTTGGAGAGGAAGCAGGGAGTGCTCACAGGGCTTGAGGGGGCTTCTGAGGTGCTGGCAGTGTTCTCTTTCCTAACCTATGAACCAGAGAACTTGTGAATACCTACTGAGTTTTGCACTCATGATTTGTGTACCCATTTTAATGTATGCTATACTTTCACAAAAAGTTATTATATATTGTACATATGTATATATGTATATATTTAATGTATATGTGTTCTTTCCTTGACACCACTTTTATCTCCAACTATTATTCAATTTATCTCCTTCACTGCTAGCAAAACCAAAAGGTGTTTATGTTTATAATCTCCAAGTTTTAAATCCCAATGTTCTCCTGCATTTGGTCTTGTTAGAGTCACCAGTGACACCATATAGCAAAATGTAACGGTCAGTCTCAGACCTCATTGTACCTGACCTGTAGACAGACACACATGATCCTTCTCTTAGGCACACCTTCTTCGCCTCATTTCCAGGACATTGCTCTTCTGGTTCTCTAACCTCTCTGGACACTCATCTCACTCTCCTTGGGCAGTCCCTCCTCATCTCCTAAACACTGACGTGCTCCTAGGTTTGGTTCATAGACCTCTTCTCTTCTGTATCTACATTCATTCCAGTTCTGTCCATTGATGGGTTTCTCAGCTTGTTTCTACCTATACATTGATGATTCCCCAATTTATATCTGCATCACTGATCTCTTTCCTGAAAGGCTTCATATATCCAACTGTCAACTTGATAGAGTCGCTTGGATGTTTAATGGGCTTCTCAGACATAAGACCTTCCCCCAGACTCCTCTCATCTCTTCCCATCCCCTCAACCTGCACCTTCTAACTTGTTCTAGGTGTTCAGGTCCAAGATCTTGCAGTAATCTTCAATTGCTCTCTTTCTCTTACTTCCCAGTCCCATCTATAAGCAAATCATTTATCTCTATCACTTTTCATCACCTCCAAAACTTTGGAGAAAGCCACTTCATTTCTCAGTTGAATGATTCCATTAGCCCACCCCGAATGCATTTTCTTGTTTCTGTCCTTATCTCCTTCTTTCAGGCAAGATCTACTCAGGACAGCAGAGACCACTCTATGAAGGCAAGCAGGAGTGCTCACAGGGCTTGAGGGGCTTCTGAGGTGCTGGCAGTGTTCTCTTTCCTAACCTATGAACCAGAGAACTTGTGAATACCTACTGAGTTTTGCACTCATGATTTGTGTACCCATTTTAATGTATGCTATACTTTCACAAAAAGTTATTATATATTGTACATATGTATATATGTATATATTTAATGTATATGTGTTCTTTCCTTGACACCACTTTTATCTCCAACTATTATTCAATTTATCTCCTTCACTGCTAGCAAAACCAAAAGGTGTTTATGTTTATAATCTCCAAGTTTTAAATCCCAATGTTCTCCTGCATTTGGTCTTGTTAGAGTCACCAGTGACACCATATAGCAAAATGTAACGGTCAGTCTCAGACCTCATTGTACCTGACCTGTAGACAGACACACATGATCCTTCTCTTAGGCACACCTTCTTCGCCTCATTTCCAGGACATTGCTCTTCTGGTTCTCTAACCTCTCTGGACACTCATCTCACTCTCCTTGGGCAGTCCCTCCTCATCTCCTAAACACTGACGTGCTCCTAGGTTTGGTTCATAGACCTCTTCTCTTCTGTATCTACATTCATTCCAGTTCTGTCCATTGATGGGTTTCTCAGCTTGTTTCTACCTATACATTGATGATTCCCCAATTTATATCTGCATCACTGATCTCTTTCCTGAAAGGCTTCATATATCCAACTGTCAACTTGATAGAGTCGCTTGGATGTTTAATGGGCTTCTCAGACATAAGACCTTCCCCCAGACTCCTCTCATCTCTTCCCATCCCCTCAACCTGCACCTTCTAACTTGTTCTAGGTGTTCAGGTCCAAGATCTTGCAGTAATCTTCAATTGCTCTTTTTCTCTTACTTCCCAGTCCCATCTATAAGCAAATCATTTATCTCTATCACTTTTCATCACCTCCAAAACTTTGGAGAAAGCCACTTCATTTCTCAGTTGAATGATTCCATTAGCCCACCCGAATGCATTTTCTTGTTTCTGTCCTTATCTCCTTCTTTCAGGCAAGATCTACTCAGGACAGCAGAGACCACTCTATGAAGCAAGATGACACTGGAAATCGGTTACATGGGTGAAAAAGGAGCTGAGAAAGCAAACAGGGCATGGGAGGCAGCCCTGAGGCTATCAACAGTGGGAAGCTGAGATCACTTGTAGACTGTTAGAGAAAACAGGAACCGGTGGTATCTGCACCCCCAGGCCAGAATTATTCTGAAAGAAGCTGCAGCCAAGGTAGGGTTGTTAGGTAATAGAGGTACAGAGCAGAGGCTAGTGAGGCCTCCAAAGGTGGGAAGAGGACTTGGTTTCTCCCTTCTTCCCAGCCTTCTAATCTCTCATCAGGCCTCTCATAGACTAGATCCTGCTGAAAGGATTACGCAGCTAATCCTAGTCCTCACAGGATCCTTGGAAACAGTTTACAAGGTCCAGTGAGGAGGGAAGCAACAGATCTGAGGCAAAGATGCCTAGGACCAGCATAGCCCTGCCCCCTTTGTCTACTTACCCACCAGGACAGATCCACATCCTGCCGCCTGAAGGCATTTGAGGGGTCTTCACTAAGAAGAAAATTAACATATGAATAATGCTAGATTAGGAATGAAAGTAAATCTTTAAATGAAAAAAAAATCACATTAAATTTTTAAAAGGCAGATAAATACCCCAAATATCTGACATAATTCAGAAAAAAAAATGATATTTTTATTAATTCCCTGGCCTATCTCTGTATGACTCTTTCTGCTATACGGTTTGGCTTCATATATCCTACTGTCAACTTGATAGAGTCGCTTGGATGTTTAATGGGCTTCTCAGACATAAGACCTTCCCCCAGACTCCTCTCATCTCTTCCCATCCCCTCAACCTGCACCTTCTAACTTGTTCTAGGTGTTCAGGTCCAAGATCTTGCAGTAATCTTCAATTGCTCTCTTTCTCTTACTTCCCAGTCCCATCTATAAGCAAATCATTTATCTCTATCACTTTTCATCACCTCCAAAACTTTGGAGAAAGCCACTTCATTTCTCAGTTGAATGATTCCATTAGCCCACCCCGAATGCATTTTCTTGTTTCTGTCCTTATCTCCTTCTTTCAGGCAAGATCTACTCAGGACAGCAGAGACCACTCTATGAAGCAAGATGACACTGGAAATCGGTTACATGGGTGAAAAAGGAGCTGAGAAAGCAAACAGGGCATGGGAGGCAGCCCTGAGGCTATCAACAGTGGGAAGCTGAGATCACTTGTAGACTGTTAGAGAAAACAGGAACCGGTGGTATCTGCACCCCCAGGCCAGAATTATTCTGAAAGAAGCTGCAGCCAAGGTAGGGTTGTTAGGTAATAGAGGTACAGAGCAGAGGCTAGTGAGGCCTCCAAAGGTGGGAAGAGGACTTGGTTTCTCCCTTCTTCCCAGCCTTCTAATCTCTCATCAGGCCTCTCATAGACTAGATCCTGCTGAAAGGATTACGCAGCTAATCCTAGTCCTCACAGGATCCTTGGAAACAGTTTACAAGGTCCAGTGAGGAGGGAAGCAACAGATCTGAGGCAAAGATGCCTAGGACCAGCATAGCCCTGCCCCCTTTGTCTACTTACCCACCAGGACAGATCCACATCCTGCCGCCTGAAGGCATTTGAGGGGTCTTCACTAAGAAGAAAATTAACATATGAATAATGCTAGATTAGGAATGAAAGTAAATCTTTAAATGAAAAAAAAATCACATTAAATTTTTAAAAGGCAGATAAATACCCCAAATATCTGACATAATTCAGAAAAAAAAATGATATTTTTATTAATTCCCTGGCCTATCTCTGTATGACTCTTTCTGCTATACGTTTTGGCTTCATATTCCTTATTATATTTTTCACATGGCAAGACTTATTCATAGAAGAACACAAAAGTCTTCTCTACTAGAGTTGATTATTTTTTTAAAGTATTATCAATATTTTAGAAAAGCTTCCTCTGCTTTTCATGATTTGTTATTGGTAGAGTAAATTTTTAGAACTGTAAAGTTGGAGAAAGCTCTATCAAATGTCTTTTGTATACAAACTCTAAGATTTTGGGATATTTCAAATTTTCTTTCACAGTGACTAATTTTTAACAATTTTGTGAGCTGACAACACAAGATCAAGATCCTGGTAAGTCAACACAGTAGGTGGCAGTCTGATTCCCAGAAGCCATTCTCACTCCAGGACAGCTGGCAATAACTCCCAGTAACATGGAAAGAACTGTGAAACACACAAACGTATTCCACTAAACTCAAAACTTACGAAATTGCCAACTCATTTTCCCTAGCTGACTCTCCAAAATTCCCATGGCCCTTTTAGCACTGAGAATTGATATGGTAGTAAAGTCAAGGAAGAGATTAAGTGGCCTTAACCATGACTGTGGTTACAACAGATACTTGTATAAATTTTACAGAGCATTTGACCATGTGATGCATTGCTGGGGTCTTGGAAGAGGCCACTGCAAGAGTAGAGTTCTAAAACTTAAGCTTCATTTATGATAAAGCTGGTCACCTTGACCACCTTCTTGGTCATCCACAGCAGAGTGGTCATTTTAAAGTATAAATTGAATTGTGGACCCCTCTGCTGGCTCATTGGCAAAGAATACACCTGCAAAGCAGGAGATGTGGGTTCGATCCCTGGGTTGGGATGATCCTCTGGAGAAGGAAATGGCAGTCCACTCCAGTATTCTTTCCTGGGAAATTTCATGCAGCCTAATGGAGGGTCACAAAGAGCCAGACACAACTTAGCGACTAAACAACAACTGCTCTAGGTGCTCAGGAGGTTCTACATCTCAATCAGAGTAAAAGTCAAAGTCCTTACAATGCAGGGCTCCATCACCTCTCACTGATCTGTCTCCCAGTCTCCTCTCTCTGGTTTCTGCTACCTAACACACTCTGGCTTTCTGCTGTTCCCATAGCATTCCCACCACAGGGCCTTGGCTCTTGCTTTCACTCTATCTGCAGCTCAATTCACCCAGACACATGCTTCTTTAACCTCTTTTCTTCCTTCAGGTCTGTCGACTCAAAAAACAGTCACAACCTAAAAGTTCAGAGTTGTGTTTTATTCAATGGTAATTTTTAGGACATCAAGTCTTGGAGACAGCATCTCAAGTGAACCTGAGAGAGCTGCTCTGAGGAGGTGAGGGGAGGAGCCAGGTTATACAGAAGTCTTGCAACAAAGGGCAGGTAGTCTTAACATCAAAAGATTATTGTTAATTAAAGAAAACTAGATATTCCAAGTTAAGGAATTTAGTGTTTTCTATTATAGGAAGATGCAAGAGTCTGGGTTCATTCCTTTGATATGCACCTCAGCTATCTGGGGCTTGCATCCTGTGTTTTCACATCCTGAGTTTCCTCAGGGCTCACTGTGGGCTGTGGCTGCAGTCATGATGGCTGCTAAATCACAGATATTCTCTACCTTCGTGAGTGCCTTTAGGATTCACCAGCTCACTTTGGAGGGCTGGAATCACCAATGACTGTGATATCCTTGTTTACTGATATGGCAGGATTATATTGGACTCACTTGGGTAATCCAGAATCAGATTGCTGGGGTCTTGGAAGAGGCCACTGCAAGAGTAGAGTTCTAAAACTTAAGCTTCATTTATGATAAAGCTGGTCACCTTGACCACCTTCTTGGTCATCCACAGCAGAGTGGTCATTTTAAAGTATAAATTGAATTGTGGACCCCTCTGCTGGCTCATTGGCAAAGAATACACCTGCAAAGCAGGAGATGTGGGTTCGATCCCTGGGTTGGGATGATCCTCTGGAGAAGGAAATGGCAGTCCACTCCAGTATTCTTTCCTGGGAAATTTCATGCAGCCTAATGGAGGGTCACAAAGAGCCAGACACAACTTAGCGACTAAACAACAACTGCTCTAGGTGCTCAGGAGGTTCTACATCTCAATCAGAGTAAAAGTCAAAGTCCTTACAATGCAGGGCTCCATCACCTCTCACTGATCTGTCTCCCAGTCTCCTCTCTCTGGTTTCTGCTACCTAACACACTCTGGCTTTCTGCTGTTCCCATAGCATTCCCACCACAGGGCCTTGGCTCTTGCTTTCACTCTATCTGCAGCTCAATTCACCCAGACACATGCTTCTTTAACCTCTTTTCTTCCTTCAGGTCTGTCGACTCAAAAAACAGTCACAACCTAAAAGTTCAGAGTTGTGTTTTATTCAATGGTAATTTTTAGGACATCAAGTCTTGGAGACAGCATCTCAAGTGAACCTGAGAGAGCTGCTCTGAGGAGGTGAGGGGAGGAGCCAGGTTATACAGAAGTCTTGCAACAAAGGGCAGGTAGTCTTAACATCAAAAGATTATTGTTAATTAAAGAAAACTAGATATTCCAAGTTAAGGAATTTAGTGTTTTCTATTATAGGAAGATGCAAGAGTCTGGGTTCATTCCTTTCATATGCATCTCAGCTATCTGGGGCAAGTATCCTGTGTTTTTCACATCCTGAGCTTCCTTGGGGCTCACTGTAGGCAGTGGCTGCAGTCATGATGGCTGCTAAATCACAGATATTCTCTACCTTCGTGAGTGCCTTTAGGATTCACCAGCTCACTTTGGAGGGCTGGAATCACCAATGACTGTGATATCCTTGTTTACTGATATGGCAGGAAATACTCCATTTCTCATTCTTCTGATTATATTGGACTCACTTGGGTAATCCAGAATCAGCCCTCCCTCGAGATCCGTAACATAATCACAAAGTCCCTTTTGCTGTGTAACCTAATATAGTCACAAGTTCTGGTGTTAGGATGTCAATATCTTTAGAAGGAAAGGGGCATCATTCTACATATGGCATCTTCCTATTAAGACCCTCTCTGATCATCCTTTTAAAATGCTGGGCATGGTGAGCTTCTTATCTTGCCCTTGCTTGAGAAGAAATATTTCTTGTGGTCCAAAAGTATGTGTGATGTTTGCTAAGTTAGAAACCTGTATCAGTCAGGGTTCTACCAGAACAACAGAGCTACTAGGAGATGTATACTCAGGAAGAGATTTATTGCAAGGAATTGACTTACGTGGTTGTGGAAGCTGGTGGAGCAAGGCCAAAATCTAAAGGGCAGGCTGTCAGGAAGGGAAGGCTGGAACTTTTGGACATGAGCTGAAGCTGTCACGCACACATGAACTTTCTTCTGGAAAGTTTCGGTTGTGCTCTCAAAACCTTTTAAGTGATTTAATCAGCTCCACCAGATTATCTAGGACAATCTTCCCTAAAGTCCTAATTATGGACTTTAGTTATCCTGTAAATATCTTTGCAGCAACACCTAGATTAGTATTGGAATGACAGGGGACCAAAACCTAGTCAATCATACCCATAAAACTGACCATTGCAGGATCTTTTATCTGGTTAAGTTAGTTTACTACAAATTTTTATCATATTATGGAGATGATCATTTAGTTTTCTTTCTTTAATGCACCACTATGGTGAACTGAAGACTAAAGTTTAATTTTTTTGGGGGGGTGGGGGGTGGGGTGGGGAGGGAGGGGGATGGGCAGGCCGCTTCTATTGGTCTTTCATTTCTCTATTTTCATCCGTCTTTGTTCTTTGGCTCCTGTGGGCCTCCCATCACAGTGGCCTCTGTTGTCGCAGAGCACTGGCTCTGGGGGCATGCCAGGGCTCTGGCTCGGTAATTGGGCACATCCATCCAGCTGCTCCACGGCAAGTGGGATTGTCGAGGCCAGGGATTGAACCGGCGCCCCTTGCACTGCAAGGCGGTGTCCTTACCCATTGAACCACCAGGGGAAGCCCTAAAGTTTAATTTTTAAAGTTAAAATCTATGCTTGATTCTTGGGGTAAAACTTGTTTGGTCATGATTTTATTAGTCTTATAATATATTGGTCTGGAATATATAGCGAGATTAAGTTTGCTCCCATTATACCTATGTGTTTTATATCTATGTAACTGTGATTGGGCTATACTTGCTTAGGGCTTCCCAGATGGTGCTAGTGGTAAAGAAACCACCTGCCAATGTAGGAGACGTTGGATTCCTGGGTTGGGAAGATCCCCTAGAGGAGGGCATGGCAATCCATGCCAATATTCTTGCCTAGAGAATCCCATGGACAGAGGGCCTGAAAGGCCACAGTCCATAGGGTTGCAAAGAGTCGGACAGAGCTGAAGCAACTAAGCATGCCTGCATGCACACTTGCTTGGGTGTGTTGTCTTCATTCACCTTTGGTATGTCAAAGTTAGTGAGTTCAGCTGAAAATGACAGAAAATTCAACTCTAGCTGATTGAAACACCAGCTCAAAGAGCTGAAGGGTACAGGCAGAAGGCTAACCTGAAGGCATGGTTGCATTCAGGGCTTAAATGCAATCAATAATCAATGCTCACTTTCTTTCCATCTCTTGGTTCCACTTTCTGCCTGTGTCAGCTTTAATCTCAGGGTCCATGTGGCAGGCAAATGGCTGCTCCAGGATCTACAGTGTTAGTATCAAGGACAACCTCTTCCCAGAAGTCACTGAAAACTCTCTTGGGTTTCCTTGTCTTTGTCTGGGTCACATAGCCATCCCTGAGTCATTCTCAGCCCTTAGGGAGAAACAAAGCTTGATGACTTGTGGGTGCAGCCCTGGAACTAGGGATGATGTCACCTTCCTTGGAAATAACATGGATTTAGAGTAGAGAAGAGAGGGCTCCCTCTGAGGAAAACCAGGATGTGGTTACTAGAAGGATGAATGAACTCTGAAGAGCAAAACAACAGATGTAAAGTTTACAGTGGTCTTTAGAACTGGCTCTGGGCATGCCAGGGCTCTGGCTCGTGGGCACATCCATCCAGCTGCTCCACGGCAAGTGGGATTGTCGAGGCCAGGGATTGAACCGGCGCCCCTTGCACTGCAAGGCGGTGTCCTTACCCATTGAACCACCAGGGGAAGCCCTAAAGTTTAATTTTTAAAGTTAAAATCTATGCTTGATTCTTGGGGTAAAACTTGTTTGGTCATGATTTTATTAGTCTTATAATATATTGGTCTGGAATATATAGCGAGATTAAGTTTGCTCCCATTATACCTATGTGTTTTATATCTATGTAACTGTGATTGGGCTATACTTGCTTAGGGTTTCCCAGATGGTGCTAGTGGTAAAGAAACCACCTGCCAATGTAGGAGACGTTGGATTCCTGGGTTGGGAAGATCCCCTAGAGGAGGGCATGGCAATCCATGCCAATATTCTTGCCTAGAGAATCCCATGGACAGAGGGCCTGAAAGGCCACAGTCCATAGGGTTGCAAAGAGTCGGACAGAGCTGAAGCAACTAAGCATGCCTGCATGCACACTTGCTTGGGTGTGTTGTCTTCATTCACCTTTGGTATGTCAAAGTTAGTGAGTTCAGCTGAAAATGACAGAAAATTCAACTCTAGCTGATTGAAACACCAGCTCAAAGAGCTGAAGGGTACAGGCAGAAGGCTAACCTGAAGGCATGGTTGCATTCAGGGCTTAAATGCAATCAATAATCAATGCTCACTTTCTTTCCATCTCTTGGTTCCACTTTCTGCCTGTGTCAGCTTTAATCTCAGGGTCCATGTGGCAGGCAAATGGCTGCTCCAGGATCTACAGTGTTAGTATCAAGGACAACCTCTTCCCAGAAGTCACTGAAAACTCTCTTGGGTTTCCTTGTCTTTGTCTGGGTCACATAGCCATCCCTGAGTCATTCTCAGCCCTTAGGGAGAAACAAAGCTTGATGACTTGTGGGTGCAGCCCTGGAACTAGGGATGATGTCACCTTCCTTGGAAATAACATGGATTTAGAGTAGAGAAGAGAGGGCTCCCTCTGAGGAAAACCAGGATGTGGTTACTAGAAGGATGAATGAACTCTGAAGAGCAAAACAACAGATGCCTACTCTGTTATGCCAGGCTAACAAAATGGATTGGGAAGCTTTCCATCTTTTGTTTCATGCTTTATAACCATTTAAATAACAGGAGTTATTTGTTCCTTGAAGGTTTGCTATAACTCACTGTTAAATCCCTTCTGGGCCTGATGCCATTTTTAGAAGTATATCTTTGATGATCTGATTTCATCCATGGGTATTAGCATTTTTACCTCTTCTTGAGCCATTAAGGGAATAAATAAATGAAAGAAGCAGCATTTGGTTTTATTTACTAAGTCTACATTTGTTTCTCATTTCATTAATTTCTTCTTTTATCTCTATTAATTCCTCATTTTTATAGAAGTTTTATCTTTTTCCTCTAGTTTTCCTTTTCCCAGTTGCTTGGATTCAATTATCTTTCCTGATTTGTAATAAATGTGTTCAAGGCTATGCATTTTTCTATAAATACTGCATTGGCCTTGAGAATTTGTTTCATTATATGATGTTCTCAGTGTCATTAATGACTAATCAGTCATTTCAGTTTTGAGTTTCTCTTTAACCCTAAAATTACATATAACAGTGTTTTAAATTTTCCAAGTTATTGAGTTATTGTTATATTGTTTTCCTACACTTTTGTATTTGATTCTTGTGTTTTTTTTTTTTAAAATTGTAGTCAGAAAATGTAGTCCAAATGATTTCCACTTTTTGGGATTAAAATCTTACCTCTAAGCCAATTTTAAGGGATGGTCAATTTTTGTAAATTGCACCATGTGCCTATGTGCATGCTAAGTCACTTCAGTTTTGTAAGACTTTGTGACCCTATGGCCCACGAGGTCCCTCTGTCTGTGGGATTCTCCAGCAAGATTCCTGGAGTGGGTTGCCATACCCTTCTCCAGGGGATCTTCCAACCCAGGGATTGAACCAGCATCTCATTATATCTCCTGCATTCACAGGTAGATTCTTTACCATTGGGCTTCCCAGATGGAATTAGTGGTAAAGAAAACATCTGGGAAGCCCTAAATGTACCACAGACTAAAGAATGGGTAATGTGTATTCTCAGTTCAATAAAATTTCTGATATAACTCTCAAATCAAAATCTCAGTTCAGTAAATTTTCTTATGTAACTCTCAGGTCAAAATTTCAATTACATGATTCAGATTCTCCTATAACTATTCTTATTTTTACTTGATCTATCAATTTTTGAATAGGCATATAAAAATCAAGTATCATTACAAGTTTGACAATTTCTCTTTGTAGTTCTAAATCTTTTCTTTTAAATTCTGATACTCAGCTTTTTACAATTTTTAGAAGTATATCTTTTGGATGATTTTGATTTCATCCATGGGTATTAGCATTTTTACCTCTTCTTGAGCCATTAAGGGAATAAATAAATGAAAGAAGCAGCATTTGGTTTTATTTACTAAGTCTACATTTGTTTCTCATTTCATTAATTTCTTCTTTTATCTCTATTAATTCCTCATTTTTATAGAAGTTTTATCTTTTTCCTCTAGTTTTCCTTTTCCCAGTTGCTTGGATTCAATTATCTTTCCTGATTTGTAATAAATGTGTTCAAGGCTATGCATTTTTCTATAAATACTGCATTGGCCTTGAGAATTTGTTTCATTATATGATGTTCTCAGTGTCATTAATGACTAATCAGTCATTTCAGTTTTGAGTTTCTCTTTAACCCTAAAATTACATATAACAGTGTTTTAAATTTTCCAAGTTATTGAGTTATTGTTATATTGTTTTCCTACACTTTTGTATTTGATTCTTGTGTTTTTTTTTTTAAACATTGTAGTCAGAAAATGTAGTCCAAATGATTTCCACTTTTTGGGATTAAAATCTTACCTCTAAGCCAATTTTAAGGGATGGTCAATTTTTGTAAATTGCACCATGTGCCTATGTGCATGCTAAGTCACTTCAGTTTTGTAAGACTTTGTGACCCTATGGCCCACGAGGTCCCTCTGTCTGTGGGATTCTCCAGCAAGATTCCTGGAGTGGGTTGCCATACCCTTCTCCAGGGGATCTTCCAACCCAGGGATTGAACCAGCATCTCATTATATCTCCTGCATTCACAGGTAGATTCTTTACCATTGGGCTTCCCAGATGGAATTAGTGGTAAAGAAAACATCTGGGAAGCCCTAAATGTACCACAGACTAAAGAATGGGTAATGTGTATTCTCAGTTCAATAAAATTTCTGATATAACTCTCAAATCAAAATCTCAGTTCAGTAAATTTTCTTATGTAACTCTCAGGTCAAAATTTCAATTACATGATTCAGATTCTCCTATAACTATTCTTATTTTTACTTGATCTATCAATTTTTGAATAGGCATATAAAAATCAAGTATCATTACAAGTTTGACAATTTCTCTTTGTAGTTCTAAATCTTTTTCTTTTTAAATTCTGATACTCAGCTGTTTAGTACAAAATTTACTTGGTTGTCAAAATCTTCTTGGTAGATTACACTTTTTCAGTACTTTTACTTTAAATTCTACTTAATGAAAGTTGCTCGATCATGTCCAACTCTTTGTGACCAATGGAGTCCCCACCAATGGAGGGGAATTCTCTAGGCAAGAATACTGGAGTGGGTAGCCGATCTCTTCTCTAGGGGATCTCTCCAACCCAGGGACTGAACCCACGTCTCTCACATTGCAGGAAGACTCTTCACCATCTGAGCCACCAGGGAAGCAATAAATTCTATTTAATCAGATTAATATGTAATGTGGATTCATTTTTTATTTTGTTTAATTAGCATATACTCATTTTCCATTACTTTATTTTAATCTTCTTTGAATTATATTTTTAAAATGTGAAAAATAGCTGCATTGCATAAATACATGTGTATGTATATTTATGTATGTTGTTGAGATTTCTTTCATCCATTCTTAGAGTCTCTGTCATTTAATAGAGCCATATAACCAATTCACATTCGCTAAGACAAATTTTAACGTTTGGATTTCTTCTCTGCTTTCTGTTTGATTGATCAAATTTCCTTTATTTCTTTTTCTGTTTTTTTTCCTAAGTTATAAATATGACTGCTACTATTCTAGTGTTCTAAGTTTTTAATAAATTTATTTCAACATTTTTTATTCCAATAGTATCTTAAACCTCCTCCTATCTTTCATATTTTGTTGAAACTTTAGTTTCAAGTGTTATTAGTTTATTTCTATATTTCTAAACTAAATAATTTCTTAAAATTGTATGAAGTTTTATGAATTTATTTTCATTTATTTTTCAGATTCTTAGACATTTACTGGTTTATTTTCTTTTTTTAAAAAAAGAGAACAAACTATTGTTGTTGTTCAACCACCAAGCTGTGTCTGACTCTCTGCAAACCCTTGAACTGCAGCATGCCAGTCTCCTCTGTCCTTCACTATCTCCCTGAGTTTGCTCAAACTTATGTCCATTGAATCGATGATGCTATCCAACCATCTCACCCTCTGTAGCCCTCTTCTCTTCTTGCCCTCAATCTTTCCCAGCATCAAGGTCTTTTCCAGTGAGTTAGCTCTTTGCATCAGGTGGCCAAACCATTAGAGCTTCATCATTAGCACCAGTCTTTCCCATGAACATTCAGGATTGATTTCCTCTAGAATTGACTGGTTTGATCTTCTTGTAGTCCAAGGGAAAAACCATAGCTTTGACTATGTGGACTTTTGTAGGCAAAGCGATGTCTCTTCCTTTAGATACAGTATCTAGGTTTGTCATAGATTTTCTTCGAAGGATCAAGTGTCTTTTTAATTTTGTGACTGCAGTCGTCATCTGCATTGATTTTGGAGCCCAAGAAAATGAAACCTGACGCTGTTTTGCACATTTTCTCCACCTATTTGCCGTGAAGTGATAGGATTGGATTTGTGGTTATATTTGGTGGTGAAAATAAAGTCTGATGCTATAAAAAACAATATTGCATAGGAACCTGGAATGTTAGGTCTATGAATCAAGGTAAATTGGATGTGGTCAAATAGGAGATGTCAAGAGTGAACATCAGCATTTTAGGAATCAGTGAACTAAAATAGATGGGAATGGGTGAGTTTAATTCAGATGACCATTATACCTACTACTGTGGACAAGAATCCCTTAGAAAGAATGGAGCATCCTTCATAGTCAACAAAAGATTCCAAAATGTAATACTTGGTTGGAATCTCAAAAATGATAGTGATCTTGGTTCATTTCCAAGGCAAACCATCCAATATCACAGTAATCCAAGTCTATGCCCCAACCTCTAATGCTGAAGAAGCTGAGGTGAATGATTCTGTGAAGACCTGCAAGACCTCCTAGAACTAACACCAAAAAAAGATGTCCTTTTCATCATAGGGCACTAGAATGCAAAAGTAGGAAGTTAGGAGATACCTGGAACAACAGGCAAGTTTGGCCTTAGGGTACAAAATGAAGCAGGGAAAAGGCTAATAGAGCTTTGCCAAGAGAATTCACTGGTCATAGCAAATACTCTCTTCCAATAATGCAAGAGATAACTCTACACATGGACATCAGCAGTTGGTCAGCATCGAAATCAGATTGATTATATTCTTTGCAGCCTTCACTATCTCCCTGAGTTTGCTCAAACTTATGTCCATTGAATCGATGATGCTATCCAACCATCTCACCCTCTGTAGCCCTCTTCTCTTCTTGCCCTCAATCTTTCCCAGCATCAAGGTCTTTTCCAGTGAGTTAGCTCTTTGCATCAGGTGGCCAAACCATTAGAGCTTCATCATTAGCACCAGTCTTTCCCATGAACATTCAGGATTGATTTCCTCTAGAATTGACTGGTTTGATCTTCTTGTAGTCCAAGGGAAAAACCATAGCTTTGACTATGTGGACTTTTGTAGGCAAAGCGATGTCTCTTCCTTTAGATACAGTATCTAGGTTTGTCATAGATTTTCTTCGAAGGATCAAGTGTCTTTTTAATTTTGTGACTGCAGTCGTCATCTGCATTGATTTTGGAGCCCAAGAAAATGAAACCTGACGCTGTTTTGCACATTTTCTCCACCTATTTGCCGTGAAGTGATAGGATTGGATTTGTGGTTATATTTGGTGGTGAAAATAAAGTCTGATGCTATAAAAAACAATATTGCATAGGAACCTGGAATGTTAGGTCTATGAATCAAGGTAAATTGGATGTGGTCAAATAGGAGATGTCAAGAGTGAACATCAGCATTTTAGGAATCAGTGAACTAAAATAGATGGGAATGGGTGAGTTTAATTCAGATGACCATTATACCTACTACTGTGGACAAGAATCCCTTAGAAAGAATGGAGCATCCTTCATAGTCAACAAAAGATTCCAAAATGTAATACTTGGTTGGAATCTCAAAAATGATAGTGATCTTGGTTCATTTCCAAGGCAAACCATCCAATATCACAGTAATCCAAGTCTATGCCCCAACCTCTAATGCTGAAGAAGCTGAGGTGAATGATTCTGTGAAGACCTGCAAGACCTTCTAGAACTAACACCAAAAAAAGATGTCCTTTTCATCATAGGGCACTAGAATGCAAAAGTAGGAAGTTAGGAGATACCTGGAACAACAGGCAAGTTTGGCCTTAGGGTACAAAATGAAGCAGGGAAAAGGCTAATAGAGCTTTGCCAAGAGAATTCACTGGTCATAGCAAATACTCTCTTCCAATAATGCAAGAGATAACTCTACACATGGACATCAGCAGTTGGTCAGCATCGAAATCAGATTGATTATATTCTTTGCAGCTGAAGGTGGAGAAGTTCTGTACAGTCAGCAAAAAACAAGACCTGGAGCTGACTGTGGCTTAGATCATCAGATCCTTATTGCCAAATTCAGGCTCAAATCAAGGAAAGTAAGGAAAACTGCTAGGTCATACAGGTATGACCTAAATCAAACCCCTTATGATTATACAGTGGAGGTGATGATAAAGTCAAGGGACTGGATCTGGTAGACAGAGTGCCTGCAGAACTATGGACAGAGGTTTGTAACCAAACCTTTGGAGGTGATGACCAAAACCATCCCAAAGCAAAAGAAATGCAAGAGGGCATAGTGGCTTTCTAAGGAGGCTTTACAAATAGCTGAGAAAAGAAGAGAAGCAAAAGACAAAGGAGAAAGGGAAAGATATACGCAACTGAATGCAGAGTTCCAGAGAATAGCAAGGAGAGATAAGAAAGCCTTCTCAAGTGACCAATGCAAAAAAAACCCTGTAACTTTTCTTTTTTGAATTCTTTTTTTGGTTATTTCTTAGTGTATAATTGTTTCTTCAGGGAGAGTGAATGGATAGTAAATTTGCTTTGTCCTTTATTATCAGAAAGTATCTTAGATTCATTTTAATGCTGATAGGTTGGTATAGAATTGCAGGTTCCAGATAATCCAGAAGCACAGAGAAATTCTTTTTCATTTTGTAATATTTCAAAATGTCATAGGATGTGTTTTCTTCTTACCACTTGGTGGGTCTCTTTATAGTTTAAGGACTCAGCTCTCAATTTTTCTATAATTTAAAATATTTAAAAATCGTATCCTGGACTTCCCTGATGGTCCAGTAGGTAAAGAGTCTGCCTTGCAGTGCAAGGTGCACTGGTTCGATCCCTGGCCTGGGAAGATTCCAAGTGCGGGAGGGTGGCTGGACTGGTGTGTCCAATTATGAGCCAGCACCCTGAAGTGCATGCACCCAGACGCAGTGCTCTGCAGTGAGAGAGGCCACTGTGATGGAAGGCCCACACAGGCCAAAGAATAAAAAAGATGGATGAAAATAGACATAAATAAAACAGGCATGATGGGGAAAAGAAGAAAAAAAATCATACCCTTAGTGATTACATCATCTCTAGTCTCTATTATCTCAGCCTAAAATTCTTATATGATAAATACAAGATTTAGTATTTTCTCATATTTTTCTTTATCTCTTTAGTCAGCAAAAAACAAGACCTGGAGCTGACTGTGGCTTAGATCATCAGATCCTTATTGCCAAATTCAGGCTCAAATCAAGGAAAGTAAGGAAAACTGCTAGGTCATACAGGTATGACCTAAATCAAACCCCTTATGATTATACAGTGGAGGTGATGATAAAGTCAAGGGACTGGATCTGGTAGACAGAGTGCCTGCAGAACTATGGACAGAGGTTTGTAACCAAACCTTTGGAGGTGATGACCAAAACCATCCCAAAGCAAAAGAAATGCAAGAGGGCATAGTGGCTTTCTAAGGAGGCTTTACAAATAGCTGAGAAAAGAAGAGAAGCAAAAGACAAAGGAGAAAGGGAAAGATATACGCAACTGAATGCAGAGTTCCAGAGAATAGCAAGGAGAGATAAGAAAGCCTTCTCAAGTGACCAATGCAAAAAAAACCCTGTAACTTTTCTTTTTTGAATTCTTTTTTTGGTTATTTCTTAGTGTATAATTGTTTCTTCAGGGAGAGTGAATGGATAGTAAATTTGCTTTGTCCTTTATTATCAGAAAGTATCTTAGATTCATTTTAATGCTGATAGGTTGGTATAGAATTGCAGGTTCCAGATAATCCAGAAGCACAGAGAAATTCTTTTTCATTTTGTAATATTTCAAAATGTCATAGGATGTGTTTTCTTCTTACCACTTGGTGGGTCTCTTTATAGTTTAAGGACTCAGCTCTCAATTTTTCTATAATTTAAAATATTTAAAAATCGTATCCTGGACTTCCCTGATGGTCCAGTAGGTAAAGAGTCTGCCTTGCAGTGCAAGGTGCACTGGTTCGATCCCTGGCCTGGGAAGATTCCAAGTGCCGCAGAGTGGCTGGACTGGTGTGTCCAATTATGAGCCAGCACCCTGAAGTGCATGCACCCAGACGCAGTGCTCTGCAGTGAGAGAGGCCACTGTGATGGAAGGCCCACACAGGCCAAAGAATAAAAAAGATGGATGAAAATAGACATAAATAAAACAGGCATGATGGGGAAAAGAAGAAAAAAAATCATACCCTTAGTGATTACATCATCTCTAGTCTCTATTATCTCAGCCTAAAATTCTTATATGATAAATACAAGATTTAGTATTTTCTCATATTTTTCTTTATCTCTTTGTATTTTCACTCTAACTTCTAGGCCATTTCCTTAACTTTATTTTCTTGTTTTTTATTTTCAAGGATGATTTCTTTTTATTTGATTTCTTTTTTTCTATAAAATCTACTCTTATTTCATAAATGCAAACTCTTTTGGATATCTCAGAAGACACAATCTAGAATTCTTTCAAAGTTCCGTGCTGTCTCCTACATGATCACTAGTTCCTCTAGGATGAATTATTTTGATTTTTCATTTTGTTCCTTCCTCATGCTCTTGGCATGCCTCAAAGGGGATTCATGTTGGTCATTTCAGATTTGTAAATTTAAAATGAGGTTGATTAATATATTCAAGAAACTGGTGTGAGTTTCTTTTGACTGTATAGTCTTGCTTCCAGGATAGGCCTTTCTTGGAAAGGAGACTCTCTGTAGCTCTGTGTAACTGAGAGAGTGGGATGGGCCTGTACACGGTTGAATTCATTTTAGGAAGAGTGAGGAGACCACAGACAGATAGGCTGGGATTTTGTGGTTACCAGAGTAAGGAAGACATTATTCTCTGTGTGAATTATTTTAACAGACTTTATTGCTGAGCATGGCAGTCTCCTTGTCTTGTCTTTTCCACTTCCCATGTCTGTTGCAGAAATCTGACTCTGTTATGCTTCTCTGGCCTCAATATCAACATAGTCATCCCTCCTGCATCAGTTTTCTAGTGCTATGTAACAAAACTCCCCACAGCTTAGTGCCTTAACACAACAATAATTTCTCATGACCCTATGAGTTTCTTGAGATCATGCTTCTGCTCCACATGGCATTGACTGGGTCCACTCACATTTCTGCCAGCAGTTAGGCTGGGTTGGAAAGTCCAAGAAAGCCTCCCTCTCATGTCTGGGGCCTTGGTGCTGTGCGGCGTTGTCTACTTAAGCACCTATTTTTTTCCACCAGCTGGCCTCTTTCTCTACTTTTTTTTTTTTTTTTTTAAATCTTCTAGAGCCTCTTTTTCCAGAAGGATAGGGTAGATTTCCTTACAGAATGGTGGCCAGGGTCCAAGTGGGAGTATTCTAAACAGACACACCTCCCGAATTGCATCAGGCTTGCTGATATCCTATTGGTCAAGGCAAGTCATATTGACAAGTCCAAAGTCAACCTATAGGGAACTCCACAAAGACGTGACGACTGAGATGGATGGCTCACTGCCACCCATGTGACAGTTGATCACACCTTCTCAGGTAGATCTTTCATGTTGTTTAGAAAGCAGTCCACCAGGCTTCCATATCAGGGGAAAAGTTCACAGGCTATCACTCTCTATATGCTGGGAGATGAAGGGGCTGGCCAGCCATTTGTTAATTCATCTGTTTCTTCCCTGATGTTTTCACCATGGCTTGCTCCCTGCTGCCTATACTTGAATCTCTCTAAGAGTCTGTGGAAAAGGACAGTTTACGTCTCTTTAGCCAATTTCTTCTGTGCTGATTTAGCCACTCTGTTTTTCTGCATAGATCTGATGCTATCTGCTTTGAAAGTCTGCCAGTTTTTGGATCTCCTATGATGCAATAATTTCTAGTTTTATTGGGTTGAGATGGATGTATTCTTTTCACTTATCTTTTCTATTATTTCAGTGGAACTTGAAGAAGAATTGGAAAGTTTGCATGTGCTTCAAGCACCATCTTGGGTCACAGGAACAACCCAAACACTGCAAGGTGTATTCATTTTGCAAAAAGGAAAAGAAAAGTCATGAGATTCCTGTCACGATGGGTGTGTGCTCACAAGACAGAAAGACAACTGGTGGGCGGATGACATGACCCTTCTGCTTTGGGCCAGTTCTGAGACGTTGGAGATCCTTCAGCTTTTTTTTTCCTCAGGAATCCAGGTTGATGAGTTAATGCTGATTGCTGTGATTCAAGCCTCTGCTGGGACTAGGACTTAGACCTTGGGGCTGGATTTTTAGATGATCTAGTTCAGAATCCTGTTTTGCCATTAAAGAAACAGGGAACAGAGATGGGAACAAGGTCACCCCACAGATTAGCAGCAGAACTGGGGTTTGAACTTGGGCCCCTGGGGAATTAATCCAGTCACTCCAGCACACACTTCCACATCTTGCCCTAATTTACAGTCACCCCTAAGAACCGGATGTCCCACCATGAGCCTCTTTTTCCAGAAGGATAGGGTAGATTTCCTTACAGAATGGTGGCCAGGGTCCAAGTGGGAGTATTCTAAACAGACACACCTCCCGAATTGCATCAGGCTTGCTGATATCCTATTGGTCAAGGCAAGTCATATTGACAAGTCCAAAGTCAACCTATAGGGAACTCCACAAAGACGTGACGACTGAGATGGATGGCTCACTGCCACCCATGTGACAGTTGATCACACCTTCTCAGGTAGATCTTTCATGTTGTTTAGAAAGCAGTCCACCAGGCTTCCATATCAGGGGAAAAGTTCACAGGCTATCACTCTCTATATGCTGGGAGATGAAGGGGCTGGCCAGCCATTTGTTAATTCATCTGTTTCTTCCCTGATGTTTTCACCATGGCTTGCTCCCTGCTGCCTATACTTGAATCTCTCTAAGAGTCTGTGGAAAAGGACAGTTTACGTCTCTTTAGCCAATTTCTTCTGTGCTGATTTAGCCACTCTGTTTTTCTGCATAGATCTGATGCTATCTGCTTTGAAAGTCTGCCAGTTTTTGGATCTCCTATGATGCAATAATTTCTAGTTTTATTGGGTTGAGATGGATGTATTCTTTTCACTTATCTTTTCTATTATTTCAGTGGAACTTGAAGAAGAATTGGAAAGTTTGCATGTGCTTCAAGCACCATCTTGGGTCACAGGAACAACCCAAACACTGCAAGGTGTATTCATTTTGCAAAAAGGAAAAGAAAAGTCATGAGATTCCTGTCACGATGGGTGTGTGCTCACAAGACAGAAAGACAACTGGTGGGCGGATGACATGACCCTTCTGCTTTGGGCCAGTTCTGAGACGTTGGAGATCCTTCAGCTTTTTTTTTCCTCAGGAATCCAGGTTGATGAGTTAATGCTGATTGCTGTGATTCAAGCCTCTGCTGGGACTAGGACTTAGACCTTGGGGCTGGATTTTTAGATGATCTAGTTCAGAATCCTGTTTTGCCATTAAAGAAACAGGGAACAGAGATGGGAACAAGGTCACCCCACAGATTAGCAGCAGAACTGGGGTTTGAACTTGGGCCCCTGGGGAATTAATCCTACAGTCACTCCAGCACACACTTCCCCACATCTTGCCCTAATTTACAGCTCTGAACACCCCCTAAGAGAAGCCCAGGATGTCCCCCTACCCCAGGATGCCCAGAGAGGAAGGATTTGAGGCTTGAGGTGCCCCAAATGAGACAAATGTCTGTCTGGCTCCCCCTCCCCAAAAAAGCAATTCTTAGAGCTGAGGGTGACGGCACCATGGCTCATACGTGCTCCACCCCCCTCCAGAACCCTCTCTCCCCCACTTGGTTATCTATTTACCTATCTATTTACGTGAGACTTTTTTTTTTTCCCAGTGAATTACGTCTGCAAGGCAGTAAAATGTTATGTATTTGCAAGGCCCATAATCTTTAAAAGCCCAGTGATGCCAGCTCCAGACAGCAGCAAGCTCCCTCCAGTATGTTAATAGATAGTATTAGGGCAATAATGAAAACACTTGAGACAAGTAAGCTCCTATCAAAAGCTGAGTAATAGGGCTTCGCCGAGTGAATCACAATGCAGAAGAGATTAAGGCGTCTGCCGTTGTGCAGTGTCTATTCAGACTAACAGCTGCTCCGTTTCTGATTAAAATAGGGTTGGGGAGACCTCTTCGAACAAGTCCCCTTTCTATCCTGCCCTGTTCTCCTCCATCCCACCTTTATCCTCACGCGCCCGGCACCTTCCTTAGCACTTTGCCTCGACCATCCAGACACACACAGACTCACACACACACACACACAGCCACCGACGCCAACACACAGCCACATGGAGGCATCCAAGCACGTACACGCACAACATCCTTGCACACAGGCGCCCATGGAACAGTCTCACACACTCTTGGCCCCAGCCAGTCTCTCACACGTGTTGAATTACAATCTGTCACAAACATAGTTTCACATACACATTAAATTCCAATCTGCCATTCACACGCTCTACACACACAGAGTCACAACCAGACAGAGACAATCTAACCAGAGCCATGGACCCACACATATCCGGCTAGACACGTCCACACAGAGCAAGTCCGCCATGTGCAGAACCACACTTGTGATCACAGTCAGACACACACCCATGGGCAATGACCATGAGCCCTCCTACCCACATAAAACCCTGGTCACAAATGCTCACAGGAGGTCAGGGGCTTGCACATGAACCTGTCCCGGGCATGTATTAAGGGAAGCTTCTCCTTACATGCAGATGCAGGACTGGTCTGCAACCCCCCAGCTGCAAACGTCGTGTAGTGCAAGCCAGGTATACATCCAGGCCAACACTCAGGCATAGATACTGCTCGGCACGCTCCACAAAGTGACCCGAGATGCAACAAGGCTTGACTGCAAGCCAAGAGCTGCCTCCTGAGCTGGTTCAGTGGCCTCATGAGAATGAAAATCCTCAGGGGTTGGGTACCAGGTTCTGCCTTCTTCAATCCCTGCAAGACTGTGGCATGAAGGGAGAGACGGAATCATTTCTGTGGCACCTAAGATATAGAACCCTGACCTTGGATGGGACTGTGGATTTAGACCTAGGAAAGCTTAGAGCTTTCTAAGGGTGAAGTGGCTACTTCAGGACGTGGTGAGTTGTCTGTCAGTGGAGGTGTCATGTGCAGGCAGGCAAGGAGGCGGAAGAGGCCTCCTGCATTAAACCAGGGTGAGCAGCATGCTTTGGAAGTCCATCCCAATCCTGATTCTGTGCCCAGTTTCTGTGTGCCCCCTGCTGAGTGTCTATTCAGACTAACAGCTGCTCCGTTTCTGATTAAAATAGGGTTGGGGAGACCTCTTCGAACAAGTCCCCTTTCTATCCTGCCCTGTTCTCCTCCATCCCACCTGTATCCTCACGCGCCCCGCACCTTCCTTAGCACTTTGCCTCGACCATCCAGACACACACAGACTCACACACACACACACACAGCCACCGACGCCAACACACAGCCACATGGAGGCATCCAAGCACGTACACGCACAACATCCTTGCACACAGGCGCCCATGGAACAGTCTCACACACTCTTGGCCCCAGCCAGTCTCTCACACGTGTTGAATTACAATCTGTCACAAACATAGTTTCACATACACATTAAATTCCAATCTGCCATTCACACGCTCTACACACACAGAGTCACAACCAGACAGAGACAATCTAACCAGAGCCATGGACCCACACATATCCGGCTAGACACGTCCACACAGAGCAAGTCCGCCATGTGCAGAACCACACTTGTGATCACAGTCAGACACACACCCATGGGCAATGACCATGAGCCCTCCTACCCACATAAAACCCTGGTCACAAATGCTCACAGGAGGTCAGGGGCTTGCACATGAACCTGTCCCGGGCATGTATTAAGGGAAGCTTCTCCTTACATGCAGATGCAGGACTGGTCTGCAACCCCCCAGCTGCAAACGTACGTGTAGTGCAAGCCAGGTATACATCCAGGCCAACACTCAGGCATAGATACTGCTCGGCACGCTCCACAAAGTGACCCGAGATGCAACAAGGCTTGACTGCAAGCCAAGAGCTGCCTCCTGAGCTGGTTCAGTGGCCTCATGAGAATGAAAATCCTCAGGGGTTGGGTACCAGGTTCTGCCTTCTTCAATCCCTGCAAGACTGTGGCATGAAGGGAGAGACGGAATCATTTCTGTGGCACCTAAGATATAGAACCCTGACCTTGGATGGGACTGTGGATTTAGACCTAGGAAAGCTTAGAGCTTTCTAAGGGTGAAGTGGCTACTTCAGGACGTGGTGAGTTGTCTGTCAGTGGAGGTGTCATGTGCAGGCAGGCAAGGAGGCGGAAGAGGCCTCCTGCATTAAACCAGGGTGAGCAGCATGCTTTGGAAGTCCATCCCAATCCTGATTCTGTGCCCTGAGTTTCTGTGTGTCTTCTTCCCCCAGCCTTGACTCCCTCAGTGACTCCTCCGCCCCAGCGCTCCAGATGGGACCTTCTGCTTCTGATCCCCTTTACATGATTTCTCTCCCAAGATCACCTGTAAGCTGACGATTTCAACTTCTTTAAACCTCTGAGATCCTGACTCTGGGCTCCATGGGAGATACAGGTGTAGTAAGCTTGGGAATTATTCAAATACTCAACATCTACCTCATCCCAAGGGACCTGGCAGGGCCTTTGAGCCTGACTTGCGAGTCTCCTAGATGGAAGGCACTGGGTTACAGAGCCAGGAACACCGGCTATGGGCAGCTAGGAGAATCTTAGGCAGCTGATCAGTCTCAGGGCAGGTTTTAGACAAATTGGAGAACGTTCCGTCTAACGTTGCACTTGGCAGCCTCAGTCTGTAGCTAGTGGCTACACTCCACTTCTCTTTCAGTCTCCTCTCCCTGGGCACTCATCTTTACCCTGTGTGGCATCTCACTATGCCTTTTCCCCTAAGAAGACCGTTCCCTCAAATCCTGTGTTTTTGGGATGCCTGACCTTGGATGGGACTGTGGATTTAGACCTAGGAAAGCTTAGAGCTTTCTAAGGGTGAAGGATGCCATCTGGGATGCCTTCCCCCAGTCCCTACAGTGACATCTGCAGTTGCCTCAAACCCACCCTCCCAGCCTGAACAAACCATCCTCAAAAAAAGGTCTCAGAACCCCTGGCTAGAACCTGTCCTGCTCCCATAGCCAAGGTCTTTCTCCTGTACCATCTGTTGTCCACCTGAAGGGTAGGGCTAGGTAAAGTAGGCATGCTACTCAAAGGGGTGGAGCCAGGAAGGCCCCAAAGCTGGACGAAGCAGAAGAGAATCAGCTCCTGGGTGAGCAGAGTCAACGGCCTCGTTGGGAAAATAATGTTCAGGTTCAACTATAGTATGATCTGGAGGCCTGGGGACCAGGCCTAAAGCAATTTGGCTAGAGTGGGGCCCATTCGCTGAAGTTGGCTGAAATGCAGCAGCTTATGTGTGACCCAAGAAGTCATGGTCCTGAGCTGCCCCAGACAATGGATGTTTGACTGAGATGGGACTCGTGTGTGAGCAGGTTCAGAACAAGCCAGGAGTGTCTGGGAGGCTGGCCAGGAGCTCTACTGAGGTCCGAAGCCCACGTTTAGGAGACTGTATGGATGACTGCCTTAAAGGTCATGACTTAAGCAGACCTCAAGGGTCGTACCCAGAGGGTGAGGCCGAAAGCAAGAGAATGAGGAAGTAGGGTCCATCCAAAATCAGAAATTCAAAATCTAAATGGCTCAGAAGAGTCCTTCAGAAGGAGGGAGGTCTTCTTTTCATGGGGCCTGGTAGGATCTGGGTTCCAGGAACTTGTCTGGGTCCTGAAAGGAGTCAGGAAATGTTGACATTCTCTATCAAGCACCTTGGTCATCTGTCTACTTGTCTCCCTCACTAGACAGGGAATGCCTCTAGGAAAGACCATGATTTAATTGGAGAACGTTCCGTCTAACGTTGCACTTGGCAGCCTCAGTCTGTAGCTAGTGGCTACACTCCACTTCTCTTTCAGTCTCCTCTCCCTGGGCACTCATCTTTACCCTGTGTGGCATCTCACTATGCCTTTTCCCCTAAGAAGACCGTTCCCTCAAATCCTGTGTTTTTGGGATGCCTGACCTTGGATGGGACTGTGGATTTAGACCTAGGAAAGCTTAGAGCTTTCTAAGGGTGAAGGATGCCATCTGGGATGCCTTCCCCCAGTCCCTACAGTGACATCTGCAGTTGCCTCAAACCCACCCTCCCAGCCTGAACAAACCATCCTCAAAAAAAGGTCTCAGAACCCCTGGCTAGAACCTGTCCTGCTCCCATAGCCAAGGTCTTTCTCCTGTACCATCTGTTGTCCACCTGAAGGGTAGGGCTAGGTAAAGTAGGCATGCTACTCAAAGGGGTGGAGCCAGGAAGGCCCCAAAGCTGGACGAAGCAGAAGAGAATCAGCTCCTGGGTGAGCAGAGTCAACGGCCTCGTTGGGAAAATAATGTTCAGGTTCAACTATAGTATGATCTGGAGGCCTGGGGACCAGGCCTAAAGCAATTTGGCTAGAGTGGGGCCCATTCGCTGAAGTTGGCTGAAATGCAGCAGCTTATGTGTGACCCAAGAAGTCATGGTCCTGAGCTGCCCCAGACAATGGATGTTTGACTGAGATGGGACTCGTGTGTGAGCAGGTTCAGAACAAGCCAGGAGTGTCTGGGAGGCTGGCCAGGAGCTCTACTGAGGTCCGAAGCCCACGTTTAGGAGACTGTATGGATGACTGCCTTAAAGGTCATGACTTAAGCAGACCTCAAGGGTCGTACCCAGAGGGTGAGGCCGAAAGCAAGAGAATGAGGAAGTAGGGTCCATCCAAAATCAGAAATTCAAAATCTAAATGGCTCAGAAGAGTCCTTCAGAAGGAGGGAGGTCTTCTTTTCATGGGGCCTGGTAGGATCTGGGTTCCAGGAACTTGTCTGGGTCCTGAAAGGAGTCAGGAAATGTTGACATTCTCTATCAAGCACCTTGGTCATCTGTCTACTTGTCTCCCTCACTAGACAGGGAATGCCTCTAGGAAAGACCATGATTTAAGGCTTTGGGTTCTCCCGTCTGTGCTCTGCACAGTGCCTGGCACAGAGCACATTCTCAAAAGGGTTTTGTGAGGGCTTTCCCTGGTGGTCCAGTGGATAAGGACATCGCCTTGCAGTGCAAGGGGCGCCGGTTCGAGCCCTGGCCTGGGAAGATCCCACGTGCCGCAGAGCGGCTGGACTGATGTGTCCAATTGTCGAGCCGGAGCTCTGGAGCGCATGCGCCCAGAGCCGGTGCTCTGCGATGACAGACGCCACCGCGATGGGAGGCCCACAGGAGCCAAAGAACAAAGATGGATGAAAATAGAGAAATGAAAGACCAATGGAAGTGGCCCGTCGGCTCCCCTCACTCCCTAACCCAACCCCCGCCCAAAAATAAATAAATAAATCTTTAAAAAAAAAAAAAAAAAAAAGGTTTTGTGACATTTGAATTCTGTCTCTGCCTCTGAATCCGTGGTCTAGACTTGACCTTCAGGCCCTGCCTGACCTCTGAGAGCTCCCTTCTCTCATAGCTGCCATCACCTGATTTGCCTTCAGTGGTCTCCTCCCAGTTCTCAGAACCAATCCTGCCTGACCTGAGGCTGGAAGGGTTTAGGGCCTCCAGCCTGTGTTTTGGATACTTGACCACAAACTTCTTTGGCTACTGCTGAATTGGCATCATCTCATTCACTATCTATGAGGCCAGCCTCTATCTCAGAAGCCCAACCAGTACCCCAGTTTATTCTTAGATTATTGACCCAATAAGTATTCCACATTGCTGTTGGCCAGTTCTCAACCTTCGTCTTACCCTTAATTCAGATGAGCACTTTCTCCTCCTTGATTCTCTGTTCACTCGTCTTCTTGGGCCCCATGCTGCCCTGGCTTTCCTTCTTCCAGACTGAGGCCCCCCCAGCTCAGGGTCGTACCCAGAGGGTGAGGCCGAAAGCAAGAGAATGAGGAAGTAGGGTCCATCCAAAATCAGAAATTCAAAATCTAAATGGCTCAGAAGAGTCCTTCAGAAGGAGGGAGGTCTTCTTTTCATGGGGCCTGGTAGGATCTGGGTTCCAGGAACTTGTCTGGGTCCTGAAAGGAGTCAGGAAATGTTGACATTCTCTATCAAGCACCTTGGTCATCTGTCTACTTGTCTCCCTCACTAGACAGGGAATGCCTCTAGGAAAGACCATGATTTAAGGCTTTGGGTTCTCCCGTCTGTGCTCTGCACAGTGCCTGGCACAGAGCACATTCTCAAAAGGGTTTTGTGAGGGCTTTCCCTGGTGGTCCAGTGGATAAGGACATCGCCTTGCAGTGCAAGGGGCGCCGGTTCGAGCCCTGGCCTGGGAAGATCCCACGTGCCGCGGAGCGGCTGGACTGATGTGTCCAATTGTCGAGCCGGAGCTCTGGAGCGCATGCGCCCAGAGCCGGTGCTCTGCGATGACAGACGCCACCGCGATGGGAGGCCCACAGGAGCCAAAGAACAAAGATGGATGAAAATAGAGAAATGAAAGACCAATGGAAGTGGCCCGTCGGCTCCCCTCACTCCCTAACCCAACCCCCGCCCAAAAATAAATAAATAAATCTTTAAAAAAAAAAAAAAAAAAAAGGTTTTGTGACATTTGAATTCTGTCTCTGCCTCTGAATCCGTGGTCTAGACTTGACCTTCAGGCCCTGCCTGACCTCTGAGAGCTCCCTTCTCTCATAGCTGCCATCACCTGATTTGCCTTCAGTGGTCTCCTCCCAGTTCTCAGAACCAATCCTGCCTGACCTGAGGCTGGAAGGGTTTAGGGCCTCCAGCCTGTGTTTTGGATACTTGACCACAAACTTCTTTGGCTACTGCTGAATTGGCATCATCTCATTCACTATCTATGAGGCCAGCCTCTATCTCAGAAGCCCAACCAGTACCCCAGTTTATTCTTAGATTATTGACCCAATAAGTATTCCACATTGCTGTTGGCCAGTTCTCAACCTTCGTCTTACCCTTAATTCAGATGAGCACTTTCTCCTCCTTGATTCTCTGTTCACTCGTCTTCTTGGGCCCCATGCTGCCCTGGCTTTCCTTCTTCCAGACTGAGCTCCCCAGCTCAGTCTCTAGTGTAGGTCCCCCGACCCCATCTGTGCAATTGCTTAACCTTGCTGGGCTCCAAGTTTAGTCCTTGTACCTCTTCTCTTTCCCAGGGGATCTTCTCCAAGCTCATGGCTTTATTTGTCTGCTGACAGCTTTCATGTCTCAAGTATATTTCTTCAGCCCAGATCTCTGCCCTGAACTCCAGACTTGTGTATCCACCTGCTTTGCTCAGCATTTCTACCTGGACATCTGTTAGCCATCTTCCACTTTAAACAATCTCCTATTGACCACTTTCAACCTTCTTTCCTGACAGTTACTCAGACTTAATACATAATAACTCCTCAGATGGTCACTTCCAGTTGCTTAGACCAAGGACCTTAGAGTCACCCCTTAACTCCTGCTCAGAGTCAGTCCAAGCCACCCTCATCTCTTACCTGGATCACTGCAGTAGATTCAGACTTGTTTCCCTGCTTCTTTCTTCGTTGCCCCCTGCTATAGCTTTGGCCACTTGCTTGGTCACCTACTGCCTCTCCTGACATGCCAGTCATAGAGCTATGGACTTGGCTCTCCATTGTGTCATTTCTGAGCCCTCATTCTCATCAGCCCGGCTTCCATTTCTCCTGTATCCAACTTTTGGATGGTGTGATCATCTAAGCCGAGACAGACACAACGCTTCTGTTCCCACTGGCTCTCATGTTTCTGTTTGCATTCCAGCACTGCGGTCCCAGCCTTTCTGTGCCCATCCCTAGCAGTCCTGAGCAAAGAAAGACCAGGCCTAATCCAGTCCCTTGACCAATACCTTGAATCCAGAGCGTAGGAATGGGCATACGGCCCTTATGTTCCCCTTCTCATTTAATCCTCACAGTAATCCTGTGAGGCATGAATAATTAATTTCCCCTTCCTAGAAGCGAGGAGAAGAAGAAAAGAGATCTCACTTGACCACAGCTTCACAACTGGTCCGGATCTAAACCTAAGCTAAACCTGAGTTAGCTGACCCCAGGGCTCCTGCTGCTTCTCCTTCCGTGATCTTTAGAGATCAAGTCATCTTTCTCCCTATCCTCTCAACTCATCACATCCTGTTTACAAAAGAGGGCATTGAAGTCCAGGGGCTGGGGAATGTCTTTCCCAAGGTCACAGGATGAACTCAGTGACTGACTCTGAGGAGTCCCCAGGCCTCTAGGCTCTGTTGCCCTCAGCGAACCCACAGGCAGGCGGGGCACACAGGCCAGATCCTCCACCCATGTGGCTCAGTCCCTGACTCCCAGCCTGAGGTCTGGAGCCCTAAATAGCACAGGCAATGCTGTCTCCCTTCTTGGGGAGGGAAGGCAGCTGCAGCAGTTGTGGCGGGCGGAGAGAAATTTCCCCTTTCTGTAGATTGGATCAGTCACTCTCAGAATTGATGGCAACGGCTTCATCACGAAGATCTAATGCTTTAATTATGTTGTGACATGACCTGACACGGGGGTGGCATTTGATGGATTCTCTGGTGTCATCAGCATGGCCCTGACATAGGGAAGTGGCAGAAGGCAGGGGGTGAGGGGAGAGGAAGGGCTCCCGGTGGGAGATGTGTCCTCTCAAGCTGCCTCCACCTCTTCGTGCTCCTTGTCTTCCAGGGCAGTTCTAGCCACAGTAGGGACTCAGGAGAGGAGGGGGACCAGCTTCTATGCAGGAGAGGGTTGATGTGCCTTTCTGGGCTGGACTATAGGCAGGGAGGGGGCCCAGTGGGAGTGCCTATATGTGTGTGCACATGTGAGCACGTGCCTAGATACAGAGGGACATGTTTGAGCAGGTGAGAGGATTCAGATCCCTGTTATGGAAGCAACAGTTGAATGCTGTCTGGCCTGCTGAGAAGGTCCAGGAGGTGGAAGGCGGGCCTGGGGCCTGGGGTTGGTCTGAAGGCCCTGTGGCTGTCAAGAGGCAGAACAAGCAGATGCATTCATGCAGCTGGGAGGGCAGAGCTGGAAAGGGGAGAGGGAATCTCCAGGGAAGCAAGCTTAGTTAGCTCAGCATGTGCTGGGTCACCAAACAGACAGCCTAGGGAGGCAGTGAGCGACCTGTTCCAGGATTCCCTGGCAGTCCAGTGGTTAAGACGCCAGACTTTCCCCACGCCCGTTCAATCCCTGGTGGGAAACTAAGATCCCACGAGCTGTGTGGCATAGCCAAAAAGAAAACTAAAGAAGGAAAAAGTGAGCAGCCTGTTGTGGGGGAGGCTGCCAGGACTGCTAGGGAGGGCATCCCTTTTCTTGGTGGATGTTGTGTGGCCCATGATTCTCTGGGGCTCAGATTCTCTGTATCTGTGGGTGAGCCGGTAAATGTGTGTGAGACCGCTTCCCCCGAGCCCAGAGCCTGCTCAGGATGTCACTGCACCCTTGGTGTGGCAAGAATGAGAAGCAGGCTGCTCTGGTCAGCCCCAGTTCTGTCAGGATTCTGACGGGCATGTCCCTCCTTTGACCACTCTCCCATCTCTTTCCTGTGGCCAGCTTTCCTCCCTAAGCCTGATTGGCTCCAGGAAGTCCCACCCCTAATAAAGGCTAGAAGGGAAGGGGAGGAGGAGGCCTGCTGGCAGGGCCCCTCTGGGACAGGTGCTGTTTCTTTTCATGCATGGCCTTGCAGGGTCCCATTGACCACCTGCAACCAGGAATGAGTGGTGTTCCCAATCTTGTAATGGAAGACAGTTCGAGAGAATTCAGAGACACCAAGTTGCCTGCCCAAGGCTACACAGCTAGGAAGGGGTGGATTGAGTTGGTTTTAGCAAGCGCTTGTTAACTGACTCCTTTATGCCAGATCAATGAGGCTTCAGATCCAAATGGATATCCCTGCCCTTGAGCATGGTGTGTGTCCACAACTTTCTCTCTCTCATTCAAACATCACTGCTCTCTCTGCTCTGCCTTTACTGGGGGTCTGGGGTTCCCAGCCTGGAGTACGGTAAGACCCCTAGAGCAGGCGGCAAGAGATTAGGGTTCTCAGCCACCAGTCCTGGCCCCGGGGCAAAGCAGAGTCCAAGAAATCTGAGACTCAGGAGACCTCTGAAACTAGTCAATGCTGTCCTCCTTATCCCACCCCACCCCATCCATCCTCACAATGCAGAAGGAGAAACTGGGCTCTAGAGGCAACAGATGGGCTCAAGGTCACTCAGTGTCAGCGCCAGAGCCAGGACGACGGACCAGAGCTCCTGACTCTTCTGTCAAGGCTTGACCATTCCAGGCATCATCCCAAAGGCTTTAGGGGAAACTTGAGGTTCTTCTAGAAAGATGAAATAAAGAAAGGCCAGGCAGAGGAAATCACCAGAGCCTGGGAGGATTTTCACAGCCTGGAGAAAGCTCGGAAAGCCCATGCCATCCCTAAACCCACCCAACTGCAACCTCCATGAAGGATGTAGGAGGCCCAGTCGGCTTGGTCTGAGGTTGGTCGGTAGCTGGACTGTGTCTCAAAGACATAAAGGTGGGAAGAGTTCGGGGCCATGGCTTGGCCTTTCTTGAAAATCCTGGATACTCTGAAATGATGCTTGAGGAAGAAATGAGGACAGAGGGATCTCACAGATAAAGGCACCGCAGCAACACGTGTCTGGGCATGCTCCCTTGTGGGATTCTGAACCTGCTGTCTGAAGGCGGCAGTAAGCCTTTTCAGCAGCCACACAGATGTAGGATCGGGGGTCTGCGCAGGTGAGGGTGTGTGAATACGAGCTGGGTCAGAGAAGAGCCATACCTCCTCCCAGGGGGCTCGGTGTCTGGACGTCACAGGTATTCTAGTGTGACTGCAGTGCCATTGTATGCCTGGGTGTGCCTTGCTGTGTGACCACTACCCAGGACTTAGTTGTGGCCAGATATTGTAAGGGGCCTCTAACAATGTGTGAAGGCGCTCCCTTGCTATATCTCCCTGTGCAACACTCCCTGGGCATGCAACAAAGCACTGTATCCGGTTGTAGCCTCATTTGCATGGAATTGTGTGACCCAATTTGACACGTCTCTTGGGTAGCCTTGGCCCTTGTGGCCTGGGGCTCTGGGCTGCTGGGCTCTGTAGCAGGTGGTCCCCCATCACAAGGGTTCCATGCATCCTCCCAAACCTCACCACCATCAGGGTTCCAGTGTGTGGTCAGGGGAGGCTGGGAGGTGGCCCCAAGACTCCCTTGGGCAGGGCCAGCAACTTCTGCTTCTAGGACCCTGGGACAGCAATCATCTTTTCCAACAGCTTCATTTGGCAGATGAAGACACTGAGGTTCAGACAGGAGTTAATCTGGCCCAGATCAAATCACAGGATTACGCCAACCCTGAGATAAAGTTGTGGAGAAGGGAGTGGCAACCCACTCCAGTATTCTTGCCTGGAGGATCCCATAGACAGGGCATCTGGTAGGCTACAGTCCATAGGGTTCCAAAGAGTCAGACATGGCTGAAGCAACTTAGCAGAGAGGGAAAATTGATGATACCTATGTGCAGACTGCAGTTTACAGTTTTCAGTGCAGGCCTGAAAATGCCCATTTGACAGATGGGTATTAACAGTACTTATTAGAACTGCCCTGGCTTGGGATTCTGGTCCTGACTTCATCACTTACCTGATGTGGGTCCTCGGGTCATTCACACATTTCTCTGGGCTTCCTTTTCCAGTTGTAAACTGAGAGAAATAAATGCACCGCAGCAACACGTGTCTGGGCATGCTCCCTTGTGGGATTCTGAACCTGCTGTCTGAAGGCGGCAGTAAGCCTTTTCAGCAGCCACACAGATGTAGGATCGGGGGTCTGCGCAGGTGAGGGTGTGTGAATACGAGCTGGGTCAGAGAAGAGCCATACCTCCTCCCAGGGGGCTCGGTGTCTGGACGTCACAGGTATTCTAGTGTGACTGCAGTGCCATTGTATGCCTGGGTGTGCCTTGCTGTGTGACCACTACCCAGGACTTAGTTGTGGCCAGATATTGTAAGGGGCCTCTAACAATGTGTGAAGGCGCTCCCTTGCTATATCTCCCTGTGCAACACTCCCTGGGCATGCAACAAAGCACTGTATCCGGTTGTAGCCTCATTTGCATGGAATTGTGTGACCCAATTTGACACGTCTCTTGGGTAGCCTTGGCCCTTGTGGCCTGGGGCTCTGGGCTGCTGGGCTCTGTAGCAGGTGGTCCCCCATCACAAGGGTTCCATGCATCCTCCCAAACCTCACCACCATCAGGGTTCCAGTGTGTGGTCAGGGGAGGCTGGGAGGTGGCCCCAAGACTCCCTTGGGCAGGGCCAGCAACTTCTGCTTCTAGGACCCTGGGACAGCAATCATCTTTTCCAACAGCTTCATTTGGCAGATGAAGACACTGAGGTTCAGACAGGAGTTAATCTGGCCCAGATCAAATCACAGGATTACGCCAACCCTGAGATAAAGTTGTGGAGAAGGGAGTGGCAACCCACTCCAGTATTCTTGCCTGGAGGATCCCATAGACAGGGCATCTGGTAGGCTACAGTCCATAGGGTTCCAAAGAGTCAGACATGGCTGAAGCAACTTAGCAGAGAGGGAAAATTGATGATACCTATGTGCAGACTGCAGTTTACAGTTTTCAGTGCAGGCCTGAAAATGCCCATTTGACAGATGGGTATTAACAGTACTTATTAGAACTGCCCTGGCTTGGGATTCTGGTCCTGACTTCATCACTTACCTGATGTGGGTCCTCGGGTCATTCACACATTTCTCTGGGCTTCCTTTTCCAGTTGTAAACTGAGAGAATTGATGGGTTTGCACTTCAAACACCTTGTTTAAGCATAAGCCTTCCCACTGTTAGAGACTGGAGCTCAGTGCAGTCTGGGGGATTGTGTGTACCAGCTGGGTGACCATTACTCAGGGCTTCATTATATCTGGGTATCAAGTACAGACCAGAAGGGGGAGAAATGTGAATTTGGGCTCACACAGAGAATTGGTGGCAGACCAGGACAAGAAAGAAGGTAGGCTTCCTGACCCCTCCCCAGTGCCCATTGCCCCTCCTCAGCAGTGTCTTACCCTCCCACTTGGGACTGCAGCTGTTTGTGTCTCATGGATACAGCTTGCTCTCCCTGAAGCTGTCTTACTATTTCCTGAGGGAGGTCGTGTGCCTCTCATGCTCTTGCAGGCAGATACTATGCTAGAGACTGTCTTCTGCATTCCTCTATTTTGTCCCCATTTTACAGATGAGGAAACTGAGTCTCAATGGCGCGAAGAAGTAATAATTGCTACTGGTTCTGAGCTTTCTTTGACTGAACGCTAGATTCCACACTGGACACTCATTGAGGTGAGCAGAAGGTGACTGGTCCAGCCTCCAAAATATCCCCTCAAAGAGCGCTGAGACCTGCCGGGGCTCTGCCAGCCTGATTTAGACAGTAATTTGCATACAATTTACCCAGAAAGCTGCACTGTGAAAAATATAATTACTTTTTTAATATTCTCACTCTGATGTGAATGCTTGCCGCCCGGTAATGAATTACTTGCTTAATGAAGATAAACCTGAATTGGAGATGCACTTCAGAGAGCTGCTGGGGCAGCCTACTTGATGCCATCATTTGCAGCTGTTAATCTCTGAAATTGATGCCCTTGTTGGTAGGATCATAAATTGGGGAGGGGGGAGGAATCTATGAGCTTCAGCACCTCCAGGAACTTACTCTGTGGTACTGGTAAGACCGTATAGCTTCTCTGTGTCTCAGTTTCCTCAATGATAACGAGGGTATGGGACAAAATAGAACAGGAGAAATGTAGGCATGGAATGGATCATAACAGGAATGATTGAGCATCTACAGAGTGTCAAATGAAAGCCAGAGGGAGGAAGTGGTGTTTATTAGAGACACAAAAACTGAGGGGCTTCTGAACTAGAAGGAGTAACCACTTCTTTGATCCCAGAGGCTGTATCTGGTTCCCTTCTTCTAAATGACCTCTCAGCTACCTTCTAGCTGCTGGTGATAGAAGAGAATGTTATGCTGGACTCAGACCCAGGTAGGAGAGAAAAAAAGCCCATATGGGCAAAAGTGGCCACTGGAAATTGCCTGTTTTATACCTGATGCTGGCCAGTCTCAGTGACTGGTAACAACAGAGGCCAAGATGCTTCAAACCTCCTTTTCCGCAAATTTCTCAACACATACTCCCAGGTCGGGGCTGGGGATTCCAGGGCAACAAGTCAACAATTTAGAAAACTTGTATTTACCATTTTCTACGACAAGATGTTCTCTGAGGACACAGCTGGGAATAAGTCCAACAAAGACACGGCCACAAAGACCTTAAATCCCACAGGGTAGGTATCAGGTAGAAATAATGAGTTAACTGATCATAAAGATAAGGTCAGATAGTGATCAATACTATACATTTTTTTTTCCCAGGGTGCGGGTTGGGGAGGGCAGGGGATGGGCGGGCCACTTCTATTGGTCTTTCATTTATCTGTTTTCATCCATCTTTATTCTTTGGCCCGTGTGGGCCTCCCATCGCAGTGGCCTCTGTTGTTGCAGAGCACCGGCTCTTGGCGCATGCGCTCCAGAGCTCCGGTTTGGTAATTGGACACATCGGTCCAGCCGCTCCGCGGCACGTGGGATCTTCCCAGGCCAGGAATGGAACTGGCACCCCTTGCACTGCAAGGCAGTGTCCTTACCCACTGGACCACCAGGGAAGCCCTGTGCTATACATTTTTAATGGGTAATATAGAATACTCAAGATTATTTTGATTAGTTGTGCCAGGAGGCCTCCCTAAGAAGGTGACACCTGAACTGAAATCTAAATGACATTAAGGAATCATCCTAGAAAATACCAGAAATGTGGATCCAGGTGAGATCTGTAGAGCAGGCGGGAAGCCAGATCATAAGGAGCTTTAGAGATTATGAAAGTTTGGATTATGAAAGGTTTGGATTTTATTTTTAACCCAAGGAGAAGCCATTGTAGGTTTCCCATAAAGGAAATGATTTTATTTATTGACATTTATAAAGATCACTCTATAAGAAAAAAAAAAAAAAAAAAGAAATCTGAATGCCTCTAAATCTATTAAATTGAATTCATAATATAAAAATTTCCCACCTAGATGGCTTCACTGGTAAATTCTATCAAGTATTTAAGCAATAAGTAATACCATAGAAAACCCTGGGCAAAAGTGGCCACTGGAAATTGCCTGTTTTATACCTGATGCTGGCCAGTCTCAGTGACTGGTAACAACAGAGGCCAAGATGCTTCAAACCTCCTTTTCCGCAAATTTCTCAACACATACTCCCAGGTCGGGGCTGGGGATTCCAGGGCAACAAGTCAACAATTTAGAAAACTTGTATTTACCATTTTCTACGACAAGATGTTCTCTGAGGACACAGCTGGGAATAAGTCCAACAAAGACACGGCCACAAAGACCTTAAATCCCACAGGGTAGGTATCAGGTAGAAATAATGAGTTAACTGATCATAAAGATAAGGTCAGATAGTGATCAATACTATACATTTTTTTTTCCCAGGGTGCGGGTTGGGGAGGGCAGGGGATGGGCGGGCCACTTCTATTGGTCTTTCATTTATCTGTTTTCATCCATCTTTATTCTTTGGCCCGTGTGGGCCTCCCATCGCAGTGGCCTCTGTTGTTGCAGAGCACCGGCTCTTGGCGCATGCGCTCCAGAGCTCCGGTTTGGTAATTGGACACATCGGTCCAGCCGCTCCGCGGCACGTGGGATCTTCCCAGGCCAGGAATGGAACTGGCACCCCTTGCACTGCAAGGCAGTGTCCTTACCCACTGGACCACCAGGGAAGCCCTGTGCTATACATTTTTAATGGGTAATATAGAATACTCAAGATTATTTTGATTAGTTGTGCCAGGAGGCCTCCCTAAGAAGGTGACACCTGAACTGAAATCTAAATGACATTAAGGAATCATCCTAGAAAATACCAGAAATGTGGATCCAGGTGAGATCTGTAGAGCAGGCGGGAAGCCAGATCATAAGGAGCTTTAGAGATTATGAAAGTTTGGATTATGAAAGGTTTGGATTTTATTTTTAACCCAAGGAGAAGCCATTGTAGGTTTCCCATAAAGGAAATGATTTTATTTATTGACATTTATAAAGATCACTCTATAAGAAAAAAAAAAAAAAAGAAATCTGAATGCCTCTAAATCTATTAAATTGAATTCATAATATAAAAATTTCCCACCTAGATGGCTTCACTGGTAAATTCTATCAAGTATTTAAGCAATAAGTAATACCAGTTAAATACAAACTTAGAAAGTAGAAGGGAACACAACCCCATACATTTATGAGCCTGGCATCAATGATTCTGCTAGCTATTTATGTCCTTTTTAAAACATATTTATTTTTACTTATTTACTTGACTGCCCCAGTGGGATCTGTGATCTTCATTATGGCATACAGGATCTGCAAGATCTTGCAGATGCCACATATGGAACATTTAGTTGTGGCATGTGAACTCTTCGTTACTGCAGGCAAGATCTAGTTCTCTGACCAGGGATTGATCTGGGGCCCCCTGCGTTGGGAGTGCAGAGTCTTTGCCATTAGACCACTGGGGAAGTCCCCAGGCCTGTTTATTTCCATAGGTTGTCTGTCTGTCCCTGGCCTTGGGGGTCACTTGGTCCAAGGATCACAGTTCTTACACATGACACTTGGAGGTGGGGAGGGGAGGAGGGGAAAACCCTTGACCCCGTTCCCCGCCCCTCCCAGACCCTTGGCAGCCCTGAGCCCACTCAGCTGCAGGATCTTGGTTCTGGCCTGAGGCCTTGTGGATCCGCGTGTTCCCAGCTTGGGTTGGTCCTATAAGGCTCAATATGACTGGTGCCACTTCCCACCCGCCAGGTCACTTCCACAGGCTGGTGTGGGCTCTGGATTTCTCACCTGAAGAGACTGAGTGGAGCCTGACCCTGCCCTCCCCATTGCCTGCCTCATCTCCCACCCTTCCTGCCAGTTTCAGGGTCCCTTCTTCAGACTTCTCCAGACTTAGGCCTCTGTGATGGGACTGGGCCATGGGAACAGGCTTCTCTCCACTGCCCTGCACTGACCACCTGGCCTCTTGGCCCACCTAGCAGCCTGCTGGGCTCAGGACAAAAAGGAAACTGGGTGGGATATCCCTGTGAGTGTGCACGCAGGCGTGTGTGTAGTTGGAGGAGATATATCAGAGAGTGAATGGCACACCCATGTCAGAGCCCCTGAAAGTGTTGATGGACGAGGCGTGTGCACGACAGACTGCGTGTGAAAGGGTGCGGGGGGAGGGGGTGTGACGACAGGCATTTATCAAGGGCGCCGTGTTAGCCAGGCAGGATGCTAAGTGCTTTGCTCAGATTATCTCATTTAATAAGTGTGACAGCGTGTGAGAGGGTGAGGGAGGCAGGCGCGGAAGGGCGGGTGGTCGGGAGGCTGCTGCCTGGGAGCCATGGTAGAACGTTCCCTCCCCCAGAGCAGAAGAGTGCCTCCGGGCCTCTCACCCTCTGGAGACTGTTGGAGGTAAGGGTGTGAGGGTTGGGGGCTACTCCCCAGGTCCCCAGCCCCCCTCCCTGTCCTCCCCTCCACCCCCAGGCAGGAGTTGGTCTCTTTTCTCCTGGCTGTGCTTAGGGCAGGACCCAGCATCCCACAGGTGCTCCATCAGTCCCCGCTCCTCAGCGGAGTCAAGGAAGGCCCCAAGAGCCCTCTCTGCATTGGGTCAGCCTGATCCTTACCCTGAAAAGCTCACAGGGGGAAATGAGAGGGTCTGTGGGTTGGAAGTCAGGCTCCAGAAATGAAGGATGCTGTGTCTGAAGGGGGCCAAGCTAAGGTTGAGACCGTTACTCGAGTCATTACAGGTGAGGGAGTGGGGCTCCTGCGCTCCTTCCAAGTCTAAGTGGCTCACCTCTGACACTCATTACTTTCCATCTCTCCAACTTGTCATGAGGGTTTTAGGAAAATAAAGGTGTTTAGAAGTGAGGACTGGGGTTTTCTGTCACCCAGGTGACCATGGTGTAGGACCTGATGGCAAGGATGCCTTGGATATAGAGGAAGAATGACCAAGGAGGAGGGAAGGAAGAGCTGGAGCGGGCCTGGGCCCTGCGGCACAGAATTGCCCCAGAGAGACAGGTAGGGAGAGCTCCCGGAAGCAGCAAGTCTGCCTGGGGGTCAAATGCACATCCTGGAAAGCATTCACCTCCTCCACCCTCCCTGTGGTTTTATTGGCAACAGTAGCTACGACTACTGAGAATTTTCAGAAACCACTAATGTTAGATATCATTTACAGAGCATTTTGAGATAAACGTCACAATAATTTCCCACTTCCCAGGTGGCGCAAGTAGTAAAGAATCTGCTTGCTAAAACAGGAAATGCAAGAGACTTGGGTTCCATCCCTGGGTCTGGAAGATCCCCTGGAGGAGGAAATGGCAACACACTCCAATATCCTTGCCTGAGAATCCCATGGACAGAGGAGCCTGGTGGGCTACCAGTCCATGGGGTCACAGAGAGTCAGACATGACTGAGCGTGTGCACGCTAGATGATTCCCACATGAGGAAACTGAGGTTCAGAAAGACTAAGGCACCTACCCAAGGCCACATGTAGAAGCAGCGCCAAGTTTTGAACCCAGGTTCTTGGCTTCAAGCCTGATGTACTGATCTATTCATATTATACTACTTCCCAAGTCTCAAGCCCACTGCCCCCCAGGTCTTGGACGCCTGGACGTTACCACCTACTGGGCACTAGGGCTCAAAATCTGCCATGGTCCACATCCTCCTCTACCATCCACCATGCGGGCACCAGATTCTAAATACCCTTCTTCCTTAGGGCTGGAATCAGATCAACCTGCATTCCAATTCTACCTTCATCTCTGTTGGCTGCGTGATCTTGGGCAGATCACTTAACCTCTCTATGCCTTAGTTTTCTTTACTGTACCAAGGGGGTGATAAAATAGCACTTAAAAGATTATAGTGAGATTTCAACCAGTGAATGCATGTAAAGAACTGAGCACAGTGTCTGGCAGAATAGACACTCAGGAAATACGAGTCCTTTTTATTTCCATTAAATTGTACGTTGTGATCAGAGCTGTGCTTTTAACTGTCCTGGACAAACACCTGTCACTCCGGCCTCACACTTGATGGCGCAGGAAGGCAGAGCAGCCAGAAATTCTTACATGCATCATGTTGCCTGCATTGATCAGTTCACATTGCCACAATAAACACTGCAGGCTTGGAGACTTAGCATTGGAAATTAATTTTCTCATGGTTCCCGAGGCGAGAAGTCCAAGATAAGCAATAGGTGTCCGCCGATTTGGTTTCTCCTGAGGTCTCTCCCCTTGACGTGCCGACAGCTGTCTTCTTGCTGTGTCCTCAAATGGTCTTTCAAACGTACACCCATCCCCACTGTCTGTGCATTTCTCCTTTGGAAGGACTTCTCCTCGTTGTACTTTTGAGAAACGTCACAATAATTTCCCACTTCCCAGGTGGCGCAAGTAGTAAAGAATCTGCTTGCTAAAACAGGAAATGCAAGAGACTTGGGTTCCATCCTGGGTCTGGAAGATCCCCTGGAGTAGGAAATGGCAACACACTCCAATATCCTTGCCTGAGAATCCCATGGACAGAGGAGCCTGGTGGGCTACCAGTCCATGGGGTCACAGAGAGTCAGACATGACTGAGCGTGTGCACGCTAGATGATTCCCACATGAGGAAACTGAGGTTCAGAAAGACTAAGGCACCTACCCAAGGCCACATGTAGAAGCAGCGCCAAGTTTTGAACCCAGGTTCTTGGCTTCAAGCCTGATGTACTGATCTATTCATATTATACTACTTCCCAAGTCTCAAGCCCACTGCCCCCCAGGTCTTGGACGCCTGGACGTTACCACCTACTGGGCACTAGGGCTCAAAATCTGCCATGGTCCACATCCTCCTCTACCATCCACCATGCGGGCACCAGATTCTAAATACCCTTCTTCCTTAGGGCTGGAATCAGATCAACCTGCATTCCAATTCTACCTTCATCTCTGTTGGCTGCGTGATCTTGGGCAGATCACTTAACCTCTCTATGCCTTAGTTTTCTTTACTGTACCAAGGGGGTGATAAAATAGCACTTAAAAGATTATAGTGAGATTTCAACCAGTGAATGCATGTAAAGAACTGAGCACAGTGTCTGGCAGAATAGACACTCAGGAAATACGAGTCCTTTTTATTTCCATTAAATTGTACGTTGTGATCAGAGCTGTGCTTTTAACTGTCCTGGACAAACACCTGTCACTCCGGCCTCACACTTGATGGCGCAGGAAGGCAGAGCAGCCAGAAATTCTTACATGCATCATGTTGCCTGCATTGATCAGTTCACATTGCCACAATAAACACTGCAGGCTTGGAGACTTAGCATTGGAAATTAATTTTCTCATGGTTCCCGAGGCGAGAAGTCCAAGATAAGCAATAGGTGTCCGCCGATTTGGTTTCTCCTGAGGTCTCTCCCCTTGACGTGCCGACAGCTGTCTTCTTGCTGTGTCCTCAAATGGTCTTTCAAACGTACACCCATCCCCACTGTCTGTGCATCCAAATCTCCTCTTCTTTTGGGGCCCATCCTAATGGCTTCATTTTAACTTAATGACCTCACTAAAAACCTTGTCTCCAGCTACTGAGTTTAGGGCTCCAACGTGTAAATCTGCGGGTGGCAGGGCATACAGTTCAGCCCACAGGACTTTCCTCCTTCTGTGGTCTTGGCTCATGTTGCCTTTCCCTCTGCCTGGAACACTGTCCACATCCTTTCTTCCCCTCACCGTACACATCCTACACATCATCTAAAACTCGACCAGAGCATCACCACCTCCAAGAGGTCTTCCTGGCTAGACTGCTGCCACCTCTGGGCTCCCGTAGCGCACCAAGTCCACCTATATTATGGCATGCACCACACTCTAAAAATTGTCTTTTTATATTGCCTGTCCCCCCTGCTCAGGTGGATGCCTGTTGCTTTGATCCGTACAATGTCTCTTGCCCCCTCTGATAACAGCATCTTGAAAGAAATGGCATTCCCTCTGTACCTCCAACTCCTTGTTGTTCTGATGGGACATCAAATTGCAATTCCAGCTTTTTGCCACCAGGAAGAGCATGTGACTGAAGCAGAATCAAATAGGGTTCTTCTTTGAGATTTTTGCCTTTTTATCTAGAAATGCCAGGTGAGAAGATGCTTCTCTTTCTTCTGGAATCCAGAAGGATGTAAGCCAGTACTGTGTATGGCCATGACTCACCCTCCTCCTATTTATGAAGGATGTCCATTTGTAGGGACAGAGAGGCCCACGTGGCAAGGAAATACCTACAAAGGACTGGAGACTATATTGAAGTTTTAAACTTTTTATATTTCAGCCTTTAGTGTCTTAAAATTGAAAGTTAGGCAGCAGCAAAATTCTTACATGCATCATGTTGCCTGCATTGTTCACATTGCCACAATAAACACTGCAGGCTTGGAGACTTAGCATTGGAAATTAATTTTCTCATGGTTCCCGAGGCGAGAAGTCCAAGATAAGCAATAGGTGTCCGCCGATTTGGTTTCTCCTGAGGTCTCTCCCCTTGACGTGCCGACAGCTGTCTTCTTGCTGTGTCCTCAAATGGTCTTTCAAACGTACACCCATCCCCACTGTCTGTGCATCCAAATCTCCTCTTCTTTTGGGGCCCATCCTAATGGCTTCATTTTAACTTAATGACCTCACTAAAAACCTTGTCTCCAGCTACTGAGTTTAGGGCTCCAACGTGTAAATCTGCGGGTGGCAGGGCATACAGTTCAGCCCACAGGACTTTCCTCCTTCTGTGGTCTTGGCTCATGTTGCCTTTCCCTCTGCCTGGAACACTGTCCACATCCTTTCTTCCCCTCACCGTACACATCCTACACATCATCTAAAACTCGACCAGAGCATCACCACCTCCAAGAGGTCTTCCTGGCTAGACTGCTGCCACCTCTGGGCTCCCGTAGCGCACCAAGTCCACCTATATTATGGCATGCACCACACTCTAAAAATTGTCTTTTTATATTGCCTGTCCCCCCTGCTCAGGTGGATGCCTGTTGCTTTGATCCGTACAATGTCTCTTGCCCCCTCTGATAACAGCATCTTGAAAGAAATGGCATTCCCTCTGTACCTCCAACTCCTTGTTGTTCTGATGGGACATCAAATTGCAATTCCAGCTTTTTGCCACCAGGAAGAGCATGTGACTGAAGCAGAATCAAATAGGGTTCTTCTTTGAGATTTTTGCCTTTTTATCTAGAAATGCCAGGTGAGAAGATGCTTCTCTTTCTTCTGGAATCCAGAAGGATGTAAGCCAGTACTGTGTATGGCCATGACTCACCCTCCTCCTATTTATGAAGGATGTCCATTTGTAGGGACAGAGAGGCCCACGTGGCAAGGAAATACCTACAAAGGACTGGAGACTATATTGAAGTTTTAAACTTTTTATATTTCAGCCTTTAGTGTCTTGGATAAGGAATACATTCAAATGCTTCTAAAATCAGAATAATATAAAAACTATACAATAAGTATCTGTTTTATCCCTGTTCCTATCATCTCCATTAACCCACCTCCCAGCATGTGAGTAACCACTTTTTAAAAATTCCTTGTTGTGTCAGTGATGCCATCCAACCATCTCATCCTCTGTAATCCCTTTCTCCTCCTGCCTTCAATCTTTCTTAGCAATCTGAATTGTCAGACTCCAAAGCCTGTGCTCTGCTGCATCCTATTCATTTGGTATTTTTCCAACAATCATTTGGAAAAATGATCTAAAAACAACCACGGCTTTTTTTTTTCATTTGATTTCTTTTTTTTTTTTTTTCATTTTTGGCCTCTTTTATTGACTTTTTATTTATTTATTTTTCATCCATCTTTATTCTTTGGCCTGTGTGGGCCTCCCATTGCAGTGGCCTCTCTCATCACAGAGCACGGACTCTGGGCACATTTGCTCCAGAGCACTGGCTTGTAATTGGACACACAGGTCCAGCCGTTCCATGACACATGGGATCTTCCTGGGCCAGGATCGAACCGGTGCCCATTGCAGTGCAAGGCGGACTCTTTACCCACTGGACCACCAGGGAAGCCCCAACCACAGTTTTTAATTGTATAGATTTTCTCTATCATTGTTCTATTTTCCATTTCATTGATTTATGCTCTATTCTTTGTAATTTTTCTTCCGCTGATTTGGGTTTAATTTACCCTTCTTTTTTTAGTTCTTAAGGTAGAAGCTGATGACACTGATTTGAAATCTTTTTCTAATTATAGGTATCTAGTCCTATAAATTTCCTCCTAACTACTGTTTAAGTGTCATTTCGCAAATTCTTGCTTGTTGTGTTTTCAGTTTCATTCAGTTCATGATATGAATGTTGCTTCTAATTTCTTCTTTGACTCATGGGTTATTTAGAAGTATCTTCTCCAGTTTCTAAATATTTTGGGGATTTTCCAGATACGTTGTTGTACAGGCATGTACTCAGTTGTGTTCAACTCTGACACTCAGCCTGGTAGCCCGCCAGGCTCCACTGTCCATGGAATTTTCCAGGCAAAAATACTGGAGCAGGTTGCCATTTTCTACTCCAGGGGGTCTTTCCCACCCAAGGATCGATCCGTGTCTCCTGTGTCTTCTTCTTTTTTTTTTTTTTGAAAGATTTATTTATTTTGGGCGGGGGTCGGGTTGGGGAGGGAGGGGAGCGGGCGGGTCACTTCTATTGGTCTTTCATTTCTCCATTTTCATCTGTCTTTGTTCTTTGGCTCCTGTGGGCCTCCCATCGCGGTGGCGTCTGTCGTTGCAGAGCGCGGGGTCTGGGCACATGCGCTCCAGAGCTGCGGCTCGGTAATTGGACACATCGGTCCAGCCGCTCCGTGGCATGTGGGATCTTCCCAGGCCAGGGATCGAACCGGCGCCCCTTGCACTGCAAGGCGGTGTCCTTACCCACTGGACCACCAGGGGAAGCCCTCTCCTGCGTCTTCTGCATTGGCATGCAGATTCTTTACCACCGGGCCACCTGAAAAGTCCCTTTTAGTTTCCTCTTGCTGACAAATAGAAAGCATGAGAGACATGTGATATTATGTGAAGGCACTTCAGAAGGTTTCTGGAATATGGTTAAGTGCTTTTTGTGTTGTTTAGTCACTAAATTGTGTCCAATGCTTTCGCAATGTGTTCATAGACTGAACCCACTCCTCACCCCGACCCTGGCTCGTCTGTCCCTGGGATTTTCCAGGCAAGAATACTGGAATAAGTTGCCATTTCCTGATACAGGAAATCGTTCCGACCTAGGGATTGAACCTGTGTCTCCTGTACTGGCAAGTGGATTCTTTACAACTGAGCCACAGGGAAAGCCTGATCTTAATTAATTCCATTGTGGTCAGAGAACATGCTTTGACTAATAGTAAATTTACTGAAACTTGTTTTGTCATTTCGAAATTCTTGCTTGTTGTGTTTTCAGTTTCATTCAGTTCATGATATGAATGTTGCTTCTAATTTCTTCTTTGACTCATGGGTTATTTAGAAGTATCTTCTCCAGTTTCTAAATTTTTTTGGGGATTTTCCAGATACGTTGTTGTACAGGCATGTACTCAGTTGTGTTCAACTCTGACACTCAGCCTGGTAGCCCGCCAGGCTCCACTGTCCATGGAATTTTCCAGGCAAAAATACTGGAGCAGGTTGCCATTTTCTACTCCAGGGGGTCTTTCCCACCCAAGGATCGATCCGTGTCTCCTGTGTCTTCTTCTTTTTTTTTTTTTTGAAAGATTTATTTATTTTGGGCGGGGGTCGGGTTGGGGAGGGAGGGGAGCGGGCGGGTCACTTCTATTGGTCTTTCATTTCTCCATTTTCATCTGTCTTTGTTCTTTGGCTCCTGTGGGCCTCCCATCGCGGTGGCGTCTGTCGTTGCAGAGCGCGGGGTCTGGGCACATGCGCTCCAGAGCTGCGGCTCGGTAATTGGACACATCGGTCCAGCCGCTCCGTGGCATGTGGGATCTTCCCAGGCCAGGGATCGAACCGGCGCCCCTTGCACTGCAAGGCGGTGTCCTTACCCACTGGACCACCAGGGGAAGCCCTCTCCTGCGTCTTCTGCATTGGCATGCAGATTCTTTACCACCGGGCCACCTGAAAAGTCCCTTTTAGTTTCCTCTTGCTGACAAATAGAAAGCATGAGAGACATGTGATATTATGTGAAGGCACTTCAGAAGGTTTCTGGAATATGGTTAAGTGCTTTTTGTGTTGTTTAGTCACTAAATTGTGTCCAATGCTTTCGCAATGTGTTCATAGACTGAACCCACTCCTCACCCCCGACCCAGGCTCGTCTGTCCCTGGGATTTTCCAGGCAAGAATACTGGAATAAGTTGCCATTTCCTGATACAGGAAATCGTTCCGACCTAGGGATTGAACCTGTGTCTCCTGTACTGGCAAGTGGATTCTTTACAACTGAGCCACAGGGAAAGCCTGATCTTAATTAATTCCATTGTGGTCAGAGAACATGCTTTGACTAATAGTAAATTTATTGAAACTTGTTTTATAGTCAGAATACGACCTACCTTGGTAAATGTTTTATATGCGCTTTAAAAATGTGTATTCTACTGTCGCTGGGTGAAGTATTTCTAAATGGTCAATTAGGCTAATTTGGTTTTTCTAGTTTTACCTTACCCTTGCTTATTTTCTGCCTGCTAATTCTACTGATTATCTAGAAAGAGATATGAACTATTTCCAAATTTAATCGTGTATTTTTCCATTTACCCTTGTAATTCTATCAGTTTTGATAGAATTTAAGTTTATATTCTATTCAAATTTATAAATAGATTTCTGCAGGCAATATATAGTAGGATCTTGCTTTAGACAAATGGTCTGATAATCATGGACCTTTAACTGTGGTTTTTAGACTATTTGCATTTAGTGTGATTACTGATAAGATGCATTTAAATCTGTCTTCTTGCTATTTGCTTTCTATGTGCTCTTCACATGCTCATGTGCTCTTCAATCCCTTTTCCCTCTTTTTCTAATTGGGTAATACTTTAAAATTTCATTTTATCTCCCTTACTGGCTTAATCAGCTGTATTTTGGGGCGGGGAGGTGGTTGGGGAGGGAGGGGGGCGTGTGGGCCACTTCTATTGGTCTTTCATTTATCTATTTTCATTCATCTTTGTTCTTTGGCCCATGTAGGCCTCCCATCACAGTGGCCTCTGTTGTAGCAGAGCACTGGCTCTGGGCCCACGGGCTCCAGAGCTCCCGCTCGGTAATTGGACACATCGGTCCAGCCGCTCCACGGCATGTGGGATCTTCCCAGGCCAGGGATGGAACCAGCGCCCCTTACACTGCAAGGCGGTGTCCTTACCCACTGGACCACCAGGGAAGCCCCTAATTAGCTGTATTTTTAAAGTGGTTACTTTGGGGCTTATAGTATACACCTTGAACTTATCCTACTCTACCTTCAAGTAATATGATACCACTTCATGTTTGGAATAAGACCCTTATGACAGTATGCCTCTATTTCCCATCTCCTAGCTTCTAGGCTATTTTTTGTCACACATTTTATTTCTATGTATTTTGGGTTTATAATATAAATTTTTTTTTGTTTTGACCAATAAAGTATGTTGTAAAGGTTATTTTAAATATGAAAAATATTTGATATTTTTTCACATGCTTACCATCTCTAGACGTCTTCGTTCTTTCATGTAGATTCATATTTCCATCCAGTATCATTTTCCCTCTGTTTCAAGGGTTTCCTACAATGTTTCTTATAGTGCAGGTCTGTTAGTGATTAATTTTATTCAGTTTTTTTTTAATTTTGGAAAGAGTGTTTTACCATTGTTTTTAGGTATATTTTTACTGGGTATGGAATTCTAGATTTATGGTTTTAGTTTGATTTTGTTCTTTGCATTCTGTACTTTAAAGATAGTTGTACCACTGTCTTCTGACTCGAATTCTTGCTAATGAGAAGTCTGCTGTCACTCTTACCTTTATTCCTTGGTATAGCATGTGTCTTTTTCTTTAGCTGCTTTTCAGATTTTCTCTTTGTCATTGGTGTTAAGCAAGTTATTATAAAGTTATAATAATAAACTTTCCTTGGTAAAGTTTTATTCATGTTTCTTGTACTTGATTTTTATCAAATTTGGAAAAATTTAAATGATTTCTTTGAATATTCTCCTGCTTCTCTTCTCCTCTGGGGACTCCAGTTACATGTAGTGTGACTCCTCTTGGAGTTGTCCCACCACTCGTTGATAATCTGCCCATTAAAAAGGTTTTTTTTCCCCCACTCTCTGTGTTTCATTTTAGATACTTTCTATTGCTATGTCTTTGAATTTACTAATCTTTTTTTTTTCTGTGTTATCAATTCTGGTGTTAATCCCATCCTGTGTATTTTTTAAATCTCAAATGCTGCATTTTTTCTTCTCTAGAAAACACAGACAAATGCTGCCATCAGACACAGATGAAAACCCTGCACACATTAAGAGCAACCATTGCATTTTTTCATCTCTAGAAGTTTGATTTGGGTTGGTTTTCCTAGTGTCTATTTAATGTGATCAGACTCTAGCTTCTTGAGCATATGAAATATACTTATATTGTTATATTGTTTTAATGTCCTTGTGTACTAATTCTGTCTCCTGTTATTTGGGGGCCTGTTTCTATTGGTTAACTTTTCTCCTCATTATGGGCCGTATTTTCCAGCTTTTTGCATGCGTGACTGTTTTTGGCTGGATGTCAGATGTTGTGAGTTTTACTTTGTTTCGTGCTGCCCATTTTAGTACTCTATGTTCAGTATTCTTGAGCTTTGTTCTAGGATGAAGTCATGTTACTTGAAATGAATTTGATTCTGCTGAGACTTTCTTTTCAACTTCCTCAGGCAAGACAATTACCTTTTTTCCCACTACTGAAGCAGCGCCCTTCTGAGGAATCAACGTGATGCCCCACGATCTATGAGGTTTTCCTCTCTGGTTGGTGGGAATACAAACCATCCCAGGTTTTGTGTGTATGTTGGAAATTGTTTCCTCTGCTCCTGTGAGATTTTCTTTCCTTAAACTTGGGTAGTTTCCTCACATACAAGTGCTATTCAATATTCGGTTGAAGGTTTGAGGGGAGCTCTCTTCAGATTGTTGAAGTTTTCTTCTCTGCAGTTCTCCACCCTGTGAACTCTATTGCTTTGGCCTCCCCAGACTCCTTACTCTGCCTCCTCAAAGCAAGAAGACAACTGGGACTCTTCCCTGTGCTGCAGCCTGGAAACACTCCCCAGGCAGAAGCTGGCAATCGTAGGGCTCACCTCATTAGTTTCTCCTCTCTCAGGGATTGCTATTTTGTGCTGCCTGATGTTCAGTGTCTGAAAACTGTTGTTTTATTTACTTTATCTATTTTTGCAGTTGCTCAAGACAGAGGGTAATCCACTTCCTGTTGTTTCATCTTCCCAGAAGCCCTGTAATTACATTTTCACATTTAATTACCACTATAATCTTATATATTAAGTATGATTATCCCCATTTTACAGATTGAGGAGAATTGGGACTTAAAGAATGAGTTTTGATGGAGCTGAGAGGTAGAATAATACAGTAGGTTAAAAAGATGAATGATTGCGTAGCCAGACTTCTCAGTCTGACTCTCAGATTACCCAATTACTAGTTGTGTGATCTCAGACAGATTATTTAACTTCTCTGTGCCTCAGTTTCCTCACCTGTAAGAATGGAATTATAATAATAAAAACTACCTTATAGTTGTCATGAGAATTAAATGGGACAAAACTGGCATATAGTTATTATGCAAGGATTCATTCTTATCATCAAGTAGAATAGTTGAAAATCTAGAACTGAGTGAAAGGCAACTGATTTGAATTCCAGTTCCAACACGAATGTATTGTGGAACTTTTGCCATGTGTCTCAATCAGGGTTCAGTTAGACAAGCAAGAAATTCTAGGAGAATCTAACCAGGTCTGTAGAGAAAGGGGAATTCTGGGAAATGTAGTCCAGCTGCACCAAGTCCATACACTGAAAAACCCTATTTCCATGCTATTTACTGCTCTGAGGATCAAGCTCCTCATCTGTTGTGATGGGATAATACTCATCATTGGATGAAATGCACATGCAGCACTGGGCACACTGTCTGGCACAGGGTAAGGAATGGATCTTACCATAGCTGCTCAGGATCCCACAGTTATTCACTGCCAGAGGCATGATCTGCTCCCAAAGCCTGTTGCTCTTCAGCTTCACCTGAGCTGGGCCTGGGGTTTTGGAAAGGAGGAGAACAGTTCCTGCCTGCAGTTCAGGAGCGGGGTAGGCCAGGGGCAGAAAGAAGTATAGTATGGAATAGGACAAGCGAGGAAAGCAGTCACTATTAATGGGAGCCTTCTCTGAGGTTGGTTCTGGGCTGGATTCCCTACATAGGGAAGTCAGAAAGGATCCAGGATTCGTTGCATACCTACTGGGAGCCAGGCAGTCCATGTGATGATCCCATTGAAGCAGCCCAATTAGAAAATGAGCTGGATGCTATTATTAGCCCCATAATACAGATAAAGGAACTGAGACCCAGAGAGAGAAAGTCATCTGCCTTAGGTCACAGAGGGGCCTGTGACAGAACCCCTGGTGAAAAGGGCCCTGTATTTTTTTTCGTAGCCCAAGATTGAGGAGAATTGGGACTTAAAGAATGAGTTTTGATGGAGCTGAGAGGTAGAATAATACAGTAGGTTAAAAAGATGAATGATTGCGTAGCCAGACTTCTCAGTCTGACTCTCAGATTACCCAATTACTAGTTGTGTGATCTCAGACAGATTATTTAACTTCTCTGTGCCTCAGTTTCCTCACCTGTAAGAATGGAATTATAATAATAAAAACTACCTTATAGTTGTCATGAGAATTAAATGGGACAAAACTGGCATATAGTTATTATGCAAGGATTCATTCTTATCATCAAGTAGAATAGTTGAAAATCTAGAACTGAGTGAAAGGCAACTGATTTGAATTCCAGTTCCAACACGAATGTATTGTGGAACTTTTGCCATGTGTCTCAATCAGGGTTCAGTTAGACAAGCAAGAAATTCTAGGAGAATCTAACCAGGTCTGTAGAGAAAGGGGAATTCTGGGAAATGTAGTCCAGCTGCACCAAGTCCATACACTGAAAAACCCTATTTCCATGCTATTTACTGCTCTGAGGATCAAGCTCCTCATCTGTTGTGATGGGATAATACTCATCATTGGATGAAATGCACATGCAGCACTGGGCACACTGTCTGGCACAGGGTAAGGAATGGATCTTACCATAGCTGCTCAGGATCCCACAGTTATTCACTGCCAGAGGCATGATCTGCTCCCAAAGCCTGTTGCTCTTCAGCTTCACCTGAGCTGGGCCTGGGGTTTTGGAAAGGAGGAGAACAGTTCCTGCCTGCAGTTCAGGAGCGGGGTAGGCCAGGGGCAGAAAGAAGTATAGTATGGAATAGGACAAGCGAGGAAAGCAGTCACTATTAATGGGAGCCTTCTCTGAGGTTGGTTCTGGGCTGGATTCCCTACATAGGGAAGTCAGAAAGGATCCAGGATTCGTTGCATACCTACTGGGAGCCAGGCAGTCCATGTGATGATCCCATTGAAGCAGCCCAATTAGAAAATGAGCTGGATGCTATTATTAGCCCCATAATACAGATAAAGGAACTGAGACCCAGAGAGAGAAAGTCATCTGCCTTAGGTCACAGAGGGGCCTGTGACAGAACCCCTGGTGCTTCTGGAGATGGCTAGAATGGCAGTGGAAGCTGTGGCTTGGGGTGTGTCCTGGGGATCATTCTGGGATGCGGACTCTCAGCTCAGGAGCTATGGCTGGCCGGGGGCCCCTCCCAGGCCGCCTCTGCTCCTGTGCTTGCCCCTGGGCGGCGGCTCCGCTCGATCTGTGGTGGCGGTGGCAGTGGCGGGGCGGCAGCAGGGAGACAGTCACACCTCGCTGTTTTGTAAACTGTTTCTCACAGCTTGTTTGTTCCGGGTTAGGGCTGGAGCGGCACCGTATGGAAGTGTGACTCATTGTTTAATGTGGCAGCTCATTAGCAGAGCTTGTTGCTGCCTCTGATTTCTCTGCTCTCACTAATTGGAGAGCCCAGTGGGGCCTGGGCTTCCTATGAACAAGGAGCCAGTCCCCCGGCTCAGCTGGCCCTTGCCCCTCTGGCTCCCCACGGAGGCTGTCCCATGCCTGTGGGCACTGTTATCAGCCAGACCAGGTTCAAATCCCAGCTCGCCCTGGCAGTTTAATTTTGGACAAAACTCCTGTCCACTCCTCTCTGAGTCTCAGTTTCCTTACCCTTCTAGTGGGGTAAGCAGTAGCCACCTCCTCAAGGTGGGTGAGAGGGATAGTAACAATGTGTGTTTGGTCCCCTGGTGTGCAGTAGATGCTCAATAAGCTGTGTTTGGAGTGTTATGCTTATTAGGCTGGAATCCCAGGAACTCTTCTGTCCTGACCCACCAGGGGCAGCCACTCAGCCCAGAGGTGCCCCAGAGCCTCCAGGAATGAGGGCGGGTAGGCCAGGGGCAGAAAGAAGTATAGTATGGAATAGGACAAGCGAGGAAAGCAGTCACTATTAATGGGAGCCTTCTCTGAGGTTGGTTCTGGGCTGGATTCCCTACATAGGGAAGTCAGAAAGGATCCAGGATTCGTTGCATACCTACTGGGAGCCAGGCAGTCCATGTGATGATCCCATTGAAGCAGCCCAATTAGAAAATGAGCTGGATGCTATTATTAGCCCCATAATACAGATAAAGGAACTGAGACCCAGAGAGAGAAAGTCATCTGCCTTAGGTCACAGAGGGGCCTGTGACAGAACCCCTGGTGCTTCTGGAGATGGCTAGAATGGCAGTGGAAGCTGTGGCTTGGGGTGTGTCCTGGGGATCATTCTGGGATGCGGACTCTCAGCTCAGGAGCTATGGCTGGCCGGGGGCCCCTCCCAGGCCGCCTCTGCTCCTGTGCTTGCCCGTGGGCGGCGGCTCCGCTCGATCTGTGGTGGCGGTGGCAGTGGCGGGGCGGCAGCAGGGAGACAGTCACACCTCGCTGTTTTGTAAACTGTTTCTCACAGCTTGTTTGTTCCGGGTTAGGGCTGGAGCGGCACCGTATGGAAGTGTGACTCATTGTTTAATGTGGCAGCTCATTAGCAGAGCTTGTTGCTGCCTCTGATTTCTCTGCTCTCACTAATTGGAGAGCCCAGTGGGGCCTGGGCTTCCTATGAACAAGGAGCCAGTCCCCCGGCTCAGCTGGCCCTTGCCCCTCTGGCTCCCCACGGAGGCTGTCCCATGCCTGTGGGCACTGTTATCAGCCAGACCAGGTTCAAATCCCAGCTCGCCCTGGCAGTTTAATTTTGGACAAAACTCCTGTCCACTCCTCTCTGAGTCTCAGTTTCCTTACCCTTCTAGTGGGGTAAGCAGTAGCCACCTCCTCAAGGTGGGTGAGAGGGATAGTAACAATGTGTGTTTGGTCCCCTGGTGTGCAGTAGATGCTCAATAAGCTGTGTTTGGAGTGTTATGCTTATTAGGCTGGAATCCCAGGAACTCTTCTGTCCTGACCCACCAGGGGCAGCCACTCAGCCCAGAGGTGCCCCAGAGCCTCCAGGAATGAGGATATATTTCTTTGTAGGTCATCAAACATTTCTTCTTTCCGTGCTAACTGCTTCTAAGAAAAACCCACCAGGCTCCCTGCACCCTCTGCACCCTTGGAAGAGGCTACTACCTAGTCCAGCGGAGGACGGTCCTGGCCTGCCCGGAAGGGGTGTCTGTGCTCCTGGAGCTCTTCCTGAAACCTCAGCTCTCCTCTTTCGGGCCACGCAGAACACATCTGCTCCCTTAGCCCCGTGACTGTCCTTTGCTATTTGGAGACAGGGATCAGGTCCCCTCTCTAAGTCTTCTCTCCAGGTGGAACCAGTCCAGATCCTCCAACTGTCCCTTCTGTGACATACTTCGTGGGGTCACTGAATACTGCCCCACCAGACTGTGATGTCAGCGGTGCCCCTGGGGGAGTATAAAGCCGTAGCCTCATTCTGCGTTCCCAGCTCTCTCTGGCTATGTCCCTCCCTGCCAACTTGCCTCTTGAGATGTGCAGCCTGCACAGAGCGGTACAGCCCCATCTTCTCTTACTTGTGAGAGCTGTGGGGTCCGACAGCAATGTAAGGTGGGCACATTTCTAGTAGCCACCTTAAAAAAGGTAAGGGATGAGAATTGCCCGGAGGTCCGCCAGTGATGAGGTCTCTGTGCATTTCTGCACTTCCACTGCTGGAGGCTCAGGTTCAATCCCTGGCTGGGGAACTAAGATTACATAAACCACAAGACCAAAAGAAAAAGTAAGGGGAAATAGGTAACATGAACTTAAAACTATATTTTATTTAACCTAATATATTAAAAATCTTATTTCAACATAAACCATTCAACATAAAAATCATTAATGAGATATCTTAAACTTTTTTTCTACATGAAAACTTCAAAATTAGGTGTTTTCACACTTAGAGCACATATTTGGGAATAGCACATACTTGGGAATAGTTACAAGCACTCAGTAACCACCTGTGAATAGTGGCTATGGTGTTAGACAGGTGTGAGGCAGGTCTAGACTTCACCTCTATTAATGTGGTCTGAATGGGCTGGGTGTTGTGGTTAATGCATCCTCCCACCCAGGAGGGAAGAATGTGTCTGAGGGTTAGAGCCTCTGTCTGTTAGGAAGTCTGGGTTCCAGTCCTGGCTTCATCACCAGCTCACTCGACAGTGACTGTGGACAAGTCACTGCCCTTCTCTAAGCCTCTGTTTCCTTATCTGACAAGTACGAGGTGAGAGGAAAGAGAATCACGCACTCCATGCCAGGAAGCTTTCAGGTGCCCTTTATGTGTTCTATGTAATATTGGGAAAGCCTTGTGATGTGGGTTTCTTTTTTAAATTGTTCATTACATTTAAAGATTTATTTGATGTGGACCACTTTTACAGTCTTTATTGAATTTGTTACAGTATTGCTTCTGTTTGATGTTCTGGGCTTTTGGCTACGAAGCATGTGAGCTCTTAGCTCCCCAACCAGGGATCAAACCTGCACCCTCTGCCTTGGAAGGAGAAGTCTTAGTCACTGGACCTCCAGGGAAGAAGTTCCATTATAGGTTTTCTTATCTCTGTTTTCCTGGTAAGACAATGTAAGCTCAGAGAGTTCTGATCTCTTTCCCACTCTGGAAGGCTTGTGGATTCACCTGGCTGGTGGGCGGGTTGCTCCCGGCTTCTTGGCCACCACGGACACCAGCGGGGCTCAGTACCAGACAGACAGCCCCCAGCCCTGCCTCCTTCCTTGTCATGACTCCCTTCCTGAGGACCAGACCAAGGACAGACAATGGCAGTGTTTGGAGAGTGCGTTCATGGGTGGCAGTCTGCTAGGTGGAGAGCCTGCATCTGCTACCCCAGACAGACAGCCCCGGCCTCCTGTATTTTATTTAACCTAATATATTAAAAATCTTATTTCAACATAAACCATTCAACATAAAAATCATTAATGAGATATCTTAAACTTTTTTTCTACATGAAAACTTCAAAATTAGGTGTTTTCACACTTAGAGCACATATTTGGGAATAGCACATACTTGGGAATAGTTACAAGCACTCAGTAACCACCTGTGAATAGTGGCTATGGTGTTAGACAGGTGTGAGGCAGGTCTAGACTTCACCTCTATTAATGTGGTCTGAATGGGCTGGGTGTTGTGGTTAATGCATCCTCCCACCCAGGAGGGAAGAATGTGTCTGAGGGTTAGAGCCTCTGTCTGTTAGGAAGTCTGGGTTCCAGTCCTGGCTTCATCACCAGCTCACTCGACAGTGACTGTGGACAAGTCACTGCCCTTCTCTAAGCCTCTGTTTCCTTATCTGACAAGTACGAGGTGAGAGGAAAGAGAATCACGCACTCCATGCCAGGAAGCTTCCAGGTGCCCTTTATGTGTTCTATGTAATATTGGGAAAGCCTTGTGATGTGGGTTTCTTTTTTAAATTGTTCATTACATTTAAAGATTTATTTGATGTGGACCACTTTTACAGTCTTTATTGAATTTGTTACAGTATTGCTTCTGTTTGATGTTCTGGGCTTTTGGCTACGAAGCATGTGAGCTCTTAGCTCCCCAACCAGGGATCAAACCTGCACCCTCTGCCTTGGAAGGAGAAGTCTTAGTCACTGGACCTCCAGGGAAGAAGTTCCATTATAGGTTTTCTTATCTCTGTTTTCCTGGTAAGACAATGTAAGCTCAGAGAGTTCTGATCTCTTTCCCACTCTGGAAGGCTTGTGGATTCACCTGGCTGGTGGGCGGGTTGCTCCCGGCTTCTTGGCCACCACGGACACCAGCGGGGCTCAGTACCAGACAGACAGCCCCCAGCCCTGCCTCCTTCCTTGTCATGACTCCCTTCCTGAGGACCAGACCAAGGACAGACAATGGCAGTGTTTGGAGAGTGCGTTCATGGGTGGCAGTCTGCTAGGTGGAGAGCCTGCATCTGCTCAGGGGTCTGGTCTGTCTCTGCAGAGCTGTCCCACCAAGAGCAGGTGGCTATGTGGTCAGGTCCCAGCCTCGCCTGCGCTTCTTCCTGTTCCTCCAGGATTTATTAGAGGAAACCCCAGACGTCACATTGCCCATGGTTCCGGCCCTTCATCCACTGCCTTCCCAGCTTCTCACATCCAGCTGGCTCCACCTTCCTGTCCACAGACTTGCTTTCCAATCCCAGAGTCACCATCGGTCATCTGTGGGAGTTTGAGCAAACTGCTTTGACATAATTTCTGTTTCCGTATCAGGGTTTCCGTGTCCCTTCCTTACAAGCTGGTGGGAGTAACGACTGAGACAGTATATGTGATGTGTCTCCCTCAGTATGGGTGTAAATGTTAATTGGAACCGAATCTTTACAGGTCATTTTAGGAATGACTTACTTTCCTAAACTGGACCTCACCCAGGTGCCTCTATTATACTCTGCATGGATTTCTTCTCTCTTCTTCGAGCCACTGGGCCTTTTAGTCTGGCCAGGAAGGCTCCCCACTGTCCTCTGAATGAGAGATTATCCATGGATGACCACTTCTCTCTGGGAAGAGCACAGGATAATGGGGCTGAAATGGGGCTTGGAGCTCATGCCTGGGGTACCCCATCACCACGTCTTCAAAAGTAAGACAGGTGTGACAGTGTGAATCTTTCTGTAGTATTCCCTGAGTTCCCTAAAAGATGTATTTGACTTGAACTTTTTCTTGATTTGGGATTGTCATCAGGGATAAACATTTTTATATTAGTGAGAACACTAACTTTTATTGAGTGCCCATGCTGTACCAAGTCTCTCGTAAAATGATGTCATCCAATTCTCTTACAACCCTGATATAAAGTTTGCATTCTATCCCATTTACACATATGAGGACATGGAGGTTCAGGGTTATTCACCTGGCTGGTGGGCGGGTTGCTCCCGGCTTCTTGGCCACCACGGACACCAGCGGGGCTCAGTACCAGACAGACAGCCCCCAGCCCTGCCTCCTTCCTTGTCATGACTCCCTTCCTGAGGACCAGACCAAGGACAGACAATGGCAGTGTTTGGAGAGTGCGTTCATGGGTGGCAGTCTGCTAGGTGGAGAGCCTGCATCTGCTCAGGGGTCTGGTCTGTCTCTGCAGAGCTGTCCCACCAAGAGCAGGTGGCTATGTGGTCAGGTCCCAGCCTCGCCTGCGCTTCTTCCTGTTCCTCCAGGATTTATTAGAGGAAACCCCAGACGTCACATTGCCCATGGTTCCGGCCCTTCATCCACTGCCTTCCCAGCTTCTCACATCCAGCTGGCTCCACCTTCCTGTCCACAGACTTGCTTTCCAATCCCAGAGTCACCATCGGTCATCTGTGGGAGTTTGAGCAAACTGCTTTGACATAATTTCTGTTTCCGTATCAGGGGTTTCCGTGTCCCTTCCTTACAAGCTGGTGGGAGTAACGACTGAGACAGTATATGTGATGTGTCTCCCTCAGTATGGGTGTAAATGTTAATTGGAACCGAATCTTTACAGGTCATTTTAGGAATGACTTACTTTCCTAAACTGGACCTCACCCAGGTGCCTCTATTATACTCTGCATGGATTTCTTCTCTCTTCTTCGAGCCACTGGGCCTTTTAGTCTGGCCAGGAAGGCTCCCCACTGTCCTCTGAATGAGAGATTATCCATGGATGACCACTTCTCTCTGGGAAGAGCACAGGATAATGGGGCTGAAATGGGGCTTGGAGCTCATGCCTGGGGTACCCCATCACCACGTCTTCAAAAGTAAGACAGGTGTGACAGTGTGAATCTTTCTGTAGTATTCCCTGAGTTCCCTAAAAGATGTATTTGACTTGAACTTTTTCTTGATTTGGGATTGTCATCAGGGATAAACATTTTTATATTAGTGAGAACACTAACTTTTATTGAGTGCCCATGCTGTACCAAGTCTCTCGTAAAATGATGTCATCCAATTCTCTTACAACCCTGATATAAAGTTTGCATTCTATCCCATTTACACATATGAGGACATGGAGGTTCAGGGTTATTTAGAGATGCGGCAGGGCCTCAGACAGAGGGATTCAGCCCTCCTACCTCTACACTGCCTCTGGAGGGCCTTTGGGCTCCACTTGGAGGTCCCCTGAATGCCTAGGATGTCTGATGTGAGCTTTAGAGGTTGGCCTCATGCTCAGTGGGGGCTGGTGGTGGATGTGGGGAGCAGACGCTGCCACTCTTCTGGCCTGCTCTCATCTGAGAAAGCATACACTGCAGCACATGCTCCAAGCTTGGCTTTCTTGACCTGTGTACAACATTTGCACTATTTACTAGCTCCTTCTTTAACCACTCTTTCCTCTAGGTTTTCCAAAGTCCACCATTTCTTCACTCCTTGGCTACTCCTGCCCAGACGCCTTTGGAGTTCCCACAATCCTTTGCAGTCTTCCCTTGCTCTGCTCCACTCCTCCTATTGTGCTGGTGCCCTCCATCACCCACTTGAGCTCTCTTCACCTCTTGCTTCCTGTCACCCCAGGGTCTTAGTCCCTCCCATGGTTTCTCCATCTTGGTGCCAAGGATCCCCAAGACCACACCTCCTGTCCACATCCCTTCCCAGAGTTCTGCACTTTATAGCAATATCTGTCAAGCATATGTCCTCCCTGGCTGTCCCAGGGATACCTTCAACTCAGTGTCCCCAAACCAAAATCCATCCCTTCCTCTCAAGGGCCCACCGCCTTTGTGATCCCTGGCTCAGTGAACCCCTTCGCCCCCACGCCTCTGAATGAGAGATTATCCATGGATGACCACTTCTCTCTGGGAAGAGCACAGGATAATGGGGCTGAAATGGGGCTTGGAGCTCATGCCTGGGGTACCCCATCACCACGTCTTCAAAAGTAAGACAGGTGTGACAGTGTGAATCTTTCTGTAGTATTCCCTGAGTTCCCTAAAAGATGTATTTGACTTGAACTTTTTCTTGATTTGGGATTGTCATCAGGGATAAACATTTTTATATTAGTGAGAACACTAACTTTTATTGAGTGCCCATGCTGTACCAAGTCTCTCGTAAAATGATGTCATCCAATTCTCTTACAACCCTGATATAAAGTTTGCATTCTATCCCATTTACACATATGAGGACATGGAGGTTCAGGGTTATTTAGAGATGCGGCAGGGCCTCAGACAGAGGGATTCAGCCCTCCTACCTCTACACTGCCTCTGGAGGGCCTTTGGGCTCCACTTGGAGGTCCCCTGAATGCCTAGGATGTCTGATGTGAGCTTTAGAGGTTGGCCTCATGCTCAGTGGGGGCTGGTGGTGGATGTGGGGAGCAGACGCTGCCACTCTTCTGGCCTGCTCTCATCTGAGAAAGCATACACTGCAGCACATGCTCCAAGCTTGGCTTTCTTGACCTGTGTACAACATTTGCACTATTTACTAGCTCCTTCTTTAACCACTCTTTCCTCTAGGTTTTCCAAAGTCCACCATTTCTTCACTCCTTGGCTACTCCTGCCCAGACGCCTTTGGAGTTCCCACAATCCTTTGCAGTCTTCCCTTGCTCTGCTCCACTCCTCCTATTGTGCTGGTGCCCTCCATCACCCACTTGAGCTCTCTTCACCTCTTGCTTCCTGTCACCCCAGGGTCTTAGTCCCTCCCATGGTTTCTCCATCTTGGTGCCAAGGATCCCCAAGACCACACCTCCTGTCCACATCCCTTCCCAGAGTTCTGCACTTTATAGCAATATCTGTCAAGCATATGTCCTCCCTGGCTGTCCCAGGGATACCTTCAACTCAGTGTCCCCAAACCAAAATCCATCCCTTCCTCTCAAGGGCCCACCGCCTTTTGTGATCCCTGGCTCAGTGAACCCCCTTCCCGCTACCCTGTGTTTATGAGAATACAGGCTTCTGTTTATCAGGGGCTTATAGAGTACAGGCTCATGCTAAGTGACCCCATGGCTCCCCTCGATCCTTCATCCATGCAGAGAGGTTGCTATTATTTAGTGGTCACCCCCGCTTCACAGGTGAAGATGTGGTAACAGGAGTTTGGGGCACAGAGTAGGCACTTGACAAGTGCTGGTTCTTTTTTACGGCTTTTTTTTCAGCCGTCTAAGTTCATAAACTAAATCAGTTGTGCTCAAGCCATGCTGGGATACACAGTCATTGTTCCCACGTGGGACATCACATGTCCAGCTTGCTCTGTGACTCCAGCTTGGCAAACTGCATGTCTGGGCTGCTTCCTTGTTCTGAAATATCTCATCCTCAGATCCTCCCAGCAAAACCCCAGACCTTGCTTCAAGAGGCAGCTATGGTCTGTGAAGAGACTGTGCAGAAAGTTACCCAGGAACCCAATTTTAGCCAGGAAGCCCCCAAGCCTGCTCTCTTTTTCACGTCAAATAGCAGCCAAAGCACAGGTGATGGTAGTGCTTTTAGGTACATATGCAAGTGACCATTTATTTGGTGGAAATTCCCCCATCTGCCTGGGCATCTGGTCTACCTCTCTAGAGAGGGCCTACCTGGTAGATAATTATGGGGTCAGGTCCCTGTCCTCCCTATGTCTGTTATTATTATTTTTTTTTTTAAAGATTTATTTATTTATTTACTTTGGGCGAGGGTCGGGTTGGGGAGGGAGGGGAGTGGGCGGGCCACTTCTATTGGTCTCTCATTTCTCCATTTTCATTCGTCTTCGTTCTTTGGCTCCTGTGGGCCTTCCATTGCAGTGGCATCTGTCATTGCAGAGCACCAGCTCTGGGCGCATGTGCTCCAGAGCTCCGGCTCGGTGATTGGACACATCAGTCCAGCCGCTCCGCAGCATGTGGGATCTTCCCAGGCCAGGGCTCGAACCGGCGCCCCTTGCACTGCAAGGCGGTGTCCTTACCCACTGGACCACCATGGGAAGCCCTATTATTATTATTTTTGTCCTTATCATTCTCACAACAATCCTGTGAAGTAGGTATTATTAATGTCTCTCTTTAAAAAACAGTGTATAGTTGACATATACTATTGTATTGGTTTTAGGTGTATGCTTTGACATCTATAGGTATTACAAAATGACCACTGCAATAAGTGTAGTTATCATCTCCACCACTATAGTCACAATCACACCAATCTAGTCACACTCTAGTTTTTTTCTTGTGATCAGAAATTTTAAGATTTACTCTTAGCAACTTTCAAACATACCACAGTATTATTAGCTACAGTCACTAGGCTATACATTACTTGCCCAGGGGTTATTTACCTTACAGCTAGAAGTGTGTACCTTTTGACTATCTTTATCCATTTTGCCTGCCTCCTGCTCCCCACCTCTGGCAACCACTGGTCTGTTCTCTGTATCTGTGAGTACAGTTTTTCAGTTTCCATGTATAAATTAGATCATACAGTATTTGTCTTTATCAGATTTATTTTATTTAGCATAATGCCCTCAAGATCCGTTCTTGTGGTTGCAAATGGTAGGATTTGCTTCTTTTATGGACAGTATTCCACTGTGTGTGTCCCTCACATTTTCTTTATCCATTCATCAATCTATAGACACTAAGGGTGTTCCCATGTCTCAGCTATTGTAAATAATAGTGCAGTGAATGTGGGGATGTCTTTTCAAAACAGCGCTTTTGTTTCCTTCAGATAAATTCAGTTGGCTCTTTATAGCTAAGAGAACTGGGACTCAGGGAGATGAAGTGACCTGCCCAAGGCTATAGGGTTAGCGTGTTAGTCGCTCAGTTGTATCTGACTGTGATTCCATGGGCTGTAGCCTGCCAGGCTTCTCTGTCCATGGAATTCTTTAGGCAAGAATACTGGAGTGGGGGCTTCCCTGGTGGGCCAGTGGGTAAGGACACCACCTTGCAGTGCAAGGGGTGCCGGTTCCATCCCTGGCCTGGGAAGATCCCACGTGCCGCGGAGCGGCTGGACTGATGTGTCCAATTACCAAGCCAGAGCTCTGGAGTGCTCGCGCCCAGAACTGGTGCTCTGCGACAACAGATGCCACTGCGATGGGAGGCCCCCATGGGCCAAAGAATAAAGATGGATGAAACTAGACAAATGAAAGATCAGTGGAAGTGGCCCACCCCCGCCAAAATAAATTAAATAAATAAATGTTTTTGCATCTTTTGGTTTTAGGTGTATGCTTTGACATCTATAGGTATTACAAAATGACCACTGCAATAAGTGTAGTTATCATCTCCACCACTATAGTCACAATCACACCAATCTAGTCACACTCTAGTTTTTCTTGTGATCAGAAATTTTAAGATTTACTCTTAGCAACTTTCAAACATACCACAGTATTATTAGCTACAGTCACTAGGCTATACATTACTTGCCCAGGGGTTATTTACCTTACAGCTAGAAGTGTGTACCTTTTGACTATCTTTATCCATTTTGCCTGCCTCCTGCTCCCCACCTCTGGCAACCACTGGTCTGTTCTCTGTATCTGTGAGTACAGTTTTTCAGTTTCCATGTATAAATTAGATCATACAGTATTTGTCTTTATCAGATTTATTTTATTTAGCATAATGCCCTCAAGATCCGTTCTTGTGGTTGCAAATGGTAGGATTTGCTTCTTTTATGGACAGTATTCCACTGTGTGTGTCCCTCACATTTTCTTTATCCATTCATCAATCTATAGACACTAAGGGTGTTCCCATGTCTCAGCTATTGTAAATAATAGTGCAGTGAATGTGGGGATGTCTTTTCAAAACAGCGCTTTTGTTTCCTTCAGATAAATTCAGTTGGCTCTTTATAGCTAAGAGAACTGGGACTCAGGGAGATGAAGTGACCTGCCCAAGGCTATAGGGTTAGCGTGTTAGTCGCTCAGTTGTATCTGACTGTGATTCCATGGGCTGTAGCCTGCCAGGCTTCTCTGTCCATGGAATTCTTTAGGCAAGAATACTGGAGTGGGGGCTTCCCTGGTGGGCCAGTGGGTAAGGACACCACCTTGCAGTGCAAGGGGTGCCGGTTCCATCCCTGGCCTGGGAAGATCCCACGTGCCGCGGAGCGGCTGGACTGATGTGTCCAATTACCAAGCCAGAGCTCTGGAGTGCTCGCGCCCAGAACTGGTGCTCTGCGACAACAGATGCCACTGCGATGGGAGGCCCCCATGGGCCAAAGAATAAAGATGGATGAAACTAGACAAATGAAAGATCAGTGGAAGTGGCCCACCCCCGCCAAAATAAATTAAATAAATAAATGTTAAAAAAAAAAGAGTATAAAAAAAATTTAAAAAAAAAGGAATACTGGAGTGGGTTGCCATTTTCTACTCCAGGGGATCTTCCCAACCCAGGGATTGACCCTGAGTCTCCTGCATTGTAGGCAGTTTCTGTACCATTTGAGCTTCCAGGGAAGCCCTCAAAAAGGGTGTGTTGCCTCCCAAACGGGGAACCAAATCCTGGTCTGCTGCGTGACAGGCGGGGATACTCACCACTATACCAATGAGAGAAGCAAGAGTCAAGATCTAGGGCTAGAGCCAAGATTTAACCCAGGCCCAGGACTCAATGTATGTGATCTTTCCGTCTTCTGTTTCAAGGTGATTATTTGGTTAAGAAGAGGAAGATTGAGTTGTTCTTAAAATGATTTGTTACATGTATGTATCAAAAAAAAAAAATACTGTATAGATTCGGTCAATGAACATTACTCAAAGTAGAGGGTAAGGTACATTAACCTATGTTTACCTCTATTGCCTTAGTTGTTACTCCTGGTAACCTTGCAAGGATGGAGGAATCTCCCCATCCACACCAGACATGGAAACTGAGACTCTGCCAAGCACTGTAATTTTCTCAAAGTCCCACATGTGACAGAAGATGCTCTGGCTCTGGAAGGAAAGGTTTTGAGACCTCAAGCCCAGCGCTCTGTTCTGGAGACTGTGAGATGATGGTCAGAAATGAAGAGCTGGGGAAGAAGCAGATGGAGAGAAGAAGCCTCTGTTTTGGTAGAGTGGGAACAGGTGCACCCATCTACTTGGGAGGATAAGGAAACTGAGGCTCGGAGAAGTGAGCAACTTGTTTGAAGTTACACAGCTGAAGTAGTGATGCTGGTGAAGCAACTTGTTGCCGGTTCCATCCCTGGCCTGGGAAGATCCCATGTGCCGTAGAGCAGCTGGACTGATGTGTCCAATTACCAAGCCAGAGCTCTGGAGTGCTCGCGCCCAGAACTGGTGCTCTGCGACAACAGATGCCACTGCGATGGGAGGCCCCCATGGGCCAAAGAATAAAGATGGATGAAACTAGACAAATGAAAGATCAGTGGAAGTGGCCCACCCCCGCCAAAATAAATTAAATAAATAAATGTTTAAAAAAAAAAGAGTATAAAAAAATTTTAAAAAAAAAGGAATACTGGAGTGGGTTGCCATTTTCTACTCCAGGGGATCTTCCCAACCCAGGGATTGACCCTGAGTCTCCTGCATTGTAGGCAGTTTCTGTACCATTTGAGCTTCCAGGGAAGCCCTCAAAAAGGGTGTGTTGCCTCCCAAACGGGGAACCAAATCCTGGTCTGCTGCGTGACAGGCGGGGATACTCACCACTATACCAATGAGAGAAGCAAGAGTCAAGATCTAGGGCTAGAGCCAAGATTTAACCCAGGCCCAGGACTCAATGTATGTGATCTTTCCGTCTTCTGTTTCAAGGTGATTATTTGGTTAAGAAGAGGAAGATTGAGTTGTTCTTAAAATGATTTGTTACATGTATGTATCAAAAAAAAAAAATACTGTATAGATTCGGTCAATGAACATTACTCAAAGTAGAGGGTAAGGTACATTAACCTATGTTTACCTCTATTGCCTTAGTTGTTACTCCTGGTAACCTTGCAAGGATGGAGGAATCTCCCCATCCACACCAGACATGGAAACTGAGACTCTGCCAAGCACTGTAATTTTCTCAAAGTCCCACATGTGACAGAAGATGCTCTGGCTCTGGAAGGAAAGGTTTTGAGACCTCAAGCCCAGCGCTCTGTTCTGGAGACTGTGAGATGATGGTCAGAAATGAAGAGCTGGGGAAGAAGCAGATGGAGAGAAGAAGCCTCTGTTTTGGTAGAGTGGGAACAGGTGCACCCATCTACTTGGGAGGATAAGGAAACTGAGGCTCGGAGAAGTGAGCAACTTGTTTGAAGTTACACAGCTGAAGTAGTGATGCTGGTAGCCAGCTCACATTTGTCTGACTCTTAGGCCTTTGCTCTCTGCACCACCCCACACTGTGGTCGCCAAAGCCATGCACCTCTTTCCGATGGTCTCTTCTCCCAGCAATAACCCTGAGGTCCATCAGGAGCTCGGGATCCTTTCATCTCAGGTAGAAAGGGCTTGAGTGCCTCTGCCTTATAGCTCCCAAGAATGCCAAGCACTGTCCTAGGTAATTTACATGTATTATTTCATTTAATCCACACGAGAAGCCTGAAGGGTAAGAAATGCTACTATCGTTATTTTTGTGATGAAGAATGTGAGGCCTAGAGACAGCATATGATTAAAAATGAAGAAAACTGGAATTTTCCTCAGGAACTAACTCCAGACCTGAGTTCTTAACTGCTACCTTCCTCCACCTTTTTTTTGCCTGGACTGGGTGTAGATTTCACTCTCTGAGGTATATAAGGCCATGAGCCCTAAAGACCAGAGTCCAAATCTCCAGCTATCCTTATCTCTGTCTATTAATTCCCATCTGTTCTTAAAGACACCACTCACCCGAAACACCACATATTATGTCCTGCTAAACTTGGGGACTTCCTTGTACCATGTCTTCAATTCTCACAATCACCCTCAGGTAGGTAGTATTGTCTCCATTTCCCTGAGGAGGTGGCTGAGGCTCTAGGGTCTCAAGGGTGGGCATCAAGGTCCAGAACCAGGTCTGTCTGTCTCTCAGATCCATCTTCTTTCTACTCACAGTGCCCCTCCCACCTGGGAGGTTCCAAGGAAGCCTGGAAAATCTCCCACTTAGCATCATGATGCCTGCCTTCTGAACAGCTCTGCCCCACCCAGATGTCTCACAACATCTCAGGGACTTGGCTCCCATCCAGATAATGGGACCAGGCAGGAATGGGCTTGATGATTTCTAAGGCTCCTCCTGGTCTGAGAGCATGGGATCTTGTCTGCATGACTCCGTCTCAAGGACCACAGAGAGAACAGGGCTCAGGTCCAGCACAGGGTTGGCCTTCCCATACTCAGTAATCTGAGATGACCCCTGCGTCTCCAGAGGGGTTACCAGTCACATCCCTCCTCAGTGGAGGTTAATTCACCTGGTTTCCCTGCTTTTCTAGAACCTTTCCCAAAGGTCTCCTCATCAAACTCCGTACCTGTCTAGCCTGTGCCCTCATCAGGCCTATCCTGGGCACTGGAGGCAAAGAAACCAGGCCACTGAACCCCTTTACCAAGTCATTGTGCTTGTGAGCTGACCTCTTCCTGGGGCACTCAGCACTCGTGATAGCATTTACCTCTTTTTTTCCTTTTTTGTTCTTCATTTGTTGTAAAACGATTCAACAATACAAAACTATATAAAGTAAAAGGGGAGACTCTCCCCAACCCTCAGTATTGGCTCTTTATGGGAACTAACTCATCTTAATAGTTTGGGGAATCCAGAGTTCCTAATCTACACCCAGTCCAGGCAAAAAAGATGCAGGAAGGTAGCAGTTAAGAACTCAGATCTGGAGTATATATATCCCTGATATATGTGTGTGTGTATATGTGTGTATATATATTTATTTATAGGACACATACTATATATATATATAGAATACAGAGACATATATATATAGGACTTTTATATACATGAATCCTTACATGCAGATACAATGCACATGTGAGGTATTGACAGAATCATCTTATACACAGTGCCCAGCATGCTGCTGGCACTACTGCTTTTCTATGACTTCTTCTTACACTTAAAGTTACATTGTGGCCACCTTTCCGTGTTAGCCCAGGGAGGTCTGTTTGCTCTTCTTAAGGGCTGCGTGGTTTTCCTCTGCATGGCTGAGACATAATGTAATCTCCTCCAGTGCACCTTGTTATGACTGTGGCTGCCACATGGTTAGTGCCTGTCACGTGCCTGCCTCTGTAGGAGGCCCTTTAGGTACGTGTTTTCTGGATATGTCATTCTTGGAAACCTCGCTCAGCATCTAATACATGCTCAGGAAATTATGAGAAGACCCAGCTCAGAAGTTTCCCTTTCATGGAGCCTCTCTTGTTCCCTTTCCCCAGGCCTTCCTGCCCCCGACTCGGGTCTTGTGCAGGATCTGAGACAGGAGCGGGATAAAACCCAGTGCTAGGGGACCTCACAGACCCATAAACAGATTTGGGAACAATGACAGCCCAGGGTGAACTGAAAAAGAAACAGGCTCCAGGAACCAAGGAGAGAGGACTGATAAGGCCTCAGGGGGCTGGGAGGCTTCTCAGAGGAAGGATGCTGGAAATCCGTCAGGTGTGTGGACGCTGCTTCGGCCCCGTCTTCACTGTCCGTGTGACTGACTTCCCGCCTCTCTGCTTCTTTCATCAATCATCCATACCACATCGATTCCAAAAAAGGGACCTGCGGGAGGTCCCAATATTTATAAAATGCTTCTATGACAACAACAGCATGATTAACTGAGGAAAAGGAGTGAGGGTTTTGTTATAAAATGAACAAAGAGATGAACCATAAACCTAGACTGAAGATCATTACTGCAGCAGGATACAAGGGGCACCTATGCTTCCTGGTCGACAAAGAGGGTCATACCTGCTGCCCTATGGGGACAGAGGGCCTGTCCAGCCCCACCTGTAGAGCCCATACCCCCTCCTCTCCACACCTGACCCTCGGTTGGTTCCCTGTGTGTATGGTTCTCTTGTGTATCGGGCTGGTCAGGATTTGGGATTGATCTTTAACTCTGACTCATTCCCATGATGACTACACTGGATGGAGAGACTGAGGACCAGCAGTTTCAGAGGCTATGGACCAGCAGTTTCGGAGCACCTACTATCTGCCACTCCTTTCCAGCTACCCCCTCTGAGACACAAACAAAGCAACTGCGGTGCAGAAGAGTTCAAAAACATGCTGGCAGGGCTGGCCCTGGGATCCCGTCTCCTGATCCCTGCACAGCCTCGTCACAGGTTCAGCTGGTCTGAGGATGGTGTATCTCAGAACACGGAAGCAGCTTGGGCACCCAGTTTGTCAAGCTGGAGTCACAGAGCCAGCTGGACACACGTAGATATCCCAGGTGGGAATGGCTGCATACCCCGGCATGGCTTAAGCGTAGCTTCTTTAGTTTACGAATTTCAACGTAAAAGAAAAAAAATGCTGTAAGACAGAACTAGTACTTGTCAAGTGCCTCCTCTGTGGCAGAAACTTATGTTGCTCTATCTTCACCTGTGAAATGGGATGACAATACGGCCACCTCTCCAGTTGAAGAATCAGAGACAACCACGGAATCATTTGTTGAGCCTGGCGGCTCCAGAAACCAAGGAGAGAGGACTGATAAGGCCTCAGGGGCTGGGAGGCTTCTCAGAGGAAGGATGCTGGAAATCCGTCAGGTGTGTGGCTGCTTGCCCGTCTTCACTGTCCGTGTGACTGACTTCCCGCCTCTCTGCTTCTTTCATCAATCATCCATACCACATCGATTCCAAAAAAGGGACCTGCGGGAGGTCCCAATATTTATAAAATGCTTCTATGACAACAACAGCATGATTAACTGAGGAAAAGGAGTGAGGGTTTTGTTATAAAATGAACAAAGAGATGAACCATAAACCTAGTCTGAAGATCATTACTGCAGCAGGATACAAGGGGCACCTATGCTTCCTGGTCGACAAAGAGGGTCATACCTGCTGCCCTATGGGGACAGAGGGCCTGTCCAGCCCCACCTGTAGAGCCCATACCCCCTCCTCTCCACACCTGACCCTCGGTTGGTTCCCTGTGTGTATGGTTCTCTTGTGTATCGGGCTGGTCAGGATTTGGGATTGATCTTTAACTCTGACTCATTCCCATGATGACTACACTGGATGGAGAGACTGAGGACCAGCAGTTTCAGAGGCTATGGACCAGCAGTTTCGGAGCACCTACTATCTGCCACTCCTTTCCAGCTACCCCCTCTGAGACACAAACAAAGCAACTGCGGTGCAGAAGAGTTCAAAAACATGCTGGCAGGGCTGGCCCTGGGATCCCGTCTCCTGATCCCTGCACAGCCTCGTCACAGGTTCAGCTGGTCTGAGGATGGTGTATCTCAGAACACGGAAGCAGCTTGGGCACCCAGTTTGTCAAGCTGGAGTCACAGAGCCAGCTGGACACACGTAGATATCCCAGGTGGGAATGGCTGCATACCCCGGCATGGCTTAAGCGTAGCTTCTTTAGTTTACGAATTTCAACGTAAAAGAAAAAAAATGCTGTAAGACAGAACTAGTACTTGTCAAGTGCCTCCTCTGTGGCAGAAACTTATGTTGCTCTATCTTCACCTGTGAAATGGGATGACAATACGGCCACCTCTCCAGTTGAAGAATCAGAGACAACCACGGAATCATTTGTTGAGCCTGGCGGCTCAGACAGCAAGAAATCCACCTGCGATAAGGGAGACCTCGGTTCGATTCCTGGGTTGGGAAGGTCCCCTGGAGGAGGGACTGGCAACCCACTCCAGTAGTCTAGCCTGGAGAACCTCCATGGACAGAGGAGCCTGGTGGGGGGTAGTCCATGGAGTCGCAAAGAGTTGGGCACGACTGAGCGACTAAGCACAGCACAGCCCATGTCAGACCCTTGCTAAGTGTTATTGTTATTATCTTTGTCATGACTATCATCACTCTCACAGTGGTCCTGTGAAGCAGGTATTGCCAAAGTGGTCTTGTGGCTGAAGCACTGAGGCTCAGGGAGAAGTGCTCGGGGTCACCGAGTTCGCTCTAGGAAGCTAACCCAGGCCTATTGGGCTCAACTCTTACGCGCTTTTCATGCTGAGCCATGGAGGAGAGGCCAGGAGACAAAATGAAAGCTCAGAAGAAACACACAGAAGGCAGCCAGGCCTGGGACAAGTGTGTGTGGCCTTAGGCCACTCTTCTGGGTGAGAGGCCTCTGAGAGGCAGCTGCAAAGGGAGCGTGGATACAGTCAGCTGGCCTGGGCCTGCAGTTTGGGTTGCACTATCGTGGAGGCCGTGCTCAGGCCACACAGACGCCTGTAGACAAGCCGTAGAGATGCAGCTGCAAGGCAGGCTGGGGGCCGAACCCAGGTCCCAGGGTGCTGGGCACGGCAGGGCCAGCTCACCTGAAGGGGCCATCTCTCATCACCTGGGTGATAAGAGCTTAGGAAAGAAATACATCTGCATGGATGTATTGACTTATTTTTGACTTACTGACACATTTTTGACTTATTCTCACTTAGTCCAAGGATCACCTTACAATGGTTAAAAAGTAGAAAGTAAAGCATCTCCCCGGTGATTCAGTGGTTAAGACTTCCACTAAATGGGGCATGGAGCTCGATCCCTCGTCAGAAAACTAAGACTCCACATGCTACATGGAGCATGGCCAAAAAATAAGTAGGAATTAAGGGTGTGGACTGAGCAAATGTTTCACAAGCATGCATGCAGTGGATGGCCTATCGCATCTCTGCTCCTGTGTCGGCCGCACTTGGCCTGGGCAGCCTGTGCCACCCCATGTGACATCACTCACTGGGGCAGGCAGCACCTAGGTGAGGAAAGCAATTGGAGTGGGCAGAGCAGCAGCATTGGCGTTGGAAAACTCTGGTATGGCTCTCGGCTCTGTGACCTGGGGGAAGCTAGATGACTTCTCCGAGCCTCTGCTGCCCCTTCTAAAAGAATGCCAACCTCTTAGGATTAACTAATGACCAAGGGAGAACCATGGAATCAATTAGCATAGGGGTTACACTTGATGAATAAGTAAGATAAGGAGGCATTTGATGATGATGATGATGATGGGGCTGATATTCATTAAACATTGCTATTATCATCTTCACAACATCCTGTGAGGTTTCCCCAGCAGATGCTGCCTCAGTTTCCTCAGCAGATGCCCTCGGTTTCCCCATCTGCAAAATGGGAATCCCACCGACGCTGGTGGGCCTCAGGAGACCTGGTGAGAACTGGCAGCTGGAAAAGCCTAGAAACCTCACTCCTTCCCCTAGGACTCCTCCTCTGACCAGTCATGGCCCTACAGAATTCTAGACTATTTCAGTATTTTGTGAGGGGATATCAGGGCTCTGTGAAACATCAGCTTCAGATGGAACCTTCGAGATCATCTGCTTCAGTCCTCTCACCTATTTGATCAGATCACAGAGGCTCTGAGGAACAGAACAATGACTTAGCAGGGCCAGGAGCAGGACATTGCCGCCCAGTATTCTGATAGGATCCCTGGATCAGGAGGATGACAGGCCAGGTCAGAACTGTCCTGAGGAGGAGTCCTGTGGGTGGGAGGGGCTGGCCAGGACAGTGAGGCCACAGGGAGATTCGGGGTTTCTGCTGGGCACTGCTGTCAAGTCCTTCCTTCATCTTTTCCTTTCAACATCCTTGGGAGGTCAGAGCTGCTGTCCTCACTCTCTCTGGTAAGAAACAAGATTCAAGACCGTCTACAGTTTCCTGGTGAAGGAGGCAGAATACAAAGCTGGTCACACAGGTCTCCAAACCCTCCACCTTTTCTTTTTTTAAAAAAATAAGATTTTTTTAAAAAAATTTATTTATTTTCATCCATCTTTATTCTTTGATACGTGTGGGCCACCCATTGCAGTGGCCTCTCTCATTGGAGAGCACCAGCTCTGGGCGCATGCACTCCAGAGCGCTGGCTCGTAATTGGACACACAGTCCCAGCTGCTCTGCAGCACATGGGATCTTCCCGGGCCAGGGATTGAACCGGTGCCCCCTGCACTGCAAGGTGGACTCTTTACCCACCGGACCACCAGGAAAGTTCCACACCCTCCACCTTTTCTAGTACACCTCTTGAACTGGATTGAATAGTGTTCTCTATCCCCAAGTTTATACCCTTCCTGGAACCTCAGCTTTGGATCTCTTTTTTTTTTTTTGGAAGCAAAGTCTTTGCAGATGTAATTAGTTAAGATTAGGTCACAGCGCAATAGGGTGGGCCCTAAATCCAGTGTGGCTTGTGTCATCATAAGGAGGAGACAGACCCAGAGAGGGCAACACCATTTGAGAAGAAGAGATGGGAAAGACTGCTGCATGAAGACAGAGGCAGAGACGGGAGTGATGTTGCAAGAGAGGACCCCCAGAATCATCAGCAACCCCAGAAGCTGGAAGAGGCGAGGGAGGATTCACCCCTAGAGCCTTCAGAGAGAATGTGGCCCTGTCGGCATCTTGATTTCCAACTGCAAGTCCTCAGAAATGAGAGATGATAAATTTCTGTTCTTTTAAGCCACTTCGACACTTTGTTACAGCAAATCACTACACCTCCTTCCTGTGGTACAGAAAGAGGGCAGACTGACAGTCCTCCTGGGTCCCAGGTGTGGTTGTTGGAAATTGAGAATAGCAGGACAAAGCCAAGGAAGAGAAGGCGGAAGGGAGCAGGCGTTTGTCTGGCGCTTGCTCTGCGCTGACTCCACGCGCACCGCTGTGCACCGTACGCAGGTGGTTTTAATCATCTGCAGCACATACATGTGGTCCTTCCCACTTCACAGATGAGGAAAATGAGGCTCAGAGAAGGGAAATGATTTGTCCTGAAGCTCATTTTCCGCTCCCTCTAGTGCTCGGCAAAGAGAAAATGCAGGTTCAGTTTGATTTCCGAGGAAGCAGCCTACTCATTCCCCTTCTCAATTTTTTCATCTAGAAAATGGGAATAATAGTGTCTGCCTCTCAGGTGCTTGTGAGAATAAAATGAGTTTATCCTATCATCCCGCAAATGTTTATTGAAAATCTCTGTGCCAGCCCCAGTTCTTTGTCTTGAGGTACAGACGAGAATAAGATAGGCGAATTCTCGCTTCCAAGGATTATCATGTCTGGCAAGTGCTCTGCAGGGGCAGGCTCTTAGCAAGTGCTCAATAAAATGGAAGAGGCTAAGGCTACAGGATTGAGGCGGATGGTGGGTGGGACAGGCTTGGCCTATAAGCGTAACTCACTTCAGCACAACTTTGCTGCTGCTGCTGGTGGTCCAGCCCCCTGGCCTGGGAGGACACTAGGTTTTCTTGGCCAGGGGCCCATGTGTTGGGGCATTGAGCAGTCACTGGTCTAGGTTGCCTCCCTTTAGCCAGCAGAATGCTCTACCCCAGGCCTACACTGCAGAGGCAGCTGCAGGAGCCTCAGTCTTGTCACAAAGCCTCCCCCACAGCGCTGTCCCCCTCGCCTCACAGCCTCCGCTCAGCCACACCCACTCTCTGACTGCTGTCCTTGGGCCAGGCCAGAGCCTGCCCTGGAGGCTCTCCCAGCTGTCCTGATATCCCCTCTGGCTTCTGCAGACACTCCCCCTTCCACTCCTGGAGGCCTCAACTGGGCACCAGCCCCGCCTCCTGCAGAGGCGTCCCCAGACATCACCCCTGTGCTATTCTCTTTTCCTGACAACTGTGGCATCAGATGTCCACCAGGCTGGCAGGCGGGTGCAGAGGAGGAGTTCTTGATAACCGTGTGGTTTAGGAGCGAGTCCCCCAGGAGGGGCTCGGAATGGCTGGCCCCCTGGCCTGGCGCTTGCTCTGCGCTGACTCCACGCACCGCTGTGCACCGTACGCAGGTGGTTTTAATCATCTGCAGCACATACATGTGGTCCTTCCCACTTCACAGATGAGGAAAATGAGGCTCAGAGAAGGGAAATGATTTGTCCTGAAGCTCATTTTCCGCTCCCTCTAGTGCTCGGCAAAGAGAAAATGCAGGTTCAGTTTGATTTCCGAGGAAGCAGCCTACTCATTCCCCTTCTCAATTTTTTCATCTAGAAAATGGGAATAATAGTGTCTGCCTCTCAGGTGCTTGTGAGAATAAAATGAGTTTATCCTATCATCCCGCAAATGTTTATTGAAAATCTCTGTGCCAGCCCCAGTTCTTTGTCTTGAGGTACAGGACGAGAATAAGATAGGCGAATTCTCGCTTCCAAGGATTATCATGTCTGGCAAGTGCTCTGCAGGGGCAGGCTCTTAGCAAGTGCTCAATAAAATGGAAGAGGCTAAGGCTACAGGATTGAGGCGGATGGTGGGTGGGACAGGCTTGGCCTATAAGCGTAACTCACTTCAGCACAACTTTGCTGCTGCTGCTGGTGGTCCAGCCCCCTGGCCTGGGAGGACACTAGGTTTTCTTGGCCAGGGGCCCATGTGTTGGGGCATTGAGCAGTCACTGGTCTAGGTTGCCTCCCTTTAGCCAGCAGAATGCTCTACCCCAGGCCTACACTGCAGAGGCAGCTGCAGGAGCCTCAGTCTTGTCACAAAGCCTCCCCCACAGCGCTGTCCCCCTCGCCTCACAGCCTCCGCTCAGCCACACCCACTCTCTGACTGCTGTCCTTGGGCCAGGCCAGAGCCTGCCCTGGAGGCTCTCCCAGCTGTCCTGATATCCCCTCTGGCTTCTGCAGACACTCCCCCTTCCACTCCTGGAGGCCTCAACTGGGCACCAGCCCCGCCTCCTGCAGAGGCGTCCCCAGACATCACCCCTGTGCTATTCTCTTTTCCTGACAACTGTGGCATCAGATGTCCACCAGGCTGGCAGGCGGGTGCAGAGGAGGAGTTCTTGATAACCGTGTGGTTTAGGAGCGAGTCCCCCAGGAGGGGCTCGGAATGGCTGGCCCTGGCCTGGCTCTGCTCCCAACCCTCTGCTCTGCCTTGAACAAGCCCCTTCCTCCCCAGACCATGGCTTTTCTGAGCCACGAAGGGGAGGCAGTTCTCTCGGGGCGTTTGAGGATGAAAAGGGACACATGCACAATCCTCTGGGGACTGGGAATGTGCTGGGAAACGGGTAGTGGACTCCCTGAGAGCTGACTATCTTCTAGGTGGGTTTCTAGAAGGCGGCTCCCAGGGGTGCAGAGCAGCTATGCCTGTCAGGCCTCAGTGAAGCCCGTCCTTCTGTCCTCACTTGCCCCGAGTGAGCTGGGACAGCTGGCACTGTGCTCGGGAAGCGGGCTCTAGCGGGCCCTGACAGCGCAGCAGTGGCAGCCGTGGTGGAGGCTATGGTCACAGATCCCAGGGCTATTCTGAGAGCTGGAAGAGGACGAGGCGCTGAGTCTGGAGGAGGGGAAGCAGCGGGAAGACACGGCCCTGTGGAGGTGACGGGAGTGTCACTGTGTGGCCCGGGAAGGGGCCTGCCAAGGGCAGCGTGCCTTGGGAGAGCTGGGTAGTGCGTGCTCATCGCTGGGAGGGATGGACCGCTGAGGTACGAGAGACATGCCCTGGGGTTGTTTGGGTGTAATGTCACAAGTTTTGTGATCCAAGGATGAGCTGACGGAGTAAAGGTGTCTGTGTGTGATGGACTGTGCGTGCGTACTGGAATGCAAGTGAGTTGAAATACAAGGGAAGGTGTGAGCAGAAGCAAACGTGCCTGTATGTGGAAGAGGGAGAAGAGCGAGGGTGAGCAAGCCGGGGCTTGTCTGTGAGTGGGAATGAATGTGGGCGTGGTCGGGAGGGTACTGGGAGCTAGAGAGCAGGTGTGGGCAAGGGGAGGCGAGTGGGAGAGGGACCCGGGACTGGAACCCCAGGAACCTGAGGGTCTGTACAATTGGGACACACATGTAAGGGACACAGGCAGGTGTCCCTGTGAGTGAGCCTGAGTGTGTGAATGGACACCAGTGTGTGCATGGTGACAGCAGGCGGGACAGTGTGATCTGTGACAAATAGGGAGGGAAGATAGGTAGGGACAACAGCCATAGTAATAAAACCAGCTAGGACTGTCGAGCACTCACTATGAGCCTGATGCTGAGATTCATGACTTTACTGACTTCTCCGAATAGCCTCAGAAATGAGTGCTATGATGATGTTCACCTACAGATTAGGAAATAATGGATTTGGGCAGTTCAAGAACTTGTCCATAGTCTAACTGGTAATGTTAGACTGCCTCACAATGAACATGGGAGAAGTAACCAAGTTGTGAGTAGAGAAGAAGGGGTGTCAGTGTGCATGGTGTGTGTGTGTGTGTGTGTATGTCTTGGGGGCTGACTATGCCAGCGTGGGGCCCCAAGGAGAGTCCAGGCAGCAGCTGCAGACACTGGGCAGGGCAGAGGCCCGAGCAGAGCCTGAGTCAGCCTCTAGGGCATCTCTGCCAACCTGGCTTCCCAGCCCCGCAGCGGCAGCCTGTGCCAGGGCCCCCAGCAAAGGAGCCTCCCAGCTCTGGTATGGCCCCCAGCAGGCCCTGTCTCACAGAGCAGACTAAGCCAGGACTGAAGACTAGCAGGAGGCCCTCCTGGCTTCCAGGGTACTTGAGGAGGCAGCTCCCAGCATAGGCTCCCCAGGCAGGGAGTGCACGAGAACAATGGGAGGGAGTCCAGGCTTGATTTCAGAGCCCCCGTGTATCTAAACTGAACCACTTGGAGGTATGTCTCCATCCCATTTAGGCCATTGATTCGGCAGATGCCATGACGTGCTGGAAATGCAAGTGAGTTGAAATACAAGGGAAGGTGTGAGCAGAAGCAAACGTGCCTGTATGTGGAAGAGGGAGAAGAGCGAGGGTGAGCAAGCCGGGGCTTGTCTGTGAGTGGGAATGAATGTGGGCGTGGTCGGGAGGGTACTGGGAGCTAGAGAGCAGGTGTGGGCAAGGGGAGGCGAGTGGGAGAGGGACCCGGGACTGGAACCCCAGGAACCTGAGGGTCTGTACAATTGGGACACACATGTAAGGGACACAGGCAGGTGTCCCTGTGAGTGAGCCTGAGTGTGTGAATGGACACCAGTGTGTGCATGGTGACAGCAGGCGGGACAGTGTGATCTGTGACAAATAGGGAGGGAAGATAGGTAGGGACAACAGCCATAGTAATAAAACCAGCTAGGACTGTCGAGCACTCACTATGAGCCTGATGCTGAGATTCATGACTTTACTGACTTCTCCGAATAGCCTCAGAAATGAGTGCTATGATGATGTTCACCTACAGATTAGGAAATAATGGATTTGGGCAGTTCAAGAACTTGTCCATAGTCTAACTGGTAATGTTAGACTGCCTCACAATGAACATGGGAGAAGTAACCAAGTTGTGAGTAGAGAAGAAGGGGTGTCAGTGTGCATGGTGTGTGTGTGTGTGTGTGTATGTCTTGGGGGCTGACTATGCCAGCGTGGGGCCCCAAGGAGAGTCCAGGCAGCAGCTGCAGACACTGGGCAGGGCAGAGGCCCGAGCAGAGCCTGAGTCAGCCTCTAGGGCATCTCTGCCAACCTGGCTTCCCAGCCCCGCAGCGGCAGCCTGTGCCAGGGCCCCCAGCAAAGGAGCCTCCCAGCTCTGGTATGGCCCCCAGCAGGCCCTGTCTCACAGAGCAGACTAAGCCAGGACTGAAGACTAGCAGGAGGCCCTCCTGGCTTCCAGGGTACTTGAGGAGGCAGCTCCCAGCATAGGCTCCCCAGGCAGGGAGTGCACGAGAACAATGGGAGGGAGTCCAGGCTTGATTTCAGAGCCCCCGTGTATCTAAACTGAACCACTTGGAGGGTATGTCTCCATAAGCAGAAAGCGGGCAGCCAATGGTTGTCATGCCCACCCTTGCCTCAGAATGTGATTCAGGCAGATGCCATGCCAGGCATTTGCAAGCTGGACCTGCTCCTATCCTGTGCAGGGGGAGTGGTGAGGAGGGGCCTCTCCAGTCCCACCCCAACCCTTGGCCCTGCTTCTTGGGACCTAAGCCGAAAGGAAGGAATTTTGGAGAGGGCTGTCTCCCGTGGCCTGGGCCCAGCCCTCCCACTGCGCCGAGAACTTTCTGCAAGTTGCAGTCTCCAGCCTCTCCAGGAATGTGGTACTGGCTGGTGAGCTTGTCTATAGTCCTGGCCATTCCATCTGGGCAACTCACTTGCCCACTCTGGGACTCCATTTCCTAACTGGCAAAAGAGAGACACTGTTCTAAAGGGACATAGAAATTACTGGCAGAGTAGTGAGTGATCTGGGCAAGCAAGAGACAATGGCAGGGGACAGCGACAGAGCTGGGAGTTGGGTTAAAGAAGGGATCAAGGATGAGTTGAGCTGATTTTTGAGGGAATCTCTGATGAGGGCTTCAGAGAGGGAAAAGGGTATTTTAGGCAGAGGGGATACACAAAGCAAAGGCTGGTAGGTGGAGTGTTGGCTGGAAACCTAGCCTAGGGCCCTGTGTGGTGAGGTCATGGGCTGCCCAACTGCTCAACTGGCTTCTTTGGCCTGAGGCCATAAGACGATCTGACTTATATTTGACTCCTCAGTAGCCTTTGCTATAGGGACCTCATCTGTTTCTGTTACTGCACTCCATTTAGTAGCCGAAACAGTGCCCAGCTCATCAAAGGTGCTCAATAAATAGGTTGAGTGAATGAGAAACTTCTTCCCAAACGGTATGAAAATTTGGGACAAGTGTTCCAACATCCCTGGCAAAAGCCCCTAGCAGGCTCTAAAATAGTCGTTTGCAAATGGTGATCCAGGGTGCATCACCTGAGAACTTGTCAGAAACGCAAAATCTCGAGCTGCAACCCAGACTAACCTGACTGGGGTCCAGTAATACGTTTTGACAAGTCCCTCAGGTTGATTGTACTACACATTCAGGCACCCTGAATACCCACAAAAAACAAATTGCACATGGAGAACCCAAAACTGTGGCCAAGCCTGACCCAGAACCCAGGTATTCTTGACCCTCTCCCTTTTCCCAGCCCAGCGCACAAAGAAGAGAACTCCATCATCCACCCACCAGGTTTCTGGAAGGAAGATTTGGAAATGCCAAGGGTCTAGAAACTGAGGGCGGGGCGTTCCTCCGGGAATAGAAGGCGGGGCCAAGTACTCTGAGCCCCGCCTCATCCCTGTTGCCCCGGGAAACCCCGGGTTGTAACAATAACCCGCTGACGCGCTTCGGGGAGGGATCCTGCCGAGTCCGTGGGCGGGACAGCCCTGCTACGGACCAATGAGGCGCTCGGGCACCGCCCGCTCCCCTCCCACTCTGGGACTCCATTTCCTAACTGGCAAAAGAGAGACACTGTTCTAAAGGGACATAGAAATTACTGGCAGAGTAGTGAGTGATCTGGGCAAGCAAGAGACAATGGCAGGGGACAGCGACAGAGCTGGGAGTTGGGTTAAAGAAGGGATCAAGGATGAGTTGAGCTGATTTTGAGGGAATCTCTGATGAGGGCTTCAGAGAGGGAAAAGGGTATTTTAGGCAGAGGGGATACACAAAGCAAAGGCTGGTAGGTGGAGTGTTGGCTGGAAACCTAGCCTAGGGCCCTGTGTGGTGAGGTCATGGGCTGCCCAACTGCTCAACTGGCTTCTTTGGCCTGAGGCCATAAGACGATCTGACTTATATTTGACTCCTCAGTAGCCTTTGCTATAGGGACCTCATCTGTTTCTGTTACTGCACTCCATTTAGTAGCCGAAACAGTGCCCAGCTCATCAAAGGTGCTCAATAAATAGGTTGAGTGAATGAGAAACTTCTTCCCAAACGGTATGAAAATTTGGGACAAGTGTTCCAACATCCCTGGCAAAAGCCCCTAGCAGGCTCTAAAATAGTCGTTTGCAAATGGTGATCCAGGGTGCATCACCTGAGAACTTGTCAGAAACGCAAAATCTCGAGCTGCAACCCAGACTAACCTGACTGGGGTCCAGTAATACGTTTTGACAAGTCCCTCAGGTTGATTGTACTACACATTCAGGCACCCTGAATACCCACAAAAAACAAATTGCACATGGAGAACCCAAAACTGTGGCCAAGCCTGACCCAGAACCCAGGTATTCTTGACCCTCTCCCTTTTCCCAGCCCAGCGCACAAAGAAGAGAACTCCATCATCCACCCCACCAGGTTTCTGGAAGGAAGATTTGGAAATGCCAAGGGTCTAGAAACTGAGGGCGGGGCGTTCCTCCGGGAATAGAAGGCGGGGCCAAGTACTCTGAGCCCCGCCTCATCCCTGTTGCCCCGGGAAACCCCGGGTTGTAACAATAACCCGCTGACGCGCTTCGGGGAGGGATCCTGCCGAGTCCGTGGGCGGGACAGCCCTGCTACGGACCAATGAGAGCGCTCGGGCACCGCCCCCGCTCCCCCTCCCCTAGAGCAAAGCAGGGGGCGGGGTCGCGCCCGCCGCGCATCCCCTGCTCCGTAGGCGGCGCTGTTGCGCGCTGGGGCTGCGGCGGGGTCGCCCCCGGCCGGGAGCCCCGCGCCTCCGCCTCCAGTCCGCGGGCGGGGCACCGGGCCGACAGAGGATTCCGCGGCCGCGGGCGGGCACGCCCCGCCCTCTCCCGCGCCGGGCCCGCCCCCTCCCGTCCCCGCCCATCCGAGGTGCAGCCGGCGCTGAGCGCGGCAGGCGCGGGAGCTGGCGCTGGAGCCGGAGCGGCGGCGGCATTCACGGGGCGGCGGCGGCGGCGGCAGCGCGGGCTCCGGTACGGGCTCGGGCTCCGGCATGGTGCAATCCGGCTTCGTCCCGGGAGAGTGGGGCCCGCGTGCGGGGCCGGCGCCGGGGGAGCGGCGGCAGCGACGGTGGCGGTGGTGGCTGCAGGCGCAAGCAGGCGGCAGGTGCTAGAAACGGGGCTGGGCGAGGTGTGTGCCCGTTGGGCTCTGGGGCCGCCGCTCCCTCACTGCCCTCCTCTCTTCCTCCCTTCGGGCTTCCCAGCGCGTCCAGTCCCCTGTCTCCGCGACTTGGCCCATGGCGCCCCGCGGTTGAGCCGGCGCCGCCAGGGACCCCTCCCGCGGGCCTCCCGGGCGCGCAGATCCCGGAGCCGTCCGCCCACCCTCCGCGGGCCCCTCCTCCTCGCCCGAGCCGGGCGGGCAGCCGAAGCTGCAGGCCACTGGAGAACCCACAAAAACAAATTGCACATGGAGAACCCAAAACTGTGGCCAAGCCTGACCCAGAACCCAGGTATTCTTGACCTCTCCCTTTTCCCAGCCCAGCGCACAAAGAAGAGAACTCCATCATCCACCCACCAGGTTTCTGGAAGGAAGATTTGGAAATGCCAAGGGTCTAGAAACTGAGGGCGGGGCGTTCCTCCGGGAATAGAAGGCGGGGCCAAGTACTCTGAGCCCCGCCTCATCCCTGTTGCCCCGGGAAACCCCGGGTTGTAACAATAACCCGCTGACGCGCTTCGGGGAGGGATCCTGCCGAGTCCGTGGGCGGGACAGCCCTGCTACGGACCAATGAGAGCGCTCGGGCACCGCCCCCGCTCCCCCTCCCCTAGAGCAAAGCAGGGGGCGGGGTCGCGCCCGCCGCGCATCCCCTGCTCCGTAGGCGGCGCTGTTGCGCGCTGGGGCTGCGGCGGGGTCGCCCCCGGCCGGGAGCCCCGCGCCTCCGCCTCCAGTCCGCGGGCGGGGCACCGGGCCGACAGAGGATTCCGCGGCCGCGGGCGGGCACGCCCCGCCCTCTCCCGCGCCGGGCCCGCCCCCTCCCCGTCCCCCGCCCATCCGAGGTGCAGCCGGCGCTGAGCGCGGCAGGCGCGGGAGCTGGCGCTGGAGCCGGAGCGGCGGCGGCATTCACGGGGCGGCGGCGGCGGCGGCAGCGCGGGCTCCGGTACGGGCTCGGGCTCCGGCATGGTGCAATCCGGCTTCGTCCCGGGAGAGTGGGGCCCGCGTGCGGGGCCGGCGCCGGGGGAGCGGCGGCAGCGACGGTGGCGGTGGTGGCTGCAGGCGCAAGCAGGCGGCAGGTGCTAGAAACGGGGCTGGGCGAGGTGTGTGCCCGTTGGGCTCTGGGGCCGCCGCTCCCTCACTGCCCTCCTCTCTTCCTCCCTTCGGGCTTCCCAGCGCGTCCAGTCCCCTGTCTCCGCGACTTGGCCCATGGCGCCCCGCGGTTGAGCCGGCGCCGCCAGGGACCCCTCCCGCGGGCCTCCCCGGGGCGCGCAGATCCCGGAGCCGTCCGCCCACCCTCCGCGGAGCCCCCCTCCCCTCCTCGCCCGAGCCGGGCGGGACCATGGCTGCGAAGCTGCGAGCGCATCAGGTGGACGTGGACCCGGACTTCGCGCCGCAGAGCCGGCCACGCTCCTGTACCTGGCCCCTGCCGCAGCCCGACTTGGTCGGCGACGAGGACGGAGCGCTGGGTTCAGGGGTGGCCGAGGGCGCTGAGGACTGCGGGCCGGAGCGCCGGGCCACGGCCCCGCCAATGGCCCCAGCGCCGCCGCTGGGCGCGGAGGTCGGACCGCTGCGGAAAGCGAAGAGCTCCCGGCGGAACGCGTGGGGAAACCTGTCCTACGCCGACCTCATCACCAAAGCCATCGAGAGCGCCCCGGACAAGCGGCTCACGCTCTCGCAGATCTACGACTGGATGGTCCGTTACGTGCCCTACTTCAAGGATAAAGGCGACAGCAACAGCTCGGCCGGCTGGAAGGTGGGGGCGTCCGGCTGGGGAGGGGTGTTAGAGCCGTCGGCTGGGGCTTCCAGGGACTGCTAGATGCGTTTGGGAACCCGGTGGGCAGTCTGGAGGGACACCCTGGGGCGCCCCCAGGGGTCACGGAGTGTGTGCCCTGGGCGTGGGGCCGGCCGGCAGACAAGCGGGGGTGTGCTGGGAGCAGCCGCCTGCATGCACTGGATGCGGGGTGGGAGGTTTGATGGGGTGACAAGGGACTGCCACTTTGAGGCACCCCTGAGGCATACCCTCAGCCCATCCTTGGGGGCGTAGCAGAAGAACCTGTTCTTAGGCCTCAGACCTTGGGACCTCTCTCTTCACCCCCACCCCACCCCGGAGTTTGCTTTGTTACTCTAATTTTACCCTCCCCACCAGGGCACCCTCCTTAAAGAGCTGAAATGACTGGGGGCCAGTGGCTGCTTTCCTCCCAGATCTTTTCCACTACCCTCCCTGGAGCTGGCCTCCAGGTGAGGAGTGCGACCCTAGGCCCACAGTTCTGTCTCTGGTGGCAGGAGTTCACCCTAGGGCACCAAGCAGTCTGAGGTGGGAAGCGGGTCAGGTGACCTGAGATCTGAGTTCTCCATGGGGCAGCGGCTGTGCCCCCCTTGCCTGGAACAGCATGGTGGGCTGGTGATGACCCCTGCTGGTGTGAGGGCAAAGTATGGGTACCTGGGGATATGTCTGTGGCCCCCAGGCTGTCTGTCTGTCACTTCCCTGTCTGTCTGATCCCAGATGCATTTGGGGTTGGGGGAAGGGGGAGGGGCACCCAAGGAGGCCTCAGTACCAACCACTGGAAAGGGGGGAGCCATCTTGGGAGAGGACAGGGTCTTGGCTGAACTGTGGCCTCCGGACCCTCCTCTGGCCAACTCGTTGGGGTGGTCAGGCCAAGCCTAAGGCCTGGGAGCTCTCAGGCCTGCGCTCCCTGTGGGAGAGGGGGTCTCTGTGAGGGAGGCATGCCTGCATGGAGGGGAGGGCTGTGGCTGGTGGTGCCTGTAGGCAGAGTCAGGGGAAGGAGGCGTGCCAGTGGAGGTGGGGAGGCTTGGGGACTGGACAGCCAAGGTGCCCAGTGGCGGCGCTGTAGGGGCCACGGTGTGCTGACCTGGGAGCCCGTGGCTCTCAGGCTTTATGCTGGCAGCTTCACCGTCTCTCTGGCCACAACTGGGTGGGGACGCAGGCTGGAGGAGCCGACCTGAGTCTTCCTTTCCATCCTCTCCAGTCCCCTGGGCGTGGGCCCGGGCCCAGACAAGCGGGGGTGTGCTGGGAGCAGCCGCCTGCATGCACTGGATGCGGGGTGGGAGGTTTGATGGGGTGACAAGGGACTGCCACTTTGAGGCACCCCTGAGGCATACCCTCAGCCCATCCTTGGGGGCGTAGCAGAAGAACCTGTTCTTAGGCCTCAGACCTTGGGACCTCTCTCTTCACCCCCACCCCACCCCGGAGTTTGCTTTGTTACTCTAATTTTACCCTCCCCACCAGGGCACCCTCCTTAAAGAGCTGAAATGACTGGGGGCCAGTGGCTGCTTTCCTCCCAGATCTTTTCCACTACCCTCCCTGGAGCTGGCCTCCAGGTGAGGAGTGCGACCCTAGGCCCACAGTTCTGTCTCTGGTGGCAGGAGTTCACCCTAGGGCACCAAGCAGTCTGAGGTGGGAAGCGGGTCAGGTGACCTGAGATCTGAGTTCTCCATGGGGCAGCGGCTGTGCCCCCCTTGCCTGGAACAGCATGGTGGGCTGGTGATGACCCCTGCTGGTGTGAGGGCAAAGTATGGGTACCTGGGGATATGTCTGTGGCCCCCAGGCTGTCTGTCTGTCACTTCCCTGTCTGTCTGATCCCAGATGCATTTGGGGTTGGGGGAAGGGGGAGGGGCACCCAAGGAGGCCTCAGTACCAACCACTGGAAAGGGAGCCATCTTGGGAGAGGACAGGGTCTTGGCTGAACTGTGGCCTCCGGACCCTCCTCTGGCCAACTCGTTGGGGTGGTCAGGCCAAGCCTAAGGCCTGGGAGCTCTCAGGCCTGCGCTCCCTGTGGGAGAGGGGGTCTCTGTGAGGGAGGCATGCCTGCATGGAGGGGAGGGCTGTGGCTGGTGGTGCCTGTAGGCAGAGTCAGGGGAAGGAGGCGTGCCAGTGGAGGTGGGGAGGCTTGGGGACTGGACAGCCAAGGTGCCCAGTGGCGGCGCTGTAGGGGCCACGGTGTGCTGACCTGGGAGCCCGTGGCTCTCAGGCTTTATGCTGGCAGCTTCACCGTCTCTCTGGCCACAACTGGGTGGGGACGCAGGCTGGAGGAGCCGACCTGAGTCTTCCTTTCCATCCTCTCTCCAGTCCCCCTGGGCTCAGCCCCCAGCAGAACACTTACTCCTCCTGAGTGGGTCCTGTGCTTTGCTCCCATCTCCTTCCCATGCACTGTCCCACCCTTTACATCTCTCTGTCTTCAAGGGCAGAGAGTTCAGGCATCTCTTCCAGGAAGCCATCCCCAAACCCTTTTAGCTAGCTCAGGACCCCCTCATCTCTTGTTCTCTCCCTGCCTGTCCTGCCTCTTAGTCCTTTGTGTCCTGTCTCATTTCCCTTCCCCACCCATCCTGGAAAACAGTGGCAGTGTCAGAGCAATCTCTGTGCCCATGGCACCAAGTAAAGAGCCTGGCACCAGGAGCTACCAGTGCACGTCTGGTAAAACAGTGAAGAAATGGATGGATGCTGCTGAGGGTACTGAGACCAGGGCAGATATTTAGGGTCAGAGCAAGCCAGGAGGGCTTCCTGCAGGAGGTGGGGTGAAGGAATAGGGATGATGGGGGAGATGACAAGAGGGAACATGAGGCTTGAGGCCAGGAGAGAACTGCAGTGTACTGAGGGTCTCAGGACCAAGCCCTGCACATGGCACCTTCAGGCATCTCTGCCAGGTGTCTCCTTTAATGCTCTCTGCACTCCCTGAGGGGGGTCTACTGTTACCACTTACAGAGCTGGTCTCTGAGGCACAGAGTGGAGGAGCGGACTGCCCAAGGTCACACAGTCAATAGATGGGAAAGCTGGCTTCCAGTCCAGGTGTGTCGCTCCGCAGGGACAGAGAGCCTCTGGAGTAGTGTCCTGCTTGCCCTGGGTGTGGGAGAGAGCCTTCACCAGGGCGTCTCTGTGAGGGAGGCATGCCTGCATGGAGGGGCTGTGGCTGGTGGGCTGTAGGCAGAGTCAGGGGCAGGAGGCGTGCCAGTGGAGGTGGGGAGGCTTGGGGACTGGACAGCCAAGGTGCCCAGTGGCGGCGCTGTAGGGGCCACGGTGTGCTGACCTGGGAGCCCGTGGCTCTCAGGCTTTATGCTGGCAGCTTCACCGTCTCTCTGGCCACAACTGGGTGGGGACGCAGGCTGGAGGAGCCGACCTGAGTCTTCCTTTCCATCCTCTCTCCAGTCCCCCTGGGCTCAGCCCCCAGCAGAACACTTACTCCTCCTGAGTGGGTCCTGTGCTTTGCTCCCATCTCCTTCCCATGCACTGTCCCACCCTTTACATCTCTCTGTCTTCAAGGGCAGAGAGTTCAGGCATCTCTTCCAGGAAGCCATCCCCAAACCCTTTTAGCTAGCTCAGGACCCCCTCATCTCTTGTTCTCTCCCTGCCTGTCCTGCCTCTTAGTCCTTTGTGTCCTGTCTCATTTCCCTTCCCCACCCATCCTGGAAAACAGTGGCAGTGTCAGAGCAATCTCTGTGCCCATGGCACCAAGTAAAGAGCCTGGCACCAGGAGCTACCAGTGCACGTCTGGTAAAACAGTGAAGAAATGGATGGATGCTGCTGAGGGTACTGAGACCAGGGCAGATATTTAGGGTCAGAGCAAGCCAGGAGGGCTTCCTGCAGGAGGTGGGGTGAAGGAATAGGGATGATGGGGGAGATGACAAGAGGGAACATGAGGCTTGAGGCCAGGAGAGAACTGCAGTGTACTGAGGGTCTCAGGACCAAGCCCTGCACATGGCACCTTCAGGCATCTCTGCCAGGTGTCTCCTTTAATGCTCTCTGCACTCCCTGAGGGGGGTCTACTGTTACCACTTACAGAGCTGGTCTCTGAGGCACAGAGTGGAGGAGCGGACTGCCCAAGGTCACACAGTCAATAGATGGGAAAGCTGGCTTCCAGTCCAGGTGTGTCGCTCCGCAGGGACAGAGAGCCTCTGGAGTAGTGTCCTGCTTGCCCTGGGTGTGGGAGGAGAGCACTGTCACACAGGGGCAGATCTAAATCCTCGAATGGGATTGGAAAATGGACTTGGAGATAATCTAGTCCCACGAGCTCATTTCTCAGACTGTGAGACTGAGGCCCTGGCAGGGAATGGGACTCTTCTCAGGTCATTGGTGAGTTTCAGGCCCTGGATGATGGCCCGGGCCTCCTGCCTGCCCATTGGATACGGTTTCCACTGCACCACACTGCTGGGGACACACTGCTTCTCCCTGTGCCTGGGCTCAGAAAGGCCTGTTCTGGGCTGGGGCTTTGGAGAGGGGGCCTCGGGCTTGTGCCTCACCCAGACCCTGGCAGAGACCCCGCAGCACTGGAGGAGGACTGATCAGAGAGCCCCCTGGTCTTTCCTGTCTCATTCCCCCTTCTATCCCACCTTACTCTGCTCCGGAGGGAGCTTCCCTCCCCTCTCATTTCTGCCCCTCCTACCACCTGTTCCCCTGTTCCGAGTCAGTCCCTCCAGGGGCCCGGTGGAGGGGCTGTCCTCAACTCCCAGCCCCCCGCCCGGCTGGTGAGCAGAGCCCGTGGTACACCTCAGGTGCTAGGGTTGGGGCCAGGAACCCACTGTTTGTTCCTCCCTCTGTCCTACACATAAGTGTTGCTCTTCAGTCCCTGGGGGTGTGCTGAACCCTGTGTTAGGTGGAGTGGGGGAAGCGAAGGGGAACGTGTTGGACCTGCCTTCAGGATGCATCAGGGCTCAGCCAGTTCCATACCCAAGCCCTGGGTTTTACAGGCAGGAAGGATTAGGGGGTGGGCAGGGGTGGCATAGGGGTGTGGTGAAAAGAGGGGAGATCCCCTGGAGCCTGGCAAGGCCTCGCAGAGAAGATGGCTCTCAATCTGGTCTGTCTTCAGTGGGTAGGGTGGGCGGGTAGAGTTTGAGAGAAAGTCTTCCAAGGGATACTGATTGCACAGGCGAAGGCTGGGAGGTGGCATTGCACACACTGGGTCTGTGAGACTGTCGGGCGTGCCAGGCTGGAACCAAGGGCTCCAGGGGATGGCAGGGCTGTGTCGTGGGAAAGGCCGGGTGAGCCAGATCAGGAAGGTCCCTGTGCTTGACCTTTGTCCCGTGGCCCCACCTGTGATGTGGAAAGACAGCTCAGAGGTATCGCAGAGAGGTGGAGGAGGCAAGATCAGCAGCGGGCACCAGGCGCCCACAGGCTGAAGCCTGAAGAGAGACACCGGGCTTGGTGCTGGAGAGGCTGGAAGAGTGGCCATCCTGGCAGAGGGGCTCCAGGTCTGGGACGAGGGCTTGGGTGGGAGGTCTCCCTCCCGCTGCAGCATCCCCAAAGTGTGGCTCTCCCCACATCCAGGTTCCTGTGGTGGTTCAGTCGCTCAGTTGTGTCCTACTCTTTGCTACCCCATGGACCGCAGCATGCCAGGCCTCCCTGCCCCTCTCCACTTCCCACTTCCTCTCAGATACTCAAGCCCCTCCTTCCCTCGTGCTGGATTCCTCCAGGAAGCCTTCCAGGCTGCTCTGGATCCTGGTGCTCCTTCCACGTAGTATCCCTGGAGTGGTTCTGCCTGCTTTTGTGTTTTCTGGCTGCCAGCTCCCCTGGGAGCATTCAGGCCAGGCCTGGGTGCCTCCCATTCACATCCCTAGGACCAGTGGGGAAGGAGCCTAGTGGAGGAGGACTTCCTTTCTCCCTTGGTATCTGGAGCAGCTTGGCTCTTAGGGGTTGGGATCAGGAGAGGTGGTCACCCCCACCCCCACCCCATCGAGCCCAGGCTGGCCAATAGGTCTAGGTGGGGTGGGGGCTAGAAGGGCGGGGCTGCTCTGAGAGACCGGGGGAGGGTCCTTCTGCAGCCAGGCTCAGCTGAGGTTTGCTTGCAGGGCTCCCCTTTTCTCCTCCCCGCAGCCGTTCCAGCAGGGCTCCCTCCTCCTTCTTTGTCCTCCGGGGATCCCCAGCCCCGAGGGCTGGTGGGGGTGCGGGAGGAGGAGGTGTGAGCCCGGGTTGGGGGGTGTCCTCACCCCCCGCGCTGCACGAGCGGGGGGCTGGCAGCTGCCCGCCTCCTGGGCACGAGCCCGTGCCAGCCGCTCCTGGCACAGTTGCTGGCACGCCCGGCAGACTCCCACGGCCACCTGCTCACACCCACCCACGAGCGCTGGCGCGCGGCGGGCCCTTCCGGCTTCCCGGGCCTCCCGGTGCCCCTCCCCCGCTACTGCACCCCCCCTCCCCAGTTCTCTGCTCCCCGAAGGCTCTCACTCTGCCAGCAGCGTGGTCCCCGGCCGCCCCTCCTTAGCAACTTGGGGAGCTCAAGAGGCAGGGCCGTCAGGAGACCCCTGGGGTAGCTGCCGCTCTGCGGGGGGAAGGAGGGGGGACCCAGAGGCAGACAGACAGACCGACAGACAGGGTGAGGGCCCCCGCCTGCCACCTGGCGCCGCTCCAGCGGGACGATGGCGGGCAGCGCCGTGCCAGGCGGTAATTGCAGACAGACTAATTTAAAGAGATGAGACGGTTATTTTTAACTCCTGTTAAGGTAATGAACGGTGTGTTGGGGGGGGATGTGTGGGTTCGAAAGTTCAAGGCCCCCCCCCGCCCCCAGCCACCACTCTCTGCGGGTTGGGGCTCCCCTCTCTGCAGGCCCTGAGAACCCAGCTTCAGGATTGGGTGGAATGGAGGGGCTCCGCCAGAGAGGGGGAAGGAAGGGCTCAGAGAGCTGGGGAGCAGACACCCACCAACCACCACGGTCCAGGCAGGTGTTAACATCTCACTTTCTCATGTGGAGAAGTGATTTGTCTTAGGGTCACATCCCTAAGCAGTGGCAGACGTGGGAATTGAACCCCCTTCTATGCCCCAAACTCAAGTGTTTCCTCCTGTGCCCTTGGGCTGGGGCGGAGGGATTTGGAAAGGAGGCAGGCTTGTTTCTTGCATTTCACATTCTTGCATCTTTGAGCAGCAGCTGGTGGTGGCCGTTAAATGGGGTCCTGGGAGCTAAGGAAGCCCCTCTGTGTCTTGTGAGGAGTGGGGGTGTGGTCTCCCGCGTGGGTGTGAGTGAGAGCCTCTGGCATTCGGCTCTAGTAGGGAGAGCCCCCTCTTATCTCACTGTCTCCTTTACCTTGCAGAGGACTCCTCAGCAACCCTTCCTTATTTGAGCCTGTGTCCTGCCTACCATCTTGGGGATGGGTCCCTTGGAGACAGGTTCACATTGGTGCCTACTCTTTTCACTTCTGAGTCTGACTTGGGTCTCCAGGAGAGGTGAAGAGTCCTGGAGCTCATCACCTGCTGTCAAGCTTCCTTCCTAGGCCGCTCCTTTTCTCACTTCCAAGGGCTGGGAGCTCACAGCCTCTGGGACAGCCCATTCTGTGGCTAGACAGGTCTTCACGTTGTTAGGCCCGCCTTCCTTCTCTCCAGCCATGAGAGCATCTCTCTGGAGCATCGCTCTGGTGTCCTAGTTCGGCCCTTCAGGGTCTGTTGGAGCTGTGGAGTTAGGAGTGGGTGAGGGGTGGCGGGAGCCTCCGCAGGGTGCCCTGATCGAGCGTGTATGAGTTGGAGCAAAGCTCTTTCCCATTCGGGTCCTCCATGTTCTCATCTGTGGCCAAGGGGGCTTAACTCACTCGGTCTCTGACCCTCCCGGGGCTGTGACTGGACAAGCCCTCTGGTTCTAGGAGCCGTGAGGGGTTAGTTGGGCCCGGGGCCATGGGGCCATAGAGTACTGATAAGGGCTTTTCCTAGATGGACGCGTGTGAGCAGCAGTGTGGACGGACTCGAACTGGGGACTTCTGCTTGGGGCCGCCTCCCCTGCCCCAGCGGTACCCAGTTACCGCAGATGTATTCTGGGCACAGTGAAGGGGGTGCTCGAGGCAGCCCCAGCTGTCCCCCTAGAGCAGGCAGCTGGGGGGTACAGGGTGTTAGGTGGGCATTAGCGGAGGCTCTGGGCCTCCTGGCCCTGGGGCCCCGGGCAGGGCGCTCAGGGGGACAGCTGGATCCTGGAGCGCCCCCTTTCCTCCTGGCACCCTGGTTACCGTGGAAACCAACTCCTGTTTGGGAGGGTTTGGCTGTTTGCTGACTCTCCCCACCCCCCACCCCATATGTGGAGGTGGGAGGGGGGCCAGGTGGCGTGGGGGGAGGGGCCTCCTCCCCTCCCCCCCCAGGGCCGCCGCCTTTGGAGAGAAACGTTTCTGGTCTCTAAGAGGGGTGCCTCTTGTGGGAAGGGGAACACAAATTAAGAGAATTAATGCTTGGATGCTAGGCAGTCAGTTGGGCAGTTCACATAAATCCTCCCATTTCATCCTCCCTGGGTCCTGCCAGGTATGTGATAATAGCCCCACTTTGCAGTTGAGGCAACTGAGGAAAAGGCCAAAGCAGGATAGCTGAGACGAGGCTGTGCGCCTGGGTTTCGATGCAGATCTGTCTGTTTCTACCCTGTTTCACCATCACCCAGTTTCGGCACAGTGTCAGCCCACACGCCAGCCAGCCCTCCTGCCCAGGGCTCATTCGTGCTCACTCCAGAACCCTCCAGGGCTGCTCAGTCCCCCTGGGAGCCAACCAAGCCCAAACTTCTCTGTTGGGCCCTCTGGGCCCTCTGATGGCCTTGTCCAGGCTCAGGCCTCCCTCCCACTTTCCCTGCTTGCTGTCTCTGATCCCACGCTGCCTTCACACCGCCATCTTTATATGTGACACCAGAATCCTCACCCCAAACCACTGCCACTGTCACCTGCTCACCAAGGCTGCCAGAGATGCTCAGAGGCTGATCCCTGGGGACACCCTTCAGAAATGAGGCGGGTGCTTGGATAGTTTGCACAGAAACCTACCTACCAGGTGATTCTGAAACCCTGTGGTCTTTCTGAGAATCCTGCCTTAAATCCTTAGTTGATGGCAGAGCTGGCTGATGACCTGAGTCCCTGAGAAGCTTTCAGGTAGTACCATCTCCAGCCCCTGTCCCAGACCCTCTGTGTCAGACTGTCAGCCAGTGGACTTTGGAATCTGCATTTTAACAGGTGTGCCAGTGACAGGACAGATTCTGAACTGATGCCTTAGATGGTAGCTTCCTTAGCTCCTGCTTTTCCCTCCCGTCGTCTGCTCCCAGGGCAGACCACCTTCTTCTCCAAGCAGGCTGCACAGATTGAACCCACACTCTTTTGGGGTCCTCCAGGGAATCGAACCCCATGCAATCAGCTTAAAGGAACTGAAACCACTCTCTCCCTCCCCTTCCTGCAACACAGTCGCCCACCCTCCACCCTCCATGTCTGATGCGCTCTGTCTCTGAGAGCCTCTGGCTGCAGGAGGAAGAGGGAAAGTCATTCATGTGAATACTCAGTAGGCCTCTCTGGCGCTGGCCCCTGAGGAAGTGGAGCATTGCCGTCCCTGCTCTCGGCTAGCCTCCTGTCTGGTGGGGGACGTGAGGCCATGTGTGCCCTTCTTACAGGGGCCAGTCCTGGGGCCGTCCACTTCGGGCCTTGGCCCCTGGCCCCGTCATCCTCTCCAGCCATATCCCTCGTTCCTGCCATCTTCTGACCTTTGCTTCAGCTACACACTGAACTCTTCCAGCTTGAGATTCAGCCACCATGTGCCACGACAGGTGTGCTTCCCTTTCATTTTCACAGCACACTGTGAAGCTGGTACTGCCCCTCTCCCCAGTTTGCAGATGAGGAAAGTGAGGCTGGGGGAAACAAAGTGGCCCTCACAGTATCCCACTGGCCCTGTCACAAACGAACCCCCCCGGGCGACTCCTCCTCCCCCAATGCTCTGGCCAGGCCAGGCCAGGCTGGCCTCTGCCCCGTCATTGTCTGATTTCCCTTGGAGTTTGGTCCTGAGGCTTCTAGCCTAGGGGTTGGCTCTGGGGTCCTTGGCTCCCTTTCTCCAACCCAGAGCTCCTGGAAGGAGGGAGCTGACATCGTACTCCCTCTCCATCTGCAGGTCCCCGGGCTAATGGCTGCTTCCTCCACTCACTTTAACCCAGGCCTACACCCACTGGGCACCCACTGTGCTGAGAGGAGCTGGACTGGCTCTCTGCCCTTGAAATGCCTGCAGGTTCAGCTGGGGAGATAAGATGAGGATAAAAGCAACCCATCCTCCCTCGTGATGGAGGGCCAGAGAATGAACTATGGGTGTTTGGAGGTGAGGAGAATGAGGCAAAGGCCAACCCTCGGAATTCTTTAGGAGCCTCACAGGACCTGGCTATGTTAGCCAGAGGCCCGTAGGACTTGAGGCTGGGGAAGCGAGCAAGGGCTGGACAGCGCCTGGCCTTGAATGCCACACCAAGAAGTGGGCACTCCAAGCTGTGGGTGATGGGGAATGGCATGGGCAGAAAGGATAGTATTGGGATTGGGGAAGGGACTGACTCAGGAGCCCAATGTAGGCCTGATCCTGGGTCCAGGGGAGAAGATGAAAATGAAAGAGAGTAGAGGCTTCAAGACTCCCAAGAGGCCAGGCCTGAAGTGTCAGGCACCCTTTGGTGCCTTGAGGATCTCAGAGGTAAGACAGAGTGGTGTGGGTAGGAGTCTGAAGACAAGCAGGGAAGAGCAGTCCTGGTTCTGCCACTCACCCTCTGGGTGACTTTGAGCACCCAAGTCTCAGTTTGCCATTCTGTAAAATGGGAAAATAATTCTCACACCAAGCTTTGGTGTGAGAACTACATCTGGGGAGAGCCACGTGTGAAGTCCCCAACAAAATCTGAGCAAATATCGTCACTGTTGTTCATGGCTCTGGAAAAGGAAAGGAAATACCTCCCCGTGCGCTGGCTAGGGTGGGGTTCCCGGGCCCTGATCCCTGAGAGACACGGACTCTTATATGTGTTGGGGTGGGAGCGAGATTTCTTCTTTGAGCCACTCTCTTTCTGTTCTTGAGGTATTTTCGGAGAATCAGGATGTCCGGCTGGCCCCTGCTGTCTAGCCCACAGAGCCTTCCCCGTGGCCTTGAGGGCAGGCAGGCAGGGTTCAGGCACTTTGCTTTCACAGACAAGGGCAATGATTTGCTCAAGGTCACCCTTGAACTCAGGGCTGCCTGCCCCTGGCGCTGGCTCCTCTTTACCCAGTGGCAGGCTGTGTGACCTTGGGCATAGTCCGTCCCTCTCTGGCTCTAGGTCCCATCTAGGGAGTTCTCCTCCCCCAACACTCTGGGAAGCTGCGAAGCCTCCTCCACCCCTCCTGTCCCCTCCCCCTGTCCTCAGCTGGCCTTGCCTCCTTCTGTAACCTGAGCTGGGGCCGTGGGGGAAGGGGCTTGCCCTCTGCCAGAGGCACCTGCCAGCGGAGCAGATGTGAGGGGATGGAGGCCCCCATCCCCCAGAGGATCGCCTGCTCCTGGCCCGGCAAGGCTGGGGCTGGGCAGGCAGGACTCAGCACATCCGGCCCGGCCTCTGGCCTCTGCCCCCAGAACGTACCCTGAGCACTTGTTCATTTTTCAGTGGATATTCATGCTCCAACATGCCCTGCAAAGCCCTCTCGGGCTCCAGGAGAAGACAGATGGCAGATGAGGGTGGGTGCCCACGTCTGGGTGGGCTGCTCAGGGCTCCTGGAGCCCCTTGGCATGGGGACAGAGGGCCAAGGGCGGCCCCTGGGGGTGAGGCCAGTGTCTGTGCGGGTGGCCATGCCCCTGGGAGAGCAGATGGTTCTCTTGGCACCATGCCCACTCTTCCTCCACCCTCCCCACCCTAGCCAGCCTGCAGGGCTGGGGCACAGCTGCTGAGCCCTCCCTAGAGCCGACCCAGGGCAGGGCTGGGTGAGGTCACTGCAGCTGCTCCCAAGGCCTGGGGCAGGGGTGTGGGAGGTGCTCCTGGCAGAGGGAGGGAGGGGCTCACACTGAGGAGAGACTAGGAGGGGGAACTTGAATGGCTTGGTATTTGGGGATCCCCTTTAGTCTTGGAAGCAGGAGGAGAGTCTATAGAGGGGGTTGCTGAGCCAGCGTGGACAACTCTCCCCAGGAGAGCGCCCTCTCCCCAGGAGAGCGTCTGCCTGGCCTAGGCACTCTCTAGAGGTGTCTCAGGGTAGGAAGAGGAGCACAGGCCCTGGGTGTGAATTCCTGCCTCTACACTTACCCACTGGAGCAGGTCTGTTTTCTCCTGACGCCTCAGTTGCTCAGGTGTAAAATCAGAATAATAGGCCAATTCAGAGGTTTGTTACAGATACTGAGACTTTAATTGTTGAGTGTCAGCATGTGCATGAATGTTTAGCAAACGGTAGCATCTTCCCTTCCTCACTTTGCTGAAATCTCCCCAGGAGTCAGCAGAGAGTAGGGAGAGGCAACTCCTGGACCTATTGCAGAGGCACCGGGAACTGGAGGGAAAACCCAGAGGAGGAGGTGGTGAGGCCTGGAGCTCCAGCCTGAGGTTTGGCTGCACGGAAACCGCGCACAGAGTTGCCAGGCTTGTGTGGTTCGTGGCTGCTGAAGGTTCCAACCTATGTGTTGACTTATTGTGTGCCAAGGATTGCCCAACAAAGTTCAAGTTGGGAGGCAGACTCAGCCACAATTAGACTCCGGTGCACAGGTAGACTTTCTGCAGTAGTGCTGGGGAGGGAGCAGTTATCTTTGGGGCTTGCAGAGGGGGAAGATGCTGCAAAGTCTGCCCCGATGGAGCAGCAGGACCCAGTTGAACAGAGAGAGATGGAAGGGCACAGAGAACAGAGTGTTGGAGGCAGGAGGTGGGAGGCATCCAGGGTGGCTGGTGTCCCAGATGGGTGTAAGGGGATGGAGGTGACAGGCTGGAGGGTATCAGAGGCCCTTGCTTGTCAGTCTGGAGTTGGACCCAAGCCCTGGGGGATGAGGAGCTGTGGGCTTTGGCATCGGGGTGAGCTAGGAGTCCTGCTGTTGGTTTGTTTGCTGTCCAGGCTGGCTGTGTGGGCTCGCTGTCTCTGGGTGGCAGATGCCAGGGCCTGTCTCTTGACCTCCTCCCTTGCTTTGGATGTTTGGCTCCTCCTGGTCCCTGGCTGCCCACTTCTGTTCCACTGCTGACCCCAAGCCATTCTCCTGTCAACACCTGAGCTTCAGATGCCCCTGCCTGACCTCCCCCCTCCCCTAGGATTGCCCCTGCCCCTGTTTTGTGGCTCTCTGAGTCAGGTGTGATCCTGGGCCAGAGCGGGGTGGGAAGAGGAGCACAGGCCCTGGGTGTGAATTCCTGCCTCTACACTTACCCACTGGAGCAGGTCTGTTTTCTCCTGACGCCTCAGTTGCTCAGGTGTAAAATCAGAATAATAGGCCAATTCAGAGGTTTGTTACAGATACTGAGACTTTAATTGTTGAGTGTCAGCATGTGCATGAATGTTTAGCAAACGGTAGCATCTTCCCTTCCTCACTTTGCTGAAATCTCCCCAGGAGTCAGCAGAGAGTAGGGAGAGGCAACTCCTGGACCTATTGCAGAGGCACCGGGAACTGGAGGGAAAACCCAGAGGAGGAGGCGGTGAGGCCTGGAGCTCCAGGCTGAGGTTTGGCTGCACGGAAACCGCACAGAGTTGCCAGGCTTGTGTGGTTCGTGGCTGCTGAAGGTTCCAACCTATGTGTTGACTTATTGTGTGCCAAGGATTGCCCAACAAAGTTCAAGTTGGGAGGCAGACTCAGCCACAATTAGACTCCGGTGCACAGGTAGACTTTCTGCAGTAGTGCTGGGGAGGGAGCAGTTATCTTTGGGGCTTGCAGAGGGGGAAGATGCTGCAAAGTCTGCCCCGATGGAGCAGCAGGACCCAGTTGAACAGAGAGAGATGGAAGGGCACAGAGAACAGAGTGTTGGAGGCAGGAGGTGGGAGGCATCCAGGGTGGCTGGTGTCCCAGATGGGTGTAAGGGGATGGAGGTGACAGGCTGGAGGGTATCAGAGGCCCTTGCTTGTCAGTCTGGAGTTGGACCCAAGCCCTGGGGGATGAGGAGCTGTGGGCTTTGGCATCGGGGTGAGCTAGGAGTCCTGCTGTTGGTTTGTTTGCTGTCCAGGCTGGCTGTGTGGGCTCGCTGTCTCTGGGTGGCAGATGCCAGGGCCTGTCTCTTGACCTCCTCCCTTGCTTTGGATGTTTGGCTCCTCCTGGTCCCTGGCTGCCCACTTCTGTTCCACTGCTGACCCCAAGCCATTCTCCTGTCAACACCTGAGCTTCAGATGCCCCTGCCTGACCTCCCCCCTCCCCTAGGATTGCCCCTGCCCCTGTTTTGTGGCGCTCTCTGAGTCAGGTGTGATCCTGGGCCAGAGCGGGGTGGGGGGTTTAGGATGGTACAAGGAGTCCCTGGGACTGAGACAGGGACTCGTAAGATGTGGGGTATCATCCAGTTCTCAGCCCTGCCCCCTTTCTCATGGATGCTGGGATAGTTACCTTCTTTTACAGGATGTGCCCAAGGTCACATGGATGAAGTTGGGATTCCAGCTCTATCCCTCAACCCTTCTTCATGCCGGAAGGGAGGGAAGGAAGGAGGGAGAGAGGAAACGGGAGTCATGGAGCAAATCAGAGCACTCTTGTAGCCCCCCAGGTCATCTCTGCTCTGGCAGGCACCAAAGGAAGAAGCTGGATCACCATCCCATTGGGTAGGCGGGATCAGATTCCTGAGGGCGGAGCTGGGCTGAAACTTGGAGAGGCAGCCACACCTGTTTTAGACTGGATGGATGGACACAAGAGCTTACCCAGGACTGGAGCTTCCTGGTAGCTCAGTGGTAGAGTTTGGCTGCCAATGCAGGAGACACAGGTTCGATCCCTGATCCAGGAAGATCCCACATGCTGCAGAGCAGCTAAGCCTGTGAGCCACAACTATGGAGCCTGTGCTCTAGAGCCTCGGAGCTGCAGCTATTGAGCCCATGTGCCACAACTATTGAAGCCCGTGTGCCCTAGAGCCTGAGCTCCACAAGAGAAGTCACTGCAACAAGAAGCCTGCTCACTTCAATTAGAGAGCAGCCCCCACTCCCTGCAACTAGAGAAGAGCCTGCAGCAGCAGTGAAAACCCAGAATAGCCAAATATAAATAAATAAATAAAATTAAATATGTATATGTATAAATTTACCCAAAACTGAACTGGGAGTGTCCTGGAATCCCTTCAGAGCTAGAGGCCAGCACAGGGCTTGTCGGGGGTCTCCTGCCTCTGATGAAAGCCAGGAAGCTTGGGCTTGAGAATCAAGGAAGGGATGGCTCCTGAGGTGGGTAGCAGGGCAGTATTCCCCACCTTGTTAGGAAGATGGGTGAGAAGAACCTCGACTTTGAAATCCAACAGCCCTGAGACCCGGACCTGGCTCCATCACTTCCCAGCTTTGTGGCCTCAGGAGTCAGTGAACCCCCCTGAGCCTCAGTCCCACCCCACCCCCGCTTTGTAAAACAGCGTTACCTACTCACAGTTTGTATGGTTTTTAGAACTCTCAGAAGAAGTGTATCTAAAGAACCTAGCTCAGGCCTGGCACGTGGTAGGTGGTGCCCTTCTTTGCCTTGGTGTTTGAGCGTGTGCCAGTGTGCGCGAGTGGGCTTGCACTGGCTCGTGAGAGCGGATCAGGCACACTTCTTCCCAGTTCTGCGCTCAGTGACATCATGCTGCCAGCTTAAAATTGGCTACGATGGGAATATCCATGCCACAGAAATCAGCAAATGCTACAGAGCAGATCAGGTGGGTTTTTTTCTTCCTGGAGAGCTGGAAAAAATCTACTCTGTGTGCCCTTTTTTGCCATCGAGGAGACCAAACAAAAGACGGGGCAATGGTGGCTGGATCATGCAACCTAAGACTCAAAGTCCAGTGGCCTGGGAAGACTGGATATAGTCATCGTGCCCAGCGGCCCTCCATAGGCTGGGGACAACAAATGGTGGGACCCCTCTTGCTCCACATCTCTCCTCTTCCCCCACCCCCATTCCCCAGCCTTGAGATCTGGTGGGCTTTGGCTGGAGAAGTAAGATTGGATGAGGTTGAGCTATCAGGGAATGAAGCTGTGTTGGGAGGAGAAATGAGGTTGAGCTGGAAGATAAACGAGGTTGTACTGTCAGGGAATGAGGTGGTACTTGGAGGCAAGGTGAGGCTGCATTATTAGATAAATGAGGTTGTACTATCAGGGGATGAAGTGTACTTGTAGGAGAGATGACGTCCTGCCGGATCAGGCGGGTTGCACCGTCAGAGAAAGTAGCCACACCACAGGAGGAAGGCGCGCCTCCGACTTGGAGGATAAATGAGGGTGTCCTGCTGGATAAATGAGGGGGCCCGTCAGGTGAATGGAGTGCTGTTAGCAAATGAGGTTGTACTTGCTGGATAAATGGGACTGGTGTGCTGGATAAATGGGGCTGTGTTGTCAGATGAATGCATTACTGCTCGTGGGCGAAGGGTGTCCTGGGAATAGATGAGGGTGTCCCTTTGGATGGATGAGCTGCTGCCACCAAATGGCTCAGACCCTGTCCACGGAGGAGGCACCGTCAGCAAGGACGAGGTTATTCTGTTCCCCCGGGGGCTCCTGGATCGTCTTCTGGCCCAGATGGTCCAGGTTTCGAGAGACCTTGCTGGCAGCAAGCCCTGGGTTACCCAAGTCTGTTTGGGGAGTAGGAATGAGCAGGATGCAGGGCCAGGATGGGCAGCTGCCCTGTTCACCCTGGAAGCCCTACCTCCCCTCTCAGGAAAGCCCTTCCTCCTCTCCGTGCTTCCTCCTGGGGCTCAGGCTGGTCCCGCCTTTCTCCACCCAGTGCTTGCCTCCCATTCCGTCCTGGATTCCCCTCTCTCAGCCCAGTATGGAGAAGCCATCCTCTGCTTCTCATTAATTCTCCCTGCAGCGCAGTGTTATCCTCACTTGCTGTCTCTCTCATTCATTCATTCAACAAACATTTATGAAATACACAGCATATACCAAACACATGGGGTCTGGTAAGAAAAAGACAGGGACAGAATTCCTCATGGAACTCATAGTCTAATGTGAGGAAACCCAGATAATAAAAGAATGAACATAATATAAAGAAATTGTGTAATACTTTAGATAGCGCTAATGGCTTTAGAAAAATTCAGAACAGGGTTAGGGGACCAAGAAATGGCAAGGCCGAGAGCATCTGTTGCGAGTGTGTGGCGGGGGTGGGTGGGCCTCGTTGCATAGGTGGCATCTGAACAGAGAGGTGAAGGAGCTGAGAAATGGAGGTGGGTGTCTGGGCAAACAGTGCTGCCCTAGAGGCGAGGCCCCAAGGTGGGATGATGCCCAGCAGGTCCCCAGCAGGTTCGAGGAAGGGAAGGGAGGGATCAAGCAGGACCGTGTCAGGAGGGGAGGAGCCCAGGAGGTCACAGAGGGGCTTGTGGGCTACGGGGAGGTCTTCGTTCTTTACTCTGAGTGACATGGGGGGCATCGGAGTGTTCTGGGCGGGACCAGATGAGATCTGGGTTACTTACGGGATCCCTCCAACTGCTGCCTGGTGGAGAGCTGGAGGGAAACAAGGGTGGAAGCAGGTACCTGTTTGAGGAAGTGGAGGTTCAGAGCATCAGACTCCACTGTTTATGGGTGTTGGAGCCAAGATGGGAACCTGCTTTGTCCTGCACCCTGGTGACTGAGGCCCCAGTGGGCTAGCTTCTCACCCAAGTTCTGATGGACAGTAGAAAGGGCCAGGATGTAACCTGCTGTCCCTCCCCTCTGCCCCCCAGTGGTCTCACTGAGGCATCAAGTCAGGAAGGTCCCATCTCCTCTGGGAAACTGCCCCAGGCCTGCTTGGAGGTGTGGAAGGTTGAGGCTCCAGAAGCCCAGCTTGGGCATCAGGGGAGCCTGGGCATGCCAGGGCCATGGCTGTGGTGGCGAGTTGCTAGGCGACTCTGAGAGGAAACCCTGGTTACTGCTGCCTGGCAGAGGCGTCTCCCTCCCCTGCCTCCCACACCTCCTCCGTGGCCTCTGGCCTCCCAGGAGGCCTTGTGGGCGAGATGTGATCAGCGCTTACCACTGAATCCTGGCTGGGAGCTCTGATGGGTACCAGGTGGCTGGGCCCTGAGGAGCCAGAATGAGCTGCAGGGCCTGACCCGGTCTCCTGGGACACAGCCCTGGTGCACGCCTGGTGAAGAACCTGGCCCAGCAGATGGAGAACTAAGTCCTCACCTCGCTCTGGGCCACCTCCCTTGGGCGGCCATGGCATCCTTCTTGGCAAGGCATGGCACCCTTCTAGGCTTCGACTGCCTCATTCAGGTGGCCTGCAGGATCCCTTCCCAAGCAAGTGCCGTTTTCTATGAGAGTGCCAAGGCAGGGTGCTGAGCGGAAAGGGCTCCAGGTACCTCCAGCCCAGCCTCGATGACTCGAGGGCCGAACACTCAAGGTTTGCATTAGATTCCATTTACGAAAAGAGTTCCATTACTTAAAAGTTTGAAAACCTCTGGACTGAACGATTCCAAGAACTTTTCATTGTCAGCTGCAAAGGTGCTTAGAGAACCATTTCTGGGGAGGGAAACAGGCCCAGAGAGGAGGTAGAGAGGAGGAGAGACTGGCTCTGGGTCAAGCTTGCTGGAGGAGGGAAGGAGCCCCCAGCTGCCGCTCAGGAGGCCTGGGCTGCAATCCCAGCTCTGCCACCAGGTCCTGGGTGACGTGGGGCAGGTCCATTTTTTTCTCTGTGGGTCCAACCAGGCATGGTTTCAGGCTGGGGCTCAGGGGTACCTGACTGGCAGGGAACAGAGTGGGGAAGGATACAGACCTTCCTGGGCCTGGCACATTTGTTCTTGATGGTAATCTAAAACGTTTTTATTGATACTCAGAAACTTTGGAAGTCCTATGGAGTACAGTGCAAGATTCCCTTGAATTCTAAAAAGGATGTACCGGACTTGTAGAGATTTTTGACCTTTTAACATGTCTCCAGCTTCCCATGCTACCAGCTTCTAGGGTTGGTTACGTCATGGAAAGTTTGAGAAGAAATGGAGGACTGGTTTCCTAAGATTCTGTGGAAATTCTCTGACTTGTTCTCTTTCCCATGGTGGAATGCGAGGTCCTTTACACTCAGAGCGAGTCTAACCTGAAATCAGTGCCTGGCTCTGCCACTTACACTGTGTGATCTTTGCAACTGCTTTAACCCGTCTGAGCCTCAGTCTCTCCATCTTGAGATAGGACTCACACTCCCTGAGTTGTATGGAGACTGATAGAATGGTCGTGTGAGATGAAGTGCTCCCAACACTCAGGGCTGACCCGGCAGGTACTCAGGAGGTGCCCTACTTGGTGATGTCCTTCCACCTCTCCCCACCCCAAGCACTCAGAACCGGTCTGGCACGTGATGACAGTGGTAAGGAGGTGTTGCCCCACGGACCTCCAGCTGGAGAGGCCGGGAGGTGGAGCCTCCGGTGAGAGGCAGCTAGTCCCATAGGGGTGGGGAATGGAGACCTCAGAGGCCCCTGAACACAGGTGTGCGGGAGGGGGTGGGGAGCCAGGTGCGGGGTGGGAACGGAAAGGGGTTTCTCCTCCAGGGGGCACCACTCCCTGGGGATCCGGCTCCCCTCCTCTCAGGGCCCCAGGAGATGCCAGGCAGGGCTATGCTGGGAGGGGCCTTGGGGCCCCAGCTGTTGTCTCCCAAGACCAGAAAGAGACAGGGAACCTGGGTCCCCGAAGAAGTCAGGTGAGTACCTGGCGCTGCAAGTGAGTGCCCTGGCCAGCAGGGAGGACCCCTCCTTCTGGAATCAGCGGGGAAGGAGGCAGGAAGGGGAGCCTGCAGGAGTCAGAGGTTCTGGGGCTGGGCCGATGAGAGCAGGTCCCTGTGCCGGGCAGACCTGGCGTGGAACCTGCCATTGCTGCCTGTGGGACTGTGGGCAAGTTACATCATGCCTCTGGGCCTTCACTCCCTGGTACAGGAGATGGGGTAGTGCCAGCTCCCAGCTCCCCAGAGTCGTTCATGCCCAGTGCAGTTACACTCAGGACCTGGTATTAAGGATCATAAAGACAGAGTAAATCTGTGGAGTGATCTAAGAAGTGAGGTCTTCTGGCCAGAGTGAGGGACTTAACCAGCATTTATGAACACCTGGTGTGTTCACCAAACCCTTAGCACGCATGTTGTCTCGGGTAATGATCTAACAGCCTTCTGAGGTGGTTACTGGAGGGCCTTTACACTCAGAGCGAGTCTAACCTGAAATCAGTGCCTGGCTCTGCCACTTACACTGTGTGATCTTTGCAACTGCTTTAACCCGTCTGAGCCTCAGTCTCTCCATCTTGAGATAGGACTCACACTCCCTGAGTTGTATGGAGACTGATAGAATGGTCGTGTGAGATGAAGTGCTCCCAACACTCAGGGCTGACCCGGCAGGTACTCAGGAGGTGCCCTACTTGGTGATGTCCTTCCACCTCTCCCCACCCCAAGCACTCAGAACCGGTCTGGCACGTGATGACAGTGGTAAGGAGGTGTTGCCCCACGGACCTCCAGCTGGAGAGGCCGGGAGGTGGAGCCTCCGGTGAGAGGCAGCTAGTCCCATAGGGGTGGGGAATGGAGACCTCAGAGGCCCCTGAACACAGGTGTGCGGGAGGGGCTGGGGAGCCAGGTGCGGGGGTGGGAACGGGAAAGGGGGTTTCTACTCCAGGGAGCACCACTCCCTGGGGATCCGGCTCCCCTCCTCTCAGGGCCCCAGGAGATGCCAGGCAGGGCTATGCTGGGAGGGGCCTTGGGGCCCCAGCTGTTGTCTCCCAAGACCAGAAAGAGACAGGGAACCTGGGTCCCCGAAGAAGTCAGGTGAGTACCTGGCGCTGCAAGTGAGTGCCCTGGCCAGCAGGGAGGACCCCTCCTTCTGGAATCAGCGGGGAAGGAGGCAGGAAGGGGAGCCTGCAGGAGTCAGAGGTTCTGGGGCTGGGCCGATGAGAGCAGGTCCCTGTGCCGGGCAGACCTGGCGTGGAACCTGCCATTGCTGCCTGTGGGACTGTGGGCAAGTTACATCATGCCTCTGGGCCTTCACTCCCTGGTACAGGAGATGGGGTAGTGCCAGCTCCCAGCTCCCCAGAGTCGTTCATGCCCAGTGCAGTTACACTCAGGACCTGGTATTAAGGATCATAAAGACAGAGTAAATCTGTGGAGTGATCTAAGAAGTGAGGTCTTCTGGCCAGAGTGAGGGACTTAACCAGCATTTATGAACACCTGGTGTGTTCACCAAACCCTTAGCACGCATGTTGTCTCGGGTAATGATCTAACAGCCTTCTGAGGTGGTTACTGGATGTGGCCCATTTATTTCAGAGCAGCTCGCTGAGGCATGGGCTCCTAGAGATTGAGTCAACAGCCATGGTCACACAGCTAGGTGGCTGAAAAGAGGCAGGCATCCTGCCCAACCCTTCAGGTACCCAAACCTCTGCTGTTCCCACAGCAGTGCCTCAGCCAGGAGGTCTAGGCCACCAGGAGGGAGGCCCCAGAGTGGGAGCATGGTAGACTCCGCAGAAGTTTTGCTCCTCCAGGTTCCATGGACTCCACTGCCTCCTGGTCCCCAGGCCAGGTGCGGCAAAAGCAGGCCGTGATCTGGGGCCCAACAGAAGTTTAGAAGAGGATATGTGTGGGTGTGGCTAAGGTGAAGCCAGGGGAAGGACTGGGGACAGCAGAAGGGCTTTGTGGTCTTGAGTAAGCCCCTTCATCTCCCGGAACCTCAGTCTTCTTATCTATAAATGGGCACGATGTCACCTGCTTTGTGGGGATTTTGTGAAGTTTCGACAAAATGTGGCTTTACGGCCAGAGCTACTTTGCATCAGGTGGGTGGGGAGGGAAGGAACTGGCTGACGTGAAGGTAGGTCCTGAGCAGCGGTGGGGACTGAGGGCTCCATAGCCGATGGATGGGCTCTGAGGGACTGGCCGGAACCTGAGGCCTCTGCGGAGTTCGGGAAAGCTCAGAGAAGCTGGGGGAAAGCCTGGGCCTCTGCCCATCTTGGGGACCCCCAGCCGATCCTGCTTTCCCTGGCCAGACCCTCCCAGTAAAGGGTTAACAGTCTTCTCTACCTGCAGTTGCATTTTAAAGACACGAAATTAAAGCAGGTAATTTATTCTCCCCACACACGAAAGAGCAATTAGTTCTAAACAGGGCTTAATCAGTCACCGCGAGATTGATTTCTGGAGCCCTGGGTTTTCGGGCTCCTGGCGCCACGCCAGGCTGGGGTTGGGGGGGGCGGACAAGTGAGCCGCAGCGGCATGAACCCTTACATAATCTGTTGGGGGGCCCTGGCAGTCTGCCTAGCCACAGGCGGGGCTTGGCTGAGTTGGGGAGGGGGGTCTTGCTCCCCTGCAAGGGCTACTCTTAAGGGTGGCCCCTTAAGAGTAGCTTCCCTTGGAAGGCTTGACCCAAAGCCCAAAACCCCTCCCACCCCCGCCCTACAGACAAGTGCCTGTGCTGGGTGGCGGTGGGAGGGGGTACAGTTCTGGGATGGAGGATGGATAGTCAGTTTGTCGGTCCTGATATTTACATCTGTTCCCTCTCCTTTCCCCCTTTACCCTCTCATCTTCCCTATTTCCTTCTCTTCCGCCTTGGGTCTTCTCCCCTTCTTTCACCCTCTCTTCTTCCCATCACCCCACCCCTTCCTTGTCTCTGACCACAGAACTCCATCCGGCACAACCTGTCTCTTCACACCCGCTTCATCCGCGTGCAGAACGAGGGTACTGGTAAGAGCTCCTGGTGGATGCTGAACCCCGAGGGCGGAAAGACAGGCAAGACCCCGCGGCGCAGGGCTGTGTCCATGGACAACGGGGCCAAATTCCTGCGCATCAAGGGCAAGGCGAGCAAGAAGAAGCAGCTGCAGGCACCCGAGCGAAGCCCAGACGACGACAGCCCCCCGGGCGCGCCAGCCCCAGGGCCCATGCCTGCCGCGGCCAAGTGGGCCACGAGCCCAGCCTCGCACGCCAGCGACGACTACGAGGCGTGGGCCGACTTCCGCGGCGGCGGGAGACCCCTGCTCGGGGAGGCTGCAGAACTGGAGGACGACGAGGCCCTGGAGGCCTTGGCGCCATCGTCGCCGCTCATGTACCCGAGCCCGGCCAGCGCGCTATCACCCGCGCTGGGTGCGCGCTGCCCCGGGGAGCTGCCCCGCCTGGCTGAGCTGGGGGGCCCGCTGGGCCTGCACGGCGGGGGCGGCGGCGGCGCAGGGTTGCCGGAGGCGCTGCTGGAGAGCTCACAGGACGCTTATGGGCCACGGGCCCGCGCCGGGACGCCCGCCTACTTCAGCGGCTGCAAGGGCGGCGCCTACGGCGGGGGCGGAGGCTTCGGGCCGCCGGCCCTGGGCGCGCTGCGCCGCCTGCCCATGCAGACCATCCAGGAGAACAAGCAGGCCAGCTTCGCGCCGGCCGCTGCGCCCTACCGCCCGGGGGCGCTGCCAGCGCTTCTGCCGCCGCCCCCGCCCGCGCCCAGGCCCGGCCCGGTGCTTGGTGCGCCCGGGGAGTTAGCGCTGGCGGGCGCGGCTGCCGCCTACCCCGGCAAAGGGGTGGCCCCGTACGCGCCACCGGCGCCCTCGCGCAGTGCCTTAGCCCACCCCATCAGCCTTATGACGCTGCCCGGCGAGGCGGGCGCGGCGGGCCTGGCGCCGCCGGGCCACGCGGCCGTCTTCGGGGCCCCCCCAGGTGGCCTCCTGCTGGACGCACTGCCCGGGCCGTATGCGGCCGCCGCTGCCGGGCCATTGGGTGCCGCGCCCGACCGCTTCCCGGCCGATCTGGACCTCGACATGTTCAGCGGGAGCCTCGAGTGCGACGTCGAGTCCATCATCCTCAATGACTTCATGGACAGCGACGAAATGGACTTCAACTTCGACTCGGCCCTGCCGCCGCCGCCGCCTGGCCTGGCTGGGGCCCCGCCCCCCAACCAGAGCTGGGTGCCAGGCTGAGGGCCGCCTCCCGCGCCCCGGGTGCCCTGCCCCGCCCCCCAGGGGCCTCTGTCTTCCCATCCTGATCCCCGGGTCCCTACTCCCATTCCCGCTCCACCGGGGAGGGGTGGAATCCAGGAGGCAGCCCCAACCTAGCTAGAGACAGCCCTCAGAAGCTGACCGTCTAGGGAAGTGGTAGGGAAGGGCTGGAGCACCCCCACCAGTCCTGCCCAAACTCCTGAGTTCCCGCTCCACCTCCTCCCAAGGGCGGGAGGCTGGATTCCCGGCTGGGGTGGGAATGGGGAGGAATGAAGTGGGCCGTGCTGGTCTGGGGAGCCAACTGGGAGATGGCGCCGGAGGCCTCTCTGAATCCTCAGTTTCATTTGCAGGGCCCTCGCAGGACGAATCGCCCACCCAGACTCGGATCTGATTCCCTGTTGACACTTTACCACTGGTCTTAGCCTCGTCCACCCCAAGCCAGGAACCCCTCCCAGAAACACACACCTACCTATTGGCTGTGCACCCTGAGCTGCCCTCCTTCAGTCCTGAACCACTCTCCGATGACCTCCACCCCCAGGCTCAGCCCCTCCCACACATCCTTACTGACCCTAGTTTCGCCCCTCCCTGGTGGAAGCCCTACCTTTCCACCCCTGCCCATCCCTCAGTACTGGTCTGCCCTCTCCATTGGGCCTCAGCTCCGGATCCTGCCGCCGCCCCCCCTCCCCCAACCTGTCACCCATTTCTCCGTGCCAGTCTGGTTCCTCTCTCCCATATTTATAAATGTCCGGTCGGGCGGGCTGTGGGCGCGTGTCCCGGCGATATCGTAGGCAGTGTACCGTGGCCGTGCCGTCAGCGTGTGCGTGTGTGCCGTGTCGAGGCCGTGTAGAGTGCAGTTTTTTTGTTTAAATTGCCTTGGGCTAGTAGGGAGCCGCCCCATTGGGTGCCGCGCCCGACCGCTTCCCGGCCGATCTGGACCTCGACATGTTCAGCGGGAGCCTCGAGTGCGACGTCGAGTCCATCATCCTCAATGACTTCATGGACAGCGACGAAATGGACTTCAACTTCGACTCGGCCCTGCCGCCGCCGCCGCCTGGCCTGGCTGGGGCCCCGCCCCCCAACCAGAGCTGGGTGCCAGGCTGAGGGCCGCCTCCCGCGCCCCGGGTGCCCTGCCCCGCCCCCCAGGGGCCTCTGTCTTCCCATCCTGATCCCCGGGTCCCTACTCCCATTCCCGCTCCACCGGGGAGGGGTGGAATCCAGGAGGCAGCCCCAACCTAGCTAGAGACAGCCCTCAGAAGCTGACCGTCTAGGGAAGTGGTAGGGAAGGGCTGGAGCACCCCCACCAGTCCTGCCCAAACTCCTGAGTTCCCGCTCCACCTCCTCCCAAGGGCGGGAGGCTGGATTCCCGGCTGGGGTGGGAATGGGGAGGAATGAAGTGGGCCGTGCTGGTCTGGGGAGCCAACTGGGAGATGGCGCCGGAGGCCTCTCTGAATCCTCAGTTTCATTTGCAGGGCCCTCGCAGGACGAATCGCCCACCCAGACTCGGATCTGATTCCCTGTTGACACTTTACCACTGGTCTTAGCCTCGTCCACCCCAAGCCAGGAACCCCTCCCAGAAACACACACCTACCTATTGGCTGTGCACCCTGAGCTGCCCTCCTTCAGTCCTGAACCACTCTCCGATGACCTCCACCCCCAGGCTCAGCCCCTCCCACACATCCTTACTGACCCTAGTTTCGCCCCTCCCTGGTGGAAGCCCTACCTTTCCACCCCTGCCCATCCCTCAGTACTGGTCTGCCCCTCTCCATTGGGCCTCAGCTCCGGATCCTGCCGCCGCCCCCCCTCCCCCAACCTGTCACCCATTTCTCCGTGCCAGTCTGGTTCCTCTCTCCCATATTTATAAATGTCCGGTCGGGGCGGGCTGTGGGCGCGGTGTCCCCGGCGCATATCGTAGGCAGTGTACCGTGGCCGTGCCGTCAGCGTGTGCGTGTGTGCCGTGTCGAGGCCGTGTAGAGTGCATTGTACAGCATATTTTCATGAATAAAATTGTTTTAAATATTTCCCGCGCCTTGGGCTAGTAGGGAGAGCGGCGGCAGAGGCGGATAATTGGCAGGGATGATGGAGGCGGGGGTCCTTGTGCCCGAGCCCATTGTGGCTTCCTGTCTGAGTCAGTGTCAGTCTTGACTGACGCCTGTTGGCTCAACACATAGTGGTTAAGCGCCTACTGAGTTCTGGATGCTGAAGAGGTGCTTGTGTGGAGCTCTGCACCTGTTCCTGTGAACATGTGCGTGCAGGAAGTTTTGGGCCTGGGGATAGTCTGTCCCCAGAAAGCTTCAGACTTGAAAGAGAAGGCACAGATATTAATTGAGAACCTGTTTATGCCAGATCTGTATTAGGTGTAATTTTTGTTCCCATTATACAGATGAGCAAACAGGGTCTGAAAAGGAAAATGGCTTGGGAACGCAGGCTGGGATGGTGGAAAGGAGGCCTTTGAAGCCACACAGACTTCTGTTTGAATGTATTCTCTGTCATTTTCCAGCCATGTTGGGCAAGTTTTCAACCTCCCGTAACCTTGCTTTCTTGGCAAATACACCTCGTGAGCAGTAAATGAAAAAAGATATGTGAAGTGGCAGCAGAGGCCCTGTGCCCACTCATCCATTCATTCATCCATGGAAGATTTAGGGAGCACCTGCTATGTGTTAGGTCTTACGTTGAGCACTGGGGCTGCCGTAGAGAGCAACACAGGCACAATGTCTGCTCTGAAGGAACCTAGAGGCTTGAGGGGGACAGACATGAGTTAATGGGCGATTTCAGATCAGAGATGGAATGAATGGAGGAGGCAGGGGGCTGTTGTGGGAAGGAATGACACAGCTGCACTTGTTTTGGGCCTGAGGACTCAGGGAAGGGTCCTGGAGGGGGCGCTGTCTCAGCTGAGCCTTAAAGGGTGAGCTGGCCCTGGGAAAGTAAAGGATTCAAACAGAGGGACTGGCTTTATCTGGAGTCGAGATCATTTGGGTTCCAGAACAAAGAGCAATTTAGCGTGGCCAGAGCTCAGAGTTTGAAAGATGACCATGATGGGAAAGCAAGTGGCCCAGAATGGGCAACAGTGGGAGAGGGTCAGTGGCCAGGCCAGAGATGTTGGCCTGTAGGGGCCCGGGGGATAGGGGCAGGCCATGGGGCTGGAGGGGAAACGATGATTTCACATATATTTTGGCTGTACAGTCACTGAGACTTGGTTTGTGAACTGGACATGGGGAATGAGGATCAAATGCTGCCTGATTCTGGTTGAGCACTTTGGGAAGATGTGCGGTCAGCCTCATGGGCCGATTTTTCAGTATATCCTGTGGAATCTTGAGATTTGGGAGGGATGTTTGGAAGCATATGTACTGTGTAAATGGCGCTCCCCGATGGGGCAGCATGGTGACCCAGCGATGTCCAGCTGGATAACGAGGTCAGAAGTCCAGGGAGATGTGGGCGGGAGAGGGAGGTCAGAGAAGTTAGAGCATGGAGGTTGTCATGGAGGTGTTGGGAGTGGCTTGGGGAATGGTGCAGAATGGGAGGAGTAGTGCTCAGATGAATACCTCAGAACATCTTGGCATAGGGAGAGAAATGCACACTGGCTGAGTGGGAGCAGTGCAGAGAGAGAAGGAAGACCAGGACACTGTGGGCTCCTAGAGTCTGTGAAAGGGCATGGTTCTAGAAAGGAATACCCAGTGCTTTTTGCTTTCTAGGTTTGAAAGATGAGGCAGTTTCACCTGTCATTTGTTTTGAGGAGCATATAAAATTGGAATTATTCCCTGAGGTCAAACTCCCGGCAAGGGACAGAGCTGGGGTTTCTCTGCGGCCCAGGCTGTCCTGTGGCCACCACTGCATCTGGGGAGGTGACCGTGAGCAGAGGACTCCAGAGCCAGCAGGACCTGTACGGGTTCTGGGCTTGTTTTAGGGGGCGAGACCTCCCTGTAGGGTGTGGGAGGTGTCCTCGCTGGGTGGGGACCATAGAGATGAACTTTCTCCAGGGACGCTGCCCCAGCCCCAGCCCACAAACCAGACTCCAGGGCAGCCCAGCTGGGTCTGGGCTCCATATGGGCTGCAAAGTTGCCACCACCCCAGGCTGACTGAGGGTGGGCTACTGGTGTGTGTGTGTGTGCAGGTCTGTGTGTGTCCACGCAGCCCTATATGCATCTGTCTGTGTGGGCCCTTGTGTATGTGTGTGTGTAAGTGTCTGGGCATGGGGTGGGCTGAGTGGTGGCCGGGGTCTCCCTGTCTGAGTGTGCACATGCCTGAACATTTGTGTGTGTGTGCATATGTGTGTATGTGTGGTAGGAATGGCAGTTTCCATCTCTGAGTGTGCCACATGTGTACTCCGGTCGGAAGACCGTGCCTATGTGAGCTGTGTGTGCTGCCCGCCTCCCTCTCTGGGTGTGTCTGCCTGTCTTGGCACACCCCTCTCTCCGGGTGCACTGGGGCTGGTGCCCCCCCTGCCAGGAGCATTTTCTGGGCAGCTCTGCTGGGGGAAGGGAGCAGAGCAGAGGGGCACTCCCCGCCCTGGGATGGGGGTGTCCAGCTGGATAACGAGGTCAGAAGCCAGGGAGATGTGGGCGGGAGGGAGGTCAGGAAGTTAGAGCATGGAGGTTGTCATGGAGGTGTTGGGAGTGGCTTGGGGAATGGTGCAGAATGGGAGGAGTAGTGCTCAGATGAATACCTCAGAACATCTTGGCATAGGGAGAGAAATGCACACTGGCTGAGTGGGAGCAGTGCAGAGAGAGAAGGAAGACCAGGACACTGTGGGCTCCTAGAGTCTGTGAAAGGGCATGGTTCTAGAAAGGAATACCCAGTGCTTTTTGCTTTCTAGGTTTGAAAGATGAGGCAGTTTCACCTGTCATTTGTTTTGAGGAGCATATAAAATTGGAATTATTCCCTGAGGTCAAACTCCCGGCAAGGGACAGAGCTGGGGTTTCTCTGCGGCCCAGGCTGTCCTGTGGCCACCACTGCATCTGGGGAGGTGACCGTGAGCAGAGGACTCCAGAGCCAGCAGGACCTGTACGGGTTCTGGGCTTGTTTTAGGGGGCGAGACCTCCCTGTAGGGTGTGGGAGGTGTCCTCGCTGGGTGGGGACCATAGAGATGAACTTTCTCCAGGGACGCTGCCCCAGCCCCAGCCCACAAACCAGACTCCAGGGCAGCCCAGCTGGGTCTGGGCTCCATATGGGCTGCAAAGTTGCCACCACCCCAGGCTGACTGAGGGTGGGCTACTGGTGTGTGTGTGTGTGCAGGTCTGTGTGTGTCCACGCAGCCCTATATGCATCTGTCTGTGTGGGCCCTTGTGTATGTGTGTGTGTAAGTGTCTGGGCATGGGGTGGGCTGAGTGGTGGCCGGGGTCTCCCTGTCTGAGTGTGCACATGCCTGAACATTTGTGTGTGTGTGCATATGTGTGTATGTGTGGTAGGAATGGCAGTTTCCATCTCTGAGTGTGCCACATGTGTACTCCGGTCGGAAGACCGTGCCTATGTGAGCTGTGTGTGCTGCCCGCCTCCCTCTCTGGGTGTGTCTGCCTGTCTTGGCACACCCCTCTCTCCGGGTGCACTGGGGCTGGTGCCCCCCCTGCCAGGAGCATTTTCTGGGCAGCTCTGCTGGGGGAAGGGAGCAGAGCAGAGGGGCACTCCCCGCCCTGGGATGGGCCAGACTCTTGGGCAGGGAGCAGCGGGACCACCTCCGAGTAATGGCTGAGCTCTGCCTGGCTCAGGCCAGTGGTAATTCCAGAGACAGCTCTGTCCTGCTGGGCCCCATCAGGAGAAAGCGGGCAACACCCCTGCAGCTGGGGGTCTGCAACCGGCCCTTCTCTGCCAGCCTCGGAGCCCAGCAGACGCGCCCCCCTCCATGCCCACTCCCTGGGAGGCGTCTGACACATGATTTATTCATAAAAAGCCATTATTTGTGCCAAAGAAGAACTGAGCTGCTCGCTTTTTAAGTGCTGATAATGCTCTCAGCCTCCTTGCCTCTGTTCCTCGCCCCTCCCCTCCTATCTCCTCTCTCCTCTTTTCTTCTCTCTCCGTCCTTGGGGCTTCCCATCCTTTCTGCCCCCTTCTCTGCCCCCCCACCCTCTCCTCCCTGTCTTTCTTGTTCATACACCTCCTCTTCTCTCTCTTCTCATTCCCCTCCCCTCTCGCCTCTTTCCCAGCCACCACTCTACAATTTGCAGAAGGAGGCAGGATCACCAGAGCCTCAAAATCAGTGGTTCCCAGATTAGGGAGAGCCTGATCCAGCCTGAACCCCAGTACACCCCACCCTCTACCTCATCCCCCATCTCTTCAGGACCAGTGAAGGGTCGGGAGGAAGAAGCAGGCTGAGAGAGGCTGGGGGTCTTTGGAGGCTGTCAGGATAGCTCCTCGTACTAAAGGGTATGTCTTGAGCCCTGCTTCACTAATGCCAGCCCCCAAAGGAACATGCAGGGGTGGGCTGAGTGGTGGCCGGGGTCTCCCTGTCTGAGTGTGCACATGCCTGAACATTTGTGTGTGTGTGCATATGTGTGTATGTGTGGTAGGAATGGCAGTTTCCATCTCTGAGTGTGCCACATGTGTACTCCGGTCGGAAGACCGTGCCTATGTGAGCTGTGTGTGCTGCCCGCCTCCCTCTCTGGGTGTGTCTGCCTGTCTTGGCACACCCTCTCTCAGGTGCACTGGGGCTGGTGCCCCCCCTGCCAGGAGCATTTTCTGGGCAGCTCTGCTGGGGGAAGGGAGCAGAGCAGAGGGGCACTCCCCGCCCTGGGATGGGCCAGACTCTTGGGCAGGGAGCAGCGGGACCACCTCCGAGTAATGGCTGAGCTCTGCCTGGCTCAGGCCAGTGGTAATTCCAGAGACAGCTCTGTCCTGCTGGGCCCCATCAGGAGAAAGCGGGCAACACCCCTGCAGCTGGGGGTCTGCAACCGGCCCTTCTCTGCCAGCCTCGGAGCCCAGCAGACGCGCCCCCCTCCATGCCCACTCCCTGGGAGGCGTCTGACACATGATTTATTCATAAAAAGCCATTATTTGTGCCAAAGAAGAACTGAGCTGCTCGCTTTTTAAGTGCTGATAATGCTCTCAGCCTCCTTGCCTCTGTTCCTCGCCCCTCCCCTCCTATCTCCTCTCTCCTCTTTTCTTCTCTCTCCCGTCCTTGGGGCTTCCCATCCTTTCTGCCCCCTTCTCTGCCCCCCCACCCTCTCCTCCCTGTCTTTCTTGTTCATACACCTCCTCTTCTCTCTCTTCTCATTCCCCTCCCCTCTCGCCTCTTTCCCAGCCACCACTCTACAATTTGCAGAAGGAGGCAGGATCACCAGAGCCTCAAAATCAGTGGTTCCCAGATTAGGGAGAGCCTGATCCAGCCTGAACCCCAGTACACCCCACCCTCTACCTCATCCCCCATCTCTTCAGGACCAGTGAAGGGTCGGGAGGAAGAAGCAGGCTGAGAGAGGCTGGGGGTCTTTGGAGGCTGTCAGGATAGCTCCTCGTACTAAAGGGTATGTCTTGAGCCCTGCTTCACTAATGCCAGCCCCCAAAGGAACATGCAGTCTAAATAAAAAGAGTGTACTTGCTATGGACACTCAGGTTCAAGGCAAGTTCCTGAGGCCTGCGTTTCTTACCGAACACCCATAGAGAAATGATGGAGTCCCCAGTATTGAGGTGGTGCCAGGGGAGGCTGGCCTTAAGGAAGGCACCTGGGGCTCCATCACAGAGCACCTGCAGGACACAGGAGGTGGCAGAATGAATATCACAGATGTAAGTGTGCACACACACACAGGGTTCTTAGAAACAGAAAGCATGGATCCACACGTGCGTGTGCCCTTAGGCCCACATGTATGCACGTGCAGCCCACGGGCACACACACAACCACATGCCTACGCCTGCAGAGGGAGAGTCACTCCTCCCCTGATCACCTGCAGGGGAGGCTGAAGCTCTTTGCCCAATCATATACCTCTTCGTTCATTCATTGATTTGTTCCATCAGCTTTTCTCTCACAGGCCCTTTGTGCCAACCCTGGTGCTGGGCACCGGGGTGGCAGAAATGAACAGGATTGGGTCATGGGGGGAGGGAACTGTAGCCTTGGACTGGGGGTTAGGCACCCAGCAGGCAAGGGGTTAAGTCATTTGGCATCCAGAGCTGGAGCCATTAGGCCTCCTAATTATGAAATTATCGAGGTCCTCAGGTGACTGCTAATTTCACACACACTGTTCCTCTCACGGCTAATGAACGCCCGCAGAACCCACGCCTTGTCTTTCCTGCTGAACGGTGACCTGCAGTTAATGAGCTCAGGAAGGCAGACAGGCCGCCGGCTGGGTGGGTGGGGCGCCAGGCCTGGGGAGGGGGCCGCTTGGCCCTCCTGCCCCTCCTGGCTCTCTTGTTGGCTGCCGACCCCCAGTGAGGCCTTCAGGGCCAAAGCCCAGCCCGCAGTTTCTGCAGGACAGGCGAGGCCAGGGACTCAGGGGAGCAGGAAGGGTTGCAGATTTGAGGAAGGCTTCAGGTCAGATGATCCTGGAATGAGCCTGGGGGTGGAAGGAGTAATGAAATGGAAAGGGTGGCAGAGGACCGCTTCTGCTTGATTCTGGGGCCAAGTCCGAGACATGAACGAAGGGCTGGGGGTAATGACAGCTTGTGGTGGGGAAGGGCACAGTCAGGCTCTGACGCTGGAAACGGCGATGGCTCTGGGGCAGGCGGTGTTGATGACTGTGGCCATGTTGACTGGCAAGGGTGCAGGGCTGCTGCTGCTACTGGTTGTGATGTTTTTTTAACTTTTCATGTTTTTAAAATTTAAAAGTAGCATAAAAATTGCCCTGCAAAATATGAGGGAGGAAGTAATACATAGTGATGGCAGAATGAATATCACAGATGTAAGTGTGCACACACACACAGGGTTCTTAGAAACAGAAAGCATGGATCCACACGTGCGTGTGCCCTTAGGCCCACATGTATGCACGTGCAGCCCACGGGCACACACACAACCACATGCCTACGCCTGCAGAGGGAGAGTCACTCCTCCCCTGATCACCTGCAGGGGAGGCTGAAGCTCTTTGCCCAATCATATACCTCTTCGTTCATTCATTGATTTGTTCCATCAGCTTTTCTCTCACAGGCCCTTTGTGCCAACCCTGGTGCTGGGCACCGGGGTGGCAGAAATGAACAGGATTGGGTCATGGGGGGAGGGAACTGTAGCCTTGGACTGGGGGTTAGGCACCCAGCAGGCAAGGGGTTAAGTCATTTGGCATCCAGAGCTGGAGCCATTAGGCCTCCTAATTATGAAATTATCGAGGTCCTCAGGTGACTGCTAATTTCACACACACTGTTCCTCTCACGGCTAATGAACGCCCGCAGAACCCACGCCTTGTCTTTCCTGCTGAACGGTGACCTGCAGTTAATGAGCTCAGGAAGGCAGACAGGCCGCCGGCTGGGTGGGTGGGGCGCCAGGCCTGGGGAGGGGGCCGCTTGGCCCTCCTGCCCCTCCTGGCTCTCTTGTTGGCTGCCGACCCCCAGTGAGGCCTTCAGGGCCAAAGCCCAGCCCGCAGTTTCTGCAGGACAGGCGAGGCCAGGGACTCAGGGGAGCAGGAAGGGTTGCAGATTTGAGGAAGGCTTCAGGTCAGATGATCCTGGAATGAGCCTGGGGGTGGAAGGAGTAATGAAATGGAAAGGGTGGCAGAGGACCGCTTCTGCTTGATTCTGGGGCCAAGTCCGAGACATGAACGAAGGGCTGGGGGTAATGACAGCTTGTGGTGGGGAAGGGCACAGTCAGGCTCTGACGCTGGAAACGGCGATGGCTCTGGGGCAGGCGGTGTTGATGACTGTGGCCATGTTGACTGGCAAGGGTGCAGGGCTGCTGCTGCTACTGGTTGTGATGTTTTTTTAACTTTTCATGTTTTTAAAATTTAAAAAGTAGCATAAAAAATTGCCCTGCAAAATATGAGGGGGAGGGAAGTAATACATAGTGATGGCAGGAGCCCAGATCTAGAGGTGATGTTCCCCCAGATGGAGACGCAGTGGACCCTTGGGCTGACCTCTGGGTGGGTTTGAAGGCCCTATGACCTGCCCGTGGGGAGGGCTCTGCTCCAACCCCTGATTCACCCGCCTGATCCGTGCCAGTGGAAGCCTTGCGGTGAGAGTAAGGAGTGAGAATCTTGGTCTGCCTGCTGGGGGCTTCTGCTCTTTTCTGTCTATGGCTTTGAGCAAGCTCCTTCCCCCTCTGTCTCTCCGTGTCTTGGCGAGTAAATGACGTGGCTCAAACACAACTAGAGCTGTGTTTACAAAGGCCCAGAGCTGGGCATCTTGCGGGGTGGCTGTCCTCAGCCTGGCTCCCCAGGAGGGATGCTCCCCGGAGGCACCCCAGCCTGGAACAAGTAAGGAAAGCCCTTTGCTCCGGGTTTGTATGTTGGTGCAGAAAGTGTATGAAGGTGTGTAACACTCCATCCTCTTGAAGCCGCCCCCTCTCCCTTGAACTGAGGGGCATCCCAGCTTCCTTGTTGTGTGTAGGCCGTGTCTTCTGACAGCAAGTCCCAGCTCTGCCAACCGACTCACACCTACTTGGCACCTCGATTTCCCATCTGTCAAAGGTAGGTCATAAAAGTGCAAACTCACTTTGGATGTGACAAAGATCTCAAAGGTTGTAGCTGTTCCTATGTGGTCTGGGCCTGGCCATTTCTCTTCCTCAGTGCCTGCAGGGTCTCTCCTGGGCAGAAACCTCCAAGTTGAAGCCAGACAGGGCTGTGGGAACGGTGTCTACACACTGTGGGTGTTTCCAGCAGCAAGGGAAGATGGGACTAGCCCTGTCTGTTATCTCATTTGATTCTTTTAATAGCAATATGAGATAGATGCTTTTATGATCCCCATTTTATGAGCAGACGGTTGATTCGAGAGGTTCAGTGATCATCCCAAAGACACACAGCTAGAGAATGGCAGAGCTGAGCCTCAGACCCAAAGCCTGGGGGCCCTTGACTATTGTCTTACACTTTTCCCTCTCAAGGCATATGTCCAAGTACATGCATGCCATGTAGGTACCCCAGAGATCCCTCATCCCTGAAGACTATCTCTGCACTCAGAGACACATGTCTACCCTCCCTTGCACTTACACATACACACCCACACACCCACAGATGCACTTGGACATGGTCATGTCCCGTATTAGTCGGCTTGCAAAAATTTGCAGGTAGCTGCCTGCCCGCAAGCAGACATCTACACACGCAAACATGCAAAGCACATGAATGCATGCATAAACACCCACAAGCGCTCTCACGTGGGCACACAAACACATCCAAGGAAGTGTACACACACACAAGTGCGTACTCCCACACGCACAGATGGTCGTGTTCGCCCAGACGCATGCACTGACATGCAAGCATGAAGATATACAAGAGATATTCCAAAGGACTTTTTACACCCACATGTGCACATATGTGTGCAGTCATGTCTTCCATGTATGAAGTAAGGGGGACAGGGCCTCTCCCATGTGCACACAGGAGCAGGGGTACCCAGTCCGGGCACACTGGTGCAGTGAGGTGAGCAACCTTCCATCCCGGGGGTGTGATGGACAGACCCACGTCCTAAGTGACTATCAAAGTGTCGTGGTGTGTGAGGCGCAAACACCAATTAGTGGGGCCTTTGAAAGCATCAGCTTGTTAGAGAGGAAGCAGAAGAGGCAGGAATTGGCATAAAACACGGAGCTATTTAGCTACCGTTGGGCGAGGGTATGTGCGCTGTGGAAAGACCTTTGGGCAGAGCTCCCCCCTCCACTTGGCACTTGTTAGTGGAGAAGGACCCTCACGAGGGGCCTTGGAAGGCAGCTTTGATGCTCCTTGAAAGCGGGGGATAGGGGGGCAGCCTCCTGCCAGCGCTGGGCTGGCACTGAGTGCGCGGGGGCTGCGCCAACTGGCGATCAATTTCATGCACATCGTAAACCTAAGTGCTTTCTGGAGAGCCAGGCAGATTGCACATAAAGTCCCCCTTCTGTCCCTAGCACACGGGTGGGCGGGTGAGACAGAGGCTCACCCTAGTCGATAGACCTCTGCCAGCCTGCAGGAGACCTGGGTATCCTGGTTCCCAGTAGGAGGTGTCCTTGGGGACATGGGGGGTTCTCTCAGGAGGGCTGGCACTTCTCGGAGCAGCTGGAGATGTGGACACTGTGTGCACGCTGGGGTCTGCCAGGCTCTGCTACGTAATGTCTGAATGACTGGGCATTCAACTTCTTTAACGCTTGGTTTCTTCATCTGTGAGATGGGTTGATGTAAGAATTAAATGAGTTCCCGGTTTGTCATGATGTGTCACAGAACTGAAAGACCTTTGAGGACCTGAGAGGTCACATTTGCATGTATTATTATGCTTAAAGGATTCAGGCTCAGAGTTGGTCCTACACAAACTCCGGGTTTATGCCCATCTGCCACCCTTCAACGTGTATGGAGAATCTTCCCCTCCGTCTCGCCCATCATGAACTATCAATGCCAGACCAAAGGAGTGGCCTCTAGATATTTCAAATGCCCTGCCCTTGGGTGCCACAGTGGTTCTGGGGTCTGCCCCAAGGCCAAGGCAGCATCAGGTGGGGTTACAGGGATGGAAGCTGTGAGAAGTGAAGGGGCCAGGTCCCTGCTCAGCTTTGTGCCTTGTGCTCTGGGCCCCAGAGAGCTGTGTTTGTGAATATGCCTCCTCAAACATACCCACAAAATCAGTATCTTTTGCTTATGCCTTCACCCTAACCCTGGAAGCTCAAATCCAGGCCAGGTGGCTGGGTCAGGGAGAAATTCCACACTACTCTCATTTCAGGGGTTAAGAGCAATTCTGAAACCAAGTGTCCAGATTCAAATCCTGTGCTTGTGTGCTAGGTCGTTTAGCAGTCATGTCCAACTCAGTAACCCTATGGACTGCAACCTGCCAGGCTCCTCTGTCCAGGCAAGAATACTGGGGTGGGTTGCTGTGCCCTCCTCCAGGGGATCCTCCCAACCCAGGGGTTGAATCCACGTCGCTGAAGTCTCCAGCTCTGACAGGTGGGTTCCTTTACCACCAGCGCCACCTGCGAAGCCCCAATTCAAATCCCAGCTTTGGTATTTGTAAGCCATATGATATTGGGTGATTTACTTATCTCTGCCTCAATTTCCTCATCTTACAGATGAGGACGGTGATATTTATCTCCTAGGGCTGTTGTGAGAAATAAATGAATAAATGTAAATAAAGGGCTTGGCACATAGCAGCATGATGTGAAATGTTCCTGACATTATTATCTTATATGAATATTATGAAATTATAACCATTGTTCCCATTTCTCCTGTGCCCTTTTCAAGACCCAACCCCAATTCTTCCTCTTACAGCTACAAAATTAGTCTCCATGTTTATCAGTGGATTTAAAACAGCACTGAAACTAGGCGTACGAAAGAGTTACTCTAGTTCACAGCTCCAGGGAGGGACTTCCACATGGTCACCTTCAGCAGTGCCCCTCCCTGCTGGAATTGTCCAGCAGCCGAACATAGCTATCTTCTCTCTGGGAAACAAAGCCCTACTGTCTTAGTCTGATAAGTCGGCTATACAAAATACCATAGGCTGGGTGTCTCCAACAACAGACGTTTATTTCTCATGGATCTGGAGGCTGGGAAGTCCAAGATCAAGGTGCTGACAGATTTGGGTTTTGGTGAGAACACTTCCTGGCTTGCAAATGGCTTCCTTAATGCTTCCTCTTCTGCTGAGGAAACTAATACCATCATGGAGGGCTTTACCCTTATGGCCTCATATAAACCGAATCACCTCTCAAAGACTCCCACCTCCAAACACCATAGCACTGGGAATTAGGGGTTCAACCTATGAATTTGAGGGGGGATGTGACACAAACATTCAATTCATAACACTTTCCCAGAAAGGAGGTCTCATAGTCAGGCTCTTACACCAAGTCTGACATGTACGAGGCACTCAGAAACTGAATGTGGACCTTTTGATACTTTAATTCTCACAACCATCTTGTGAGGAGCAGAAGGCTATCTTCAGACAAGAGATGGGAAAATAAATAACACTCCAAAAGGGCTGTATTAGTCGGGGTAGGAGAAGTTGTGCTGCAGTAACCAACAACCCCTCAATCATAGTGGATGAACACACAAAAGTTTATTTTTTGTGTATGCAAATTCTGCTGCGGGTCCAGGCATCTAAGGATGCTCATCCTTCATGGGGTGACTCAGCTTTCCATGCTGCTTTGGTCCTAAGGCTCCACCATCTCAAAAGAGGCTTTCTTGGTTACTGTAGCAAACCAGAAAGTGCCCAAACCTAGTACCCAACATGGTTGGGCACTCGCTCTTGTATGTTTGGCCAGGAAGTGCCCATTTCACCTTTATCCACAGCTCATTGGCCAGGAGCAGTCACATGGTCCACTTACCAAGGAACCTGGGAAGTGTACGAAGCCCTGGATGTGGGAAGAAGAGTGGAGATGACCCCGTGTCCAGGCACCAGATAAGAAGGGTCCAGGAGCTTAGGGTGAGAGAAGGTCCTGGCAGCTGTGGGACAGAAAGGAGAGACTTTGCAGGGGGCTGGAACTAGACTTTCAAGAAGAAGGAGGGCAAGATGGATTTGGTGTGGTTTAGGCAAAGAAGAAAAAGTGGGCATTCTGTGTGGGGATGAAGAGTAGTAAACACCTGCGGTGGAGAAGCGTTAAGATGCCTCCAGGGGAACAACGAGAATGTCTTGGTTTGTCTGCCTAGGGAAGGTGGGGAAGGTGAGGGGGGACTTTCAAAGCCTTAGAGAAATGTTTTGGAGGCAGTCCTGATGACTCTTCCATCTGCCATCACCCAGTGTGTGGAAGTGGTGCAGGACAGGGGCTCTGGTTTTCCCTTCAGGTTTCTGACTTGGGAACCTAGGAGATGAAAGTGCCAGTCATCCAACTGGGAAACCCAGAAGGAGGAGCAGGATTTAAAGGTCAGGGTTTGAGCTGCTCGAGGTTTGGGATGGTCACGGAACATGCAGGGAGGGGGCAAGAGGCAGTGAATAGTTGGGTCCCAAGCCTAGGAGAAAGAACTGGGTTAGAGCAGAAGGGCAGAGGTATAGACACACAGGTGACTGAAGCCTGGGTTGGGAGAGGAGGGCATTGAGGAGTTATGTGAAGGGTGAATAGAGAAGAGGACCTGGGCAGCTCTCAGCAGGGTGAGGCCAGGGCAGACATGGGATCCAAGAAGAGATGAGTCAAAGGGGTGGAGGCAAAATCAGGAGGCATCTTTGGAATAAGGGATAGTCAAGAAGAGAGGAGAGGTCAAGTTGTCCTGATGCTATTGTCGACTGAAAAAGATGAACAACTTGAGAGTTGCGGGTAGAGATTTATTTGCGGCACAATTAGGACTGCAGCCCGGAAGACAGCACCTCAGATGGCGCTGAGAGACTGCTCCAAAGAGGCAGCAGGAGGAAGATCAATATATAAGATTTTGAGGAAGGGGAAGCTTAATACCAATAACAAAGGTTTTTGGTTAGTCACAGAGATCTGATGTCACCATGAAGGGATTTAGTGCTTTTCTAAATATGAGGAGATGCAAGGACTGAGATAGTAAAATCTGTTCCTAAAAGCATCCACCTGTCTAAAGACCTGCCCCACCAGATTCCCTGGAGCACGGAGTGCCTACTCCACCTTGAACAACCTTAGGGGGTGTTGAAGGTCAGCAGCTGTCAGCACGGGGTCAGTCTCCATAGAGGCAGATGGCCAATGCCCTTGTTCAGTCATTGGCTGTGTAATTGGTAAATGCCAATTGTAGTTGCCGCTATCCAAGCATCCAGGTGAAGTGTGACCGGGGGGCCGAGTGATGAGAACGTTACTGGTGTCCTTCCTGAGGACTGTTTCTAGGGCATGGGGGTGACCAAGGCCAGCTTGGAGTGGGCCAAGAAGCAAATGTAGACAGCTCTCCAAGAAGCTTCCTTAGAGGGAGAGGCCATGGCGGAAGCCATGGGGCCATCAGGGAGAGTATTTTTTAAATGTATTTTATTATTATTATTATTATCATTTTTAAGAAGCAAGAGACTTGAATCTGTTGACAGCTAACATGAAGAAGCCAACAGGGAGGGAAATGTCAGAGATTCAGGGATCCCAGGGGATGGAGGACAGTGGGGAGGAATCCAGGCTGGGGCAGGGGGTTGGGATTCATCTAGAAGGTCAGCCTCAGGTGGCCCTGTAAGGGTTAGGAAAGAAAGAGGCAGGGCACAATTTTTGAAAAGAATGACAGCCCAAGGACACAGCATAAATCTATTAGAATCAAATGGGTCCAAGATGGCAGACAGACTTTGATACTCAGTAAGCAAGCTAAATGACACACCCAGAGGCGCCATGACAGTTCCACCTCCCTAAAAGAGCTCAAGTTGTCCTGATGCTATTGTCGACTGAAACAGCTGAAAAACTTGAGAGTTGCCGGTAGAGATTTATTTGCGGCACAATTAGGACTGCAGCCCGGAAGACAGCACCTCAGATGGCGCTGAGAGACTGCTCCAAAGAGGCAGCAGGAGGAAGATCAATATATAAGATTTTGAGGAAGGGGAAGCTTAATACCAATAACAAAGGTTTTTGGTTAGTCACAGAGATCTGATGTCACCATGAAGGGATTTAGTGCTTTTCTAAATATGAGGAGATGCAAGGACTGAGATAGTAAAATCTGTTCCTAAAAGCATCCACCTGTCTAAAGACCTGCCCCACCAGATTCCCTGGAGCACAGAGTGCCTACTCCACTCTGAACTACCTCAGGGGGTGTTGAAGGTCAGCAGCTGTCAGCACGGGGTCAGTTTCCACAGAAGCAGAGAGCAAATGCTCTTGTTCAGTCATTGGCGATGTAATTGGTAAATGCCAACTGTAGTTGCCGCTATCCAAGCATCCAGGTGAAGTGTGACCGGGGGGCCGAGTGATGAGAACGTTACTGGTGTCCTTCCTGAGGACTGTTTCTAGGGCATGGGGGTGACCAAGGCCAGCTTGGAGTGGGCCAAGAAGCAAATGTAGACAGCTCTCCAAGAAGCTTCCTTAGAGGGAGAGGCCATGGCGGAAGCCATGGGGCCATCAGGGAGAGTATTTTTTAAATGTATTTTATTATTATTATTATTATCATTTTTAAGAAGCAAGAGACTTGAATCTGTTGACAGCTAACATGAAGAAGCCAACAGGGAGGGAAATGTCAGAGATTCAGGGATCCCAGGGGATGGAGGACAGTGGGGAGGAATCCAGGCTGGGGCAGGGGGTTGGGATTCATCTAGAAGGTCAGCCTCAGGTGGCCCTGTAAGGGTTAGGAAAGAAAGAGGCAGGGCACAATTTTTGAAAAGAATGACAGCCCAAGGACACAGCATAAATCTATTAGAATCAAATGGGTCCAAGATGGCAGACAGACTTTGATACTCAGTAAGCAAGCTAAATGACACACCCAGAGGCGCCATGACAGTTCCACCCCTCCCTAAAAGAGCTGGAATAACCCTCCCACTCATTAGCATATGGAATTACCCAGCCTATAAAAGCTAAGAATGCCATGCTTTCGGGGCCACTGGATTTGCTCTGCCGCGGCCCACACTCTGTGGAGTGTGCTTTCTCTGAATCTGAATAAATCCATTTCTTACCTATCACTTTGTCTCTCGCTGAATTCTTCTCTACAAAGAGACATGAAGAACCTGAACCTCAGTGGGTCCAGACATTGGGTGAGTGATTTTAATTAACAGGGTTTAGGCTGGGTTCAAGTCCCAGTTGCGTGGGTTCAAGTCCCAAACAGGTTTGATTAAGTCTGGGCCCTGGGTTTAAGTCTCAAATTGAGGTTGAACACTTTCAGCTCCGTGGGGCAGGATCAGCTTGGAGAGGGGTGAGAAATTAAAGACAAGTAGCTGAGGCTAGGGAGGTCCCAGGAGACCAAGGATGCGAGGTGGGTGGGGTGGGTGTGGTGTAAGGCAGAAAAGGGAGAGGTTGGGAATAAAGGAATGAGGCTGAGAAAGGAGGCGGAGAGAGGGAAGAGACACACACACACAGATAACCAGAGAAACGAAGACAGAAGGAGAGGAAGCAACAGAGAGGATGGAAGATAAAAGGCCAGGCTGAGGCTCAGGAGAGGACTGCTGGCTTGGAGCCAGCATGGGCGGGCTGGGCAGGGCCGGCGGAAAGAATGTGTGCTTTTCTCTGAGGATGCTGAACTAGCTCAGAGCTTGGACCCTCTACCAAACCCAGTGAGGGCCCAGCCCAGGAGTCCACCTGACTGTAGCCACACAGCTGTCTCCCCTTGGGGGCTGGGAGGGGTCCTGCCAAGTCCAGGAGCACCAGCCACGCCCCTCAATTCCTTAGTGCCGCAGGTGCTGGGCAGAGAGGAGCCTGGTCTTCCCAGGGCAACCAGGCCACTGACCACCCCACAGACATTGGGCCAAGCATGGACAGGCCCCGAGGGAGACGAAGGTGGTAGCCAGGCCCCTGCCTCTCACCCTTCATGGCCCCAGACCCAGGCCCTGGTTGCCCCGTGGGGCGAGGCCACCCTGACATTCACCTAATTGTCTTCCTGCTTTGACGAGTGGCTCCACAGAGGCGCCGCCGCGGATCAAATTAAATGTGAGCCAAGCAGGCAGCCCTGCTGATGAGACACGGGGAAATACCACATTTACATAGCCCAGCACCGGGGCGGGGAGACCCAGGCCCAGAGAGACCAAGACCAGGGACCTGGGGAAAGACAGAGAGAAGGGAAGGGAGGGAGGAGATGGTATGGAAGGAGGGGAAGGTGGGCGGGGTCCTAGGCACTGTTGCTAAAGAGGGGCGATGGGGGAGGGGGAGAGTGAGCCAGGCATAGGCTCTGGCCACCTGGACACAGGTGACTGCCACTCTGCCCAGCCGGGTCATCTGGCCCCAGAGGCAGGAAGGGGTTCTGGAGCCCAAGAGGCTGCTGAGAAGCCCTCCTGCCTGCCTGACTTCCAGCTGAGTCTCCAAGCAGCTCCCCTCGCCCACTCCAGACCCTACAGCTGGCCTGCAGCTGCCTCTGTCAGCTCAGCCTGGTGGGTGCGGCCATGAGCTTCCCCTCGGTTCACTTGGGGACATTCTGTCTGCTCCAGGAAGGATGTGTTTGTGTGTATGAGTGTGTGCGGTGCACATATAAACACGGCAGTGGGAGTGTGATCAGGTGTGGCACCTGCATGGGCTCTTCTGTGTGCAGGTATGTTGGGTGTTCCTAGGCCCGCCCGGGCCCTGAGGACCTGAATGAGCTGCGTCTTTGCTCCACGGGCTGTAGGTCCTAAAGGCCCAGGGTGGCTGGGAAGCTCCCACCCTTTGTCCCTGACTGTGGAAGACAAGGGTCGGGGCTGCAGGTGGGAGATGGTGTTCTAGTTCGGGTGATTGTCCCAACAGCTCCTCCTGGCCCCTAAAGCGACTTCCAAGAGCAAATTCATGTCACAGCCTTGAAACAACTCCTTGAGGAAGCCGCTGCTGTCTTCCCACTTTCCAGAGGAGAAAACTGAGGTTCAGAGAGGGGCCGTAGATGGTGTCTGACTAGCTAAAAAGGGTACAGCCCAGACAAGAATCTGGATCTATCTGATCCACAGGATGGGTCCTTCTCTGCTTGGTCTTCTGTTCGTCCCTCTGAGTGTCTGGGCCTCCAAGGAAAGCTGGGTCTGGTGGGCCCAGAACACTCTGCACAGAGCCCTGTGACCAGCCCCGCAGGCCTGGGCTGGCCAGCTTGGATAGTACTTGCACAGTCAGCCGAGTTTATTGAGTACCTGTCTTGGGCCAGGCCTGAGGCTCACCCCCGACATGGGTGTCACTGAACCCTCACTTCAGCCCAGGCAGGCTGAGGAATGTGGAGAGAGATTGTTTGAGAGATGTGGAGACGGAGGCTCACAGATCGGGGGATGCCCGCTGTTGAGCGAGGCTCTATTTGTGTTCAGGCCCCCTCTCCCTGAGTCCCCGCCCTGGACCACAGACACAGGGAGGCAGAGAGGGGTGGCAGGAGAGGCTTCCCCCCTGCGAGTGACAGTGTGAGCCTGCATGTCCACACAGGCGTGGGGGAGCCTTGGGCTGTGCTGGGGGCTGCCTCACCCCCTTGACTCCTCACAGCAAGTCTGCTGCTTAGCAATGATTATTCCCGCATTTTGAAATAAGAATACTAGGGCTCAGAAATGGGAAGTACCAGCCAGTTCCATGGTGACTGATGTTTTGAGACCCAAGTGTCCAGATTCTCTGCCCTTTCCAGCCCCTTCCTGCCTTCCCGGGGGAGCTTCCGTGAGGCTCCCTAACCCTACGGGAGCGGGGCCCGCAAAAGTGCCTGTTAGCTCCACTGAGAAGCCCTTCCCCCTCACCCATGGTCCAGGGTGGCTTTTACTGGGAAAATAATTAGAAATCTAATTCTTATTTCTCCCACTCCGCTAATTGTCTGTGGACAAGACAAGGGTCGGGGCTGCAGGTGGGAGATGGTGTTCTAGTTCGGTGATTGTCCCAACAGCTCCTCCTGGCCCCTAAAGCGACTTCCAAGAGCAAATTCATGTCACAGCCTTGAAACAACTCCTTGAGGAAGCCGCTGCTGTCTTCCCACTTTCCAGAGGAGAAAACTGAGGTTCAGAGAGGGGCCGTAGATGGTGTCTGACTAGCTAAAAAGGGTACAGCCCAGACAAGAATCTGGATCTATCTGATCCACAGGATGGGTCCTTCTCTGCTTGGTCTTCTGTTCGTCCCTCTGAGTGTCTGGGCCTCCAAGGAAAGCTGGGTCTGGTGGGCCCAGAACACTCTGCACAGAGCCCTGTGACCAGCCCCGAGGCCTGGGCTGGCCAGCTTGGATAGTACTTGCACAGTCAGCCGAGTTTATTGAGTACCTGTCTTGGGCCAGGCCTGAGGCTCACCCCCGACATGGGTGTCACTGAACCCTCACTTCAGCCCAGGCAGGCTGAGGAATGTGGAGAGAGATTGTTTGAGAGATGTGGAGACGGAGGCTCACAGATCGGGGGATGCCCGCTGTTGAGCGAGGCTCTATTTGTGTTCAGGCCCCCTCTCCCTGAGTCCCCGCCCTGGACCACAGACACAGGGAGGCAGAGAGGGGTGGCAGGAGAGGCTTCCCCCCTGCGAGTGACAGTGTGAGCCTGCATGTCCACACAGGCGTGGGGGAGCCTTGGGCTGTGCTGGGGGCTGCCTCACCCCCTTGACTCCTCACAGCAAGTCTGCTGCTTAGCAATGATTATTCCCGCATTTTGAAATAAGAATACTAGGGCTCAGAAATGGGAAGTACCAGCCAGTTCCATGGTGACTGATGTTTTGAGACCCAAGTGTCCAGATTCTCTGCCCTTTCCAGCCCCTTCCTGCCTTCCCGGGGGAGCTTCCGTGAGGCTCCCTAACCCTACGGGAGCGGGGCCCGCAAAAGTGCCTGTTAGCTCCACTGAGAAGCCCTTCCCCCTCACCCATGGTCCAGGGTGGCTTTTACTGGGAAAATAATTAGAAATCTAATTCTTATTTCTCCCACTCCGCTAATTGTCTGTGGACAATTTGATTGTAACAGTCGTCACTGAAGCAGAAACACCACCTTATTTCTGCCAGACATCCTCCCTGCAATTAACACCAGCAACTGCCCAGCACCCCTCTCACCTGCAGAGATGCATGGCCTGAGGGGGCCGTACCTTGCTGTCTCCCCTCCCTGGCAAAGACGCATCCAGACCTGCCACGGGGTGGGGGTGGGGTGGAGTAGGGGCAGGGGTGGCTGTTGAAGGACGGACAGGGAAAGGCAGAGAGAGGTGGGGGCAAGAAGATGCATATTTGAGCATCTGGGGAAAAGGAGAGAGAGATGGAGGCCTGGGCTCAAGGAGAGACAGAGGGGCAGGGCGCCAGCCCCTGAGAGCAATGTGGGGGAAGAGGAGGCAGAGGAGGGAGAAAATGCCCATTGGGAGCCAGGCTGAGTGGGCAGGAGCCGAGACCCCCAACCCAGCCAGCTCTCTGCCAAGGCAGGGGACCCACCTCTGAGACAAAACCAGACAGTGTTTCTCGGAGCCGGCGGCTGAGGGCTCCCCAGAGAGCTCAGCCTCCTGTGGGATGAGACTGATTAAGAAAGGAAGGAGGGGACAGGGCAGGAGTGGTGGGGGATGGGAGGGGTGAAGGACCGGGACCGGAGAGAGCGCTGAAGGGAGCCGACTGAGCGGGAGCCAGCCGCACCAGCACCAGCACCAGGACTGACCTGTTGATCAAAGCTGCGAGGGCTCCGTCTCCTTCCCACCGCCCCGCCCAGCCTTCCTTCTCTGAGAGCAGAGCCTGGGGGAGGGAGGCACCCTCCACGTGTACCCCAGTCCCCCAACATCTTATCTCCGGAGTCGTCATGCCCGATCCTGCACCTCACCCCCAGCCCCCTCTCTCCTCCTGGGCGAGAGCTCTGATCTCACATGGGTTGAGCCCTTCCTCCAGGGGTACCGGCTGAAGAGCTCAGAGTGACCTCCGTGGCCACACTGAGGCTTGTTGGGGATGGGCCAGGAGGGAGGGTCTGTCGGCTGTGTTGGCACACCCACTCTCCGAGGCCCATCCCAGGGCATCTTCCCCTGGGTGGGTGCCTGTGGGTGGCTTGCTGGGTGCTCCCTGGAGGGGCAGAAGCGGGCAGCCCAGCCTCACCCCACAGGGAGCCCTAGGCAGCTTCCTCTGCTGTTGCCCTGGGGCTTTGTCCCAGCTCCTTCTCTGTGAGCTGGGCCAGGAGGGAGAGTGCTGGGGGGCCGAGGGGCAGGCAGACACGTGGTAGGGCCTGGGGCCAGCACAGGGGTGGGAGAGGGAGAAAGGAGACGGAAAGAGAAGCTTCAGCCCAGAGCCTCCTCCGCCTCTTCTTCCCTCCACCGATTCTCAGCTCCCCCCACTCCCCCTTCCCAGGACCGTCAGGGGAGGATGGGGGGGCGCCGGGGGCTCCTGTCAGTCTCAAGCTGGAGAGCTCCCGAGCTTCATTAACATGCAAATTAGCAAGTTCTGACTGGCTGTGGCAGCCACCCTCCCAGCCCCGTGAGTGTGCGAGCCTGTGTCTTGTGCAGCAGAGCTGGAGGAGGGAGGAGCAGCTCTCACTGCCCTGGACGCCACAGACAGCAGTCTACATGTGTCCACACACACACACACACACACACACCCCTACACAAAGACACATACGTGCCACATACATATGTATGCATATACACACCACATGCACAGATAGTCCTGGTCACAGCCAGCCAGCTACTTAGCTACAGCTTAGGGACACCCATGGACACACAATCACCCACAACTTTAGTCACTGTGGTCACCCCCTAAACTGTCTCACATAGGCATGCCAAGCTCTGCCCGCTTCGAAACACACGACTTCACACCCTCACACACAGTCCCTCACAGAACCAAGCCCACAAACACACCATCCACCACACGGCCATACAGACACACACACAACCCCAACACCCGCACACACAGTCCTTCGGGAGGCAGGCCCTGAGGCTCGATGGCCTGCCCTGGAGTGCAGCCGCCACCGCTGGGGTCCTCCCTACTGTCTCCTGGCCCGCGGTCATGGTTGACTTTCCCATAGTGTTGACCCCTCTGCTCGGCCCCTACTCTGAACCCCCTGCACCCAGCCCAGTGTGCTAGCTCCCCGTCGTCTCCTGCTCCCGCAGCAGGTCTGGGATTCCCTCCTTGAGGCCGTCCCCTCTGGCGTACACTTCCCGCAGGCTTTCCTCAAGAATGGCCCTGGTCACCGGCCACCAAGATGGCCTGCTGATGTGAATGGGAGGTGCAGTCAGTCTGGGGCACCCCTCTGGCCGGAGCCAGCAGCCATGAGAACCTGAGTAGCTCATATAGGGCCCCAAAGAGCGCCCTCGCCCTCGTGGGAGAGTGCCTATTGTTACCGGCCAGGAGACAGGGGAGGAAGTTGAGGCACAGAGGAGGGAAGGAGCCTGGCCAAGACGGCCCAGACTTTAAGGCAACAGCGGACCTGGGACCTGAGCTCTGGTTCAGGCTCTGCATAGCGGCACGCTCTCTTCACCAGGCAGAGACTCAGAGGGCTGGGGGCGGACGGTCACCAGGGCTGTAGAGACCGAAGTGGGGAAGGCACAGAACCGCAGGAGGGTTTTCTCAGGCCTGAGGAAGCGACAGGGCTCTTGACTCCTGAGAGGAAGGTCTGTGATCACTCACACCTGTCATGGACTTGGGGCCGTGGGATCCTGGGCCATTAGGGCTGGGGAGATGAACCAGGACACCCACTCATTTTAGATAGGGTGCGACTGAGGCCAGAGAAATGACTCCCATCTCTTCTGTACGTGCTGTGCTGGAAGCTGTCTCCCCTGAATGGGCTCCTTTAATCCTCAAGACCATCCGGTGAGGCGGACACCCTTATCGGCTCCATTTTACAGGTCAGAAAAGGGAGGCTCAACATATAGCTCCACATGCCTAAGGTCAGTGTTGTGGACATCGGTGGTTGCCTTCAGGGAACCATTTCCCCACCTACTCGCCCTGCTTTGGGAATGGGAGCTACCATCATGTACAGATCCCCATTCCTGGGCAGCGCTGATTGACGCAGTGATGGACTTCTGATTCACCCTGGGTGGGGCAGAGTCCTGGTTGAAGTTTTGAACGTGAGCCTAAAGTGAGTTTCTGGAGTTTTTGGCAGCCTAGATCCCCTTCCTCAGGAAAAAAGGAACCTGGTGAACGAAGCTTCAGCATGACCTTGGCTTGCTGGCACTATCCTCTCGGGCTGCTCCTCTTTTCCCCCAGCAGCCCCTGCTTTTCTAGGGCCCATCTTCACCTAGGGGTGTCACAAGCGTTCTGGGGGATAGAAGCCAGGCAGAAGGGTGCTGTGTCCTTTGGGTGACCTTAGGTGGGTGCTGAGGCAAAACGCAGGGCACCTATAGCCTCCAGGAGGTCCTGACAGACAAATGGCTGAGGGCCATTACTCAGTGACTCCCATGGCCTCAGCCTTACTCTGCGAGAGGTTAAGGTCCTTGTTCACAGTGTCTGGCATACAGAAGGCATTCACTGTCCATTATGTGAAATGAATGAATGGATGGGTGGATGTGGTTCAGGCCTTGGCTGGGCCCAGAGCTCACTCTCCAGTGTCAAGGCTAGTTGGGTGGTCCTCCCCACTGACATGTTCTTTCTGGTCCCTTTCGCCACCTCTCCCGTGTGCCCCCCCTCCCCACCAGTCTTTGGAGTCTTTTATCCAGTCTAGGAGGAGGATGCAGGTGGCTCTCTCCAGGAGAGCTGCATCCCAGCTCTGAACTTAGAACCTGAACATTTTTGGAATATAAAAGGCCAAGAGCATACACCTGTTTCTCTGTGACCCCAGTGCCATGGTGCATGGTGGATCAGGCTATGCGCAGCAGGGAAATGCAGAGGCTCAAACCAAAGCCTGCCTGCTGAGGGGGGTGGGGTGGGAAAGGGAGGGTTGGGGGCAGTTAAGGACCCTTGGATAACAATTAAAGACATTTGGTGAGCGTGGGTGGGAGAAAGAGTGACCTATTGATTAATCATTCAAAATATCATCAGACCCCCTGTCAGCTGTTAAGTCAGAACTCGATCGAACCCAGGACTCCTGACATCCAGGCCCCCACAGTTGCCTGTTTAAATTCCTCAGAGAGAAATCTGAGACCGACTGCTTCTGAAGTTCCAGTTGTCAGGGTTTACTGAGTGTGGTTCAAGGTGTCTTGCCCAGATCCCTGCGCCCTTGCTTTTCCCAGACCCAAGTGGGGCCCCAGGTGAACCTTCTTCTCAGGGGTTTTTGATCCAGGAGGGGGTGCCCAGGTCTCTAGAGAGAAAAGAAAGGGCCAGGCCTGCCTGTGGGCCGGAGGTCCTGTGGATCCTTTGAGCCTGACCCCAGATTCCATCGAGGTTGAATGACGGTGTCTGTGTTTCTGGCTCTGGTTCCTCAGCTTGGCAGCTGCTGTCCACACTGACGCAAAACGCAGGGCACCTATAGCCTCCAGGAGGTCCTGACAGACAAATGGCTGAGGGCCATTACTCAGTGACTCCCATGGCCTCAGCCTTACTCTGCGAGAGGTTAAGGTCCTTGTTCACAGTGTCTGGCATACAGAAGGCATTCACTGTCCATTATGTGAAATGAATGAATGGATGGGTGGATGTGGTTCAGGCCTTGGCTGGGCCCAGAGCTCACTCTCCAGTGTCAAGGCTAGTTGGGTGGTCCTCCCCACTGACATGTTCTTTCTGGTCCCTTTCGCCACCTCTCCCGTGTGCCCCCCCTCCCCACCAGTCTTTGGAGTCTTTTATCCAGTCTAGGAGGAGGATGCAGGTGGCTCTCTCCAGGAGAGCTGCATCCCAGCTCTGAACTTAGAACCTGAACATTTTTGGAATATAAAAGGCCAAGAGCATACACCTGTTTCTCTGTGACCCCAGTGCCATGGTGCATGGTGGATCAGGCTATGCGCAGCAGGGAAATGCAGAGGCTCAAACCAAAGCCTGCCTGCTGAGGGGGGTGGGGTGGGAAAGGGAGGGTTGGGGGCAGTTAAGGACCCTTGGATAACAATTAAAGACATTTGGTGAGCGTGGGTGGGAGAAAGAGTGACCTATTGATTAATCATTCAAAATATCATCAGACCCCCTGTCAGCTGTTAAGTCAGAACTCGATCGAACCCAGGACTCCTGACATCCAGGCCCCCACAGTTGCCTGTTTAAATTCCTCAGAGAGAAATCTGAGACCGACTGCTTCTGAAGTTCCAGTTGTCAGGGTTTACTGAGTGTGGTTCAAGGTGTCTTGCCCAGATCCCTGCGCCCTTGCTTTTCCCAGACCCAAGTGGGGCCCCAGGTGAACCTTCTTCTCAGGGGTTTTTGATCCAGGAGGGGGTGCCCAGGTCTCTAGAGAGAAAAGAAAGGGCCAGGCCTGCCTGTGGGCCGGAGGTCCTGTGGATCCTTTGAGCCTGACCCCAGATTCCATCGAGGTTGAATGACGGTGTCTGTGTTTCTGGCTCTGGTTCCTCAGCTTGGCAGCTGCTGTCCACACTTGGCACAGACAAGGCAGGAGCCCAGCATCCAGCTGGGGGCTCCAGGGCTGAGTGCGGTTGGCTAGCAGGGGCAGCCCTTCCCAGCCCTGGCAGCGAAGGGTTAACAGGCTGGGGAAGGAGGGAGCAGCAGTCATTTGGCTAAGGAGCCTTGTTAATTGATTCCCTCATTCCCATTTGTTCCTGCTAAAGAGAGACAGATGAGAGGGAGCCCGCCAGGCCCGGCTTGGCACCCGGCAGCTTGGCTGGGCACAGCTGTGCTCCTGGCGCTGGTTTCTCTGTGGGGGAGGGGCCGGTCACAGGGGAGGTGAGGAGGTGGGGCGTCTCACGGCCAGCCCAGTGCCCCTCTGCTCACTCTGGGCACAGGCAGAGTCCAGCTCAGAGTGCTCGCGGGAGGACAGGTCTCTACTTTCACCTGTGACACTTTGATCTTCTGGCCGGCTTTGTGGCCACCCGTGGTCTGGGAACTCTGGTAGCAGGCACCCGAGGCAGCTCCCTCACCGCGGGCTCCCTGCAGGCCCTGCCAGCTTGAGGCCCAGGCGGGGTTTCTGCTTGGAAGAAGGTTAGCCCTGGCCTGGCCAGTCGAGTTCTGTGGCTTCAGGAGGCAGGCTAACGTCCGTGTCACAAAGCTGACTTCCTTGTCATGGCCACAGGCTCTGTCTGAATCCCCTGGTCCTGTCCTGCCTCAAATTCAACTGTTTATTTGCTCCCTCCCCACCCTCACGTCAATCCAGCCCGCTGGTACCTATGAGATGGGGCTGTTGCGGACGGTGCCAGCCAAGGGTTCTGCCAGAGAGAATGGAGTTTGCATGTCCCAATGCGGTCGAGCAGGGAGACCCCCGAGTTCATATCCTGGTTCTGCCCCATTTACTAGCTGCATCATTTGGGCAAGACACTTCTACCTCTTTGAGTCTCGATTTTCTCACCTGTGAGATGGCAGTAATGTGCGTCCCTGTCTCTGGTGTGCGAGAGCAGCCGCGGTTCTCCACCCCTTTGTAAGCCCGCCCCAGGCAACCTAACTTCGAAACTTGTCTTCATCCACTTGGATCCGGGATGGCCTTGTGACGTGCTCTGGCTGAAAGAATGCGGTAGAAGTGCTGGTGCCAGTTTGGAACCCAAGCCTCGAGAGGTCTTGCACACTTTCCTATGTTTTCTTGGAACCCTGCCCAGCTGCTCTGTGAAAAAGCTCGGGCTATCCTGCTGGATGAAGAAAGACACAAGGCTCAGTCATTCCCATCACCCAGATGACAGCCAGGCAGCTCCCAGACATGGAGTCACTTAACTAGCAGCTGACTGCAGATGTGTGAGTGAGCCTGGCCAAGACCAGAAGAGCCCGGCTGAGCGTCCCAACCGTCGAATCATGAGGTTCGTAAGGGATTGCTGTTTTAAGCTATGAATATGGGGGTGACTTAGTATGTAGCAAAGGCTAACTGATACCCTGTCTCAAAATCATTCCTGACAATGTTAAAAAATGAGATAATAGAGGTAAAGTACTGAGCTGAGTGCCTGGCACTTAGCAGGTGATCAGAGAGGAGTTGCTATTACAATTGCCTGGGGTAGAGTCAATTCTAGAAATGAAAGCCTAGTGCATTGAAACTGTTCTCTAAGAGGGACTCAAAAGTTAATGGAGGGACTCCCCTGGTGGTCCACTGGTTAAGAATCTGCCTGCCAATGCAGGGACACAGGTTCCATCCCTGGTCTTGTAAGATTCCACATGTTCCAGGAAACTAAGCCTGTGGGCCACAATGACTGAAGCCTGTGCCCTTTAGAGCTCATGTTCCACACCAAGAGAAGCTGCTGCAATGTCAAGCCTGTGAACCACCAGGAGAGAGTAGCCCCTGCTTGCCTCAACGAGGGAAAGCTCATGGGCAGCAACAAATAAATATATATATATATCTTAAAGAAGTTAATGGAAGGCTCTGTCCTACCCCCTTCACACACCTGCTTTGTAGCAGCAGTGAAAGCATTATATGATATTACTGAGCACGTATTATGTGCCAGGCTCTGCAGGAGGTCTTTGACTTGCATTACCTCATCTACTTTTCACTCGACTTTATAAGACGGGCACTCTCCTTTATACGTGCATTTCATTGTACCCTCTTCCCTAGAGCGGGGTCCAGTAAGCCCGCCCAGGCAACCTAACTTCGAAACTTGTCTTCATCCACTTGGATCCGGGATGGCCTTGTGACGTGCTCTGGCTGAAAGAATGCGGTAGAAGTGCTGGTGCCAGTTTGGAACCCAAGCCTCGAGAGGTCTTGCACACTTTCCTATGTTTTCTTGGAACCCTGCCCAGCTGCTCTGTGAAAAAGCTCGGGCTATCCTGCTGGATGAAGAAAGACACAAGGCTCAGTCATTCCCATCACCCAGATGACAGCCAGGCAGCTCCCAGACATGGAGTCACTTAACTAGCAGCTGACTGCAGATGTGTGAGTGAGCCTGGCCAAGACCAGAAGAGCCCGGCTGAGCGTCCCAACCGTCGAATCATGAGGTTCGTAAGGGATTGCTGTTTTAAGCTATGAATATGGGGGTGACTTAGTATGTAGCAAAGGCTAACTGATACCCTGTCTCAAAATCATTCCTGACAATGTTAAAAAATGAGATAATAGAGGTAAAGTACTGAGCTGAGTGCCTGGCACTTAGCAGGTGATCAGAGAGGAGTTGCTATTACAATTGCCTGGGGTAGAGTCAATTCTAGAAATGAAAGCCTAGTGCATTGAAACTGTTCTCTAAGAGGGACTCAAAAGTTAATGGAGGGACTCCCCTGGTGGTCCACTGGTTAAGAATCTGCCTGCCAATGCAGGGACACAGGTTCCATCCCTGGTCTTGTAAGATTCCACATGTTCCAGGAAACTAAGCCTGTGGGCCACAATGACTGAAGCCTGTGCCCTTTAGAGCTCATGTTCCACACCAAGAGAAGCTGCTGCAATGTCAAGCCTGTGAACCACCAGGAGAGAGTAGCCCCTGCTTGCCTCAACGAGGGAAAGCTCATGGGCAGCAACAAATAAATATATATATATATATTTTAAAGAAGTTAATGGAAGGCTCTGTCCTACCCCCTTCACACACCTGCTTTGTAGCAGCAGTGAAAGCATTATATGATATTACTGAGCACGTATTATGTGCCAGGCTCTGCAGGAGGTCTTTGACTTGCATTACCTCATCTACTTTTCACTCGACTTTATAAGACGGGCACTCTCCTTTATACGTGCATTTCATTGTACCCTCTTCCCATTGTATGTCTTTATTTTTATTTTTCACACGATCACCATTTAAAATCAAACCGACGCTCAGAGATTGAAACCTGACTTATCCACGACTGCACGGCTAGTGAGGGGCTTGAGAGCCTCCCCCTCCTTAGGAAACAACTGACCGCTTTCCACTTTTGTCTGCTTTGCCACGTCAGCCTTCACCTACGGGCCCTTGGGCAGGCAACCCCAGTTTCTGGGGGGGAGATAACCAGATATCACAGTCATGTTAGATCCCTACCCAGCCCCTTCAAGTCTGGACACTGCTCCTCGGGCTCCTCATAGACGCAGACAAACTCCATCAGGACAATGGTTTTATCTTTTGTTCTATAGTTGGCTTTGAGGGCCGTGGGCATTTCTCCGGCTGTCCTTCCTGGAGCTTCAAGTAAAAACTACTCAGTTCTCCAAACTTAAGCACATTTTTCCCTGTTTTCATGATTCCCTGCCATCTCTCTGAGTGGGGATTCAGCTGAACCATACCATGTAACGGAGCTTCCCGGGTGGCTGGGATGGTAAAGAACCCATCTGCGATACAGGAGACTTGGGGTCTATCCCTGGGTGGGGAAGATCCCCTGGAGAAGGCAATGGCCACCCTCTCCCGTATTCTTGCCTGGAGAATTCCATGACCTGCCCATGGGTTGCAAAGAGTTGGACACGACTGAGCAACTTTCACAGGCCGTGCAAAGGACCTTGGGAGCATTATCTACTCAGCACTGTCTCTTGGCGTCACAGCCCTTCCCTGGCCCCCTTCTGCCCTGTGGCCGTAGGGTGACCTGTCGTGCTCTTATAGAAAACCCGCCCCTGGCAGAGCAGATCGGCTCCACAGTGGCATATAATTTAAGCTTTGCCAATTAAAATTCTCTGAGTTTTTCAACTAGAAGTGAAAGAGAGTCATTGGAAGTTTTAGGATATAAAAACTGAGAGGATGCTATTATGAATTTTTTCATATTCTATTTTTTCCTGTTCTAGATTGATTTTAGGGTTGTATGTGAATCCTTTAACGCTTTTCCTTTCGACTTGCATTACCTCATCTACTTTTCACTCGACTTTATAAGACGGGCACTCTCCTTTATACGTGCATTTCATTGTACCCTCTTCCCATTGTATGTCTTTATTTTTATTTTTCACACGATCACCATTTAAAATCAAACCGACGCTCAGAGATTGAAACCTGACTTATCCACGACTGCACGGCTAGTGAGGGGCTTGAGAGCCTCCCCCTCCTTAGGAAACAACTGACCGCTTTCCACTTTTGTCTGCTTTGCCACGTCAGCCTTCACCTACGGGCCCTTGGGCAGGCAACCCCAGTTTCTGGGGGGGAGATAACCAGATATCACAGTCATGTTAGATCCCTACCCAGCCCCTTCAAGTCTGGACACTGCTCCTCGGGCTCCTCATAGACGCAGACAAACTCCATCAGGACAATGGTTTTATCTTTTGTTCTATAGTTGGCTTTGAGGGCCGTGGGCATTTCTCCGGCTGTCCTTCCTGGAGCTTCAAGTAAAAACTACTCAGTTCTCCAAACTTAAGCACATTTTTCCCTGTTTTCATGATTCCCTGCCATCTCTCTGAGTGGGGATTCAGCTGAACCATACCATGTAACGGAGCTTCCCGGGTGGCTGGGATGGTAAAGAACCCATCTGCGATACAGGAGACTTGGGGTCTATCCCTGGGTGGGGAAGATCCCCTGGAGAAGGCAATGGCCACCCTCTCCCGTATTCTTGCCTGGAGAATTCCATGACCTGCCCATGGGTTGCAAAGAGTTGGACACGACTGAGCAACTTTCACAGGCCGTGCAAAGGACCTTGGGAGCATTATCTACTCAGCACTGTCTCTTGGCGTCACAGCCCTTCCCTGGCCCCCTTCTGCCCTGTGGCCGTAGGGTGACCTGTCGTGCTCTTATAGAAAACCCGCCCCTGGCAGAGCAGATCGGCTCCACAGTGGCATATAATTTAAGCTTTGCCAATTAAAATTCTCTGAGTTTTTCAACTAGAAGTGAAAGAGAGTCATTGGAAGTTTTAGGATATAAAAACTGAGAGGATGCTATTATGAATTTTTTCATATTCTATTTTTTCCTGTTCTAGATTGATTTTAGTGCGTTTGTATGTGAATCCTTTTTGGAAGAGTTTTTTTTTTTTTTTGCTCTGTGTGCTTTTGGAATAGTTTTTTCATTCAAAAACTTCATTGTCATATTTCTTAATATTTTTAGACCAAAGGTGGTCTAGTGAAGAGAAAAACAATTTTTTAAAAAGTTGATTCGTCTTAAAAAAAAAAAATTCCCGAGGATTCAGTGCTTCCTGCCTTGGGGAAGAAGTAAGTCCGAGGTTGGAGTGAACGAGCTGGCAGGTGGGGGGAGGCAGAGAGCAGAGCAGGCCCAGCTGCTCTCCAGGCTGCTCCCAGGGGTTAATTCATTGCATTCTGCAAGCCACTAAATCCTGCTTTGTGCCTATGAAAGTCAGAGTTACGTTTCTGTCACTTTCAAAACAGAGTTCTGAGGACCCTGGCCATGTAGCCTCTCCAAACACTTCTTCCGGAGAGGCTGGAGCACCCCCTGGGGACAGTGGGAAAGAAGCAGCCCATCCTGAAGGCTACTCTGTTATGAGCATGGTTTCTCCCCTGGAGAGAGAACTTCAGTCCCTTGGACTTGTCTCATGAACTTAAGCCCTGTTTTTACAGATGATCTACAAATGAATCAGTTTTTCTGCTCTTAGAAATGGGTACCACCAACTACTCATAGACTCAGACCAGAGGCCCAGATCTTGTCTTTCTCTCTCCCCTTTCCCTTACCTCTCTTACTTGAACCAGAGACAAGTCGTCTCCTAGAATTCTCTCTTTTTACTGTATTTATGTATCCTTTTTTTAAGATTTATTTTTCATTTTTCACAGAGTTTTGTTGTTTACTGGCCCATATCAGCCTGAATCAGCCCTAGGTACACACATGTCCCCTCCCTCTTGAGCTGCCCTCCCACCTCCCACCCCACCCCACCCCTCACCTAGAATTCTCTTGAAGGTGGCCGCTTCTCTCCTTCTCTCTTATTACCCCTGGGTTCACAGCATCCTGCTCTCCGCTCTGGGCCTCTGCAGAGGGCTTCTTCCTGGACTGGCTGCAGAAGGCCCGTTTTCCACTCGGCAGTGAGAATTTTGTAGTATGTACCTGGAAATCAAATCACGCTGCTTCATTACTCAAAGCGCCTTGTCTTTCCACTGCCCATTGCATTTGGGATAAAAATCACTGTTCCTGCTTAACCTGCCTGCCCTTCCGTCATCCCAGCGGTTCTCCTCCTGTGCCTCAGCCACACCTCAGGATGCTGGCTTTGCTATCCCTGGCCTGGAACTCTCTCTCTCTTTCCTTTGAAGAGTTCAGTCCTTTCTCATCACTTAGGCCTCAGTTGAGACGTAACTTTCTCAGAAAATCCATCCTGATCATCCTTCCTAAAATAAGCCCTCCGCCCAGTTGCTTTGCAACCCTGTTTCTTGTCTGTATTTTTCAGTCTCATCACATCCTGAGGCATTTTGTTGGTCCTTGTATTTGGGTCTGCTTCTCCCACTAGAGCATAAGCTCACTGAGGGCAGAAAATCGGTCTGGCTTGTTTACTCTTGGGCCAGAGTCCCTGGGTCCTAACTAGGTGCTTGGAGCATAGGTGGTTTTAATAAATATTAAATGGTTAAGTGAAGAGCTGAATGCAGTGGGGGAGCCAGTATTATTTCCATTGTACAGAATAGAAAGTTGGGGCTGGCTCGGAGCCAGCATGTAGCGGAGGAGGAACCGGAGCCCAAGTCTGTGTGAGAACCGAGTCTTCAAGCACTCCCGAACAAAGCCGTTTGTATGTTTGAATTTACAAGGCAAAAGCCCCTGCTCGTTGTTATCTGATCTTTACCATTCAGTCTGTTCTTCCAATTTTATATACGAGGAAACAGGGGCTTGGAGAGGACTCGTAGCTGATCCTAGGGAGCCAGGCTCACCTTTAGCAGGGACCTCTAGGGTCTTAGGAGCTTCTGGAGCACCTAAGCCTGTCACAGTCAGAGAGATTCAGCTGAGCTTCCCCTGCCCACAGGGCACCACGTCCCTCTGCCTCTGTGGAGGCCACCCGCCTGTGTCTGTCACATCAAGTTCAAGTGATTCATGTGGCAGTGGCTCCTGGTCTGCCTGTCGGCACGTCAGCTAGTCCTGGTTACCATGACAACGGGATACAAGGCACCAGGGCATCAGTGGGCTGTGGCTCTCTGAGGGCAGTGGCACAGCAAGGGAGGGGGCTTTTGCTTCCTCCTCCCGTGGGAAGCTTGGCAAGGGCTGGAGTCTCCGGGTTGGGCGGCCCCTCCCTACCTCCATGCCTTGGCATTTCCTTCCTGCCATCTGTGCTAGAGCTGGGGGAGGGGCTAGGGCGCCATCCCTGGTGGGAGGAGTCTGAGAGCAGATGGGTGGGAGAAACAGCCCTTCCCATCTGGGCTGCGCCCCTACCACCCCTAATGCTAAAGACTCTCTTCCAGGCCCTCTTCCTTCACCCCTCAGACCCCCACTATCTGCTTTACCACACTGCAGCCTTTCTTTCCTGGACACAAATGGGAAGTTCAAGTCCCAGTGCTGCCAGAAAATTGGTCTCTGGACTTGGAATAGAACTACGGTGCCCTAACTGCAAGGGAGGGGTCCTAAGGGAACTAACCTGCTTTGTACCAGTGCCTGACTAAGACCTCATTGCATGTATCCTTTCTGACAGCCCCCTGCGTTCAGTGTTATCATACCCATTTTACAGAGCGGGACATGAAGGTGCAGAAATATGAGGCAATTTGCCTCTAGTCAGGCAGCTGGAAAGTAGAAGCGCCAGGATTCAAACCCAGGTCCGCCCAGCTCCCAACCTTGCTTTTGCAGGAACCATGGCTGCTGCCTGAGAGGGGACAGACTCCTCCCTGCCCCAGTCCCTCCATCCGTCAGCTCATTCTTACTGGGGGAGGATGGCCAGGGCTTGAGCTGGTGGAAGGAGCCTGGCGTGCGAGTCGGCCCTGGGGTTAGGGGCCTGGCTCTGCAGCTCGCCTGCTTGGAGCCAAGGTCTCCATCCAGACACTGCAAGGCAGCCGGGCAAATGTGCTTCTCAGCAGTGGACACAAGGCTGCAGGGTCCTGCCTCAGCGAGAGGGCTGGGGCTGGACCCGGGTTAGGTGATGAGGACAGGGATGTGGCTAGAGAAGGAGCTGGAGCCAGCTGGGGGACCAGGGCTGTCAAAAGTTCAAGATTCATGTGGCACCGCCCCAGTCCTAGTCCTGGTTACCATGACAACGGGATACAAGGCACCAGGGCATCAGTGGGCTGTGGCTCTCTGAGGGCAGTGGCACAGCAAGGGAGGGGGCTTTTGCTTCCTCCTCCCGTGGGAAGCTTGGCAAGGGCTGGAGTCTCCGGGTTGGGCGGCCCCTCCCTACCTCCATGCCTTGGCATTTCCTTCCTGCCATCTGTGCTAGAGCTGGGGGAGGGGCTAGGGCGCCATCCCTGGTGGGAGGAGTCTGAGAGCAGATGGGTGGGAGAAACAGCCCTTCCCATCTGGGCTGCGCCCCTACCACCCCTAATGCTAAAGACTCTCTTCCAGGCCCTCTTCCTTCACCCCTCAGACCCCCACTATCTGCTTTACCACACTGCAGCCTTTCTTTCCTGGACACAAATGGGAAGTTCAAGTCCCAGTGCTGCCAGAAAATTGGTCTCTGGACTTGGAATAGAACTACGGTGCCCTAACTGCAAGGGAGGGGTCCTAAGGGAACTAACCTGCTTTGTACCAGTGCCTGACTAAGACCTCATTGCATGTATCCTTTCTGACAGCCCCCTGCGTTCAGTGTTATCATACCCATTTTACAGAGCGGGACATGAAGGTGCAGAAATATGAGGCAATTTGCCTCTAGTCAGGCAGCTGGAAAGTAGAAGCGCCAGGATTCAAACCCAGGTCCGCCCAGCTCCCAACCTTGCTTTTGCAGGAACCATGGCTGCTGCCTGAGAGGGGACAGACTCCTCCCTGCCCCAGTCCCTCCATCCGTCAGCTCATTCTTACTGGGGGAGGATGGCCAGGGCTTGAGCTGGTGGAAGGAGCCTGGCGTGCGAGTCGGCCCTGGGGTTAGGGGCCTGGCTCTGCAGCTCGCCTGCTTGGAGCCAAGGTCTCCATCCAGACACTGCAAGGCAGCCGGGCAAATGTGCTTCTCAGCAGTGGACACAAGGCTGCAGGGTCCTGCCTCAGCGAGAGGGCTGGGGCTGGACCCGGGTTAGGTGATGAGGACAGGGATGTGGCTAGAGAAGGAGCTGGAGCCAGCTGGGGGACCAGGGGCTTGGTTTTATATAATAGGCTGTCCGAATGGGAGACCATGTACTCAGAATGCTTGGAGATTTTCAATGTGGATGTAGATCTCTTCAGGTCTTTCCAGACTGGTGCCCCCAAGCTGGCCCTGTGACCCTCAGTACCCGCTTCCATGCTACATAAAGGGACGTGAGAGTAAGGAGGGGGAGGCAGGAGGAGGCTGGCCATAGGAGTGGGCCCTTACTCCCGCCTTGACTGGATGAGCAGAGGGAGTTTCCGGAGAAAGGTGTGGAAAAGCTGACATGTGTCCCCAAGAATTTGTTTGGCACGGTGGCCAAAGCCTGACTCCAGTTTGAAGAGAGTCTAGAAGGGGTGGTGACTTGGAACTGTCTGTGATGGTCGGGGGGAGTCTGGCAAGTCCAGGTTCTACTGAGAGTCGGAGTGGCCGCAGCAAGGCACGCTGCAGGAAGGGTCTGCCTGCCGAGGCCAGGGGACCTCTTAGAGCCTGAGTGGGATGAGGCCCCAGAGGCAGGAGCAGGGGCAGTCTGGAGAGCTCAGCTGCAGACTCAGTGCCACGTCAGGGAAGTACTAGATGATGGATCCCACTGAGGGGGACTCCAAAGTCCCACCAAAACCACTCCACAGAGAGGACCTGGGAGCCCCAGTCTTGGGGAGGACCAGGCCTTCCCATCTGCTTTGAATGCTTCTTAGCCTGGGTTGGGCCTGAGTTAGAGAAAGAGCGAATCTTTAGATTGAATGAGAAATTGAAGTTTTGATGCTAGATTAGATTGGAAATTTTAACTCATAAAAATGAGATTAATAGTGCCTGAGATTGTCCAGAAAAATTATGGGATATACTCAGATATGATCCAGGAGCAGGGAAACACCAAAGTAAGCTCTAAAAAGAACCTCAGCAGCGCTAAGAATCAATTATCCTCTGCTTTAGGCCCTGCCAGGCCCAGCCATTCCAGGCAATGCGTCCCCTTGATTGGTATCCTGAGGCAGGAATGGGGGGCGGTAGTCTGACTCCATTCCAGGGCCCTCTTCTCTCCTCCCACTCAGACACCGTGTTGTTCTCCCCGCTCCCACTGTCCCCTGCAGGGCTCCTGGCCTCCTCCTGCTTCCTGTTAGCAGAGCCCCAGAAGCTGGAACCCACAGCCCCTCCTCTGCTGACTCTAGGACTTCCCTTGGCTGTTTCCTCTCCCCGCCCACTCTAGAGCCTCTTCTGGCTTCTTGAAACTGAGTTCATGTTGGAGCAGAGGCAGAGCTGGGCCCAGTAACCTCAAATGGACCCATACATCCACTGGTCCCATATCTCCAGTCCCCATATCTCTGAGGTCCCGGAAAGCAAGGGAACTTGCCCCAGGCCAAGTAGAAACCCCAGTGGGGCCAGACAGGAATCCAGGCCATCAACACCCCAGTGGAGCATCTGGGATTCCCAGGGAGAGAGAGAGCCAGGCCGGGCCAGAGCCCTGGCAGGTCCCACTTATTACCCTCCCTTACTTCCAAAAGCATACCCCAAGGAGTCAGAGAAGCTAAAACGATCCCTTCCCAGGGGACCTTAGGCCCAATTTCCACTGGCAAAGACATCCCCACCTGGCAGCTACCCTCTCTCCAACATGCTGCCCTGAGATTCAGCGGGCCACTGAGACCCTCAGAGAGCTGGTGGTCACAGCCACTTCTGCCAAGGGCATCAGCAGTGACTACCGCTGTAGACTCCAGCAGGTGCAATGGGAAAATCACAGGGTCTGGAGGTAGACCCAAGTTCAAGGCCTGTCTCTATTAATTAGTATTTGTTCGTCTGTGGACAAGTCACGTGCCCTTTCCGAGCCTCATTCTCTCCCATGTACAACAGGAACAAGGCGCCGGGATTCAGCATGATGGTAATTTGCTAATGTGCCCAAGGCACGTATTCCAGTGTCTGGTCTGCCAGGCTGCCCGTCCCCCGCAGAGAGCTCTGTCACCTCAAACTTTCCCTTGAACAATGTGGTCCAGGCCGGGGCGGTGACCCCTGCATCCCCCTACTCGCCACACATGCGCCCCAGGGTCACCCCATCTATTCTTACACTCTTTTTTTCCTCCCTCCGGCCCTCCATTTCAATCCTTTTTATCCTCCTCCCCACTTTTTTAGAAATGACATAATTAGAGGGATTTAATGTTCTGCTGCTGAAATCTTCATTTTCTTGGGTAATTTCCACTATTTCATCAAGGAATAATTAATTGCATTGTCTTTAATCAATTGTTTTACAAATCCAGCAGCGGGAGGAATTCTCCCACCATCTCCACAGCTGTTCTCCCCTCCTGGGTGAGGTGCCAGTTCCTGCCTGTGAAAAAGCTTGGCTGCCAGTGCTTGGGTAGGGGGGCGACTGGAGGGGAGGGACCCAGAGTCTCCCCAGCCCCGCTCCCTGGGGAGGGGAGGCAGAAAGAGCAGGCAACTAGGAACCCATCCTGCAGCGTGGGAGTGCCCACCTGCTGCATGGGGCAGGGGGAGAGACCGTGCTCACCTGGAGCTCTGGGCTGCATCGCCTAGACAGCTGCGGCAGGTTGGTCCCACCTAGCAGATGTGAGGCTGAGGAGAGGTGGGGAGAGACTCAGGTGTGGCAGGCTCTGGGCCTCAAGAGAGGGACGATGAGGTCCCTGTTGGAGTTGGGTACTGGTGGTGACCTTTCCCAAATGGCACAGTGGTAAGTAATCCACCTGCCAATGTAGGAGGCTCAGGAGATGCGAATTTGATCTCTGGTCAGGAAGATCCTTTGGAGGAGGAAATGGCACCCCACTTCAGTATTCTTGCCTGGAAAATTCCATGGACAGCAGGAGCCTGGTGAGCTCCTTGGGATTACAAGGAAGTTGGACATGACTGAGCCAGAGCATGCACTTTGGTGACCAGGAGAGTGGGGAGAGGAGAAGGGAGGGATTTTTCCAGGTTACAGCAGGGAAGCAACTGAAATGATAGCCAAAGCCGCTTGAGTACTCACAACTCACTGGCCCTGTTTTTTTGTTTTTTGTTTTTTTAAATTTATTTATTTTTAATTGGAGAATCACTGCTTTACAATATTGTGCTGGCTTCTGCCATACATCAACATGAATCAGCCACATATGTACATATGTTCTCCCCTTTCTGAACCTCCCTCCCACCTCTCACCCCATGCCACCCTTCTAGATTGTTCACAGAGCACCAGGCTGAGCTCTCCATGATATACAGAAACTTCCCGTTACCTCGTTTACATATCATTGTGTATATATTTCAGTGCTACTTTCTTGGTTCGTCCCGCCCTCTCCTGCCCAACTGCTGGCACATGATGTGATCAGTAAGCATCTGGCAATGAAGGCCATGTTCCCATGGGCAGCACTTTAGAACTAAGTTCTTACATATTATTTTTGTTAATCATATAACAGCCCCATGAAGTAGGGGATATTCCCATTTCGGGGCTTTCTTGGTAACTCAGATGGTAAAGAATCTGCCTGCAATATGGGATACTAGGTTTAATCCATGGATCGAGAAGATCTCCTGGAGACGGGAATGACTGCCCCTTCCAGTATTCTTGCCTGGAGAATCCCAAGGACAGAGGGACTGGAAGGGCTATAGTACAGTGGGTCACAAAGAACCAACACGACTGAGTGACTAATACTTTCACACACATCCTCACTTCACAGATTTGGAAACCAACACCCAGATTGGGTAGTTGAGTTACCCCTTGACATGCTTCCAGTTAGTAGTGGAGCTGGACTAGAATCCTCATTTTAGTTCCTTGCTCCCCAGTCTGCCCTCATCTATTTGCTCGCAGGATAAAACAGAGCTATTCCCACTTGTCCAGAGCCCCTCTGCCACCCCACCCCAGAGGTAGTTTCCTTTTACCTCTTACACCAGGCATTTTGCCTCTGATAGAGGAGTGCGGGAAGGGCACTTCCTTTAGGCAGAGCCCAGGGTCCAGGAGCTGCCTTTTTCTCCTCGCCCATGGATTCACCTGCCTGGGGATGGGGTCACCTGCAGGATCTCTTAGTTTCTCTGACATTTCACTCAGCCAGAGCCACACCAACCCCTTTAGCCTCTCATCACGACAGCTGTCATAACCTGGGGCAGAGCAGAGGCAGGAAGGCATCACAAGGCCTATTATCCGGCCACAGTCCCCAGCAGAGCAGTGCTCCCAGTCTGGGGGAAGGCTGTAACTCTTGCTTTCCATGTGGCTCCATCAAGCTTGGCTACCTGGTCCTCCTGCCTCCAGTTGACCAGAAGAATAAACCCACCTCCCTTCACCCCATTTAAGCATTCGTTTCAGGCACATGAGCTCTCCATGATATACAGAAACTTCCCGTTACCTCGTTTACATATCATTGTGTATATATTTCAGTGCTACTTTCTTGGTTCGTCCCGCCCTCTCCTGCCCAACTGCTGGCACATGATGTGATCAGTAAGCATCTGGCAATGAAGGCCATGTTCCCATGGGCAGCACTTTAGAACTAAGTTCTTACATATTATTTTTGTTAATCATATAACAGCCCCATGAAGTAGGGGATATTCCCATTTCGGGGCTTTCTTGGTAACTCAGATGGTAAAGAATCTGCCTGCAATATGGGATACTAGGTTTAATCCATGGATCGAGAAGATCTCCTGGAGACGGGAATGACTGCCCCTTCCAGTATTCTTGCCTGGAGAATCCCAAGGACAGAGGGACTGGAAGGGCTATAGTACAGTGGGTCACAAAGAACCAACACGACTGAGTGACTAATACTTTCACACACATCCTCACTTCACAGATTTGGAAACCAACACCCAGATTGGGTAGTTGAGTTACCCCTTGACATGCTTCCAGTTAGTAGTGGAGCTGGACTAGAATCCTCATTTTAGTTCCTTGCTCCCCAGTCTGCCCTCATCTATTTGCTCGCAGGATAAAACAGAGCTATTCCCACTTGTCCAGAGCCCCTCTGCCACCCCACCCCAGAGGTAGTTTCCTTTTACCTCTTACACCAGGCATTTTGCCTCTGATAGAGGAGTGCGGGAAGGGCACTTCCTTTAGGCAGAGCCCAGGGTCCAGGAGCTGCCTTTTTCTCCTCGCCCATGGATTCACCTGCCTGGGGATGGGGTCACCTGCAGGATCTCTTAGTTTCTCTGACATTTCACTCAGCCAGAGCCACACCAACCCCTTTAGCCTCTCATCACGACAGCTGTCATAACCTGGGGCAGAGCAGAGGCAGGAAGGCATCACAAGGCCTATTATCCGGCCACAGTCCCCAGCAGAGCAGTGCTCCCAGTCTGGGGGAAGGCTGTAACTCTTGCTTTCCATGTGGCTCCATCAAGCTTGGCTACCTGGTCCTCCTGCCTCCAGTTGACCAGAAGAATAAACTAGAAGGGTAAAGTGGGGAATAGATATACTGGCACCGTGCTGAAATGGGGAGATTATAAACCACACAAAACCCTCAGAAGACACTGACTTTGGGGTTGCAAGGCAAGGACTTGAAATCCTTCTGCAAAGTAAGGAGGTCACTATCTGCAGCCTATACATTTGTTGACGTTCATCACACAAAGTGCTTGGGAAGATCACTTGATATTTCCAGATATGAGGTCTTTTCTCTGTCTCCAAGGCTCATTCTGAAAAATCCTGTGTCCGTATTGACAAAAACTGTACAGTCGAGCAAGTTTCAATCATGTCTCATACAGAATGGCCATCAGCAAGGAATCTACAGACAATAAATGCTGGAGAGGGTGCGGAGAAAAGGGAACACTCTTGCATTGCTGGTGGGAATGCAAATTGATACAGCTGCTATGGAAGACAGAATGGAGGTTCCTTTAAAAACTAAGAATAGAAGCACCATACGACCTAGCAATCCCACTCTTAGGCTTGTACCCTGATGAAATAAAAATTGAAAGAGGCACCTGTACCCCAATGTTCATTGCAGCACTCTATACAATAGCTAGAACACGGAATCAACCTAGATGTCCATTGATGAATGAATGGATGAAAAAACTCTGGTACATATATACAACAGAGTACTTCTCAGCTGTAAAAAGAAATGCAGAAGAATCAGTCCTAATGAAAATGCATGAACCTAGTACCTATCATACAAAGTGAAGTAAGTCAAAAAGAGAAAGACAAGTACGGTATACTAACACATATATATGGAATATAATAGGATGGTAATGATAACACACATAGTAAAGTGATGGAAAAACAAACATAGAGAACAGACGTATGGACATTGTGGGGAAAGAACAGTGGGTGGGAGGCGTAGAGGGAGTAACATGGAAACCTGTACTATCATATGTGAAAAAGATAGCTGTTGTCATTGCGCTGTGGGAATAGGGGATCCTGTAGGGGCGCTGAGAGATGGCCTGGAGGGATGGGATAGGGGGGACTGGGGAGGGGGGGAGGAGGGAGGGGACCAGGTATATACATATGACTAATCTGGGATTATACATATCTGTAAACAACAAAATTCTGCAACAGTAAAAAGTAAAATAATAATTAAAAAAATGTCTTATAAACTAGTTTTAAAAAGTAGAGAAGTCTGTAATACCTTTTAGAGATATTCCCATTCAAAGTAGGTTTTAAACGTTGTTGTTGTTCAGTCACTCAGTTGTATCCGACTCTTTGCAGCTCCACGGACTGCGGCACGCCAGGCTTCCCCGTCCTTCACCATCTCCCAAAGCTTGCTCAAAGACACGTTCACTGAGTCAGTGATGCCAACCAACCATCTTACCCTCAGTAATCCCCTTCTCCTCCTGTCTTCAATCTTTCCCAACATCAGGGTCGTTTTCAATGAGTTAGCTCTTCACATCAGGTGTGAGAAGCTCTTCACATCAGAGCTTCAGCTTTAGCATCAGTCCTTCCAGTGAATATTCAGGGTTGATTTCCTTTAGGATTGACTGGTTTGATCTCCTTTGCAGTCCAAGGGACTCTCAAGAGTCTTCTCCAGCACCACAGTTCAAAAGCATTAATTCTTTGGCACTCAGCCTTCTTTATGGTCCATGTCTCACATCCATACATGACTACTAGAAAAACCATAGCTTTGACTATATGGACCTTTGTTGGCAAAGTAATGTTTCTGCATTTTAATACACTGTCTAGGGTTGTCATAACTTTTCTTCCAAGGAGCAGGGGTCTTTTAATTTCATGGCTGCAGTTACCATCCACATTGATTTTGGAGCCCAAGACGATAAGATCTGTCACTGTTTCTATTGTTTTCCCATCTATTTGCCATGAAGTGATGGGACCAGATGCCATGGTCTTCGTTTTCTGAATGTTGATTTTTAAACCAGTTTTTTCACTCTTCCTCTTTTACCTTCTTCAAGAGACTTTAGTTCTTCTTTGCTCTCTGCCATAAGGGTGGTGTCATCTGCATATCTGAAGTTATTGATATATCTACCAGAAATCTTGTGCTCCCAGCTTGTGCTTCATCCAGCCTGGCATTTCACATAATGTATGCTGCATATTAGTTAAATAATCAGGTGACAATATACAGACAGAATACCTTGACGTATTCTTTTCCCAATTTTGAACCAGTCTGTTGTTCCTTGTCCAGTTCTAATTGTTGCTTCTTGACCTGCATACAGGTTTCTCAGGAGGCAGATAAGGCGGCCTGATAGTCCCACCTCTTTGAGAATTTTCCATAGTTTGCTGTGATCCACACAATCAAAGGCTTTAGCATAGTCAATGAATCAGATGTTTTCCTAAGGTTCTTTTGTCTTTTCTCTGATCCAAAGGACATTGGCAATTTTATCTCTGGTTCTTCTGCTTTTCTAAATCCAGCTTGTATATCTAGAAGTTCTCAGTGTGTTCACATACTGTTGAAGCCTAACTTGAATGATTTGAAGCATTACCTTGCTAACAGGTGAAATGAGGGCAGCTGTGCAGTAGCTGAACATTCTTTGGCATTGCCCTTCTTTGAGACTGGCATGAAAACTGACCTGTTCCGGTTCTGTGGACACTGCTGAGCTTTCCAAATTTGCTGGCATATTGAGCGCAGCACTTTAATAGCATCATCTTTTAGGATTTGAAATACCTAGACTAGAACTCCAACACCTCCGCTAGCTTTGTTTGTAGTGATACTTCCTAAGGTTCGCTTGAATTCATACTCCAGGATGTCTGACTCTAGGTGAGTGATCACACTACTGTGGTCACCAAGGTCATTAAGATCTTTTTAAATAGCTCTTCTGTGTATTCTTGACACCTCTTCTTAACATCTTCTGCTTCTGTTAGGTCCATACCATTTCTGTCCTTTACTGTACCCATCTTTACATGAAATGTTCCCTTGGTAATTCTTAATTTTCTTGATGAGATCTCTAGTCTTTCTCATTCTATTGTTTTCCTCTATTTCTCTGTGTTGTTCAGTTAGGAAGGCTTTCTTATCTCTCCTTTCTGTTCTTTGGAACTCTGTATTCAGATGAGTATATATTTCCTTTTCTCATTTGCCTTTCTCTTCTCTTCTCAGCTATTTTCGCAGCCATTTTGCCTTCTTGCATTGTTTTTTCTTTGTGATATTTTGATCACTGCCTCCCGTATAGTGTTATGAACCTCTGTTTATAGTTCTTCAGGTAGTCTATCAGGTGTAGCCCCTTGAGTCTATTTGTTACCTCCACTGTATAATTGTAAGGAATTTGATATAGGTCATACCTGAATGACCTATTCTTTTCCCAATTTTGAACCAGTCTGTTGTTCCTTGTCCAGTTCTAATTGTTGCTTCTTGACCTGCTCAGGTTCAGGCAGATAAGGCGGCCTGATAGTCCCACCTCTTTGAGAATTTTCCATAGTTTGCTGTGATCCACACAATCAAAGGCTTTAGCATAGTCAATGAATCAGATGTTTTCCTAAGGTTCTTTTGTCTTTTCTCTGATCCAAAGGACATTGGCAATTTTATCTCTGGTTCTTCTGCTTTTCTAAATCCAGCTTGTATATCTAGAAGTTCTCAGTGTGTTCACATACTGTTGAAGCCTAACTTGAATGATTTGAAGCATTACCTTGCTAACAGGTGAAATGAGGGCAGCTGTGCAGTAGCTGAACATTCTTTGGCATTGCCCTTCTTTGAGACTGGCATGAAAACTGACCTGTTCCGGTTCTGTGGACACTGCTGAGCTTTCCAAATTTGCTGGCATATTGAGCGCAGCACTTTAATAGCATCATCTTTTAGGATTTGAAATACCTAGACTAGAACTCCAACACCTCCGCTAGCTTTGTTTGTAGTGATACTTCCTAAGGTTCGCTTGAATTCATACTCCAGGATGTCTGACTCTAGGTGAGTGATCACACTACTGTGGTCACCAAGGTCATTAAGATCTTTTTAAATAGCTCTTCTGTGTATTCTTGACACCTCTTCTTAACATCTTCTGCTTCTGTTAGGTCCATACCATTTCTGTCCTTTACTGTACCCATCTTTACATGAAATGTTCCCTTGGTAATTCTTAATTTTCTTGATGAGATCTCTAGTCTTTCTCATTCTATTGTTTTCCTCTATTTCTCTGTGTTGTTCAGTTAGGAAGGCTTTCTTATCTCTCCTTTCTGTTCTTTGGAACTCTGTATTCAGATGAGTATATATTTCCTTTTCTCATTTGCCTTTCTCTTCTCTTCTCAGCTATTTTCGCAGCCATTTTGCCTTCTTGCATTGTTTTTTCTTTGTGATATTTTTGATCACTGCCTCCCGTATAGTGTTATGAACCTCTGTTTATAGTTCTTCAGGTAGTCTATCAGGTGTAGCCCCTTGAGTCTATTTGTTACCTCCACTGTATAATTGTAAGGAATTTGATATAGGTCATACCTGAATGACCTAGTGATTTTCCCTATTTTCTTCAATTTATGTCTGAATTTTGCAATAAGAAGTTCATGATTTGAGCCACAGTCAGCTCCAAGTCTAGTTTTTACTGATTGTATAGAGCTTCTCCATATTTAGCTACAAAGAATATAATCAATCTGATTTCATTGTTGACCGTCTGGTGATGTCCATGTGTAATGACGTAATGGTCTTTCATTTTAAGAGCTTTTATGGACTCTGTAAATTGGGCACTGAGCAAGGTACTGGGGATATAGAGATGAAAAAAAGGCACACCTTACTTTTGAGGTTGTCACTTTGTGGGAGAATAGACATGTAAACAGACTGTTGCAATCCAACAAGACACAGTGGGACTGAGAGACCAGCTCTTCATGGATGACAGATTAGTAGGAATTTTCAGGTAAAGAAGAGGAGGGGAATACAGATGGAGAGAACAGTGTGAGCAAAGGCATGGAGGCATGAAACTTTTGTGTTCCAAAAACTGCAGGTGGTTCAGTATCAGTGAAACATTAATTTGAGATAAAGAGTTAGAGATTAGGCTGCCCCCAACCATTACCTCTCCAGCCTAATCTCTAACTCTTCATTCTATTTTGGAAGTCCCTCCCTCTAGCGGCCAGTGTGGAGGAGGAATGGAGTTAGGAATAGCAAGGATGGAGGCAGGGAAACCAGACAGGGGCTGCTGAACACCTGAGAAAGGGTGTGGTCTGATATTGGGCAGGGCACCTGGGCATGGCCAAGAGAGGGAGGCTTCTAGAGATGGGCAGGAGATAAAAGAAACTGGGTTTGTCAGTGACTGGATGCTGGGGATAAGGAAGGCAATAATGCACACCATAAAGGTCCGTATAGTCAAAGCTATGGTTTTTCCAGTAGTCGTGTACGGATGTGAGGACCATAAAGTGGGCTGAGTGGTGAAGAATGATGCCTTTGGACTGTGGTGCTGGAGAAGACTCTTGTGAGTTCTTGGACTGCAAAGGAGATCAAACCAGTCAATCCTAAAGAAAATCAACCTTGAATATTCAATGGAAGGACTGATGCTGAAGTTGGAGCTCCAATACTTTGGCCACTTGATATGAAGAGCCAGCTCATTGAACCCTGATGTCGCGAAAGATTGAAGGCAGGAAGAGAAGGGGATAACAGAGGATGAAATGATTGGACGGCATCACCATTGACTCATGACGCAATGGACATGAGTTTGAGCAAACTCTGGGAGATGGTGAAGGACAGGGAAGCCTGGCATGTTTCAGCCCATGAGGTTGCACAGAGTTGGACGTTACTTAGCGACTGAAGAACAACAAGGCACACCACGCGTCTGTCTTTGATTCTAGAGGAAGTTGGTTGGCAGGGACTCAGACTGAAATAGAGAGATGGGGGGATATGATGAGCTCCTCCCTGAACTTAGTCGAGTTTGACACTAGGGACAACAATCTGGGGCTTTTCTGAAAAGTCAGTGAGTCAGACCTTTGAGGTAGGCAGCAGAGAGTGGAAGACGGGAGGTGTATTCATTGCTTTATTCTGGGTAACCGGTAACCTTAAAGCTTTGTGGCTTCAAACAGTCAACATTTATTATCTCCCAGAGCTTCTATGGATTAGGAACCAGGGGTTGACTTAGCCGAGTGGTTCTGACGCAGGGTCTCTTATGCAGCCAAGATCTTGGCTGGGGCTGGGGTTAGGGGCTGGGGCCATTTGCAGATTTGTCTGAAGGTAAGGGATCTGCTTCCAAGGTGACTAACTGCATCACCTGGCCAGTCAGTGCTGTTTGTTGGTGGGGCCTCAGTTCCTCTCCACTAGGTTCCTGAGTGTCTTTACAACACGGCGACTGGGTTCCCCAGAGTTGGTGTTTGGAGAAGGGGCAGCAGCGGCCTCCTGCCCTCTGTGCCTCAGGAGCCCCCTGTCCTTATTCCCCTGTTCAACCCCACTACACAGGTGGGGATGCCAGGAGGTGACAACTGGGGCCCCTTTAAAGCCACCTAGACAGAGAGAGTGGGCTGAGTGGTGAAGAATGATGCCTTTGGACTGTGGTGCTGGAGAAGACTCTTGTGAGTTCTTGGACTGCAAAGGAGATCAAACCAGTCAATCCTAAAGAAAATCAACCTTGAATATTCAATGGAAGGACTGATGCTGAAGTTGGAGCTCCAATACTTTGGCCACTTGATATGAAGAGCCAGCTCATTGAACCCTGATGTCGCGAAAGATTGAAGGCAGGAAGAGAAGGGGATAACAGAGGATGAAATGATTGGACGGCATCACCATTGACTCATGACGCAATGGACATGAGTTTGAGCAAACTCTGGGAGATGGTGAAGGACAGGGAAGCCTGGCATGTTTCAGCCCATGAGGTTGCACAGAGTTGGACGTTACTTAGCGACTGAAGAACAACAAGGCACACCACGCGTCTGTCTTTGATTCTAGAGGAAGTTGGTTGGCAGGGACTCAGACTGAAATAGAGAGATGGGGGGATATGATGAGCTCCTCCCTGAACTTAGTCGAGTTTGACACTAGGGACAACAATCTGGGGCTTTTCTGAAAAGTCAGTGAGTCAGACCTTTGAGGTAGGCAGCAGGGGTGGAAGACGGGAGGTGTATTCATTGCTTTATTCTGGGTAACCGGTAACCTTAAAGCTTTGTGGCTTCAAACAGTCAACATTTATTATCTCCCAGAGCTTCTATGGATTAGGAACCAGGGGTTGACTTAGCCGAGTGGTTCTGACGCAGGGTCTCTTATGCAGCCAAGATCTTGGCTGGGGCTGGGGTTAGGGGCTGGGGCCATTTGCAGATTTGTCTGAAGGTAAGGGATCTGCTTCCAAGGTGACTAACTGCATCACCTGGCCAGTCAGTGCTGTTTGTTGGTGGGGCCTCAGTTCCTCTCCACTAGGTTCCTGAGTGTCTTTACAACACGGCGACTGGGTTCCCCAGAGTTGGTGTTTGGAGAAGGGGCAGCAGCGGCCTCCCTGCCCTCTGTGCCTCAGGAGCCCCCCTGTCCTATTCATGTCACCCCATGTTTACACTGATAAGCCTCTTCAGCAACTACACAGGGGTGGGGATGCCAGGAGGTGACAACTGGGGCCTCCTTCAAAGCCACCTAGACAGAGAGAGATCATCTTTTTCAACTCCCCTGTAGTGAGGAAGCTGAGGCAGAGATGAACAGAGACTTGCTCAGGGCAAACAGCAAGCAAGGGCCTGGGCCTGGGCCTGGGATGGAGCCAAGAGTCTACAAGGGCCCAGGGGAAAGGAGCCGTGTCCCCTGTGGGGCTGGGAGGAGGAGAGCCCTCAGGAGGCAGATGTCAGGCATGCAACTCAGAACAGGGGGTGGAGTGTGGGGAAGGGAGGCCAAGGGACCCCTCTGAGAGCTGGCTGGGGGGATTGTGGACCCCCATCTGCCCCTGGAGAATGAGCAATAAACAGGGCTGCTCTGCCAGACTCCAGCTCTCTCCAACTTCTCTACCACCAGCTCTTCCTTCATGCAGGTGTGTAGGAGATTCATCCTTCTGGTTCATCTCTCCACCTTCCCTTTATTCACCCAAGACTTACCCACACTCTACTATGCACCTGGCATCTCTATGACCCATTTTGGACATAGAGGAACATGTGAGTTCCGGCGACCTCAGGCAAGAAGCTTATGCTCTAGTGGGGAGACAGATAGGAAGCAAATAAAGACATAAAAGGATGTATGTGTGCAAATTGGGAAACACGCCTTGCAGACAAATAACAGGGATGCTTAGTTTAGACTGGGAGTCAGGGAAGGTTCTCTGAGGCAGGGGCACTGAGGTCCAGAACTGAGGGGTCAGGCAGATAAAGAGTTTAGGGAAGGGACATTCTGGGCACAGGGATCTGAGGGTGCAAAATCTACAAGGAGAAGAAAACTACGGGAGTAATGAGAAGTCAGAAAGGAACCCGAGTGGTCTGAGTGCTGTGAGTGAGCAGAAGGTGGAGGGTACTGAGGTGGACAGAGAGGGCTTCTGGGGGCTGTGCTGCCTCCCCCTGTGATCCCAGCTGCGAGACCACACTAACCTGGTTCATGTCACCCCTTTTGGTTTGACCCCCGGGCCCATTTTAAGCCGGCCTCCTGCCCTCTGTGCCTCAGGAGCCCCCCTGTCCTATTCATGTCACCCCATGTTTACACTGATAAGCCTCTTCAGCAACTACACAGGGGTGGGGATGCCAGGAGGTGACAACTGGGGCCTCCTTCAAAGCCACCTAGACAGAGAGAGATCATCTTTTTCAACTCCCCTGTAGTGAGGAAGCTGAGGCAGAGATGAACAGAGACTTGCTCAGGGCAAACAGCAAGCAAGGGCCTGGGCCTGGGCCTGGGATGGAGCCAAGAGTCTACAAGGGCCCAGGGGAAAGGAGCCGTGTCCCCTGTGGGGCTGGGAGGAGGAGAGCCCTCAGGAGGCAGATGTCAGGCATGCAACTCAGAACAGGGGGTGGAGTGTGGGGAAGGGAGGCCAAGGGACCCCTCTGAGAGCTGGCTGGGGGGATTGTGGACCCCCATCTGCCCCTGGAGAATGAGCAATAAACAGGGCTGCTCTGCCAGACTCCAGCTCTCTCCAACTTCTCTACCACCAGCTCTTCCTTCATGCAGGTGTGTAGGAGATTCATCCTTCTGGTTCATCTCTCCACCTTCCCTTTATTCACCCAAGACTTACCCACACTCTACTATGCACCTGGCATCTCTATGACCCATTTTGGACATAGAGGAACATGTGAGTTCCGGCGACCTCAGGCAAGAAGCTTATGCTCTAGTGGGGAGACAGATAGGAAGCAAATAAAGACATAAAAGGATGTATGTGTGCAAATTGGGAAACACGCCTTGCAGACAAATAACAGGGATGCTTAGTTTAGACTGGGAGTCAGGGAAGGTTCTCTGAGGCAGGGGCACTGAGGTCCAGAACTGAGGGGTCAGGCAGATAAAGAGTTTAGGGAAGGGACATTCTGGGCACAGGGATCTGAGGGTGCAAAATCTACAAGGAGAAGAAAACTACGGGAGTAATGAGAAGTCAGAAAGGAACCCGAGTGGTCTGAGTGCTGTGAGTGAGCAGAAGGTGGAGGGTACTGAGGTGGACAGAGAGGGCTTCTGGGGGCTGTGCTGCCTCCCCCTGTGATCCCAGCTGCGAGACCACACTAACCTGGACTTAGTTGCTGCGTAACAAACGAGCCACTGGGTTCTGGAAAGCCAGCAAGTCCTGATTCAAGCGGTCCTAAGCAGGACCCATGGCCTCAAAGGATGTACAGAGGCAAGGTAGGTCTGTCAAGAATCAGTTTCCAGGAAACCTGGGAGAGTGGATGGAGGCAGGAGGCAAGGAGAGCGGGGCTTCCGGAGCTGAGCAGAACTCTGGTAGGGAGGAGACCCCTGAGATGTCAGAGCCCTAGGATTTTGAGGGATTATCCCAATGCACTTCCCTGAGGCCATAAGTGTGGGAGCGGCCTGAGTTGAGTAAAGTCTACCACTGGCCTGCCCTGTAACCTTCTTGGAGAGGGAGACCCTCTCCCTTTCCAAGGCCTCCAGGCCCTGCACCATCAAATGTGCAATTCAAATCCCCACCTCAATAGACATCCCTGGGATCAAAAGGGATCATGGCCAGGAAAGGACCTTTTTGATGGAGAAGTGTCCTTCTCAACCCCCAGCGAGGATTTTCAGTTCGTTGTGACTAATTAAGGTGCTGAGGGCCAGCCTGGGAGCCCATTAGCCTCTGCCTTGGTGCCCCCAGGCCAGCCAAGTGTGGGCAGGGGCTGCTTCCCCCCGGGGCAGAGGGTTAAGTGGGAGCTAAGAGGATTAGAGGGTCCTTGTGAGTGCACGGAGTCATCAGCTCCCACTCACTGCAGCCAGGGCCACTGGGCCACTGTCCGGAGACCCGGTGCTGGGCCTCCTGGAAGGAAGGAGGCAGGAAGCACTGAAGGAGAGGGAGGGAGGGAGGGAGGGAGGAGGAAGCGCGGGGTCAGAGGGAGGAAGGATGCAGAGGAGCCAGGAAGCCCCACCTGTTGTGACCCCAGCGCGATCCTGCACACACACGTATATGCTGGCACATACATGTGTGCACAGAGCACACCCGTGATGTACTCTTATGACATGGACGCAAGCGTTTGCACACACGCTATGGGCCCACACAGGTATTTGTGTATGCACACACATGTGATGTGTGCACACATGCACACATTGAATGAGCACACTCGTGTGCAATGCACATGACACAAGCACAGAACACACAGGTGCACAGAGATACATGTGAGAGTGTGTGCACACTCATGCATACTCACATCCCTCCACGCCTGGCTGGCCTGGCCACGGCCTCCCATCCGCACACACAGTCTGAGACCCAAGGCCACACAGGTCCCCAGCCACCCCTCCTCTTAGATGCTCCTTCGTCTTACCTCAGCCCCATGCCCAGCCCTGTGACTGGCACAACGTCGGAGAGCTAGGAAGAGCCGGAGCCAGGCTTTGAGCTCGCGTTGGAGGGTGCACCTGTCTGGAGCGCAGGGAGGAAAAGCAGTGGAAGGTGAATCAGAAGCTCCCAGAGGCCCACATATGAGGGAGCAGGAAGGTGAGCGATGCTGACAGAAGGTTTGCTCAGGAAACCATCCAGGCATGCGGCTGCCATGTATATCCCCAACTCCAGCTGCCCCCTAGCCCATCCCACCCAGGGTCCCCCCTGGTTTTCTTTTCAGCTCCCTGGACCTATCTCCTGAGACTCAGGCAGGACACTTCCGGCCGAGGGACCAGTGCCCCTGGAAAAGTATCCAGAAGGCTCCTGACCAGCCTGACTCTGTGCCCAGTGCCCACAGGGAGAGAAGGGGAACGGAAGAGAGTTGGCGTCTGTGGATGGGCTCCTGCTAGCAGCCTGGCACGGTGCTGGCCTCTGTCATCTCACTACATTTTTAAGTGAAAGGTCAAGGAGTTTGCAGGGTTCGTGGGGCCAGAGCGGGAGAAAGCTGGCCTCAACCTCAGGCATCTATTTCCACAAAACCATGGGCCTGACGTGGAAGGCACGGAGCCAGAAGTACCCCCTCCCCCACAACCCACACAGTGCCTCGGACAGACACTGCTGAGGCCCGAGGCGATGAGGTGACGCTGGTCTGTCAGGAGCCTTGGGCTGGATGCCCTGTAGGTAGACCCTGAGCCCCAGAGTATACTGGTGAAGCCCCACCTTAGCTGAGGGCCCAGTTCTTAGATCTCCCCCAAGTGGCAGCTCCAGGCAGGCTGAGGAAGGGACTCTTCTCGCTGGCATGTGTGCACACATGCACATTGAATGAGCACACTGTGCAATGCACATGACACAAGCACAGAACACACAGGTGCACAGAGATACATGTGAGATGTGTGCACACTCATGCATACTCACATCCCTCCACGCCTGGCTGGCCTGGCCACGGCCTCCCATCCGCACACACAGTCTGAGACCCAAGGCCACACAGGTCCCCAGCCACCCCTCCTCTTAGATGCTCCTTCGTCTTACCTCAGCCCCATGCCCAGCCCTGTGACTGGCACAACGTCGGAGAGCTAGGAAGAGCCGGAGCCAGGCTTTGAGCTCGCGTTGGAGGGTGCACCTGTCTGGAGCGCAGGGAGGAAAAGCAGTGGAAGGTGAATCAGAAGCTCCCAGAGGCCCACATATGAGGGAGCAGGAAGGTGAGCGATGCTGACAGAAGGTTTGCTCAGGAAACCATCCAGGCATGCGGCTGCCATGTATATCCCCAACTCCAGCTGCCCCCTAGCCCATCCCACCCAGGGTCCCCCCTGGTTTTCTTTTCAGCTCCCTGGACCTATCTCCTGAGACTCAGGCAGGACACTTCCGGCCGAGGGACCAGTGCCCCTGGAAAAGTATCCAGAAGGCTCCTGACCAGCCTGACTCTGTGCCCAGTGCCCACAGGGAGAGAAGGGGAACGGAAGAGAGTTGGCGTCTGTGGATGGGCTCCTGCTAGCAGCCTGGCACGGTGCTGGCCTCTGTCATCTCACTACATTTTTAAGTGAAAGGTCAAGGAGTTTGCAGGGTTCGTGGGGCCAGAGCGGGAGAAAGCTGGCCTCAACCTCAGGCATCTATTTCCACAAAACCATGGGCCTGACGTGGAAGGCACGGAGCCAGAAGTACCCCCTCCCCCACAACCCACACAGTGCCTCGGACAGACACTGCTGAGGCCCGAGGCGATGAGGTGACGCTGGTCTGTCAGGAGCCTTGGGCTGGATGCCCTGTAGGTAGACCCTGAGCCCCAGAGTATACTGGTGAAGCCCCACCTTAGCTGAGGGCCCAGTTCTTAGATCTCCCCCAAGTGGCAGCTCCAGGCAGGCTGAGGAAGGGACTCTTCTGGCTGGCATGCTTTAATGCTCCCTGGAGCTGGCCCCTGCCACCTGCCAAGGACCTGGCCAGCACTGCAGCTGCAGATTTATGGTTGAGGTGAGCAGCAACTCGGAGGCAGGTGGTAAATCAAACCTGGGAGGCCCAAGCTACAGCCTGGCCTTGGCTGGCCTTCCCTGCAGCCTCTCAGGCTTCCTTACTGGCCCGGCATAAGTCTGGCCCTTGAGCCGGAGTGGGGGTGCCTAGGAGGAGCCCTGGGCCCTCTGCTTTCCCTCTCCCTCCCTATGAGGAGCTGACCCCAGGGCTGGAAGCTAAGAGCTGAACTCTGGAATCCGCCTGCCAGCACCAGCTCCCTCAGACCTGTTGGTGGGAGTTTGGGCAAAGGCACAATTCTTGCCTCAGTTTCTTCATATGTAAAATGGAGACAATAGTTGTACCTGCCCATGGGCCCTGGTGAGGGGTCAGTGGGTTTGCTAAGGTGCCTGGAACTGGGCCTGGGAGCTAAACTGCTTTTATGGAAGGTCCCAAAGCAGCACGCAGGTCCACACAACCATGTGGGTGTGGTTTTGCCTGGGCCCCCAGGGCTCATGGCTCCTGGTGTCTGGGTTCCTTGGAAGGGCTTAGGGCAGCCCCTTCCCCTGAGGTTGCTGTGAATCACACTCCAGCTCGCTCAAGGGGATGCAAAAGGGAGGTCCCAGCTGCAGCCCGGGAAGTGCAGGGACGGAGCTTGAAACCAGCCTCCCATCCCTACCCACCTGGCTTTAGCCCCGACCCCGCTGCCGTCACACCCTCATTATGGCTTTTCCTCCTCTGGAGGACCCTGTGAAATGGATACTATTTTTATTCGTGTTTAAAAATGAGACAGACTCAGAGGGGGAGAGTGACTTGCACCAGGGCACAAAGTCGGTAAAAGGCACTCTGAGATTTGAACAACCTCCCTGCCACCTGAACCCAAGCCCCAGATTCTGGTGCTTCTTAGGAAGACGGCAGGCCCTGAGGCCTGGGTGGGAGCCAGGGAGGCCTGGTGAATGGCTGGGTCACCAGGTGTGCCTTCCCTCTGCCAAGAGGATACAGGGCAGAGGCTGGCCAGGGCCAGGAATGGTGAAGGCTGGGGAGATCCAGGCCCCAGGTGAGCCCCCAGGTGAGCGCCGAGCCTCGCCCTGGGAGAAGCTCCAGAGACAGGCTGGGGCCCTGGGCTGGGTCGCCTAGCAACACGGCCCCAGGGACCCTGCCAGTCTGCCTTAGGTGCCCTAGGGAACCCGGCTCACCCCCTCCCCCCCGCCCCGGCCCCCCGCAAGAGGGGGTGTCTGGCAAACCCTGCCGGGGTAGGGGTGCACAGAAAGGCAAGGGTTAAAGCGCTGGCTAAGTGCCCAGGAGGAGGCGGCAGGACGGGGCTCCTCCTGCTCCAGCCAGGGCTAAGCGGCTTTGGGTGGCCTTGGAGGACAGCTCTACGCTTTCCTGTCCCCAGCTCTTTCGTCCCTTTTCCCGCATCACTCTCTGCCTCTGTCTGCATCCTTCTGTCTCTGCTTCTCTCTTCTCCTTCTCCGCTAGGATTCTCTGTCTCTGTCCCTCCTTCTACCCCATTCACTTTCTCAAATGTCTCTCCTGCATCTTCTGCCCTCCACGCCCGCCCCACCCCCCATTTCCCCTCATATTTTCTTTGTCTCTCCCTCACCTCCAGCACTTTCTCCAGCCTCCCATCCTTTAGGTCTCTCCACCATTTGATGTGCTTCTTTCTCTGGTGTCTCTCTGCTGGCCAAGGAGTGTCAGGTGGGCAGGGGTGCTGACTCCCAGCCTTGGTTGTGGGATGAAGGTCACACCCATAATGTTTAGTGAAGGTGTACAGGAACGTCCTACTGAGCGGGGAGGCCAACGTTCACCTCATGAAGCTGGCCTTTCTCTCTCAGGCTCCGAGGTTCCCATCTGTTAAACGGGTCTGACGGCCCTGGTGGGAAGGTTTAAGGACCCTTTGGGTTGCTGTTGGTCATAAGACTGTTCTGGAAATAGAATATCGAGCCAAGGTTGTGCGGGGCATCTGCTGCAGAAAGGACTGCTTGGCTATCCAGACCTCCGCCCTTGCCCTCCCAGCTGGCAGGCATCTTTTTGGTTGGCACTGCCCGGGGCAGGATGAGTCAGGGAGCCCTTGGCTCACCTGGGCGGCTTTGGCTGCATCATGGTGCCCTCTGGTGGCACTAGTCAGGCACTGCTGCTACACTTGGCTCCACCCGCTTGTCTGGCTGAGGCACAGTGGGGCTGGGAGTACCAGTGACAGCTCGGTAAGTGCTAGGGCACTCTTCCGGCTGCTTCTGTGCACGCTCTCATTTTATCCTCACTCTGCCCTACTGATCTCCATCTTACAGGTGAGGAAGTTGAGAACCAGGGTTTTCAACCCAGGCAGTCTGAATCCAGACTTAATCACCCCTCTTGGAATTCTGCCTCTATGTCTCTCTGGTGGCTCAGATGGTAAAGAATCTGCTTGCAGTGCAGGAGACTTGGGTTCGATCCCTGGGTTGGGAAGATTCCCCGGAGGAGGGCGTGGTAACTCACTCCAGTGTTCTTGCCTGGAGAGTCTCCATGGACAGAGGAGCCTGGCAGGCTGTGGTTGATGGGGTTGCAAAGAATTGGACACAACTGAGTGATTAAGCACACACAGATGACGCAAAATCACCTGCAGCGAATGCCTACAATTTCACCATCCACGATGACTCATTCTTTGGGGCTGGTGATTTGTCTAATAAATACTTATTTACACTAACTGTGGACAGTGATCTACAAGAAACATCAGAGCCAGAAGAGTCCACTGATTCCACACAGCCTGGTTGGGTTGTTTTGCAGAAGCGGAGGCTTGGAGAGGGACAGTGCTTGTCCACAGGACACAAGTGGAAGCCCGTGGGTGTGAGGGAGAGCCGATCTCCCACAGATAGCTCAGCGTGCTGGCTCCAGGTTGCTGTAGGGCCTGAGGCGGTGGTGGGTCAGCGACAGAAGACAGCCTTCCAGGATGAGTGAGGCCACAGTGGGTAGGGGCTTGGAAGCGCTGCAGAGAGAGTGGAATTCTGCATGCCTGCAATTCCAGAATTCTGGGAGCCACAGCTTGGGGGTGGGCCGGGTTTTTGGAAATAATACGGCACTCGCCAGAAAGGACTGCTTGGCTATCCAGACCTCCGCCCTTGCCTCCCAGCTGGCAGGCATCTTTTTGGTTGGCACAGCCCGGGGCAGGATGAGTCAGGGAGCCCTTGGCTCACCTGGGCGGCTTTGGCTGCATCATGGTGCCCTCTGGTGGCACTAGTCAGGCACTGCTGCTACACTTGGCTCCACCCGCTTGTCTGGCTGAGGCACAGTGGGGCTGGGAGTACCAGTGACAGCTCGGTAAGTGCTAGGGCACTCTTCCGGCTGCTTCTGTGCACGCTCTCATTTTATCCTCACTCTGCCCTACTGATCTCCATCTTACAGGTGAGGAAGTTGAGAACCAGGGTTTTCAACCCAGGCAGTCTGAATCCAGACTTAATCACCCCTCTTGGAATTCTGCCTCTATGTCTCTCTGGTGGCTCAGATGGTAAAGAATCTGCTTGCAGTGCAGGAGACCTGGGTTTGATCCCTGGGTTGGGAAGATTCCCTGGAGGAGGGCGTGGTAACTCACTCCAGTGTTCTTGCCTGGAGAGTCTCCATGGACAGAGGAGCCTGGCAGGCTGTGGTTGATGGGGTTGCAAAGAATTGGACACAACTGAGTGATTAAGCACACACAGATGACGCAAAATCACCTGCAGCGAATGCCTACAATTTCACCATCCACGATGACTCATTCTTTGGGGCTGGTGATTTGTCTAATAAATACTTATTTACACTAACTGTGGACAGTGATCTACAAGAAACATCAGAGCCAGAAGAGTCCACTGATTCCACACAGCCTGGTTGGGTTGTTTTGCAGAAGCGGAGGCTTGGAGAGGGACAGTGCTTGTCCACAGGACACAAGTGGAAGCCCGTGGGTGTGAGGGAGAGCCGATCTCCCACAGATAGCTCAGCGTGCTGGCTCCAGGTTGCTGTAGGGCCTGAGGCGGTGGTGGGTCAGCGACAGAAGACAGCCTTCCAGGATGAGTGAGGCCACAGTGGGTAGGGGCTTGGAAGCGCTGCAGAGAGAGTGGAATTCTGCATGCCTGCAATTCCAGAATTCTGGGAGCCACAGCTTGGGGGTGGGCCGGGAGCCCTGCAGGTAAGAGGTGTCTGAGCATTGACAGAGCCATGGCCGACGCAGGTGGGGGTGCTGCACCTGCGTGCCCAGGGACCAGGCGTCCTGCGGGGGCCAGGGGGCTGAGGGTGTGGCTGATGTTGAAGGAAGCTGGCATGGTGGGCCAAGGAGACTTAGGGCAGCAACTGGAGGAGGGGTGCCAGCTCCAGTCACCTTGTCCTTCCTCCTACAGTCCCTCCTGAGCGCCTGCTCTGTGCTGAGCACTGTCAGCCAGCAGGACAGCCCCGCTGCTGTCCTCAGGGGGCTTTCAGTCCAGCATGATGAGCACAGAAGAGCGACTTAGAAAAAAAAGGCCTTAGAAAAGGTGTTAGGGGTCTGCTGAGTGGCGCAGGGGAGATGCAGTGGTGGGGGCTCGCCGGGGGACTCTCGGGCTGAAGGAACTGCTGTAGAGCGAAACAGGGTCCACACAGGGGTCCACCCAGGGAGCTTTCGTACAAAGCCGGTGCTGTTTACAGTAAGCAAACTTGAACAGAGGAAGAAAACAAAAAACAGGCGCCTGCTCTGAGTGGAGGGGGGACGTTGGAAGGGCCAGCGGCGGTGGCCTTTCCCGGGTGAAGAGGACTGAGGTGGGGAGAAGCTGGTGGAGAACGCTATGGAGGAGTCGCTGATGGGAGTGAAGGCTGGACTCCAGCTCTGGACAGGGGGTTCTCCTGAGAATGAAGCAGTCAAGATTTTGGGAGGCTCGGGAATCCCTGGGCATCGTGTCTGTGGGAGAACCCCCACCTCCATCCTTCCCACCCGCCCAGATGTCAGCAGTGGCAGGAAGGCACAGATCCAGGGCACTAGCTACTTCCTCAGATGCCTGGCTCCCCAAATGCAGATCTGCCAGGGGTGGAAGGGAGCTTCGCGTGTACATGTTCACAGGGCTTCCAGGGGGCCCTGACTTTGTCAGACTTCAGGCCAGTGTTAGGAAATCGTAGCCCGAAGTTCTTTCCAGCACTTGGCTTCCAGGAGTCCAGATCCTGAGATCCTCTGGGTGGGAAGAGTTGTTTCAGCTCACAGCTCGCTCCTCCTCTGACCCGGAGAAGCCAAGTCCTAGAGATGGGAAGTCACTTGTCCTGGCCTCACAGCCAGCTCACCGCCTGGGCTGTAACCGGAACCGAGTCTGGGAGGCCAGGCCAGGTTCCCAGCCCTGAGTGGCGGACTGGACCACGTGGCAGGGATTCCCAGCTGTCAGGTACGTCGGGAGAGATGGGCGGGGCTGGCAGGTGAGCACCCAGAGTCTGGCAGTTGTGGGTGGGGGAGCCCTACCCACCCTACAGGTGCCTTCTGCCTTGAGGTTGGTTGGAGGCTACCTTAGGTGGGTGGGCTGTTAGCTTCTCAGGACTTGGCTCACCTCCTGCCCTCTCAGCCTGGAATGAAGCCCAGGGTGGGGGTGCTCCTGGCCTCCTGGGGAAGGAGCAGAACCCTGGCCAGAGGTGGGGCTTGAGGCTGCCCTGTGGAAGGGCCACCCCCAGGCCTCTGCCCCAGGGCTTCATCAGGATGTGAGGGGCGCAGGCTGAGCTGTCAAGGCCACCGGCCACCAGAGAGCAGAGTGAAGGCGAGAGAGCCCACTGCCAGCCAGGGCACGCCTCCGCTGACCCCTGTGGACTCTGACCCTCTGCCCAAGGCAGCAACTTGCTCTTGGTCCCATCTCGCCCCCGGTATCCTCCCATTTTCTCTCCTCCTTCCTTTCTCTACCCTCCCAGTTCCTTCCTCTGCCCTGGGGGCTTTGGCTTGGCGACTCCGCTTCCATCCTGACCCCAGTGAGGATGAGCAGACCTGCTCTGAGCCTCCGCTCCTGCTGCCCTCACACCCGCCCCGCCCCTGCAACTCCTGAGCTCTGTGACTTTGGACAAGTTGCCAGACCTCTCGGATTCTCTTTTTACTTATCTGCAAAGTGGGAGTCATCAATCCTATCCCCTCAATGGATCTTTAAACCATCTAACTCTGTGCCAGGCACCGCGTGGGGTTTTACACTAACTATCTCACTCAACTGCCTGGGGCAGCTCCCACTGTCATCCTCATTTTGCTGAGGCTCAGAGATGGAAACGGAGGCCCTGAGAGGGGGTACCTTTTTGCTCCTCATCAGGCACCTATACGCGCAGAGCTGAACTCTGGGGCTCCAAGATCTGCATTCTTTGTTAGGTACTAGGGCACTGGCGGCACAGGGCCATGGGCAGAGATGTGACCTTACCAAGCCAAAGGTAAGAGAGATTGGAGCCTGGGTCACGTGCATATACACAAGTTAAGATGCTGCATTTTGAGTCAGGCCAGAGTCACCTCCCCCGTAGAATGGGGCAAGTGGGAGCCCTCCCTTGGGGTGGTTGTGATTGGTAAGGGGCAGAGCTTAGGATCAAATCTAGCCTCTCGCACGCTCCCCTGCTCCAAACAAGAAGGACTTTGGGATTGCTTCTGCTGAAGTGGGGCACGACCCTGCCTTATGGAAACCGTTGCATACACAAGCAAATATTGGCGATTAAATCACATTTTTCCTACAACACTTACAAATCCTGAGATCTCAACCCAAGGAATGAACATGCCTGCACACATCATTCAAAGTCCCCAGCCCAGGCCCTGAACTTCCCTCTTGTGAGTCACGTATCGTAACCCCATAGGAAGAAGCCACAGCTCAGAGTGGGGCCCAGGCTTGCCGCAGATCACGCGGCCAGGGTGGCCGAGGTCCCATCCCGCCTCACCCCACGTGGCTCTCCCTCTCCCGGGGCCTGAAGCGAGGGCAAAGCTGGCTCCCCTGCCCTGAGCGGCTGCCTTCCTCAGCATTCCAGGGTGCACCCTCCCAGGTTGCCATGTGTGGCTGGGGAGGTTCACAGCTGTAGGTTCTAGCTCACCCTAATTGACCCTGCACAGAATCCTCCCAACTTCTGGACTTTTACAGCTTCTCAGAGTTTTATTTTGGCTTTAGAAAAATTGTACGGTTTTGCCAAACATGCAGCGTTGTAAATCGATGCTGCTTTGATTAAGTGCAAAAAGGCCCTCGTGCTGAGTGGCCAGGGCTGTAGTGCTCCCCGGTGTGGCCAGGTCCTGGGCCTGGATGTTCCCCCAACAGTCCCATCTTCTAGAGGAGGCAGCTGAGGTTTGGAGAGGGACATGGTGACAACAGCAGCTGGCCTGGCCTGGCCACTTACTGTGGCTGAGCTCTGTGCTAAGTACTTCACAGACAGAATGTAAAGTCGCTCATGGTCCAGATACGCGTAACTGTCCGGTCGGAAGGCCAGCTTGGTCAGGAATAAGACGTTCAGGGCAGAGATACTGAGCTTGTTTTGTTGATGGCGAGGGTGAGGTTCTGGCTGGAATCTCTAGAAAGGAGACCTTGGCTCAGAGGCTTATCAGCTGTTCACCCTGGGCAACTAACTTACCCTCTCTGTACCTTGGTGCCCGAGTTGCAAAATAGAGCTAATGATAGTACCTCCCCATGGGGCCACCGTGTCATGATTAAGTGACATACCCGGGTGGAGTGGACTCACGTTGTGGAGGCAGTTGGACCCCTGGGTATGGACACTGCGCATGGTGAGTCTGGGGGCACTGGAGCCTGGGAGGGTGTGGGGTGAGCCAATGGGACTCTGTGGACCTACCAGGGGAGTAAGAAGCAGCCAGGAGGACCTTCACAAGGGCATGGGGCCATGGCGCCAAGCGGGGTGTCTGGCCCCAGCCTGGGCTGGGAACCCAGTGCTCTCAGGATGTAGCAAGAGTGACAGGTGAGAAGAGCTTTGGTGGGACGGGGTGCAGACGGCGGGGGGCCGAGGAGGCAGGGATGGGCACGCAGGTACCACCTGAAGAGATGCCACCACGCTGGCCAGAAGGAACGGGGCCCCTGTTAGAGCCACACGCAGGGCTAAGGGAGGGACTGGAAAGATCTTTATCGAGAAGCGTTTGCGGACAGAGGAAAGGAGAAGGGAGGAGAGACCAGGCCAGGGGAGGGGGAGGCTCCTTGGAGGAGGAGGATTACGGGTCTGCCCCAGGCTGGGCCTTTGCAGGAGGGGGTGGGAGATTTTGAGGGCCGGTGTGCTCAAGACTCTGGGTGCAGCAAGGCCCTGTGGGGTGTAGGCTGAACAGGGAGGGAACCCGGGAGGAGGGGAAAGGGGGTGAGGTGAGGCGAGTCAGCAGGGTCAGGAGAGTGAGGCTGGCCTGGCCGGGGAGGATGGAGACTGGTGGACAGAGAAGCCCGTCCTGAGGGTGGAAGGGGAGGAAATATCAGGGGGGCAGTTCCGGGGAGGGCAGTGCCTAGAGTGGGGAGAGCTGGGAGAGCACAGAGGGGGAGAGGGCTGTCGGTGCTGACGGGTCCCAAAACGGAGGGGCCAGGTGGCTGGGTCACAGGGCACTGGGAGTCTGAGTCTCATCACTGTTGGCACAGAGGCTGGGGAGATGCCGCCTCCGTGGCCCCAGGCCCCTCTGCACCCACTGTTGGCAGCTGCTAGAGGAGAGGTGGCTGCCGTGGCCTGAGTCCTGCTTCCAGAACCACACACGAGGCCCTGAGAGGCCAGAAGGGCCAGGGAGCACAGGGGCTGGCCTCTCACCGCCCTGTGAGGGGAAAAGGCTCCCAGGAGGGTGTCCTGAGGCACAGGTGCCAGCCCCGGGCTGGGCTTCAGGCTGGTCACAGAGGCAGCAGGCGGGACCCTGGCTGGTGCCCGCACCCCCTCTGGCCAGGCTCTGCTCACCTCTGAGCTCTGGGCTCCAGGTGCTGGGCCGGTGGCCCAAGGCCCTGGGCTTTTGTGTGTCTGGAGGGAGGTGCCGCTGGAACGTCCATCTCTCATTCCACAGCCCGAGGAAGCCTCTAGGGGCCACCCATCCTGAGAGAAAGGTCTGGAAGGCGGGTGGAGGGTTTGGCTCCATGAACGCCCACCCATAACCTGTCACAGCCCAGTGGCTGTTCCTTGGTGTCCCCACCATGACTTTATGAGGACCGGGTGCCGACAGCTGTTGGGGAACAGCCTGGACTTGCCCACAGGGTGCCCATTCCCACCCACACTGGGCCAGCTTCTCCCAACTCATGAGCTTCCCAGGGCCCAGAATGGGAGGCCAGCAAGGGCCACTGTCCTACATTTTCCTCGCGACTCAGCTCAGTGGTGACACCCCCTGCAGAACACTCGGACTGCTTAGGGGCCCTCCTGTCCCCAGTGAATCATATGCACCTTGTCTCTCTCCTTTTGGGGGGTCAGTCCGCCCGGGGGGCCAGGGAGGGAAAGGGGGTGAGGTGAGGCGAGTCAGCAGGGTCAGGAGAGTGAGGCTGGCCTGGCCGGGGAGGATGGAGACTGGTGGACAGAGAAGCCCGTCCTGAGGGTGGAAGGGGAGGAAATATCAGGGGGGCAGTTCCGGGGAGGGCAGTGCCTAGAGTGGGGAGAGCTGGGAGAGCACAGAGGGGGAGAGGGCTGTCGGTGCTGACGGGTCCCAAAACGGAGGGGCCAGGTGGCTGGGTCACAGGGCACTGGGAGTCTGAGTCTCATCACTGTTGGCACAGAGGCTGGGGAGATGCCGCCTCCGTGGCCCCAGGCCCCTCTGCACCCACTGTTGGCAGCTGCTAGAGGAGAGGTGGCTGCCGTGGCCTGAGTCCTGCTTCCAGAACCACACACGAGGCCCTGAGAGGCCAGAAGGGCCAGGGAGCACAGGGGCTGGCCTCTCACCGCCCTGTGAGGGGAAAGGCTCCCAGGAGGGTGTCCTGAGGCACAGGTGCCAGCCCCGGGCTGGGCTTCAGGCTGGTCACAGAGGCAGCAGGCGGGACCCTGGCTGGTGCCCGCACCCCCTCTGGCCAGGCTCTGCTCACCTCTGAGCTCTGGGCTCCAGGTGCTGGGCCGGTGGCCCAAGGCCCTGGGCTTTTGTGTGTCTGGAGGGAGGTGCCGCTGGAACGTCCATCTCTCATTCCACAGCCCGAGGAAGCCTCTAGGGGCCACCCATCCTGAGAGAAAGGTCTGGAAGGCGGGTGGAGGGTTTGGCTCCATGAACGCCCACCCATAACCTGTCACAGCCCAGTGGCTGTTCCTTGGTGTCCCCACCATGACTTTATGAGGACCGGGTGCCGACAGCTGTTGGGGAACAGCCTGGACTTGCCCACAGGGTGCCCATTCCCACCCACACTGGGCCAGCTTCTCCCAACTCATGAGCTTCCCCAGGGCCCAGAATGGGAGGCCAGCAAGGGCCACTGTCCTACATTTTCCTCGCGACTCAGCTCAGTGGTGACACCCCCTGCAGAACACTCGGACTGCTTAGGGGCCCTCCTGTCCCCAGTGAATCATATGCACCTTGTCTCTCTCCTTTTGGGGGGTCAGTCCGTGGAGTCAGGCCTGGCGCTAAGTCACCTCTGCCCCAGCTGAGCAAGTGGGAAAGCTGTTGGGTGAACAGGAGAGGGAGTGAGGTGGCCAGAAGCTCCTTTGGGAAAAACAGTTTCCTCAAGACATAGCGTGGTGAGGGGAGGGTGGATTCTGGGGTCAAAACAGTGGCACTAAGCTGCGTGGCCTCTGGCAAGCTCTTAGCCTCCTTCATGACTTCCTCCTCCGTCCCTGAGTCAGAGGCCGTGGACGCCTCAGAGGTGTGCAAAGGGCTCACAGCCGGGCCTTCATACCATTCACTATTGTGAGTGCTTGGTGCTCCCCAGAGAAGGGCTTGGTCTTTGTGGCAGAAGGGAGTGCCTGGGGGAAGTCAGGACCAGGGTTGGCCCCTGCCCTGAGGGCTTGGGAGCTGGTAAGCCCCTGTGAATTGGTTCCAGCACTATCTCCAAAGCTCTGCCAAGCACCCAGCAGCAGAGGGAAAAATTTGCTGCATGCCTACGGCTGTGTGACTTAGGCAAATCCCTGAACCTCTCTGCGCCATTCTCTTCATGGGTAAAACACATCATCATCATCATTTAAGTATTGTATCCGTGTGCTTACACTGCAGATGTATCCTGAAGTAGGAAGCGTTGCCGTCAGATGCAAAAAGAGCTGACGTGTGGAGAGGGCCGTGCCTGGGGATGGACACAGACAGGTATCTGCACCCAAAGCCGCAAGTCAGTCCAGCTCCTAGGCGCCTCCCGGGCGCAGTCCCAACGCAGGCCGCAGGCCTTGTCTCCCTGCAAGGTGAAGCTCGGGCGCCCTCTTGTGGCCACAAGTCTCTGAGCACCACCCCTCAGGAGGGTCCCCGGGCCCTACTGCTGGGTGGCTTGAGGGGAGGGATGAGCCCTGGGCACCCACCCCACCCTGACGGCTCAGAAGAGGCACCCGAGGCCCTGGAATTCCGCAGCCTGTTCTGGGCCACACTGAGCGGAGGGTGGCCCTGGCCTCCAGCCTGGCATCCTCACCCTGCTCTGCCCCTCCTCTGCTCTCCCCGCTTCCCAGACCACCCTCCTAGAGGCTGCCTCTTCCTGGCAGGACACTCCCAGCAGCCTGGGCCCAGCACACATGCTAGCTGGTGGGCAGGCCCTGGAAACTAACGGCTGGTGCAAGTGGGCGTTTGGCGGCACTGCCGGGCCCAGGTGCTCGCCAGCTGGCACACACCCCTCCATTCTCGGCACCCCCACCTTATGCAGCCCTGTCAGAGGGTCGCTGTGGCTCCCCAGGCTGCCCCTGCAGTCCCGAGGGCCTTAGGTTCAGATGCCCCGGGAAACAGGTCCTGAGCTTTCTTCTTAGGCTCAGGCTGAACTGGGCGATGCCAAGAAAGGTGTGAGTAATGAGGGGCCACCCTAGGGGTTCCCTTCAATCCTCAGTCCATCTGAGCCACAGATGGCAAAGAGGGGGCCGTGTGTGTGTGTGCTTCTCCACGTGATCACGTCCCTCTGTAGACACTTGTACTGCATTCATTCATTCATCAAAGGTAAATCGACTTTGTCCCAGGCTCTGTTCCTGCTCATGGGTAGAGACCGGCCAGAGAACAGACAGGTGGAGGGCAAGGTGCTCCGGGGCTGGTTGGAGCCGAGGAAGAACCAGCTGCTGGGCCAGGAAGCCTTCAGCATGTGAGGTGGGTGTTGAGAAGCAGCTGGGAACCAGCCAGTACCAGTCGGTGCCCTCATGGCGCGGCTGCTGTGTGCCAGGCACTCAGCATGGCCCTTCCCCGATGCTCCATGGAGCCTTCTCGATGAAGGTCGTGGCTACCTTGTTTCTTAGGGGAGGACAGAGCTTGGGGAGGTGGTGTGACTCGTCCAAGATCACGCAGTCACTAAATGGCCCACCCAGGATGCAGACCCAGACTGGGCTGATCTGGAGCCCACATTTCAAGTTGCTCTGTTCCAACCTCAGTGAGGTGAGTGGGAAGGTCTCCCCAAGTCTTGAAGGCTAGGTGGGCGAGGGCAATGGGGCTGACCTGGTCAAATCTGAATTTGGAAAGATTCCCTTGACAGCTCGTGGTGTGTGTGTGTGTGTATGAGAGAGAGAGAGAGTAGAGTGCAGACCAGGGAAATGGGTGGCAAGGACTTGGCAGCAATTCAGAGGGAGAGAGGTGGTGGCCTGGATTTGGCGAGCTAAGGGGACGGCAGGATAGATGGGTTCCAAGGCTTGGAGAGGTGACCTGGGAGGGACTTGGGGGTAGGCAGGAGGGAGGCAGGTGATGTCTGGCTTGGGAACCAGGGCGGTTGCTGGGGGTATTCTCTGGGGTGGGAGGAGGGAACAGATGGGGCAGGCAGTGAGCTCAACCCTGGACCCGACCCGTGGGGCAGAGATCCAGCTCCCTGGGAGCCCTGAGTCCCTCTCTGGGCCGCTGCACACATGCCCATCCTCCACCTGTGTGCCTGGGGCACTGCCCAGCCTGGCCCTGCCGGAGCAGCGTCAGCGTCTGGAGGGCAGTGACGGTGTGTCTGCCCAGCCTCTGGTCACCTCCGCACCTGGGTTCCCAGCGTCTGGGGGCGGTGGAGAGCAGGGATCCTACACGGCGTCCTGCAGAGACTTGGCTTCGACCGAGCTCCTGGAGGGGCAAGAGCCTCCAGCACTGGGGCTCTTAAGGTGACCTCTATGCCTCATGTCACCCCCTCTCTCCTTCCAGATTTGGCTCAGGTCCCTTCCTACTGCCTAAAGTCCCTTCTGATGCCAACCTGGGATCCCTCTGACTAGACGGTAGGTTGCTGGCACCTTAATCTCTCTCCCTAGGAGACCCACCAGCTTTTCAAGCGCTGAGCTCTCTCTGCCCCCAGCTAGCATCACCCCGCTTTCAAAGTGCCCATTTTCCATGAATACAGCATCCTGGCTGAGACTGGGCCACCTGAGCCTCAGTGTCCTCATCTGTCCAGTGGGGTTAGTTGGCCGGACCTGGCAGAGCCCTGGTGGGTCAGCTGTCTGTGATGAGGAAAGGGTACAATCCACAGGATGGGAGGTGCTCTTATCTTCCTATCCAGGACCCTCTCTAAAGTGTGAGGGACCCCTCCTCCCCATTCTTCCCCGCCACCCTGCCTTGGCAGGCTGCCAACAGTTCTTTCAGGCTAATTAAGTTATTTTGGACAGGCTTTGGAGGGTGGATTAACAGGCAATCGGCTGTGGGCTGTGATGTGTACCAGCCCTTGGTCCCACTGTGGCGGCTGGCAGCTCCGAAAATGCTGGCGAGCCCAGGGGGGGGCCCCCCTCTCCTCAGGGGAAATGGGTGGCAAGGACTTGGCAGCAATTCAGAGGAGAGAGGTGGTGGCCTGGATTTGGCGAGCTAAGGGGACGGCAGGATAGATGGGTTCCAAGGCTTGGAGAGGTGACCTGGGAGGGACTTGGGGGTAGGCAGGAGGGAGGCAGGTGATGTCTGGCTTGGGAACCAGGGGGGGTGCTGGGGTATTCTCTGGGGTGGGAGGAGGGAACAGATGGGGCAGGCAGTGAGCTCAACCCTGGACCCGACCCGTGGGGCAGAGATCCAGCTCCCTGGGAGCCCTGAGTCCCTCTCTGGGCCGCTGCACACATGCCCATCCTCCACCTGTGTGCCTGGGGCACTGCCCAGCCTGGCCCTGCCGGAGCAGCGTCAGCGTCTGGAGGGCAGTGACGGTGTGTCTGCCCAGCCTCTGGTCACCTCCGCACCTGGGTTCCCAGCGTCTGGGGGCGGTGGAGAGCAGGGATCCTACACGGCGTCCTGCAGAGACTTGGCTTCGACCGAGCTCCTGGAGGGGCAAGAGCCTCCAGCACTGGGGCTCTTAAGGTGACCTCTATGCCTCATGTCACCCCCTCTCTCCTTCCAGATTTGGCTCAGGTCCCTTCCTACTGCCTAAAGTCCCTTCTGATGCCAACCTGGGATCCCTCTGACTAGACGGTAGGTTGCTGGCACCTTAATCTCTCTCCCTAGGAGACCCACCAGCTTTTCAAGCGCTGAGCTCTCTCTGCCCCCAGCTAGCATCACCCCGCTTTCAAAGTGCCCATTTTCCATGAATACAGCATCCTGGCTGAGACTGGGCCACCTGAGCCTCAGTGTCCTCATCTGTCCAGTGGGGTTAGTTGGCCGGACCTGGCAGAGCCCTGGTGGGTCAGCTGTCTGTGATGAGGAAAGGGTACAATCCACAGGATGGGAGGTGCTCTTATCTTCCTATCCAGGACCCTCTCTAAAGTGTGAGGGGACCCCTCCTCCCCCCATTCTTCCCCCGCCACCCTGCCTTGGCAGGCTGCCAACAGTTCTTTCAGGCTAATTAAGTTATTTTGGACAGGCTTTGGAGGGTGGATTAACAGGCAATCGGCTGTGGGCTGTGATGTGTACCAGCCCTTGGTCCCACTGTGGCGGCTGGCAGCTCCGAAAATGCTGGCGAGCCCAGGCCTCCCTCTCGGGGCTGGGCCGTGACTGCCAGGCTGAGGCTGCCTTGGACGGGCACCTGCTCATGCCAGGTGGGGGCCTGCTGACCCATCTCATGTCCCCGAAGCCCCCCAGACCAGTGCTCATGGTTGGGAAGGGGCAAGTGGTGACTGTCCATACGGGTGGGGTCAAAGCTGAGATGTCACAGTGAGGAGGACCCCAGGCCCCTCAGCGACCACCCCTACTCTCTGCTTCAACATCCCCGTGTGTCTGAAACGGCAGTAAAAGCCCTGAGCTCTCCCTTGCCAAGGCCAGCTCCACTCTGAGAAGGGTGTGCACCTGGCGGGCGGAGGGTGGCGTGAGTCTCGTTCCCGTTTGTTTAACAGGAGCCGGAGCTGCCAGCCTCACAGGGCGCGGGGAGGGGTGGGCTACTGACTCCCCAGCTGGCCCACAGTAGATGTGGCGAGCGGCTCTGTGCGCCACACTCTGTGTCAGAGATGAGGCTCAAGGTCCAGCACTGGCTCGGAAGAATGGTTCTGTCACTTCTCTGGGCCTCGAGTTCCTCTTCTGTAAAATGAGGGTGAGGACGACTCCTACCTTGGGAGGTTGCTGTGAGGTTTTGGGCATAGCAGGTGCCAGGTCAGGCGGAGGTGCCCCAAAAGAGCCTCGCCTAGCGGCCGCAGTCCTGGAGTTTCTGACTTTCATGCGCGCCTGCCTGCCTGGACCTTGCCTACAGACTCTGCGTGGCCCCTGGCTGCGGGGGTGTGTGGAGAGCTCTCTGACCACACTCCCGGGGCCCCTACCTGACTCTGGTAAGAGGATGGAGGCGGGGTCAAGAGGCAGGAGCAGGCCAAGTCTGGCTCCCTGGCAGGGACCCTGAGCTGTAATGAATGTTCCCCATCATTTCTGGCTTCTGGCAGGGGCTGTGCAGCCACCACCAAGGGGATTGTCAAGGAGGGGATCCTCAGGGCCCAGGAATCCACCTTCCGCCCGACAGGGAGCAGGCACACCCTCCTCTGCCCTTGGGGACATTGAGCTGAAGGGAAGATCTCCTAGGGATAAGCTTCTGCCCATTTCAGGGACAAAGACCACGCAGGGATCCCAGGTTGGGGACCGTGGTCTCCAGCTCTCACAGGCTCCAAGATTCATCCTGTAAAGAAGGTCTTTGGATGGAAGGGCTTCACCTGCTATCTGACCCACCGCCTGCTTCTGAACATCCACCCTAAGCGGGTATTTCAGAATCTGGGAAAAGCTTCCGGCACACAGGGATTCATAGCAGGTGTGTTTAGAATAACAGAAGATGAATCTTAAGATAACCTTAAGACTATGAACTAGGGTGCGGGTTCTGGGCACAGGAAGGGCAAAGAGTGAAAAGAAAATGCTCCCGAAGTCTGAACTGTGCTGAGGGAGACAGCAGAGAGTGTTCTAAAGGACAAAAGAAAGTCACTGGAAGGCTGAAAGTGCTGGGGGAGACAGGGCTGTGTGATTTCACTTTGTAGTTGCATTTTCCAAATGTACTCTGTTAACCAGCAATCATTTAATACTCAGGGGGAAATACACACACACACACACACACACCCCTTCCTTTTTATGCAACTAAAACTGCTCCGGATGCAAACAAGACTCAAGGGCACCACTCTGGCGACAGCACAGGTTTTCCAGCTGCCAGATCCTGCCAGGCAGAGATGTCTAATCACTAATGCTATCCTTCTCGGAGGCACACTGGACGTCTTGGCGAAGCACGAGGACCCAGGCTTGCCAGGAATTCCTTCCCCAGCACATGCGGTCTTACGTCTGACTTGGCCATGGGGCGTCTTGGTAGTTCTCTCCACCTGTGACTCTTCCACGGTCTCTCCGAAGCTCTTTATAATGACAATGCCTTCCCCTGTGGGATCATCTGTGAGGCTGGGGAAGGAGAGCCGTGGTGTGGCATTGTTGCTGGCTGATTCCATGCTCCTGTGAAGGCAATCCCATTTATCTGATGGCTTGATCAGGGAATTTATAATTTGGGCATCTCGGGTCTGGGAGTCCTTTCCCATGCCAGCTGAGACTCTGACCTCCCCTATGGGCAGGGGAAGCCAGCAGTGCCAGAGACCAAGGCAGGAACTCAGAGCATGCCAGGGTAACCCTCAGCCCAGTGCTTCTCCCTGCCCAGACTCTGCTTCTGGGTCTCTTGTGCCCCCAGATGCAGAGCTTCCACAGCCGGAGGGTCTGCTCCAAGGACATGCAGGAAATCCTCAGGGAAAGCTCAAGCTACATCAAGACGGCATCTCAGCCGAGCTCCTGCAGCCTCAACCCCAGGTGGGGACCATACTTTTGAGAAGTTGAAGCCCTCTTTAGCATAGCAGCTTCTTGCCTTGTTTGTGGGGGCTAGTCTTGCAGGTTCTTGGAGAGGGCAGCCTTGGGGTCAGTCTCTGGGATGAAAAAGGTAGAGGTGAGACTCAAAGAAACATAGAGAATGCTCTGTCGCTGATGCTTAATTAACTCCTCCCCCTATTTAAGGAAGGGGAGACTGGGGCTTGGTAGAAGCCTTGGAGCTTGACCTTGCCTGAGGTTGTCCAGCCTGCTGCAGTGCCAGGATTATGACCCAAGACATTCGGCTTCTGATGGAGGGTATCAGGACCCCAGAAGGGACTCTCATCACTGACGGCTTTCCGTGAACAGAAGGTTCTTTGGGTCTGAGATGAGCCCATTATCAAGAAGGCCCCGAGGTAGTATGTGCTCTAGACAGAGAATAGGTTTTGGAGTTTGATGGACCTGATTTATACCTTGCGACCTTGGGAAAGCCACTTAACCTCTCTGAGCCTTTCCTTTGCTGTCGCTGGGTACAAATACCAACCTCATAGGGTTAGTTTGTAGCAGAGGCTCTTTCTTTATGAAAGAGAAAGAGAAATCACATAGTAAATCATTGAACGTATTTCATGTATTCTCCTAGCAGGCTCAAGGGGTCCCTTTTATAAGTGAGGCACCTGGGGCTAAGAGGGCGGAAAGACTACCTCAGGGTCCCCGATACTAAGTAGCAAAGCCTGGATGTGAGCCAAGCCTTGTCAGCTCCAGAGACTCCGCGAGCAGCGGCCTCTGCAGGGAAGAGAGCATGAGAACGGGAGATGCCCGCCTCTGCCGCCAGCCCACTCCTCGACCTCTAGAGCCTCTACTTGCTCATCTTACTGGGTGATCACGGGGCCTGGGGAGGCCAAGTTCTGGACCTGGCACCAGGATGTGTCCAACTATTGCTACCCAAGGACAGGCAGCACCTGGCCGCACTGGCCGGGGCCAGCGGGAGGTGCTGCTTCCTGGCTCTGAAGGGCGGAATGAGTTCCCACCTGAAACTTCTGTGCCTGACCCAGAGCCGGCCAGGGCGCGGTGCAGGTGCCTGATACGTGCTTAATGAACGTATTGAGCAAATGAAGCACACCCGAAGAGGCCAAGATCTCAGCTCCATCCCTGCTCTGCCCCCAAGGCCGCTGCTTTCTGCACGGAAGCCCCCTCCAGCTCTGAAGGAAGTGGGTGCCCACCCACCCTGTATGGGAAGGTAAAGAGCCCTGGGTCAGTGGCTGGGGGTGAGGGTAGGGGTGGGGGTGTGGACATCCTGCCCCAAGTCCTGATGTCTGAGCATGTTCTTCGTTCCTTGTGAAGGACGCTGTCCATTTACTGAGCACTGGCTGCATGCCAGGCTCTGTACCTCACGGCAGCCCCCTGTGAGAAGTGCCATGAGCCTGTTCCTTTTATGGAGGTGGAATCTTAAGATCGAAGGGGTAAAGACTTGCCCAAGGCCACAGCAGCAACCAGGATGCCAGTTCACTCTTTCTTGTGGATTCTGAAGCCTGGGCTCTTGGTATGACCCCATACTGGGTCCCTGGTGCTGGGGTGCCTCAGCAACCAGGTCTGACCGTCGGGCACCTGCTCTAGGATCATGTTTGAGCCTTGGGTACCTCCAGACTCCTGTCGAGGCCTGCAGGCTCCTTGCAAACGACCTGCTTGGATTTCTGCTGCACCAGCGCCCCCTGCTGACCAGGACCCCTCCTGCTTTGTTCCTGCCCCCAGCATCCCCTCACAAATATTTGGCCCTCTAAACTCTGCCCCCTCCTTGCCACCCCTTGCTGTCTGAGGGGCAGCAACCGCTTCTGCGCAGCTGGGCCTTCCCACCACACCCCCCAAGCCAAGGATTCACAGGACAGGGTGGGCCTTCTCCAGGGCGTGGCTTCTCCAGGTTAAGTGAGCAATCCGCCCCCTGCCGCCGGGGCCCCCCCCCCCTCCTCGACCTCTAGAGCCTCTACTTGCTCATCTTACTGGGTGATCGGGGCACCAGTTCTGGACCTGGCACCAGGATGTGTCCAACTATTGCTACCCAAGGACAGGCAGCACCTGGCCGCACTGGCGGGCCAGCGGAGGTGCTGCTTCCTGGCTCTGAAGGGCGGAATGAGTTCCCACCTGAAACTTCTGTGCCTGACCCAGAGCCGGCCAGGGCGCGGTGCAGGTGCCTGATACGTGCTTAATGAACGTATTGAGCAAATGAAGCACACCCGAAGAGGCCAAGATCTCAGCTCCATCCCTGCTCTGCCCCCAAGGCCGCTGCTTTCTGCACGGAAGCCCCCTCCAGCTCTGAAGGAAGTGGGTGCCCACCCACCCTGTATGGGAAGGTAAAGAGCCCTGGGTCAGTGGCTGGGGGTGAGGGTAGGGGTGGGGGTGTGGACATCCTGCCCCAAGTCCTGATGTCTGAGCATGTTCTTCGTTCCTTGTGAAGGACGCTGTCCATTTACTGAGCACTGGCTGCATGCCAGGCTCTGTACCTCACGGCAGCCCCCTGTGAGAAGTGCCATGAGCCTGTTCCTTTTATGGAGGTGGAATCTTAAGATCGAAGGGGTAAAGACTTGCCCAAGGCCACACAGCAGCAACCAGGATGCCAGTTCACTCTTTCTTGTGGATTCTGAAGCCTGGGCTCTTGGTATGACCCCATACTGGGTCCCTGGTGCTGGGGTGCCTCAGCAACCAGGTCTGACCGTCGGGCACCTGCTCTAGGATCATGTTTGAGCCTTGGGTACCTCCAGACTCCTGTCGAGGCCTGCAGGCTCCTTGCAAACGACCTGCTTGGATTTCTGCTGCACCAGCGCCCCCTGCTGACCAGGACCCCTCCTGCTTTGTTCCTGCCCCCAGCATCCCCTCACAAATATTTGGCCCTCTAAACTCTGCCCCCTCCTTGCCACCCCTTGCTGTCTGAGGGGCAGCAACCGCTTCTGCGCAGCTGGGCCTTCCCACCACACCCCCCAAGCCAAGGATTCACAGGACAGGGTGGGCCTTCTCCAGGGCGTGGCTTCTCCAGGTTAAGTGAGCAATCACCTTCCCGTGGACCAAAGGCTTTCTGTTCCCTCCCCCGCTGAACTGGCTGCTGCTCCTTCTTGGTCCCCTTTGTTGAGGTCTCTTCTGATCCAGAGGGTCCAGGACCAGCTAGACTGCCCCCAAAGACATCTGACAGGAGGAGAACTGAACAGACAGCCCTCATGGGGGAGTGGGGAGAGACTTCTGTCAGCCTTCCCCTGCTTGGACACAAGAGGCTGCCTGGCTCTGGGGCAGGAGGGCAGGTGGACGAGTGAAGAGATGCCAGTGGGGATGCACAGGTGACCGCACAGGTTCTCAGGAGCTTCCTGTTGGACTCACATCCTGTCCCTTCTTGCCCTCCCCTCGGGCCTGCACCCAGAGACACAGGGCCCATTGAGAGGGTGATGGAGGATAGCAGGGACAGCGTAGCCTTGAGCCAAGGCCTTCCCCTCGCTGCCTCACCCGGCTGCTCACTAAACCCCTGCAGACCTTGGAGAGAGAGAGTTGGGATTCAGGAGCTGGGCATGCCTGGGTTCCTTCTGCCTGCTGCCACTGCTCCTCTGTGACAGTCCTCTCTCTGGGCCTCTCTTTCCTCAACTGTAAGACGGGGCAGTAGGGAAGTTTCCTGGTGGCCCAGTGGCTAAGACTCTGAGGTCCCAATGCAGAGGACCTGGGTTCGATCCCTGGTCAGGGAAATAGACTCCACATGCTCCAACTATAAAGATCCTGGGTGTTGCAACTAAAATGGGGGCAGTAGCATCATGTGCCACTGGTCACCTGATGCAACGACTCGACTCACTGGAAAAGACCTTGATGCTGGTAAAGACTGAAGGCGAAAGAAGAAGGTGGCAGAGAATGAGATGGTTGCCGACCTCTGGACGCAGCGCCCCTGCTGACCAGGACCCCTCCTGCTTTGTTCCTGCCCCAGCATCCCCTCACAAATATTTGGCCCTCTAAACTCTGCCCCCTCCTTGCCACCCCTTGCTGTCTGAGGGGCAGCAACCGCTTCTGCGCAGCTGGGCCTTCCCACCACACCCCCCAAGCCAAGGATTCACAGGACAGGGTGGGCCTTCTCCAGGGCGTGGCTTCTCCAGGTTAAGTGAGCAATCACCTTCCCGTGGACCAAAGGCTTTCTGTTCCCTCCCCCGCTGAACTGGCTGCTGCTCCTTCTTGGTCCCCTTTGTTGAGGTCTCTTCTGATCCAGAGGGTCCAGGACCAGCTAGACTGCCCCCAAAGACATCTGACAGGAGGAGAACTGAACAGACAGCCCTCATGGGGGAGTGGGGAGAGACTTCTGTCAGCCTTCCCCTGCTTGGACACAAGAGGCTGCCTGGCTCTGGGGCAGGAGGGCAGGTGGACGAGTGAAGAGATGCCAGTGGGGATGCACAGGTGACCGCACAGGTTCTCAGGAGCTTCCTGTTGGACTCACATCCTGTCCCTTCTTGCCCTCCCTGGGGCCTGCACCCAGAGACACAGGGCCCATTGAGAGGGTGATGGAGGATAGCAGGGACAGCGTAGCCTTGAGCCAAGGCCTTCCCCTCGCTGCCTCACCCGGCTGCTCACTAAACCCCTGCAGACCTTGGAGAGAGAGAGTTGGGATTCAGGAGCTGGGCATGCCTGGGTTCCTTCTGCCTGCTGCCACTGCTCCTCTGTGACAGTCCTCTCTCTGGGCCTCTCTTTCCTCAACTGTAAGACGGGGCAGTAGGGAAGTTTCCTGGTGGCCCAGTGGCTAAGACTCTGAGGTCCCAATGCAGAGGACCTGGGTTCGATCCCTGGTCAGGGAAATAGACTCCACATGCTCCAACTATAAAGATCCTGGGTGTTGCAACTAAAATGGGGGCAGTAGCATCATGTGCCACTGGTCACCTGATGCAACGACTCGACTCACTGGAAAAGACCTTGATGCTGGTAAAGACTGAAGGCGAAAGAAGAAGGTGGCAGAGAATGAGATGGTTGGATGGCATCACCGATTCAATGGACATGAGTTTAAGCAAACTCAGGGAGAGAGTGAAGCACAGGGAAGCCTGGCGTGCCACAGTCCATGGGGTCACAGAGAGTCGGACACGACTTAGGGACTAACAACAACAGCAGCGTTCCCTCTTGGGTGTGAAAGGCCCAGCCAGAGCTTAGTGCGAAGCTGGTGTCAGTATGTTTGTGCAGTGAACATGAGGGCCATGAGGTGAGGGACCGGGACCTTGAGTACGGGGTCCCTGTTCACCTCCAGGCTGCCTTCCTGGCCCTTTCTCCTCTGCAGGGAAGCTTCCCATCAAGTGCCCGCCAGATGCTAACAAGCTCCCTGCAGCCCCAGCCGTGTATGCAGGTGGCTTTGCTTTCTCATCTGGGCCAGACTCATCCTGGGCCAGAGAGACATCCTGGGGAAAACTTAGAAATTTAAAGTGGAAAAAACTCAGGGAGGGTAGATCTTGGTTCCACTGGGTCCTCACCGTGGAACTCAATGTAAACAGTTTTCCAGTCTGAGCCTCAGTCTTCTCTTCTGGGAAACGGGAGCAGTGCCACCTGTTTTGTGTTACAGGAGCTACAGAGAGGGTGTGGCTCCGAGCAGCTGGTTCATGCCCGCGCTCAGCACACAATCCAGGCGGCGTCCATTACCCCCTCGCCTCTGGATCTCTAGTTCCTCTGGACTCCAGTCTCTCAAAAGCATCTCCAGATCAGCCTTTTCCCTTCCTCCCACACCGTTCCCACCTTGGTGGTTAACTCCCATCTCATGGCACAAACCAGAATCCTGGAGGGGGCTGCCTTGACTCCTTCCTCTCCCTCAACCCCTTCCCCAGCTTGCACTGACGCCTGCCCTGGCCCTGCCCCAGGAGATTCCTTCCCCACACTCTCCTTTCTCAACACTCCTGCCTTGGCGGCCTGCTGTGCCCAGAGCTGGTGCATGCTACTATCGCCGGGGCTACGCAGGAACCTCCTGGCAGGCCCCACTTTCACTGGCCCCCTTCCAGCTCTTTCCTTATACTTCAGCCGGTGACGTTCTGTACACACTGTTCCCCTGCTGCAGACTGCTTTGCGGTGCTTTTAGCATCAAGATCAAATGCCCAAGCCAGAGGCCCGATGGCCTCCCTGCTGCATCTCAGGTCACCTCCTCACTCTGAGCTCCAACTGTCCTGGGCTTTCTCTGCTGGGCTGTGCATGCACCAGTTCCCCTGCCTGGAACATTCTTCTCTGACCCCACTTCATCACCTCGGCGCTGTCTTCTACTCGCCACACTGCAGCTGAGTCCCAGCATCTCCAGAGAGGCCCCAGGCTGGGTTAAATGCCTTTGTCACAAGGTTTCACCAGCCTGGGACCTTTGTTTTGAACTTTTTTCTTGGTTTATCTTGGAAAATACCTCTGGGTGATCCTGTGGAGAGTCCTTGGCTCACATAGACTGTAAACTCCCTAAAGGCAGGGCCGTGTCCGTGTCTGCTGCTCACAGCATTCCTAGTCCCCAGCCCCGAATCTGGAACAGTATAGATGCTGGATAAATGCAATGGGGACCCGTTGAGCCGCTGTGGCCCTCGGTCTGTGTCCTTGGTTTTGCATGTGATGATGCCTGGGCTGGTTATTGGTTACTGAGCCTCAGTCTTCTCTTCTGGGAAACGGGAGCAGTGCCACCTGTTTTGTGTTACAGGAGCTACAGAGAGGGTGTGGCTCCGAGCAGCTGGTTCATGCCCGCGCTCAGCACACAATCCAGGCGGCGTCCATTACCCCCTCGCCTCTGGATCTCTAGTTCCTCTGGACTCCAGTCTCTCAAAAGCATCTCCAGATCAGCCTTTTCCCTTCCTCCCACACCGTTCCCACCTTGGTGGTTAACTCCCATCTCATGGCACAAACCAGAATCCTGGAGGGGGCTGCCTTGACTCCTTCCTCTCCCTCAACCCCTTCCCCAGCTTGCACTGACGCCTGCCCTGGCCCTGCCCCAGGAGATTCCTTCCCCACACTCTCCTTTCTCAACACTCCTGCCTTGGCGGCCTGCTGTGCCCAGAGCTGGTGCATGCTACTATCGCCGGGGCTACGCAGGAACCTCCTGGCAGGCCCCACTTTCACTGGCCCCCTTCCAGCTCTTTCCTTATACTTCAGCCGGTGACGTTCTGTACACACTGTTCCCCTGCTGCAGACTGCTTTGCGGTGCTTTTAGCATCAAGATCAAATGCCCAAGCCAGAGGCCCGATGGCCTCCCTGCTGCATCTCAGGTCACCTCCTCACTCTGAGCTCCAACTGTCCTGGGCTTTCTCTGCTGGGCTGTGCATGCACCAGTTCCCCTGCCTGGAACATTCTTCTCTGACCCCACTTCATCACCTCGGCGCTGTCTTCTACTCGCCACACTGCAGCTGAGTCCCAGCATCTCCAGAGAGGCCCCAGGCTGGGTTAAATGCCTTTGTCACAAGGTTTCACCAGCCTGGGACCTTTGTTTTGAACTTTTTTCTTGGTTTATCTTGGAAAATACCTCTGGGTGATCCTGTGGAGAGTCCTTGGCTCACATAGACTGTAAACTCCCTAAAGGCAGGGCCGTGTCCGTGTCTGCTGCTCACAGCATTCCTAGTCCCCAGCCCCGAATCTGGAACAGTATAGATGCTGGATAAATGCAATGGGGACCCGTTGAGCCGTCTGTGGCCCTCGGTCTGTGTCCTTGGTTTTGCATGTGATGATGCCTGGGCTGGTTATTGGTTACTGAGTTCACAGTGCTGTGTAAACACACCTAGTCCAAGATAGAGAAGTCTCATGTTCTAGTCCTGATTCTGCTGTGTGATCTTGGACAAGTTACTGCCCTCTCTGAGTCTGTTTCCTCACCATGACACAGGGGCTAGGTCATGTGAGCTCAGAGCAATCCCTTCCCACGTGACCGGTCCAGGGAAACTTTCTGGAGAAAAGTCCTTTGCAGGGGCCGATGGAAGGGCAGGATCGAATGAGTGGGAAAGGCATTCAGGGTGGGAGGAACAGTTGTGCAGAGATGGGAATGAGTGAGTCCCATGTGGTTGGACAGAGGTAGGGATGGGGCCCTTGGGAGACAGGGGTGGAAACCAGATGGAAAGGAGGGAGACAGGATTGATTCTCCCTCCCAGAGTCGTCGGGTGCCCCCGACTGAGCCGCATCTCCATCCCTTCCCTGAGAACCCTGGCCCAGCTTGAAGGCACAGTAATTACAGGGCCCCTTAATTACCTGCCCCACCCAGCACCTCCTGCCTCTGGCTGGCTGGCGGGTTAATTTCTTGCTCCCTGGAGCTGTCCTGTTAACAGTCTTGCTTTCCTGTAACGGACAGCTCCCCCATCAGATAGCAGGGAGGACGAGTCCTCTGGGGAAAGGGAGGCTCCTGCCTGCCGCCCGCCATTGCCGGGGAGATGGCATCACCGCCCAGGAACGCTGAGCCCGCCCCACTCCTCACTCCCAGCAGCTCTATCTAGTCTGGGATCTCGTGTCTGGCTGCCATCTCCTGCCGTGTGCTGCCCCTGACACCCCCACCCTGGCCCCACACACGGTCCCCCAGAGCTGGCTTCTCAGGTGATTTGGGTCTAAAGTGCTGTCCAGCTTGTTGACTGGAGCCCCTTTGGATCTGGCTAGAACCCTGGCTCCTGGGTTGAGATTGGAGTGGGTGCTGGGGTCTCGGCTAGGGGATGGGCTGAGAGGCCGGGCTGCTTAATCAGGATGCAGCAGGCTGAGTTCCCAGAGCTGGCTGAGATGGGTAGGGACTTGCTGCCAGAAAGAACTAGGATCCTTGAAGCAGTGGGGACTGGTGAGCGGGGAGTGAGGATCTCTCTCTGAACGCTCATCTGGCCCAGGAGGCCCAGTGTCCAAGCAGGGGAGAGAGACTGGGATAGGTGACACCAGCCAAGTGCAGGGCATAGTCCTGATTCTGCTGTGTGATCTTGGACAAGTTACTGCCCTCTCTGAGTCTGTTTCCTCACCATGACACAGGGCTAGGTCATGTGAGCTCAGAGCAATCCCTTCCCACGTGACCGGTCCAGGGAAACTTTCTGGAGAAAAGTCCTTTGCAGGGGCCGATGGAAGGGCAGGATCGAATGAGTGGGAAAGGCATTCAGGGTGGGAGGAACAGTTGTGCAGAGATGGGAATGAGTGAGTCCCATGTGGTTGGACAGAGGTAGGGATGGGGCCCTTGGGAGACAGGGGTGGAAACCAGATGGAAAGGAGGGAGACAGGATTGATTCTCCCTCCCAGAGTCGTCGGGTGCCCCCGACTGAGCCGCATCTCCATCCCTTCCCTGAGAACCCTGGCCCAGCTTGAAGGCACAGTAATTACAGGGCCCCTTAATTACCTGCCCCACCCAGCACCTCCTGCCTCTGGCTGGCTGGCGGGTTAATTTCTTGCTCCCTGGAGCTGTCCTGTTAACAGTCTTGCTTTCCTGTAACGGACAGCTCCCCCATCAGATAGCAGGGAGGACGAGTCCTCTGGGGAAAGGGAGGCTCCTGCCTGCCGCCCGCCATTGCCGGGGAGATGGCATCACCGCCCAGGAACGCTGAGCCCGCCCCACTCCTCACTCCCAGCAGCTCTATCTAGTCTGGGATCTCGTGTCTGGCTGCCATCTCCTGCCGTGTGCTGCCCCTGACACCCCCACCCTGGCCCCACACACGGTCCCCCAGAGCTGGCTTCTCAGGTGATTTGGGTCTAAAGTGCTGTCCAGCTTGTTGACTGGAGCCCCTTTGGATCTGGCTAGAACCCTGGCTCCTGGGTTGAGATTGGAGTGGGTGCTGGGGTCTCGGCTAGGGGATGGGCTGAGAGGCCGGGCTGCTTAATCAGGATGCAGCAGGCTGAGTTCCCAGAGCTGGCTGAGATGGGTAGGGACTTGCTGCCAGAAAGAACTAGGATCCTTGAAGCAGTGGGGACTGGTGAGCGGGGAGTGAGGATCTCTCTCTGAACGCTCATCTGGCCCAGGAGGCCCAGTGTCCAAGCAGGGGAGAGAGACTGGGATAGGTGACACCAGCCAAGTGCAGAGTGCTCTTTCTCTGTTCCTTATGCTTCAGCCACTTTGGCCTCCTAGGTTTCTCTGTAATCCCAAATTCCTGCCTCAGGGCCTTTGCACTTGCTATTTCCTCTATCTGGGACTTACTTCACCCCACTCTTTGCATGGCTATTTCTTTGCCACTTTTATTTTTTAAAAGTTTGTTCAGTTTATTTTAATTTTTTAATCCATTTTTTATTTTTGGCTGCACTGGATCCTTGTTGCTTTGCAAGGGCTTTCTCTAGTTATTGTGAGCAGGGACTACTCCTTGTTGCAGTACAAGGTTTCTGAGCACCGTGGCTTCTCTTACTGCCTAGCACAGGCTCTAGGGCACACAAAAGCTGCAGCACACAGGCTCAGTAATTGTTGTTTGCAAGCTCTAGAGCACAGGCTTGTAGCTGTGGGCCACAGGCTTAGTAGCTCCACGGCATGTGGAATTTTCCTGCACCAGGGATTGAACCTGTGTGCCCTGCATTAGCAGGTAGATTCTTACCCACTGCACCACCCGGGAGGTCCCTCTTTGCCCCATTTAGATCTTAGCTCACATGTCACTTCCTCAGAGAGATGTTCCCCACCCACCACCAGTCATTCTCTATTGTGTCACCTGTGTTCTTTTTTTAAAAAATTTTGGCCTCTTTTATTTATTTTTTTTTTAAATTTATTTTCAGCCATCTTTATTCTTTGGCCTGTGTGGGCCTCCCATTGCAGTGGCCTCTCTTGTTGCAAAGCACCGGCTCTGGGCGCATGCACTCCAGAGCACAGGCTCATAATTGGACACACCTGGTCCAGTTGCTCCACAGCACATGGGATCTTCCCTGGTTGGGGATCAAACCAGTGCCCCTTGCACTGCAAGGCAGACTCACTGGACCACCGGGGAAGCCCACACCTGTTTTTTTTGTTGTTGTTGTTTGTTAATAGCTTGTGGAACCATCTGAAAAGACTGCCCTTACTTATTTGTCTGTTTTTTATCTGCTCCCCCACTAATTATTCTATGAGAGTGAGGACAGTGTATGTGTCTTATTTATAGTGCCTCTCCAGGCTCCAGCCCTGTGTGGGTAATCTGTGTTCAGTAGGTTTTGGGGCCTCACTTTCTGGCCTTGAAAGTCATGACAATTTGTCTTTTTTGCAAACATGGAGAGTGTTTTCTGTCTCTACGCCTTTGCATGTACCATTCTTTCTGCCTTGAATGACCTTCCCTCAGCTTTTAACTGGGAAATGGCTTCAACACCCAGCTCAAATGGACAGGGGAGAAGATTCACCTAAAAGTTCTCCCATAAGTGCAGTTGTGCAGATCACTTGTCAGGTCTGTGCACCGTTCCACCGCTGAGGAGCTGATTACCTACTGGGTTAACCTGCTTGCTTATTAGACCACCACTGTTAGAGAGCACTGTCTTCTTTTGGGAGTGGTGGTGAGCTTTCTGATTGCCAGCTCTGCAGAGTCACAGCCTCCTGAGAGATGGGATGGTGGGAGAGGTGAGGGGTGGAGATCAGAGGCATGAGGACTGAGTGGACCCCAGGTGCTGAGGAAGTTGATAAGGGAGGAGGTTGTTTCAGCAGGTAATGAGCTCCCTGCCAGTGGAAGTATGCTTTCCTAAGGGTTTCATGTCCCTTTCCTGGTTCCCAGCTTCTCCTCAGGAGGAAGAAAAGCCTCCTTCTTCCCTCTGTCTCTCTCCTGCAGGGTTTAGTAAATGACACGGCTGGGGAAGTTTCCATTGGGATCTAAGTTCAGTGTATCTTTCTGTGGGTTTAGGTGCTTGCTTCTGACTCTGCCCTTAAGCAAAGACAGAGATCGGTTTTCTAATTTGAAAACAGATATTCATTCATTCATCCATTCATTTCCTAAACCCCAATCTGGTTTAGCAAAGCACCGGCTCTGGGCGCATGCACTCCAGAGCACAGGCTCATAATTGGACACACCTGGTCCAGTTGCTCCACAGCACATGGGATCTTCCCTGGTTGGGGATCAAACCAGTGCCCCTTGCACTGCAAGGCAGACTCACTGGACCACCGGGGAAGCCCACACCTGTTTTTTTGTTGTTGTTGTTTGTTAATAGCTTGTGGAACCATCTGAAAAGACTGCCCTTACTTATTTGTCTGTTTTTTATCTGCTCCCCCACTAATTATTCTATGAGAGTGAGGACAGTGTATGTGTCTTATTTATAGTGCCTCCAGGCTCCAGCCCTGTGTGGGTAATCTGTGTTCAGTAGGTTTTGGGGCCTCACTTTCTGGCCTTGAAAGTCATGACAATTTGTCTTTTTTGCAAACATGGAGAGTGTTTTCTGTCTCTACGCCTTTGCATGTACCATTCTTTCTGCCTTGAATGACCTTCCCTCAGCTTTTAACTGGGAAATGGCTTCAACACCCAGCTCAAATGGACAGGGGAGAAGATTCACCTAAAAGTTCTCCCATAAGTGCAGTTGTGCAGATCACTTGTCAGGTCTGTGCACCGTTCCACCGCTGAGGAGCTGATTACCTACTGGGTTAACCTGCTTGCTTATTAGACCACCACTGTTAGAGAGCACTGTCTTCTTTTGGGAGTGGTGGTGAGCTTTCTGATTGCCAGCTCTGCAGAGTCACAGCCTCCTGAGAGATGGGATGGTGGGAGAGGTGAGGGGTGGAGATCAGAGGCATGAGGACTGAGTGGACCCCAGGTGCTGAGGAAGTTGATAAGGGAGGAGGTTGTTTCAGCAGGTAATGAGCTCCCTGCCAGTGGAAGTATGCTTTCCTAAGGGTTTCATGTCCCTTTCCTGGTTCCCAGCTTCTCCTCAGGAGGAAGAAAAGCCTCCTTCTTCCCTCTGTCTCTCTCCTGCAGGGTTTAGTAAATGACACGGCTGGGGAAGTTTCCATTGGGATCTAAGTTCAGTGTATCTTTCTGTGGGTTTAGGTGCTTGCTTCTGACTCTGCCCTTAAGCAAAGACAGAGATCGGTTTTCTAATTTGAAAACAGATATTCATTCATTCATCCATTCATTTCCTAAACCCCAATGCAGGCTGCGTTTTAGTCAGGTCTGAAGGTTCCCGACAAGGAGGCTTAACTTCAACCAAGGAGGAGGTGGGTCAGATGAGTCCCAGACTTAGGGCAGTAGGGCCCTGCAGGTGATAGCGGGGAGTCATGGGGACACTGGGTGCTCACCCCTGAGTGTAGAAGATGAGAGGACACAGAGTAGGGGGGAGAGAATGGGAACGAGCATCTCAGGCAGGGGCGGAGAGAGGAGAATGGCACATCTATTGCACTAAAAAATAATTCCGTTTGTCTGACTACATATCATTTGGGGTTAACACAACAACAATAATGGCAATAGTTAATATGAGGTCTTTCTGTCTTGCACTGGCACTTATACATGTCTGGTCCTTGACAGTTTATAAGCCCCTTCCTGATCCCTGGTGGCTCAGACAGTAAAGAATCTGCCCACAAAGTGGGGAGACCTGGGTTCAATCCCTGGGTCAGGAAGATTCCCTGGAGAAGGAAATGGCAACCCACTTCACTATTCTGGCCTGGAAAAGTCTGTGGACAGGAGCTTGGTGGGCTACAGTCCATGGGGTCATAAAGAGTTGGACACAACTGAGCAACAAACACTTTCCTGATCCCTTACCTTATTCATTCTTTCATTCAACAAATATTTCTTGGGCCCGTGGTACATTTCATGCATTTTCTAGGTGTCGAGGAAGCAGTGCAGCAATGCTAAGCAGGCAAACCCCAAATGAGACACTTGGGTGTTCATGAGGACTGAGTGGACCCCAGGTGCTGAGGAAGTTGATAAGGGAGGAGGTTGTTTCAGCAGGTAATGAGCTCCCTGCCAGTGGAAGTATGCTTTCCTAAGGGTTTCATGTCCCTTTCCTGGTTCCCAGCTTCTCCTCAGGAGGAAGAAAAGCCTCCTTCTTCCCTCTGTCTCTCTCCTGCAGGGTTTAGTAAATGACACGGCTGGGGAAGTTTCCATTGGGATCTAAGTTCAGTGTATCTTTCTGTGGGTTTAGGTGCTTGCTTCTGACTCTGCCCTTAAGCAAAGACAGAGATCGGTTTTCTAATTTGAAAACAGATATTCATTCATTCATCCATTCATTTCCTAAACCCCAATGCAGGCTGCGTTTTAGTCAGGTCTGAAGGTTCCCGACAAGGAGGCTTAACTTCAACCAAGGAGGAGGTGGGTCAGATGAGTCCCAGACTTAGGGCAGTAGGGCCCTGCAGGTGATAGCGGGGAGTCATGGGGACACTGGGTGCTCACCCTGAGTGTAGAAGATGAGAGGACACAGAGTAGGGGGGAGAGAATGGGAACGAGCATCTCAGGCAGGGGCGGAGAGAGGAGAATGGCACATCTATTGCACTAAAAAATAATTCCGTTTGTCTGACTACATATCATTTGGGGTTAACACAACAACAATAATGGCAATAGTTAATATGAGGTCTTTCTGTCTTGCACTGGCACTTATACATGTCTGGTCCTTGACAGTTTATAAGCCCCTTCCTGATCCCTGGTGGCTCAGACAGTAAAGAATCTGCCCACAAAGTGGGGAGACCTGGGTTCAATCCCTGGGTCAGGAAGATTCCCTGGAGAAGGAAATGGCAACCCACTTCACTATTCTGGCCTGGAAAAGTCTGTGGACAGGAGCTTGGTGGGCTACAGTCCATGGGGTCATAAAGAGTTGGACACAACTGAGCAACAAACACTTTCCTGATCCCTTACCTTATTCATTCTTTCATTCAACAAATATTTCTTGGGCCCGTGGTACATTTCATGCATTTTTCTAGGTGTCGAGGAAGCAGTGCAGCAATGCTAAGCAGGCAGATGAAGTCCTTGACCTTACAGAGCCTATTGCCTATTAGAGGAACATTACTGGTACCTTCACAGATAAATGTCTCATTACACATTGAGCTAAGTCCTACCCATGAGAAAAGGAGGCGGTGGGAGCATAACACCTCCGTGAGGCTAGAAAAATGGATATTGTTCCCTTTTTCCAGATGATGAAACTGAGGTGCATCCAGAGAAAGTCAAGGATTTGGTCAAGATCACACGGCTGGGTCAGGTTGATGGTAGAGCTGGGATTCCAGCCTATCATAAGTCATGTCTAATTTAGTTGCTAATTACCCCACAGTTTCTTAAGAGAGCAACTCACTGGTCTTCCCTGCTTCCTGCATACATGCGTGTGCACACACACATACGACTCCTCGACAGAAAGAGTAGCCTGAGGCACAGGGTCAGTGAGGATCATTGCAGTGGAACAGGGAGGCTGGTGGGGACAGGCCCGGAGCAGCTCCTTGAGGGTTGTTCCTGCGGCAAGGCCCCTTCTGTGTCTCCCTGGATCCTGCCTGGTCTTCCTGCTTCTGCACAGATTTGATGAACAGCCTGATGCCCGTGTGATCAATGTATTCTCAGTATAAGTCAACCAGAGTTTGTCTCTGTTGTTTGCAAACAAGTATCCTGATGAGTACAGATCTTGGTGCTGTAATTGGGGTGCAGGCACAGACCCCGAGGGAATCCTGGGCGTCTGGGATTGGCTACCACCCTAGTTAGAGCTGTAGGCTGGCAGATAACAGCTAGCATAAAGGGAGCAGACCCAGAAGCTCATGGTCCCTAGTGTTGAAACAGCTAATTAAAGCGTCCCTTGTGGTCATCTAAAATGATTCCCTGGAGAAGGAAATGGCAACCCACTTCACTATTCTGGCCTGGAAAAGTCTGTGGACAGGAGCTTGGTGGGCTACAGTCCATGGGGTCATAAAGAGTTGGACACAACTGAGCAACAAACACTTTCCTGATCCCTTACCTTATTCATTCTTTCATTCAACAAATATTTCTTGGGCCCGTGGTACATTTCATGCATTTTCTAGGTGTCGAGGAAGCAGTGCAGCAATGCTAAGCAGGCAGATGAAGTCCTTGACCTTACAGAGCCTATTGCCTATTAGAGGAACATTACTGGTACCTTCACAGATAAATGTCTCATTACACATTGAGCTAAGTCCTACCCATGAGAAAAGGAGGCGGTGGGAGCATAACACCTCCGTGAGGCTAGAAAAATGGATATTGTTCCCTTTTTCCAGATGATGAAACTGAGGTGCATCCAGAGAAAGTCAAGGATTTGGTCAAGATCACACGGCTGGGTCAGGTTGATGGTAGAGCTGGGATTCCAGCCTATCATAAGTCATGTCTAATTTAGTTGCTAATTACCCCACAGTTTCTTAAGAGAGCAACTCACTGGTCTTCCCCTGCTTCCTGCATACATGCGTGTGCACACACACATACGACTCCTCGACAGAAAGAGTAGCCTGAGGCACAGGGTCAGTGAGGATCATTGCAGTGGAACAGGGAGGCTGGTGGGGACAGGCCCGGAGCAGCTCCTTGAGGGTTGTTCCTGCGGCAAGGCCCCTTCTGTGTCTCCCTGGATCCTGCCTGGTCTTCCTGCTTCTGCACAGATTTGATGAACAGCCTGATGCCCGTGTGATCAATGTATTCTCAGTATAAGTCAACCAGAGTTTGTCTCTGTTGTTTGCAAACAAGTATCCTGATGAGTACAGATCTTGGTGCTGTAATTGGGGTGCAGGCACAGACCCCGAGGGAATCCTGGGCGTCTGGGATTGGCTACCACCCTAGTTAGAGCTGTAGGCTGGCAGATAACAGCTAGCATAAAGGGAGCAGACCCAGAAGCTCATGGTCCCTAGTGTTGAAACAGCTAATTAAAGCGTCCCTTGTGGTCATCTAAAATGAAGTACCCTTGGAAGGCAAGCCATCAGAGGCTTGGATGACCCCCGTTATAGAGCAGAATAAAGGGCAGGAGGAATCCAAGGACTGTGGGGTGGAATGTCTGTTTTCAATGGCACTGGATAGCTTAAGGAAAGAAAATAATGAACAAAAGTCCCTGGAGCCTTGGCTGAAGACATGGACTGAAACTCAGGAACTTTCTATGATTGGGAAAGAGTCTCATCTCTTATTAAGGCAGGGCTGGTCTATTCTGTTGAAAGTGAAAAGTGTTAGTTGCTCAGACATGTCTGACCCTTTGCAACCCCGTGGACTGTAACCTGCCACATTTCTCTGTCCATGGAATGCTCCAGGCGAGAATACTGGAGTGGGTAGCCATTCTCTTCTCTAGGGGATTGTCCAGACCCTCAACTCAGGTCTCCTACATTGCAGGCAGATTCTTTACTGTCTAACACACCAAGGGCTTCCTTAGTGCCTCAGCAGGTAAAGAATCTGCCTGCAATGGAGGAGATGTGGGAGATGCAGGTTTTATGCCTGGGTCAGAAAGATCCCCGGGAGGAGGGTATGGCAACCCACTCCAGTGCTCTCACCTGGAGAACCCCATGGACAGAGGAGTCTGACAGGCTATAGTTCACAGGGTCACAAAGCTTCAACACAGCTGAAGTGACTGAGCACCCACACATCTGGAAAGGTTTGTTGTGGTAGATTGTTGGGCAGGTTTTTCACTTGGAAAAAAACCTGTAGCTCCTTGAGGGTTGTTCCTGCGGCAAGGCCCCTTCTGTGTCTCCCTGGATCCTGCCTGGTCTTCCTGCTTCTGCACAGATTTGATGAACAGCCTGATGCCCGTGTGATCAATGTATTCTCAGTATAAGTCAACCAGAGTTTGTCTCTGTTGTTTGCAAACAAGTATCCTGATGAGTACAGATCTTGGTGCTGTAATTGGGGTGCAGGCACAGACCCCGAGGGAATCCTGGGCGTCTGGGATTGGCTACCACCCTAGTTAGAGCTGTAGGCTGGCAGATAACAGCTAGCATAAAGGGAGCAGACCCAGAAGCTCATGGTCCCTAGTGTTGAAACAGCTAATTAAAGCGTCCCTTGTGGTCATCTAAAATGAAGTACCCTTGGAAGGCAAGCCATCAGAGGCTTGGATGACCCCCGTTATAGAGCAGAATAAAGGGCAGGAGGAATCCAAGGACTGTGGGGTGGAATGTCTGTTTTCAATGGCACTGGATAGCTTAAGGAAAGAAAATAATGAACAAAAGTCCCTGGAGCCTTGGCTGAAGACATGGACTGAAACTCAGGAACTTTCTATGATTGGGAAAGAGTCTCATCTCTTATTAAGGCAGGGCTGGTCTATTCTGTTGAAAGTGAAAAGTGTTAGTTGCTCAGACATGTCTGACCCTTTGCAACCCCGTGGACTGTAACCTGCCACATTTCTCTGTCCATGGAATGCTCCAGGCGAGAATACTGGAGTGGGTAGCCATTCTCTTCTCTAGGGGATTGTCCAGACCCTCAACTCAGGTCTCCTACATTGCAGGCAGATTCTTTACTGTCTAACACACCAAGGGCTTCCTTAGTGCCTCAGCAGGTAAAGAATCTGCCTGCAATGGAGGAGATGTGGGAGATGCAGGTTTTATGCCTGGGTCAGAAAGATCCCCGGGAGGAGGGTATGGCAACCCACTCCAGTGCTCTCACCTGGAGAACCCCATGGACAGAGGAGTCTGACAGGCTATAGTTCACAGGGTCACAAAGCTTCAACACAGCTGAAGTGACTGAGCACCCACACATCTGGAAAGGTTTGTTGTGGTAGATTGTTGAGGTCTAATGGTTGAATCTTCAGCCTTTGCAAGGTTCTTTCATAAAATTTAAAAAATCACTCCAGAAAGGATGAGAATTGAGAATCAACATGGGGCTGCATCTGAGAATGACAGACTCAACAATCAGACTCCCAAGGCCCACAGAGTCCACCGTGTTGGCCAAGCCGGCCCTGCTCCCTGGTAGGCAAGACGGTCTGGCCTTAGTTAAAGACCTCTGTCAGGGTGTTACCTGACAAAGGGAAACCAGCATTCCTCATCGTCCCCCCAGGCTTGTGACTAGATCAGATTCCAGCATGCTCCTAGGGACCAATTAGAAAGGCAAACCTGGGAGGAGAGGGTTGACTCGCTGACAGAATTACAGGGCTTTGCTAATGTATCTTGGCAAATTTCTAGGGAATATATGTGAGGATGAACTCTCAGTCTGGATGAATTTCCTGATATTGTTGAGCTCTGGATTCAATGCTCTGGTTTGAGAAGATGAGAGGGAATTTTGGATGTAAGAACAGTCCACCCACTCCAAAATTTGACCCCAAGAAATGCCAGAAGGACTCCTTTCATCAAGACCTTGGGAAAAAAACACTGAGGGAGCGCCAATCCCTCCAATGAAGAGCCCTCCAGTGTTGGCGCTCTGTGGGCCAGCCCTGCTGGTGGCTGCTGCCGCAGGTGAATGTGTCCCTGGCGTCAGTGGCAAAGGGAGGATCCTGGTGTGGCAGAGACCATGTGGTAGCACTTAAAGGTCAGAGGTTGGTGTGTGGTGACCACCAGAGTAAGCAGAGCCTCATGGTCATGAGAATGGTCCAAACAACAGGGCTGTTTTGTTTTTTGGACATGGTTAAAAATCATGGGTTTAAGGCCCGAAGAGATGGAGAGCCCACAAAGGTGCAATATGGATTCATATAATAAAATAGATGTGCATCTTAATGGTAGGAAATAACCTGAGCCATCAAAATGAAAAATTTTCAGAACTGCCCCTAGTCAATAAGCAGAAACAGAGTTTGTTGAATGAAAGCAGAGGGGGCCTCCTTGAGGGAACACTCTCTGATAACACATTGGATAATAATTTAATTCCTTAAAGCTTCTCTTGTTCTTCCTCAAAGGGATCTGTGGTCATGTTTCAGGGTAATAAGAGTACAGGCAAAGACCCTAGATATTTTGAGAATTAGTAGATACAAGCCCTGAATGCATGCTGATTCCTAAAGACTGAGGTTACTTCTGAGATGGACCCAATTAGATCAGGGGTTTATATGGATCAGATAATAGTGGGAATGTTGATCTGAGTCTCCTCCATAGCACACGAGAGTATTATCTGTGGTTACTTACCCAGATTCCCAGTGTATTGTCAGACTAGATACCCCCAGAATACACTGGCTCTGTGAACCATGGAGCCTGGATAGGCCAAGTGAAAGCCACTGTAGGTTTCCAAACAACATCAAAATCATAAGGCAGAGCAATAACACTTCTCTGATGGAACCCCAAAGCTTAAAGTTACTGTCAAAGAAAGATGCATGGATGGTGATTCCACTTAAGTTTCTAATTTGACCAGTGCCTAAGAAAGGTAAGTCTTAAAAAATAAAACTGAATTATTATTATTAATATATGCTGGTTATTCCAGTTATAATTCTATGGTGTTTCAAATACGGTCTTGTGACTGTAACAAACTAATGCATATCTAACACTCAGAGAATACTTTCCCTCTTCTCTCCTAATAATCAGAGAACATCAGAAGCACATAGATCTCCCAGGCAGGGATCAAACAGTACACCTTCCGTTTTGTCTCAGTGCTATGTGGCTCCCTTATTTCCACATCTGACCCTCTAACAAGTTAGTTCATAGGAACAAAGATCATTTCATCATTCTATAGGATGTACCACTCATCTAGAACACTGGTGATTTTCCTTTTTTTTTTGGCCACACAGCACAGCATGTAAGATCTTAGTTTCTAACCAGAGATAGAACCTATACGTTCTTTACTGGAAATGCAGAATCTTAAGCACTGGACTGCCAGAGAAGTCCTAGTGATGTCTTGTTAATAAGGCCTAGAGAGCATAAGATGGCAAGCATCTTGAAGTACTATTGTATTTGGAGGGGCATGGTGAAGGAAGACCAGCCTGAGAAAATACGGAGAACTCAACTAAGCGGGAAAATATCCGCCTGGGAAATTCAGAATATCCCCTTCAAAGTGAAGAGTAGGTTGTTCAACTTAACCTCCCTGATCCCTCAGAAAGAAGCACATCTCTTGGTGGGCTACTCTGGATTTAAAAGCACCATCTACCACACTCGTGCCTACCACTTCAAGCCAGCTCCTGAGTGAGCAAAAAAGCTGTTGGCTTTAAATGGGATCCAAGCTGGTTAAGACTTCAAGCCAAATTCTTATGATATGCTAGATTCAGAGGTACTGAAAGTTTGTGGCAGATTGAGATGCTGCGTGGAGTCTTTTGGCAAGACCAGATAGCAGCATCACAGTTGGAGGCCCTTCATTTTTGGAGCAAGACTATTCCTTCTCTGGCAAATGTTAACCTTTTGAGAAACAGTTCTTGACTCGTCCCTTGGCACCGACAGAGGCTCAACACCTGACCACAGTCTCTGACGCAATTGTTCAGTCCAAGGGAACTGGCATGTTCTTGGGTCCACCTAGCATTACATTGAGCACGCCCAACAGTACTGCCTCATCGAGTAGAGATGGTATGAGTGATTGGACCCAAGTAGGTCCTGAAAACACAAGCATGCTGCACGAGAGGTGGCTCATACTTGCAGCATGCTACAGCCTTCTCAGCCTACACTATGCTCTCACAGGAATTCCCTGTAGCCAACTTATGGAGGAGAAAAACATTCTGAGCTTGGTTAACAAATGACTGCCCAGCATGCTGGTGCCAGCTGGAAGTGGGATGCTGTGTGATTGCAGCCCCGTGTAGAGGTATCCCTGGAGGACTGAACAGAGAAAGCCTCCCAGTGAGCAGCACTTCGTGTGTCTCACTGTCTTGATCTGGAAGAACTGAGGCTTACGTTCTACAGTGATTCATGAGAAGGGGCTTATGATTTGGTCAGGGTGGACAAAAAGGAGATAGAACCTATACGTTCTTTACTGGAAATGCAGAATCTTAAGCACTGGACTGCCAGAGAAGTCCTAGTGATGTCTTGTTAATAAGGCCTAGAGAGCATAAGATGGCAAGCATCTTGAAGTACTATTGTATTTGGAGGGCATGGTGAAGGAAGACCAGCCTGAGAAAATACGGAGAACTCAACTAAGCGGGAAAATATCCGCCTGGGAAATTCAGAATATCCCTTCAAAGTGAAGAGTAGGTTGTTCAACTTAACCTCCCTGATCCCTCAGAAAGAAGCACATCTCTTGGTGGGCTACTCTGGATTTAAAAGCACCATCTACCACACTCGTGCCTACCACTTCAAGCCAGCTCCTGAGTGAGCAAAAAAGCTGTTGGCTTTAAATGGGATCCAAGCTGGTTAAGACTTCAAGCCAAATTCTTATGATATGCTAGATTCAGAGGTACTGAAAGTTTGTGGCAGATTGAGATGCTGCGTGGAGTCTTTTGGCAAGACCAGATAGCAGCATCACAGTTGGAGGCCCTTCATTTTTGGAGCAAGACTATTCCTTCTCTGGCAAATGTTAACCTTTTGAGAAACAGTTCTTGACTCGTCCCTTGGCACCGACAGAGGCTCAACACCTGACCACAGTCTCTGACGCAATTGTTCAGTCCAAGGGAACTGGCATGTTCTTGGGTCCACCTAGCATTACATTGAGCACGCCCAACAGTACTGCCTCATCGAGTAGAGATGGTATGAGTGATTGGACCCAAGTAGGTCCTGAAAACACAAGCATGCTGCACGAGAGGTGGCTCATACTTGCAGCATGCTACAGCCTTCTCAGCCTACACTATGCTCTCACAGGAATTCCCTGTAGCCAACTTATGGAGGAGAAAAACATTCTGAGCTTGGTTAACAAATGACTGCCCAGCATGCTGGTGCCAGCTGGAAGTGGGATGCTGTGTGATTGCAGCCCCGTGTAGAGGTATCCCTGGAGGACTGAACAGAGAAAGCCTCCCAGTGAGCAGCACTTCGTGTGTCTCACTGTCTTGATCTGGAAGAACTGAGGCTTACGTTCTACAGTGATTCATGAGAAGGGGCTTATGATTTGGTCAGATGGACAGGGACTTGAAAGAGACAGGATTGAAGGGTTGGTGAAAGAGGAGCTTGGGGAAAAGGCATGTGATTGGGCTCTCAGAATGGATTCAACATCATAAGTGTACTTGTTTCCTGTAAAAACACTCACTATGTATAAGCCTGAAGACCTTGGAAGAAAGGGCTTTAAGAAACATGCTGTCAAGATGACTTCCTTGTGGCTGCCAGTTAGTGTCTTTTCCTGGCCACGCCAGTGCTTTGAGGATGTCCCCTGGTGGTGGGTGGACACCATCAGGTTCCTTCCTTCACGGGAGGAACAGCAATCTTTCTTCATCGGCATGGCTACTTATCCTGGACTTGGATTTGCTTTCCCTGCCTGCCGTAATTCTTCCGGCAGAAATATCTGCAGACTCGCCAAATACCTCATCCACTGTCATGGTCTGCCGTACAACAATGCTGTAGATCAAGAAGTCCATTTTCCAGAGAGAGGAGTAAGCCAATGGACTGGAAGCTAATTGATCTATTGTTCATACCAAGTACCCCATGGCCAAGAAGTGAATAGACCTATAGAATTATGAAGTGACCTAATGAAAAACTTGGTTCCAGAGCCAATGGGAATTAGAAGACACTATGATGTCAAAGGTGGGGAGGGGAGGCAGGGGCATCCTATAAGACGCTATGTTCACTCTTAGCCAACTGCTTATACACAGTACTGTTTCTCCCAGAGCTAGGCTATGTGGCCAGGGGACCACAGAGCAAAGTAGGGGTGGCAGTGCTCACAGTTCCATCTAATGATCTTGCCCTCAAACTTGGGGTTTAGGGGTTTTGGTACCCAAGGAAGGAATGTTTCCACTAGAGAATGCAAGAACATTTGAAAGTTAAGAATGCCAGCTGGCCATTGGAAACTCCTTATATCATTGGGCAAACAAGTAGAAAAGGGGATTTCAGCGTGACTGGGCTTACTGATTCTGTCATGAGGAAATCAGCTTTCTGATACTCATTGAGGGCAGTGAGTCACAGAGGGGGAAAGTGTCCTAGGCTACAAGTTAACTGAAGACCACCGTAGCCTTAGTTGGACTGGACCTCCAAGGTCTCAGATCCTTAGGTGACCTTCATGGGTAAAGAATTCTGCCCAGAGAAGGAGGAAATTGATCAATCCCAACTATGATTCCATGGTAAGTAGCAGAAGGAGATCTTTGGCATTTGCCTGGATTCCCTTTGGCCCTCCACATCATACGTATGTTCATATATTTTAACCTAGAGATTCTTAATCTCTGATGTGCATTCAGATCCTCTAAGAATCTTGTTAAAATGCAGATTCTGAGTTAGGAGGTCTTCTTTGAGGCCTGAGTTTCTATATTTCCGGGCAGTCTTTCCTAACCTTTTTATATAAAGTAATGCTTTATATAAGTCACTCTCTTTCTAATTGTCCTGTGTTTCCCTCCTTCATGTCAGTGATCACAATGTGAGATTGTTTTTTTATTTCCTCATTTATTGCCTGTCTTTTGTACCACATGTAAACTGCATGAGAAAAGAGCCCTTGAATTTCTTACTCTGTTTTCTAGCACCTAGGAGAACATGCAACGTATAATAGGCACTCTAACATACTCGTGGAATAAATATATGTGTATAACTTAGGTAATCACTTGGACTCACTTGGACTCCTGTGTATACCTACAATCACACACACACAAGGGCACACACATATGCGTGAGACAGAGTTGGAATTAGACACAGTTAGAAATACACTCAAGAGAGTATAGAGATTCACATGCACAAGCACACAACTATGTGATTTGCATATATATATACACACACACAGATACACAAGAGCATAATATAAATGAACATAAATGTACACTTCCTCCAGGAAATCAGGTTCTGCTGGCCAGTCTTGGCTAGATCCTTCTTGGCCACCTTGCAGTCTTCTCTAAGTAGACAGAGTTTCTCTGACGAGCGCAGAGAAAGAGCTCAGAGCATGGGTCCTCCACCTTCTTTCTGGAAATGCTCTACTGATCCCCCCTACTGTCCACCACCTAGCTCCAGCCCCGGGTCTGAACCAGTGTGTGTCAGCTGGTACCACTGAGTGCAGACCCCGGGGTAGGGGTCATGACTGGGCTTACTGATTCTGTCATGAGGAAATCAGCTTTCTGATACTCATTGAGGGCAGTGAGTCACAGAGGGAAAGTGTCCTAGGCTACAAGTTAACTGAAGACCACCGTAGCCTTAGTTGGACTGGACCTCCAAGGTCTCAGATCCTTAGGTGACCTTCATGGGTAAAGAATTCTGCCCAGAGAAGGAGGAAATTGATCAATCCCAACTATGATTCCATGGTAAGTAGCAGAAGGAGATCTTTGGCATTTGCCTGGATTCCCTTTGGCCCTCCACATCATACGTATGTTCATATATTTTAACCTAGAGATTCTTAATCTCTGATGTGCATTCAGATCCTCTAAGAATCTTGTTAAAATGCAGATTCTGAGTTAGGAGGTCTTCTTTGAGGCCTGAGTTTCTATATTTCCGGGCAGTCTTTCCTAACCTTTTTATATAAAGTAATGCTTTATATAAGTCACTCTCTTTCTAATTGTCCTGTGTTTCCCTCCTTCATGTCAGTGATCACAATGTGAGATTGTTTTTTTATTTCCTCATTTATTGCCTGTCTTTTGTACCACATGTAAACTGCATGAGAAAAGAGCCCTTGAATTTCTTACTCTGTTTTCTAGCACCTAGGAGAACATGCAACGTATAATAGGCACTCTAACATACTCGTGGAATAAATATATGTGTATAACTTAGGTAATCACTTGGACTCACTTGGACTCCTGTGTATACCTACAATCACACACACACAAGGGCACACACATATGCGTGAGACAGAGTTGGAATTAGACACAGTTAGAAATACACTCAAGAGAGTATAGAGATTCACATGCACAAGCACACAACTATGTGATTTGCATATATATATATACACACACACAGATACACAAGAGCATAATATAAATGAACATAAATGTACACTTCCTCCAGGAAATCAGGTTCTGCTGGCCAGTCTTGGCTAGATCCTTCTTGGCCACCTTGCAGTCTTCTCTAAGTAGACAGAGTTTCTCTGACGAGCGCAGAGAAAGAGCTCAGAGCATGGGTCCTCCACCTTCTTTCTGGAAATGCTCTACTGATCCCCCCTACTGTCCACCACCTAGCTCCAGCCCCGGGTCTGAACCAGTGTGTGTCAGCTGGTACCACTGAGTGCAGAGTGTGTCCCCCTTCCTGGGTGCCTGGGAGGCAGTGTCAATGCCTCCTTCTCCCCAGTGATGGCCAGGTACAGCGCGGATGTCCAGTGGTTCTTGGTTTGCAAATGGGAAGCCTGCAGCCAGAGAAAGGTGGCCACCATCCTCATCGCTAGGAAGCTTCAGAGGCCAGAATCTCAGCCGTCCTGGATGAGGCTGGCTCCCTCTATGACTCAGGGACCTGGTGCCTGCTCCTGCATGCCCCATCCCAGGCCTCTCTCTAGACAGAGGGGTTGGAGCTGCTGCCCAGGTCCCAGTCTATTTTGCTTGCAAATTATCTGACCAGGCAGCCCAGAAAGCTGCTGTGAGCAAGTTTTAGCAGACAGACCCATGTCTCTGCCCAGAGATCCCTGCTCTTGATAATCCCGCAGGAAGCCCTGAAGCTCACCTCCTCCTTGGAGCCCCCTCCCCTGCTTTTGAGCTTGAGCAGGACTCGTGACTCTGACCTGACAAGCCTCTTTTAGCCCTAACAGAGTCCTGCCCAGGGAGAGGCAGGAAGGGGTGATCAGGGCCTGCTTGTACCTACAGGGCTGAAAACTCATTACCTCCCAGGGCCCAGTTTCCCCAACTATGGAGAATCCTACTTTTGTTTTTTTCAGCTCTCCACTGTGTTTTATTTTATTTATTTACTTTTTATTTTCACAGAGCTTTGTTGTTTGCTGCCATTCTACTTTTTTTTTTTTTTTTTTGGCCACTTCTATTGGTCTTTCATTTATCTATTTTCATCCATCTCTGTTCTTTGGCCTGTGTGGGCCTCCTGTCGCAGTGGCCTCTCTCGTTGCAGAGCACCGGCTCTGGGCGCATATGCTCCAGAGCGCCAGCTTGGTAGTTGGACACATCGGTCCAGCCGCTCCGTGGCACGTGAGATCATCCTAGGCCAGGGATCAAAGCGGCACCCCTTGTACTGCAAGGCAGTGTCCTTACCCACTGGACCACCAGCGAAGCTCCTGCCATCCTACTTTTAAGCAGCCTCAATTTTGTACCTCCCACTTCACCTGCTCCTATGGCACCAAGATAGCCCTTTAGGACCTGAGACGAGGCCCGTGTCTCCCGTGGGTCATTTCCTTTCCCTTGTGATCATCTCGACTTTTCACTCCATACAAAGAGGACACGCTTTCAAATCTTCATTAACCTTCTATTCAATCATTCATTCAACCGGTATGCATTGGGCTCCACTATGTGCTTGGCTCCACACTGGGCCGTGGGTCTCCGTGGTAAGCATAACACATTGTGTGCTGCCTCGCTAGGCAAATGTTCTCCAGAGAGAGACAGACCCAGGGAATTTTAAAGCTACAAGTGAAAATGAGGCTATGATCATTATGATAATATTCTAAGAAAGGAGGAAATATTGCCCAAGGGTATAGACGAAATGCAGCAAAACACAGGGTAGGTTCTGGGGCTCAGATGGAGACCCACTGTAATTCTGTGGCTCAGAGGCCTCTTTGAGGAGAAGATGGTTAAGTTGTGATCTGAAGGGTAAGAAAGAACCCATATGAGAAGGGCTGACCTGGGGTATCCTCAGGCTTCTGTTCTATCTCGTGGGGTACTGAGTAGAGATCATTCCAGTCCCAGGTCCAACAACACTTACCACTTGGGTGAACTTGCACATATTTTTGACTCTTGGAACCTCAATTTTCCTATATATTTGATGTACATAATTATGCCTACTGGATGGGCTGTTAAAAGGAACTGATGAGATAGTCAAGTTCTGTGCTGTAACCGAGAATCATGCATCTTATTAGTTTGGGAGCATTGGCCTCAAGTCTCTTAATTTTCTAATGGATTGCTCAAATACAAGCCTGTACAACTTAGGGGGAGTCCAGTATCTCCTGACTGAGGCCTCTGCCAGCCTTTGTCCAGGAGGACCCACAAGATTTCTCTTGTCCAAAGGGAACCGTCTTGCTTCCAGTGTCAGGAAGAGAGAAGCTAGTTCTCATCAAGTCGTCAGTGCTACTCTGGCTGCTGACACATGGAGGTGCTGTGGAAGACATGCTCTGTTCACCCTCATGGACTGTTGGCCTCTCTTTCAGTGGAGCTGGTGCTCCTGGGATTTCCACACTTTGGGTCCAAGGTTATAGTTTTCTTAGTCATTAGCCTCAAAGCAAACCTCCATGCCAGGTCAAAAGGGCTTCTAGCTTCAGTCACTTGGGAAGCCAGAGCCAGCTCTCCTACCAATATCCCAGACGTTATGTTGAGTCAGGTTATCATTTCAAATCCTACCCTCCCACAGAGAGAGGGGGCCAGGTACCTGGGGCCTTTCCTAGATAATGGGTTGTCTCAGCTTTTAGACACAGGAAGGGCTTCCCTGTTGGGTCATTGGTAAACAATCTGCTTCTAATGGAGGAGATGCAGGAGGTGCCTGTTCGACCCTTGGGTTGGGAAGATCTCCTGGAGGAAGGCATGGCAACCCACTCCAGTATTCTTACATGGAGAATTCCAAGGCTAGAGGATCCTGGCAGGCTGCAGTCCATAGGGTCGCAAAGAGTCAGACAGGACTGAAGTGTCTGAGCATGCGCCCGTGAGCTGATCATGGAAGCCTTTGGGGCCCAATGCAGATTCGCACACCAGCGCTTCTGAGGCCAGTGCTGTGAGCCAACAGGAGTGGGAGAAACCTTCATCAGACCACAGGGCCTCCTGGCGTGGTGTCTGGGGAGTTAAGAGGAGCGTGCTTCTTCCACCCTGGCCAAAGGACACGTACCTGAACAAGGAAGATCTGTTCTAAGGGGCAGCTCCCTTTGTAGTTCAACAAAGATCTGGCTGGCAGCCTCTCTCGCTGTGAAACCCTAACCCAAGCTCCTCCTTTCCAGGTACTCTGGGGTGGATGCAATTCCTACTCCATCCTCACAAACCACCCAGTGGAGAAGGAGCTACTGCCAAGACTGACTGGAATGACGTGTGATCTGAGCCAAGGAGAGTGGCTGCTTACTGGAGGGCAGGCCTTCCTGCTTTTGTTTTCTCCCAGTGCTGTTGGGTTCCCTTTCAGTCCTGAAAGCACATCTCACTTAAAGACTGCTGGAGATTTGCCTAGTTCTCATCAAGTCGTCAGTGCTACTCTGGCTGCTGACACATGGAGGTGCTGTGGAAGACATGCTCTGTTCACCCTCATGGACTGTTGGCCTCTCTTTCAGTGGAGCTGGTGCTCCTGGGATTTCCACACTTTGGGTCCAAGGTTATAGTTTTCTTAGTCATTAGCCTCAAAGCAAACCTCCATGCCAGGTCAAAAGGGCTTCTAGCTTCAGTCACTTGGGAAGCCAGAGCCAGCTCTCCTACCAATATCCCAGACGTTATGTTGAGTCAGGTTATCATTTCAAATCCTACCCTCCCACAGAGAGAGGGGGCCAGGTACCTGGGGCCTTTCCTAGATAATGGGTTGTCTCAGCTTTTAGACACAGGAAGGGCTTCCCTGTTGGGTCATTGGTAAACAATCTGCTTCTAATGGAGGAGATGCAGGAGGTGCCTGTTCGACCCTTGGGTTGGGAAGATCTCCTGGAGGAAGGCATGGCAACCCACTCCAGTATTCTTACATGGAGAATTCCAAGGCTAGAGGATCCTGGCAGGCTGCAGTCCATAGGGTCGCAAAGAGTCAGACAGGACTGAAGTGTCTGAGCATGCGCCCGTGAGCTGATCATGGAAGCCTTTGGGGCCCAATGCAGATTCGCACACCAGCGCTTCTGAGGCCAGTGCTGTGAGCCAACAGGAGTGGGAGAAACCTTCATCAGACCACAGGGGCCTCCTGGCTTTGTGTCTGGGGAGTTAAGAGGAGCGTGCTTCTTCCACCCTGGCCAAAGGACACGTACCTGAACAAGGAAGATCTGTTCTAAGGGGCAGCTCCCTTTGTAGTTCAACAAAGATCTGGCTGGCAGCCTCTCTCGCTGTGAAACCCTAACCCAAGCTCCTCCTTTCCAGGTACTCTGGGGTGGATGCAATTCCTACTCCATCCTCACAAACCACCCAGTGGAGAAGGAGCTACTGCCAAGACTGACTGGAATGACGTGTGATCTGAGCCAAGGAGAGAGTGGCTGCTTACTGGAGGGCAGGCCTTCCTGCTTTTGTTTTTCTCCCAGTGCTGTTGGGTTCCCTTTCAGTCCTGAAAGCACATCTCACTTAAAGACTGCTGGAGATTTGCCTTCTTGACCCAGTCAGTATCCATCAGCACTTCCTGAGGCTTGCCAGCTTCCCCCTGACCAGTGTTCACGCAGACCTCTCCAGACGGACCAGCCAGGTCTTCCCCAGCATCAGGGAGAGGGAGAACAGCAGGGAAGATGTATCTGGGGTGGGTGGAAACAGGCATTCCATCTGGCAGGCAAGTGGGCCGGCAGAGCTCCTGGGCCAGGCTAAGGAGCGGCCAGAGGACTGAGCTCAGCTGGAGACGCGGGGAGCAGACAGTGCCCTGCCTCCCAAGCCGTTACCCCCTCAAAGTCCAGGCTGTGCCCAAAGTAAACCCAGCCACAGTCCCTGCTTCATGGATGGATAACAAGCAGAGGTCATGCTCCGCCCTGCAGCATGACGTCAGCAGGGCCTGGGCCACCCCCAGCTGGAGGAGGTTTATTTGTGAAAAAAAGGCCTTCTGATAACAAGCTTGTTGTTGACTTGAACCTTGCTGCATGCCCTGCTTCAGGACCCCCAGATCTGTGCTCTTCAAATCAAGGTAGGGGACCATCTCCAAGTCCAGGGGTAAGTGCGCAAAGTCCTCTTGGTTCTCTGAAAGATGTCAGGAAAAGGGGTAAAGAAAAAACGCACACATCTGCTGCATGTTTTTAGCAAAGTCAGGCCACCTTGGCTGGCTGCAGTGTCCTCTCCTCCCAAATGACCTCTGAGGGTCCTTCTGGATCTTATATTCAAGGGTATAATAACAAAAACAGCAATAATCACAATAATACCAACTTGTCATTAAATCCTCCTGAGCTAGTACTGATCTTCCCATTCTGTAGACAAAGAAACTGAGCTTAGAAAGGAGAAGTCATTTGGTGCAGGGTCACCCAATGGATTAGAGACAAAGTCTGGAATAAACCTGAGTGCAGAGTCCAAACCACTTAACCCTTTACTACACCATCAGCCCTGCCTTCTGGACAGTGCTGAGATGATCTGGCCAAGGCTGGTCCTTTGCTGGCCTTTTGCTGATGAGAATTGACCCACCCTTTGCTCTGGTTTGGTGCACTGTAGCTTTAAGAAAATGTTTCCTCGCTTTCTGGAGGGCAGGCCTTCCTGCTTTTGTTTTTCTCCCAGTGCTGTTGGGTTCCCTTTCAGTCCTGAAAGCACATCTCACTTAAAGACTGCTGGAGATTTGCCTTCTTGACCCAGTCAGTATCCATCAGCACTTCCTGAGGCTTGCCAGCTTCCCCCTGACCAGTGTTCACGCAGACCTCTCCAGACGGACCAGCCAGGTCTTCCCCAGCATCAGGGAGAGGGAGAACAGCAGGGAAGATGTATCTGGGGTGGGTGGAAACAGGCATTCCATCTGGCAGGCAAGTGGGCCGGCAGAGCTCCTGGGCCAGGCTAAGGAGCGGCCAGAGGACTGAGCTCAGCTGGAGACGCGGGGAGCAGACAGTGCCCTGCCTCCCAAGCCGTTACCCCCTCAAAGTCCAGGCTGTGCCCAAAGTAAACCCAGCCACAGTCCCTGCTTCATGGATGGATAACAAGCAGAGGTCATGCTCCGCCCTGCAGCATGACGTCAGCAGGGCCTGGGCCACCCCCAGCTGGAGGAGGTTTATTTGTGAAAAAAAGGCCTTCTGATAACAAGCTTGTTGTTGACTTGAACCTTGCTGCATGCCCTGCTTCAGGACCCCCAGATCTGTGCTCTTCAAATCAAGGTAGGGGACCATCTCCAAGTCCAGGGGTAAGTGCGCAAAGTCCTCTTGGTTCTCTGAAAGATGTCAGGAAAAGGGGTAAAGAAAAAACGCACACATCTGCTGCATGTTTTTAGCAAAGTCAGGCCACCTTGGCTGGCTGCAGTGTCCTCTCCTCCCAAATGACCTCTGAGGGTCCTTCTGGATCTTATATTCAAGGGTATAATAACAAAAACAGCAATAATCACAATAATACCAACTTGTCATTAAATCCTCCTGAGCTAGTACTGATCTTCCCATTCTGTAGACAAAGAAACTGAGCTTAGAAAGGAGAAGTCATTTGGTGCAGGGTCACCCAATGGATTAGAGACAAAGTCTGGAATAAACCTGAGTGCAGAGTCCAACACACTTAACCCTTTTACTACACCATCAGCCCTGCCTTCTGGACAGTGCTGAGATGATCTGGCCAAGGCTGGTCCTTTGCTGGCCTTTTGCTGATGAGAATTGACCCACCCTTTGCTCTGGTTTGGTGCACTGTAGCTTTAAGAAAATGTTTCCTCGCTTTCTGCTGTAGTTTCTGAAGAAACTGGCTGAGCTGGCTCACAACCACCAGCACAAAGAACTCCGTGTGTATAAGTCAAGCAGGCTCTTGCCTAAGAAAACAGATGTGTGTGTGGAGGGGAGGGACCTGAGGGGTAATTAAGGCGATATCTTGGAGGGGGAAACGTGCCTTCTTCTTGGGGAAGATGGCGGGCCCATCTGTCAACAAGGCCTTCTTGACTCCCTGCTCTGGGCTGGCCACCATGGGGGGTACAGAAACGTGAAGAGCTCAGAGAGCCCTCCCAGGTCTGGATGCTCTGACATGAAGATACCCCAAGCCCTCCTTCCACCCCTGCTCTACCTCCCCCATACCCTGAAGCTTCAACTCTGTTAGGAGTGATAAGATTTATACATATGAAAGGGAAGAACAATGAGATGATTTGTGCCAAGTGTGTGGTCTATCTATGCATTAATAAGCATTTATTGAATCTTCTTGGGGCCAGACACTGAGCTAGGGAAAGGGGAAACAGAGATGAAAGGAACACAGGCTCCCCTCTGAACACAGGACCCGTGGAAGGACAGGCTCTTAACCAATTAGGGCGAGGATAGAGGAAAGAAACTGGGAGCTTCTTGGTGCCAAGTGCTGGGCTAAATAATTCTTGTGGATTTCCTGGTTTGCTCCTTACAACATTCAATGAGGTGGAGACTCTTTTTTTTTAAAGATTTATTTATTTATTTATTTTGGACTAGGGTTGGGTTGGGGAGGGAGGGGAGCGGGCGGGCCACTTCTATTGGTCTTTCATTTTCTCTATTTTCATCCGTCTTTGTTCTTTGGCTCCTGTGGACCTCCCATCGTGGTGGCCTCTGTTGTTGCAGAGCACCGGCTCTTGGCGCATGCGCGCGAGAGCTCCAGCTTGGTAATTGGACACATCGGTCCAGGTGCTCCACGGCACGTGGGATCTTCCCAGGCCAGGGATCGAACTGGCACCCCTTGCACTGCAAGGCGGTGTCCTTACCCACTGGACCACCAGGGAAGCCTGAGGTGGAGGCTCTTAACTGTTTCCCTCTTACATGTGAGGGCATTGGAGCTTAGCTAAGTACTTGGAAGATCCTGGAGTTTGTAAGAGGTAGAAGCAGGGTTTGGATCCAGAAAGGCCAAGGATCCTTCAAAGGCCAGGTCCTCTTGTGCTGGACTCTGGGGTATCAGGTGTGTGGGTGGTGGGGCTCTGAGAGTATAGGCTGGAGCCAGATGATGGAGAGCCTTAAGTGCCTTGAAATTTCACCCTGACTCTAGGGAGGGGTGCCTGTCAATCCGGAAGGAGATGAGCTGTGTGCTCATGGAACAGGTGCCTCATTGGAGGATGGTGGGCTTGAACTGGCTGCCTCTGGGTGAATATCACTGGAGAGAGAGGGAGGAGGGAGACATGGGGGGATTGGCAGGAGGAAGGAGGCTCCCTAGTGTGGCTGGAGAAGGTATATGTGAGGAGTTAAGAACAGGGAGTGCTAGAAGGGTGAGGCCTTGATTTTCAGCCCAGGGTTGGTCTCTGGGGCAGTCAGCACTGGCTGTGTGGACCGGGGTGGCCTCGGCAGGTGGGGTTCTGGGATGCTGTGGGCCCAGCGCAGAGTGGCTGTAGGGTGAGCAAAACAGACATGGCCCCTGGCCTCGATTCGCAGCCCAAGAGTCGAGACAGACATGAATCAAGCAACCACAAGCACCCCTGCGTGAGCGCAAACAACCTGGCAGCTGTTGAAATCCTAGAGGCCCTGGGGGAAATGTGGGAAGCAACCCTTGGCCTCATCTCTTGAGGATGGGTTGGAGAGTGAAGGAAAAACATTCTGGACAGAGAAAACAGCAAGAGCAAAGCCTCAGAGGCAAGAAGAAATACAGCAAATTGAAAGAAAAACTAAAAAGCCAGAGTGGTTGGTGCGCAGAGAGCTGATGGGGGCGGGAGGTAGGACCAGACGCCAAAACATCTGGGGGTTTTACTGGAGAACTTTTGGCAGACAGTGATGAGTTTTAAGTAGGGGCATGACATAAAAAAATCTGTGTTCTAGAAAGACCCTCTGGCTGCTGTAAGGAGAATGCCAGGCAGGGTAAATGTGGCTTTGAGAGACCTGTTATGACTCCCCACTAGGGGAGAGGTGGGGCGTCTGGATTGAGGTTGGACTGGTGGACTCAGGAGACCTGGACAGATTGTGCAGGCATCTGAAGGCAGACTGAGCAGGACATGGTGACAGACTGCGTTGAGGGGCAGTGACAAAGAGGAAGCACCAGGGGCTCCCAGATGTTCAACACAAAAGATAGGCAGGGTGCGGGGGCTGGTTATAGAGATGGGGCCTTGGGAGGGGAAGCAGGTTCCGCAGAAGACAATCATGAGGTGATTCTAGATGTGCTCTGTTGGTGTTGCCTTAGGGTCACACTGAGGGGTAGGCTCTGATTTTCTTTTACAGAATAGACCCTTGAGGCTAAGAACAACAACAAAATCCAGAGGGGCCCTGGGAGAAAAGGCAGTCAGCTTTTCAGCTGAGTAGCAGAAAGGCAAGCCAGCATTTGCCCTTTGGCTCTGCCAGGGAAGGTCAGAGAAAGGCCTCTCCAGGAATGGAGAGGCAGAAGAGGTGAGGGGAGAAGGAGCAGCTGGAGGAGTGAGCTTTGCCCGGGAGGAGGAAGGAGGGGTGTTCTCTGAAGGTGCATAGGAATATTCAAGGGGGACATTAAAAGTGAGACTAAGGACTTCCCCTGGTGGTCCAGTGGGTAAGGACACCGCCTTGCAGTGCAAGGGGCGCTAGTTCGATCCCTGGCCTGGGAAGATCCCACGTGCCTTGGAGCGCCTGGACCGATGTGTCCAATTACCGAGCCCGAGCTCTCGCGCGCATGCGCCCAGAGCCGGTGCTCTGCAACAACAGAGGCCGCCGCGATGGGAGGCCCACAGGAGCCAAAGAACAAAGACAGATGAAAATAGAGAAAGACCAATAGAAGTGGCCCACTCATCCCCCTCCCTCCCCACCCCCCCCCAAAAAGATAAATAAATAAATAAATAAAAATTTTAAAAAATGAGACTAAATAATTCTTATAGAGGATTCTTATATGGAGCTAAGCTTTTCTTTTTGTATCCATTGAGACTATCACAATTTTGAGCTTGACTCTTCATAGTAGCAGCTTGTAGGGGAAGAGGTCTGGCTTGAAAATCAGGAGATGTGGCTTCTGGTCTGCTCTGCTGTGAACTGGCTTTGGGACCCTGAGCCTCAGTTTCCCATATACAAGTTGAGTTGGAGGTGAATGTTGTATTATTTTCACGTGAAGAGGTTTGACAGCCTAGCTTCTTGCTAGTGGCCTGGTGCTTCAGATGCTTACTGTGTGGGACTGTATAAAGTAATTAATAACAGTGCTCATCCTGATAAATAATAGCCAAAGTGGCATCTCTGTGATCTCTCCTGAGCCCAGACCTTTGAATCCTGTGGAGGGACCACCATTCCCACTTTATAGATGAGAAAATTGAGACTCACTTTGCCAAGATCACACTTCCAGCATTGGGATTCCCCTACACCATGGCTCCACTGATTGGGGCAACACCTGGGTCACCTGCCATTCAGAGGAAAGTCACGCCTACTGCCTGAAACCTCTCTTTTGACCACAAGGCTAAAAGCAAGGACCAAACTGGGCTCAACAGACCAAGTCCAGTTTGGGATGAGCAGTCCCCACGAGGAGAGCACCCCAAGAGTGAGAGTCACTGTTGAGTCAGAGGGGAATAGTAGGGAGTGAGGTCAGAGACCAGGTCTCTGACATTCAGGAGCTGCTGAATGTCAAGTCAAGTAGTCTGAATGGCACCTTGTTGACATGGGGAGCCAGGGAGGCCTTGGGAGGAAGGGTCAGCAGAGCCGATGGGATGAGGCTAGAGTCCAGCAGGAAGGAGGGAAGAAAATATGCCCAGAGGGGATTTGTTGATGTGTCTGGATGGGGAGGGAACAGAAAGACTGGCCCATGAGAGGCTCTGGCCACTCTAGGTCCAAGGCTAAGCTGCCCATTTCTTGGAAAGGGATGGGGAATCTGAGCAGGCCAGCTCTGGCTCTGAGCCCATTCGGGAGATGGGTTAGGACCTGTCTGAGGGTGTTTGTCGCTGTGGGATTTTGTTGTCTGTTTACAAACTGATCTCCTGCCTTTGGCTGTAGCTGGAAGTTTATGATGCTCTTAACCTGCAGTTGGCTGTGGCTCTCAGTTTTGCTGCCTCTGGGGTGACCAGTGGGTCACCTGGCCTCTGACCTCTTTCTGCCACCAGGCCTCAGTTTCAAGGATGCTGCTGGCCTCGCTGACTCTGCAGGGCCTGAGGTCCCTCAGACCTTGGGGGAGGCTTGTCCCAGGCTCAGAGTTCCTGGAGCGCCTAGCTGCCATCCCAGTGTGTGTCCCACCACCAGCCTCACTTGCTCAGGAGTCAAAACTGTGCATCACTGAGGCCCATTGAATGCTCTTCCAGTCTGGGGAGATCGGCCGCTGAGCTGCAGGCCCTGACCCCAATCTCGTGGCTAGTTACTAAGCCAGAACCAGAGTCGGGAGATCCTCCTGTTGCTGCTCAGGGTGGAGGGACCCTCCAGGGCTGTGCCGGAAAGAGGCCACACATTGTGTTCCCATTCTGGCCTCGACATCCCCACTGTGGAACGCTGAGCAGGTCCTTCCCGTGGTGGTGATGGGAGGCAGGTAAGGAGAGGTGGACTGGATGATGTTTACATTCTTTTCAGTGCAGAGCCTTTGAGACATTGAACCAAGTCCTTTGTCCTGCAAACATCCCTTGACCCTTCTGTGGGGCCGCCTGTGGGGCTGGAGCCACTGGGGCAGACCCACGCTCCGGGCCAGCATGACCTCTGCGAAGGCCTGGCGCCCAGCGTCCAGTCACTGAACACAGAGAGGAGACCCAGCCACCAGGGTTAGCAAAGGGAACTCTAAATAATGTCACAGAGACCCTCTGGCTCCCCATGCTGATCTCCTCTCCTTCCTCTGTCCCCTCTCCCAAGCCTTGTTCGCATCCCACCTCCACCATCTGGGACGTAAAACCACACTCTTCAGCCCTGCTGCCCCGGGTGCTTTCTCCTAGTCTCCTGGTCCTCCCACCCCTTCTTTCCTGGCCTCCTCTGCTTTCTCTGGTTTCCTCGGCCAGCTCTGGCTCTGAGCCCATTCGGGAGATGGGTTAGGACCTGTCTGAGGGTGTTTGTCGCTGTGGGATTTTGTTGTCTGTTTACAAACTGATCTCCTGCCTTTGGCTGTAGCTGGAAGTTTATGATGCTCTTAACCTGCAGTTGGCTGTGGCTCTCAGTTTTGCTGCCTCTGGGGTGACCAGTGGGTCACCTGGCCTCTGACCTCTTTCTGCCACCAGGCCTCAGTTTCAAGGATGCTGCTGGCCTCGCTGACTCTGCAGGGCCTGAGGTCCCTCAGACCTTGGGGGAGGCTTGTCCCAGGCTCAGAGTTCCTGGAGCGCCTAGCTGCCATCCCAGTGTGTGTCCCACCACCAGCCTCACTTGCTCAGGAGTCAAAACTGTGCATCACTGAGGCCCATTGAATGCTCTTCCAGTCTGGGGAGATCGGCCGCTGAGCTGCAGGCCCTGACCCCAATCTCGTGGCTAGTTACTAAGCCAGAACCAGAGTCGGGAGATCCTCCTGTTGCTGCTCAGGGTGGAGGGACCCTCCAGGGCTGTGCCGGAAAGAGGCCACACATTGTGTTCCCATTCTGGCCTCGACATCCCCACTGTGGAACGCTGAGCAGGTCCTTCCCGTGGTGGTGATGGGAGGCAGGTAAGGAGAGGTGGACTGGATGATGTTTACATTCTTTTCAGTGCAGAGCCTTTGAGACATTGAACCAAGTCCTTTGTCCTGCAAACATCCCTTGACCCTTCTGTGGGGCCGCCTGTGGGGCTGGAGCCACTGGGGCAGACCCACGCTCCGGGCCAGCATGACCTCTGCGAAAGGCCTGGCGCCCAGCGTCCAGTCACTGAACACAGAGAGGAGACCCAGCCACCAGGGTTAGCAAAGGGAACTCTAAATAATGTCACAGAGACCCTCTGGCTCCCCATGCTGATCTCCTCTCCTTCCTCTGTCCCCTCTCCCAAGCCTTGTTCGCATCCCACCTCCACCATCTGGGACGTAAAACCACACTCTTCAGCCCTGCTGCCCCGGGTGCTTTCTCCTAGTCTCCTGGTCCTCCCACCCCTTCTTTCCTGGCCTCCTCTGCTTTCTCTTCACCACGGTTCAGTATCTCCTTGGGCGCTCTGGCCGGGAGGGGAGAGACCAAGGTTTCAGGGCAGAGGCAGGCCCCACGCAATGGTACGAGGAGTCCAGAGCAGATGCTGTCTGAGTGACCCCTGGGCAAGGAGCAGGGGCTGTGTATCTGGGGACAGAAGATTGGGGCCTCTTGTCTTCCTCCAGTGCATGTGTCCCCAAGCCCAGACCCACTGAGGCCTCCCCAGACCAGTGTGCGATGAGAGGCCAGCCAGCAGAGCCCAAGCTTGCTTCCCACACAGGGGAAAGCCGAGACTGCAGGATTCACGGACTCGAAAACCCACCGGACCAGAAACATCTTCAAGTGTGCCCTTCCCCTACGTTATAGATGGAGGAATCGAAGCCCAGAAAGGAGAGGGGTGGGTCCTAGTTGAAGTTTACAGCCAATCCTTCTGACATCCAGGCAAGATTTCCCTTCACTGAATGCTGTCCCAGCGGCATCAACTATTAGTAGTAGGATAATCAGTATTGTTATTCTATTATTGTTACTATGCTTACGTGGCGACACTCCTTTTGGTCAGACACTCATTTAATCCTCCTTACAGCCATCAAGTGCAACAGACAGTCTTACTCCCATTTCACAGACGAGGAGCCCAGGAGGCTTGGCGATGTGAAATGACTCATCTGCAGTGCCCCAGTCAGTAGGTGGCCATGTGGGCAGGGGGTCCCAGAGCATGGAGTCCCAGTGCCTGTGGTCCAACTCCAGTTCTCTGCTGACTGGCTGTGTGGCGCTGGGTCACTTGCCCTCTCTCGAGGTTTAGCTTCCTTTCTCGTAGATTCGAGCTGCCTGCTCCTACCAGGGATGTGGCTATGAACAGACCTGGCCATGCTGCTAATGCCCTGGTCCAGCACTGGCTGTGAGACCTCAGCCAGTCCTTCATACAGGGAACTTCGAGGCCTCATCCAGGGATGGGGAAAGCAACATTTGCTTTGCAGGCTTAGGGCGAGGGTTACAGTAGAGTAACTGGCAAAATCTGGTGTTCAGGAAGTCACTATATATCTGAAGTCGCCTCATTTCTAAAGTGAACAGAGCCCCGTCACTGTGTTGGGCATGCAGGTTTCTTCCAGTGAGCCGCCATATTGTAAATAGGCCTGCTGTGGACATGTTTTTTACTCTCTTGGATGATTTCCTATGAGTAAAGTCCTGGGGGTTGAGTGTTGAGTGGGTCAACGGGCAAGGCATTTATGCCTGTTAGCAGCTTTGTTATGAGCAGAGCTCTGGCATCAGACGGACTTGGGTGTGATCCGGGGGCCCTTTCTTAGTGCGTGGCCCTGGGCGAGTGACTCACCTTTTGTGCAGAAGTGCCTCCCAGCTCATGAGGCCAGCCAGCAGAGCCCAAGCTTGCTTCCCACACAGGGGAAAGCCGAGACTGCAGGATTCACGGACTCGAAAACCCACCGGACCAGAAACATCTTCAAGTGTGCCCTTCCCCTACGTTATAGATGGAGGAATCGAAGCCCAGAAAGGAGAGGGGTGGGTCCTAGTTGAAGTTTACAGCCAATCCTTCTGACATCCAGGCAAGATTTCCCTTCACTGAATGCTGTCCCAGCGGCATCAACTATTAGTAGTAGGATAATCAGTATTGTTATTCTATTATTGTTACTATGCTTACGTGGCGACACTCCTTTTGGTCAGACACTCATTTAATCCTCCTTACAGCCATCAAGTGCAACAGACAGTCTTACTCCCATTTCACAGACGAGGAGCCCAGGAGGCTTGGCGATGTGAAATGACTCATCTGCAGTGCCCCAGTCAGTAGGTGGCCATGTGGGCAGGGGGTCCCAGAGCATGGAGTCCCAGTGCCTGTGGTCCAACTCCAGTTCTCTGCTGACTGGCTGTGTGGCGCTGGGTCACTTGCCCTCTCTCGAGGTTTAGCTTCCTTTCTCGTAGATTCGAGCTGCCTGCTCCTACCAGGGATGTGGCTATGAACAGACCTGGCCATGCTGCTAATGCCCTGGTCCAGCACTGGCTGTGAGACCTCAGCCAGTCCTTCATACAGGGAACTTCGAGGCCTCATCCAGGGATGGGGAAAGCAACATTTGCTTTGCAGGCTTAGGGCGAGGGTTACAGTAGAGTAACTGGCAAAATCTGGTGTTCAGGAAGTCACTATATATCTGAAGTCGCCTCATTTCTAAAGTGAACAGAGCCCCGTCACTGTGTTGGGCATGCAGGTTTCTTCCAGTGAGCCGCCATATTGTAAATAGGCCTGCTGTGGACATGTTTTTTACTCTCTTGGATGATTTCCTATGAGTAAAGTCCTGGGGGTTGAGTGTTGAGTGGGTCAAAGGGCAAGGCATTTATGCCTGTTAGCAGCTTTTTGTTATGAGCAGAGCTCTGGCATCAGACGGACTTGGGTGTGAATGCCCAGGGGGAGCCCTTTCTTAGTGCGTGGCCCTGGGCGAGTGACTTCACCTCCGCAGCCTCAGCTCTCTTATCTGTACATCAGGGATGATAAGATTGCCTGTCTCAAGGGATGACTTCCTGACTTGCAGAATGTGCTCATAAACCTCACCTTCTACTGCGCTACTGACTGGCTCTGATCACTTGTTCCCCAGTTAATCAATAGGACAACCAGGGCTGGGGGAGGCGACCAGCTGCCAGCCCAAGATGACACTGTGCACAGCTGGTGGCCCAGAGGCATTTCAGAGTTTCCTTCAGTCCCTCCTCTGGGAGAGTCTCCGAGACTCAAGCCGGGGCTGGAGCTGAGAAGTGGTGAAGCTATGGTGGCCTAAGACCCTATGCAAATGGCAGGAGGTGGGCATACGGGAAAAAGAAGGGGTCACTTGGAGTTCTATGTGACTTCCCATGTCCTAAACCATGCCTGTTCACTCTGTGCCATTTCCTTTCCTACCTCCATGCTTCTGCCGGGAGTTTGCTCCACTCGGAACGGTCTGTGGTGGGTAGAGTCCCCTTCATCTCTTTCTCTATAGGGTACCACACTCCTCAAGGCATGTTGACTAGGTAGAATGAACTTGGGCATTTCAGAGCTGCTCTGGACCACATCATTTTTTGTAATGAAGAAATGGAAGCCCCGAAGAGAGACGATACTTTGCCCAAGGCCGCACAGCCCACCCATCCATCTGTTTCTTACAGGCCTACTAAGCCTCAGTGCAGGCCAAGAGCTTGGCCAGGAAGGATGGAGGTGTGGCAGAAGGAACACAGGTTTGGGGATCAAAAGACTCAGGTTTAAGTCCCTTGTCTCTCATTCTTTCGCTTGGCCCCTTGGCTTGTTATGGCCCCTCTGTGGCCCCTCTCTGGGCCTCTTCCCCACCTGTAAGGTGGAGGTGAGAACTAGTTCTTGAAGTTTGCCATGAGCAAGGGGTGGATACACTATGCCAGTGTGTGGCACACGTGAAGATGGTGGCCTGGGGGGGATGGGGGCGGGGCTTCTGGGAGACAAGAGCCCAGGTCTGGGCCAAGCCCTAGCTCCTCTGCTTTCCAGCTGTGTGACCTTGGCCAAGTGACCTCTCCTTTCTGAGCACGCGTTCCTCCCCTGTGAACTGTCACTTCCTTAGAGAGGCCTTCCCTGACCCCTTCCTCCCCAGCCTCCTCCCAGTAGCCCCTTCACTTCCTCCACATTACTGATCACAAGTTGCAGCTACCCTGTTTGTTTCTTTTCTGTTGCCCATCTCCCCTTTCCAGAACATAAGGTCCATGAGAGCAGGCGGGGGTCTTTGTCAGGAGTTGGGTTGGCTGCTACATCTTTGGAATCTAGCACAGCTCTGGCACACAGTAGGCAAATAAATAATACACCTGTCCAGTAAATAAATACCTGTCCAATGAATGGAGGGATGACTAATTTCATTCAATGGAGTTAGTCATCCCAGCCTCCCAAGAGGGGTTAGAGATGAAAGGAGACTAGATGTGGAATGTACCCAGCCAGCACCTAGTAGGGTCAGTCTGTGAGGATGGATGGAGCTGCCATTATCAAACCGAAGATAAACTTGGCAGCCACCTACCAGGGAGTTGGGGCTCGGTGAAAGGCAGGGCAGCTCAGCAGCTCTCACAGTGTGGCTTCCACTTCCTGGCTTCAGCTAGGCCCTCTAATTGCTCTCGTCTCCTTGGCAGCCTCGGCAGCTGTCTAATGAGTTTGCACCCAACTGGCCCCTGCCCATCTGCAGGCAGACAAAGGCCCTCTGTCCCTGGGATCTGCCTCCTGCCCGCCCACTGCATCCCTCACAAACCGAAGTCCTGGCTGCCAAGTTCCATGTCTGTGGTGCAGGAGCCCAAGACCCCTATAAGGACTGGGGCACAGAGCAGAGTGGACGGAGCATCTGTCAGTGGGGTTGGGGGGCTCTGGGTCCAAGTCCAGCTCTGTCCCAGCTGCTGGGTGATGTGGGAAGCCATGGGATGTCACAAGCAAGAACACAGCATTTGAAGCCAGACCACCTGGGTAGGAATCCCATCTTCACCACCCACCAGCTGTGTGACCCTAGGAAAGTCGCGTACGCCTTTAATCCTCATCCTCAGAGCAGGAAGAGATGACATGAGTGAATGGGGATAGGTTCTCAGAACAGCTCCTAGCAGGGCTGAAGAGCTACTTGCCTTATCGAGAACCGCCTTTTGATCCAGCCTCCTCACATCCTCAGTCCTCCCACCTGTAAAAGCAGAGCTGCTCAACCTCGGCATTGGGCTTCCCTGATGGCTCCCCAATAAAGAATCCACCTCTAATACAGGAAACCCAGGTTTGATCTCTGGGTCGAGAAGATCCCCTGCAGGAGGGCATGGCAACCCACTCCAGTATTCTTGCTTGGAGAATCCCCATGGGTAGAGGAGCCTGGCGGTCTACAGTCCATAGGGTTGCAGAGAGTTGGACATGACTGAAGCAACTGAGCACACACACACACACACACACACACACACACACACACACACACAATCTCGGTACTATTGACCTTTCAGACCAGATCATTCTTTGTCATGAAGAGCTGTCCTGTGACTGTAGGATGCTCAGCATCTTTGACTTGGTGGCCTCCCCAACTCAATTGGGAGGGTTCCTGTAAAACTCTGAAAGTTCCTGATTTGCTTCAGGAACCCCAGGGTCTCCTCGATGATCTGAGCTGTTGTAAAACGATCCTGACTTACAAACACCCAATTGTAGCTGTTCCCCACAAAGTAACCTCCTTAGTTTGGATGTCCCCAAAGCCTCAAGCTGCTGGTGGTGAGTATTAGGGCTGGTAGGATGGTGAGACTTCCTCGTGGAGAGAAGCCAGAGGATAAATTATGCAGCAGTTGTAACAGGACACAGCCCTGCTGTTCCCCACAGACTCCTGTCATCCTTCTGGAACACACAGCGCTGCCAGCCCATAGTCCTTGTGCCCTGCTCTGCTTACATCCTGCTGTATCTCCATCCCTGGCTCTGCCAACAACCCCTCAACTCCACCAGCCAGACCCTCCATTCCCCACGGTCCCACCTCCACCCTGCCCCCGCCCCAGACTTCTGCATCCATAGAAGCCATGGTGTCTTGGCTGGTACCGGCCCTCCTGCCATGGGTGCCCTTTCTCCACTAGGCCCAGCTCTGCGGCCCCTCTTCCCGCGGCTCTCCCGGACCCCTCCATCAAGCTCTGCCCTGCAGAGCCAACCCTGAGCTCACTGCTCTGCTGGAACACATGTCTGCCCAGCATGGCATCGGGTTTATTTATGAGAGTGTCTGTCTGCCCCTGGTCCCGGGAGCCCTGGGGCAGGGCCCTGTCTGGTTCACGGCCCAGTGCAAAGGCTGGCCAGCATTGGGAGCATGTGCTGAGCGGTGCTGACGGCAGCTGGCTCTGGGAGGAGGCATCGGGAGGGCTGGCTGGCACGGAGTTCAGGCCTAGGAGTGGCGGGGGCTGGCTGCTGCCAGGGCTGCTGGAGAAGGCTGGGAACCCTCCTGGCTCTCACTCCTTCATGGGCTCGCTCTCCTCCTCCCCCGCAACTCAACCCAAATCACTGACTCATTCACTCCGTAGCTTCTTCCCTCACTCATTCATGCATCCCTCACTAATGGGAAGCTCATCCATTCATTTATCCACTCACTCCTTTATCCATCCAACAGACAGTTCCTGAGCTCTTCCCTTTGTAGAAACCCTGGAGGCAGAGGCCTGGCCCCCAGCCCGTCTCTAAAGTTTCTCTTGAGCGGTGGAGGTGACGGAAGAGTGGAGGGCAAGGCCATATAAACACATGACTGCAGCACAGAGTAAGAGGGGCCATGATCATGCAATAGGCAACATGCCCACAAAGGGTTCTGAGCTGGCTTCCCAGAGGAGGTGACATTTGAACTGGGCCTAAGCAATTAAGAAATGCCAAGTAAGGGCTGGCGAGGCTGGGCTTAGAGCTTGGGGAGGGGGAAGGGGAGAGACGACAAAGCAGGAGAAGAAACACTCTCTGCAGGACTTGGAGACTGCTGTGCTAGGTGACCGACAAGGCAGAGGGAGGCACAAGAATCGTGTTCAACCCCCACCCTTCATTGCAGATACACGAAATCCACAAATACATGGCCAGTGTTCAAAGAACCCCCCAGGGGCTGGGGATGTAAGAACAACACAGATACTGCCCTCAAAGAGCTTACGACGTTCCAGTGACAGAAACGGATGACTGGAAATGCAAATCGAGGGAGCAATGCTAGCTGGTGGTAGGACAGGGAGCAAGGGTTGCTCGTTAACTCCTGTGCACACGACCTCCCTGAGGAGGTGACACTTGTGAGCCATGCCACGTTGGGTGAGAGTGTCTGTAGAGACCACTGCTGGGAACTTGACCTGCTGGTTGGGGAAGCGACTGGCATCCATTCAACATCACGTCCCCAGCTGGCATCAGGCTGAGCTGCTGTGTAACCTATGGCAGCCACTGTGGCGTCATCTGGGCGTCCGTCCACCCACTGTCCTGCAGCAGGGATGCACCTTTGTTTCTGAACCCGATGCCCAGCCCAGGGCCTGGCACATGAGGTTCCTTGGGGATCAGGAAGCCACACAGGGATCAGACTGGGGCAAGAGACTCCTAGGTAGCTGCTCCCATCCAGGTAGAGGTCAGGGTGGATGAGGAGGTTTGGGTTATTTGAGGGCTCTTGGGCACTCATACGGAAAAGAGTGTCTTCCAACGAGTGCCCAGCCCTTCATGGAGGAGGTGAGCATGGGGGAAATCCAGACTTGGGCAGGGGTGGCAGGAGAGTGTGGAGGTCCCCTATAATAGCCTATCCGAGAGTTGAGATTCTAGAATTGGGACCCACATTGAGACTTTTCCTGATCCTGGAGCCAGAGGCTGTAGAGAGGGACTGAGTCCAGGGCCCAAGCACAGGGACAGGATCCAGGGAAGAGAGGGTAGTGAACAGTGGTGAGCAGACGCTGGACAACTCTCTCTTCTCCAGTTCTTTCATCTTTTTTCCTCCTCTCCGCAGGCTTTGAGCCTGGAGCCCAGCCTCTCCTGCCCTTACTGGTGGATGTGGGTCAGCCTCTGCGGTTTCACCTGGCTGGGACAGGGACTCTTTCCACTCATCCTGAGGCTCCCAGCTTCACCAGCCTGGGGGAATGCCAGAGACAGGCCTGTTGAGCTTGGGCACTGCATTAGGACTAAGCCAAGAAGAGGACCCTTAGGGAGTGAGGGGGACTCTGGGGCAGAGCAGGGGGCTCTTGAGGCACTGGGGTCTAGGCTATGGTCTCTGGTCCCCAGAGCCTGGAGACCCCTATAGAGATACTGAAGGTCCTCATCTCTGCCCAAGGAGGAGGTATCACCTTTCTTGCAGGAGCCTGAGCCCTGGCTGGGCGTTTGCAAGGAGGACCTTCAGACTTCAGATAGGTAATGGGCGCTTCCTGCCTCGGGACTCTGGGATGGAAGGGAGGGAGGGGCCAAGCTTGGCCAACTCAGAGCGGCAGCCCCTCTCCTGACCCCAGGAGACACCGAAGTCCTGTCGACCACCATGTGGCAAAGATTTGGTGAGGGTTTCCTGTGCTGGGAAACATTCGCTCAGCTAGATCAGGCCAGTGTAAGTTGTCAAAACCAAAAATATAATTTTAAAGAAATATTGTTACTACCCTTCTGAAGTCATTACTTTGTGCCGCAAATAAACTTTCTGTAAGATTGACAGTTGAGCCATAACAGGCACCTGGGGAATTCTGGATGCCTCAGATGATTTTTTTAATCCTCAGGATTTTAAATTACAAATGTAACATATGTTTACTCTAAAAATTCAAACATTACAGTGACACCAGCTGAGAAAGGGAGACCCACATCTCCCAAGTGCTCTTCAGCTACCCCTGCTAACAGTTTAGAAGTTCTTCCCCCAGATTTTTATGGGAATGTTAGGGTAATGAGGATAAACTCTTTGAAATACAGTAGTGTGTATTTTTTCTTATGCTTCCTTATGTGAGATTTTCCTCCTATTGAGCCAGAGGCATCCATTTGCCCCAGGGAGGATTAAAATGCTAGAACAGTAATGCAAGAGGAATAAAGAACAATGCTTAGTTTGCTTTTGATTCCCCAAATAGGGTCTCAAAGCCCACAAGACAGTAGTCTTCAAAACTGGCTTCAGTAAGTGATATATCAGTGATATATTGGTAAGACGCTCTTGGCTGCAGGTAACAGTAAGAATGACTGCAGCCGTGAAATTAGAAGACACTTGGTCCTTGGAAGAAGAGTTGTGACAAACCTAGACATTGTATAAAAAAGCAGAGACATCACTTTGCCAGCAAAGGCCCATATTATTGTTCAGTCGCTCAGTTGTGTTTGACTCTTTGTGACCTCAGGAACTGCAGCACAACAGGCTTTCCTGTCCTCCACTATGGTCCTGAGTTTGCTCAAGCCCATGTCCACTGAGTCAGTGATGCCATTGAACCATCTCATCCTCTGTCAGCCCCTTCTCCTCCTACCCTCAATCTTTTCCAGCATCATGAGAGTTGGACCACAAAGAAGGCTGAGAACTGAAGAACTGAGGCTTTCGAATTGTGGTGCTGGAGAAGACTCTTGAGAGTCCCTTGGGCAGAAAGATCAAACCAGTCAATCCTAAAGGAAATTAACCCTGAATATTCACTGGAAGGACTGATCCTAAAGCCGATGCTCCACTACTTTGACCAGCTGAGGCAAAGAACCGACTCATTGGGAAAGACCCTGGTGCTGGGAAGTTTGAGGGCAAGAGGAGAAAGGGGTGACAGAGGATGACATCACAGACTCAGTGGACATGAGTCTGAGCAAGCTCTGGGAGACAGTGAAGGATGGAAAGCCTGGTATGCAGCAGTCCATGGGATCGCAAAGAGTCAAACACGACTGAGTGACTGAACAGCAATAGTAAGTCTAACATACACCAGCTTCAACAATGAGATATATTGGCTCAGGCAACCCAGTTCCAAAGATAGAGTGGACTTCAGGGCTGGCTTAATTCAACAGCTTTGGCCCAGCACTCTGCAGTGTCTTGACTGTGCTTTCCTCTGTCTTGTGGCTTCATCCATGGGTTGGCTTCCCTCAGAATTGCCATACATTCACCACCAGGACACTGAGGGGGAGGGACAGCATGTTCCTTCTGGTGGATACTTCTATCAGCAAGGAAATAACATTTTCAGAGGCTCCCAGGACATTTCCCCTTGCATCTTGACTGATGTCACGTGCCTGTTCCTGTGACTAGAGGTGTGCCTTGCCCTGGTGCTCAGGCCAGGGTCTCTGGACCAAGTGGGCTGAGATTCCACGACTCCAGTTAGAGCTGCTCCCAGAGCTGAGGCTGAGGTTAGCCTCACCTGAAGCCTGTAAATGGTATGAGGGTGTGACGGACTCCTGAATGAAAACTGGGGTATTTTTAAGAGCAAGGAAACAGAAGGTGGGTAGAGCATGAGCAGCACCCAGAATAAGAGAGAGGAAGCAGAGTTCTCTGCCCCCAGAACTTCCTTGCAGACGTCAAGAGCAAATGTAGAAGACTGAGTATCGAGTTTTACACTAAGGCACAGGTAGAAAGACTTGATAGTGAATGTAGGGAGAAATGCCTGTCCAGCTTGGGTGGATATGGGCAGTGTTTCCATTCCTCAGATGAGCCACTGGGCAGTTGGAAAAACAGATCTGGAGGAGGGAAGAGTGACGTGAAGAGGCTGCCTAAGGGACCTGTGCCCCACCCTTCCTCTGAGCCTAATCTGGGAGAGGTTGTGGAAAAGTTAGAAGTCCCAGAGGAGGCCTTCTGCCCTCTTCTAGAACTCTGTAGGATGCTGTCCGGAAGGTTGTTTGGTCCATATCCGCAGTAGAGTGGAGTAGAAAGGATGACGTGTGAGTTTCTTGGGCTGCTGCAAGTGATTTACAACAAGGGAAATTTATTCTTTCACAGTTCTGGAGGCCGGAAGTCTGAAATAACAGTATTGGCAGGGTTGTGCTCCCTCCAAAGGCTCTAGGGGACAGTCTGTTCCTTGCTTCTCTGGCTTCTGGTGGCTGTCGGAATTTGGTGTGGCCCCAGCACTCCTTTGCCTCTGTCTTCACGTGTCCTCCTCTGAGTCCCCTCTTCTGTGTCACATCTCCCTCGGACTTTCTCTTGGCACTTGCCATCGGGTCTAGAGCCCACGTAGATAATTCATGATGATCTCGTCTTGAGACCTATCTTAATTATATCTGCAGAGACCCTTTTGTCAAGTCACATCCACAAGTTTCAGGGTTTAGGATGTGGCCATATCTCTTGAGGGGTCAGCGTTCAATCCACTGCAGCGTGTTCAGCTAGAGAGAAGACCGGAACAGTGCCCTCTAGTCTCACACTTGTCTTCTGTGTGATGTGGAGGGGATGCTTTGGTTTCCCAGCATCCCAACGTGGGGGGGGGGGGGTGGGGGGACACAGAAGGCCACAGAGAGTTCTGGTGGGTCACATACCAGTCAGGACCCTGGACAGGGTTACAATGTCCACGAAGTACCAGCCAGACTGAAGGGATCCTGATCACCTCCCTGCTCTTCTGGAGCTTCTACAGTCTTTGCCAGGTTAAAATCAGCCCCGGACTCTACCTGCTGCACAGGTGATGGCAGCTGGGATGAAAACTGATTCTCAGAGCCAACAGGATGCAACATTTCTACAAGAGAGATGTGAGGCCCAGGAGGGCCCTTCTCTGATGCACTGAAGACACCTAAGCTTCTAGTTCTTAGACCTCCCCAAGCTTCTGACTCATAGACCACCCCCAAGCTTCTAATTCTTTCCTTCTTGGAAAATAGCTTGTGAAGGGGAAATAGCTCTGATAGGGAGCTACAGTTTGCATGGGTTAAATTCTCCAATTAGAGTTAGTTACTGTTAATTGCAAATAGTTTATTTTTCTTTCCATTTCTGCCTCCCACTGCCCCCACTCCTCACCTAATCATGTAAATGAATAAACGACAGGCCTCTTGTGAGTTATAGGACTGCCAGGTATTATTTTTTAAACGATATATGTTATACACATTATTCTGCAAAACTGCTGTTTTTAAAAATGCTGCTTTATTAAAGTGTGATTGCACAAAGTATATTTAACACTTCATACATTAGACATATTTTTATGGTGGCATATTTTAGAGCTTTTTTTGCCTAGTTAAGGTCCCACTCCTTTGCCTCTGTCTTCACGTGTCCTCCTCTGAGTCCCTCTTCTGTGTCACATCTCCTCTGACTTTCTCTTGGCACTTGCCATCGGGTCTAGAGCCCACGTAGATAATTCATGATGATCTCGTCTTGAGACCTATCTTAATTATATCTGCAGAGACCCTTTTGTCAAGTCACATCCACAAGTTTCAGGGTTTAGGATGTGGCCATATCTCTTGAGGGGTCAGCGTTCAATCCACTGCAGCGTGTTCAGCTAGAGAGAAGACCGGAACAGTGCCCTCTAGTCTCACACTTGTCTTCTGTGTGATGTGGAAGGGATGCTTTGGTTTCCCAGCATCCCAACGTGGTGGGGTGGGGGTGGGGGGACACAGAAGGCCACAGAGAGTTCTGGTGGGTCACATACCAGTCAGGACCCTGGACAGGGTTACAATGTCCACGAAGTACCAGCCAGACTGAAGGGATCCTGATCACCTCCCTGCTCTTCTGGAGCTTCTACAGTCTTTGCCAGGTTAAAATCAGCCCCGGACTCTACCTGCTGCACAGGTGATGGCAGCTGGGATGAAAACTGATTCTCAGAGCCAACAGGATGCAACATTTCTACAAGAGAGATGTGAGGCCCAGGAGGGCCCTTCTCTGATGCACTGAAGACACCTAAGCTTCTAGTTCTTAGACCTCCCCAAGCTTCTGACTCATAGACCACCCCCAAGCTTCTAATTCTTTCCTTCTTGGAAAATAGCTTGTGAAGGGGAAATAGCTCTGATAGGGAGCTACAGTTTGCATGGGTTAAATTCTCCAATTAGAGTTAGTTACTGTTAATTGCAAATAGTTTATTTTTCTTTCCATTTCTGCCCTCCCCACTGCCCCCACTCCTCACCTAATCATGTAAATGAATAAACGACAGGCCTCTTGTGAGTTATAGGACTGCCAGGTATTATTTTTTAAACGATATATGTTATACACATTATTCTGCAAAACTGCTGTTTTTAAAAATGCTGCTTTATTAAAGTGTGATTGCACAAAGTATATTTAACACTTCATACATTAGACATATTTTTATGGTGGCATATTTTAGAGTCACCTTACTTCTTTTTAAATCCATGTATTATAATTTATTTAACCAAGCCCCTATGGTTAAATACATTTTGGTGAATTGTTGAGCTTCACTGAAGAAAACAAATCAAGATGAGCCATGTGCAATAGTGCCCATTCAGGCTGGCATTGCAAACATGCAATATTTTTTTTCCTTTCTTCTAAATCTATATAACTCTGATCCCCATGTTTCAATAAATAAAAATGTAATTAATTCTGACCATTTCTCAGAAAACTGCACCTTCCAGAGTGCTCTGGAAAGTCAGGTAGAGTGCAGCTTGCCAGGACAGAGCCCTTCCAGAGGGAACAGCATGCTGGACTCTTGAAGGTAAACTTCAGGCAGTGTTTGCTCTGCTTGGCATCCAACAGTTGTCGCTTAGAAAAGAAGGATAACAGATCAGGGATCTTTGTCTCATTGCAATATTCTATTTGAAAAGGCCCTTTTCCAAAAAACTTCCTGCACATCTGAGATGTGACAGTGAAGAAAAGGCTTGGTTGTGTTCTCACCCACTATTTTCACTAGATCCTTCCAGTCTGCATGGGCAGAAACAAACCTTGATGAAACATAAGCACAGCAGGAAATGTGTTGCCTCATGCAAATGAGAAACTCAGGAACTTCAGGCATGCTGCGTCCAGTTGCTTAACAAACACTCTGAAGAATCTCTCTCTCCATCTCTCAGCTAAGCCTGCTATTATTTTTTTCTGGGAAGATTCTTCTCCACCTTGCAAGTTGTCCACCACCTGTTACCATCTCTTCTTTACAGCTCAGGATCTCAGCAGATGAGAGAGTTTCCAGAAATCTCTAGTAAAAGTCTCAGAGGAGACACCTATTGGCCTGACTTTGGTCGTGTGTTTATCCTTGAGCCAATCATGGCCCCTGGGGGCGAGGACTCTGGCTGGCCAGGCATGGCTCAGGAGCCCCTGCCTGGGTGAGGGAGGCTGCCCCAGCTGTGCCACAGGAGAGAGCAGGATTAGTAGGGGAGACACAGCTTGGCAGAGAACGTTGGACTGACAAGCATGTTCACGAGCTGGCCCTGTCGGGTTACACGCTGTAGACAAGATGCCTGTTATTTGGATACAGAACTGGAGGCACAAAGTATATTTAACACTTCATACATTAGACATATTTTTATGGTGGCATATTTTAGAGTCACATTACTTCTTTTTAAATCCATGTATTATAATTTTTTTAACCAATCCCCTATGGTTAAATACATTTGGGAATTGTTGAGCTTCACTGAAGAAAACAAATCAAGATGAGCCATGTGCAATAGTGCCCATTCAGGCTGGCATTGCAAACATGCAATATTTTTTTTCCTTTCTTCTAAATCTATATAACTCTGATCCCCATGTTTCAATAAATAAAAATGTAATTAATTCTGACCATTTCTCAGAAAACTGCACCTTCCAGAGTGCTCTGGAAAGTCAGGTAGAGTGCAGCTTGCCAGGACAGAGCCCTTCCAGAGGGAACAGCATGCTGGACTCTTGAAGGTAAACTTCAGGCAGTGTTTGCTCTGCTTGGCATCCAACAGTTGTCGCTTAGAAAAGAAGGATAACAGATCAGGGATCTTTGTCTCATTGCAATATTCTATTTGAAAAGGCCCTTTTCCAAAAAACTTCCTGCACATCTGAGATGTGACAGTGAAGAAAAGGCTTGGTTGTGTTCTCACCCACTATTTTCACTAGATCCTTCCAGTCTGCATGGGCAGAAACAAACCTTGATGAAACATAAGCACAGCAGGAAATGTGTTGCCTCATGCAAATGAGAAACTCAGGAACTTCAGGCATGCTGCGTCCAGTTGCTTAACAAACACTCTGAAGAATCTCTCTCTCCATCTCTCAGCTAAGCCTGCTATTATTTTTTTCTGGGAAGATTCTTCTCCACCTTGCAAGTTGTCCACCACCTGTTACCATCTCTTCTTTACAGCTCAGGATCTCAGCAGATGAGAGAGTTTCCAGAAATCTCTAGTAAAAGTCTCAGAGGAGACACCTATTGGCCTGACTTTGGTCGTGTGTTTATCCTTGAGCCAATCATGGCCCCTGGGGGCGAGGACTCTGGCTGGCCAGGCATGGCTCAGGAGCCCCCTGCCTGGGTGAGGGGAGGCTGCCCCAGCTGTGCCACAGGGAGAGAGCAGGATTAGTAGGGGAGACACAGCTTGGCAGAGAACGTTGGACTGACAAGCATGTTCACGATGCCTGGCCCCTGTCGGGTTACACGTCTGTAGACAAGATGCCTGTTATTTGGATACAGAACTGGAGGTAGCTGGACTCAAAGCTGATGGCTCTGCAGAACAGTCGGAGCCTGCTCAGACCTGTCTTAGGTTCTCACTTCCCAGTTCCCCTTAGGCCAAAACGGTGGTTAGGGGTGCCTACTCAAGCCCACACCCCTGGGCCCCACCTTTCCCTGACCCTCTGCCTGCCTGCTGCAGGCTCTGCAGACAGTGCAAACACACACAGCTTTTTGACCTGGGAGGAGAGCCTAGAGGAACAGCACAGGCTGGATTCCGGCGGCATGAGGCTAAGTGGTGGACTCAAGGTTTCAGGTCTGCACACCTTCGCTCACGGCCCCTTGTTAAGGTCAACCTTGAGAACAGCCCTTACCTCCTCTGATTCCCGTGCTGTGGCCTAGGTCTCTGTTGCCCTGGAACACGAGTCCTTTTTTCCTTGCTCTGGCCGTGGCCTGGCTTGTAGCCTGCCTACTGGGAGTGTCACCTATGTCACTGGCTACGGGGGGCATTCTGGGATTTGGGGGTGCTCAAGGCACACAGTCAGAATTTGGGAGAGTCAGAGCACTGGGGGCTCTGGAAGAATGCATTCTGAGATGGTCTTAAGGTCACTGCCCAGCTCGGGTGTCTGAGCAGATATGCCCGTGGATGGCACCTCTTCTCATTCGACCTTCATGGTACGACCTCTGTTGAGCCTGCTTCAGTCTCATCCCCTCCCCCTGCCCCCCCACCTTCCATGCAGAGCCCCAGACTGATCCATATGGTTGCTGTCTCTACGCTTTGGTCCACACTGTTCCCTCTGCTGGAATGCCTTCTCCTGCCTAGTCCATCAAAACCCACCTTCAAAAGAGTAATTATCTCACCAGTGAGGATTTGACCATTGCTAGACTTGAAGACATGCTGTAACCTGTGTGCCCACAGCTCTGAGCCGCAGGACTCTGGCTGGCCAGGCATGGCTCAGGGGGGGGGCTGCCCCAGCTGTGCCACAGGGAGAGAGCAGGATTAGTAGGGGAGACACAGCTTGGCAGAGAACGTTGGACTGACAAGCATGTTCACGATGCCTGGCCCCTGTCGGGTTACACGTCTGTAGACAAGATGCCTGTTATTTGGATACAGAACTGGAGGTAGCTGGACTCAAAGCTGATGGCTCTGCAGAACAGTCGGAGCCTGCTCAGACCTGTCTTAGGTTCTCACTTCCCAGTTCCCCTTAGGCCAAAACGGTGGTTAGGGGTGCCTACTCAAGCCCACACCCCTGGGCCCCACCTTTCCCTGACCCTCTGCCTGCCTGCTGCAGGCTCTGCAGACAGTGCAAACACACACAGCTTTTTGACCTGGGAGGAGAGCCTAGAGGAACAGCACAGGCTGGATTCCGGCGGCATGAGGCTAAGTGGTGGACTCAAGGTTTCAGGTCTGCACACCTTCGCTCACGGCCCCTTGTTAAGGTCAACCTTGAGAACAGCCCTTACCTCCTCTGATTCCCGTGCTGTGGCCTAGGTCTCTGTTGCCCTGGAACACGAGTCCTTTTTTCCTTGCTCTGGCCGTGGCCTGGCTTGTAGCCTGCCTACTGGGAGTGTCACCTATGTCACTGGCTACGGGGGGCATTCTGGGATTTGGGGGTGCTCAAGGCACACAGTCAGAATTTGGGAGAGTCAGAGCACTGGGGGCTCTGGAAGAATGCATTCTGAGATGGTCTTAAGGTCACTGCCCAGCTCGGGTGTCTGAGCAGATATGCCCGTGGATGGCACCTCTTCTCATTCGACCTTCATGGTACGACCTCTGTTGAGCCTGCTTCAGTCTCATCCCCTCCCCCTGCCCCCCCACCTTCCATGCAGAGCCCCAGACTGATCCATATGGTTGCTGTCTCTACGCTTTGGTCCACACTGTTCCCTCTGCTGGAATGCCTTCTCCTGCCTAGTCCATCAAAACCCACCTTCAAAAGAGTAATTATCTCACCAGTGAGGATTTGACCATTGCTAGACTTGAAGACATGCTGTAACCTGTGTGCCCACAGCTCTGAGCCGCAGGACTTCTGTGAGTTTTGGAGGTGCCAGGGAGTGGACGCGCCCCAATACCTTAAAATAGCCCTCTCCCAATGGCTGACAGGAATAGGTGTATAAAAGCCCACCTCCCTGGCTCCCCGAGGGGGACAACTCTCGAGGGTGTGGTTTAAATGGTTTCTCAGTCTCCCTGTGGGATTCAACTCCAGATGCCCAAGGTGGGGATGTGCTTGTGGACACACACTTTGGGAGTCTCCTCCCTAACTCTCTTACTTCTTCACCCCCTTGTGAATTTTCCTAGGATCACTTGCTGTAATGGACTAAATTATGTCTCCCTAACTTCCCGCATGACTGTATTTGGCAATCAGGCCTTTAGGGAGATAATTAAAGCTAAGCCCAAGACCCTAATGTAATAGAATTGGTGTGCTTACATTGATAAGAAGAGGAAAAGACACCAGAGATCTCACCACTCCCTCGCCACATGTGAGCAGAACAGTGGCCACATGAGGACGTGGTGAGGAGGTAACCATCTGCAAGGCAGGAAGAGAGACTTTGCCAGAAACTGATAGATGATGGTGGATAGGTTATGGTGGATAGGTTACCGTGGACGGTGTCAGATTCTTGATCTACAAATGTTGTGAGGTGCGCTCAGTGAAGCATCCAACTCCGTTCATGGTAGATGGAAAAGAGATTTATTAGGCTGGCGCCAGCGACCACCCGTGAGCAACAGGGTTTCCTGCTAGGGCCTCGACCTGAAGCAGAAGGCGGTTTTTTAAGTTGGTGGAATCAACAGCGCAAGTCCACCCCTCTGACTGGAATTACCTTCCCACACACTCACACATTCCATCCCTCATACCTATACATTCCATTTTCTTTGATAAGGATTAATCATACCAAACAGGTTAATCTTACGACCAGGAAACAAAATCAAGAAAAACATACAATCACCATAACAACCTAGGGGTACCATGATATCCCAGGGGCTTTCCATAACAGTTATGCATTCCTGCTCAACATGATAGCCTAAGGGCTTTTTCATGAATCACAGACAGTTTCGGTATAGGTTACAATCAATAAAGGTAAACAGAAAACAATCAATATCAACAGAGAGTAATCACTAACAAGTAATCATTAGTAAACCATTATGCATTCCTTTTTACACAAAGGAGAAGATTTCACATTGAGATCCAAAAAGACTTCTCTTTGGTCACTCAGAGTTTTGTGTAGGAAAAGTTCTATTAAAGAAAAAAGGAATAGAGAAAGCTTCCTGCTAAAGGAACTGGAAGGGGGATAGAAGAATACCCCGGCTACTAATTTAGGCGAGATGTTTAGTACTTTTCCAGTTGGTTACTAACAATAGATCAAAAGAGTCTCTTAAGGCTATAAAGGTCTTAGTAGCCCCACACTCACAACATTAACATACAGTTAGTCAGAGGACTAGATGAGACATTCCAATGCAAAATAGTTTGCCTCCATAAGATAATAAAATTAGTTTCAGAGTAGATCTTTATCATGGCAAACTTTAGACTAGATAATGTTTGTTCCCCCTCCCCCTCCTTGAAAACCGGGGTCCTACTTACCAAGTTTGCCTATTCACCCTTTTCAAAACAAGCCTGGATGGCACCTTGAGCTTGGACTTCCAGCCTCCAGAACTGTGAGAATACCTTCTCCTGCCTAGTCCATCAAAACCCAGCTTCAAAAGAGTAATTATCTCACAAGTGACCAGTTTATGGTGTTTGTTATGGCAGCCTTAAGAGATGAGCACACCTGCCAATGTAACTAGTTGCTGTCATATCCTTGTCTCAGGGTCAGCTCCTAGGGAACTCAAACTAAGACACGGGCTCAACCTCACTAGGCAACAGGGAAATGCAAAGTGTCTCACAGTCACCCGAATGGCTAAAACACAAAGCGTGACCCATGCTGGTGCCAGAGACAATGTGAAAGTGGAAGATGATGTGGACTATACCCGTAGATAGCTGGTGGAAGTCTGAAGTGATAAAACGTTTTGGAAAATGATCAGGGTGCAATAAAGCTGAAGATGTATCCTATGATCTAGCAGTCCTACCCCTAGGTATACCTCTGGCAGAAATATGTACATATTATCATCAAAACTCAGGTGCAAAGACAGTTCAAAGCAGCGTTATTTCTAATAGCTTCTAGACTGCAAACAACCCACCTTCCATCAACAGTAGAACGGATGAACACATTGTGGTCTATTCGGGTAATAGAATACTACATAGCAATGAAAAAGAAACATCTTGTTATATGTCACAATGAGGATGAAGGTCAAAAATACACTGTTGCACAGGAAGTCAGACACAGAAGAGGACATATCATGAGATTCTAGCACAAGATTTAAGAGCATCATATGCGTACAGGAAAGTGTACAGATCATAGATGTCCAACTTGAAGAATTTTCACAAACTGAAAATACCCATGCAGCCTGTAGCTAGATTAAGAAATGAAAACGTGACTGCTACACCAGAGACCCCCTTTCAGTCACCGCCTGCCCCCATCCACCTGAGGAAAACCACCTTGTTGAATTCTAGAACCACTAAAGCCTAAGATTATATATATAATCTTAAAGGATGGGGTCTTATTTTATACTTGTTTGTAAGATCATCCATATGATTTTGTTAGTTGCAGTTTAATTTGAAGAAAGCAAGTGTTAGTTGCTCAGTTGTGTCTGATTCTTTGCCACCCCATGGACCCCACCAGGCTCCTCAGTCCATGGAATTCTCTAGGCAAGAACACTGGAGTGGGTTGTCATTCCCTTCTCCAGGGGATCTTCCCAACCCAGGGATGGAACCCAGGTCTCCTGTATCACAAGCTGATTCTTTACCATCTGAGCCACCAGGGGTCAATTTACTTTCTACTGTGGCTGCCCTTTTTCATAGTTTCCAGTTAGAGACTATTATAAATAGTGCTGCTATGAACATTCTAGTATACATCTAAAATTTTTTGTTTTATATTATAGTTAATTAACAACACTGTGCTAGTTTGAAGTGTACAGCAAAATAATTCAGTTATACACATACATGTATCTACTCTTTCTCAAATTCTTTTCTCATTTAGGTTATTACAGTATTCAGCAGTATTCCCTGTGCTATATAGTAGGTCCCTGTTGTTTTATTTATGAAGTTAAGTCCCCTAATTTAGTTCTGAAGTGATAAAACGTTTTGGAAAATGATCAGGGTGCAATAAAGCTGAAGATGTATCCTATGATCTAGCAGTCCTACCCCTAGGTATACCTCTGGCAGAAATATGTACATATTATCATCAAAACTCAGGTGCAAAGACAGTTCAAAGCAGCGTTATTTCTAATAGCTTCTAGACTGCAAACAACCCACCTTCCATCAACAGTAGAACGGATGAACACATTGTGGTCTATTCGGGTAATAGAATACTACATAGCAATGAAAAAGAAACATCTTGTTATATGTCACAATGAGGATGAAGGTCAAAAATACACTGTTGCACAGGAAGTCAGACACAGAAGAGGACATATCATGAGATTCTAGCACAAGATTTAAGAGCATCATATGCGTACAGGAAAGTGTACAGATCATAGATGTCCAACTTGAAGAATTTTCACAAACTGAAAATACCCATGCAGCCTGTAGCTAGATTAAGAAATGAAAACGTGACTGCTACACCAGAGACCCCTTTCAGTCACTGCCTGCCCCCATCCACCTGAGGAAAACCACCTTGTTGAATTCTAGAACCACTAAAGCCTAAGATTATATATATAATCTTAAAGGATGGGGTCTTATTTTATACTTGTTTGTAAGATCATCCATATGATTTTGTTAGTTGCAGTTTAATTTGAAGAAAGCAAGTGTTAGTTGCTCAGTTGTGTCTGATTCTTTGCCACCCCATGGACCCCACCAGGCTCCTCAGTCCATGGAATTCTCTAGGCAAGAACACTGGAGTGGGTTGTCATTCCCTTCTCCAGGGGATCTTCCCAACCCAGGGATGGAACCCAGGTCTCCTGTATCACAAGCTGATTCTTTACCATCTGAGCCACCAGGGGTCAATTTACTTTCTACTGTGGCTGCCCTTTTTCATAGTTTCCAGTTAGAGACTATTATAAATAGTGCTGCTATGAACATTCTAGTATACATCTAAAATTTTTTGTTTTATATTATAGTTAATTAACAACACTGTGCTAGTTTGAAGTGTACAGCAAAATAATTCAGTTATACACATACATGTATCTACTCTTTCTCAAATTCTTTTCTCATTTAGGTTATTACAGTATTCAGCAGTATTCCCTGTGCTATATAGTAGGTCCCTGTTGTTTATCTATTTTAAATGTAACAGTGTGCACATGTCAATCCCAATCTCCCCCAGCCAGTAATCATAGTTTGCTCTCTAAGTCTTTGAGTCTGTTTCTGTTTTGTAAATAAGCTCATTTGTGTCATTTTTTCTCAGATCCCCCATGAAAGTGCTATCATATGTTTGTCCTTCTCTTTGTGACTTAGTTCACTTAGTATGGGACTGTTATAAATAGTGCTACTATGAGCATCCTAGCATACATCTTTTGATGAACATGTCTAGGCATCCCTTTAGGGTGAATACCCAGAAGTGGACTTGCCAATTCATTGCTGGCTTTGAGTTCATTTTTCATCTTCTGAGGTCTTGATTTTCATGGAGAATAACCAAAGAGGCCTCTTTTCTTGGATGAAGGCCTCTGGTTTCTGTTTCCCTTTGTCTCTGGGTCATGCTTACCTTGCCCAGGTGCTGAGGCTTTCAAAGCTTCTCTGGATAAGGCTGAGAGCACTTTGACCTCTTGGCCCAGCTCCCAGCATTCCTAAGGCCAAAGGTATTTATCCTAAAGGAATGCTGATACTGAAGACCCAGCCCTGACTGACCCATGGGTCAGATGCAGAAACTGGGCAGTGGGTGAGTCTTGGGTCAGGGCTGGGCCAAGCAGGGGAAGACTGGAAGGGACAGGGTACAGCCCAGGCTCAGAGGCTCCTGGGCATGGGGCACGCAGGTCCTGAACCAGCCTGGGCCTATATGAGCAGGGTCTGACCTCCTTAGTGTCTGTCTGCTCATCTCTGGATCTCTATTGCCTCAAGTGGGGATCAGAGTTACTTCCTCAACAGACTGAGGACTGAAGGAGACGGACGATGCTTACCTGGGGCCAGTGGACATTGTCACCTTATTTCATAGCCAATGAAGTTGAAGTTCAGGCTGAGGGGCTTTTCTGAGTCTCCAAGGATTTGAGCCCAAGTGTGCCTGGCTCAGACTAGACACTGAAAAGTCTAGCGAGTGCTAGCTCTATCACTGGCTAGAGCCTGTGCTTCTTCCGCTCCGTGACGTTGCCTGTCGGGAAGATGACATGGTGTGATGTGAGGAAAGGCCAACCCCTAAAATTGAGACATGTCTTCTCCAGTGCTTAAATTTCCACCATTAGAACTTAACGCCTCTGGGTTAAGGAATGCGTGGGCATGCTAAGTCATTTCAGTCATGTCCAACTCTGACCCTATGAACCGTAGCCCACCAGACTCCTCTGTCCATGGGATTCTCCAGGCAAGAATACTGGAGTGGGTTGCCATGTCCTCCTCCAGGGGATCTTCTCGACCCAGGGATCAAAGGCCTCTTATGTCTCCTGCATTGGCAGGTGACTTCTTTACCACTAGCGCCACCTAGGAAGCTCACCCTCTTGTGAAAGGCGTGGGAAGCAAGATATACCACACCTAATGGTCGGGGTGCTTTCAACAGTTTTTCTGGAGAATAACCAAAGAGGCCTCTTTTCTTGGATGAAGGCCTCTGGTTTCTGTTTCCTTTGTCTCTGGGTCATGCTTACCTTGCCCAGGTGCTGAGGCTTTCAAAGCTTCTCTGGATAAGGCTGAGAGCACTTTGACCTCTTGGCCCAGCTCCCAGCATTCCTAAGGCCAAAGGTATTTATCCTAAAGGAATGCTGATACTGAAGACCCAGCCCTGACTGACCCATGGGTCAGATGCAGAAACTGGGCAGTGGGTGAGTCTTGGGTCAGGGCTGGGCCAAGCAGGGGAAGACTGGAAGGGACAGGGTACAGCCCAGGCTCAGAGGCTCCTGGGCATGGGGCACGCAGGTCCTGAACCAGCCTGGGCCTATATGAGCAGGGTCTGACCTCCTTAGTGTCTGTCTGCTCATCTCTGGATCTCTATTGCCTCAAGTGGGGATCAGAGTTACTTCCTCAACAGACTGAGGACTGAAGGAGACGGACGATGCTTACCTGGGGCCAGTGGACATTGTCACCTTATTTCATAGCCAATGAAGTTGAAGTTCAGGCTGAGGGGCTTTTCTGAGTCTCCAAGGATTTGAGCCCAAGTGTGCCTGGCTCAGACTAGACACTGAAAAGTCTAGCGAGTGCTAGCTCTATCACTGGCTAGAGCCTGTGCTTCTTCCGCTCCGTGACGTTGCCTGTCGGGAAGATGACATGGTGTGATGTGAGGAAAGGCCAACCCCTAAAATTGAGACATGTCTTCTCCAGTGCTTAAATTTCCACCATTAGAACTTAACGCCTCTGGGTTAAGGAATGCGTGGGCATGCTAAGTCATTTCAGTCATGTCCAACTCTGACCCTATGAACCGTAGCCCACCAGACTCCTCTGTCCATGGGATTCTCCAGGCAAGAATACTGGAGTGGGTTGCCATGTCCTCCTCCAGGGGATCTTCTCGACCCAGGGATCAAAGGCCTCTTATGTCTCCTGCATTGGCAGGTGACTTCTTTACCACTAGCGCCACCTAGGAAGCTCACCCTCTTGTGAAAGGCGTGGGGAAGCAAGATATACCACACCTAATGTTTTTGTGTGAACGATTTCCTGGCCAAGTCAGAGAACAGGGGCCCTCCAAGGGGCTGGGATTCCTCCACTCACTTCCTCAGCCCCACCAGGGACCCAGTGCCATTTCTTTAATGGGAAACTGAGGCCCAGAGTTTTGCAGGTTTCCCCAGGCAGCCTCCCTGCTCTGCCAGGACCCAGGTCAGAGGCACTGAGCAGGAGAAGGCCAGCTGGGAGCCCTGGGCTTTTCCTGCTGGGGTCTGCCCTGTGCTGGCCAGGGCACAGGTGTCCCAGGCCCACTTTTGCAGAAGGGAGGGAGCTGTGGGTGTGGTCTTGGACCCTCGATAAGCGCTGCACACGTCAGCGGCTCACACCCGTGCCCTCTTCACCTTGGTTCACCTGCAGCCCCATGCTGAGCTGACACCGGGCGCCGCACTCGTGTTGCAGCTGGGCTTGCATGTGTCTCAGGGCCTCCGTGGCAGAGGCCTCTCTGCAATGAGGTCCTCTTGGCTTTCCAGGGGCTCACAGTTCCCTTTGCTTTTGCCCCTTGGTCTTGGGTTGGGTCCCCAGAGAAGACCTGAACGATGATTTGAAAGCATGGAGTTTATTTTCAAGGTGATTCCAGGAAGCCATAAAGGATGTGGAAGGGAGATACGAAGGGCGGCCAACACAGGCATGTTAATGAGCAGCGGGTGAAAACAGGGCTCAGCCCCACCAGGGACCTCCAGGAGAGGGTGTGGAAGCAGCCTCGGAGTTGCCCCACCCATGATGCAAGGGAGCTGGGGTATCTCCCCGCCACCCCTGTCCTTTATGATCAAGGACTGCTCCCGAGGGTGGGTGCTGAGAACACCTTTCAAGCCCCTGGGACAGAGTCACTGACTCGCAGGTGCCAAGAATGTGGGCGGGGCTTGTAACGGAGAGAAAGAACCTGGGGGAAGGGCCTGGAGGAGGTGCTGAGTCAGGAAGCCTGGGGTCCCAGCTCTGCTGCTGACTCATCTTCTCTGAGATCAGTTCCTGCATCTATAAAATGGGAATGAAAATACTGCTTACTTCCCAGGTGTGTTGGGGGCAGGGGGTCAAGTGCATGGCCGGTGTTGGCACCAGGCGGAGACCGATAAATAATGCTTTTCCTTCCTCTTCCAGGCAAGGGTCGGGCTGACTCATCCAGTCTCGGGTCACCCAACGACCTGCCATGTTTACCAAACATTGCTGCTCCCAGCTGCTGCCCCTTTCTCCTCCTATTATCTTCGGTTTCTAAAATCAGATAGTGAGTGATAGCTAAGCTGTACCAGGTTGGGGTGGGCTCTGGGGACCCAGGAATGCCCGAGCCTCCCTTACCCAGGAGTTCACAGTCCAGCTGGGACGACAATTGAATGGCTGGGTGGTGACACGGGCGTGGGTTTTGACAAGTAGGTAGAAGTTGCGGGCCAGGCCTGGGGCGGGGAGGCAGTGCAGGCCGAGAGAGAAGCCGTGGAGCTGGGGCTGGGGGCACAGAAATTGCTCTGGGGGTAGGAAGGAGGTAGACACATGTCAGAGGCTGTATTTTGGGATTCTTTCAGAAACCCCAGATAGGTAAGACCATGCTAGAGTTACGAGTCATGGAAGGGAGGCTGAGAAGGGACCTGCCTGCCCAGTTGCTGTCAGAGCAGGGGCTGCGCTGACACCCTCACTCCCTGACTCCTACTCAACCCAGAGTTGGGGGCTTCTGGGCCCAGGATGATATCTCTCTGGGTGGGGGTGGCATGGAGGTCAGGGCTGGACAACCTTGGAAACAGAGACGGGGGCTCTCTGCTTGCCCCCCGCCCCTGCCTTCCTGAGCCCTGCGTGTACTTGTCCCCTACTGCCATCCCAGACTGGGGTGGGAAATCCTGCAGCTTCAGGCTTCTCGTTCAGATTCCATATGCATTTTGCATTTATCATGTGTTCATGTTTGTGCTTAAAATGAGTAAGGTTTATAATGACTTATTAATTGCGAAAATAATTAATCTGTATGTAATTAAAGCAGTGCCACTGCCCCTCTGTTGGTTCGTTCGTGGGGGTTGAGGGGAGAGGTCCAGGCCAGGTGGGGTGGGTCCTGGAGATGTCATGGTTTGCAGACCCTGAGGTGGCCCCTCCTGGGGGCAAAGACCCACTAGTCTGTATTCACATCAGCAGAGTTATGTCGGTAATAGTTATGCATGCACACACACTGCAGTGCCTCTAGTTCCGCGCTGGTGGATGCCTCCATCTACACTATGAACACTCTGTGCATGTGTACCCATGCTCAGAAACAAGTGCACACATTAGCATGCACACTCACGTCATTTGTGCATCCACAAACCCGTAATCTCTAATCACAGACCTGCATGCACATCCTGAAGGCTCACCTGCACCCTCACACATGCCCACAGATTTAGGCACATATATGCTCACACATCTGGGCTTCCCTGGTGGCTCAGACAGTAAAGAATCTGCCTGCAATGCAGAAGGCTCAGGTTCGATCCCTGGGTCGGGTGGCTTCCCCCAGAGAAGGAAATGGCAACCTACTCCTGTACTCTTGCCTGGGAAACCCCAAGGACAGAGGAGGCAGGCTACAGTCCATGGGGTCGCGAAGAGCCAGGCACGACTGAGCACCTAACACTTGCACATACACCCAGGCAGCCACACCCAGAGGGACACTTGCACGCTCAGGGCACTCGGGCACACATGCATGTATGTGTCAAGGTGCACAGGAATGTGCACACGTGGGGACTGTGTACGGACACTCATGACCTGAGACACAGACTCAAATGCTTGGACTTGAGCAGAAGGACCTTCAGTCAGTATACAATACATTCATACGCTGGTGTGCCCCGTGTGCCATGTTTATACACAATCTCACATTGGCCTCCAGTGTGTCAGGCTCACCATGTGGCATCAAAGTCATAAGGAGCCTCCCCTCCCCTGTCCCCATACCCACCCCCGCTGCCCCTCCCCTGCCCTCAGCTTGCCAACTTGGTAGTGACTCATGCCCATAACCAGGCAAGTGTGGCATCTCCAGAGGGAACAGATTCTGCACCTACCCTGTAAAGGGATTCCCCTAGCCTGCCAGCTGGGGGCCTGGGGCCCAGAAAGGACAGTCTTCTGCCTGGGTCTGCCCGGCAAGGCCTGGGCAGAGGTAAGACAAAGATCCATTCTTTCCAAAGAGGCGAGATTGGATTGCAGGCCGAGAGGGAACCAGAATGCCCCAGGCTCCCCTCTTTAGAACATCGGCAGGTTCAGATGCCCAGAGGGCCCCCAGCACGTGCTTTCCGATGACGACGCTGCCCTTGGGAGCGCCTACTGGAACACACCTCTATTAGGGGTGGGGTAGGGCCAGCTGAGCGAAAAGACTGAGCAGCCCCTCTTTAACTCCCCGGGGCCAAACCCCCGGTGAGAGCAGGGGGCTCTTGTCAGCCTGGAGAGACAGGCCTACAGCCAAACAGAATCTGGAGAGCAGTGCTGGAAGACCCTCAAGGAGTCCTCTGCACCACGAGACAGAGTGACTCACGGGCGCGTCTCCAGGCCTCTCATGCTCCTCAGTTCGGGTGGCATCGGGAGTGTCTCTTTTGCACGTCAGGTTCCTCATGAAGAAGAGGTTTTGTTCCCAGAGCAGCAAACAAGAAGAGAGGGATACAACCCAGGTGGAAGGCTGTGAGGAAAAGGGTACTCACACCCAGCGGGGACAGGAGTGCAAATTGGAATCTCCTTCTTGGCAGAATATTTAAAATGTGCTCATCCTTTCATTGAAATGAGTGGCAGAGAACTTCATGCCGAGAAATCTGTCCTTTGTAGTTGCACGCTCAGGGCACTCGGACAATGCATGTATGTGTCAAGGTGCACAGGAATGTGCACGTGGGGACTGTGTACGGACACTCATGACCTGAGACACAGACTCAAATGCTTGGACTTGAGCAGAAGGACCTTCAGTCAGTATACAATACATTCATACGCTGGTGTGCCCCGTGTGCCATGTTTATACACAATCTCACATTGGCCTCCAGTGTGTCAGGCTCACCATGTGGCATCAAAGTCATAAGGAGCCTCCCCTCCCCTGTCCCCATACCCACCCCCGCTGCCCCTCCCCTGCCCTCAGCTTGCCAACTTGGTAGTGACTCATGCCCATAACCAGGCAAGTGTGGCATCTCCAGAGGGAACAGATTCTGCACCTACCCTGTAAAGGGATTCCCCTAGCCTGCCAGCTGGGGGCCTGGGGCCCAGAAAGGACAGTCTTCTGCCTGGGTCTGCCCGGCAAGGCCTGGGCAGAGGTAAGACAAAGATCCATTCTTTCCAAAGAGGCGAGATTGGATTGCAGGCCGAGAGGGAACCAGAATGCCCCAGGCTCCCCTCTTTAGAACATCGGCAGGTTCAGATGCCCAGAGGGCCCCCAGCACGTGCTTTCCGATGACGACGCTGCCCTTGGGAGCGCCTACTGGAACACACCTCTATTAGGGGTGGGGTAGGGCCAGCTGAGCGAAAAGACTGAGCAGCCCCTCTTTAACTCCCTGGGGGCCAAACCCCCGGTGAGAGCAGGGGGCTCTTGTCAGCCTGGAGAGACAGGCCTACAGCCAAACAGAATCTGGAGAGCAGTGCTGGAAGACCCTCAAGGAGTCCTCTGCACCACGAGACAGAGTGACTCACGGGCGCGTCTCCAGGCCTCTCATGCTCCTCAGTTCGGGTGGCATCGGGAGTGTCTCTTTTGCACGTCAGGTTCCTCATGAAGAAGAGGTTTTGTTCCCAGAGCAGCAAACAAGAAGAGAGGGATACAACCCAGGTGGAAGGCTGTGAGGAAAAGGGTACTCACACCCAGCGGGGACAGGAGTGCAAATTGGAATCTCCTTCTTGGCAGAATATTTAAAATGTGCTCATCCTTTCATTGAAATGAGTGGCAGAGAACTTCATGCCGAGAAATCTGTCCTTTGTGGACAAAGATATATAAACAAGGTGTTTAGTGTGTTTGTGAAAGCAATCAACGGAGGCCATCCAAAAGGCATCAGTGGGTGAATGGTCAAGTCACATAACGAGGACCACACGGAGCTGTTAAAATTAAGAGGAGTGTGGCCCCTGTGTACTGGTCTGGAAAGATGCCTCTGGTATGAGAAAAGAAGGTCTTAATACAGTGAGACTTACATAATCAGGCTTGACTTTAAACACCTCTAAAACATTAGCTAGAAAACATATATCTGAACTCACAGAAAAAGGCTATTTACCTCACACTCAGAGTAGTTGCCTTGAAGTGGGAGGCCCGGAGTAGACATTTTATTCTAGATGCTTCTATAGTCTTTTCATTAGTTTAAAACCACAAGCTTTTGTGTATCTATTGTCCTATTTAAATTACTTTGTAACTGAAAAAGGAAGTAGTAAGGTTTTATAATTAATTATTTACTAGATGGAGGCCTGAAGAGGCAGAGACCCATTCAAGGTCCCGTGTGGCCTCACTGCAGCTCTGACCTTGACCTTACCCGAGGATGCTACCTCAGCCACCCAGCGGCCGGGCCTTGGGGCCAGGAAGGGAGCCGTGACTTTGTAAGTGGGAATGGGAGGAGAGATGGGCTCTGGGGTGCAGGTCAGACACGTGCAGCAGAGGAGGCCGCTCCCCCAAGCTGTGGAGAGATGTCCCCATTGCTGGGAGAACCCCCTGTGTGCTGAGACAGTAACTGTTTATCCCTGAGTGTCCAAACACTCTTGCTCTAGTTTAGGCCCAGCCTGGCAGACCCTAGCTCTGCCACTGTCACAAATGCTACTGAGAAAAGCCACCCTCTGCTCTGTGCCCTGTGGGTGCCACCTCTGACACAGTTGTTGAGGGTGCTGACCCACACTATCTTACTTTAACTGAAGAGGCAGCAATGCCAAGTGGTTAAGGCCATTGTCTCCACTGCCAGATTCTTGGGGCAAAGCCCACCACTGCCACTCACTAGCTAAGTGACCCGGCATGATTACTTAGCCTCTCTGGACCTCAGTCTTGTTGTTTATATGATGATAAGACAGCACCTCCCCATAGGGCCATTGAGGGCTACAGTAAAGTGCTTAAGCCAGAAAAGTGGAAACAACGCAGACAAATGGATAAACAAAATGTGGTCTCTCTCTTTCTCTCTTTGTATGTGTGTGACTTCAGCTGCTCAGTCATGTCCGACTCTTTGTAACCCCATGGACTATAGCCTGCCAGCTCCTCTGTCCGTGGAATTCTCCAGGCAAGAATACCGCAATGGGTTACAATTTTCTTCTCCGGGGGATCTTTCCAACCCAGGGGTCAAGCCCATGTCTCCTGTATCTCCTGCATTAGCCGGTGGATTACTTACCACTGAGGCACCTGGGAAGCCCGGTCTGTCCCTGTAAGGGAATATTACTCAGTCATGGAAAGGCATGAAGTGTCGACACCTGCTCCAACATAGACAAACTTTGAGAACATTATGCTAAGTCAGAGAAGCCAGAGACAAAAGGTCACAGATGTATGATTCCCTTGATGTCCAGAACATCAAATGTTCAAGTGTTCAGAACAGGCAAATCCATAGAAAGTACATTCGTGATATACAGGAGCTGGGGAAGTTGGATCTAGGGAGGGACTGCTAAAGGGTGAGGTATTTCTTTTTTGGGGTGATGGAAATGTTCTGGAATTAGATAGTGGCAATGGTTGTATAACTGTGAATATATATAAAAAATACCCACTGAATTGTACACTTTAGAAGAGTGAATTTTATGGGTGTAAATTATGTCTCAATAAAAAATATGCAGCAAAGAAGAATTAGAAATGAATATAAAATTTGTGTATAAATGTAGCACACAGTGTTTACTGTATTGGAGGGAAATGGGACAAACTAAAACACACACCTACAGAGTAACAGATGCATTTGGTACAGCCTTATGGTGTTATGTTATATAGCCACGAATAAAACTTGTTTTGGAAAATTTTTAAAAATTAAACAAAGTACTTTAGACAGTGCCTGACACATGAAGTGCTCATGGTGTGAGCTGTTATTAATGAGCTCCAGGACAAGACTCCACAGTTAGTCCTCCTATCCTGTTCATATGACAGCACGCGGACGAAACTGAGGCCCCGGAGGGGTGGAATGCGGCCGCACTGCCCTTCTTCTGGTTTGCTGCTGGACAGGGGCGGAGTCCTGGCCTCAGGCCTCAGGCCAGTCTGGGGGCACGTGTTGCGCTGGGTAGGCCACATACTAGCTGGAAGGCACTGGTCCAGCCATCCCCAGTGCACTCTGCCTCCTCAGAGGGGACGACGTCCTCCTGTGGAGGGCATGCTTCAGCTGCTCAGTCATGTCCGACTCTTTGTAACCCCATGGACTATAGCCTGCCAGCTCCTCTGTCCGTGGAATTCTCCAGGCAAGAATACCGCAATGGGTTACAATTTTCTTCTCGGGGATCTTTCCAACCCAGGGGTCAAGCCCATGTCTCCTGTATCTCCTGCATTAGCCGGTGGATTACTTACCACTGAGGCACCTGGGAAGCCCGGTCTGTCCCTGTAAGGGAATATTACTCAGTCATGGAAAGGCATGAAGTGTCGACACCTGCTCCAACATAGACAAACTTTGAGAACATTATGCTAAGTCAGAGAAGCCAGAGACAAAAGGTCACAGATGTATGATTCCCTTGATGTCCAGAACATCAAATGTTCAAGTGTTCAGAACAGGCAAATCCATAGAAAGTACATTCGTGATATACAGGAGCTGGGGAAGTTGGATCTAGGGAGGGACTGCTAAAGGGTGAGGTATTTCTTTTTTGGGGTGATGGAAATGTTCTGGAATTAGATAGTGGCAATGGTTGTATAACTGTGAATATATATAAAAAATACCCACTGAATTGTACACTTTAGAAGAGTGAATTTTATGGGGTGTAAATTATGTCTCAATAAAAAATATGCAGCAAAGAAGAATTAGAAATGAATATAAAATTTGTGTATAAATGTAGCACACAGTGTTTACTGTATTGGAGGGAAATGGGACAAACTAAAACACACACCTACAGAGTAACAGATGCATTTGGTACAGCCTTATGGTGTTATGTTATATAGCCACGAATAAAACTTGTTTTGGAAAATTTTTAAAAATTAAACAAAGTACTTTAGACAGTGCCTGACACATGAAGTGCTCATGGTGTGAGCTGTTATTAATGAGCTCCAGGACAAGACTCCACAGTTAGTCCTCCTATCCTGTTCATATGACAGCACGCGGACGAGAAACTGAGGCCCCCGGAGGGGGTGGAATGCGGCCGCACTGCCCTTCTTCTGGTTTGCTGCTGGACAGGGGCGGAGTCCTGGCCTCAGGCCTCAGGCCAGTCTGAGTGCCCGTCTTGCCCTGGGTAGGCCACATTCTAGCTGGAAGGCCCTGGTCCAGCCATCCCCAGTGCACTCTGCCTCCTCAGAGGGGACGACGTCCTCCTGTGGAGGGCATGGATAGGGTCGCTGAGAGGAATCTCTGAGCGCACGTCAGCCAGCTGGCAATGCTGTTACAATGCCACTGGGATCTAACGCCACTGGGAAACCCCAGGGAGGCGGGATGCCTCCCTCCAGCCCCACCTGCTTGGAGTATGAGTCACACGTCCCTGAGGATAACCTGCAGGCTCAGAGAGGAAGGGCTCAGTGAGACTCCTCAGGAGGAGGCAGTTCAAGGAGAGGACAGGGGCGTGGCCTTTCTCCTTGCAGGTGGTCACCCCATTCAGGGTCCCCTGGAAAGGCATCCAGCCTCCCTGGGCCTCTGCGTGCCCTGCTGAGCCAGCTCAGCTTGGTGCTCATGACAACACGCGAGTGCATGTGGCCCAGGTTGCCTGTGCCCCAGTCTCAGCTCTCTGCTGGTGCTTTCTGATCCCAGGATTCTGGCCAGGGAAATTCACCCGTCTGAGCCTCAGTTTCCTCATCTGCAAAATGGAGATCATAACGGTTCCGCCGTCACTGGTGGTTGTAAGGATAAAAATGAGTAGAACAGGCTTTGCTCAGGGTCTGACACACTTTTAAGCCCTCAAGGCCTGTTGGCTATTACTGTTATTGCTCTGTTTGCTGTGAACAGGGCTGGGGGACACACGCATGCCCGGAGGCAAGGGGCTGGCCCCTGGGCGCCTGTCTCCAGGTTCCCAGCCTGCTGTCCCTGAGCACCGAGTGATAGACGGGCTGGGCCCGTGGCGTCCTGGCAGGCCTGTCCTGGCAGCTGCTCCCACAAGGCGAGGCCCTCTGAGCTTTGGAGAATTAATTAGGCCACATTCCTCTTCCAGGGTTCCTGGCGGCCCGCACATGGCCCCCTTCCGAGCTGCTGAGGGCTCTTGGCTCAGGTCCCTGGCAGGCGGAGGCGAGGCCCACACTCTGCTCTCCCCTGTGAGGGGCTGGGGGGGCCCCCTGAGCTGGAAGCGCAGGCCGGGAGGCGGGAAGGGCTGAGGATAAGCCAGCCACCCAAGGCCAGCTCCTGTCCTGGCTCTCTCCCCCGAGGAGCCACCTTCGCTGGCTCCCCATCACTCAAGTTCAAATTCCTGGCACTGGATTTCTGTTCCCAGCCTGGCCCTTGCCATCAAGCGAGCTGCCTCTGTTGAGATTCTTCCACGCTCCAGCCCTTTCCCTCATCCCAGTATGTGGAAGCCCTCCTCCTTTCTCACACCCTCCCCCTCCCCCCAACGCCCACCCCCAGCCCCCCACCACACTCACCTCAGCTGGAAAGCCCATAACCTGCCCACGTCCTGTGCCTTCACGTTACTTTGTCTACCTTCCCTGCCAGCCTGGGGAGACTCTGAAGGCCGCTAGCAGGGTTTGAGCCACAGGCATGTTTCAGGCATGGCAATGTTCTCCAGGGGAACATGGTCCGAGGCTGTGGAGGGGCTGGGAGAGGGGCTGGGGGAGGGGCAGTAGCTGTGGTGGATTTCCCTGCTTCCCTGCTTGCAGCCCCTCCTGCTGCCAGCAGCCCCTCTCTATCCTCCCTGATGCCCCCTCCTTCTTTTGCACCCTGACAGGGGCTGAGAATAGCTCCCTTCCCCACAGAGCCTCCACCTCTGCTGTTCCCTCTGCTTGGAACAGTCTTATCCACCTCCTCCTTTATGTGGCTGACTCCCTCGAAGTTGGCCTAAAGGCCACCTCCTCCAGGAAGCCTCCCCTGGGGTGTCACACCCCAGGGACTCAGTCACAGTGTGAATTTGCCCTCTTAGAGCAGCAGGAGAGTGCACAAAGTGAGGGCCTGAGATTTACTTCCCAGCTCAGCCACAGGCCAGCCATGAGACTTCAGGTGAGGTGCTTCACCTTCTCTCTGTTCTAAAATGGGGAAGTAGTGATAGAACCTGCTGCATAAGGTTGCTGTGGGGAGCCAAGGAATCCACGTGTGGGAAGCACTTCAGGAGCACTCAGGAAATGTTTGCTCTCACTTTACCTTCATTGTAACAGCACTTTCTTGAAGGCTCTCCTCTTGCCTGTGAGGGCAGGGGCTGGGTCTGTCTTGTCCTCAGGCATCTCTGAGAGGTGACTGTTCATAACTGTTGAGCGCACGGATGGCCATGTTCCTGTGATTCATTGCCCTGATAAGCAAATGACTTTTCTCAACAGAAAACCCTGAGATTCAGAGAGAGTGAGACAGTAGAGTGAGACTAACTTCTTGGGGTTCTTTGCTGAATGAGGTGGTGGAGGGAGAGGCAGCCCAGGGCAGGAAAGGGCCCCTTCATAGCCTGGATGTGTATCAGGCTGCATAGTCCTGGACATGGGACCCCGGTCCCCTTCGCTTCTGCTTCCATGCATGCACCTGACCCAAATAAATCTAGGTCACCCTGTGCCCCCTTCTGGCCTATCTCTGCCTGGTATTCCAGTTAAAACGAACACAAACTCAACTCAGAGAGCCTTAACAAAACCTGTAAGTATTTATGGAAAACGCAGGAAAAAGAGGTGATTTTGTCCCATAAAATCCAGCTACATTTTCTAAAACGTTGATGCCTTTCTTCCCAGGGTTCAGTTTGATTTGGCAACAGCTCTTCTTAAATTTTCCTCCGCTTGTTCCAAACTCTATCCCACCTTCCCCCACACTTCTGGGGCCCTGGCTACCCAGAATGTGGTTTAGAACCAAGCTCAGACTTAGGGTGTCCATGACCCTTGACCCTGCAAACTTCTCATGTGGGGCGAGAGATATGGCTGTTGGATGGCTAGAGTGCAGGACCCAAGTCAGGGGCCCCCATTTCTTGGAAATAAGGATCCAGGGGCTTATGGTATCGCCTTGCCTTTACCTGCCTTCTGGGCCTCCCTCTAATCATCTCTCTTACTTAATTATTGGGTCGCTGATCTCTGAACTCCGACCTGAGCAGTGAATGCCTAATTCCCTTGGCCTCCGACACACCCTCAGCCTACATTCCTCTGCCTGGCCTCCACCTCCCCTGCTGGGTTGCCCCACACTCTTGGCTGTTGCTTTGGGATTTGCATGGGGGCAGGGTCACTTTGAACAAGATGCTGGGAACTGAGTCTCACCTGGCATCCTGCTCAGTGAGATTTGAGAGGTGTGCTGGGCTCCTGGGTAGGAAGTGACTGAGCAGCTCCACCACCAAGCCCCACCACGCAGGTCGGATCCCTAAGGGCCAGGGGTGGACTGGCTTCCCTGCCTTCTGTCTCTCATTTATGTTCTCCTGGTGTGGCCCTCTGGTGGCATTTTATCAAAGATTGACTTTACCAGGTCCCTGCTGCCTGAAGACCTTTCAAGGGTCCCCAAAAGAAAGTCCACTTCCTTACTTTGACCTCCAGGGAGGTCTGGCTTCATCTCCGGCTGCTCTCTCCTCACCAGGCTCCAGCCACGTGGGATTCTCCCTGGGAAATGCCTTTGTCACTCCCACTGCGGAATCTTCACCCTTCCTGTCTGCTTTGTCTGGGGCTCTCTCTTCACTTTCTTGCTGTTGGTGTGAGTCTCACGCTTCTTTGAGGCGATGGGAGTAACGTCTCAGTCCTGCATCTTTCCCTGACCGCGCCTCTGCATCCCAGCCCGCCCCAATCTCCCCCAACTCAGGTCCTGCCGCTCTGTGCCTGTTACAGCACCACTGTGACAGCCTGGCACGTGGCCTCTACCTCTCTTCAGGCCCAGGATGGAGCCCAGCACCATAACTTATACGTTTAGGGTTCAAAGAAGCTTTCCAAGGTGGAAGTTACTGTTTCCCATTTTACAGATTAAAAAGCTGAGGCTCAGAAAATGGAAGACTTGCTTCGTGTCATACTACAGTGGTGATGTGTGAATTCAATCAACAAATATTCAGTCACTACATGCAGACGCGTGCTATAGACTCTGGGTTCAAATACTGATGCTGCCACTGACGTGCTGCGTAACTCCAGGCAGATTAATTGCCTTCTCTGTGCATTCGTTTCCTCATCTATGAAAGGGGGATAATAAAAGTACCTATATCATGGGATTGTCATGAAGATGAAGTAGGTGCCAGTAAACAGTAGGAGCTCAATATATGCCAACATGTTATTCTCCCATGAAGGGGTTGGGGCTGGCTCCACGGACAAGGCGGGCTTATTAGAGTCGTGTGTAAATAATTATTTTTCAATAACTGGCTCAGATCACTGCGTGCCATTCCCAGCAGAGGCCGGCCAGGGGAGAGGGAACAGCTTGTTCGCAGGGGGATTTGGCCACAGTGGAGGCTGTAGGTTTCAGTAGCTGCCAGCGGGGGTAGCCCTGGCTTCTGGCTGTCCCTGGGACTCAGGTGGGCAGCTTCTTGGGCCTTGGCAGGATCAGCCGCGTCGGTCCTAGAGGCCTGGTCTTCTTCGATGAGAGAAGTGTGGAGTGCCCCCCACAGGGTCTGTCCCAGCCCAGGGCGAGGGTCAAGAGCCAGGCTGTGACAACAGCCATCACCAGCCAGCAGGGCTGCACATCGCCCTGGAATCGCGCACAGCCCTCACTGGACAGGTGTGCTCCAGGTCTCAGGGGTGGCAACCTCGTAGTCTTGGCTCCTATCAAACAGGCTCCTGGGAAAGACCTGGTCAACACTTCCCGGCCTGATGGAAACGTGGGTCCTGGAACCTTGGATATCAAACTTGCAAGTGGCTGTTCAGGCACATGATAGGCCAAAGCCCAGACAGGGTGGATCAGCAGCCAGCGATGCTGAGCTGGGGCACCGGGGTGTGGCGCTCAGGGCTCCAGCCCCAGGCTGCAGGCTCTTCTCTCCCCATCCCTGTGCTCCTCTCTTCTAAGTAGTCCCTTCCTGAAAGGGACCTCACATCTCCTGCTCTGCCATGACAAAACACTATAGTATTGTTTCATTGTTTATTAAAAACCCAAGTTCACAGGTAAATAATTGAGCATCTAAAAAAATACATAAAAATAAATAATCCGAATTGTCAAATTTCTTAGAGCAAATAAGTTATATACAGACAGGTGATGCTGCACAGGCCCTTCTCACCAGGAGTGTCCCGAGGCTATGAAAGGAGGACAAGGATGCTGGGGAGGGGGCGCTGGAGGGGACAGACAGGGGCCGGCGGGACCGCAGGCCTGGGAGGGCTCGCTCGGGCACCAGGACTGGCTTCGGTGTGAGCGCCCACCGCTGCGCGTCGTTCCTGGTTTGCAGCCACCAGCCGGGACACCTCCAGGTTAGCAGACTCCCCACGCCGCTCCTCTCAGCAGGGCGGGGGCACTAGAGCCAGAGTGGGAGGCCACGCGGCAGCCTGGGGCCTGATGGCTTTCCTGGCGGCCTGGAGCTGCCTTGAGGGAGGCCCGCTCCCCAGGGTGAGGAGGCCAGAGCTTGGCCAACTCTAGCAGCTGGGTTTACAGGTGGAGGGCCTCCCAGCCCTGGGATGCCCCTCTCCTCCTGCATCCACGCAGGCTTCCTTTCCTCAGCTCTCCCAGCATCCAGAGCTATCGCTTCCTCTGCCTGGAGGGTGCAGCTCTGGCCTTCCTCGTTGCCGTCTGCTGTTGCCTAGCAAAGCGCCTCTTGGCTGCAGAAATGTCCCTGGAATGGAAAGAGGTCAACTGAGCATCTCAGGAGATATAGACCGCTTGAGAGTCCCCCATGAGAGGCTGCGGTCATAGGGGCTGGATCCCTTATTCATGGCTGGGAGATCAGAGGGTAGCCAGCCACAGCTGACCCCCGAATAAGGTCTGAACGTCCAGGAAAGGTCAGAGCAGCTTAGACACCTTTCTGCCTACAAGGAACTTTGACCAAACTGATGCTCAACATTAAGTGCCACGTAAGTCCAACAGAGCCGCCAGCCCAGAGCCCTCCTCTGACTACTTCTCACATCCACACCTCTGTCCCTACTCAGCCCCAGGCTGCAGGCTCTTCTCCCCATGTGCTCTTTTGCCCAAAGGGACCTCACATCTCCTGCTCTGCCATGACAAAACACTATAGTATTGTTTCATTGTTTATTAAAAACCCAAGTTCACAGGTAAATAATTGAGCATCTAAAAAAATACATAAAAATAAATAATCCGAATTGTCAAATTTCTTAGAGCAAATAAGTTATATACAGACAGGTGATGCTGCACAGGCCCTTCTCACCAGGAGTGTCCCGAGGCTATGAAAGGAGGACAAGGATGCTGGGGAGGGGGCGCTGGAGGGGACAGACAGGGGCCGGCGGGACCGCAGGCCTGGGAGGGCTCGCTCGGGCACCAGGACTGGCTTCGGTGGAGGCGCCCACCGCTGCGCGTCGTTCCTGGTTTGCAGCCACCAGCCGGGACACCTCCAGGTTAGCAGACTCCCCACGCCGCTCCTCTCAGCAGGGCGGGGGCACTAGAGCCAGAGTGGGAGGCCACGCGGCAGCCTGGGGCCTGATGGCTTTCCTGGCGGCCTGGAGCTGCCTTGAGGGAGGCCCGCTCCCCAGGGTGAGGAGGCCAGAGCTTGGCCAACTCTAGCAGCTGGGTTTACAGGTGGAGGGCCTCCCAGCCCTGGGATGCCCCTCTCCTCCTGCATCCACGCAGGCTTCCTTTCCTCAGCTCTCCCAGCATCCAGAGCTATCGCTTCCTCTGCCTGGAGGGTGCAGCTCTGGCCTTCCTCGTTGCCGTCTGCTGTTGCCTAGCAAAGCGCCTCTTGGCTGCAGAAATGTCCCTGGAATGGAAAGAGGTCAACTGAGCATCTCAGGAGATATAGACCGCTTGAGAGTCCCCCATGAGAGGCTGCGGTCATAGGGGCTGGATCCCTTATTCATGGCTGGGAGATCAGAGGGTAGCCAGCCACAGCTGACCCCCGAATAAGGTCTGAACGTCCAGGAAAGGTCAGAGCAGCTTAGACACCTTTCTGCCTACAAGGAACTTTGACCAAACTGATGCTCAACATTAAGTGCCACGTAAGTCCAACAGAGCCGCCAGCCCAGAGCCCTCCTCTGACTACTTCTCACATCCACACCTCTGTCCCTACTGCTTCTCAGGCTATCCACCTCCTAAAATTCCCAGTCTTCAAGGTTCCGCTCAAGAGGGTCCAGCCTAGACATGTAGGGGCCCTAGTGGCCCTCTGAGTCTGGCTGAGACCCTGGTGGGGACACTGGTGTCATCCAGGTGGCCCCGCCCTGGCTTGAGGCATTGTAGCCTGGGAGCTGGGAGCCTGGGTCCCAGCGATGGGAACTTGAGCAAGAGTCTCAACCACTCTGAACCCCTTTCTTGGTCTGTAAAATAAACGCAGGCCTGAACTGGTGTATGGTTGAGTACAGGTGGGCAAAGGAACTCTTGCTGATTAGGGACTGCCAGGTACTGGCAAAGTCCTATCTTGAATTTTTCCATCCTAGGACAATTTCTGGGTTTCCCTAGTGGCTCAAATGAATCTTCGCAATGTGGGAGACCCAGGTTCAATCCCTGAATCGGGAAGATCCTCGGGAGAAGGGAATGGTTACCCACTCCAGTATTCTTGGCTGGAGAATTCCATAGACAAAGGAGCCTGGCAAGCCACAGTCCATGGGGTTGCAAAGAGTTGGACACAACTGAGCAATTAACACTTTCCTTTTTTTTTTTTTCTAGATAGTTTCTAAGTATATCCTGGGTGCTGCCTAGCCCACCATCCTGTCTTTTCTCCTACATTTCTGCCTCCTTACAGAGATGGGAGCCCCTGAAGGGCTAAGCATCACCCCAGCACTAGCCAGCCCTGAGGAACCCTTGAGGACAGAGATGCAATAGCTAAAACCTTCAGAGCTCCCATAGGGCCTGCTGGAGGCTCGTCATGTGTGTCAATGGGTCTAACCTACAGCAAGCCCACGAGATGGGCCCCCGCCTCCCAGACAGGAAGCAGAAGCAGAGGGAAGATGTGAGGCCAAGGTCACACCTTGAGAGTCATAGGGGCTATGGTATCCCTTATTCATGCGGGAGATCAGAGGGTAGCCAGCCACAGCTGACCCCCGAATAAGGTCTGAACGTCCAGGAAAGGTCAGAGCAGCTTAGACACCTTTCTGCCTACAAGGAACTTTGACCAAACTGATGCTCAACATTAAGTGCCACGTAAGTCCAACAGAGCCGCCAGCCCAGAGCCCTCCTCTGACTACTTCTCACATCCACACCTCTGTCCCTACTGCTTCTCAGGCTATCCACCTCCTAAAATTCCCAGTCTTCAAGGTTCCGCTCAAGAGGGTCCAGCCTAGACATGTAGGGGCCCTAGTGGCCCTCTGAGTCTGGCTGAGACCCTGGTGGGGACACTGGTGTCATCCAGGTGGCCCCGCCCTGGCTTGAGGCATTGTAGCCTGGGAGCTGGGAGCCTGGGTCCCAGCGATGGGAACTTGAGCAAGAGTCTCAACCACTCTGAACCCCTTTCTTGGTCTGTAAAATAAACGCAGGCCTGAACTGGTGTATGGTTGAGTACAGGTGGGCAAAGGAACTCTTGCTGATTAGGGACTGCCAGGTACTGGCAAAGTCCTATCTTGAATTTTTCCATCCTAGGACAATTTCTGGGTTTCCCTAGTGGCTCAAATGAATCTTCGTGCAATGTGGGAGACCCAGGTTCAATCCCTGAATCGGGAAGATCCTCGGGAGAAGGGAATGGTTACCCACTCCAGTATTCTTGGCTGGAGAATTCCATAGACAAAGGAGCCTGGCAAGCCACAGTCCATGGGGTTGCAAAGAGTTGGACACAACTGAGCAATTAACACTTTCCTTTTTTTTTTTTTCTAGATAGTTTCTAAGTATATCCTGGGTGCTGCCTAGCCCACCATCCTGTCTTTTCTCCTACATTTCTGCCTCCTTACAGAGATGGGAGCCCCTGAAGGGCTAAGCATCACCCCAGCACTAGCCAGCCCTGAGGAACCCTTGAGGACAGAGATGCAATAGCTAAAACCTTCAGAGCTCCCATAGGGCCTGCTGGAGGCTCGTCATGTGTGTCAATGGGTCTAACCTACAGCAAGCCCACGAGATGGACGGTGCCGTTGTCCCTGCCTCCCAGACAGGAAGCAGAAGCAGAGGGAAGTTATGTGACCAGGCCAAGGTCACACAGCCTGTTCGTGGCAGGGCTGGGAAGTTCTGGCTCAGGTGCTGCCCCTTCCGGTGCTCTGCTCCGTAGGTGGCTGTGGGGTTTCTCTTCTCCAATCCGTTTGGTTGGACAAATATTCACGGGCACCTCCTGGGTGCCAAGCCTCAAGCTGAGGCATGCTGAAGCGGTCAGGGGCACACTCCAGTCTGGCACACGGGGAGGCAGCAGGCAGCGGAGCATCCCTCTGGACCTCAGCACGTGGGAGAGGCTTGATTCTCTGAAAGAACACCTGTGGACGTTTCACACTTGCAAGTCCTCAGCCCTCAGTCAAGGTCCACTTCCAGGCCTGGCAGTAACAGACACAATGGCTGAGAGCAGAGGCTCTTCAACCAACCAGACGCCCCAGCTTGCTGTGTGACCTTGGGCAAACACCTTCACCTCTCTGAGCTTCTGTTGGCTGCCCCATAAGGACCCAATCTTGCCTCATGCGTAGAATAAGGGAAATGAGTAAGGCATACAGAAGGTGCTCAGTCAGTGCAGGGGCCCCTCACCTCAGTCGCTGGAGGAGCTCTCCTGCCTTGGTGCCTGTCTTGCCATCCTGGAACACAGCTGCAGGGGACCGGCTGCCTGGGATTGCCACAGTGTCCGTCCTGAGTGAACGGCATTAGGGCCCAAGTGAGGGGCTGTCCAAGGCCCCAAGGCCACCTGGCTGCAGGTCCAACCCAGCCCCCACCCCCGCCCCGCCCTCGGGAGCAGATCCGTTTCCACCCTGTGCACCTGCATCCTTCCTTTCCCAGGTGGGGGCGGGGGGCTGAGGAAAACTGAGCTACCGGGAATGCGTTCTTAGCCTCGAAAAGAGGCCGCGAGGTGGCTGGCCTTCCCAGAATCCAGCCGCCTGCAGCTGAGCTGTTTCCTTGACAGTGAAGCTGAGGCAAGGCTGGCACCAAAGCTGGGGTCCCTGGGAGGAGTTTCTCGTAAGCCACTGTGGGAATGGGAGTCAGGGAATGGTGACGTCACTGTCTGCTTTCCCAAATGCTCCATATGGAGGGAGGAAGGAATAGTCTCCTGACCCTTCTGCAGATGGGAAAACTGAGGCCCAGAGAGCTCAGAGAGTTGGCAAAGGTCCTCCCAGTAGCTCTGGGACAGCGCCCTGGCTCAGGTGCTGCCCCTTCCGGTGCTCTGCTCCGTAGGTGGCTGTGGGGTTTCTCTTCTCCAATCCGTTTGGTTGGACAAATATTCACGGGCACCTCCTGGGTGCCAAGCCTCAAGCTGAGGCATGCTGAAGCGGTCAGGGGCACACTCCAGTCTGGCACACGGGGAGGCAGCAGGCAGCGGAGCATCCCTCTGGACCTCAGCACGTGGGAGAGGCTTGATTCTCTGAAAGAACACCTGTGGACGTTTCACACTTGCAAGTCCTCAGCCCTCAGTCAAGGTCCACTTCCAGGCCTGGCAGTAACAGACACAATGGCTGAGAGCAGAGGCTCTTCAACCAACCAGACGCCCCAGCTTGCTGTGTGACCTTGGGCAAACACCTTCACCTCTCTGAGCTTCTGTTGGCTGCCCCATAAGGACCCAATCTTGCCTCATGCGTAGAATAAGGGAAATGAGTAAGGCATACAGAAGGTGCTCAGTCAGTGCAGGGGCCCCTCACCTCAGTCGCTGGAGGAGCTCTCCTGCCTTGGTGCCTGTCTTGCCATCCTGGAACACAGCTGCAGGGGACCGGCTGCCTGGGATTGCCACAGTGTCCGTCCTGAGTGAACGGCATTAGGGCCCAAGTGAGGGGCTGTCCAAGGCCCCAAGGCCACCTGGCTGCAGGTCCAACCCAGCCCCCACCCCCGCCCCGCCCTCGGGAGCAGATCCGTTTCCACCCTGTGCACCTGCATCCTTCCTTTCCCAGGTGGGGGCGGGGGGCTGAGGAAAACTGAGCTACCGGGAATGCGTTCTTAGCCTCGAAAAGAGGCCGCGAGGTGGCTGGCCTTCCCAGAATCCAGCCGCCTGCAGCTGAGCTGTTTCCTTGACAGTGAAGCTGAGGCAAGGCTGGCACCAAAGCTGGGGTCCCTGGGAGGAGTTTCTCGTAAGCCACTGTGGGAATGGGAGTCAGGGAATGGTGACGTCACTGTCTGCTTTCCCAAATGCTCCATATGGAGGGAGGAAGGAATAGTCTCCTGACCCTTCTGCAGATGGGAAAACTGAGGCCCAGAGAGCTCAGAGAGTTGGCAAAGGTCCTCCCAGTAGCTCTGGGACAGCGCCCTGGCCTCCCAAGTCCGGATGTTACTTCTCTGCTAAGAAAGCACCAGAGTTACCGCAGCCTCAGGTCTGAACCCAAAGCCCAGTGGACAAGGCCGAAAGCCAGCTCTCTGTCTGAGTAGCTGTGTGGTCTGACAGGACAACTCCTGTTCCCTCTCTGGGCCTATGCTGCCTCACCCTGCACCTACTGAGAATCCCTCCTGCCCGGGAGCGGGGATGTAACGCCTTCAGAAGCCACCAGAGCTGGGTAGTGAAGGGGAACTCTTCAGGGGTGATTGGGTCCCCGCAGGAAGAGATGCTGCCCAACAACCCAGGGCAGTCTCTGGGCCCCAGGACCCTGCTCCCCTTGCCCCCTCATTTAGCCATTCCTCTCTGGCCTCCCAGACCCCCTGCCTTCTGGGGCAGGTGAGGCCAGCAGTCACCCCTGGCCCCTGCAGGCTGGGTGCCCGCTTACCAGGGCCTTTGATGGCAGAAGGTGGCACAGGCGGGGTCCCTGGCACTGTAGCATTCACAGCGTCTTGGCAGAGAGCGGCGCCGGCGTCTTGGCGGGTTTCCCAGGCCGTACGGAGCTGTCTGTCTGTGGGCGGGCCGCCAGCAAGGTAGTGGTGCAGGGTGGAGACAGACAGAAAGGATTAGATAAACCAGGGCCATTGGCAAGCTGGGACGGTCCGCACTGCACCCGGAGCAGCCACCCCTGCCACCAGGGTGGCAGTGAAAGCAGACAGCTCCTGCCCTCGAGAACTCCCATCACAGGCTCCTCCTTAGGTGCCAGAGAGCCCCGGCAAGACCCTTCCCTGTCTGGGCCTCTGTTCCTGAATGCGTTCTTAGCCTCGAAAAGAGGCCGCGAGGTGGCTGGCCTTCCCAGAATCCAGCCGCCTGCAGCTGAGCTGTTTCCTTGACAGTGAAGCTGAGGCAAGGCTGGCACCAAAGCTGGGGTCCCTGGGAGGAGTTTCTCGTAAGCCACTGTGGGAATGGGAGTCAGGGAATGGTGACGTCACTGTCTGCTTTCCCAAATGCTCCATATGGAGGGAGGAAGGAATAGTCTCCTGACCCTTCTGCAGATGGGAAAACTGAGGCCCAGAGAGCTCAGAGAGTTGGCAAAGGTCCTCCCAGTAGCTCTGGGACAGCGCCCTGGCCTCCCAAGTCCGGATGTTACTTCTCTGCTAAGAAAGCACCAGAGTTACCGCAGCCTCAGGTCTGAACCCAAAGCCCAGTGGACAAGGCCGAAAGCCAGCTCTCTGTCTGAGTAGCTGTGTGGTCTGACAGGACAACTCCTGTTCCCTCTCTGGGCCTATGCTGCCTCACCCTGCACCTACTGAGAATCCCTCCTGCCCGGGAGCGGGGATGTAACGCCTTCAGAAGCCACCAGAGCTGGGTAGTGAAGGGGAACTCTTCAGGGGTGATTGGGTCCCCGCAGGAAGAGATGCTGCCCAACAACCCAGGGCAGTCTCTGGGCCCCAGGACCCTGCTCCCCTTGCCCCCTCATTTAGCCATTCCTCTCTGGCCTCCCAGACCCCCTGCCTTCTGGGGCAGGTGAGGCCAGCAGTCACCCCTGGCCCCTGCAGGCTGGGTGCCCGCTTACCAGGGCCTTTGATGGCAGAAGGTGGCACAGGCGGGGTCCCTGGCACTGTAGCATTCACAGCGTCTTGGCAGAGAGCGGCGCCGGCGTCTTGGCGGGTTTCCCAGGCCGTACGGAGCTGTCTGTCTGTGGGCGGGCCGCCAGCAAGGTAGTGGTGCAGGGTGGAGACAGACAGAAAGGATTAGATAAACCAGGGCCATTGGCAAGCTGGGACGGTCCGCACTGCACCCGGAGCAGCCACCCCTGCCACCAGGGTGGCAGTGAAAGCAGACAGCTCCTGCCCTCGAGAACTCCCATCACAGGCTCCTCCTTAGGTGCCAGAGAGCCCCGGGCAAGACCCTTCCCCTGTCTGGGCCTCTGTTCCTCCCAGCCCAAGGTCCTGCTGAGTAAGACCCTCAGCATGGGGAGGACGGCGGGAAGCTGTCCTCCCTGGCCCTCTCCACTCCAGACAGGAACTGGAGCTGCTGCAGCCAGGCCGGGCCCCCTGTCCTCAAAGAAGACCCCCAGCTTGTCTGGAAGGCAGACAGAGCATCCCCTCTCACAGAAATGAACACACAGGCTCACAGCTAGGCTGCCTCCACCTGGTCTCCACTGGCCTGGAAGGGTGGCGAAAGGGTTTCTCAGAGTTTTGACTTAAACTTGGTGAGCCTGCATGCCGTGCAGTGTGTGTGCCGTGTGTGTACATGGGTATGTCAGATCCACTGAGATTGATTTCAGATTCAATCTGGCCGAGGCAGGCCAGGGGCAGGGCAGGAGACCTGTAGCCAGTTGGACCAGCACCTCAGGTGCCCAAGCTAATTTTAGACGGTGTGGCTGGAGGTGCAGAGACTCCAGGAAGACCCAGCACGCAGGGACTGGCCGGGTTCCCGCCCTGAGCCGGTGTTTGGAGGTGGATTAGCTCCACACACGCTTACGTGCTGGGCTTCTCTTGCCTTTTGCAATTTGGAGAAGGAAACACACACACACACACAGACTTCAACCTGAAGTATGCAGTGGCCTGGAGGCAGTGCCGGTGCAGACCGAAGAGACAGCTCCGGCCCCCTCCCTGGCTCTGCCAGGTGACATAGGGCAGGTTTCTCGTCTGTCATTTGGGGACCACAGCAGTACCTGCCTCCTGGGGAGGATGGTGTGTGGGGGATCCTTAGATGACAATGCACCAGCTGTGCTTGGCAGAGGCCTGGCACAGTCAGGACATGGGGGCTGTCATTAATTGTATTTTTCTTGGAAGATCAAGCAGAGGCAGCGTGGCAGAAATGCTGCGAGCTCTGGCCTCCGCAGACCTAGGAAGGAGCCTCCACCTACCACTTACTCTTTTCTGTGTGATCTAGGGAAAGGCACCTAACCTCTCTGAGCCTCAGTACCCTGATCTGGAAAATGGAGCCAACGCATTCTGATCAGGCTATGGTGAGGATTCTCTCTAGACAGTCTTTTTGTCTTTCTCAGGCAGCCCCCACAAGGGAATGGAAGCCGAATCGCTGACGGCTATTTTTATTAGCTGCCGTGTGCCACAGGCTCCCTGGCAAGCCAGCCCCCACCCCAACCCTGCCCCTTGCAGCCCTCGTCGGATCCCCGCGGTAGCTCACCCGGGAGTGTTGACCCAGATGATGTCCAGGTGGCAGAAGTAGACACACTCCTTGTCGAGCCAGGAGCTGCAGGAGCAGCGTCGGGTCCGCAGGTGGGAGCCCCGGGCCCGGGGCAAGGGCGCTGGCTGCTCTGGGCTGGGGGCGGCAGCAGCCTGGCTCTTACCTGCATGCACCGGAGAGGCAGAGAGAGGTGGAAAGGTGGGTCAGGGTGCCTGGCACAGCTGGGATGGGAGACCCAGCAGGCTCCACCTCTTGCATAACTGGGGAAGTTGGCATTCTCAGGGCTCAGGAGCCCCGGGCCAGCCCGGGGAAGCCCCAGCAGCTCTGGGTGGGAAGGGCCAGCGGCCGCCCTGGGACTGCAGCACCTCTAATTGCACAGCCTCCTGCAGGGACTTGACTCCTGTCCCTGGAGGCCCCCAGCTGGCTTGGACGGCACAGCAGCCCCAGCAGGAGACACAGACAAAACAACCCCAGGGCTGCAGCAGCCGCTGAGACCAAGGGGCTCACCTTCGTGCAGGGCCACGAGCAGGGCTAGAGCGACGGAGCACAAGGCGGCGGGCATGGCGACCATGGCGGTGGGCGGAGCGACAGGAGCGTGCCACCCGCTGCCAAGCTGAGCAAGCCCCTCCTGGCTCTGCCAGGTGACATAGGGCAGGTTTTGTGCATTGGGGACCACAGCAGTACCTGCCTCCTGGGAGGATGGTGTGTGGGGATCCTTAGATGACAATGCACCAGCTGTGGCAGAGGCCTGGCACAGTCAGGACATGGGGGCTGTCATTAATTGTATTTTTCTTGGAAGATCAAGCAGAGGCAGCGTGGCAGAAATGCTGCGAGCTCTGGCCTCCGCAGACCTAGGAAGGAGCCTCCACCTACCACTTACTCTTTTCTGTGTGATCTAGGAAAGGCACCTAACCTCTCTGAGCCTCAGTACCCTGATCTGGAAAATGGAGCCAACGCATTCTGATCAGGCTATGGTGAGGATTCTCTCTAGACAGTCTTTTTGTCTTTCTCAGGCAGCCCCCACAAGGGAATGGAAGCCGAATCGCTGACGGCTATTTTTATTAGCTGCCGTGTGCCACAGGCTCCCTGGCAAGCCAGCCCCCACCCCAACCCTGCCCCTTGCAGCCCTCGTCGGATCCCCGCGGTAGCTCACCCGGGAGTGTTGACCCAGATGATGTCCAGGTGGCAGAAGTAGACACACTCCTTGTCGAGCCAGGAGCTGCAGGAGCAGCGTCGGGTCCGCAGGTGGGAGCCCCGGGCCCGGGGCAAGGGCGCTGGCTGCTCTGGGCTGGGGGCGGCAGCAGCCTGGCTCTTACCTGCATGCACCGGAGAGGCAGAGAGGTGGAAAGGTGGGTCAGGGTGCCTGGCACAGCTGGGATGGGAGACCCAGCAGGCTCCACCTCTTGCATAACTGGGGAAGTTGGCATTCTCAGGGCTCAGGAGCCCCGGGCCAGCCCGGGGAAGCCCCAGCAGCTCTGGGTGGGAAGGGCCAGCGGCCGCCCTGGGACTGCAGCACCTCTAATTGCACAGCCTCCTGCAGGGACTTGACTCCTGTCCCTGGAGGCCCCCAGCTGGCTTGGACGGCACAGCAGCCCCAGCAGGAGACACAGACAAAACAACCCCAGGGCTGCAGCAGCCGCTGAGACCAAGGGGCTCACCTTCGTGCAGGGCCACGAGCAGGGCTAGAGCGACGGAGCACAAGGCGGCGGGCATGGCGACCATGGCGGTGGCGGAGCGCGCAGGCTGGACTGGAGTGCGGAGCGTGCCTGTTGCCAGCGTCCTGCTGCCAAGCTGAGCGATAGCTCATTGCCTCGGTGCCCTGGCTGCCTCTTATAACACCAGGCACAGCTCCGCCCCTGCCCGTCCAGCCCTGCACCGGTGGGCAGGGAGCCAGGGACACCGCCTCCTCCCAGGGCGCCCGGCCCGCCCCAGCCTCTGCGGTAGGGGGGAGGATGGGAGGAGGGAGGAAGAAGGGGGAGGATGCTCCCTCTGAGCCGAGAGCACCTCCCAGGGTCCCGAGGCTCCCCGCAGTCCTCCGGGACCTCCTCCAGTCCTACTGGACCGACCCCCTCTAGTCGTCCTCCAAGGGCCCGGAGCCCCTCCCCCACTCTCCGTGGCTGCTCCACAGGTCTTCCCCAGAGCTCCGAGTCTGGAGGAAGAGGTTCCATGAGCAAAACCCTTCCTTTCCTTGAAGGAGATCCTGCCTTCCTGCCTGCCTACTGCCAACCAGGTGGAGGGAGTCCCTCTTGCTGAGTGGGAGGTAAAAGGCCTGCTCAAAACTGCGTGGACTTGGGCGAGTCAGAGCCTTCTCTGGCCAGCTTTGCTCAGTGAAGGACACAGTTTACCCCGACCTCTGACCAGTCTGGAGCCACCTCCTCCCCTCTCACCCTTTTCCCCCTCTTCTCTACAACTTGATCCTCACCCCAGGGCCTGGGAACCGAAATTCTCATCCCCCATCGTAACCCCAGAACCTATTCAGCTGAACAGCCATGGCCAAGGACATCCCTCCCGGGCCTCGGTTTCTTCGTTTGCAAAACAAGGCCAGCTGGTGAGTGGGCTGGCAGACTCTCATGATACTAAGAAGGGGTCTTCAGAGTCCTTTCCAGAAAGATGGCTTGTGGCACACACACCCAGGGCCCCTGGGAAGGCCTCACATCTTGGCCACGATAGGATGTCTTGGTTCACCTCTGTGACTTCCTGCGAAAAAGACAAAGTGGTGGAGGGGCTCCCTGGGAGCCAGCATCCTGTTCCCCCTACTCTGCTGGCTCAGAGTCTCCCCTTCGCAGGGACCCTGTCTCCAGGCACAAGAGGAAAGGCCCTCTCATTTCTCGGAACTCCCAGAACCCGTGCTCTCATGCCTGACTCATGACATTGGGCTTATCTCCCCAGCAATCTCGAGGTCCAGAACTCCAGAGAAGGCCGGCCCTGGAGCCCGCCCGGCACACAGTAGGAGCCTCTGAGTGAGCAATGTCTGAGGGAGGGGGTGGTGAATGAAAGCAGGCCTGGATTTAAACTGGGGAGATTCAGGAACCCACTCAAGTCCAAGTTTCAGTTCCTGTGTTCAGCTGGAATTTTAACATGAGACATTTAGGAAAGGAGACATAGATGACCATGAAGAAACAGTTTTGTTGTTTCCCAGGGCATGTGCGTGTGCGTGTGCGTGCATGTGTGTGTGTGTGTGTGTGTGTGTGTGTGTGTGTGTAGAGCAAAGCAGAAGCAAGGACGGAGAGATCTGTCAGCACCCCCTTCCTTCCCTCGGGCCGGCCCAGGCCGCAGTGGAGGCATTGGTGGGCACCTACTGTGTGCAGAGTGCCATCAGGGCCCCCTCTTTCACAGCCCTAGCACACAGCTGTTCTCATCTGGGTGCCAGCTCCTCTGCTCCTGGAGAGAGAACGGAGACTCCAGCCGGAGCCCGGCCCAGCCAAGGTCACACAGCTGGTAGACGCAGAGCTCGCAGCGGAGCTTGGGTCTCGGTCTCTACGGAAAACCACAGTGACTCCCCATCCAGTGCTCACGCCCTCCCCCATGCGGTGCCTCTCTAAGAATTTAGAAGAGTTATTTCTGGAATGAGGTGAGCCATGCTCTCAGTCATTTCTATGAGGCTCCAGGAGAATATAAATACAGAATTAAGCAAGGTTAGGGTTGTGGTGGCGGTGGAGGTGGGGGGTGGGGAAAGAGGATTCAAACTACTGAACTGTGAAGAGAGGACAGAGGAAAGCAAGTCAGAAAGAGAAAGGGGCAAAGATGGCTGGAGGCTTGTGGCACACACACCCAGGGCCCTGGGAAGGCCTCACATCTTGGCCACGATAGGATGTCTTGGTTCACCTCTGTGACTTCCTGCGAAAAGACAAAGTGGTGGAGGGCTCCCTGGGAGCCAGCATCCTGTTCCCCCTACTCTGCTGGCTCAGAGTCTCCCCTTCGCAGGGACCCTGTCTCCAGGCACAAGAGGAAAGGCCCTCTCATTTCTCGGAACTCCCAGAACCCGTGCTCTCATGCCTGACTCATGACATTGGGCTTATCTCCCCAGCAATCTCGAGGTCCAGAACTCCAGAGAAGGCCGGCCCTGGAGCCCGCCCGGCACACAGTAGGAGCCTCTGAGTGAGCAATGTCTGAGGGAGGGGGTGGTGAATGAAAGCAGGCCTGGATTTAAACTGGGGAGATTCAGGAACCCACTCAAGTCCAAGTTTCAGTTCCTGTGTTCAGCTGGAATTTTAACATGAGACATTTAGGAAAGGAGACATAGATGACCATGAAGAAACAGTTTTGTTGTTTCCCAGGGCATGTGCGTGTGCGTGTGCGTGCATGTGTGTGTGTGTGTGTGTGTGTGTGTGTGTGTGTGTAGAGCAAAGCAGAAGCAAGGACGGAGAGATCTGTCAGCACCCCCTTCCTTCCCTCGGGCCGGCCCAGGCCGCAGTGGAGGCATTGGTGGGCACCTACTGTGTGCAGAGTGCCATCAGGGCCCCCTCTTTCACAGCCCTAGCACACAGCTGTTCTCATCTGGGTGCCAGCTCCTCTGCTCCTGGAGAGAGAACGGAGACTCCAGCCGGAGCCCGGCCCAGCCAAGGTCACACAGCTGGTAGACGCAGAGCTCGCAGCGGAGCTTGGGTCTCGGTCTCTACGGAAAACCACAGTGACTCCCCATCCAGTGCTCACGCCCTCCCCCATGCGGTGCCTCTCTAAGAATTTAGAAGAGTTATTTCTGGAATGAGGTGAGCCATGCTCTCAGTCATTTCTATGAGGCTCCAGGAGAATATAAATACAGAATTAAGCAAGGTTAGGGTTGTGGTGGCGGTGGAGGTGGGGGGTGGGGAAAGAGGATTCAAACTACTGAACTGTGAAGAGAGGACAGAGGAAAGCAAGTCGGGAGAGAGAAGGAGGGGGTCAGGGAGGGGAAGAAAATAAACAGGGACGCTGATAAAGACAGGTAGGGAGAAAGAGAGGATAAGGAAGCAGAGCACAGCGAGAAAGAAAGAGCTCGGATTTGAGAAAGTAAAAGAGAAAGACCATTGGAGTGAGAGCGAAGGTTCTAACGTGTCTAATCTTTACACAAATGCAAAGTGCCTGCTCAGGACAATAGGCAACCAGAGGCTCCAAGTCTGGGAAACATAATAGAAGAATTAAACGGACCAGGAGACAGGATCCCTCTCTGCTGTGAAAGGAGGATGACGGCAGGGCAGGGGCCACTGCCCGGCCTCGCAGGGTCAGCTTGGGAGGCTGCGCCCAACTCCAGTTTCCCTCTTTCCCTGCCCTCAGCTCCCGGGCAGGCAGGGCTCCTGTAAAACTGAGAGGTGGACCTGGGAACCTGAGCGAGCCCAGGTCTTAGCGGGTGAAGGCGTTCCGGGAACAGCGCTACCCCACTGGCAAGAGTTAGTTTCCAGGTAGAGAAAATTAAGCTCAGTTAAAAACAGCAGTTTTCTTTACTCCCTCTTCCCTTGCTTTTGGCATGACCATGGTTGGTCTGCACTAGCCCGCTACTCCTGTACACGTGTGGATTTCCTTCAGTTTCTGGCCCACGGGCTTCCCAGGTGGCTCAGTGGTAAAGAATCCACCTGCCAATGCAGGAGACGCAGGTTTGATCCCTGGGTGGGGAAGATCTCCTGGAGAAAGAAATGGCAACCCCTCCAGTATTCTTGCCTGGGAAATCCCATGGAGAGCAGAAGTCGGGCTACAGTCCATAGGATTGTGGAGAGCCCCGAAAAAAAATCGAGTGCTCTACGGAAAACCACAGTGACTCCCCATCCAGTGCTCACGCCCTCCCCCATGCGGTGCCTCTCTAAGAATTTAGAAGAGTTATTTCTGGAATGAGGTGAGCCATGCTCTCAGTCATTTCTATGAGGCTCCAGGAGAATATAAATACAGAATTAAGCAAGGTTAGGGTTGTGGTGGCGGTGGAGGTGGGGGGTGGGGAAAGAGGATTCAAACTACTGAACTGTGAAGAGAGGACAGAGGAAAGCAAGTCGGGAGAGAGAAGGAGGGGGTCAGGGAGGGGAAGAAAATAAACAGGGACGCTGATAAAGACAGGTAGGGAGAAAGAGAGGATAAGGAAGCAGAGCACAGCGAGAAAGAAAGAGCTCGGATTTGAGAAAGTAAAAGAGAAAGACCATTGGAGTGAGAGCGAAGGTTCTAACGTGTCTAATCTTTACACAAATGCAAAGTGCCTGCTCAGGACAATAGGCAACCAGAGGCTCCAAGTCTGGGAAACATAATAGAAGAATTAAACGGACCAGGAGACAGGATCCCTCTCTGCTGTGAAAGGAGGATGACGGCAGGGCAGGGGCCACTGCCCGGCCTCGCAGGGTCAGCTTGGGAGGCTGCGCCCAACTCCAGTTTCCCTCTTTCCCTGCCCTCAGCTCCCGGGCAGGCAGGGCTCCTGTAAAACTGAGAGGTGGACCTGGGAACCTGAGCGAGCCCAGGTCTTAGCGGGTGAAGGCGTTCCGGGAACAGCGCTACCCCACTGGCAAGAGTTAGTTTCCAGGCAGAGAAAATTAAGCTCAGTTAAAAACAGCAGTTTTCTTTACTCCCTCTTCCCTTGCTTTTGGCATGACCATGGTTGGTCTGCACTAGCCCGCTACTCCTGTACACGTGTGGATTTCCTTCAGTTTCTGGCCCACGGGCTTCCCAGGTGGCTCAGTGGTAAAGAATCCACCTGCCAATGCAGGAGACGCAGGTTTGATCCCTGGGTGGGGAAGATCTCCTGGAGAAAGAAATGGCAACCCCTCCAGTATTCTTGCCTGGGAAATCCCATGGAGAGCAGAAGTCGGCGGGCTACAGTCCATAGGATTGTAGGAAGAGTCAGACACAACTCAGTGACTAAACAACAACAAGAATAACCAGCCCCTGTCCCTTAGATCTCTTAGCCTGGACCCTGACAGTCACCTCTATGCCTCCTGGCTGACCTGGCTGCATGTACCCCTCAGCCCCATTGCTCTGACTGGCCGCACCCGCTGCGTTGCAGCACTGCCTCATCCCCACCTGGCCCTGCTCCCTGCCTGGGTTGGTAAAGCTGCAGACGGAGGGATTCGTGGAAGGTCACCCTGTCAGAAGCTGGAGGAATTGTTTCACACACAAAATAATTTGCTCCACTTACGCTTGGAACCAGCCTGATCCAAGAGGGAGCGACTTGCGGGGAGGACAGACTGGCAGAAGAGGACAACTGAGGTGTATTTTGGGGGTGAGGAAATATACTGTGCTAGAAACTGCCCTCTAGAAATCCTCTCTGGTCCTCTTTCCCATTGGGCAGATGAGATAGCTGAGGTCCAAGAGGAGGAGCAACTGGCTCAAGACAGTGATGGGCTGGACACCTTTTCTTGGCGGCGAATTCAGCCTCACCCTTTCCTGCACAGCTGGGTAGCTCCCAGGGCTCCAAGCTGAGCCTGAGATTGCAGGTCCCTTTGAGAAGGGCTGTCAGGAAGGACCCCGCTGGCAGGAAGGCAGGGCCACTGAGATGGGTCTGGACCACCTTCCTGTGAACCCCAAAGCTCCTTTGATCACCCCGTTCTAATGATAAATTTGGTCCCATCGATAGCTGTCCAGCTGCGTGGGATGGAGGATGCACAGGAATCAGGAGTAAACATCCCTGTGATGTCCAGCAGGGCAGGAATGGGGTGAAGCAGCTGCCTGGTGGCGTAGGAGTGGCCAGCTTTAGCCCCAGCTTTGCTGTTCATGTTGTGTGGCTTTGGGCAAGTCCTGTCCCTTCCATGGCTTCGCTGAACAGCTTTCCTCCCTTCCCATTGAAGGCGAGGGGCCTGCTCAGCTTAGACAACCTATGACACGCAGAATCACCCTGCCCCGAGTTTCTAGCTCCCCAAACGCAAGCTCTGCAGACTAACTGCTTCACTATCACTCCTGTTCCAGCCGGGAACTCTCTGCTCTCTCACCTTCTGGAAAACCAGTCACTTCCCTGTTGCTACCTGGCCCTCCCAGGCTTCAGGGAGTTCTGCTGTTTGCAGCCCCAATGGAAGGGACACCAAGTCTCAGGCACAGGCACAGGCACATACCGTGCAGGCAGCGTAGCAGAGCGAGCAGCTGAGCAGATGCGGCTGGCCGGGGGGGATGTCTGGACCCTGCAAGGAAGGGGGGTTGGGGAGGGCTTGGCCCCGGAGCCAGTCTAAGCTGGAGATTTCGGGCTGAGGGAGCTTAGACATTCCTGTAATGACCTGTCCCCAGGGCTATGGGTCAGGACTGTCCCCACTCAAGCCTGGGGCCACTCAGCCTCAGGGCCTCTTTTAAGTGGGTGGTCTGGGCCTCCTGCCACAGGCCACAGCTCACTCTGAGCCAGCAGGGCCTGCCACCACCCACGGCGCCGTCCCCACGCTGGGTCTCTGGAAGAGTAGCCTTGGCCTTAGGGGATCAGCGCCCCTGATCTCCACGGCTTCCCTTGCAGGACACCCCCTTCTAAATTCTCCTCCTCCCTCCAGCTTAGCCCATTGGAAAGATCTGTAGCTCCCACATAAACTACTTTTAAAGGAATAATCCATGAGCCCTGTCTGGTATTAATCGAAGGGTAATCAGAACAGGGTCAGTGAGGACCAGGGAAATACTGAAATTGCAGCCAAAACCAGACCTTCAAGGCACCCTTGTCAAGGGGAATGTAAATCCCGCTGAACTTTTTGAAATAAGAAAGCTCGCTTAGGGACTCAGCATCCAGAACAGAAGTCTCTAGACTTGAAGTCTTGGAGTTACCTTCAGCTGGGCTCAGGGCCTCATTCCCCACTAGAGTACACATGCATTTAACATATTCCGAGCTCTATGTTAGGTGGTTACATACATTATGTGCACTAATTGTCATAACATACCCAAGGGGTGGGTACTATAATTAGTTCCTACTTTATAAATGAGGAAACTGAGGCTCTTGCCTTGTCCAGGGTCAGACAGCTAGGAAGTGGCAGAGCCGAGACTTTCCCTAGCTCCCAAGCAAGCTCTGCAGACTAACTGCTTCACTATCACTCCTGTTCCAGCCGGGAACTCTCTGCTCTCTCACCTTCTGGAAAACCAGTCACTTCCCTGTTGCTACCTGGCCCTCCCAGGCTTCAGGGAGTTCTGCTGTTTGCAGCCCCAATGGAAGGGACACCAAGTCTCAGGCACAGGCACAGGCACATACCGTGCAGGCAGCGTAGCAGAGCGAGCAGCTGAGCAGATGCGGCTGGCCGGGGGGGATGTCTGGACCCTGCAAGGAAGGGGGGTTGGGGAGGGCTTGGCCCCGGAGCCAGTCTAAGCTGGAGATTTCGGGCTGAGGGAGCTTAGACATTCCTGTAATGACCTGTCCCCAGGGCTATGGGTCAGGACTGTCCCCACTCAAGCCTGGGGCCACTCAGCCTCAGGGCCTCTTTTAAGTGGGTGGTCTGGGCCTCCTGCCACAGGCCACAGCTCACTCTGAGCCAGCAGGGCCTGCCACCACCCACGGCGCCGTCCCCACGCTGGGTCTCTGGAAGAGTAGCCTTGGCCTTAGGGGATCAGCGCCCCTGATCTCCACGGCTTCCCTTGCAGGACACCCCCTTCTAAATTCTCCTCCTCCCTCCAGCTTAGCCCATTGGAAAGATCTGTAGCTCCCACATAAACTACTTTTAAAGGAATAATCCATGAGCCCTGTCTGGTATTAATCGAAGGGTAATCAGAACAGGGTCAGTGAGGACCAGGGAAATACTGAAATTGCAGCCAAAACCAGACCTTCAAGGCACCCTTGTCAAGGGGAATGTAAATCCCGCTGAACTTTTTGAAATAAGAAAGCTCGCTTAGGGACTCAGCATCCAGAACAGAAGTCTCTAGACTTGAAGTCTTGGAGTTACCTTCAGCTGGGCTCAGGGCCTCATTCCCCACTAGAGTACACATGCATTTAACATATTCCGAGCTCTATGTTAGGTGGTTACATACATTATGTGCACTAATTGTCATAACATACCCAAGGGGTGGGTACTATAATTAGTTCCTACTTTATAAATGAGGAAACTGAGGCTCTTGCCTTGTCCAGGGTCAGACAGCTAGGAAGTGGCAGAGCCGAGACTGGAAGGCAGATCTGTGTAACTCCGAAGCCCCAACCCGGAACCCTGGGTGCCCCCCTTGCTGAACCTGTTCTAATTACCCTGATATGAATAACAAACAGCACACATCAATTATTCCTTGAAAAGCACAGCCTACGGGAAGCCCGCTGGCAGCCACTCTTCAGCAGAGGCCCCCTCTTCGCTCCTGCCTAGGCAGAGAGCCCTGAGCAGCATGGGGAAGTGGGAAGCCCAGGAGCAGCCCTGCATGCACAGGGGGCCGTCTCACTCCCACAGCAAAAGCACAACATGCTGCCTATGCCTGTGAGGTCACTGGCTGAGGACGGGTCACAGCCCTTAGGTCGGCGTGGGGAGTCCACACCTATTTCATGGGGTACCCACAAGACACCTGGGAGGCAGACTGGGCTCATGACCCTCACTTGACAGATGAGGTCTTTCCCAATAAGATTCTCACTTTACAGATAAAGAAGTGGCTTCCCCTGGGTCACACAATGAGCAAGAGGCAGGACTGGAACTTTTTCCTTATACTCCATCTCCTGTGGAACCAAGAACCTATATCACACATTCAATGACTCCTCACCCCATCTATTCACCTACTCATCCATTCATCACTCCATCCCACTTGTCATGTCCACATCCGTCCCTCCGTCCATCCACCCATCCGTCCATCCACCCATCCATCCATCCTTCCTTCTATTGATCCATCCATGTATCCATCATCTAACCTTTTGTCCATCCTTCCGTCTAAATATCTATACAGCCAATCTCTCACCCATCCATCCTCCTTCGTGACAGATGTGGATAGAGATTAGAAAGGTCGTCTACGGCCATACTGCCCTGAATGCGCCCGATCTCGTCTGATCTCGGAAGCTAAGCAGGGTCGGGCCTGGTTAGTACTTGGATGGGAGATTAGAAAGGTCAAAGAGCTTTAACTGTCCTATTAAATTTGTCCTGGAAATATCTGGTTAATTCCTGGGATGAGGCGTCTCTCCACCGAGCTGATGAGCTGGCTGAGACACAGGATTCTTTGGAATCCACACCCCCGGACCTAGTACACAGACCTGGGCACATGGTCCATTCCCAAAGCTGAAGTGATTTGTCCCAGTTTCTGCCTGATACCATCTTCAAAAGGTTCTAATGATGAGAACTTGACATAGTTTCTAAGAGAAAAAGACAGACACCCAGAGAGCTCAAGCCCATTGGCCTGTGTAGATGAGCAAACTAAAGTCCAGAGGAAGGAACAGCTCCAAGAGACCAGCCAAGGGGGTTTTTTCCCCCAAAGGGGCCCCCCCCCCGGAGCAGCATGGGGAAGTGGGAAGCCCAGGAGCAGCCCTGCATGCACAGGGGGCCGTCTCACTCCCACAGCAAAAGCACAACATGCTGCCTATGCCTGTGAGGTCACTGGCTGAGGACGGGTCACAGCCCTTAGGTCGGCGTGGGGAGTCCACACCTATTTCATGGGGTACCCACAAGACACCTGGGAGGCAGACTGGGCTCATGACCCTCACTTGACAGATGAGGTCTTTCCCAATAAGATTCTCACTTTACAGATAAAGAAGTGGCTTCCCCTGGGTCACACAATGAGCAAGAGGCAGGACTGGAACTTTTTCCTTATACTCCATCTCCTGTGGAACCAAGAACCTATATCACACATTCAATGACTCCTCACCCCATCTATTCACCTACTCATCCATTCATCACTCCATCCCACTTGTCATGTCCACATCCGTCCCTCCGTCCATCCACCCATCCGTCCATCCACCCATCCATCCATCCTTCCTTCTATTGATCCATCCATGTATCCATCATCTAACCTTTTGTCCATCCTTCCGTCTAAATATCTATACAGCCAATCTCTCACCCATCCATCCTCCTTCGTGACAGATGTGGATAGAGATTAGAAAGGTCGTCTACGGCCATACTGCCCTGAATGCGCCCGATCTCGTCTGATCTCGGAAGCTAAGCAGGGTCGGGCCTGGTTAGTACTTGGATGGGAGATTAGAAAGGTCAAAGAGCTTTAACTGTCCTATTAAATTTGTCCTGGAAATATCTGGTTAATTCCTGGGATGAGGCGTCTCTCCACCGAGCTGATGAGCTGGCTGAGACACAGGATTCTTTGGAATCCACACCCCCGGACCTAGTACACAGACCTGGGCACATGGTCCATTCCCAAAGCTGAAGTGATTTGTCCCAGTTTCTGCCTGATACCATCTTCAAAAGGTTCTAATGATGAGAACTTGACATAGTTTCTAAGAGAAAAAGACAGACACCCAGAGAGCTCAAGCCCATTGGCCTGTGTAGATGAGCAAACTAAAGTCCAGAGGGAAGGAACAGCTCACCAGAGATCACCCTGCCAGTTCTGGACCCTAGAGACCCAGAATGCCTGGATTCTCCTCTCTGGGGCCTAAGCCTCTGCACTCAAAGGGGCTGGAACCCCAGCCTTCTCCTCCATCCACCACCACCAGCCAGGACACGCAGCTGGTGGTTTTTCAGAGTCACACCCACCCTGTTGCCTAGAACCCGTATTTTCCAGGGCGCTCCCAGTGCCCCACCAGCTGTCCGTGGCTGTTTTCCCTCTGGGAAGAGGTGAGCCACGAGGAGGCTGGGCCATGCAGAAACACAGTATTTCGTTCTTCATTTAATAGCTAAATGCAAGTGCTTAGTTGCCTCTGTCATCGGGCTGGTGAGGCCCGGGGTTCCCACTGTGACTCCAGGCTCGCATTTCCTGAGCAGAGGTGTGCCTAGGATACCTCCTTGCCTCAAGGCTTTGGCCTGTCTGCCCAGCCTGGGAATCCTGAATCCTGCCCATTCCTGGGAATCCTGAGCCATGAAGGACCCAGGAGGGGCCTCCCTGGGCTCTGGCAGGCAGGAGGGCGGCCAGGAGGCGAAGCTGCTGCCTGGGGCGGGCTCAGGGTGTGGGGTTGAGTCAGGGGCCAGCCCACCCCTAGAATCTCTGAGGCTCCACGACTCTGGCTGCCAGCTTCAAAGCCCTGCGACTCAGACTCCAATCCCCCGCGTCCCCCGAGTGCCCAGCACTGTGTCAGGCCAAATGGAGCTCAGGGCAGGGGCGGCCAGTCTGTGCTCTCATTTTGTTGCTCACCAACCATGTGACCAAGGGCACAGCACTGTTTGATTTTCCTGAGTGCCAGAGGCCGCATCCATCCGAGGCTCCTAAGAAGAAAAATCCTACCTCACAGCTGCTACGAGGCTTTGTGGCAGAGCCCGTGGAGGGCTCGATCCATTGCCTGGCACAGGGGTTCCATCAGTAAGCCTCTGCCCTCCCTTCCTCACCTGTGGCTGTAGGATGTGTGTGGGGCCCTCGATGTGGACACACTCCTGCAAAGGAGAGGGGAGTGCATGTGTGTGTTGAGGGATAACAGTAGAAACTGTGCGACTGTGCTCCACGCGCCAGCTGCACCATGAGCGTCCCTTCCGCTCCCCTGGGTCACAGTCCTGCCAAGCGCCCGAAGCCAGCCTAGTTTGCTCCACTCACCCGTGTTTGCTTTGGCATAGCACACGATGTTACACCAGACACAAGGGGTATCGAGACTTGGGTCAATGCTGCCTTCCTACGAAAACCAGGGCCCGGGCTGGTGTCAGGGGGAAGCATCTTGTTAACGCCAAAGGCCCACCCTGGGAGCAGGCCTGCTTGGGACCTGACTGGAAGCTTGCTTTCTTTCCTCTTCCCACCAAAGCTGACCTGGGTGCCCACAGCCGACCAGCCCAGGAGGCTCGTCACTCCCTGGATACACGGCACACTTTCTTGCCTCTCAGTCTCTGTGTGTGGTGGGGCGTCTCCTCCTCCTTCCACGTTGACCTGATCTATTCTCTCCAAGGCCCATCACAAACGTTGCCTCCTCCAGGTGCACGCAGGTGTGCATGCTCAGTCGTGTCTGACTCTTTGCGACCCCATGGACGGCAGGCAGCCTTCCCGACTCGATCCAAGACATGAGATCTAACTTATCTCTGAACACCCACATTATTTTCATCTTTAGTCATCTTCCCAAGTGGTGCTCCTGGTAAAGAATTCATCTGCCAGTGCAGGATACAAGAGATGCAGGTTTGATCCCTGGGTCAGAAAGATTCCCTGCAGGAGGGCATGGCAGTATCCTTACCTGGAGAATCCACTGGGCAGAGGAGCCTGGGGGGCTACAGTCCACGGGGTCACAAAGAGTCAGACACAACTGAAGCGACTGAGCATGCACACACACAGCCACCTGCGACTAGGCCTTATTTTATGTCTCTGAGGGCTGGCTAGTGGCTAAAGACTCTGATTCTGGTGTCAGACACCTGCACTTCTCATCACCTATGCCCTTTTCTCTTTTTGGAGCTCCAGTTTGCCCATCTGCAAAATGGGTACAATCACAATGACATGGCTGTGTAAGGGTTAAATGAGGATGAGCCCCATTGATAGTAGCCATCATTATTACTGATTACAACCATTTGCAGAGCCTGGTCACTCTCTTGCTCCACTGCATCCTTACAGCATAACCCTTTGAGGTGTGTCGCTATTTCCATTTTCAGACACAACTTCAGACTCTGAGAAGTTGGATAGCTTGACCTGCAATGGTTGGGGTTTGAATCCAGGTCTGTTTGACCCCAGGTCAGTGCTATTTCTATTCCCCTGACCCTTTACTTACGCGACCTCCGCTGGTCTCTCTTTCCTCATTCAGATCACATGCTCAGCACATCCCTCCTTGAACCGGAAGTGAGGAGATTCGAGCAGCTTTTCCCTGGGTCCACTCCTCCTCCACTGGCCCCAGCCCAAGGTTTCTGGGTCCCATGGCTCAGGGAGCTGCCTCTTGAGCATAACTGGAGAAAACAGAGACAAAGGTAAAGAGCCCCCAGTGTGCGGATGAGCTCTGTGAATCTCCCAGAGTGCTCTGAGAATGGGAGGTGAGGGCATTGCCAGTCCAGGGAGGCAGCTCCCAGACTGGGAAGAAGAGGACGTGGGGCTGCAAGCTTGGGCTTAGCTTCCAGCCGAGTGGCTGCCAACAAGCCCCTTCTCTTGTCTGAGCACCAGCTTTCGCTTCCACGAAATGAAGCGCTTCTTGGGTGGTTTTGAAACTGTAAGCTGTGAGGCCAGTCACAGCCAGAAAGACCTCTTCAGAGAACCTTCAGGACCCACTGAGGGAAGCTGGGCGCTCAGCCTGCAAAGAGCACTCTGGAGCATTCAAACCCAGGAAGCCCTTCCCTGATGCTACTCCATCATCCAACGACGCACCAGATCATCTCTCTCCACCTCCCCATCGTTCATTAAAACCATCCTGGGATCATTAAGTGCACGGTACTACTTTTTCAATTGGGGCATAGTTGGTTACAATCCTGTGTTAGTTTCTGCTATATACATAGATGTATATACCTCCCCGCCCCTCCTCACCTAGGTCACCACAGAGCACCAAGCTGAGCTCCCTGTGCTATACCGCAGCTTCCCACTAGCTGTCTGTTTCACATGTGTCACTTTAAGATTTAATTACAACTACAGTTTATCCATGTAAACCTTCACCCACGTCTGGTCATTTTGCCAGACTCAAGCACAACTCTTTACACATTTAGTCTCATCCCAATTAGTCACCACAGCAGGAGGCTCTCTTCTGCTTGTTCCCATTTTCCAGACAAGGAGCCTGAGACTGAGAGAGACGAAGTGACTTGTGTGAGGCCACATGGCCATTTAACTCTAAATCCACCTGCATTCTTAAGCAGGGTCCCAGCCTCGGCGATGCTGTAGGAAATCTTCATGGGATGCAGTGGGTTACTGCTGTCCTCTTTCAGATGAGGATATGGAGGTATCTTATCCGTGGTCACCCATATAACAAAGAAGGAGCTGGGATTTGCATCTGGGTCAGTCTGAGCCCTTGGCCTGAGGCCTCCATCTCAATTCTAGATTTCCCTGTCAAGGCCAGAGAGTCTCTGAAAAGCGGGTTCTGGGCATCCACCTCAGGGTCTTAGCCTGGGGGCAGCAGGAAAAGAGCCCCCCATCCCTCAACCTGACTCCTAGGTCGTAGAGAGCAGAGCCCTGGGATCCTGGGGGAGGGGAGAGGGTTGTTTACGCAGTGAGCACTGTGCCAGGCTGTGAGGTGGGCGGTGACTCAGGGTGGGAGGGCCTAGAGGGTGGGCAGGCCGTGGGAGCAGCCCCGGCCAGGCCAGACCATGGCTGGAGTTCCCTGGAGGAGGAGGTCTGGGGACGGCAGGGCTGAGTCACATCAGCGAGAGCTGACAGGGACCAGGGATGGCTCAATGACCTCACGCTTCCATCGGAGCCTGGCAAGGAGCCTCGGGCCCAGGCAGGCCTGGTAGGCTCACCCTGGCAGGATGGGCGCCCTTCCTCTTTGGCCATCCATAGCTAGGGGGTGTCTGTGGAGCCAGAAGGCTGTCTCGCAGGCTCTCTGAGGCCTGGTGTCACTGGAACCCCGGAACCTGTGCCCGCCTGGGGAAGCAGCTGGTATAGGGCACAGAGCAGAGGTATGGGAGACTGAGACTCACTCCTCCGCTGTGCTGTGTGACCAGGCCAAGCAGTATCAGCTCTCCGAGCTTTGACTTCCTCCTCTGTCTTACATTCACGGGAAGATCTCATAAGCTGGAGACTGTTGTCCAAGTCCGGGCACAGAGCTGGTGTCCTAGGGTGGAGGGAGGGAGGGAGGCAGCCATAACCAGCCAGGAGACCACAGGAGGATGAAGGATTGTAGCAGATGGGTCCCGAGGACTCCGGCTGCAGAGCCACATGCCCGTGTCCTGGCTATTGGCTGTGCTGCCTTGGGTGAGGGCCTTCTAATATCTGGGCCTCTGTTTCCTCAGAAAACCCCAGACTCTCAGGAGGATACTGGGAGCTCCACCATCACCGCAGGTCAGGTATCAGGGAGGGAAAGAGCAGGAGCCATTCCTCTGGGCCCAGAGCGGTGGGGGAGTCCCCTCCTCACATGCCCGGAAGACATGCCTGGAGCCTTGTGAGGCCACTGCCTGCCCCTCACCCCCGGGAAATCCCAAGGCTGGTCCAGAAAGGGTGGGGGTAGCCAAGGTCACATGGAAGCCAGCTGAATGGGTCCACCATCCAAGAGGAGGGGGCCTTTATCTCCCCAGATAAGAGGCCCTGAATGGGCCTGGAAGGCCTTGTGGCCTCAGATTTGGGTGATGCCTGAGGGTGGGAGGGGAGGGCCAGAGCTGAGGGGGCTCAGGCTGACGAAAAAGCAACCACTTCTCCCAGCGCCTCCTCAGCCTGAGTCAGCCTGGGGCTGCGGCTGCATCTGAGTTCATCCCCTGCCTGCCAGCCTGCCACCCAGCCTTGGAACTCAGGCCCCGGGCGCAAGGCAGGTCCCTAATAACGACTCGGTGATCATGACAGCAGTAGGGAGCTGTGCCCACGTGCCAAACATTCTCTCTGCCTTCACTCATTTGATTTTCCAAACAGGCCGGGGAAGCGGGCAGGGCTGGGCTTGGGAATGAGGTTCAGAGAAGCCGCATAAGCTGCCCGAGGGCACACAGCCAGGAGTACAGGAGAAGGGTCTTCAGGGCCCCGGCGACGCAGAGACTGTCTCGCAGGCTCTCTGAGGCCTGGTGTCACTGGAACCCCGGAACCTGTGCCCGCCTGGGGAAGCAGCTGGTATAGGGCACAGAGCAGAGGTATGGGAGACTGAGACTCACTCCTCCGCTGTGCTGTGTGACCAGGCCAAGCAGTATCAGCTCTCCGAGCTTTGACTTCCTCCTCTGTCTTACATTCACGGGAAGATCTCATAAGCTGGAGACTGTTGTCCAAGTCCGGGCACAGAGCTGGTGTCCTAGGGTGGAGGGAGGGAGGGAGGCAGCCATAACCAGCCAGGAGACCACAGGAGGATGAAGGATTGTAGCAGATGGGTCCCGAGGACTCCGGCTGCAGAGCCACATGCCCGTGTCCTGGCTATTGGCTGTGCTGCCTTGGGTGAGGGCCTTCTAATATCTGGGCCTCTGTTTCCTCAGAAAACCCCAGACTCTCAGGAGGATACTGGGAGCTCCACCATCACCGCAGGTCAGGTATCAGGGAGGGAAAGAGCAGGAGCCATTCCTCTGGGCCCAGAGCGGTGGGGGAGTCCCCTCCTCACATGCCCGGAAGACATGCCTGGAGCCTTGTGAGGCCACTGCCTGCCCCTCACCCCGGAACTCCCCAAGGCTGGTCCAGAAAGGGTGGGGGTAGCCAAGGTCACATGGAAGCCAGCTGAATGGGTCCACCATCCAAGAGGAGGGGGCCTTTATCTCCCCAGATAAGAGGCCCTGAATGGGCCTGGAAGGCCTTGTGGCCTCAGATTTGGGTGATGCCTGAGGGTGGGAGGGGAGGGCCAGAGCTGAGGGGGCTCAGGCTGACGAAAAAGCAACCACTTCTCCCAGCGCCTCCTCAGCCTGAGTCAGCCTGGGGCTGCAGCTGCATCTGAGTTCATCCCCTGCCTGCCAGCCTGCCACCCAGCCTTGGAACTCAGGCCCCGGGCGCAAGGCAGGTCCCTAATAACGACTCGGTGATCATGACAGCAGTAGGGAGCTGTGCCCACGTGCCAAACATTCTCTCTGCCTTCACTCATTTGATTTTCCAAACAGGCCGGGGAAGCGGGCAGGGCTGGGCTTGGGAATGAGGTTCAGAGAAGCCGCATAAGCTGCCCGAGGGCACACAGCCAGGAGTACAGGAGAAGGGTCTTCAGGCTGTGCCGCCTGGCGTCACGCAGTAGACAGGCTAAACCTGTTCTGAAAAGCCTGGGCTGGGTCTGTGGGTCTCCAGCCCAGCTGAGATTCGGCAGGGAGGGGCCCGGAAGGCATTTTCTTGGAATAGGGACCCAGGAGTGTCTGTGATAAGGGTCAGTGTGTGCTCTGTGTCAGCTTTGTGTTGGCCAAAACGGGAAGACCGACAAGGAACTACAGGGCCCTGGAGGAGTGAGTGCCTGGCTCTGCTTGGAGGTCAGGATGGCTTTCCAGTTGAAGAGACATCCTAAGGAGGCTCTGAAGGCCGAGAAAGCATTGTAGGCGAGGGGAACGGTGTGGGGAAAGGCTGGGACGCCTGAAAGAGCATGGCATGTCCTGGGAGCTGGAGTGAACAGTGTGAGGGACCCAGGGATGAGAGGAGGCCATATACACCTTGCACACCTCGCCGGAGCGGACCTCTTCCTGAGTTCAAAGTGGAGTCACTGCCTGGCTTTCCGGGTGCCACAGTGGTAAAGAATCCACCTGCCAATGCAGAAGACACAGGAGCCATGGATTCTGTCTATGGTTTGGGAAGATCCTCTAGAGTAGGAAATGGCATCCTTCATTCAGGTATTCTTACCTGGAAAATTCTATGGACAGAGGAGCCTGGTGGGCCACGTACAGTCCACGGGGTCGCAAAGAGTCAGACGAGCTTGAGCCACTGAGTCCCTAATATGGAGACACTTGAATCTGCACTGAGGTGGCCCAGATCGGCTGGGACACAAACCAGCCTTGGCTGAGGTCGGTGGGGACTTCCTTCTAGGGCCTTCTCTGAACAATCAGAGGGGAGACATTGCAGCTTGGGGAAGAGCTGCCCAGTCTATTTCGGTATCTGAGAACAAAGCCACCTTGTGGCCACTGCATTCCTGCAAACTCAGGGCAAGTTTCTGACCCTGACTCTGGACAAATCCAGAGAGCTCCAGGTTCTCCCAAACCAGGCTTCCGGGGGGAACATGTCAGGGACTCTCCTGCTGCCTCGTGTTCCCAAGGGGTGCTGGCAACTCCATGCTCCCTAGCCTCCCGCAGGGGCCCGGCTGAACATGGCTTGGTCTGGCTGATGATCCCCTGCACAGCTCGGCTTCTCTCTGTACTTTGGTACTGGCCCAGACCACCGACCACAGGTGCTTTGAAGGCTCGCTGAACCAAATCTGCCTTTTCTTCCACAGATCATACTTGAACCTTCGGTGCAATTTCCCTGACAATCCCTTGAGGGCACCCTTCACAGGTACCCACCTTACAGGTGAGGGATTAGAGGTTTAGTGAGGTGACGTGAGGGAGCTGCCCCCAACCACCAAGGGGCAGAGGGTACCCGCTGGGCTCCAGACATTGCTGATCTGCCAGACATTTTGATTTGGTGTATAGGGAGTACATGCAGATTCTAGATCCTTACACCTCGTGTTCTAGTCCTAGCTCTGCAGCTGGATATCACCTGTGAGTGCGTGGGTGTTCAGTCACTTCAGTTGTGTCCAAATCTTTGCCATCCCACTGCCTGTAGCCTGCCAGGCTCTTCTGTCCATAGAATTCTCAGGGCAATAATATCGGAGAGGGTTGCCATGCCCTCCCCAAGAGCATCTTCCCAATCCAGGGATCAAACCATGTCTCTTGAGGCTCCTGCACTGCAGCTGGATTCTTTACCGCTGAGCCACCAAAAGCCCACTAGCACCTGACTTTAAGCAAATCAGTGTCCGTGCCTCAGTTTCCCTGCCTATCAAATGATAATAAGAGCATCTCCTCATAGGGTTGGTGGACGAATTCGGGGAGAGAACTCATCTTAAATGCTTACAACAGTGCCTGGCACATTCCCATTTTGGCAGACGGGGATACTGAGGCTCAAAGACAGTCAGTGCCTGCAGATCGCCACCTGTGCCCGATCGCATTGCTACCACCATATAATGGTCCCAGTCATCAGGGGAACGACGGGACCCTCTCCTCCCCCTCCCTGGGTGTCTCTTGCTCTCCTGCCTGTTTTAGGAAACCCTAGGACTGGGGGTCCCCAGAGAGCGGCGCAGAGCAGGCGAGTGAACAGAGGACCTGCGGAGGCCGCTTTCCGCCCGCCCTCGCCTCCCGACCAATTTTGGGCAAAGCCGCCAGGCGGCGGCGGCGGCGGCGCGCTACGTGCAGGTGATGAGTCAGCGCGCAGGAATGCGCAGGACGCTTTGTTCCGGGCTTTGCAGACTCGGGTGCACGAACGTGCTGGGACCGGGGCGCGGCGGGCCTGACATCATCGAGCGGGCAGCGCCGCCACGTGCTGTGCTCAGATCTCAGCTGCCCTGCTGGGGACCCCAGAAGACCTCGGGTGGGGGTGGGGTGGGCGGGTCCCGGGTGGGCGGGGGCGGGTCCCCTCTCCACGTCTCAGAGACTCTGGTTCTAAAAGGTGCTGGCAGCTCGAGTTCCCTGTGTGGGTCACAGAACAACAACCACTGGAGGAAGGACCATTGGCTGAACTAGAGGTTGCTTAGCCACAGCGAGACCCCCAGGGTCCCCCGGGGACACGGGGGTCCAGGGAATGTTATCTACGTGAAGCTGGTATGGAAGAAGGAATCAGGCCCACCCCTGCCTCCTTGTTATGTGTCTTACCAAGGTCACTTCCCCTCTCTGAACTTGGGTCTTTCCAGCTGACAGGCGGGGTGATGCTGGCTTCTTGCTTTTTGTTTTTCCTCTCCTGAGTCCCATTCTGGAGAATGAGGTCGCGAGTCCAGATGTGCTTTGGAAAGGCAAGCAGGGGCCTTGAAAAGTCTTTGGAAACCAATGAGGTTGACAGTGGGGCTTTTCGTGCCAGGCCATGCTTTGATCTTTCTAAGTGCGATGCCGTCTGATGCTGAGGACAGCCTTGAGTGGCAGGCCTTGCTGTCTGAAGAGCTGGAGGGGCGAAGAAACACAGCCGTCAGCCCCAGGCCACACTCCAGTAGTGAGGAACAGGGAGGGGAGCCTGGGTAGGGTCACTCAGCCCCTCTTCCACCTGCGAGCTGGAGGGCAGGCTCCGCCCCCAGGCTTCCAGAGTTTGCTGACAGGCAGCCCTGGTGAGGTTAACCCGAAGCCTTGAGGCTGCCTGTCTGATTGTCCCCAGAAGTAGCAGGGGTGACTGAAGTCAGAATCCTTCTCCCCTACGTGGCCTCGGACGTGTCACTTACATCCCGGTCCCCCCACGACTGCACTGTTATTTTCCCATTTTAGCTTCCAAGGAAGTAAATGGCTGAGTCTGGGACTAGAGCCGGCAGGGTGCAGGCAGCATGGCCAGTGGGGTACAGGGAAGGTCCCGGATGGATTGTTTTTCAGGCGCTGGCTCCTTCCTTCCTTCATCCATGAGGTCCTGGACACCTGCCCCTCCCCCACAGTCCCACCCAGCAAATAGACCGAGCTGGAGGGTGAGGGTCCTAGTTGGCCTGGGACCTTTCACAGGAGGCTGCCCCTGTCAAGCCTGGCCTCAGAGACTCAGCACCTGCACGCAGGTCTCCGCGGGGGCTCTTGCCGGCCCTCCCCCTGCTCAGTCTCCTCTGGAATTCTTTGGCCTCCATCCCTCTTAGGCCGTGCTTTCTGTATGAAGAAGATGGAGGGTGACCACTCTCCACCCCAGGGCTGAAGGTGCAGAGCCCTGTCCCTCCTTAGTGCCTGCCTCTCTGGAACCCTGACATGTCTCCCAGCTTCAGCACATCCCCAGGGATGGCTTCTGCCAGAAGAGGCCAAAACTCCGATGGCTCAGCCTCCCCCGCCACCCCCATGTATCTGTGACTCAGGGGACCCCTCTCTGCCACCCGAGTCAGAGATTCCTGTCGGTGGGACAGTGGTGCCAGCGGTGGTGAGGACCGGCTTGTAAACCTCTCCACCAGGACGTGAGCTGTGGCCCTTGGCAGAGGCCCTGCGGCACAGTGGTTGGGCACTGGTGTCTGGAGTCAGCTGGCTCTGGGACCTGGGTAGGTGACACCATCTTTGCTCCTCAGATTCCATATCTGTACGTGGGAGTAGGGGCCCTTCTGTAAGCTCAGAGAGTTGGTAGGTGCAGGTCCCTTACCCAGCAGACACTGGTGCTAAGTCAGCATGAGTCCTGCCCAAAGAGTTCTAGTGACTTCCACATTGTCTCCATCATCTTTGACTTGAGCCAGTGACGACACTGTGGACCTAGAGGCTGTCATACGGAGTGAAGTAAGTCAGAAAGAAAAAAACAAAAAACGTATGTATGGAATCTGAAAAAAAATTGGCATAGATGATCTCATTTATAAAGCAGAAATAGACACACAGACGTGGAGAACAAATGTATACACACCAAAGGGGGAAAGGCAGGGATGAATTGGGAGATTTGGATAGACATGTACACATGACTGATACTATGTATAAAATAGATAACTAATAAGAAGCTACTGTATAGCACAGGGAACTGAGTGCTCTGTGGAGACCTAAATGGGAAGGAAATTCAAAAAAGAGAGGAGGGGATATATGTATACCTATTGCGGATTCACTTTGCTGTACAATAAGAATAACACAACATTGTAAAGTAGCTATACGGCAATAAAGATTAAAACACATACACACACACGCAAAGACAACACTCCTCCTCCTGTCGATCTCTGTGAATATAGATTCTTCTGGGTTCCCAGGGAGGAAGACCCCCGACCAAGTAGGCCCCTCCCAGCTCAGCCCAGGTCACTGCAGTCCAGAGACCCAGTGCCCTGCCAGCAGCAGGACAGAACCCTCTGGCTGCCTCCGTGGAGGACGGCAGCCTGTGCAACCTTGGCCTCCAGGTCCCAGAGGCTGAGGACACGGGGTGATGACAGAGGAGACTGGAGCGAGCCAGTGTCTGCACATGCCCCCCCCCCCCCACCTTGCTGGCAGCCTAGGGCCCTGCCTTGGCCTGGCACGCCTGCCGGGTTCCTGCCCGTGTGGTTTCCCCTGGGCCTCTCCCTCACGTCCGCTGGCAGAGTGTGCTCAGCTGTCTGCATTCCTCCGCCGTGAAGACGGCCACCGAGGGCCAGGTCTGGCTAGGACACCCCTGACTATGGGAGCGTGCGTGCTGGAGTCAGCTGGCTCTGGGACCTGGGTAGGTGACACCATCTTTGCTCCTCAGATTCCATATCTGTCGTGGGAGTAGGGGCCCTTCTGTAAGCTCAGAGAGTTGGTAGGTGCAGGTCCCTTACCCAGCAGACACTGGTGCTAAGTCAGCATGAGTCCTGCCCAAAGAGTTCTAGTGACTTCCACATTGTCTCCGTCATCTTTGACTTGAGCCAGTGACGACACTGTGGACCTAGAGGCTGTCATACGGAGTGAAGTAAGTCAGAAAGAAAAAAACAAAAAACGTATGTATGGAATCTGAAAAAAAATTGGCATAGATGATCTCATTTATAAAGCAGAAATAGACACACAGACGTGGAGAACAAATGTATACACACCAAAGGGGGAAAGGCAGGGATGAATTGGGAGGTTTGGATAGACATGTATACATGACTGATACTATGTATAAAATAGATAACTAATAAGAAGCTACTGTATAGCACAGGGAACTGAGTGCTCTGTGGAGACCTAAATGGGAAGGAAATTCAAAAAAGAGAGGAGGGGATATATGTATACCTATTGCGGATTCACTTTGCTGTACAATAAGAATAACACAACATTGTAAAGTAGCTATACGGCAATAAAGATTAAAACACATACACACACACGCAAAGACAACACTCCTCCTCCTGTCGATCTCTGTGAATATAGATTCTTCTGGGTTCCCAGGGAGGAAGACCCCCGACCAAGTAGGCCCCTCCCAGCTCAGCCCAGGTCACTGCAGTCCAGAGACCCAGTGCCCTGCCAGCAGCAGGACAGAACCCTCTGGCTGCCTCCGTGGAGGACGGCAGCCTGTGCAACCTTGGCCTCCAGGTCCCAGAGGCTGAGGACACGGGGTGATGACAGAGGAGACTGGAGCGAGCCAGTGTCTGCACATGCCCCCCCCCCCCCACCTTGCTGGCAGCCTAGGGCCCTGCCTTGGCCTGGCACGCCTGCCGGGTTCCTGCCCGTGTGGTTTCCCCTGGGCCTCTCCCTCACGTCCGCTGGCAGAGTGTGCTCAGCTGTCTGCATTCCTCCGCCGTGAAGACGGCCACCGTAGGGCCAGGTCTGGCTAGGACACCCCTGACTATGGGAGCGTGCGTGCTGGCAAGATGAGCAGGGACACACCTGTGGGCACTGACCTCTCTGAGCTTGTGCACAGCTCTGCCCTGTGTGTACATATATGCACACATGCGTGTGTGCAGGAACGTGGGGATGCGACATGGACACCTGCGTGGATATGCATGAAGGCACAAGGGCTGTGGCGGGAGCTCATGGATCCCTGGGGGTCCGAGGGACCCACGGGCAGAGACCTGCACTCATGCATGATATGCGGGCTGGTGCATGTTTCCCACATGTGAGGGCATTTGCATGGGTGAGGGTCAGGCACCTAGAGGTGACCTCCCCTGGGTTGAGCTCAGAGCCACTGAAAGAAGCTGGAGGAAACAAGAGAAGAGGCTCAGGATGAGCTCAAGCGTGGAGAGTCCATTTGCCTGGTTGAGCTGCGTGTTTCCTACTTGTTCCCCTGTTTAATCCTCACGCCAATCCCAGGAGGGATACAAGTGGGGCATGAGGTTTGGAGAGGACCAGTCACCGCCCAAGGCCACACAGCCTGTAAGGGGCGGAGCCAGCCTTCACATCCATGTCTGCCTGGCTCTCGAAGCTTCCAGGCAGAGCAGGGAGCTAGTGCAGGGGCCGTAGCACAGGAGAGACATACACCGTACAGCTCAGGGCTGAGCCGTCCCACTGGAGGGCAGGCGACTTCGAGCCACCCACCCACACGTCTTGCACCCAGCCCCTCACCTGCTCCAGTGGCTGTGTTATAATAAACACATGTGTGGAGTAGTTGCTGTGGGTCAGGCCCTGCCAGCAGCAGGACAGAACCCTCTGGCTGCCTCCGTGGAGGACGGCAGCCTGTGCAACCTTGGCCTCCAGGTCCCAGAGGCTGAGGACACGGGGTGATGACAGAGGAGACTGGAGCGAGCCAGTGTCTGCACATGCCCCCACCTTGCTGGCAGCCTAGGGCCCTGCCTTGGCCTGGCACGCCTGCCGGGTTCCTGCCCGTGTGGTTTCCCCTGGGCCTCTCCCTCACGTCCGCTGGCAGAGTGTGCTCAGCTGTCTGCATTCCTCCGCCGTGAAGACGGCCACCGTAGGGCCAGGTCTGGCTAGGACACCCCTGACTATGGGAGCGTGCGTGCTGGCAAGATGAGCAGGGACACACCTGTGGGCACTGACCTCTCTGAGCTTGTGCACAGCTCTGCCCTGTGTGTACATATATGCACACATGCGTGTGTGCAGGAACGTGGGGATGCGACATGGACACCTGCGTGGATATGCATGAAGGCACAAGGGCTGTGGCGGGAGCTCATGGATCCCTGGGGGTCCGAGGGACCCACGGGCAGAGACCTGCACTCATGCATGATATGCGGGCTGGTGCATGTTTCCCACATGTGAGGGCATTTGCATGGGTGAGGGTCAGGCACCTAGAGGTGACCTCCCCTGGGTTGAGCTCAGAGCCACTGAAAGAAGCTGGAGGAAACAAGAGAAGAGGCTCAGGATGAGCTCAAGCGTGGAGAGTCCATTTGCCTGGTTGAGCTGCGTGTTTCCTACTTGTTCCCCTGTTTAATCCTCACGCCAATCCCAGGAGGGATACAAGTGGGGCTTGAGGTTTGGAGAGGACCAGTCACTCGCCCAAGGCCACACAGCCTGTAAGGGGCGGAGCCAGCCTTCACATCCATGTCTGCCTGGCTCTCGAAGCTTCCAGGCAGAGCAGGGAGCTAGTGCAGGGGCCGTAGCACAGGAGAGACATACACCGTACAGCTCAGGGCTGAGCCGTCCCACTGGAGGGCAGGCGACTTCGAGCCACCCACCCACACGTCTTGCACCCAGCCCCTCACCTGCTCCAGTGGCTGTGTTATAATAAACACATGTGTGGAGTAGTTGCTGTGGGTCAGGCCCTGGGCAAGTGCTTTGCACTAATCTTATCTCATCTAAGACTCACCAACACTCTGGGATATCAGTATTATTATTAGGCTATTATTATCATACTATATGTAAATAATACTCTATGTGTACATGCTCAGCCACTAAGTCTTGTCTGACTCTTTGCAACCCCATGGACTCTAGCTCGCCAGATTCCTCTGTCCATGGGATTTTCCAGACAAAAATACTGCTGGATGAGCGCCTGCTAAGTCCTTGAGTCGTGTCTGACTCTTTATGACACTGTAGACTGTACACCTCCAGGCTCCTCTGTTCATCCTCATTCTCCAGGCAATAATCCAGGAGTGGGTTATTGTGCCCTCATCCAGGGGATCTTCCCGACCCAGGGAATTGAGTCTGCATCTCTTAGGTCTCCTGCATTGGCAGGTGGGCTCTTTACCACTAGCGCCACCTGGGAAGCCCAGATCCATCGATCTATCTATCTATCTATAGATATACATACATACATGTATGATTAATGTGTACATATATATGGAGGAGGAAATGCCAAACCACTCCATTTTTTTTGCCAGAAAGAATCCCACGGACAGAGGAGCCTGGTGGACAACAGTCCAAAGGGTCGCACAGAGTCAGACACAACCAAGTGACTAAGCACAAGAAGACTGGAATGGGTTGCCATTTCCTTCTCGAAGCGATCTTCCAGACTCAGGAGTTGAAGCTGTGTCTCCTGCATTGGCAGGTGGATTCTTTACCATGGAGCCACACGGGGAAGTCCAAATAATAGTGCATATAATAGTCATACTATAGAATAATAATTCCTGTTATTATCATATTAGAGACGAGGAAACGGGTGTCAATGTATTAAGAAACTTGCCCGAATCTCATGGCTGAAAACGCTGGAGGGGATTTTGAGCCCATGCAATCCGGTTCCAGAGTCCCAGTGCTGAGGCCCTGCATGTGCGGCTCAGCCGTCCCACTGGAGGGCAGGCGACTTGAGCCACCCACCCACACGTCTTGCACCCAGCCCCTCACCTGCTCCAGTGGCTGTGTTATAATAAACACATGTGTGGAGTAGTTGCTGTGGGTCAGGCCCTGGGCAAGTGCTTTGCACTAATCTTATCTCATCTAAGACTCACCAACACTCTGGGATATCAGTATTATTATTAGGCTATTATTATCATACTATATGTAAATAATACTCTATGTGTACATGCTCAGCCACTAAGTCTTGTCTGACTCTTTGCAACCCCATGGACTCTAGCTCGCCAGATTCCTCTGTCCATGGGATTTTCCAGACAAAAATACTGCTGGATGAGCGCCTGCTAAGTCCTTGAGTCGTGTCTGACTCTTTATGACACTGTAGACTGTACACCTCCAGGCTCCTCTGTTCATCCTCATTCTCCAGGCAATAATCCAGGAGTGGGTTATTGTGCCCTCATCCAGGGGATCTTCCCGACCCAGGGAATTGAGTCTGCATCTCTTAGGTCTCCTGCATTGGCAGGTGGGCTCTTTACCACTAGCGCCACCTGGGAAGCCCAGATCCATCGATCTATCTATCTATCTATAGATATACATACATACATGTATGATTAATGTGTACATATATATGGAGGAGGAAATGCCAAACCACTCCATTTTTTTTGCCAGAAAGAATCCCACGGACAGAGGAGCCTGGTGGACAACAGTCCAAAGGGTCGCACAGAGTCAGACACAACCAAGTGACTAAGCACAAGAAGACTGGAATGGGTTGCCATTTCCTTCTCGAAGCGATCTTCCAGACTCAGGAGTTGAAGCTGTGTCTCCTGCATTGGCAGGTGGATTCTTTACCATGGAGCCACACGGGGAAGTCCAAATAATAGTGCATATAATAGTCATACTATAGAATAATAATTCCTGTTATTATCATATTAGAGACGAGGAAACGGGGTGTCAATGTATTAAGAAACTTGCCCCGAATCTCATGGCTGAAAACGCTGGAGGGGGATTTTGAGCCCATGCAATCCGGTTCCAGAGTCCCAGTGCTGAGGCCCTGCATGTGCGGCTCAGGCCAGCATCTCCTAGTGCTTGAGGCCCACCTTCACGCCCACCTCCTGCTCTAGCCTACAGGAAGGCTCAAGGGAGTTGAGGGCCGGGGGTGCCAGGTCCCCGTTTCACAGATAGGGAAGCTGAGTCTGGACTGGTGTAGTGCCCGGGCCTGGTAAGTTGAGTCCCCCGAGTATAGCCCTAGCATCACCTACTCGTAACTTGCTGTGGGATTTGAGAGAAGTGCCCTGCTCTTTCTGGGCCTCAGTCTCTGCCCCGCCCTAGCGGGCAGGCAGGAAGGGCTGCCCTGAAGTTCACTGCTGAGGAGTCCTGGGAACAGGCGGGGCAGGCCTGGCAGCAGACAGCAAGTGGGCAGGCAGGTGAAGGTGAGACCGGGCCAGGGCTGAAGTCGAGGTTCGGAGCCGGTTTTCCCAGGCTGTGTCTGAGTAATCCTGTGTCTATATTTATCTCTTCCTTTCTTGGGTGAGCAAACAGAGCCCGATGCCAGCCCAGCCTGCCACCCCCCGTGCCGGCACGTTTCTCTCACCTGCCGGGTGGCCCTGGGGAGTACCACAGTCTTGGCTTTGAGCTCCATTTGGCCCACGTAGGACACACAAGGATGTTTGAACCCAGTGACTTCCGTGATGGATCTAATTGTTGGTGGTGGCCTGAGAAGCCCCACTGGGGCCGCTGCATGCGCAGGCAGCCGTGACCGTGGCCTGGGCAATGGCAGTGCACTGGGGGCCTAGGAAAGCCCTACTCCACTCAGGAACAGAGGACCCTCTTGGACCTCCCTGATGGTCCAGTGGTTGGGAATCTGCCTGCCAATGCAGGGTTCGATCCCTGGTCTGGGAAGATTCTATATGCTGCGGGGCAACTGGGTCCAAGTACTGCCACGCGTGCACTCTAGAGCCCAGGCTCTGCAACAAGAGAAGTCACCACAATGAGAGGCCGCTCCTTGCCACAACTAGAGAAAGCCTGCTGCAGCAACAAAGACCCAATGTGGCCAAGAACAAGTAAAAAACATAAAATAAATATTTTAAAGAAAGGGTCCTCTTATCTCAGACAATGACTTTCTCTCCTCCATTCATATTTCAGTCTAAAAGGCAGGCCCTGGTCCCTCCAGGATCTGAAATGTCTAGAGGAGGGACCTGCCTGGTACAGAGGTCTAGAGTCAGACCACTCTGGGGTTGAGTCCTGACACCCTGATCTTGGACAAATGAACCTCGCTGTGACTTGATTTCCTTGTTTGTCCAACAGGACCAATAATTCCCACTCCCATGAGATCCTGTGAGCACTCAGTAAGGTGTTATGAACTGAGAACTGGGATGGGCTCCCCTGGGTAGGGGTCGCTGGTCCCCACCTACTTCTACCACCGCAGACTCAGATCCATGGCAGTGACTGGGGACCCACAAATGGCCCAGAAGGGGGCCTACACGTGCCTGACTCACAACATGCACTCAATAATGGACAGCCCAATTCTGAGAGGTGCATGCAGCCTTGGACCCAGCATGGGCTAGATGAGTTGGGATTGGACCCTGGGAAGACCTCAGAAGGGACTAGATACTTGCTGTGCTGAGACCTGTCCCTGTGGTGAATGGGGAAGGACAAGCGGTCAGTCAGGCCAAATGGATGATAGAAACAGAAGAGCATCTTAGGGAGAGATGCCTCAACCTGGACCAGACCTGAGCTACGCCCCGGACCCCAGCCAGGGTCCCCATGGCCGGCTAGGTCTTTGCCCCGATTCTGGCCTCTGCCTTGGCAGTGCTGCCCTCCTGACCTTGGGGAACCCTGGGCTTGGTGCACGTGCATGGCAGCCCTGCCTGCTCCCAGGCTGGATTAGGCAGAGTCCGAGGACGTGCCGGGCTGGCAGGTTCCCGGGCGGGGTGGCTGCCGACGCTGGGGCTGCCCTGTGCTGCCTTGGGACAGGACTGCAGCAGAGCCTTGTATGGCGCTGGCAGAGTAGCTCAGCGGCAGCACCCATTGGCTGGGCTGGCACTCCCAGCCAGGGCCGTCCGGGCCCCAAACCGCGGTAACCAGAGCCGCCGGGAGCTAGTGGATTAGCATGGCTGCCTGCCCACCTGCCTGCCCGCCACCAGGGCTGCCCTTTTCCTTTCCTAAAAAGGCAGAGCTGGGCAGGTGAACTCGGGCCTGGGGGAGAGGAGGAGTGGGCGGAGTGGTCCAGGTGGCTTCACTGAGGGTTCGGGAATCCTAGCTCTGGCCTCGGGCCAAGCTCTTCCCGGCTCTGGCCATCAGTTTTCTCATTTATAAAAGGAGGAGATTGGTAGCTGGGTCTCCTTAAAGGGACCGAGGGGGTCATGGGATTAAAGAATATGTCTGCTGGGGTCTCCCGTAGGACCAGTCACTCCCTGAATGAGTGGGCCTGGAGTTAAGTCTCTGCCCTGCCCCTTACCATTTTAAATGTCTGCTGGGGTCTCCCTGTGACCAGTCATGTTATGAACTGAGAACTGGGATGGGCTCCTGGTAGGGGTCGCTGGTCCCCACCTACTTCTACCACCGCAGACTCAGATCCATGGCAGTGACTGGGGACCCACAAATGGCCCAGAAGGGGGCCTACACGTGCCTGACTCACAACATGCACTCAATAATGGACAGCCCAATTCTGAGAGGTGCATGCAGCCTTGGACCCAGCATGGGCTAGATGAGTTGGGATTGGACCCTGGGAAGACCTCAGAAGGGACTAGATACTTGCTGTGCTGAGACCTGTCCCTGTGGTGAATGGGGAAGGACAAGCGGTCAGTCAGGCCAAATGGATGATAGAAACAGAAGAGCATCTTAGGGAGAGATGCCTCAACCTGGACCAGACCTGAGCTACGCCCCGGACCCCAGCCAGGGTCCCCATGGCCGGCTAGGTCTTTGCCCCGATTCTGGCCTCTGCCTTGGCAGTGCTGCCCTCCTGACCTTGGGGAACCCTGGGCTTGGTGCACGTGCATGGCAGCCTTGCCTGCTCCCAGGCTGGATTAGGCAGAGTCCGAGGACGTGCCGGGCTGGCAGGTTCCCGGGCGGGGTGGCTGCCGACGCTGGGGCTGCCCTGTGCTGCCTTGGGACAGGACTGCAGCAGAGCCTTGTATGGCGCTGGCAGAGTAGCTCAGCGGCAGCACCCATTGGCTGGGCTGGCACTCCCAGCCAGGGCCGTCCGGGCCCCAAACCGCGGTAACCAGAGCCGCCGGGAGCTAGTGGATTAGCATGGCTGCCTGCCCACCTGCCTGCCCGCCACCAGGGCTGCCCTTTTCCTTTCCTAAAAAGGCAGAGCTGGGCAGGTGAACTCGGGCCTGGAGGAGAGGAGGAGTGGGCGGAGTGGTCCAGGTGGCTTCACTGAGGGTTCGGGAATCCTAGCTCTGGCCTCGGGCCAAGCTCTTCCCGGCTCTGGCCATCAGTTTTCTCATTTATAAAAGGAGGAGATTGGTAGCTGGGTCTCCTTAAAGGGACCGAGGGGGTCATGGGATTAAAGAATATGTCTGCTGGGGTCTCCCGTAGGACCAGTCACTCCCTGAATGAGTGGGCCTGGAGTTAAGTCTCTGCCCTGCCCCTTACCATTATGGCCCTGTGAACAGCATCCCCTGTCCAAGCCCCAGCTTCCTGCTGCACAAAGGAATGAGGTGATCCATCTCTCCCTGGACCCATGGCATCTGAGCAGATGGCTGTGATGAGCCCCATGCAGGACAGCCCCGGGCTGCTCCCTTCTCAGCCTCTCCCTGTCCTCACCTGACTCTTCCTGCTTCCTGTTTCTGTCTTCTCATGCCCATCTCACACTGGCCTGCCTCCTGAGGCCATCCTGCAGGCCGTGGTCTGTCCCTGGGAATCTCTAGGACTAAGTACGGCCTCCAGGTCCTGAAACCAGTGAGGGTCCAGGCCTAGGGAGAGGGCCCAGCCCTGGATGGGGAGCAACAAGGCTGGGCCCAGACCTCAGCAGCAACAGTGGCCCAATCCTTCCTGAGGTGCTGGGTCAGGTGTGACCCGGGTTGGTGGCCCTGCCGCCTTCCAGGGTGAGGTCTTGGGCTCTACTCTTCTGTGAAGCGGGGGTATGCGCCCCATAGTGCTTCACTCCGAAAGCGAAACTGCCCCGTGAACTCCAGAGAGGCCAGGGAAGGCCTGAGGGGAGGGGTGGGTAGGCCCGGGCCCCTGCAGCAGGCTCGGGGGTCGGGTTTCTCAGAGAAGCCTCTGTGCACCTGGCATGCTCTCAGGCACTGAAGTCCCAGCCTGGGTGTCTGCTAGTCCATTCTCGAGCCTGCAGCCTCGGAGGTGAGAACCCACACAGCTACTGAGGGCTGCTGAGGAGCCAGGCAGCTGCTGGGAAGAAGACTTGGCCTGGGCCTACCACCTTCCTTGGGTGCCTGGGCACAAGGAGGTGAAGAGTCTGAGATCCAGGGTTTCCCCGGGGCTAGAGCACAGGGTAGAGACAAGAAGGAGGAATTCGCAGCTCCCAGGGCGGCTGCACTGGAGTCAGACTAGAGTCAGCCTTTGTACGGCTTCTAACCAGCCCTGCACCTTTGACTGGTGGGAATCCTGTTTTAAAATATTAATTTATTGATTCTTATTTATTTGGCTGCACTGAGTCTTAGTTGCGGCACTCAGGATCTTTGATCTTCATTGCAGCATGTGGGATCATTAGTGGTGGTCTCCACACTCTTAGTTGTGGCATGTGAGATCTAGTTCCCTGAATCTGGGAAGCCTGCCTTGGGAGCACAGAGGCTTAGCTACTGGACTGTCAGGGAAGCCCCTGGTAGAGGCCCTTTGGAACTTCCATTTTCTTCTCTAAAAACCAGACCATAACTCTGTCTCCCTGCCTTGTTGTGGACTACAAATTGTTGTTTAGTTGTTCAGTTGTGTTGGACTCTTTGTGACCCCTCTGTCTGTGGGATTTCCCAGGCAAGAATACTGGAATGGGTTGCCATTTCCTTCTTCAGGGACCTTTCTGAGTTAGGAGTCGAGCCCATGTCTCTTGCCTTGGCAGGTGGATTCTTTACCACTGAGCCACCAGGCAAACCCGAGGACTACACGTCAGGCTTGTGGAACACTGGAGGCACGGCTTGGCTCCATTCTGTGCTCTGCTTCTTCAGGGCCTGTTTGGGATTTCACTTTCCCACAGGTCTCCACTGAAACCCAGGCTCTCCCCAAGGACTTGCTCCCAGGCAGCTGCTCCTCGCCAGCCACACCCCCGTGATCAAAATGCCAGGTGCCATCTTTCCTTCCAAACCTCCTTCCACGCCATTATTTTTTTGCTCCCTGTAAAAATCCAGCACCTTTGAGACCAATGCCATCAGGCTCTGTTTTCTCCCCCCCTTATCCCACCCCATCACTGACAGCTGCTCAGCTCTTAGGTGTTTCTGACCCTGAGAAGTTGTAGCCTCATGTGACTGTCATTGATGCTCTTTGCATACATTCCTTGTCTCTGCCGCTAGGCACAGCCATATGAGTGGCTTTGGCCAGTGAAATGTGAGAGGAGGGATGTTTGTCCTCATGTAGAGCATTCAGTTGTCAATGCAGCCTTTCACAGTTCTCTCCTTTTTTCTGCCCTCGAGGTCACAGGAACACGGGATAAAGCCTCCATCCGCCAAGGTCTCCAAGTGACAAGGATGAGTGCAATTCTGCTGCAGATCCATGCCAGACATACGGCAGAAGAGAAAAGCTCAGCTTCCACTATTGTCAGGTCCTGAGTTTCTGGATTGCTTGCTTCTGCAGCGTGACAGCCCCTGTCCCGGCTGATACAGCCTAGCTCACGGCCCGGGTCTCCAGTCCAGCCCTGTGGTCATGACCACACGGAGGGTCATGTAGAGATGACCATACAGATCTCTGGCGTCCTGGATGCTCGCCTCCTGGCCTTTCCATCTCTTGTGCTCAACACCCACGCCCGTGTGGTGCACACCACCTTCCTCCATAACGGTCCTGCCTCTGGACTAAGGAGCCAAGACAGCTCCCAAGCTTTTCTTCTAGGTTCTCCAGCCATTGACCATTGGCTTTTCTCTGTGTCAGCCAGCCTTGTTTGCAGCCTTCCCGGCCTGTGAGTGAAGGGCTCCAGAACCTCACCTCTTCTTGGCCAGTTCTCTCACCTCCCATATGCGGTTGTGGCTGCGGACCTCCCCGCCTCCACCTCTGGAATGAACAGTGGACCTACCTGGCTGCCTTCTCCACGTCCCCCAGCACCTCTGAACAAACCACACCCCTGACCAGTGGCAGTGCCACACTGGGGCTTCTCTTTCGCCGACCGGCTTCCTTCTCCTCTCTCCCCTCTCAGGCCCTTCACATTCTCTCAAGTCCCAATCTCCCCTGCAACCGCAGCTTCCTCCTCTCCTCTCAGCAGGTGACAGAGAAAATTCCTCGGCAGAAGTGTTCTCAGCTTCCTGTCACGAATGTCACTCACGCCTCTTCCCTGGCACTGGAAGAGATGCCTGCATCTCCTCCTAGCCAAGCAAGCGGGGGGCCCACCATCTCCTTCCCATCTCCCTTCTTCCCTGGGCCCCATGCCCCACTCCAGTGGCTCCCCTGCCCTCCCCCGGATTCTGGGAGGATGGCTGAGTCTGCTGTCCCCGTGTCCCTCTTCTCCTCCCTCCCTAGTCACCACCCCCTGCCCCTACCATTCATTCAGCCCTGGCGGTGTCTACAGAGGCCCTCCTACAGGCCAGGTGCTGGGCTAGGCTGGCTTTTCCCTAAGTCAGCACTGAGCCTCCTGCTGCTGGAAGAAGCAGGCCCTCATAGGTTCTGAGTGCTACATCTGGGGGCAGCATTTTGCCCTGAGGACCTCTCCTGACTGTCCCGTACCTCTTCTCCTGTTGACTCCTGTCACGGCTTCCCCTCCCTCCACCTGCAGCTTCCCCTTCCCCAACCCCAGCTCCCGAGCCCTCAGGGTAATTTAAGGACTTTGCACTAGAGGTCTGTTCTCTTCTGTAGCAACAGTTACGGCCACTGAGACTGAGCAATTAATGACATCATGATTGGATTTCTTTTTTTAACGACAGCCTCTCATGTTAGAATGTAAGCTCTTTGAGGGCAGGGCTGTCTGCTTTGCTCACTGTTGTATCTGATGATTAGTCCTTCACTGGCGCAGAGCAAGCCCTTGCTGCATACAAAAAGTGGGGACCTGTACCTGTCTCTCTCATCCATTGACCATTGGCTTTTCTCTGTGTCAGCCAGCCTTGTTTGCAGCCTTCCCGGCCTGTGAGTGAAGGGCTCCAGAACCTCACCTCTTCTTGGCCAGTTCTCTCACCTCCCATATGCGGTTGTGGCTGCGGACCTCCCCGCCTCCACCTCTGGAATGAACAGTGGACCTACCTGGCTGCCTTCTCCACGTCCCCCAGCACCTCTGAACAAACCACACCCCTGACCAGTGGCAGTGCCACACTGGGGCTTCTCTTTCGCCGACCGGCTTCCTTCTCCTCTCTCCCCTCTCAGGCCCTTCACATTCTCTCAAGTCTCCAATCTCCCCTGCAACCGCAGCTTCCTCCTCTCCTCTCAGCAGGTGACAGAGAAAATTCCTCGGCAGAAGTGTTCTCAGCTTCCTGTCACGAATGTCACTCACGCCTCTTCCCTGGCACTGGAAGAGATGCCTGCATCTCCTCCTAGCCAAGCAAGCGGGGGGCCCACCATCTCCTTCCCATCTCCCTTCTTCCCTGGGCCCCATGCCCCACTCCAGTGGCTCCCCTGCCCTCCCCCGGATTCTGGGAGGATGGCTGAGTCTGCTGTCCCCGTGTCCCTCTTCTCCTCCCTCCCTAGTCACCACCCCCTGCCCCTACCATTCATTCAGCCCTGGCGGTGTCTACAGAGGCCCTCCTACAGGCCAGGTGCTGGGCTAGGCTGGCTTTTCCCTAAGTCAGCACTGAGCCTCCTGCTGCTGGAAGAAGCAGGCCCTCATAGGTTCTGAGTGCTACATCTGGGGGCAGCATTTTGCCCTGAGGACCTCTCCTGACTGTCCCGTACCTCTTCTCCTGTTGACTCCTGTCACGGCTTCCCCTCCCTCCACCTGCAGCTTCCCCTTCCCCAACCCCAGCTCCCGAGCCCTCAGGGTAATTTAAGGACTTTGCACTAGAGGTCTGTTCTCTTCTGTAGCAACAGTTACGGCCACTGAGACTGAGCAATTAATGACATCATGATTGGATTTCTTTTTTTAACGACAGCCTCTCATGTTAGAATGTAAGCTCTTTGAGGGCAGGGCTGTCTGCTTTGCTCACTGTTGTATCTGATGATTAGTCCTTCACTGGCGCAGAGCAAGCCCTTGCTGCATACAAAAAGTGGGGACCTGTACCTGTCTCTCTCATCCTTGTAACCTCAGCACCCTGGTGAGGCCTGCTCAGAGGATATCCATTGAAGCTGTATCGTGTTGAAGGTTCTGTTGGCCATGCTGTATACGCGCTCTTGTTTATCCTCACAGCAAACCCTCCTCATTACAGATTAGGAAACAGAAGCCAAGAGAGGCTGTGTACCTTGCCCTGTGTCACACAGCAGTAAATAGCTGTGTCATGATCAGATTCCAGGTCTTACCTTGTAGCGAATTGCGTGGTGGCACCGCAGAAGTAAGTCTGTGTCCTAACCCCTGGAACCTGTAAGTGAGACCCCCTTTAGACAAGGAGTGCTTGCAGATACACTTAGGTTAAAGATCTCAAGAGGCGCTCCTACAGAATGAGGGTGCACCCCCACGTCCAGTGATGAGGACGCTTGGATGGGACACACAGAGAAGGCAGCCAGAATGGAGGCAGAGGCAGAGATGAGGGTGATGCAGCGACCAACCAAAGGCCAAGGGTAGGCTGCAGCCGCCGGAAGTAAAGAAAGAGGTATGGGACAGAGTTTGCTTCAGAGCCTCCACAGGGAACCTTGATTTCAGACTTCTGGTCTCCAGAAATGTGAGAGAAAACATTTCTGCTGTTTTAAGCCACTTTGTGTGTTAATTTGTTCCGGCAGCCCTAGGAAATGCATATGGACCCCAAGCCACATGGTGATGTACCTGGGCCTCCTGCCAAGCCTGGAAGGGAGGGCCCCTTGGAATCCTAGGCTGTGTGATGATGGCCTGTTCACTCGCCTTCTCTGGGCCTGATTTCTCTGTAGCCGAGGGAGCCCTTGGGACTCGGAGTGTCCCTCCAACTCTGACATCCTGCAACCCTAAGAAAAACCATGAGCCGGGCGAGCAGGCCTCTGTTGGGATTTTCAAATTTATTCCAACGTGCTGTTTTGTGTTTTTTTAAAAAATATCCTCAGGCTGAACAAGCAGCCAGAGCTATAATAAAGGCAATTATTATTATACGTAAAAACTTCTCATTCACAGTACAGATGTAATTTACAACAAAGGTCCCCATTCTACATTTTTTTCAAAGGTCACACACATCATATATCCGATGAAGTCCTTCACTGGCGCAGAGCAACCTTAACAAAGTGGGGACCTGTACCTGTCTCTCTCATCCTTGTAACCTCAGCACCCTGGTGAGGCCTGCTCAGAGGATATCCATTGAAGCTGTATCGTGTTGAAGGTTCTGTTGGCCATGCTGTATACGCTCTTGTTTATCCTCACAGCAAACCCTCCTCATTACAGATTAGGAAACAGAAGCCAAGAGAGGCTGTGTACCTTGCCCTGTGTCACACAGCAGTAAATAGCTGTGTCATGATCAGATTCCAGGTCTTACCTTGTAGCGAATTGCGTGGTGGCACCGCAGAAGTAAGTCTGTGTCCTAACCCCTGGAACCTGTAAGTGAGACCCCCTTTAGACAAGGAGTGCTTGCAGATACACTTAGGTTAAAGATCTCAAGAGGCGCTCCTACAGAATGAGGGTGCACCCCCACGTCCAGTGATGAGGACGCTTGGATGGGACACACAGAGAAGGCAGCCAGAATGGAGGCAGAGGCAGAGATGAGGGTGATGCAGCGACCAACCAAAGGCCAAGGGTCGCCTGCAGCCGCCGGAAGTGAAGAAAGAGGTATGGGACAGAGTTTGCTTCAGAGCCTCCACAGGGAACCTTGATTTCAGACTTCTGGTCTCCAGAAATGTGAGAGAAAACATTTCTGCTGTTTTAAGCCACTTTGTGTGTTAATTTGTTCCGGCAGCCCTAGGAAATGCATATGGACCCCAAGCCACATGGTGATGTACCTGGGCCTCCTGCCAAGCCTGGAAGGGAGGGCCCCTTGGAATCCTAGGCTGTGTGATGATGGCCTGTTCACTCGCCTTCTCTGGGCCTGATTTCTCTGTAGCCGAGGGAGCCCTTGGGACTCGGAGTGTCCCTCCAACTCTGACATCCTGCAACCCTAAGAAAAACCATGAGCCGGGCGAGCAGGCCTCTGTTGGGATTTTCAAATTTATTCCAACGTGCTGTTTTGTGTTTTTTTAAAAAATATCCTCAGGCTGAACACGCAGCCAGAGCTATAATAAAGGCAATTATTATTATACTCGTAAAAACTTCTCATTCACAGTACAGATGTAATTTACAACAAAGGTCACACACATCAATACTGAGCAGTTTTTTCTTTTTTGTACATCAGACTCTGTGCTTTAGACCTGTGGGATTTTTTTTTTTCCTTTTGCACTGATATATACCATACCAACATTGCAAGATGCAAGTAGAGAAACTGCGGTTTAAATAAAATTACAGGCAAAACTACCCCATCCCAGAGTGGCTACTGTACATATCTACAGTACGATGTTTGGAATGTATTGCCATTTAAGAACATAGAAACTCTCCACAGACAATTTCATATACAGAATACATACACCTTTTAGGGGGAAGAAAGGGGGGGCAAACTTGTATCTTACAGAGAGTCCCAGCAGAGCACGTATCTTACATTTGCCTGTACATTTCTTTTTTTCTGTTTCTTTTCTCTTCCTTTTTTTAAACACTAGGCTTAGTAAAGTGATCATAAGTGCCGAAGCAGTTTTCTGATGGAAAGCGGACGGAATTTGTGACGCCAAAGCAGAACCGGTAGAACTTTCTCCCCTCGGTCAGTGCTGCAGATCTATTTCCAAGGACGACTGCCCAGCATGGACTTTGAAGAGGATGTGTCTGGAGAAAGGACTAGAAAGCAATTCAGCTCCGTTATCTTGCTTATTCTTATTCAAAAGGGCTGGGCGAGCACAGAGCAGGGGCTAGAGGGATCCAGAAAGGGCTGCTTTCAGACTTCTTCCCGCAGGGAGAGGTGGAGGGACTGCCGGGTCTGGAAGCTGGAGGTGATGGAGTGGGGAGGGTGGGCAGATGGCGGCTCTCAGCCTCCTGGAGGGGCTCAGTGGTCGGGCCTTGGTGGGGCAAGGGGAGTAGGCTTGTCAAAGGGGCCTTGGAGAGGAACGGGGTTAGTACCCAGAATGACCCTGAGCTTGTAGTGAGGGTGAAGGCCATCCTGGAGGGCAGGCCTGGAGGTCGGGTGGCTTGGAGTCCCCAAGAGAAGGGTTAGCTCTGAAATTCCAGCAAATTAGTCTCCAGCCCCTAAGCCTGCCAACACCCGAGGACCAGAGCCAGCCTGTACCAAGGAATGGCCACCCTGCACATTTCATTAGAGCAAGGGACAGGTGTCTGTGCCAGTAATTAGTGCTGCTTTCTCTACTGTGTCCCTTCACAGGGACAGCAGTGTCACAGGCAAGCTGGGAACATGCAAGTGGCTGGGAGCAGGGCAGGGGGTCCTGGGGCTGGAGGAGAGGAGGGCGTGACGTGAGCGTCTTTTCTGTATCACGAAGGCGGGCGTGTGGGCTGGGAGCTCTGTGTCTGGTGCAGCCGAGATAGAGTGCGGCAGAGGGGGCTAGAGCCACGCCCAGGGACGCACAGCCAGGCCAGTGGCATCAATTCCACTTTACCAGAGGAATGATGCCCGGTAGAGCTGGGGTGCAGGGCTCGGGGGAGGGGCCCGAATAACCCCCAGGCCAGAGGCTAGTCTGGCAGACCCCCCTCCCCTCTCCCCTCCTCTGCTGCCATGTAGGTCTGGGGCTGGAAGATTTTGCCCAGAAAGATTTCAAGCCTGGGCTGAAGCAATGCCCTTTATCCAGCTCCCAGGCCTCAGTGCTTGAAGTCTCCAGTCCTTGGGCAGCAGCCTTCCCTCAGCTCTTCACTTCTTCCCCTCCTCCCTGGGTGGGACTAGAAGGCCAGGGTGAGGAAAACCCCCCCAGCCTCCCCACCCCAACTCCCCAGCCTGCAGCCTAGGCTGTGACGCGGCCCGGGCTCCTTCCCACTTCCCTCCAGGCCCGCTAGCATTTGTACAGCCCAGGCTGGGCTTGTTAGCCTTCTTCCAGAGGCACCGAGAGCCCCAGGCTCCAGGTTGGGCAGCCAGGAAGTGCTGGCTAACCTTACCCCCAGGACACTGGAGCGCCGCTGACCCCCAAAGAGGCCCTTCCCTGGTGTCTCCTTTTTGTCTTAGCCAGAGGGAAACGAACCAGGTGGTCTGGCTGGAAGCTGACCTGTGGCCGGTTTGTCTTGGCAGTAGAACCCAAGCTGAAAAAGGTCCTGACCAGGCGGAAGAGGGAATTATGCCCCAAAGTAGGATCCCACAGAGGTGCTCCTGCCCGGTACAGCCCTCTGTACCTTATGGTTACCCTTCCAAACAACTTCAACAGCGCAAGAGCCCCCTCTGACCACGGGATTCCATGCAGCATGGCTGAGGAATGGGGACGGGCCAAGGAGGTCCCTGTTCTGCAGCATTAGCACCTAGCCTGGCTGGGCTATGACCATGGTCCTAGTGCTTTCTCCCCCTGGCAGAAACAAAGAAAAGAATTTCTGGAGGCTGGGAAACCCCACCTATCCCAGGGCTGGGTAAACATGCTAGAGTTCAAGCTCCATATTTCAACTTGCAATTTTAATTTCTAGTCATGTTATTGTTAATAGTATTATTATTATTATTTTTACAAAGCAGGCTTTTGCCCCAGGGAATACAGGGCAGCTTCTTAAAGGAGGAGATGGGGATGAGGCATGAGGCACTAGCTAATTAATGATTGCTTTGGAGAAAAACTGAAATGACCTCGGACAATGGGAGGCAATGGGGGATATCAAACCCCATTGTATATATATGTATAATTTTGTGTTTTAAAAGAGATTTAAGCCACCCAATAGGAGGTCTGGGCAATTCCCACCAGTCATGGGTTTGGGTACTTCCTGGGGAAAGTGGAGGCCTGACAGTACGGGACACAAAAACAGGGGGACCAGTCCTGCTGCAAAGAGGTCCAGAAAGGAGTCTGTGGAAACTTCCAGTGCCAAGTCCTGGAAAAGCCCAGTCACGGAGGAAATAAAGCCCTTTTTACCCCAGGGACCAAATGTGAAATGAAGCCCAAGCCTGGCCTCAGGAATGGCAAGGCAATGCACCTTGGATCTTGACCCCCAGGGGTTAGGCCCTGTCCCTTCAGCCTTGTGGGTAGTTTCTAGAACAAGGACGCAGCCAGTGGCTGGGGCCCTGAGAGCAAGGCTGAGGGCAGGTGCTCAGGAGTGGGGAGATGGGTGTCAGGGCTCCTCCAGTCCAAAGGTTGAGGGTCAGGGTGCGGAGAGGAGGTGCTGGGGTGGGGGATGCATCTTTGGGTCAAACTCAAGAGTGGGATAGTGACTCAGACCACCTGGGTGTCTGGCAGCCCTGGGGAACGAACCAGCAACAACCTGCTACCTGCTCCAACTATTTCGTGTGGAAATCCTAGGAACATTTACCTTTTCTTTTTCTTTGGGAAAAGAAAGTTGGAGTTTTCTGGGCCTGTCCATGGAGTCTGCCTGCCTGTCCCTCTGCCTCGGGCTGCTGACCCTTCTGCTGGCAGCCAGGGTGGGCCACTGGCCGGGGTGGGATGAAGCAGCAATAAATATATAGGAACCATAAACATCTGTACATAGGAGTGCTTGCGTTTACATTTAATTATATATTTTTAAGAGTTTCTTTCTCTCTCTCTCTCTCAGTACATCCCCTTTCTTTCAGCAACTGACTGCCTCTTGCCAGCCTTGGGGGTGGCACTCAGTGCTGACTGAGTGCCCAGGCTGAGGCCCCACCTAAATATTTACAGCCTCAGTCTCCTTGTGGGTATTTTTGTTTGTGTGTGTGTGTGTGTTTGTTTTTCAAGCAACAAAAGGTCATAGAAAAAGGCACAGGTAACTGCATACGAGGTGGGAAAATAAGACAGACGGGGTCTGAGCAGAAGCTGCTTGGAAAGATCAACAGGTGGGACGCAGAGCCCGTGACAGCGAGATGAGGCCAGGAAGTCGGCTGGAAATGCCTGTTGCCCAAACCGGAAGCCAGATGTTGAAGCGATCGGGGAGGGGCTAAGTGCTCGGGTCCTCGGGCTGGTGTGCAGGTGCCCCGGGTCTCCCGCTTCCTGAGGGCTCGGGGGAGCCCGGACTGGTCCTGGGTTCCCCGGAGAGGTTCCTTCTCCGGGCTGGAAAGCGAGCGGAGGCCTCGGCCAGGCAGCCCACAGAACTGCTGCGGTCCAGCGGCGGGGTGGCGGAGGCGGCGGGGTCGGCCGGCGCCCGCGGTGACTCCAGGCGGGGGCTCTGGGACTCTCCCCGGCGGCCCGGGGGTGCCCGGGGCGAGGCCTCGGGCGGGGTGCGGGGGCTGTGCGTGGGGGCGGCCTCTGTGGGCACTTCGGCCGCACGGGGCTCCCAGTCGGGAGGTCTGCCCGGGCCCCCCCTCGTCCTCCCCCTCTCCTTGGGGTAGTCCCTGGCCTCCAGCTCCGAGGAGAGTGTGAATTTGGAGACCTTAGCCACGGGGGACACAGAGGCCGACGAGCTCTCGGTGGGGCTCCAGCGGCCGCGCTCCTGGGCCTCCCGGGACCCTGTCAGGTCGCTTCCGCCCCCGGAGAAGCCGCTGACCCAGGCGGCGCTGGGCCCGGGGAGCAGGGTGGGGTGGGCCCCAGGGCGGGCCTGCACCATCTGGATCCCGCCGATGGGAATCAGGGGGCACGGGGCGCGGGTCAAGTGCTGGGAGTGCAGAGGCAGGTGACTGAAGATGTTCTCCTCTGTCCGGGACGGGGTGTGGCCGTGGAAGTCATGGGGGGCGGAGAAGGGTCGGGAGAAGAGAGGATGAGCAGGGCCAGGTGAGCAGGAGGGACTTGGCGACTCGGCCTTCTGCGGGGGTCAGAAGAGAAGACAGAGGAAGGGGAGGGTTACCTGCTGGGCGCAAGGAGACCCCGAGGGCCTAGCGAGGAGGCTGAACTCGGCCCGACCGAGCACCTGCCCCTGCCTGTGGTGTCGCTCGGTGTGGGCGCCCTCTCTGGAATGGCTGACCCAGCCCTGCAGTGACCGTGGCGCACGCAGACCGCAGGGTCCCCACACCTCCAGCCAGCGCATCTGTCTTCAGGGCATGGGGCTGCCCGGCTGGCTCCCGTGCGCCCGGCCCCCTGCCTCGGGTCTGCTCGCTCTCTTGTTCCTCCAACGACACTGACCCAACTTTCCCCTTGAACAGGAGCCCTCCCTTCAGACGCTTCACCTTCTCCCACCACCAGGAATTTTAACCGGAGCCCCGGCTTAAAAATCAAGTGAGGATTCCTACAGGGCGTTCCCTCTGGAGGCTGAATCGCTCAGTGAGTCTGTGGCTGCTGCGGGGGGCGGGCGGCGGGGGAGCAGAGGTGCTGGGCCATGACAACCGGGTGACAGAAGAGGTGCTGAGAGGGGAAATGGATCCTCGTTGCCGATGGTAACGGTGTCAGTGCTGGGGATCATGACCGTGGTGGGGACGGGGATGTGGTGACAACAGCGACCGCGCTGATGGGGTGGGGGAGTGGGAGGAGGGCAGATGACCTGGTGCTGGATGCCGCCGGGGGCGAGGGTAGGACGGGATGGCGTGGCGGAAGTGACCCTGACGCTGCTGGTGGCAGTCCTGTTGGGGGTGGGGTGACTGGGGTCGAGCTCTGCCCTCTGCTCAGAGAATAACGTGGGCTGGGGTGGGGGGAAAGGGCTTGTGTGTGTATGCCCACATCCAAGGCCACACTGCTCACGAATGGTAGAACCCGGATTTAACCCTGGGCAGTCCAGGCTTCCCTGGGGCTCAGACGGTAAAGACTCTGCCTGTGATGCAGGATCCCTGGGTTGGGAAGGTCCCTGGAGAAGGGCATGGTGACCCACTCCAGGATTCTTGCCTGGAAAATCCCATGCACAGGAGCCTGGTGGGCTACAGGCCATGGGGTTGCATAGAATCGGACACGACGGAGCAACTATTTCCTTGTCAGGGCCAGGTGAGCAGGAGGGACTTGGCGACTCGGCCTTCTGCGGGGGTCAGAAGAGAAGACAGAGGAAGGGGAGGGTTACCTGCTGGGCGCAAGGAGACCCCGAGGGCCTAGCGAGGAGGCTGAACTCGGCCCGACCGAGCACCTGCCCCTGCCTGTGGTGTCGCTCGGTGTGGGCGCCCTCTCTGGAATGGCTGACCCAGCCCTGCAGTGACCGTGGCGCACGCAGACCGCAGGGTCCCCACACCTCCAGCCAGCGCATCTGTCTTCAGGGCATGGGGCTGCCCGGCTGGCTCCCGTGCGCCCGGCCCCCTGCCTCGGGTCTGCTCGCTCTCTTGTTCCTCCAACGACACTGACCCAACTTTCCCCTTGAACAGGAGCCCTCCCTTCAGACGCTTCACCTTCTCCCACCACCAGGAATTTTAACCGGAGCCCCGGCTTAAAAATCAAGTGAGGATTCCTACAGGGCGTTCCCTCTGGAGGCTGAATCGCTCAGTGAGTCTGTGGCTGCTGCGGGGGGCGGGCGGCGGGGGAGCAGAGGTGCTGGGCCATGACAACCGGGTGACAGAAGAGGTGCTGAGAGGGGAAATGGATCCTCGTTGCCGATGGTAACGGTGTCAGTGCTGGGGATCATGACCGTGGTGGGGACGGGGATGTGGTGACAACAGCGACCGCGCTGATGGGGTGGGGGAGTGGGAGGAGGGCAGATGACCTGGTGCTGGATGCCGCCGGGGGCGAGGGTAGGACGGGATGGCGTGGCGGAAGTGACCCTGACGCTGCTGGTGGCAGTCCTGTTGGGGGTGGGGTGACTGGGGTCGAGCTCTGCCCTCTGCTCAGAGAATAACGTGGGCTGGGGTGGGGGGAAAGGGCTTGTGTGTGTATGCCCACATCCAAGGCCACACTGCTCACGAATGGTAGAACCCGGATTTAACCCTGGGCAGTCCAGGCTTCCCTGGGGCTCAGACGGTAAAGACTCTGCCTGTGATGCAGGATCCCTGGGTTGGGAAGGTCCCCTGGAGAAGGGCATGGTGACCCACTCCAGGATTCTTGCCTGGAAAATCCCATGCACAGAGGAGCCTGGTGGGCTACAGGCCATGGGGTTGCATAGAATCGGACACGACGGAGCAACTATTCCTTTCACTTTCTTTCAGTCCAGTTCCAGAGTCAGTGCTCCGCTGCCTGATGCTCAGCTAACTGGTTGCAGGCACCCAGCCCAGCGCCTGGCGTGGGAGGTGCTCAGTGCACGTCTGACTGGTAACCGCTGAGCTGGCAGGTGCGGCTCCAGGTACGATGCTCAGGGAGGGGTGAGCTCGCAGCCCCCCACCCGCCAGCCACTCGGGGTACAGGAACTCACCCACGTGGAGGCGCAGGTCTCCGCTGGGCTTCTGCCGAGAAGCCTGTGAGGTAGAGGCGTGGGCGGGTAGAGAGCCCGTGGGGCCGGCCCTGGGCCTGGGCCACGCTCGCCCGCGGAGGGGCTGCCCGGCCCTGCCAAGGCCCACTTCCCTGGCAGCGCTGACCGTGGTGGTGACTCAGCCTGGCCTGGAGACCGTCTCCTGGTGGGCGAGTGTCTGGGGGCGCCTGGGTCTGCAGCGCCCTTGTGTTCGGGGGGCCGGTGCGCTCGGGGAGGCAGTTCCCTTCCCAGGGGGTGGAGGGCAAGAGGAGACAGCTGGAGTCTCGGGGACCCACAGACGAGGGAGCCCGTCTGGGGGCCCGGCGGGCTCGGGGCTGAGGCCAGTGGCTCTCGGGCCGGTGAATGTCGCTGGGGAGACGAGTCGCTTTTGGTGAGTGAGTGTTTTGGGGTGAGGGGTGGGCGGCTGCCTGCTTCTTTGCTTGGGGACCACGGCCTTCTTGGGGACACAGCCTTGGAGCTCGGAGCTGAGCCTGTGTCCTTCTCCATGGGGCCCCGGGGGGCCGGTCCCAGCCGGGGGAGGCACAGGATGCTTTGGCTGGATGTGGAGCAGCTGCCGGGCGCCAGGCACTCGGCCTCTGAGATGGCGCTGGCCCGGGGGGCATCTGGGGGCGGAGGGCCCTGGACAGGTGAAGAGTCTGCCGGCAGCGCGGCTGGCGGGCCAGGCGGGGGTGCCTCCGAGGACGGGCCTGATGGCTCGTCCTGGCTCTCCTCCTCGTCCTCGTCGTCGTCTTCGTCCAAGTCCGAGTCTGAGTCTGAGTCATCCAGGTCTGAAAACTGGTGCTCCGCCACGGCCTCTGCGCCCTCTCGGCCTTCCGAGTCCTGGAGTGGGTCATCACTGGTTCCTGAGGGGCAGAGACAGGATGCGGAGGTCAGAGCCGGCCCCACGCTGCTCTGCTCCGCAGAAGCGGCCAGACAGCCAAGGCAGCGGCACAAGACTGTTGAGGGTACAGGAACACTTTTAAATACTTGCAGCAAAAATGACCTTGTATCTACCCTGTTCCCGGTTCCGTTCCAGTGCCTGCGTGTATGGACCTAGCCCTCCAGTGATCCTGCTGCGTCAGCACAATTCCTGTCTTCAGGTTATAGACAGGGAGCTGAGGTGAAAAGGGCTCCGCTGGTGGCTCAGATGGTAAAGAATCTGCCTGCAATGCAGGAGACCTGGGTTTGATCAGTGGGTCAGGAAGATCCCCTGGAGAAGAAATTGGAAACCCACCCCAGAATTCTCTGCCTGAAAAATCCCATGGACAGAGGAGCCTGGCAAGCTGCAATCCGTGGGACTGTGAAGAGCTGGACACAAGTGAGTGACTAACACTTTCAACAGTGCATACATGCTAGTTGTTCAGTCGTGCTTGCCTCTGTGATCCCACGAACGGTCGGCCTCCAGGTTTCTCTGTCCATGATGTTCTCCAGGCAAGAACGCTGGAGTGGGCAGCCATTCCTTCTCTAGGGAATCTTCGCAGCCCAGGATGGAGCCCGGCCTCCTGCACTGCAGGCAGATTCTTTACTGGCTGAGCCACCAGGAAGCCTTTCAGCACTAAGTGAGAGAGTTTAATCCAAAACTTCAAACCAGAGCAAATACGACAGGCCTTTTCTTTGGCCGGGGGAGCCGGGAGGCACAGGATGCTTTGGCTGGATGTGGAGCAGCTGCCGGGCGCCAGGCACTCGGCCTCTGAGATGGCGCTGGCGGGGCATCTGGGGCGGAGGGCCCTGGACAGGTGAAGAGTCTGCCGGCAGCGCGCTGGCGGGCCAGGCGGGGTGCCTCCGAGGACGGGCCTGATGGCTCGTCCTGGCTCTCCTCCTCGCCCTCGCGCCGTCTTCGTCCAAGTCCGAGTCTGAGTCTGAGTCATCCAGGTCTGAAAACTGGTGCTCCGCCACGGCCTCTGCGCCCTCTCGGCCTTCCGAGTCCTGGAGTGGGTCATCACTGGTTCCTGAGGGGCAGAGACAGGATGCGGAGGTCAGAGCCGGCCCCACGCTGCTCTGCTCCGCAGAAGCGGCCAGACAGCCAAGGCAGCGGCACAAGACTGTTGAGGGTACAGGAACACTTTTAAATACTTGCAGCAAAAATGACCTTGTATCTACCCTGTTCCCGGTTCCGTTCCAGTGCCTGCGTGTATGGACCTAGCCCTCCAGTGATCCTGCTGCGTCAGCACAATTCCTGTCTTCAGGTTATAGACAGGGAGCTGAGGTGAAAAGGGCTCCGCTGGTGGCTCAGATGGTAAAGAATCTGCCTGCAATGCAGGAGACCTGGGTTTGATCAGTGGGTCAGGAAGATCCCCTGGAGAAGAAATTGGAAACCCACCCCAGAATTCTCTGCCTGAAAAATCCCATGGACAGAGGAGCCTGGCAAGCTGCAATCCGTGGGACTGTGAAGAGCTGGACACAAGTGAGTGACTAACACTTTCAACAGTGCATACATGCTAGTTGTTCAGTCGTGCTTGCCTCTGTGATCCCACGAACGGTCGGCCTCCAGGTTTCTCTGTCCATGATGTTCTCCAGGCAAGAACGCTGGAGTGGGCAGCCATTCCTTTCTCTAGGGAATCTTCGCAGCCCAGGGATGGAGCCCGGGCCTCCTGCACTGCAGGCAGATTCTTTACTGGCTGAGCCACCAGGGAAGCCTTTCAGCACTAAGTGAGAGAGTTTAATCACTTGCCCAGGTAAAGTATGTAGGGCTGGTATCAAACCAGAGCAAATACGACAGGCCTTTTCTTTCTTTTTCTTTTTGGCTTTGGTATTTCAGTGCTGGCTTCTCCATGAGCAAGTGAAGTCACTCTGCTGTGCTTCTGTCTTGGTCAAATGAATAGGATGCCTCACCTCACAGAGTTTGTCGGGAGAAGGAAACACATTGCCTGGCACACAGCAAGTGATCAAATATTAAAAATTGTAGTCACTCTTAGCACACTCATGGAGACGTCTGTTATTCCAGGACACAGCAGCCAGGCTGGCTGGTCCAGCAGTGCTGGGCACGGTCAGTCTACAGACACACCTGCCACTGCGGCCAGGCGGCTGATGTCTGGTACAGCGGCATCTGGCAGTGGCGGGCGCTGGCCTCTGGGAAGATCTGGCTAAGCTGACCTCAGCCTGCAGAGAGGGCCCTTTCCTGGCCACTCACATTCAGAGAAGGTGCTGGTAGAACTCCTGGTGCTCCTGGCTGGGGATAAGAGTGGAGCTCTGAAGCGTCAGCCTCCTGGTCTGACCCCTGGTGGGACAGCTTCACCAGCAGCTTCACCTCTAACAGGACACAGGCCTGATGTGGCCACCTCTGAAACTGGCCGCAATCAGGACTTCAGGGAGAGCTCCGCTAACATCTAGCCCACCTGGCAGGCTCCTGGGGCTTGGGTCCTGCTGGCCCAACACTAAGCTCATATCAGGACCCTCTTGACTACTAACTTAAAAGAGCTGGACACACGAGCTAACTCAGGTCCCTGGTACAACCATGCTTCTGGACCCCACCCCGCCAAGCTGCCCCGGGACCCGAAACCCCAGCCTCTGTGCTTCCCAGCAGTTCAGCACTCAGCAGTAAGGTGCACGCAGTGGATGAGAGTCAGCGTGCAAGAGGATGGAGGTCAAAAACTATGGGGTGGAGCTGGAGCTGGCAGATGAAGGGAAGTCCCAGGTAGCCAAGGGCATGACCTCCTGGCAGCTGGGAGCATAACAATGAGAGACTGGGGACCAGGGAGCAGGGGTGGTGAGGGGAGGTGCAAGACACACCTCAAAGCTTCGCCCCAGGAGGTACTTCCTTGCCTAAGAGTTTAGCCCCAGAAGTTCACCGAGGCTCTCCTCTTGCCTACCTGTGGGGAAATCCAGGCCCAGACAGGGAATTGTGTCCCCAAGATCACCCAGAGAATGGCAGCTGAGTCAGGATTCAGGTTTACAACCCTGCATGTTTACACGGACAGTTTAAAGAGGTTTTTATGTACCGAAAAGCAGGAAATGATCTGGGTTTGAATCTCAGCCCCGCCCCTTCCTTGATGCGCAATGTTGAATAATTCACTTTTTCTCTCGGGGTTCAGTTTCCTTGTCTGTAAAATGGGGGTAAGAGTATTAAAAGCCACCTCATAAAGCTGTTGGGAGGATCATGAGGGTCTGAGACCAATAAGTACCCAATAATAAATCCAGCTCTTCTCATCCCAAGTACCCCACAACTTTGGCAGAGAGGGGGAATGGCCAGCACCTCATATTTCAGTTGAAGGTCAGCGGGGGTAGTGCTGCTAGTCAGGGCGTCAGGACCAGCGGCTCCTGATACTCAGCAGGAAGGGTCCTAAAGTCTTTTAACAGCGGAAGAAGCTAAGGGGCAGAGAAGGCTGGTGGCCTGCCCCAGGCACCCAGCTCAGGAGTGATGGAGGCCAAGGGTCCTCTGCCCAGCACAGGGCTTGCCAGGCCCCCACCTCTGGGCTCCTTCAGGGCTCCCTGGGAGCCCCCTGCCGATGGCCCATTGCTGACGCCCCTCACTGTCAAGTGTCCACAAAGCCCCGCCTCTCTGGGGCCTGAGACTGGTGGCATGAAGCGCGCAGGGCGCTGAGCGGATCCGGCCACAAGGTGGCGCTGGTGCTCAACCTCCTCACCCTCAGGGGCGGGGCTGCGGCGCCGGCCTGGCCACCTGGAGGCAGTGGTTTCTGCGCTGCGTTCCCTCAACCACGTGTCTAATACACGCTCCTCTCCGAATCTTCCTCATCGCGGGAAGTGAAGTGGTAACTCTATCTTTCCAGTTTCCTAGGCCATAAACCTCGGAATCATCCTTGGTTCTTGTTTTATTCTCACGTGTTCATCTTCACCCTCCCCGCCCCTGGCCCCTAATGTGACAGCAAAATTTACCAGCAGGTCTCTCCACCTCCCTCAGCCCACCCAGTCCAACAGTGCTCAGCCTGCATCACTGGCCCCAGCTGCGCCCCCTACCGGCCATACTTTGCAAACAGAGTCAGGGCACGTCAGAGGGTGCTGCTCCACCAGGCGGCCAGGTCCATCCCTTGACTTTCACAGCCACAGCTCTCTCTGACTTCATCAGCCCGGCTCTCCGCCCTCACGCCCCCTACCCCACCCCCACCAGAGGCTCTGCACCTGCTATTTCACCTGCAGGGAGAGACCTCCCGCAGACCCCACCTGGCTTCCTGACCCCTGCGTCATGATCTCTGCTCACACCACCCGAGCAGAGAGGCTACTCCGCACACTGCCCTGCCCTTCTCATGGCAGTTTTGTTTCATACTCATGGCCATTGCCCTATTCCACATTTGCTCACTGCCCGGCTCCCCTCTAGCATGCAGGCTTCCTGAGGACAGGAGCTATGTTTCTTTTGTTGCAGAATCTCTAGCACCTAGAATAAGGCATGGAACAGGACTAGGGCTCAGGAATTGTTTCTATAATGAATCCCTCGAGAAAATGAAGCTGGAAGAGGGGCAGAGGCAACTCAGGCTGCCCCAGGGGATCCCTGTTCGGCTGCTAGTGGAAGCGCCCTGCCCTCGGCCAGAGAGGGCTCCGGGCTTGGGTGCAGCTCCTCGGTCCAGCCCACCAGGCACCGGAGCAGCATGGAGCCAGGGTTGTTGTCTGACCTCAGGCAACTTCCATAACCTGTTTGAGCTCTGCTAAATGTCTTGGACACAAGTTTCTACCACAGTTAGGAGGACTCCATGAGACATCTGTAAATGGCTTGATGTACTTTCTTGATAAACATGGAAACCCCCATTCTCATTTTGGAGGCCACAGCTCCAAGTTCCCTATATTCTGTTCAATAGAAATGATTCATTTCACCTAAAAGGAAATATCATCTAATTTGTTTTTAAGACTGCACATACATCCCAAATCAGATAAACAGAAAGAAACAAGACAGACAGACATACACACCTCTACTTTTCACACTCTAATTCTTGATTCTGATTTCAGGGTATCTGGTCAAAGGTTTGTCCACTGCAGAAGGAATATCTCTGGCTACTCATCTACCCACCAAAGACCCCCTAGCCTCCTTCCTGGATGCTGAAGCCATGCAGGGCCCAGCCGGACATACTGCCTTGGTCTCACCGTCCCCTTTGCCTTGTCTTCTCAGGCTCTGCCACTCTGGCTACTTTGCAAACAGAGTCAGGGCACGTCAGAGGGTGCTGCTCCACCAGGCGGCCAGGTCCATCCCTTGACTTTCACAGCCACAGCTCTCTCTGACTTCATCAGCCCGGCTCTCCGCCCTCACGCCCCCTACCCCACCCCCACCAGAGGCTCTGCACCTGCTATTTCACCTGCAGGGAGAGACCTCCCGCAGACCCCACCTGGCTTCCTGACCCCTGCGTCATGATCTCTGCTCACACCACCCGAGCAGAGAGGCTACTCCGCACACTGCCCTGCCCTTCTCATGGCAGTTTTGTTTCATACTCATGGCCATTGCCCTATTCCACATTTGCTCACTGCCCGGCTCCCCTCTAGCATGCAGGCTTCCTGAGGACAGGAGCTATGTTTCTTTTGTTGCAGAATCTCTAGCACCTAGAATAAGGCATGGAACAGGACTAGGGCTCAGGAATTGTTTCTATAATGAATCCCTCGAGAAAATGAAGCTGGAAGAGGGGCAGAGGCAACTCAGGCTGCCCCAGGGGATCCCTGTTCGGCTGCTAGTGGAAGCGCCCTGCCCTCGGCCAGAGAGGGCTCCGGGCTTGGGTGCAGCTCCTCGGTCCAGCCCACCAGGCACCGGAGCAGCATGGAGCCAGGGTTGTTGTCTGACCTCAGGCAACTTCCATAACCTGTTTGAGCTCTGCTAAATGTCTTGGACACAAGTTTCTACCACAGTTAGGAGGACTCCATGAGACATCTGTAAATGGCTTGATGTACTTTCTTGATAAACATGGAAACCCCCATTCTCATTTTGGAGGCCACAGCTCCAAGTTCCCTATATTCTGTTCAATAGAAATGATTCATTTCACCTAAAAGGAAATATCATCTAATTTGTTTTTAAGACTGCACATACATCCCAAATCAGATAAACAGAAAGAAACAAGACAGACAGACATACACACCTCTACTTTTCACACTCTAATTCTTGATTCTGATTTCAGGGTATCTGGTCAAAGGTTTGTCCACTGCAGAAGGAATATCTCTGGCTACTCATCTACCCACCAAAGACCCCCTAGCCTCCTTCCTGGATGCTGAAGCCATGCAGGGCCCAGCCGGACATACTGCCTTGGTCTCACCGTCCCCTTTGCCTTGTCTTCTCAGAAACTGGCCTTACTAAGGGTCTAATCTTGCTGACTGAGACCAGGACGTGGGGTGGGATTGAGAGGTGATATGGGGCTGTCAGGTCTGCTGACTTTGGATCTCTTGAAAGCTTCTAGCTGTAAGAGACCTGGGCATCAGGCCCATGCCCAGAGTGTGCAGGTGTGAGGGCGGGTGTGGAGCCTAGAGAGGTATGTACCTCACTGCACCACTGTGAGGATGTGCCAGCATAGTCACGGCGCGTGTCTGGAGTGTGTCTGACAGAGCAGGGCTCCACTAACATTGACTCTAATTACTCATGTATTGATGTAACCACTGCACCTTCGCTGAGCGCCCACTGGGTGCCGGGTGCCCCACCTGTGTGACAGAGGGCAACGGATGAGTGCTGCGGGCCAGCCGCGTGCTGTGCGAATGAGGGCCGTGGGTGCGGTCATCCCGTGACCTTCACCTTTGCTCTCCGTACTTGGGGAAACTGGAGGAGAGGGCAAGGAGGGAGAGGAGGAGGCAGAGCAGAGGAGAGGAGGACGGAAAGGCAGGAGAGGGCGGGGGCAGGTAAGGGAGAGGGTGATGGGGACGGGGAGAGGGGAGTTGGCTGTTCATTACCTTCTTCGGCTTCCAGCTCCTCCAGCACCCCCGTCTCTTGGCACTTTTTGCTGTGGGCCTTCGACTTCATATGCTTAGTCAGATTCCCTGGAAAGAAATGAGAACAGACTTAGGTGTGGCTGGAGGGCAAGGGGCCAGGGTGGTGCCTGGTGGGCAGATGCCACCAGGGGGCTCAGGTGGGCTGTGCCGACAGCACAGAGCTGGGACAAGGTGGCAGGGGCGGGTGGGGCTGTGAGGAGACAGAGGGTATAATGAGGAAGTGAAATGCTGGTTAAAACCAAAAGAAATTAAAAGACAAGTCATGTGTAGTAGGTTTTCCTGCCTTTGAGTTCACTCTGAGTCCAGGATCTGGGGACTTATCCAAAAGGGTTACTGACCATCTCAAATGCTGGGATGAGAGTGGGGATGCTGGTGGGTATTGAGGATCCCTTCCTGTTGAGGACTCTGTTAGGGCAGCGCACAAGGAAGGATCTTAGGTTCTGGGAAGAGGAACCAGGACAAAGTCACTGCTATTAATAGAAATGGAGAGAGAGCAGAAGGCATAGAGAAGTTGGCTAGACAGGGACCTGGGGACCCCAAGGTTGGGAGCCAAGTCCTGAATTTCTTAAGAGAGTCATGTTCTCTTTCTAAGCTTCCAAGGTCATTGCCGGGGCCCAGGGTGACGCATGTAGGGAAGGCTGAGCAAAGGCTCTGCCTCCCATGTCTGCAAAGCCCTCAGGGGTGGCTGAGCGCCCACTGGGTGCCGGGTGCCCCACCTGTGTGACAGAGGGCAACGGATGAGTGCTGCGGGCCAGCCGCGTGCTGTGCGAATGAGGGCCGTGGGTGCGGTCATCCCGTGACCTTCACCTTTGCTCTCCGTACTTGGGGAAACTGGAGGAGAGGGCAAGGAGGGAGAGGAGGAGGCAGAGCAGAGGAGAGGAGGACGGAAAGGCAGGAGAGGGCGGGGGCAGGTAAGGGAGAGGGTGATGGGGACGGGAGAGGGGAGTTGGCTGTTCATTACCTTCTTCGGCTTCCAGCTCCTCCAGCACCCCCGTCTCTTGGCACTTTTTGCTGTGGGCCTTCGACTTCATATGCTTAGTCAGATTCCCTGGAAAGAAATGAGAACAGACTTAGGTGTGGCTGGAGGGCAAGGGGCCAGGGTGGTGCCTGGTGGGCAGATGCCACCAGGGGGCTCAGGTGGGCTGTGCCGACAGCACAGAGCTGGGACAAGGTGGCAGGGGCGGGTGGGGCTGTGAGGAGACAGAGGGTATAATGAGGAAGTGAAATGCTGGTTAAAACCAAAAGAAATTAAAAGACAAGTCATGTGTAGTAGGTTTTCCTGCCTTTGAGTTCACTCTGAGTCCAGGATCTGGGGACTTATCCAAAAGGGTTACTGACCATCTCAAATGCTGGGATGAGAGTGGGGATGCTGGTGGGTATTGAGGATCCCTTCCTGTTGAGGACTCTGTTAGGGCAGCGCACAAGGAAGGATCTTAGGTTCTGGGAAGAGGAACCAGGACAAAGTCACTGCTATTAATAGAAATGGAGAGAGAGCAGAAGGCATAGAGAAGTTGGCTAGACAGGGACCTGGGGACCCCAAGGTTGGGAGCCAAGTCCTGAATTTCTTAAGAGAGTCATGTTCTCTTTCTAAGCTTCCAAGGTCATTGCCGGGGCCCAGGGTGACGCATGTAGGGAAGGCTGAGCAAAGGCTCTGCCCTCCCCATGTCTGCAAAGCCCTCAGGGGTGGCTGACTCTGTCCCCAGGGGGCCGAAGAGCAGAGGGAGCCACTCTGTGGACACAGGAGAGGGACAGTGGCACTGATTCTCCCCCATGTGTGCACAGCCCTTCACAGGTCGCAGCGCCCTACGGGCAGAAGCACCCTAGGAAGGACCAGCAGGGAACCCCCAGGCTGCCCCAGGCTGCAGGCTGGTGCCTCGGGATGTTCCTTTGGGCTCAGCCTTCACCTCCAAACTCGAACGTGCTCCCTGCTGCTCTGCAGATGGCTGTATTCTCATTGCTCATTCATATAATAAATCATAAGGCCCTGGAGTCAGGTGCTCTGTCTTACTCATCTTATTGGTGGGTTTGAACAGATGGACAGAAGAGAGAAGAACAGACACACAGAAAGGAGGATGGATAGATGGATGGATGGAGAGTGGGTAAGAGGAAATAAGGAGTGACGAACAGGATGAAGAGGACGGAGCCGGACAGATGGGTGGGATACTCGATGGGTGGATAAGCAGAAGGATAGACAGATGGAAGATAAAAATAAATAGAAGAATAGATGGAGAATAGATCACACACTAGAGGATGGAGAACGGGAGAGAAGGAGACACGTGCAGTGGGAGAAGTCTGGCTGGAAGGATAGATGAATGCAGCACACATACATGCATGGGAGGGCAGACAGACAGGAGGAGGAAAGAATGGGCGGTGGACAGAAGGATGGACTGGTGGGAGGATAGATAGGAGAGATGGAGAAACAGGTGAGAATGGAAATGGGACGATAAATGGATAGGAAGACAAACTCCTAGGATGAGAGAAACGGGTAAATCGGAGGGTGGAGGGGTGACCAGGGAGAGAGCCCATGCATGAACCAAAGGGTGCTTCTCCTCATTCTGAGAATTTTAAGGAACTTTTGCTCAGAGGGTAACAGGAACCTTAAGCTGAGACTGCCTCCGGTGTGCAGGTCAAGGGCGAGAGATAGAGAAGCTATTTCTCTTCTTTCCTCTCATCAGTTCTAGTCTGTGACTCCATCCTTCCCAACTCAGATGTTCCTCCTTTAACTGGACAGAAGTCTAGATCCCCTAAATCTGGCCAAAGAGCAGAGGGAGCCACTCTGTGGACACAGGAGAGGGACAGTGGCACTGATTCTCCCCCATGTGTGCACAGCCCTTCACAGGTCGCAGCGCCCTACGGGCAGAAGCACCCTAGGAAGGACCAGCAGGGAACCCCCAGGCTGCCCCAGGCTGCAGGCTGGTGCCTCGGGATGTTCCTTTGGGCTCAGCCTTCACCTCCAAACTCGAACGTGCTCCCTGCTGCTCTGCAGATGGCTGTATTCTCATTGCTCATTCATATAATAAATCATAAGGCCCTGGAGTCAGGTGCTCTGTCTTACTCATCTTATTGGTGGGTTTGAACAGATGGACAGAAGAGAGAAGAACAGACACACAGAAAGGAGGATGGATAGATGGATGGATGGAGAGTGGGTAAGAGGAAATAAGGAGTGACGAACAGGATGAAGAGGACGGAGCCGGACAGATGGGTGGGATACTCGATGGGTGGATAAGCAGAAGGATAGACAGATGGAAGATAAAAATAAATAGAAGAATAGATGGAGAATAGATCACACACTAGAGGATGGAGAACGGGAGAGAAGGAGACACGTGCGAGTGGGAGAAGTCTGGCTGGAAGGATAGATGAATGCAGCACACATACATGCATGGGAGGGCAGACAGACAGGAGGAGGAAAGAATGGGCGGTGGACAGAAGGATGGACTGGTGGGAGGATAGATAGGAGAGATGGAGAAACAGGTGAGAATGGAAATGGGACGATAAATGGATAGGAAGACAAACTCCTAGGATGAGAGAAACGGGTAAATCGGAGGGTGGAGGGGTGACCAGGGAGAGAGCCCATGCATGAACCAAAGGGTGCTTCTCCTCATTCTGAGAATTTTAAGGAACTTTTGCTCAGAGGGTAACAGGAACCTTAAGCTGAGACTGCCTCCGGTGTGCAGGTCAAGGGCGCAGAGATAGAGAAGCTATTTCTCTCTTCTTTCCTCTCATTAGTTCTAGTCTGTGACTCCATCCTTCCCAACTCAGATGTTCCTCCTTTAACTGGACAGAAGTCTAGATCCCCTACTTCTGGCCAAATGGGGAGCAGAGCCATAACTTTCAGAGTCATCCCAGGGCCGGAGGATCCCCAGTGTTCCTGTCCAACATTGTACGCCACTGCCCCCGCGGCAGTGAGAAGGCAACGCCTGAGCAGGACGTCGAGGGGTGGTCAAAGCAGCTGGAGTCTTCCATGGGCCAGAGAAACTGAATGTCCCCTGAGGTCCTGAGACCAGCCTGCCATCCCCCGACTCTCACAGACCCCAGGGGACTATCCACACTGCTCCTCTCAGCTGTGACCTTATGGCAGGACCTGTACTATCTGGAAGGTTTGGCTCTCTGCTCAACCAGGGTAGATGCCGAGCACACAGTGCGTGCACACTGTGAGTGGGAAAAGCTCTTCTCATCACAGCAGCAAAGTGTTGGGAGGAACCTCCCAGACCCTGTAATCCACCCCCAGCAGGCCCAGGGTCTTCTTGTTTCTGTTCTAACTCCCGGCCCTGCTGCTGATGGTGCCACTAGTTGAGATTATTGGCAGTCTCAGGTGACAGGATGCTACGGGAGAGCGCTTGTTCACCAACGTGGAGAACCAAACCACCAAAGCCACACTTCCAGTTGGTGCGGAGGCCTGTCTGGAGTCTCAGGCCTGCAGGCACCTCGGGTGCTCTACCCTGGTACAGCAGACCAAGGCGTGTAGGAGCTTGGTGGCCTGGGGCTTGAGTCAGGGCTCTGCTACTGGCTAGCTGTGGGCTCTTGGGCAAGTTTCTTAACCTTTTGAGCCCCAGTTTCTGCAACTGCAAAGCAGTACCTACCTTGTGGGGATGCTGGGAAAGGCGGATAAACAAAGAGGTGTAGAGTGGCCGCAGCATGCCTGGCAGAGAGCGGACGCCCCCCGCGTAGAACCTCCGTCCTTCCCATATGGGGTCCCCTGATCCCAACAATCAGTGTTGATGAGCATCCCAAGGGCTCAGCCACAGCCGCGCTGGTTGTGGAGGAGAGAGATGCTGAGATGGTGTCTGTGATGGAAATGCCTTCACCAGTCAGTCTGGGCTCAGACTCAGCCACTATTCTGGCCATCCTTCCCAACTCAGATGTTCCTCCTTTAACTGGACAGAAGTCTAGATCCCCTACTTCTGGCCAAATGGAGCAGAGCCATAACTTTCAGAGTCATCCCAGGGCCGGAGGATCCCCAGTGTTCCTGTCCAACATTGTACGCCACTGCCCCGCAGTGAGAAGGCAACGCCTGAGCAGGACGTCGAGGGGTGGTCAAAGCAGCTGGAGTCTTCCATGGGCCAGAGAAACTGAATGTCCCCTGAGGTCCTGAGACCAGCCTGCCATCCCCCGACTCTCACAGACCCCAGGGGACTATCCACACTGCTCCTCTCAGCTGTGACCTTATGGCAGGACCTGTACTATCTGGAAGGTTTGGCTCTCTGCTCAACCAGGGTAGATGCCGAGCACACAGTGCGTGCACACTGTGAGTGGGAAAAGCTCTTCTCATCACAGCAGCAAAGTGTTGGGAGGAACCTCCCAGACCCTGTAATCCACCCCCAGCAGGCCCAGGGTCTTCTTGTTTCTGTTCTAACTCCCGGCCCTGCTGCTGATGGTGCCACTAGTTGAGATTATTGGCAGTCTCAGGTGACAGGATGCTACGGGAGAGCGCTTGTTCACCAACGTGGAGAACCAAACCACCAAAGCCACACTTCCAGTTGGTGCGGAGGCCTGTCTGGAGTCTCAGGCCTGCAGGCACCTCGGGTGCTCTACCCTGGTACAGCAGACCAAGGCGTGTAGGAGCTTGGTGGCCTGGGGCTTGAGTCAGGGCTCTGCTACTGGCTAGCTGTGGGCTCTTGGGCAAGTTTCTTAACCTTTTGAGCCCCAGTTTCTGCAACTGCAAAGCAGTACCTACCTTGTGGGGATGCTGGGAAAGGCGGATAAACAAAGAGGTGTAGAGTGGCCGCAAAGCATGCCTGGCAGAGAGCGGACGCCCCCCGCGTAGAACCTCCGTCCTTCCCATATGGGGTCCCCTGATCCCAACAATCAGTGTTGATGAGCATCCCAAGGGCTCAGCCACAGCCGCGCTGGTTGTGGAGGAGAGAGATGCTGAGATGGTGTCTGTGATGGAAATGCCTTCACCAGTCAGTCTGGGCTCAGATCCCCAGGAGGAGGTGCCAGGCAGCCCCCTGGACGCCAGTGTCTCCTCTGCCCCTGCCCCAGAGGCTGCAGGGAGGAGTTGGGAGTCTGAGTGGCTGCCGATGTAGGCCATGGGGATAGAGAGACGGATGTGCAGCTCTGAGAGTGACCCAGCACCCTCCCCGAGTCTCCTCTCTAGGCCCGCCTGCTCCTCTGTAACCACACGGCTGCAGGGGGCTTTTTCGGCCTGGACATCATTTCCTTGTCAAGCCGAGTTCACAGCTTCTCACCATCATCCCATCCCCCAACCCCCAACCCGACAGTCCTGGAGGGAAGGCGGAAAGGCAAGCGGATGGAAAGGGTGGTTGTCTGGAACTGAGCTGGATCCTCCACCGAGGGCATCAGAGGATGGCCCCGTCCGCCCGATTCCACCCTGGGCTTTGACCACCCACCCTCCCTCAGCTCCCGAGGCCTGCTCCAAGCTGCCAGCTCTGTCCCGAGGCGATCGGCGCAAGGGCCTGCACCCAGCACAATCTCTTTTGCTGGCCTCTGGGGACCTTCTGAGAAGAGGACGCCGGATGCCAGATCCCCATCGGGACATCCCAGTGGGCCTTCCCTGGCCTCACCCCCTGAGCCAACACCCACTGCTGGCACCTGGGGACCAGAGCTGCTGTCACAACGTCTAACACAGAGACGGAGACATGGACAGGCAGACAGAGACGGACAGGAAGGGCTCCCCAGCCGGTGCAGCCAGGCGGTGGGGACGGAGGGCCCTGAGTACCCCTGGGCCCAGCTGCAGCTCTCCGGTCCCCTAGCTGAGTCTGAGCCCAAGGAGCCTTGAGAGGAGGGGGCCTTTGGTGTCTGGGATGATGGCTGAAGGGTTCAGGGAGAAAGGGGAGCTCATGTCTCGTGTCTTTCCTCTCTCTCCTGCCTCGTGCCGAGAGAGACAAGAGTGAGCTGGCTCTGCTTCCACTGCCGCCGCCCATACTGGCCCCTCTACCTCCCAGAGTTTAAGGTTCCACTATTTCAGAAGTGCTCACTGCTCTGGCTCTGGGAGGTATTGTCTTTCAGAGGCCTCTAGGAGCCTTTGCTGAGAGCTCAGCCCCACCACAGTGTGAAAGTCACTCAGTCATGTCTGACTCTTTGCAACTCCATGGACTGTAGCCCACCAGGCTCCTCTGTCCATGGAATTCTCCAGGCAAGAATACTGGAGTGGCAGCCATTCCCTTCTCCAGGGGATCTTCCCAACCCAGGGATAGAACCCAGGTCTCCCTCATTGCAGTGGATTCTTTACTGTCTGAAGCAGCAGCCCCATCACAAAGTGACAGCAAATCCTCCTGGGCGGGGCCTTCAAGGCTCCACCCGCAAGCTCCATCCCAGGCGCCACCCCCGGGGCACTCAGAGGGCCTGCTGACACTCGGCTCAGATTGTGTGCTCTGGACCCTTCAGGGCTCAGTGCTGGCTCAGAAGGACTCAGGAGGGACTGCAGATAGCTTGGCTGTGTGGCTTCCAGTGCAGAATCTCCTGGAAAAGGGATGTGCCTGCCAGAGACCCAGACTTCTCTCAGACCTGGCAGAAAAAGACCAGACCTTTGCCCTCAATAAAGCCGGAGGGAATTGAATAGAGGCTTCTCTGGGAGACTGCTCTGACTGGGCACTCAGCCCAATGGGTCTTTCAAGTCTCAGGGGGAGGATGACGACCCCCTGAGGTGGTGGGCAGCTCTGTGGGACCCTAGACTGGGATAGGGGGCACTCTCAGGGTTGAGCTTATGTCCTGAGAGGAGGGTAGGGTCGTCCCCTGGATGCAGCCTGGGAGTAAGGCCATCAGTGACCCACTTGGGAGGCCACCCGGTTGGTCACTTGATTTTGCCAGACATTTGCCAGGAAGATCCCTTGGAGAAGGAAGTGGCAACCCACTCCAGCCTGGAGAATCCCATGAACAGAGGAACCTGGTGGGCTACAGTCCCTGGGGTCGCAAAGAGTTGGATGTGACTCGAGCAACTTTTACTCACTCCAGTCAAGGGGAAGAGAAGAAGGTGGTGGGGGTGATGTCCTGGAGGCAGGGGTCCTGGCTTATGGTTACAGATTCAGCTTTAACAGTCATTTCCAGCTGTGGTAGGACTCACTTTCTTCACCTTAATGGGGGGCTTGGACAAAAGGGTTTTGGCATTCAGAGTCAGCCCATTATCTGAGTGGTTGATGAATGGTTATTGAATTGTTGAATTCCCATCTTCCACCTCCCAAAAGCCTGGACTGGTCCCCAAGGGCAGAAGAAGTGGGGATGCAGGGGGCGTGTGTGGGGCGGAACCCACAACCAGGCTAAGGCCCGCTAGGTGAGCGGCCCCACGTGTGGCAAGGCTCAAGGCCTATCAGCCCTCCATGGGCACATTCTGGACTGTTGCTGATGAGATACCAAGAAAGAGGAGGGTCAGGGCAAGAAAGGAGGATGGTCATCTGTATCATCAAACCAAAGCCTTGGCAGGAAAGTTCAAGCACCACTTGAGAATGATGGCCTGAGAACATAGGGTAGGCTGATGGGGTCAGGAGACCAGAGATGAGCACCCAGGCATAGAGGGGGCGGTTGAGCGAGGGAGTGGGATAAACTGCTCCCGACCTCGCACCGAGAGACCAGAGGGACCAGCAGCAGCAGCAGCAGGAGGAGCAAGACATGCTCCAAGCCCCAGAGGGGCCTCCTCAAAGCCAAACCACCTCTCTTTCTGGAAGCAGCTTTACCAACAAAAGGAAGGTCAACAAGCATCAAAGCTGAACCCGTTCTCAATTTCCGTCTGCTGAAAAGCCACGTGGCTCTGGAGGGGGCTGGCGTGGAGGCCTCCAACTTGCTCAGAGGAGAAGCTAGGACTCTTGTGCTCAAACCCCGAGCCAGAAATCTGCCAGGCACAAGAGGCTGAAGACACCAAGGTGCTGAGACCCCAGGCTTCCCTCTGAAGCACCTTGGTCTGCTGGGCTACCAGAAAGGAAGAAAGGGGTCACAATACCTTTCCTGCCCTGTAGGAGCGCCATGGAAGGAGCAGAGAAGAGCTCGGTCCAAGTCTCGCAGACTCAGCCTCACTGGTTCCTGCCTGGGTCCTGGGTGGCTGCAGCGGCCCCGGCTGGCCACACGGCCCCTCCCAGTGCTCTGGAGGCATGCCCTCACTGGCCAATCCGCCTTCCTCTCACAGGTGACTGCCAGAGTCTCAGCGGACCCTGAGGTGCTGTGTGGCCTGGGCAGGAACGACAAGGCTGCCAGTCAAGGTAAGGGTTTTGGCATTCAGAGTCAGCCCATTATCTGAGTGGTTGATGAATGGTTATTGAATTGTTGAATTCCCATCTTCCACCTCCCAAAAGCCTGGACTGGTCCCCAAGGGCAGAAGAAGTGGGGATGCAGGGGCGTGTGGGGCGGAACCCACAACCAGGCTAAGGCCCGCTAGGTGAGCGCCCCACGTGTGGCAAGGCTCAAGGCCTATCAGCCCTCCATGGGCACATTCTGGACTGTTGCTGATGAGATACCAAGAAAGAGGAGGGTCAGGGCAAGAAAGGAGGATGGTCATCTGTATCATCAAACCAAAGCCTTGGCAGGAAAGTTCAAGCACCACTTGAGAATGATGGCCTGAGAACATAGGGTAGGCTGATGGGGTCAGGAGACCAGAGATGAGCACCCAGGCATAGAGGGGGCGGTTGAGCGAGGGAGTGGGATAAACTGCTCCCGACCTCGCACCGAGAGACCAGAGGGACCAGCAGCAGCAGCAGCAGGAGGAGCAAGACATGCTCCAAGCCCCAGAGGGGCCTCCTCAAAGCCAAACCACCTCTCTTTCTGGAAGCAGCTTTACCAACAAAAGGAAGGTCAACAAGCATCAAAGCTGAACCCGTTCTCAATTTCCGTCTGCTGAAAAGCCACGTGGCTCTGGAGGGGGCTGGCGTGGAGGCCTCCAACTTGCTCAGAGGAGAAGCTAGGACTCTTGTGCTCAAACCCCGAGCCAGAAATCTGCCAGGCACAAGAGGCTGAAGACACCAAGGTGCTGAGACCCCAGGCTTCCCTCTGAAGCACCTTGGTCTGCTGGGCTACCAGAAAGGAAGAAAGGGGTCACAATACCTTTCCTGCCCTGTAGGAGCGCCATGGAAGGAGCAGAGAAGAGCTCGGTCCAAGTCTCGCAGACTCAGCCTCACTGGTTCCTGCCTGGGTCCTGGGTGGCTGCAGCGGCCCCGGCTGGCCACACGGCCCCTCCCAGTGCTCTGGAGGCATGCCCTCACTGGCCAATCCGCCTTCCTCTCACAGGTGACTGCCAGAGTCTCAGCGGACCCTGAGGTGCTGTGTGGCCTGGGCAGGAACGACAAGGCTGCCAGTCAAGGTAAGGGGAGAGCCCGACTCATCGCTGAGAGCCACTGAGAAGCTGCTCGGAGCCGGGACACGGCTGGGGTGGTGAGGTGGGGTGGAGGTAGGGGCAGAGTCTGGCATGAGAAGTGACCATGCGAGTGTGTTAAGTGGCTTGGGGTGGAATGGATTTCCAAACTCAAGAGTGGCAGTGACCAGTGTGGATGCTGGAACTCATCAAGTCGGTGGATACAGGGCTAAGGAGACATGCAAAAGGAAGGAATGATGAGACCAAAGAACAAAACCAGGAGCTGTGTGCTTGAGTGCCACCTCCTGGCCGTGGTGGGAATCGCACGGGTGGAGGGTGGATGGGGCCAGTGCGGGATCCAAGAGGAACGGCTGGGCCGCCGAGGGTGCCACTGCCTAGTCGGAGGCGGGCTGCTCTGTAACTGCGGAGCCCAGAAATCAGGGGTCCCCAGGCCCCAGGCAGAGAGGTCTAGGCCCCAGGCTCTGTGCCGGGAGCTCCCAGAGGGGAGCTCCCTGCAGCGGGCAGGGCCAGCGCCCCGCTGACCGTCTCTTACCTTTGGTTTTAAAAGCAAAGTGACAGTGCTTGCACACATAGGGCCGGACGTCAGTGTGGGTGCGGATGTGTTTCTTCAGCATGCTGGGCTTCTTGCAGCGAATTCCACACTCCTCACAAACATATTTCCCTCGGCCGCGGCCTCGCACATATACATACTCTTCGTTTGATTTGTACCTATGAGCAACAGGCGTCATGGTAAAGGAACACAAAAGGAGGAGAGGAGGCGGGTTCCCACCTCAGAAGATGCACGCGCTTCCTGCCACATCCAGCTCTTAGGGGCAAAGGGAGAGGGGGTCGCGGAGCAGAGAGAACAATCCGCCTTGGAGCCCCGCCCCTGCCCTGCCCTCAGCCAGGGGGCGGGGGGCGCCCCCTCCTCTCCTTCAGAAGCCGCAGACCCTGGTGCTCCCTGCTGGGAGGGAGGGAAGCCCCAGGGGCACAGAGGGCCTCTGGTCCGGATCCAGCCTCCGTATCAGCTTCTGCTCCCAAAGAGCAGCCACTCCAGGCCACCGCAGAACAAAGAGTGAAACAGATGAAGACCACAGCTCCGGCAGTCACGACTTTGCGAGGCTCACTCTGCACTGGGCACCTGCCGCAGTTCAATCACAACCTCCACCAAAAGCCCCAAGAGCCCAAGGCTCCCGCAGCTAGAATGGGACAGAACCTGATCTGAATCTGCCTGCCCCAGAGACTGTCCATCCCCCAGGAGCGGGGACAAGCACGGACACACTCCGCTAGGAGGCCCGCCGGATGCGCGTGAGGGGAGAGCGGAGGGCGCTTTATGACCCCGTCCTCAAGCCCAGAAACCAGGGCCCCTGAGCTGTCTGTCTAGTCTGTTCTGTCTTGAGCTGAGCAGGAAGCTCTCAGGACCCAGATTCCAGTCACTTGGTTGCTCTCCAGGGATCACCTGAGGTGATCTCCAGGGGTCACAGCAGAAGTGCCAACGGCTTGTAGGAGCCTCCGGGGCAGCCAGCCCACCTGCTGGGCCTCAGGGCCGCTGCGCTCTTGGCCATGAATCAGAATGCTCTTATTTCCTCTTAGAAGGAACCCACGAGTTCCAGAGGCTCACTGGATACCATCCTGGCCAGGATGCCGAGTTGTTCTAAGGCTGTAGCAGCGTGACTCTCTTGACAGGGATGGGACGGCTGCGGGGGCCCAGCGAGAGGATGCTGGCCTAATTCCAGAAGCACTTTCTTTTTTTATATATTAATAATAGAACTTTAAAAATCAATTTAATAAATCCATTCTTCGTTTCATGTCATGTTCTAGTTTTTGAAAAGAGCTTTCTGATGGTGAGGCCTCGGGGTTGGGTGCCTGAGGAGAGGTGCGGCCTTCTCGGCCCGCAGAGCCTGCCTCCCATGGCCAGCCGGAGGCCCGCCTGTGCCTACGCAACCTGTACATCCCCCTGTTCCCAGGAGGGTGGGCACCCAGGCTCTGGGTAGGGGTTCAGAGAGGCCGGGAGGGGCCTGGGGGGAGTACAGGAAGTGACGGTGGCTGCGACTCAGCCCTGCTCCTCCAGAGCCATCAGCTCGCAGCCGAGAGGACTTCAGAAGGACGGACCTGCAGGAGGGACTCTGGGGAGGGAGCCAGCCAACAGCGGCGCAGTGATCACCAGCACTCACACTCACCAGCACTCACACTGCACGCTTCCACTCCACTCTGCTCGGTGGCTCCGCGAAAGCCCCCCCTTCCCTTCCAACCACGATGGTGCCTTGGGTCCCCGTCCTGCGCCCCTCCCACCCAAGCCCACAGCCGTCCTGCCTTCCGCCACACGTGGGCTTCTCTCTGTACTCAAGACAGCTCGGAAGCAGGCAGAGTCCCTCTACCTCTCAGCGCCTTCATTCTCCTCCATAGTGAGCTTATGCTACAGGGGGCTGCCCACACGGAGCCACACGCCCACGACACAGGGAAAGGACTCTGCTTGAGCCTCCGAGGGCCGTGCCTTCACTTGGAGGCGGGGGGAGGAGCCATGTACACAAGCCCAGACACCCCTCTGTCACACTCCATGGATGGGCACACCTGCTGGGGAGCACAAGGGAGGAGCCTGGTCTGGGGAGGGCTAGAGAGGACGCTGAGAGATGGAGGCAGGAAGGGAGCACCCCAGGCAGGGACCCCAGGAGCAAAGGAACGGGCGCTAAGAGGCCTGAGTGTTCGGTGGGCAGGGCAGACTGATCACCACGAGCCTCGAATGCCATGTCCAAAGGCTGAAACTTGATCAAAGTTATCTTAAAGTCTCAAGAGAAGATGCCTTACTTCCTTGGCACCATGAGTAAGGGTCTGCAAGAGGAGAAACAGAGTCTGGGTACAAAACAGAGTCTGGGTATAAGAAACAGAGTCTAGGGCTGGGATTCAAAGCCTTCTGGACATAGAATCTAGAGACCCTGGCAGCTGTCTGGACAATACAGGGGGCCCCATGCAGAAGTAACAAAAACTTCAACTTGGCCAGCTCAAGTGGTACCATCCACAGGCGTAGAGAGAGATGATACAGGATTCTAGTCCTTTACTAGTGAGTGTGGTGCTTCTAGTCCTGGGACGCCAATCCCCAACCCCTCTGGGGCCCTGGGAGTACAGGAAGTGACGGTGGCTGCGACTCAGCCCTGCTCCTCCAGAGCCATCAGCTCGCAGCCGAGAGGACTTCAGAAGGACGGACCTGCAGGAGGGACTCTGGGGAGGGAGCCAGCCAACAGCGGCGCAGTGATCACCAGCACTCACACTCACCAGCACTCACACTGCACGCTTCCACTCCACTCTGCTCGGTGGCCCCGCAAAGCCCCCTTCTCTTCCAACCACGATGGTGCCTTGGGTCCCCGTCCTGCGCCCCTCCCACCCAAGCCCACAGCCGTCCTGCCTTCCGCCACACGTGGGCTTCTCTCTGTACTCAAGACAGCTCGGAAGCAGGCAGAGTCCCTCTACCTCTCAGCGCCTTCATTCTCCTCCATAGTGAGCTTATGCTACAGGGGGCTGCCCACACGGAGCCACACGCCCACGACACAGGGAAAGGACTCTGCTTGAGCCTCCGAGGGCCGTGCCTTCACTTGGAGGCGGGGGGAGGAGCCATGTACACAAGCCCAGACACCCCTCTGTCACACTCCATGGATGGGCACACCTGCTGGGGAGCACAAGGGAGGAGCCTGGTCTGGGGAGGGCTAGAGAGGACGCTGAGAGATGGAGGCAGGAAGGGAGCACCCCAGGCAGGGACCCCAGGAGCAAAGGAACGGGCGCTAAGAGGCCTGAGTGTTCGGTGGGCAGGGCAGACTGATCACCACGAGCCTCGAATGCCATGTCCAAAGGCTGAAACTTGATCAAAGTTATCTTAAAGTCTCAAGAGAAGATGCCTTACTTCCTTGGCACCATGAGTAAGGGTCTGCAAGAGGAGAAACAGAGTCTGGGTACAAAACAGAGTCTGGGTATAAGAAACAGAGTCTAGGGCTGGGATTCAAAGCCTTCTGGACATAGAATCTAGAGACCCTGGCAGCTGTCTGGACAATACAGGGGGCCCCATGCAGAAGTAACAAAAACTTCAACTTGGCCAGCTCAAGTGGTACCATCCACAGGCGTAGAGAGAGATGATACAGGATTCTAGTCCTTTACTAGTGAGTGTGGTGCTCATGAGAGAGCTGAAGAAACGTCAGCGCACAGCTGGAAATCCATGGGACTTGGGATGGGATACGTAGCTTTGTGAGGAGGCAAGTGACTACTCAAGAGAAAGAGGAGAGGAGAGGCCCCGGAAGCACCCAAGGGTAAGGGTGGGTAGAGAGATGGCGCCCAAAACCCTCCCCAAGCAGGGAGGTCCTGGAGGGGAACCAGGAGAGAATGTGATTGGGGCGCCAGAGTAGAGAGGTGGGAGGGGAGGCGATCAGCAGGGTCCAGGCGGTGGAGATTCGGAGGAGGGTGGCCACGGGGGTCCCGGGACCTGGAGAGGGCCGTCCTGATTGGCCAGCCTGGAGCCTGGGACTGCTCTGCTCCTCAGAGGCCAGTCTGGGGTTGTGCAGCTTTGTGGTTCCCAAAGGGTCAGGTCCAGTGGGGGCAGCGGTCCGCTGCGGGCTGGACCCTCTTCCCCTTTCCAGCCCAGGCTCAGCTTCTCCAGCCCGTGCCAGGGCCTTCCGTATAAGGTCTCACTCCTTCCCCAGCAGCTTCAGGTCGCCGCCTCTGGACACATCCCCCCACACGGGCGCGAGCTCCGTTCTCTCGGTACCAAGCAACAGCAGTCCCCGCGCCCCAGATCTCAGCCGGCTCCAGCAACCGCTCCATCTGCTTCTCTTCTCAGCCCAAGTCTAGAAGGGCTGTCCTGCTGGCACTCACACCTCCTCCCCGGCCCGGCCCAGCTCCCTTGCTGACTGTCCCTGTCAATGTCACAGGCTGCTAAATCTGAGTGACACTGGCTTCCTCCCGTCAGCCCTGCGGCCCACCCTCTGGAGGCACCCGCTGGTTTGGTGACGAGGTCTCTTCGGCAAGTTCCTTCTCAGTATCCATCCCCTGCCCACTGCCGGTGCCAACCTGTGGGCTTCCCCCCACGCCCCTTCCCCCGGGGGAGCTCCTCCACGCGCGCCTGACCTCCCCCTGGACGCCGGTGGCTCCTCCGTCTCTCCAGCTCCGCCCCTCTGCCGTATGTCCATCCGCCCCCTTGGCGTCTCCCGGTGGTTTACAGGCATGTTCCCAGAACCCTGTTCCCACGTCCCCCACCTGCACCACTGCCTCCGGGATCCTCGTGTCAGCAAAGAGCGTGCCCACCCGGCAGTGGCCAGGCCGGCAGCCTTGGTGCCTCCACACACATCCTTCGGTCGTCTTGGTCCGTCCATCACCACAGCCTGTCCGTGCCACGTCTGACATTAGTTCCAGGGAGGCCCACCTCCTGGCGGCCACAAGCCCAAGCCACCATTCTCTCTCCTACCGCACTGTATGCCCTCTTCACAAGACAGCCAGAGGGGGCTCTCCCCAGATGCCTCTGGTCCTGCTGCTCCTCCCGGGCCAGGGGCCCCCTCCCCACTTGTCTCGTCTGGCCCTCACTCAACAGGTGTAGGAGACCCGGGACTCCTCCCAGTCCAGCCACCCTGCCGGCTCTTCTCTTACCGCACTCCTCTGCCAACCACACCAAATGTCATCCCGCGCCTCTGAGTCCCTTTCCTCTGGCCTTCCGTCCCCTCTCCATTCCTCCCCCGCCACTGCTACCACCTGCTACTGTCTGTCTGTCTCCTTCAAGGCTTTGCCAAAAGGCCCCTTCCTTCAGAGCCCTCTCTCTCCCACCCACTCGTCCTTCCCGGCACCTGCCAGGCCGTGTGCACCGTCATGGCCTCTCACAGGGTAGTAGTCCCCATTAGCCCCATGGCGGGGCGCATCTGCCTCCTCACCAGTGCATCCCCAGGGCCTAGCAGAGTGCCTGAAGCCCCGCAAGTGCTCAGGACGCACCACTGTACAGATGGAAGCCACGCCAAGGCCTTCTCCCCTCACGTCTGCTAGAGACCCTCAGCCAAGAGGCCATGAGTCCCTGAGCACAGGTTCGACCTGACACCGTGGGCTCCCCACGGATGCAGCACATAGTCAAGTCCCTCCCAACCGTGGCAGACTGGCTGGCACAGCACTCCCCACTTTCTGGTAGGAAGCACCCTGCTCATAGGGTAGAGGTCAGCATGAGACCTGGGTCTGAGTTCCAGCTCCCGCCTGAACTTGCTGGGCGATCTTGGAGAAATCACTTCTCCTTCCATGGAAACAAGCTCTGCTCTTAGATACACGAGTCACTGCCCCGGGAACCCTGGTTCCCCAACCTGCCCCCACCTGCACCACTGCCTCCGGGATCCTCGTGTCAGCAAAGAGCGTGCCCACCCGGCAGTGGCCAGGCCGGCAGCCTTGGTGCCTCCACACACATCCTTCGGTCGTCTTGGTCCGTCCATCACCACAGCCTGTCCGTGCCACGTCTGACATTAGTTCCAGGGAGGCCCACCTCCTGGCGGCCACAAGCCCAAGCCACCATTCTCTCTCCTACCGCACTGTATGCCCTCTTCACAAGACAGCCAGAGGGGGCTCTCCCCAGATGCCTCTGGTCCTGCTGCTCCTCCCGGGCCAGGGGCCCCCTCCCCACTTGTCTCGTCTGGCCCTCACTCAACAGGTGTAGGAGACCCGGGACTCCTCCCAGTCCAGCCACCCTGCCGGCTCTTCTCTTACCGCACTCCTCTGCCAACCACACCAAATGTCATCCCGCGCCTCTGAGTCCCTTTCCTCTGGCCTTCCGTCCCCTCTCCATTCCTCCCCCGCCACTGCTACCACCTGCTACTGTCTGTCTGTCTCCTTCAAGGCTTTGCCAAAAGGCCCCTTCCTTCAGAGCCCTCTCTCTCCCACCCACTCGTCCTTCCCGGCACCTGCCAGGCCGTGTGCACCGTCATGGCCTCTCACAGGGTAGTAGTCCCCATTAGCCCCATGGCGGGGCGCATCTGCCTCCTCACCAGTGCATCCCCAGGGCCTAGCAGAGTGCCTGAAGCCCCGCAAGTGCTCAGGACGCACCACTGTACAGATGGAAGCCACGCCAAGGCCTTCTCCCCTCACGTCTGCTAGAGACCCTCAGCCAAGAGGCCATGAGTCCCTGAGCACAGGTTCGACCTGACACCGTGGGCTCCCCACGGATGCAGCACATAGTCAAGTCCCTCCCAACCGTGGCAGACTGGCTGGCACAGCACTCCCCACTTTCTGGTAGGAAGCACCCTGCTCATAGGGTAGAGGTCAGCATGAGACCTGGGTCTGAGTTCCAGCTCCCGCCTGAACTTGCTGGGCGATCTTGGAGAAATCACTTCTCCTTCCATGGAAACAAACTCTGCTCTTAGATACACGAGTCACTGCCCCAGGCCTGAGGTCATTCAGTCCTCCCACCAGCCTTTGGCCACTGTTTCCATCGTACACAAATGTGAACCAAGGCCCAGGGAGGCTGAGTGATGTGGCCAAGATCACACCACCTGCGACCTTTCCACTTAGTCCCCTGTCCCCGCACGGACGCCAAACAGATACTTTTAGGTGACGCTGACCAAGGTCCCCTTAGCACCTCCCTTCTCCAGGGTGCCCGGGGACCTGTAATACCACAGGCCGAGAAGAACAGCATTGCTCTCCCTGCAGCCCTTCCTGAAAGGCCGCTAGCTTTGGGTGGGACCCAGGGTGTTAACCGCTGCAGAAACATGGCCTGCAAAGAGCCAGGGGAGGAAGCCAGGAAAGCACACCGGGGCCCCCAGGGGCATGGTCTTGCCTCCCGGGGCTGCTGGCCCCTCCTGCCTCCCCTCGAGGCTGCCTTTCACCCACGGAGGGTAGGGCCCGCGCAGCCCCCTGTCCATGCCTGGCCTGCAGGATGGTTCTCTGCTGAGTACAGCTGACTCACGGCTGTCTGAGCCCTACCACCTGCCTGTCTTCTGCTGTTCTGACAAGCCAGGGATGTCAGCCAGTCTGGAAAATGTTCGGTTTTGTTCTTTTAAAAAAAAAGAGAGCTGTCATTATGGATTCCAAAATGTCTAAGAGGGACCTTGAGCTTCACTGCCTGAGGCCCAGGGCTGGGAGGGCCTGCGGTCACTCAGCACCAGGGGTCCCGAACCCTCACCTGGAAGCAGCTTTCTGTTTCACTGCCATGGGTCAGGAGGGGAGTGAGGCTACCAGGAGGGGAGCGGAGCTGCCAGAATCTTCTGGGTCTGTTTTCATTCTTATGTTGCAGCTCTGAGATGCACAGATTCAAAGGACAAAAAAAATCTTGCACACTCCTTTATCAGGAGAGTCTTACTCTTTTCATCTACCAGAGAAGGAAACAGGAACAGAGAGGCTGTGTGTCTTGCCCAAAGTCACAAGGCAGCTCGAAAGTGGTGAAGCAGGAACTGGAACCCAGCTCTGACCCCAGTGCTCTTATGCTCGCCATAGTCTGACCTCCTGCCTCCGTCAGCTTCTCCCCCGGTCCTGCCCCTGGAGACGTGAGCCGCCTGACTCTGACCATTCGGCCCGGGACGCCTTGGGCTGTGGCTCCAGCCTCTCTGCAGGCGTTGAACCTGAAGTTTTTGCCAAGCCCTTGGGAACTCAGTGCACAGCTCCCAAAGAAGATGGCACACCCCTCCACCCCGGATTCGAGAAGAGGGGAGGCGGTGGAAATTAAATGGCCTTTCAGGCAAGCGGATGGGGAGTTGTGCTAGGGCTGTGCATATGATGAAGACACTGCCCTGTGAGGCAGTCAGCGCCCCTCACTAGTTCACCCAGAAACCAGGAGGGAAGGAGTGGTGATAGCCACTCAGAGAGACGGGCTTTCAGGGGATTAGACTGCTTAATCCTGTAATAAGACTGTAAAACACATGTATTTATCCTCTGAAAAAAAGTGAAAGGGAAAAGTCGCTCAGATGTGTCCGACCAAGAGCCCAGAGCCCAAACTCTCCTGTCCGTGGGTGGCACCTGTCCATGCCTGGCCTGCAGGATGGTTCTCTGCTGAGTACAGCTGACTCACGGCTGTCTGAGCCCTACCACCTGCCTGTCTTCTGCTGTTCTGACAAGCCAGGGATGTCAGCCAGTCTGGAAAATGTTCGGTTTTGTTCTTTTAAAAAAAAAGAGAGCTGTCATTATGGATTCCAAAATGTCTAAGAGGGACCTTGAGCTTCACTGCCTGAGGCCCAGGGCTGGGAGGGCCTGCGGTCACTCAGCACCAGGGGTCCCGAACCCTCACCTGGAAGCAGCTTTCTGTTTCACTGCCATGGGTCAGGAGGGGAGTGAGGCTACCAGGAGGGGAGCGGAGCTGCCAGAATCTTCTGGGTCTGTTTTCATTCTTATGTTGCAGCTCTGAGATGCACAGATTCAAAGGACAAAAAAAATCTTGCACACTCCTTTATCAGGAGAGTCTTACTCTTTTCATCTACCAGAGAAGGAAACAGGAACAGAGAGGCTGTGTGTCTTGCCCAAAGTCACAAGGCAGCTCGAAAGTGGTGAAGCAGGAACTGGAACCCAGCTCTGACCCCAGTGCTCTTATGCTCGCCATAGTCTGACCTCCTGCCTCCGTCAGCTTCTCCCCCGGTCCTGCCCCTGGAGACGTGAGCCGCCTGACTCTGACCATTCGGCCCGGGACGCCTTGGGCTGTGGCTCCAGCCTCTCTGCAGGCGTTGAACCTGAAGTTTTTGCCAAGCCCTTGGGAACTCAGTGCACAGCTCCCAAAGAAGATGGCACACCCCTCCACCCCGGATTCGAGAAGAGGGGAGGCGGTGGAAATTAAATGGCCTTTCAGGCAAGCGGATGGGGAGTTGTGCTAGGGCTGTGCATATGATGAAGACACTGCCCTGTGAGGCAGTCAGCGCCCCTCACTAGTTCACCCAGAAACCAGGAGGGAAGGAGTGGTGATAGCCACTCAGAGAGACGGGCTTTCAGGGGATTAGACTGCTTAATCCTGTAATAAGACTGTAAAACACATGTATTTATCCTCTGAAAAAAAGTGAAAGGGAAAAGTCGCTCAGATGTGTCCGACTCCGCAGCCCCATGTAGCCCACCAGCTCTCCTGTCCGTGGGATTCTCCAGGCACGAGAATACTGGGGTGAGCAGCCATGCCCTTCTCCAGGGGCACTTCCTGACCCAGGGATCGAACCCAGGTCTCCCACACTGCAGGTGGACACTTTACCCTGAGCCCCCAGGGAAGCACTATTTATCTTCTACCAGTAAATATAATAGACATACTGATTCCGATCAAAGGAGGCTCGGGACACTAGATGTGGACACTAGATGGGTGTGTGTATGTGAGAGTGGGGGTGGTGAGCTGTCCACATGACTGAGTGAAACAGAGACAGTATAAAGAGAGGAGAGAGGTCGGGGTTGAAGTGAGGTAGAAGGCAGGACACAGTCTTTCTCTAAAGGGACAGTGGCTACACCTTTCCAGCCAAGTGTTGTATGAGGCTGTCAGGTCTTCCAAGTCTCCCAGAAAACCACAAATCCAGATTTAAAAAATGACAGCAATAATATTAGCATACCCTTATATAGCTCTTCCTGGATACTAACCACTATTTTAAATGCTTTGCATACCTTTCCTCATTTAAACCACAAGGTAGTCCCATGACACAGGGACTTTAACCATCCTCATGTGCACAGAAGAAAGTGGAGCCACAGAGGGGTTAAGTAACCTGCCTGGGGTCACACAGACAGGAAGTTAACAGAATCAGAATTTGAACCGGAAGTCACATGTTACAAAGTTCAGGCACTTAATTACCTCGAAGTTCTAAGACTTAAAACCTCCTCTTCCAAAACACAGTTTCAGGCAAGCAAAATAGGAGAGGCAGATTTAGCCCAGTGCTCAAACTAATTTCCCCAAGGTCATGTGCCGAGTAGAGGCCTGTCTTGACCTTTAAACCCATGACTTCTCTTTCCACCAGGCTTCACCTCTCTTAAGTGAAGGGATAAACTCAGCGACCTCGGCGTGGCTTTCCTAACTGGCGCTCTGAAGAGGCCGTTCTGCATGTACATTACTGAGTTTTCATATATTGCTAATATTTTATCCTAAAAGTCTCATCTTTCCTCCAAATTTGGATATTTTAAAGTCTTATTAAAATTATGATTGCATTATGATCTTGTTGCCAAGTACGCTTTCCCCCAGAGGCACACGGCTCAGGTATAATCACGCAAAGTGAGAGGAAGATGCAAGCAGAAACGCGCACACTGCTACTTCAAGGCAGTCCCTGCTTGCGGGCAGCCTGCGTCAGGCTCAGTTCCCGGTCACTGGCCCCCAGGAAGTCTGGCCACAGCGAACCTGCCAGCTTGTCTGCAGCGACGCGCTGCTCTCCGGGTGAAGTTCAGACAGGAAGGGGGTGGTCTGTGGGAAGAGCTGCAAGTGCCAGGTGGCACTGAGCTGCATATCTGCTAAAAATATTCAGCTGCCAAGAGGTGGGGAGCACGCGCCTTGGTGGCAAGTGTCCTAGGGAGGCTGAGCTGTGGGTCACAGGGGAAGCTCACACCAGGTTCTGGGCACAGTCCAGACTCGTTTGGTCAGGGTTCTGCAGAAATCAGATCACATCCCTACATCCGGGGTTGTTGTTTAGCTTCTCAGTCGTGTCTGACTCCAGATTTGACAGCAATATTACCATAGCTCTTCCTGGATACTAACCACTATTTTAAATGCTTTGCATACCTTTCCTCATTTAAACCACAAGGTAGTCCCATGACACAGGGACTTTAACCATCCTCATGTGCACAGAAGAAAGTGGAGCCACAGAGGGGTTAAGTAACCTGCCTGGGGTCACACAGACAGGAAGTTAACAGAATCAGAATTTGAACCGGAAGTCACATGTTACAAAGTTCAGGCACTTAATTACCTCGAAGTTCTAAGACTTAAAACCTCCTCTTCCAAAACACAGTTTCAGGCAAGCAAAATAGGAGAGGCAGATTTAGCCCAGTGCTCAAACTAATTTCCCCAAGGTCATGTGCCGAGTAGAGGCCTGTCTTGACCTTTAAACCCATGACTTCTCTTTCCACCAGGCTTCACCTCTCTTAAGTGAAGGGATAAACTCAGCGACCTCGGCGTGGCTTTCCTAACTGGCGCTCTGAAGAGGCCGTTCTGCATGTACATTACTGAGTTTTCATATATTGCTAATATTTTATCCTAAAAGTCTCATCTTTCCTCCAAATTTGGATATTTTAAAGTCTTATTAAAATTATGATTGCATTATGATCTTGTTGCCAAGTACGCTTTCCCCCAGAGGCACACGGCTCAGGTATAATCACGCAAAGTGAGAGGAAGATGCAAGCAGAAACGCGCACACTGCTACTTCAAGGCAGTCCCTGCTTGCGGGCAGCCTGCGTCAGGCTCAGTTCCCGGTCACTGGCCCCCAGGAAGTCTGGCCACAGCGAACCTGCCAGCTTGTCTGCAGCGACGCGCTGCTCTCCGGGTGAAGTTCAGACAGGAAGGGGGTGGTCTGTGGGAAGAGCTGCAAGTGCCAGGTGGCACTGAGCTGCATATCTGCTAAAAATATTCAGCTGCCAAGAGGTGGGGAGCACGCGCCTTGGTGGCAAGTGTCCTAGGGAGGCTGAGCTGTGGGTCACAGGGGAAGCTCACACCAGGTTCTGGGCACAGTCCAGACTCGTTTGGTCAGGGTTCTGCAGAAATCAGATCACATCCCTACATCCGGGGTTGTTGTTTAGCTTCTCAGTCGTGTCTGACTCTGCAACCCCATGGACTGTGACCCGCCAGGCTCCTCTGTCCATGGGATTGTTCAGGCAAGAATACTGGAGTGGGTTGCCACTTCCTCCTTCCAGGGATCCTCCTGACCCAGGAATCGAACACGGGTCTCCTGCATTGGCAGGCGGATCCTCTACCACTGAGCCACCAGGGGTGGGGGGCGTTTAATGAGAGGACAGCAGGGACAGCCCTGCTGTGTGAAGAATTCCAGAGCACACGTGCAATCCCAGCACAGGTCTGGAGCCCGACAGTGCAGGGCCTATTTTAAGCAATATTCTGTGTATTTACTCAATAATACTTACTGAGACCTGGTCTGAGCCTGGACCAGAAAGACAAAGCTAAATAAGACTCTGACCTTGGTCTGCAGGATAAATAACAAGTACTTAAAAGATGTTCAAATAAAGAGGTAAATTTGTAACACAGGCAACTCACAAAGTGCCCTGGAGGATTGGAGGAAGAACAGCGGGTGGTCTTAGGTGTCTTTTGTGGCCCAATCGGGTCTGACTGGGGAGACTCCTGTTTAGGGCTGCACGACAGAGACAGGAGGGGAGAGCAGGTCCAGGAGCTTTCCTTTGTACGTTCCAGAAGCACTCCCCCTGCAGAGGCCAGTCCTCGTCCATTTTGCAGGCTTGCATTTGCGCCATTTGGACTGTTTCCTCAGTTTTCCTGGTGTGATTTTGCATTCTAGGGGGACATCAGCAAGCAGCATCAGCTGTCTGGAAGATAGCAGCTCAGGGGTCTGACACCCAGCACCCAGGTCTAAGGAGAGGCAGTGGTTTCTATTCTAAAGGAATCAATACGATCACTTGAGATGCTGTGCAGTGAATGACCAAGTACAGACACCTAAGAACCACTGAACGGGCACCCAGCCTGGGCTGAAACCAGCTCAGGTCCGAAGCCCGCAGCCAAGGCACTGCTTCCGACCAGACGGCGACACCAGGGAGGGAGGCAGGATGCCAGAAGCTGGGCCTGTCGTGTTCAGAGAAGTGAAACTACCAGCGAGGAGAGGAGTTCTTAAAGGGGCCCATTTACATGGGGGTGCCCCAGCCTTTAGCAGGCCCTGACTTGCAGCATCCAGAAGAGTGACTTTTCCACTGTGTTCAGGCTTCACAGAGGGGGAAGCTGAGGAGCGGGCTCTGGACCCCACTTGCCCACCACATCGAGCTGTTTTTCAAAATAGCGATCTATGTAAACCAAACTTTGTTAAAAAAAAAAAAAAAGAGTTCTGTGAATTTAAAGTCAATTTGAAAATTACTGTTAAGGCATATTCAACTTCCTGGGTGGGAGGGATCTCATGCATCCTCTGATGAGGTCATTCTCAGGACGACCCATCACACCCTCTAGGGGGCATCTGCCTCTGGCACCTGGCGTCTCATGGTGTCCCAGGCAGCCCCTTCTACCTCTGGGCAGCTCTCCTCCTAATTAAGCTAAAATGGACCTTCTGTCATCTGAGTGCAGTTAGGGCAACCCCTCTTGCACATGATGATCCCCAAAGGATGCTGTTCTAGCCTGGATTCCCCTGCTTCAGGCCCCAAACAGGTATGCTCAAGATGGATTCCAGAGTCTTCCCCAGATCTTCCCAACCCCTCCAGGTGGTCCCTCTTAAGATGGGATGGCCCAGAGCACCCAGAGGCTCCCAGTTGCAGCTGGAGCCAACCCAGCCTGATGCAGGACTGTGGTTGGCTTGTTCTCCCAGCTTCACTTCCTTGTTCCCCAGACAGGAAACGGGCCCAGAAGGGGGAAGTGACCAGATCCTGGAGATCCTGGATGTGTGTCTTCTTTTTTCCTAAAAAGCAAGCCATCCAGGATCAGAGGTGCTTCTTTTCTCATGGAGAAAGAAACAGTTAGCATTTGTGGAGTGTTTACTCTGTCGTGGGCATGCATTATAGAACTTATAACCAAGCCTTGGCATGATTCTATAGGGCAATTCTATATGGAAAGGAGCAGGAATGGAGGCTGGCTTAGGCAAACATCAGGGACCAGGACATAAGCCTGGTCTGCGTCTTGTGGGTCGAGAGGGATGGGGAAGGTGTTCTGTTACAGGTGTGCTCTGGAAGCACCCTTCTGGGGCCACGTGCAACAGTGAGGTGAGGGGATCCCGAGCAAAGCCGTCTGTGGTTGTAGCTGATGACATATGTGTAGACACTAGATGCCTGATCAATGCCTGGGGGCCAACGGCTGTGAGGTACTGTGCCGCCGTGCCCTGGGAAACCTCAGCGTTTCCTAATGTTCAGAGACGTGTGCCTGAAAGATGCAAATAAGAAAAGGCTGTGACCTGTATCAAATTCCCACAATGAGTGCAAGGTGTCATCTCTGGCTGGGGAACAGATGTGAGTAAGGCCAGCATGGCCTTCCTGAATGCCCCAAGGCACTGGGGCAGCTACCGCACCCCTCAGATCCTTTTTCAAGAAGGGCTTGGGTAACATGACTGGCTCCTCCAACCTGCAGAACATGCAGGAGGGCTGTGTATTTAGGCCCCAGACTTGTCGACTCGGATCTCACAGGGGAAGGAAAGCGAGGCCCTTCTAGTTGTCCCACGATGGGGCAGGCACCTTCTTGGCCCTTGCTCTGAGCAGATATGCTCTCCATCAGCTGGGACTAGGGAAGAAACCAAACTCACTGGAAACGTGTCCACAGATGCCTCAGGTCATAGATGTAGCCACGGCCAGCCTCCTGGGAGGTAGCTCAGTCCAAGAAAGGCAGAAAGGTAGCAGAACCAAGAAAGGCAGGAAGATCTGGGTTCATTTTAAAAGAGACTATTCCAACGCCAGAGCCACAGACTTGGAGCAAAGTGAGTGTGAGTGGTCGTGAGTCCCCACCATGGACAGCATGCAAGTACAGACTAAAAGACCTCAAAGGTTTGGGGCGAAATAAATTCCTGCGAGAGGGAGGCTGGACCTGAGGTGGGTCTAGCTGGAACCTAAATGGATACAACACCCACCCTGGTGTTCCAGTCACAAACAGCCTGCAGGTGGAAAGGGTGAGAAAACAGGAAGGAAGGATGTGGTCATGGCTGAGAGGGTGAAAGGACCTGTCTGAGGCTGCACAGCTACTGCGTGGTGAAGTGGGGACCCACTTGCTTTGTTCTGGACACTGCAGAGTGCAGTGGCTAGGCATGGGCTGGGAGTGGGGGTCAGATTGTTGGGCTTCAAATCCTGCCTCATTCTTACCCACTGTGTGGCTCTGAACATTCCCCTGCTCCATGACAGGGTTGCTGCTGACGACCCAGAACAGCTCACTATGGCTGTGGCATGGCTTTATCATTATACCTCTTGGCTGAGCTCCTTAGCTGTGTGACTCTGGGCAGGTTACTTAACCTCTCTGTGCCTCAGTTTCTTCATCTGTAAAGTGGCGATAAGGTACTGTTTCTTAACTTGGGGGTAACTGGACAAAATTTAGCAGAATATTCATTGTATAATAGCACACAGAGTATACTTTTGTGACTTGCTTTTGTGTGTTTGGTGTTTCAATTTTAAAAATGACTGAAAAGTAACAGTATATACTCACAGGATTACTGTGAGGTTAGCTTTGTCAGTCTACGTTATGTGCTTATAACAGTGCCTAGCATGCAGAAGGGGACCAGTCGATAACCGTTCTCCAGCACTTTGCCTTGAGAGCACTCATCACAGTTAAATTTATTTTTTGACAATGTAAGGAGGGACTTACATTGTTAAGTAAGTGGTTAAGATTCTGCACTGCCAATGCAGGGGGCCTGGGTTCAATCCCTGGTTGGGGAAGTAAGATCCTGCATGCCATGTAACACGGCCAAAAGATTAAAAAAAATAATGTAAGGAAAACCAAATGCCCCCGTTTTGGATAGCTGGAAAGCATGGAGATGTCTCTCCCAGCTCAAAGGGAAGCCATGGTTTGGTGCCAAGACGCTGGTCGTGAGTCCCCACCATGGACAGCATGCAAGTACAGACTAAAAGACCTCAAAGGTTTGGGCGAAATAAATTCCTGCGAGAGGGAGGCTGGACCTGAGGTGGGTCTAGCTGGAACCTAAATGGATACAACACCCACCCTGGTGTTCCAGTCACAAACAGCCTGCAGGTGGAAAGGGTGAGAAAACAGGAAGGAAGGATGTGGTCATGGCTGAGAGGGTGAAAGGACCTGTCTGAGGCTGCACAGCTACTGCGTGGTGAAGTGGGGACCCACTTGCTTTGTTCTGGACACTGCAGAGTGCAGTGGCTAGGCATGGGCTGGGAGTGGGGGTCAGATTGTTGGGCTTCAAATCCTGCCTCATTCTTACCCACTGTGTGGCTCTGAACATTCCCCTGCTCCATGACAGGGTTGCTGCTGACGACCCAGAACAGCTCACTATGGCTGTGGCATGGCTTTATCATTATACCTCTTGGCTGAGCTCCTTAGCTGTGTGACTCTGGGCAGGTTACTTAACCTCTCTGTGCCTCAGTTTCTTCATCTGTAAAGTGGCGATAAGGTACTGTTTCTTAACTTGGGGGTAACTGGACAAAATTTAGCAGAATATTCATTGTATAATAGCACACAGAGTATACTTTTGTGACTTGCTTTTGTGTGTTTGGTGTTTCAATTTTAAAAATGACTGAAAAGTAACAGTATATACTCACAGGATTACTGTGAGGTTAGCTTTGTCAGTCTACGTTATGTGCTTATAACAGTGCCTAGCATGCAGAAGGGGACCAGTCGATAACCGTTCTCCAGCACTTTGCCTTGAGAGCACTCATCACAGTTAAATTTATTTTTTGACAATGTAAGGAGGGACTTACATTGTTAAGTAAGTGGTTAAGATTCTGCACTGCCAATGCAGGGGGCCTGGGTTCAATCCCTGGTTGGGGAAGTAAGATCCTGCATGCCATGTAACACGGCCAAAAGATTAAAAAAAATAATGTAAGGAAAACCAAATGCCCCCGTTTTGGATAGACTGGAAAGCATGGAGATGTCTCTCTCCCAGCTCAAAGGGGAAGCCATGGTTTGGTGCCAAGACGCTGGTGGAATGTCCATCCCTGGCACATATGGAGTGGCTGACACAAGAAGCAGTCGGGTTGAGTCTCCATCATCTCCTCCTTTCCAGCCAAAGCCAATTTTGCAAAGGAATTCAGAACATGGTGATGAGGACACTGAAGCCCTTGGAGGCCCTCTGAGACCACAGCCAAGGAGATGATCGTTGTTGTTCAGTTGCTTAATTGTGTTGACTCTTTGTGACCCCATGGACTGCAGCCGGGCTTCCCTGGCCTTCACCATCTCCCAGAGCTTGCTCGAACCCATGTCCGCTGAGTCGATGATGCCATCCAACCATCGTATCCTCTGGTGTCCCCTTCTCTTCTTGCCTGCAATCTTTCCCGGCATCAGGGTCTATTCTACTTTTTCACTCTCCTCTTTCATCTTCATCAAGAGGCTCTTTAGTCTCTCTTCACTTTTGGCCATAAGGGGATGATGGTGAGGACCAAGTTCCAGTGATGAAGACGGAATTGCTGGCTTGAAACACAAAGCATTCCGGCATCCATCCTTGGATATTGAACACGTGGCTGAAGGCAGCACCTGCTGCTCCTATAATACAGGAGCCACCGGACAAGGAGCCTGCACCCATCATGCGCCAGCTGCCCGTGCAAGACAGCTTTTGAAATGGAAATCAGTACGATGAAAGATCAAGACCCGGTGAAGACAATGCAGGGTCAACAAAAGCCTCTGTGAAGTTAACCAAGCTGTCAGATTTATATCAGGATGATAGGTATGAGGTGAGGAACAGCTTTAGAAGAAATTCTAAGTTTACGAATAAAGGGATTTGACTATTTGCACTTGAAAAACAGAAAACAAGACTTCCCTGGAGGGCTGACAGGCTGGACCATATGAGCTTTACCTTTACAGGCCGTCTTTCACCAACCCATCACCATAAATGACTGACCAAAGCCACCGTCAAATGAGGGTCCTCACCACTGGAAGGTGAGGCTGAGGTCCCAGTGCGGCCACAAGCAGGAGTGGTCCCTGGACAGCTTGAGCTCCTGCTGGCTGATCATATCACATCTTCCCTTTGGTTGAAAGCTTCGAATACTTTGGACAGTTCTTGGCATGATGGAAGGAACAGGCACTCTGCATAGAGGGAGGCAGGGCGAGAGACCCAGCTGCTGAAAGCTTCCCTAGCTCAGATGTTTCAATCCGACTGTGGCCACCGCTGGTCCGGTTATCTTTCAGAAATGGCATGTCCATGAAATCTTGTCAGAGATTAAAAGACACGTGGGCCAGTTAGCACAGAACATTACGTCTGTCTCCAGCTCAGTGACCCTGACCACAGTCAGACACTGGACGTGAGAAAGCAATCCCAGAGTATGAGCATGAGGTGCTGGCCGGGGACATGACCCTTGGGAATCATCATAAAGATGAAATAGACGTTTCTGAACCTCCATGAAGACCTTTTTCAAGGACTGGGAACCACACCTCACACAACGGAGAGTCTCCTTGTGGCCTTTCACACTCTCCTCAGGACACTCACAGCCCTCCGCTTTGCGAGTGAGTCGGCCGGATGATGGTGAGGACCAAGTTCCAGTGATGAAGACGGAATTGCTGGCTTGAAACACAAAGCATTCCGGCATCCATCCTTGATATTGAACACGTGGCTGAAGGCAGCACCTGCTGCTCCTATAATACAGGAGCCACCGGACAAGGAGCCTGCACCCATCATGCGCCAGCTGCCCGTGCAAGACAGCTTTTGAAATGGAAATCAGTACGATGAAAGATCAAGACCCGGTGAAGACAATGCAGGGTCAACAAAAGCCTCTGTGAAGTTAACCAAGCTGTCAGATTTATATCAGGATGATAGGTATGAGGTGAGGAACAGCTTTAGAAGAAATTCTAAGTTTACGAATAAAGGGATTTGACTATTTGCACTTGAAAAACAGAAAACAAGACTTCCCTGGAGGGCTGACAGGCTGGACCATATGAGCTTTACCTTTACAGGCCGTCTTTCACCAACCCATCACCATAAATGACTGACCAAAGCCACCGTCAAATGAGGGTCCTCACCACTGGAAGGTGAGGCTGAGGTCCCAGTGCGGCCACAAGCAGGAGTGGTCCCTGGACAGCTTGAGCTCCTGCTGGCTGATCATATCACATCTTCCCTTTGGTTGAAAGCTTCGAATACTTTGGACAGTTCTTGGCATGATGGAAGGAACAGGCACTCTGCATAGAGGGAGGCAGGGCGAGAGACCCAGCTGCTGAAAGCTTCCCTAGCTCAGATGTTTCAATCCGACTGTGGCCACCGCTGGTCCGGTTATCTTTCAGAAATGGCATGTCCATGAAATCTTGTCAGAGATTAAAAGACACGTGGGCCAGTTAGCACAGAACATTTCGTCTGTCTCCAGCTCAGTGACCCTGACCACAGTCAGACACTGGACGTGAGAAAGCAATCCCAGAGTATGAGCATGAGGTGCTGGCCGCCGGGGACATGACCCTTGGGAATCATCATAAAGATGAAATAGACGTTTCTGAACCTCCATGAAGACCTTTTTCAAGGACTGGGAACCACACCTCACACAACGGAGAGTCTCCTTGTGGCCTTTCACACTCTCCTCAGGACACTCACAGCCCTCCGCTTTGCGAGTGAGTCACCTTACTTCTGTTCATTCCAGGCTCACCTTGGGGATGCAAGTCTCAGAAGATTACTGCTTCTGACACGACTTCCAAAGAGGCTTCTTTATGATCTGTTCGAGGTCGAAGCCATTGGCCCATTGCCAGGATGAAGAGGCTGGTCTGCTGTCTGACAGAGTTGTCCGTGGTGCCTTTGCTTGTGGCTAAAGACCCAACACACCTGTTCAGCCCTTTTCTGCGCTGGACAGCCGCAATGATAATACGCACCAAACACCCGTGACCCTTCAGCAGTTACTGGACGTTTTCCTAGTTATAGGACGGATGTGTTCCTTACTAGAAATCAGTGAGGTGGGTAATGGCATTCCTCTTTGGCAGATGAGGACATGGAGGCTCAGAGAGGTAAAGTGACTTGCCTGAGGTCACACAGCTGGTGAGCAGTGGAGGAAGGGCATCAATCCCCTAAGGCTCCTCTCTGGATTATACAGCCTTCCAGCTGTTGTGGCTGGAGAAGATGATGCTGGAGGGAGGAATATTCTCCAGTACGTGGAAAGACAGGGAGAGAGGAGAGAGGACGCCTCCCCCTGCCAACTCCATCCTTCCCCACGGACCCTGGAGAAGCACCACCACCACCACCACCGCCGCCATCTCTATCCATGAACACTCAGTGGGGTTCACTCAGGGCCTGGTCAGGTACTCAAGGTGGGGCAGGAGTAGGCTTCAGCCGGGATTTGCCACACAGGTGGCTGAGAGTCCGAAGATGCAGAAAGCAGGGTCCCCAGTTAGTGGCGGGGGGCTGTGAAGGGAAAAACACAGGATCTGGAGCCATGGACGTCTGGATCTGAATTGCAGCTCTGTTCCTCACTACCTGAATGAGCATGGCCAAGTTCCTCTGCCTCTCTGAGCCTCAATGCCCTAATCTGGACACACACACGTACATATACCATTCAGCAAGGGGTGATGAGGATTAGAGATCACATTTGTGAGGGGCTTAGTGCTGAGTTCTGTACCTGGGGCAGAGCAAGCCCTCAACAGACCAAGGTTGCTCTTACTGCAGAGGAGGCGGGGAGGTTGATGGGAGGGTAGGGTGGTTGGGGAAAGGGATAGCAGGGTGAGAGGACTGTTGGAGGGGACAGGGCTCAGTCCAGGGGGCCACGTGCTGCATTTCAATCAGTGGTCACCAGAGGTCAGTAAGTTGCCCTCAAATTCACACAGGCCTGCACAGCGGAGCCAGGACCACTCAGCCAGAGATTCCTGTCTCCAAAGCAGGGCCGGGGCTGACGGGACTGGATGTGACCTCCTCAGAGAGGACCACTCCAGCCACATGAGCCCACATCTCCCTGCACCAGGCCTGGCGCCAGTGGAGCGCTGAGTCAGTGCACGGTGTCTCGCGAAGGCCTGAGGGCAGCTCTTCAGCACGCTGGCCCTGTCTGGCTGGGGCATCACTTACGACTGCCGTTTGCAGCCTGTGAAGTGCCTTCCAGAGCAAGCGTCGTTGGCAGAGGCCAACCCTATAGCTAGAATGACACCAGATGAGATGCAGACTCAGCTCAGAGCGGCGGAACGGGAACGGAGCCTGCTAAGGTTTCCTGCAGCTCTCCCCGGTGTTTGCTGAGAGTGGAGGCGGGTACCATATGCGGTCCAGACCCCCGACTTCACAACGGCCTGGGAGGCAGAGACGGCTGCCCCTGCCCTAGAGACGGAGAAACTGAGCCCAGAGGCACACAGAGACCTGCCCTCAGCCACACAGCTGGTGAGTGGAGCCATGGCGGGCCCAAATCATTCTCATCCGCCCACTGCTGACACTTCCAAGTTGACAGTTATGAACTGTGAAGGGCATTATATGAAAAGGATTTCCCCTGCCTGTGGGCTCTAAGGCTGGCCATGAAGGGGAACATGCACTTGGTCTGAACCAAACACGAAATAATACATGTCAAGATAAGGTGAGGCAACGGGTCTGGGGGCTTCGGAAGAAGAGGCGATGGCTGGCAGGCAGCGGCAGGGTGGGGACGGTCTGCGAGGCTCCCTGGAAGGGGGCTGTTTGACCCAGGCTCCGAGCACGGTCCGCTGTGGGGATCTGGAGCTAAAGAGGAGAGGGGCCTCCAGGCGGGGGGAGCAGCAGGAGCGACGACAGAGGCAGAGAAGTCCCGGATGAACGAGGGCCGGACGGGGCTGGGGCAGGGGGAGGCACCTGCGGAGGCGGGCGGGGGCCTCACCAGCCACGGGGGCTCTGGAGAGAATGGGAGCCAGGCAGGGGTCTTTCTGAGACAGACTTTCGGGCCAGCGGTCTGGTGGAGTTAAAGGACTAACAGGGGATTTAAAGATAGCCTCAGTGCACGGAGGGTCTACGCTTTATAGTTATTTTCATTCGTGTATTCCCACTGTCCCACTGAAAAAAAGTGAGACAAATCATATGGCCTCTTCCATTTGATGGGAAAGCGACAGATGTCCTTCCCCACCCCGCACTGACACCTGTGACCCACGACCCCACACAGCCCCCTCCACAGCTCACTCCTCTCCCGCTCACAGCTACTAGCCTCACAGCCTCGCTAGCACCACGAGCCGCTAGCCATGGGCCAGTTCGTCTGCCTGGAAAGATCTTCCCTCCCCGGCCCTCTGCCTTTGTTACCTGCCCCTCATCCTCGGGCTCAGCTCACCGCTGCCTCCTCAGAGGCGCTCCCCGAGGCTCCTGGTCAACGGCTGCACCTGCAAAGCCGGCCGGGAGGTGCCAGGTGTGGAGCTGCGGGACTCCCCAGGCTGCCGTGTCTGAGCGTTCAGGCCTCAGGACAGCCCTCGGTTGTATCCCCAGCCCTCTCCCCGTGCTGCAGATGAGAAGGGGGCACTGAGGGGCCGAGCGGGTCACACGCCCAGCGACGAGGAAGAGAGGACCGGTCCCAGAGGCCACACTCCTGGCCGCCCCCACGCCTGCTCTCTCCTGCCTCCACCAGACACGTCAGCCTCCATCTCCAGCCACGCGCTGGTTCCCCGCCCCTGGGGCAGGGCGATCTAGGCTGTCCTCTCATTTAATCCTCACCTCAATCTGGGAGGCGGGGCTGCTCCTGTCACCCTCCAGGGGAGGCGCTGCACAGGTGAGCTGTTTGCCCAGATCACACTGCTCGTGGGGCAGAGCCAGGGTGCCTCCTGGGTCTCTCAGACGTCAGGCATGGAGATCGTCCCTGAGGCTGCAGAAGTGACCCAGCCCAGCGTGCCCAGCCTCCCTCCCAATTGTCCCCACTCCCACCCACCAGGAGCGACCTTCCCCTGAATCGCATAAAGGCCTGCAGGAATGCTCCTCGAGTCAGATGCCTCGCGCCCTCCCGCATCTGAGCTCAGAGGCAGGCCTGCCTGAGCAGAAGCCCAAGGTTCCTGCCGCAAGGGCTCACAGTCACAGAATCACAGGCTTCACACGTTGGTTACGTCTTCCTAACACACATTAGCATAAAACATGACAAACAGTGCAGGAGGGTCTACGCTTTATAGTTATTTTCATTCGTATTCCCACTGTCCCACTGAAAAAGTGAGACAAATCATATGGCCTCTTCCATTTGATGGGAAAGCGACAGATGTCCTTCCCCACCCCGCACTGACACCTGTGACCCACGACCCCACACAGCCCCCTCCACAGCTCACTCCTCTCCCGCTCACAGCTACTAGCCTCACAGCCTCGCTAGCACCACGAGCCGCTAGCCATGGGCCAGTTCGTCTGCCTGGAAAGATCTTCCCTCCCCGGCCCTCTGCCTTTGTTACCTGCCCCTCATCCTCGGGCTCAGCTCACCGCTGCCTCCTCAGAGGCGCTCCCCGAGGCTCCTGGTCAACGGCTGCACCTGCAAAGCCGGCCGGGAGGTGCCAGGTGTGGAGCTGCGGGACTCCCCAGGCTGCCGTGTCTGAGCGTTCAGGCCTCAGGACAGCCCTCGGTTGTATCCCCAGCCCTCTCCCCGTGCTGCAGATGAGAAGGGGGCACTGAGGGGCCGAGCGGGTCACACGCCCAGCGACGAGGAAGAGAGGACCGGTCCCAGAGGCCACACTCCTGGCCGCCCCCACGCCTGCTCTCTCCTGCCTCCACCAGACACGTCAGCCTCCATCTCCAGCCACGCGCTGGTTCCCCGCCCCTGGGGCAGGGCGATCTAGGCTGTCCTCTCATTTAATCCTCACCTCAATCTGGGAGGCGGGGCTGCTCCTGTCACCCTCCAGGGGAGGCGCTGCACAGGTGAGCTGTTTGCCCAGATCACACTGCTCGTGGGGCAGAGCCAGGGTGCCTCCTGGGTCTCTCAGACGTCAGGCATGGAGATCGTCCCTGAGGCTGCAGAAGTGACCCAGCCCAGCGTGCCCAGCCTCCCTCCCAATTGTCCCCACTCCCACCCACCAGGAGCGACCTTCCCCTGAATCGCATAAAGGCCTGCAGGAATGCTCCTCGAGTCAGATGCCTCGCGCCCTCCCGCATCTGAGCTCAGAGGCAGGCCTGCCTGAGCAGAAGCCCAAGGTTCCTGCCGCAAGGGCTCACAGTCACAGAATCACAGGCTTCACACGTTGGTTACGTCTTCCTAACACACATTAGCATAAAACATGACAAACGGAATAAGGAGCCTATGAGGGAGCTGCCTGAAATCCTCCTGGCGGTGCACATCACAGCCTGCAGGAGGCTCTCAGCCTGGGAGCTGCAAACACACTGCCCCTGCTAGGCAGTGAGCCAAGGTGGGTGGGAGCCGAGGGTCCCAGAGCCCAGGGAGGGGACAAGACACAGGAAGGGTTCCTGGGAGCTCAGAGGCAACCTTCCCAGCAGGGTGTGGGTGCAAGCACCCTGCCTCCTCGGGAGGAGAGGGACAGCACCCAGGCCCACCCAGCAGGTGGGGTGTTGAGAGGGTTCCCCTCGCTGGACAGCCAGGCCTGTGTGCACAGTCTACTAGAACCCCAATCTCGTCCTTACTTCTTCCTTCGGGAACCCAGCGCTTGACGCCATCCAGGAGCCTCGTGGTTGTACTTGGGAGAAGGTCCAGTGCCTGGGGAGCCCAGCTGGCTGCTTTCAGTGTGTTGTCCCCACTGGGATGGCCCATCCTGGCACACTGGGCAGAGAAGACCCAAGGAAGAGGATGAAGGGCGAGGACTCTTTCGCGAGGATTTGAGCAAGCAGGATGGATCCCCTGTCCTGCTGGACCCCACGCGAATCCCACTGCATTCACAGTAGCCTTTGCCTTGTCACAGGTAAGGGCTGGCCAACTAAAGGACCCTTCTAAGGGTCAGGGGGAAGAAAGAAGCTCTGGCCCAGAGTGGGGACGTCCATGGGTCACTGCTGGGCCCTTCCCTGTAGCAACAAGACCCTACAGGCACCCTTGCTGGAGTCCAGGTGAGGGAAGGCCCCTGCAATGAATCCACAGCACAGCGGCCTCCTTTAGCCCCAGCCGGCGCTTCTGGGTGACCACTCAGCCTGTGGCTGGCTCCCTGGAGACATTTTGTCGCCCCGGTCCAGACCCATTCAAGCCACCAGCTCCTCTCTGTCCCTCCATGTCTCTCTCCCGAGCCCCGATCATGAAGAAGGACGAGGAGGACACAAGTCCTCAGCTACCCTCCTCACTGAAAGGGCCCACCACACACCGGTGACACCAGAGAGGGTGGAGGGCAGCCATTGGGAGGTCACAAGCCTTAGGAAAATCGGGGTTTATATAGTCTGGGCCCGAGCTCCTGAGCTAAGCAGTTCCAGAAACTTCTGAGAGAGGATCTGAGGCAGTCCAGCTGCTGGATCCGCTGGTGCTTTGAAAGTCAGTGGGAACTGGCCTGCTCCTCTCTGCTGGGGGTGGCTACCCTTCCTTCTGAATCAGTCTGCACCCAACCTGACCCCCTGGGTGAATGCACTTTCCTCCTGGGCTCCTAACGGTCCCCAGGCTAAGGAGCACAGCCCGCTACTCTCCACTCCTGGCCACCTCCACTCCTCGCTGCCTTCCCCAGGCAGGCGCCCGGTCTGCTCCTGGCTCCAGCCCCCGGATGCCTGGCCTGGGCCCTGGCTGGCCGCCGCCTGGCCCCAGGCTGCCAGCGGCAACGCCAGTGGGTCACAAGGCCTCGCTCACAGCCTGGCTCGTCCCTGGCTGCCTTAGGTTCGTTTTGTCTCCCGTGTCCACCCTGTCTGCTGTCCCCATGTTCCTGGGAGCTGGCATGGCATGCCTGCTCCTGCCTGGCACGCCTGCCCCTTGGTGCCAGGCTCCAGTCCAGGTCTGCCTTCTGCTGGCTGCTGTGCCCCAGGACACACCCGCCATCTGGGCTGTCCTTCGCTGGTCTGCAAACAACTCATGGCGACAGATGATGCCCGTCCACAGCACAGATCCAACATTCCGCCTAGAGTTCAGGCCCTGCTCTTTCTTTGATCTGACGCCTTTAGCTTCCTCTCTTGACCTTGGCTGATTCCACTTGTTCGGAGATCTGCCCGCTGGCCCCTGACAGCCTCTGCCCTTTTAAACTCTTCGCTCAGTTCCTGGCTTCCCTGGTCCCCTTTCTTTTGAGCCAAACTGGTTCACTCTCTTTTATAAGCTTTTATTTGGAAACAATCACCAGCATACAGAAAAGTTGAAAGGATAGCTTAAAAAATTCTTTTTTCCTGAGAGGAAATTGCCAATGGCATGAACCATCAGTCTCGAGCTCTCCAGGGTAGGTTGCTTCTATCCAAGGCCACATCAGCTCTCTGTCTGGTCAGGCTCTAACTCCCTGTCCAGGGCCCACCCACAGGGTGGCCCTCCTTAAACCGCTAGGGTGTGCCCCCCGCACAGGCCACCCTGTTAGCTCTTGAACCCAAGGGAGCTTCTGGAGTCAAATATCTCTTTCATGGGAGCTGAAAGTGCGTCAGAATCCCAGCCTGATCCACCAAAATGCCACCTCCCAGCCATCAGCACGGCCATGACGAGATGGCACGGGTTTCCCTCAGATCCCCCAGCCGTCCTCCCTTCTTCCCCTTTTTTTCCTCCTGGGCTCCTAACGGTCCCCAGGCTAAGGAGCACAGCCCGCTACTCTCCACTCCTGGCCACCTCCACTCCTCGCTGCCTTCCCCAGGCAGGCGCCCGGTCTGCTCCTGGCTCCAGCCCCCGGATGCCTGGCCTGGGCCCTGGCTGGCCGCCGCCTGGCCCCAGGCTGCCAGCGGCAACGCCAGTGGGTCACAAGGCCTCGCTCACAGCCTGGCTCGTCCCTGGCTGCCTTAGGTTCGTTTTGTCTCCCGTGTCCACCCTGTCTGCTGTCCCCATGTTCCTGGGAGCTGGCATGGCATGCCTGCTCCTGCCTGGCACGCCTGCCCCTTGGTGCCAGGCTCCAGTCCAGGTCTGCCTTCTGCTGGCTGCTGTGCCCCAGGACACACCCGCCATCTGGGCTGTCCTTCGCTGGTCTGCAAACAACTCATGGCGACAGATGATGCCCGTCCACAGCACAGATCCAACATTCCGCCTAGAGTTCAGGCCCTGCTCTTTCTTTGATCTGACGCCTTTAGCTTCCTCTCTTGACCTTGGCTGATTCCACTTGTTCGGAGATCTGCCCGCTGGCCCCTGACAGCCTCTGCCCTTTTAAACTCTTCGCTCAGTTCCTGGCTTCCCTGGTCCCCTTTCTTTTGAGCCAAACTGGTTCACTCTCTTTTATAAGCTTTTATTTGGAAACAATCACCAGCATACAGAAAAGTTGAAAGGATAGCTTAAAAAATTCTTTTTTCCTGAGAGGAAATTGCCAATGGCATGAACCATCAGTCTCGAGCTCTCCAGGGTAGGTTGCTTCTATCCAAGGCCACATCAGCTCTCTGTCTGGTCAGGCTCTAACTCCCTGTCCAGGGCCCACCCCACAGGGGTGGCCCTCCTTAAACCGCTAGGGTGTGCCCCCCGCACAGGCCACCCTGTTAGCTCTTGAACCCAAGGGAGCTTCTGGAGTCAAATATCTCTTTTCATGGGAGCTGAAAGTGCGTCAGAATCCCAGCCTGATCCACCAAAATGCCACCTCCCAGCCATCAGCACGGCCATGACGAGATGGCACGGGTCCTGTGCCCTCAGACAGACTCAACCACACAGCCGTCCTCCCTTCTTCCTGTCGGCGTGCTTTGAGTGAAGGCCAAGAGGCTGGCTTCTATTATTCCTATGCTGTGCTAATGCCTCCCTGGGCTGTGGTTTCCTCATTGGCAAAGTGAGGAATTTGGATCAAATGATTTCTAGCGACCCTTTCAAATTAATGATGACAGTGGACTTTGATTAAATACTTTTGCACCAAGCACTGTCAATTCTTTACAGGTAGTGTCTTAGGTAATTCTCATATGAACTCTTTGAGATGATGTTGCTATTATTGTGCCCATTCTACAGATGAAGAAACCGAGGCACCAAGCAGCTACCTTACTCACTTAAGATCAACTGGTCATTTTCACAGAGCCAGGGTTCCCACGCAGGTGGTCTGACTTCAGAGTTTACACTCTACCACATGCGCTTACAGAAGGGGGAGACACCAGCCGAACCCCCACTGGAAAAGCAATCATGCAAGCAAATACTGAGCATTCATGGCAGATTAAGAGGTCAAATACTATGCTGGGTACATGATATAGAAACAACATTTCCTTTAATTTCGAACTTTGATCAACAGGTACTATTATTATTATTCCCATTTCTCAGATGAGAAACCTGAACCATAGAGATGTGAAGTGACTCTCAGTGGTAGAACCAGCATTCAAGCCCAGGTCTGGATGATTTCACAGTCATGGTTTGTCACTATGTTCTGCTCAACTGAGATACGGGCTCTGTTTCGAGGGCAGGACCCAAAGATGCCACTCATCCCTTCTACTGAGGTGGGCCAGACCCAGGGTCGCTGATTCACGTGTCCAATTCTATTCACAGCAGCCCAGAGCGGTACTTCCACCTCCAGGGAGGCCCTGGAGAGCAGGACTGCAGGCACCCAGGTGGGCAGGCACAGGTGGCAGGTTGGTCCCTGGAGGGTGTGAGTGTCTCCTGGGGCTGGGCCATCCCATCTATGGGCATCAAGGAGATGCTGATGCTTGCTGGGGACAGACCACAGCAGGGATCCCTCCCCCAAGAGACCAAGAGACTCGGGCCATCTCTCTCTTCATTTTTCTAGGCTCTTCATTTTCCTGGTGGGTCCCAGAGATTTGGTATGACTTTTGCCCCCCTCACCTTCTCACCTGTGTATGTCCAGGCAAGCAATACACAACACCCAGCTCTAGGCTCCAAGAGGAAATTCTTCCCAACAGACATCTTATCTCAGGCTGGAGCACACTGTCAAAGGCTCCTGTCCAGGCAGGGGCTCCCTAGAGATAAGCTTGGCTTCGATTTTCAGACCTTTAGGCAGTTTTTCTGAGAGAGGGACAAGGACTTGCAACAGCCCGCATGCACCTCTCACTCAGACCTCTCCCTGTAAACTGTCTCCAGGCAACATCTTCCTCCAGTATCGAGTGCAGAGTGGAAACAGCTCACTGAGTGACAAGAGCAGGAAAGATCCTGCCCATTATATCACAAGAGCCAGAGATGGTTCACCCAAGCCCCGTGGTGATCATTCACTCTGCAGATGAGAAAGCCAGGTTCACAAGGAGCAAAGGCCTGCCCAAGGCCTCAGCGCTAGGAAAGGCAGAGTCAGGATGCAGGTCCCAGGCCTGGACTCCAAAACCCAAGCCCTTTCCCACGTCCTCCAATTACTAAGGGAGAGACTGCGATCCAGAGAGGAAAGGTGATTTGCCCAAAGCCTCCAGCTCCAGGACTCACCCTGCTCCAGGGAGTCCCCCCAGGACTCCCTCCCTTTTTGTAGGAGGCCTCATTTCAAACAAAGGTGGAACCCAACCAGCTCAAAGATGGAAAAGGTAAAGTTGCCTATGATTTGCAGATACTAAAATTCAGGTGGACCCATGCTTGATCCCAGCGTCAGATTCTCCACTTGCCCAACCCATGTGCCATTTTCCTTTTTCGATTTCATTTTCATTGTCCACTGACCAACCTCCAACTCCTTCTTTCCTGATGTGCTGTCCACATGAGACACAGCCTGGATTGCACCTTCAGCAGCTCTCTACTGCCTGGGGAGAAAGACCACCTGAGCCTGCGTAAGATGACAATCATGCCGGTGGAGGGAGGAAGGAAGCAAGGAAGGAAGTAACCCCTTTGCTAAGCATAGGAAGAGCCCATAGAATCCGACAATTCGGTTCTCACAAGGAGCCTGTGAAGGAGAGACCACTGTCCCTACTTTAGGGACTGGCCTGTAATTGCTGGAGGAGGGCCTAGGACCTGATTCTGTTTCAGACCAACGCCCAAGGCTTCCCAGACTTTCTGGAACACCAGCATTTTCTCCTGTGCTCCTCTGAGCCCAGAAGTTCCAGGAGGTGCCACAGGGTACCTCTGAATATTCTCTGAAGAGTTGTTTGGAAGAATGAGTTCTGTGCCTAAAACATATTTAAAAACATTTAAAGATGGTAGGGAAACATTCTTTATTTATATTTCCCTCCCCTTTCCTTCCCTTTCTCTCTCTCTCAGCATAGTAAACCCACCAAGAAGAGAAGAGCACGAGAGGAGACTAGCAATACAGTTTCAGAAGTTTAGAAGGAAAGAGACAGATGGCTGAAAAAGACTTTGCAGACTCAACAGAATGGAATCTAAGTTGACAGCGGGGAATATGAAACCAGCTCTTATGCCCCAGGACCGCTCAAGGGCTCTGGAGGGGGGAATGGGGAGAACCGAGATAAGGCCTACCAGTGGAAAGTCTTGTTCGAAGCTGTCAGACCTCACCCTTTCCTCAACTCCAGCAGCTCCTGAAAATGCTCCTGAGAAAACTCTGGAGGTTTATTCTCAGCAAACGGGGAGACGGAAGGCCCTTGAGGGGACTTCAAGCCAGATGAGGACAGGGCAGGGGAATTACAAAGAAATGAAGGGATGGAGTGAATGTGTCACTAAAGGCTGAGTGTCCTCCCCTCTCCCTCTCCCACCTTTTTCCTTTCTGTGGCTCTTGGACTATGGGAAATGAGCCCTGCGGCCTTCAGGTGGGAGAGTGGAATCTTCAGCCAAGAAGAAAGACCCAAGACTCTGCCACTGCTGGCTCCCTGGTGGAACAGCCTAATCTTGGGCGCCTTCTCTCCACTCAGGTGCCCAGCCATCGGTGAGCCTCCCATTCTTAACAGGAGAGGACACCAGAGGCTATCAGAGAGCCGAGAGAAGAGACGACACAAGCCCAAGGATGAAGGGAACCTGAAGGAAACAGGAAATAAGCGGAAAAGAACCCTAAAGACAAAACAACATCAACTAATGCAAATTGCCTCCAAGCGATTGAAGACATGGAGATCAATCAAGGATAAGGATACTTGGGAAAGGATACTTGGGTAAGGAAAGGATACTTGGTACCAATGAACTTACTGACACAATAGAAATACCATCACAGATACAGAAAACAAACTTGTTACCAGGGTGGAAAATGGGAGGAGGGATAGATTGGAAGATTGGGATTTACATGTTCACACTACTCTATATAAAACAGATAACTAATAAGGACATACTGTATAGCCCAGGAAACTTTTCTCCATACTCTGTAATGACCTATATGGGAAAAAACTCTAAACTAGAGTGGATATATGTGTGTGTCACTGATTCATTTTGCTGTACAGAAGAAACTAACACAGCATTGTCCATCAATTATACTCCAATAAAGTTTTTTTAAAAAATCATCAAACTTAAAGAATTACAGATTATTTTAATGAAAAAAGTACATAAAAATATTCTCAGTAAAAGAGAATAGGATACTATTAATATTAAAATAAACATGTAGAAAAGAAAACACTCTTGAAAATTAAAAATGGAATCTAAGTTGACAGCGGGAATATGAAACCAGCTCTTATGCCCCAGGACCGTCAATCTGGAGGGGGAATGGGGAGAACCGAGATAAGGCCTACCAGTGGAAAGTCTTGTTCGAAGCTGTCAGACCTCACCCTTTCCTCAACTCCAGCAGCTCCTGAAAATGCTCCTGAGAAAACTCTGGAGGTTTATTCTCAGCAAACGGGGAGACGGAAGGCCCTTGAGGGGACTTCAAGCCAGATGAGGACAGGGCAGGGGAATTACAAAGAAATGAAGGGATGGAGTGAATGTGTCACTAAAGGCTGAGTGTCCTCCCCTCTCCCTCTCCCACCTTTTTCCTTTCTGTGGCTCTTGGACTATGGGAAATGAGCCCTGCGGCCTTCAGGTGGGAGAGTGGAATCTTCAGCCAAGAAGAAAGACCCAAGACTCTGCCACTGCTGGCTCCCTGGTGGAACAGCCTAATCTTGGGGGCGCCTTCTCTCCACTCAGGTGCCCAGCCATCGGTGAGCCTCCCATTCTTAACAGGAGAGGACACCAGAGGCTATCAGAGAGCCGAGAGAAGAGACGACACAAGCCCAAGGATGAAGGGAACCTGAAGGAAACAGGAAATAAGCGGAAAAGAACCCTAAAGACAAAACAACATCAACTAATGCAAATTGCCTCCAAGCGATTGAAGACATGGAGATCAATCAAGGATAAGGATACTTGGGAAAGGATACTTGGGTAAGGAAAGGATACTTGGTACCAATGAACTTACTGACACAATAGAAATACCATCACAGATACAGAAAACAAACTTGTTACCAGGGTGGAAAATGGGAGGAGGGATAGATTGGAAGATTGGGATTTACATGTTCACACTACTCTATATAAAACAGATAACTAATAAGGACATACTGTATAGCCCAGGAAACTTTTCTCCATACTCTGTAATGACCTATATGGGAAAAAACTCTAAACTAGAGTGGATATATGTGTGTGTCACTGATTCATTTTGCTGTACAGAAGAAACTAACACAGCATTGTCCATCAATTATACTCCAATAAAGTTTTTTTAAAAAATCATCAAACTTAAAGAATTACAGATTATTTTAATGAAAAAAGTACATAAAAATATTCTCAGTAAAAGAGAATAGGATACTATTAATATTAAAATAAACATGTAGAAAAGAAAACACTCTTGAAAATTAAAAATGTGAAAGCAGAAATGAGAACACAAGTGGTTGGAAGACACAACAAAGATTCCCCAGAAAGGAGAGCAAAAGTATGATGAGGTGGGGATTCTGATAGAGAGGTGTGGAAATTAGAGGAACGAAGCAGGAGTCTTGTTCAGTGCCTGAATAATAGTATACCAGAGAGAGGAGAGAGAAACCAGAGGAGAGAAAACCCTCAAGGAAACCATTCAGGAAGGTCTGAGGGCAATGGAGCGACACTTTCAAAATTCTAAAGGAAAATGACTTTCAACATGGAATCTGACACTTGAGTCAACTGAGGAACAGAACAAAAACAGTTCAGTCAACTTGGTCACAAAAAGCATTGAGAACGCTCGTCTCTCATGGGCCCTTTCTCAAGAAGACCACACTGAAGGATGGTCACTGTGAAAACAAGGAAGTAAACCGAGGAAAAGGAAGACATCAGGCTATGAGGAGATTGAGCATAGGAGGCAAGAGAATCTGCAGGGCGAGAGGGAGAGAACCCCGGGATGGCAGCTCTGTCCCAGGCTGAGGGAGCAGCCCACGTGGCCCGGAGCCCGCGGGACGCCTCAGGGAGGGACTGTTCTCAAGATAATTTACAGAGGACCCGATGCATATGAACGTCTCAGGGCAGAGTTGCGAACTGAGGATATGGGGGTTGAATTAGCAATAAATGTACAGAAAACTAAAGATGTTAACACACCATAGTTTTTATCCCTAGAGAAAATAAAAGTTGGACAGGCAAGCAGAAGTAACTACAGTGCATCACACGACACGGCCATAATCGTAACACTCTCACGAGAGGATGGGGGACGAGGGGCCACGTATGGACTGGGGAAACGCGCACAAGTCTCTAGAACACCTAATGCTGACGAGCCCACGAGCATCAACCCAGGCAGACTATTCAGAGACATGGAGGTCCACCGAGACAGCCAGCTACAGGAGATGGAAAGGATTGCTTCTGGCGGTGGGGGTGGGGCTGGCAGAAAATGTGGGGGAAGAAGAGTACAATCATTCTCCATAAAATTTATAGAAATATTTCACTTTTTCAACGCTATGCAGGTACAGTTTTGATCAAAATAAAAACCAGGTGACCCAGTGGCTAACACTCTGCGCTATCAGTGCAGGGGGTCTGGGTTCGATCCCTGGTCAGAGAACTAGATCCCACATGCCACAACGAAGAGCTCATACGCTGCACCTACAGATCTCACGTGCCATGGCTAAGACCAGGCATAGCCAAATAAATACATGAATAAAAATAAAATTTTAAAAATAAATAAAAAACCTGAAAGAAAGAGAAGAGTATGTGCCCATGTTTGTTAAGAGGCTGTTTCCTCCACAGGAGAGAAAGGGAGAAGCCAGCTTCCTCCTGGGCGCCCGGCCTGATACCCAGGACAGGGAGGAGCCGGGGGCTCAGGGGGTACCGGCCAGGCTTGGGAATGCTGGGTCCTCACCGCAGCCATCAGGGCCACCGCGTGCTGGCGTGGGGACTCCACTTCCCGCCCCAGTCGGCCCCTCAGGCTGAGCCCCTCGCGGCCTTCCATACTACAGCGACCAGAGTCGGTTGAGAAATGGATTCTCCTTTAAATTTTAATAGGATGCATTTAGGTCTTCCCTGACCATCCTCCGAACTCTGGGGACTCTGGCCCCAGCAGACTCAGACACTCAGTCTGCCCCGTGATCAATACGTCTTTTCTTTTTCCATTTTTTCAAAACTGCCGGTGACTTGGGTTTCATAGTGTCATCATCAGCTTTCTCGAATGCCTGGGCTGAGTGCTCCCCGGGAAGCCCTTTGAGTGCTCAGCAGAAGGAGGCTAGGTGAGCACGAAGAGTTGACCTGCCTAAACTGTTGAACATCTGAGATATCTATTTGGAGGACACTCTTTACAAAGGAACACCTATCTCAAGAATCTAAGTGGTTTCCTAGGAACAGACATTTCCTGCCTTTTTTTTTTTTTCCAGAATAGTCATTCACAGATCTATTGTTGAGAATATAGGTGTCTAGGAATGCTGAGAAAGGTCTGGATGGAGACTCGGAGAACCCTCCCCTCTTCTGCAGCCCAGACCCTCAGACCTCCCTGCGTCCGCATGTCTTCCCCTGGTTACTCTGGGAACCACCCCTTCTCATCCATGCTTGGCCCGACCCCCACGTCCCTCCTCTCAGGTGCACCTGCACTCTGCACCTTCTCTCTTGGCAGCATCGTCTGCCTTGCCCCTCCCCACCCCGCCGCTGTCAATCATTCCTAGCAGCACACGCCTCCTGAGGACCTCTCCATGTAAACACCGCCTGCTCAGCCTCACACACACTTGTCTGAGTCCTGCCCCTCACCTCCTTGTTTTTCCCTCCTTCTCTCCAGAGCCAGTCTCTTGGAACAGGTTTACATGCGGCACCTTCAGGACTCCATCTCCCAGAATAGCTCCCGTCAAGGTCACCAGTGACCCACATTGTGACTATACCACGTGGACAGTGGCACGGAGAGAAAGGGAGAAGCCCCCGGGGAAGGACAGGGAGGAGCCGGGGCTCAGGGGTACCGGCCAGGCTTGGGAATGCTGGGTCCTCACCGCAGCCATCAGGGCCACGCGTGCTGGCGTGGGGACTCCACTTCCCGCCCCAGTCGGCCCCTCAGGCTGAGCCCCTCGCGGCCTTCCATACTACAGCGACCAGAGTCGGTTGAGAAATGGATTCTCCTTTAAATTTTAATAGGATGCATTTAGGTCTTCCCTGACCATCCTCCGAACTCTGGGGACTCTGGCCCCAGCAGACTCAGACACTCAGTCTGCCCCGTGATCAATACGTCTTTTCTTTTTCCATTTTTTCAAAACTGCCGGTGACTTGGGTTTCATAGTGTCATCATCAGCTTTCTCGAATGCCTGGGCTGAGTGCTCCCCGGGAAGCCCTTTGAGTGCTCAGCAGAAGGAGGCTAGGTGAGCACGAAGAGTTGACCTGCCTAAACTGTTGAACATCTGAGATATCTATTTGGAGGACACTCTTTACAAAGGAACACCTATCTCAAGAATCTAAGTGGTTTCCTAGGAACAGACATTTCCTGCCTTTTTTTTTTTTCCAGAACAGTCATTCACAGATCTATTGTTGAGAATATAGGTGTCTAGGAATGCTGAGAAGGGTCTGGATGGAGACTCGGAGAACCCTCCCCTCTTCTGCAGCCCAGACCCTCAGACCTCCCTGCGTCCGCATGTCTTCCCCTGGTTACTCTGGGAACCACCCCTTCTCATCCATGCTTGGCCCGACCCCCACGTCCCTCCTCTCAGGTGCACCTGCACTCTGCGCCTTCTCTCTTGGCAGCATCGTCTGCCTTGCCCCTCCCCACCCCGCCGCTGTCAATCATTCCTAGCAGCACACGCCTCCTGAGGACCTCTCCATGTAAACACCGCCTGCTCAGCCTCACACACACTTGTCTGAGTCCTGCCCCTCACCTCCTTGTTTTTCCCTCCTTCCCTCCAGAGCCAGTCTCTTGGAACAGGTTTACATGCGGCACCTTCAGGACTCCATCTCCCAGAACAGCTCCCGTCAAGGTCACCAGTGACCCACATTGTGACTATACCACGTGGACAGTGGCCTGGCCCCCTTGTCCTTGGCCTCTCAGTGGCCCTCAGCACAGCTGACCACAAACTTGGCTTCCAGGACATCTCACTCTGTAGGATCTCTTCTACTCTTTTGGCTTTTCCTTTTGACTCTTGCAGCTTCATCTCTACTTGCCCTCTGATGGCTGGCATATCCTGGTACTGATCTGGATGCCCTATTCTTTTCTCTCCATCTCCCCAACTGGTTCCATCCAGCTGCTTCCTCCTAAACAGCATCCACGCTAGCAAATGTCTATGCATACCCACACATATCTCAAACGCATCTTTCCTGTCCTCTGAAGGCCAGGCTCACATATGCAATGGCCGCGTGCCTCCCTAAACACCTGTATGTCTGATTGGAATCTCAAAGTGAACGTGTCCACCAGGCTCGATCTCCTGTTTCCCACACATCTTTCTACTGTCATCCCCACCCCTGCCCATACCCATCAACAGCAGCCACATCCATCCTTGAGCCAAAACGTGGCCGTCATTCTCCACTCCAAGCTTCTCATCCTCACTCTTTGTATTCAACCCACCAGAAGTCCTCTAGTTCCACTCCCACCCCGACTGCTATCTCCCTGGTCTGAGCCGCTGAATTTCACACCTGGACTTTGCAATAAAACACCCTCCCATGCCTGCACAAAAGCCCAGGTCATACTCCCTAGGAGAGATGGAACAACAGGGTTTGAGGGAAACAGAAAGGGAACAAAACCCAGTCTGGGTGCATGTGATGGGGCTTGGATAACTCGCTCCCAGCCCACTGTGGCCGAGCTTGAAGCTGAACGTCTACACTCCAGCGAGAAGACTGAGCGTTCAACAGAGGTCAAAGCCCTGAGTTAGAAAGAAGACACGGCCCTGGCAGCCTGGACTCATCCGGGAAGGACAGTAGCCTCTCTCCAGAGTTGGGTGCCCAGGACCACTTCTCTGTGGCCCCCACAATGCAAAGGATCTATTTAGAGCAGGCACTGGCCAGGGAGCTGGCAACCCATGAGCCAGCCCTTTTAGGAAACATGTTTCATTTTTACCTGTCACCCCTGGAAGGCAGGTCAGCAAGCAAATGACCTTGCCCCAGGTGTTTGCCCCATAGCCCAGACTGACTTCAAGTTGGTGGGTTGGCCTTGAGCAACCTGGTTTAGCCCTCTCTGTTCTTCCTCTTTCCTGAGACACAGAGCCTCCGCTGCTCAAGCATTCTAAGAGCTCTGAGTTCAGGAATGCAGCTCCTCACCTGAGGTCTCAGGTAAAGGGAGGTTCCTTTCTTCTCTAGCGCTCCCTACATGGGAGAAGCCATTTTTAGCAGTAATGAATACAGCAATGAATAAAGCACAGTTCCTGTTCTCTCACAGGGTGTACATTCTGGGGGAGGAAACAAAAATAAACTGGTGACTGTCTGGGGAAAAAAAAGCAGGGAAGGGAAGCTGGACAAGAGAGGCTAGAGGAGGGTGCGTGTGGGAGGATGGTCTGGGAACGCATCACTGAGGGGTGACTAAAGGAAGCAAGGGAGCTGTGGGATTCAGGAGAAAGTGTTCAAGGCCGAGGGCACAGCAAGTGCAAAGGCCCTGAGGCAGGCGCATGTGTGACAGAGAGATACTAGGCTGGAGTACCAGAAGCATGGGGTAGGACTTTCCTGATGGTCCGGTGGTTAATAATGCAGGGGACATGGGTTCAGTCCCTGGCCTGGGAAGACTCCACATGCTGTGAGGCAACTAAGCCTGTGCCCCACAACTCCTAAGCCTGTCCTCTAGAGCCCGCGAGCCACAAGAGAAGTCACCACGGTGAGAAGCCTGTCGCTTCAGTCGTGTCCGATGTGATGGGGCGATACCTCGCTCCCAGCCCACTGTGGCCGAGCTTGAAGCTGAACGTCTACACTCCAGCGAGAAGACTGAGCGTTCAACAGAGGTCAAAGCCCTGAGTTAGAAAGAAGACACGGCCCTGGCAGCCTGGACTCATCCGGGAAGGACAGTAGCCTCTCTCCAGAGTTGGGTGCCCAGGACCACTTCTCTGTGGCCCCCACAATGCAAAGGATCTATTTAGAGCAGGCACTGGCCAGGGAGCTGGCAACCCATGAGCCAGCCCTTTTAGGAAACATGTTTCATTTTTACCTGTCACCCCTGGAAGGCAGGTCAGCAAGCAAATGACCTTGCCCCAGGTGTTTGCCCCATAGCCCAGACTGACTTCAAGTTGGTGGGTTGGCCTTGAGCAACCTGGTTTAGCCCTCTCTGTTCTTCCTCTTTCCTGAGACACAGAGCCTCCGCTGCTCAAGCATTCTAAGAGCTCTGAGTTCAGGAATGCAGCTCCTCACCTGAGGTCTCAGGTAAAGGGAGGTTCCTTTCTTCTCTAGCGCTCCCTACATGGGAGAAGCCATTTTTAGCAGTAATGAATACAGCAATGAATAAAGCACAGTTCCTGTTCTCTCACAGGGTGTACATTCTGGGGGAGGAAACAAAAATAAACTGGTGACTGTCTGGGGAAAAAAAAGCAGGGAAGGGAAGCTGGACAAGAGAGGCTAGAGGAGGGTGCGTGTGGGAGGATGGTCTGGGAACGCATCACTGAGGGGTGACTAAAGGAAGCAAGGGAGCTGTGGGATTCAGGAGAAAGTGTTCAAGGCCGAGGGCACAGCAAGTGCAAAGGCCCTGAGGCAGGCGCATGTGTGACAGAGAGATACTAGGCTGGAGTACCAGAAGCATGGGGTAGGACTTTCCTGATGGTCCGGTGGTTAATAATGCAGGGGACATGGGTTCAGTCCCTGGCCTGGGAAGACTCCACATGCTGTGAGGCAACTAAGCCTGTGCCCCACAACTCCTAAGCCTGTCCTCTAGAGCCCGCGAGCCACAAGAGAAGTCACCACGGTGAGAAGCCTGTCGCTTCAGTCGTGTCCGATTCCTTGCTGGGACAATCCAGATGACACTCAGCAGTGGTTTGAGCTGGGAGGTGGGAGGAATGGGCAGATTCTGGATATGGGTTCCCACGGTAAGTTGATAGGATTTGTTAGTGGGAGTGAGACAGAGCTGTCTGGGGCCTAAGGTTCTGGCTCCAGATGTGGAAGGAGATGCTGTAGGGCTTGGTCAGTGAATACTGAGTAAGAGGTGCCCTAGTCTCCCAGGCAGAGGTGCCCACAAGGCATCAGAAGCAGTGGATTAGAGTTCAGAAGTGAGGTCCCAACTGGAGATTCAGATTTAGTATTCTTGGCACAGGGACGAAGTTTAAAGCTAAGGAGGTGGACAACATTGACCAGAGAGGCCACTCGAGACCAGAAGAGACTAGTCTGACTGACCAGGCGCAGGAGCCACGATGACACCCAGACTGCCGACCAGCTCCCCTTTCCTCTCGGCCTGTCCCAGTCTCACACCCGCTCCAGGCCTTGCTCAGCAACTCCAGGAAAGCCCTCTCTGGCCACTCTGGGCCCAGGGGTCCCTGCCAGCTGGGAGCATCTCAACACGGGCGGTCCACCCCTCAGCCCTAGGCCTCACGCTAACCCTGAGCCAGCCTCCTCGAGAGCAGGGTCCCAGTGGACCCCCTTGGCTCTGGCTACCTTCTGACACAGAGCACCCCGAGGCACTGAATGAACAGTTCCTCCCGGATGGACTGAGCAACTGATCAGCTGCTGAGCTGGAGGTCAAGAAGAAGAGTCAGGAGACTAATGATGCGCAGACTCTTGATGGCTGGACTCATGCAGCTGGACGCCTGTCGTCCGGTCTGCCGACTCATGGCCATGAATTATTAGATCTTCGTGGATCATCCACACGGCTACCTCTCAGAAACACTGTTGAGTACAAACAAGAAGTTGCAGGCGCACACCCTCCGGCCTCCTCGGGGCTGCCTGTCAGAGAGCCCTGGTCCTCCTGGGCACAGGGCAGGGCTGGGCTTCCCGGCGCTCAGGGCGCTAGGTGAGGCCTGCGGTTTGCTCTGGGTGACAAGATGGGAGCAGAAGCTTCTGAGTGGCAACGTGAAGAACCATTGCCACACCTTCCCTTCTTCATACCCTCTTGGCCTCCGGAGGCCTGGATCTCTGAGGAACTCCCAGGAACAGAATCCCACTGCAGACCCTTGTCAAGTAGCTATTGGAGTGAAATATACATACTGTGTTGAAAGAAAGAAAGAAAAAAGGGAGGGAGGGAAGGAAGGAAGGAAGGAAGAAACAGGTCTAGTCAAAACCCTGGCGGCCTCAGGTGCCTCAGAGTGTACCCAGTGTGTCTGGATGGAGGCACCCATGGTCTTTTGGGTGAGACGGGTGGTCTGTGGTTGCTGATAGGACGGTCACATACTCGGCCCTGTCCACGCAACGCCAGAGGTGCCCCAGTTCTGTGACAACCCCAAACCCTCACACATCTGCAAACACTCCTGGGGGTGGCACCAAGCCCAAGAGAACTGGACATGCGGAGAGGTCACCAGAAGTGGCAGGTGCAGCGGGGTCCAGATGGGCCAGCGGGGCTGCCGGAGAAGGTGACCTGACCGGCGGCGTGACATAGCTCGCTCCCCACCCAAAGTGCTGCATTAGATGAGACAGGTGGAGAGAGGGAGGGTGGCGGCCTTCACAATCGACAGACAGAGCGAGGGGTCCTGGAGGGGATCGAAACCACGGACGCAGCAACGAACCAGCGCTCCAATATCCATTTCTCAGCACCGCGAACTGTGCCGGCCTTTACCCAGGGCAGCCCGGGGTCCCCCAACAGCCCACAGAGTATGTCACTGTCCCCCTTTACAGGCGGGAGGCAGAGCTGGAGAGGCGAGAGGACTGCGAGTGAAACAGGTGCGTGGGAGAGCCACTCGGGTCCAGGGCTGCCAGACCTGGGAAGAGGGAGATTCTGAACAGAGCAGGTGGGATATAAGTGATGACCTGGATGGAATGGTGGGGGTGGGTAAGAGTGGGGGGCCCTGCCCAGACTGCAGGAAGAGGAGACGGGCACTCAGACGTGGCCTTCACTTCTCAGCTGAAGGTAGACCGTGTGGCAGATACTCCAGGAGGCAGCTGGGGCTGTGAACTCACTGGGCTGGGGAGAGGCTCCTGCCAGCTGCCCTTTTGGGGTTCAGGCTTCCCAGAGGAACAAGAGCAGCCCGGAGACTGTGACCAACCCATCCATCCTGGGGTGAAGTCTTGTGTGGCCCTCGGAGGAGTCGATGATGTGAGGACACATAGACACATGGGGGCGCTCTGACCAAGTAGCAGAAGAGGACACCCTCCGTTCCCAGGTGGGAAGAGGGTTAGTATTTCGAAAAACCTCTGGTCTAGTGTTTCTCAGTGGAGCAGTTACGGGACCTCTGGGCAGGATATTTCTTCTCTAGGGGCATCTGTCCCTGCCACTGCAGGATGCCTGCCATTCCTGCCCGCTCCCTATCACTATGACCACTCAACCCTCCCAAGGTCCGTTTTCAAACACCCTTTCCCGTGGGAACCCCTGCGGGTCAGTGCTGAAGTATGCCCAGTGGCCTTGGGGAGCTGGTTAGCGTCTGCTCTCCCAACGTTACGGAGCAATCGGCACCTCCCCCTGTGACCTTTTGAGACGGGCACCCGCAGGTGCTGGAGGATCCTGGGCCCCAGCGGACGTTCCGTTGTCGGCTGGGGCTCCTGGGGACCATCCTTACTGGGAGGCAGGTTTTCCTCTGTGCTGTTATCCCTCAGGACTGGGAAGGACGAGAGCTGCACGGGTCACACTGGGGACACAGACACAGGACCCTGAGACAGACACCACGGGACCTGAGTACAGACACCCACGTCCCAGGGGGCACACACGTGGTCACACAGAACACAGCTCGCATGACACTTCCACAGAGCAGGCTGGAGCCGGGCAGCCTGCTGGAGCCCGAGAGCCCCGCAGCTGGGAGTTCTGAGATGTTTCAGCCATTAGGTTTACAAAGACTAAGCACCAACAGTGAAAAACCAGTGTTGTTATTCTTAACATTTACCAACCGATGAGTCCTGGACCCCGAGAAGAGACCCAGAGACCAGTGTACACAGCTGACGCGTGCAGCGCGCTATCAGCCAACAGGTCTGGTGTCCCACACCCCGTGGGATACCAGGACTGTCCCTGTGGCTGCTTAGCCAGGACAGAGGTGACTTTTTGGAGAACATGCACCAAGGTAAGCAGCAGTCCAGATAGGACCTAGGAGGATCACTTTCAACCCCATTATTGGGTCTAGGAACTCAGCCAACATCTGAGGAAAGAGAGAAGACCCAGACAACTCCAGTCTCCAGCATACATCTGGGGTCCCCCACCCACCACCAAGGAGCCGCTGTTCCTTAACAGAGACGGCCAATGAGTCCCACAATGATGGTACCTCCTGGGAGGCGGGAAGCCCAGGACTGCTGTAGGCACAGCCTTGCCCGATGAGATGCGCACTACTCCTGAATGCAGACTGTACCATCCCAGCCTTAGAGCAGACGCACGTGCTTACTGCATGGAAAACAAACATTGCAAACCAAACATAATTCTTACCCTCCTTCGAAGATTTTGATCCTCGCTGGCTCCCCTCTTTTGGAGGCAGGAGCGTCCTCCTCCGGCTTCCCCCTCTTCTCCTCTTCTTTCTCCACTCTAGCTACTTCTTTCTGGCCTTCCGGGGAAACCAGCGAAGGGAGGCGAACCTGGCCCACCGCAGGAATGACAAAATCATGGCTGGTTAACACGCTGTCGTGGAATGATGCCCACGTTTCACCGTGGCTCACTTCATCACTTCATCCTCCCTCTCCCCAGTAAGGAGGTGCCAGCAGCCCCACTTTACCCAAGGAGGGGAATGAACCCCCAGAGGTGACGTCAGAGCTGGGATTCTGCCCGGGCCTTTCTTGGGGGAAGACCAGGCCTTCCCATGAGAGCTCCGTTTGCTCTTTTTCACACCAGTCTAGTGGCTTCTGGGAAAGTCCTCATCTTGGTCTCCCGGGTTATGCCAGCCTCAGAAAAGGCGTGCGAGGAATGCTGAACACGTGAATGAAGACTCTACCTTTGAAGATGAATTGGCCCAATTCTCCCTTCTACATCAGAAAGTCAAGGGCACATGGCAAGTCAAGGGCACTGCTGGGAGCAGAAAGCAGGGCTCCTGAAGGCCCTGACCCTACCCCTCACTGCTGCCAGAGCCAGACACGGAGAGGCTGTGCTGCACACTGATGGGCATGTGCCTGTGGGGTGAGCACCTCAGGCAACCCATTCTCTTTAGGAGCTATGGGACTTGGTGGTAAGAGCCGGCTGGATACCCTGTCCGCAGACCTTCTGATGGTAGCCGGGGTGCGTGCACCATTTAATAGGAAGCAGAGATGCTGAGCAGGGGGCTAGGGCCTGCAGCAAGATTCTTATCCTACTTCCTGCCAGTTCATTAAGGTCAAGAGGAACTGCCCTGTTTATAGCCAGTAGAAGCAGCAAACACGTCCCCCGTACTGGGATGAGACAGAGGCCCTGCTCATCCACCTCACCTGCTCCTCTAAGGATGGGTGAGGGCTGAACCGAAAAGCTGCTGATTAGGAATCAGGGAATTTGAGTGCTAGCGCCATGTACGCCACTGCATGCTGACCCACACTGGGTGGATTACTTCACCTCTCTGGGTCGGAGAGTCAAGGAGCTTAGATCATCTTGGAGATTCACTCCAGGGTCAATTTTAATGACTCAGAGATGCTCAACAATCTCTTCAGAATTGGAGACGGGGAGTGGGAAGCAAGTGAGGGTGTGGACTGCTGCTTCAGCAGAAGACAGCTGATGTTATGCAGTACATATGGGCTTTTGGAGCAGGCCGTTTTCACGGCCATCCCAGCCTGCCATCTGGGCCATCCACGGAACGACCTAGAGGCCTCCCTCAGGCTGATGAATGACTTCTGCCTCACCACCAGCTGTGACGTCAAGGCCAAGCTGGAGGAAGCTGGCACTGGTGACAGCAGCTGCTCTACCAGGAAATGCGCCTTCCAGACAAGGAAAGAGAGAGGCTAAGGAACTGACCCAAAGTCAATTGGTGAGTGAGATCGTGGGACTCAAATTCCAGCAACCTGCCACGGAAGCCCTTGTTCTTAATCTCTTTGAGATAGTGCATGTGTTGTTAAAGTGATCCCTAAGGAGAAAAAAGGAAAGAGAAACTTGGGGAATGAAATGTGACTGCAAAGTGAGCTCTTGTATAAGCTTGGGTTTCTCCAGGGCTGAACCATGAAAAGAAAAAGAAAACGACAACAAAGTATGTGACTAAACTCAAACCTGATTGAGTGGCCTAGATTTGCATAAAATAGTTAGGAAGAGCTTTGACATGCTGATATAGCCCAAAGGGCTCTTTCAGAGCTACTAATAGGGGTAACAATTGTAAGCTCAGTATGACAGGGAACTTTCTTAAAGTACTGTCCAAAGATGGGTGGGGTTGTATTAAGGGGTGGTGAGCAACCCATCACTAGAGGTATGCAAGCAGAGACCAGAGAGAGGGGTGCCTGCAGAAAGGCATCAAGCAGTGGGCTATGCAGTTACATTAATGGACCAGTCTGGTGAGCTTTTGGTAGGAAACATGCCAGTGAATCAAATGAAATATTCCAGGAAAACGTTTGCAGGGCTCAGCTCATTTCAGGAAAGCAGCATTTTAAACAAATGGCTGCCAAATCCAGGGAATCCAAATTAACTCTCTGTGTTTCTCAAACCACCTTTCACTGTTCAGTCATGGAAACAGAGGAGCAGTCCAGATCATCTAAAAGAACTTTAGAGTGAGATCTAGTTTTGAATCCAGGCCATTTACTGTGTGTAGGGGGGAGGCTTGTGCAAGTCACCTGACTTCTTTGCATTTGGGTCTTTTTATCCATCAGATAGTGATATTGGACCATATCAAGATGGTTATGAGGATAAAGGCATGTTGAGCACAGGACCTGGTACCTAGTAGGTGCACAGCAAGCTCTAGGTATGAACATAGTTACAACAGCACCGTGGGAACAGCCACTGGCAGTAAGAGACACTGGAGAGAAAATGAGTCACGATGGTCAGAGCTAAAGTGGAACCTCATTTAAGGATGTCTGTAGACTGATAAGGATATTTAGAGAATAAATTTGGGACTCAGTTTGGTAAAGAATATCCAGGCAAGTTAAAGAGAAATTCAATGCACATACATCACTCCATAAAAGAAGAGGATGCAAATATAAAGGTTATTGAACATAGTTCATTTATCTACAATCAGGTTTTAGCTTAGGGGGGCTGATTTGGTCAAAGGATCTGGTCTAAAGACACATGAATGAACATCTTTAAATTAGTAGTCTCTTTTAAGATTTTCTTTCCTTGAATAATGGAAAGACAAAAAATAGACTCTCTGGAGTCAGACAGCTCTGGGTTAAAATTCTGGGTTTGCCCAGTATTAACATGTGACCTGGATGTCTCTCTCTCTCAGTTCCTTTTCTACAGAAGAGAAATGATACTGCTACCTCACAGGTGGAGATGAACATCAGCTGGATTCAAGGGCCCGGAATACAGCCTGGCAGAGGGAGGCTATTTAACCGATAAGACCAATTGTTATTCCACAGATATGAAGTCAGTATAGCACATCATGGCCTGAATCCTTATGCTGGCCTTGTCAGGATACGAAGATGTCACTGGTCTGAAGCAAACTTGGAATGATCAAATATCAGTCTTTCTGAACTTGCAAAGATCAGTTCATTTTATGCCTCCTAATACAGCCTCAAGTTAGAGGCAATGGAGGAGAAACCAGGAGCACAGCCAGTGCTGTGAGCTACCACCAGCACAGATGAGTAAGCTGTGGAAGTGCCACCTATTGGTAAAGAGGGATACTGCAGCCAGGCTCTATTTGCTTTTCTACTCACAGAGAAGAAAAAAAAGGAATATTTTAGGAGTCTTTTGTGTCAAATTATAGAGTCTCCGAAAACTGGAAGATCTCAAGAGCACCAGAGAACAGAAATAGTAGATGTGGAGAATAAGAAAAGCAGGAAAAGACTAACAAGATAAGACAGAAATATATGTTGGAGTGGCATAAAATTCTCAAACTATGTAGCAGGCATTTCCATCAGCAACGTTGTCTAACTCAGTCTTTTGGATGAGACTGTTTCTTTGATATTTCAATAGAAGTCAATGGGAATGTGGGTTACTTTAAAACTCGCTTTATTGAAATGTATCTAGTCCAATGATATGAGGGACACCGACAAAGAAATCCAATAAATAAAGTGACCAGTCACAGCTGACAGAGAGGAAACCTGCCCACTCAGTTGGCTCTCGTTTTGCAAATGGACCTGGAGGAGCATGTGGCTTTAAAAGCTCAGCAAAGGCTTTTACACTCAGTGGGTAGAAGGAACAAAAGGCCAAACTCACCTCTGTCATGCGGGGCTTGCGGGAGCTGGATGGCACAAGCCTTCCTGCCTCGGGATGCGGAGCTGTGGCCATGGTGTATGTTTCTTTGCTCACCTTCTGCTTAGACCTCAGGAGGGACAAAGCAGCTTTAGTGGAAACCCCTGGAAGGTTGGGGTTGTACAAACTTATGCACCAACCAGCTCAACCCCTTCTTTTTCTTTTTAGACACTCAGGAGGCAGAAGAGAAATGATACTGCTACCTCACAGGTGGAGATGAACATCAGCTGGATTCAAGGGCCCGGAATACAGCCTGGCAGAGGGAGGCTATTTAACCGATAAGACCAATTGTTATTCCACAGATATGAAGTCAGTATAGCACATCATGGCCTGAATCCTTATGCTGGCCTTGTCAGGATCTGAAGATGTCACTGGTCTGAAGCAAACTTGGAATGATCAAATATCAGTCTTTCTGAACTTGCAAAGATCAGTTCATTTTATGCCTCCTAATACAGCCTCAAGTTAGAGGCAATGGAGGAGAAACCAGGAGCACAGCCAGTGCTGTGAGCTACCACCAGCACAGATGAGTAAGCTGTGGAAGTGCCACCTATTGGTAAAGAGGGATACTGCAGCCAGGCTCTATTTGCTTTTCTACTCACAGAGAAGAAAAAAAAGGAATATTTTAGGAGTCTTTTGTGTCAAATTATAGAGTCTCCGAAAACTGGAAGATCTCAAGAGCACCAGAGAACAGAAATAGTAGATGTGGAGAATAAGAAAAGCAGGAAAAGACTAACAAGATAAGACAGAAATATATGTTGGAGTGGCATAAAATTCTCAAACTATGTAGCAGGCATTTCCATCAGCAACGTTGTCTAACTCAGTCTTTTGGATGAGACTGTTTCTTTGATATTTCAATAGAAGTCAATGGGAATGTGGGTTACTTTAAAACTCGCTTTATTGAAATGTATCTAGTCCAATGATATGAGGGACACCGACAAAGAAATCCAATAAATAAAGTGACCAGTCACAGCTGACAGAGAGGAAACCTGCCCACTCAGTTGGCTCTCGTTTTGCAAATGGACCTGGAGGAGCATGTGGCTTTAAAAGCTCAGCAAAGGCTTTTACACTCAGTGGGTAGAAGGAACAAAAGGCCAAACTCACCTCTGTCATGCGGGGCTTGCGGGAGCTGGATGGCACAAGCCTTCCTGCCTCGGGATGCGGAGCTGTGGCCATGGTGTATGTTTCTTTGCTCACCTTCTGCTTAGACCTCAGGAGGGACAAAGCAGCTTTAGTGGAAACCCCTGGAAGGTTGGGGTTGTACAAACTTATGCACCAACCAGCGTAAACAGAGGACCTCCTATCTGCATGCTGGATGTGATTTGGCTTAATGTAGTTTAAATAGCACCAACTGACATTAGTGGTCGTGTGGAGGCTGGGGAACTGCAGTACCTTCTTTGAGTCCGTACCTTCTTGCAACTTGGCTGGTCTGGGGGATGTTTCTGACAGAGGCTGTGAGCTGGGAGGTGCCAGTGGAGGGAGGTCAGGTTGTTCCTTGGAATCTTCTTTCTTCACACTCAGTGGGAGCAATCCTCTTCGGGGAGGTTTACCAGATGGGTGGGCATATTCCTTCAATGCCTCTGAGCCTGGGGCTGGCACATGGGGCAATGAGGGCTGAGGAAGGGGAGGAATTTCCTTTGGGTCAGATGGATCTGAGGACAGGCTGGGAAGTGTTTCTAGCTCCCTCCTGCCCTGGCCCTGGCTGCCCGAGTGCGACTTCTCTGGTCTCTTGCTGTCCTCGGTGCTGCTAAGCACCACACTGCACGGTTTCACCAGCTCAAGTTTTTCATCTGCCTTGGAAGCCTCCTCTTCCTTCACTCGTTTTTGCTGCTGGGTTTCCATGGTAAGTTCAAGGCTGCCAGCTGGTGAAAGGACGCGCTTGCTTCCCCCCACTGTGGATGAGCTCCCCTCCAGGCTCAAGACACTCTCTGATGCCAGGGAAGTGCCTTTTCTCTCAGGTAGCGTCGCAGGCACTCTCAGGTATGGCGTCAGGAAACCTCTGCTCTGCTCTTCACTTACTCCAGCTGGTCTGGGCCCGACCTCGTACACATCTGCCCCACACACAGAGGTCCCCTTGCATGAGGGCTCCTCAAACTTGGGAAGAGCCACCGTTGCTGAGCTGCCCTGGGACTGGGTAACCAGGATCTGGGATAGAGTGGTGTACATGGCACTCCCAAAGGATGGCATGTTAGTCTGGATGCGGACGGGCACAACCAGAGACACCATGGTGTCTGGACAGGCAGGTAGGGCCAGCGGAGGGGCGGACGTGGGTGCTGAGCAGCTGGATGGGGGAGCCACAGTGGGCAGCTGCATGTCACTGCTGTACTCTGTGCTGGGGGAGAGGCCAGAGGCTCCCGTTGCCAGTGTGGCCAGGCTGGTTTTGATCTGGGGCACACGACTTTCCACCTCACCAGGAAGCTGAAGGGTGAACTGGGATTGCAGAGGCAAGAAAAACCCAGAAGAAAGTGCTGAGGAGGCAGGGTAGGGCATGGGGAGAAACGATGGGGGCTGCCGGAAGGGGATACTGGCTGGGTGAGGCACGAGCTGGGGGAGGTGTAGTTGGCCTGGGTGTAGAACAGTAGGTTGGAGAGGAAGTGGGGGGCCCTGAAATAAGGAGGGAGGAAGTGGGGGCATGGAGTATGGTGTGGAGAGCAGGCTGGACATGGCCTGGGTAGGGAAGAACTCCGAAGACTGTCCTGGCTCATGCGGTAGGAGGTGCTGGAAGGAGAAAAGGGAGACAGGTGGGGACAGGTAGGGTTTCTCCTGCAATGGGAGCTGGGCAATGGGGTGCGGGAACACCTGCAGTGCTTCTGTGTAGGGGGGCGTGGCCTCCAGCGCCGGTCTGTCCTGCACCTGGCTCTTGCGTCCCGGGTGCCCGCCGTGCAAGGTGGCTGCGGAGGAAACTGGGGGCAATGCGCTTTTGGCCAAAGATTTACCGGATGAGGGCTTTGGTTCCTCACTTTCTTGTCTTCCCTTGGGGGTGGGCTCTGGCTCGGTTTCAGGTGGCCTGCTCAGAGAGGCCTGTCTCACCAAAAAGCATTTTCTTCTCTCTGGTGGGGCTGCCGAGGCCGCCGGGGCCGCTGGAGTGGCTGGGGCTGGTGCAGAAGAGCCTGTCAAGGACAAGCTGCCATAGTCGAAGGATTTGCTGCGAGTCTCAGTCATAGGGGTGGAGTGGGAGACGTTGGGGCTCTGTTCTGAGGCTGACCTCCGCATCTCACGGGCGTGCGGGTGGAGGCTGGGGACGGTCAGCATGTGGGTGCCCAAAGACTTGGAGCGTGGGTCGGACGAGGGCCCGGCGGCCTCAGCTCTTCCGTGGTCATCTCTCTCGAAGGAGGCGGAGCGGCTGGACCCGCTCAGAGAGACACTGCTCTCCTGGCTCGGGCTGCGAGACAGAGGCACGGAGGACTCGAAGCTGGACTCCCCTGACGACTGGGCCATCTCTGCCAGGCGCAGTCTCTTCTTCTTGGGCGGCAGCTTCTCAGCTGGGAGCTGGGCAAGCGTCTGGCTGCGCTGGGGCCACTGAAACTCCTCCGTCTTCTCGGGCTCCTTGGGGGGTGGCTCCGGCTCTGTGTCGGGTCGGTCAGGCTCCTCAGTCACCAGGATCTCGGGAACCTGAATGTTGGGCTGGCGCACCAGCCTGGGCTGCAGGGAGTGGGTCGAGCGTCCGTGCGGGGCCGACGGGGGTGACGAGAAGGGGGCCACTGACTTGTCCTCCCCTTCCAAACCACCAGGCTGCTCCAGAGAGTCAGATCGCTCAAAGGAGCTGGTGTGCTGGATGACAGAAATTTCTTTGGATGTGGTTCTCCTCTCCTTCCCTGATTCTGAACTGGACCCTGGCTTGGGAGTCCTTGGCTGGAAGCCTGAGGATCCCTCCAGGGAGGGCACTGACTTACTCGGCTCTGCTGGTGACTTGTTGGACTCCAAGGGAAGGCTCCTTGCCGCCTCAGAGGGCCCGGGGCTGCCGAACTTACTTTTGGTGGACTCGAAGGCGGGCGGCTCCTCCTCGTCCCCGAGGCTCTTCTCTTTCCTCCTCTTCCGTAGGGGAGTGAGCTCCAAGGTGGTCCCCAGTTTGTAATGCATCATCTGAGACCAGGGCTCGTGCTCGGCCTGGCTCCTTTCGGCTTCTGGAGACACATGAGCACCCACGGTGACCGGCTTGGCCATCTGAAGCTCCGAGCAGTAGTACTTTTTATGGGCCTCGTAGTTGTCCCTTTTCTTGTACCGAGCACCACATACGTCACATTCATAGATCACCCCCTTTTGTCCCTTTAAACCCTTCTTGGTCTTTTTGGTGAGGTCACTTTCCCTGGGTTCCGGTTCATCCGCAGGCTTGGAGGCTGCCTCTTTGCTGCTGGGCCCTGCCTCCTCGGAACTGTACTCCCCGCCCAAAGGTAGTTCGATGGCCGGCTGGCGCTTGAGCATCCGGGGGTGGGAGGTAAACAGTTGACGGCCGAGGCTCAGGGCTTCCGAGTCGGCGACGTGGTCGTCGAAGGAGTAGCTGCCTCGGAAGGTGTGGTGGGGGGTACTGAGGGTGCAGGCGGCAGAAGGCATTGAGTGGCTTCTCAGCAGAGGCACAGGGGGGGTGGTGCTGGGCGGGTGCTGGAGGCTCAGCAGTGATTGTTCGGGCTTCGTTTTCTCACTGTGGGAGGCCAGCGGCTCCCGGTAGAGGCTGGATTTGGGGGACTCCATGCTGCTCCGCCGGGACAGCGAGCTCCTCCTGGGCTTCACACTGTCGATCTCGCTGGTGTCCACCACGGCCTCGTTGATGGTGATGAGCTTGGTGATGTGCTCGATCACCTGCGTCCGGGGCACTGACAGGGGCACCAGGCTGGGCTTGTCGTCGGTGGACAGGGGCAGGAGGGGCTGGGGAGAGAGTCAGATCGCTCGGAGTTCGGGCCTTTGGATGTGGTTCTCCTCCTTCCCTGATTCTGAACTGGACCCTGGCTTGGGAGTCCTTGGCTGGAAGCCTGAGGATCCCTCCAGGGAGGGCACTGACTTACTCGGCTCTGCTGGTGACTTGTTGGACTCCAAGGGAAGGCTCCTTGCCGCCTCAGAGGGCCCGGGGCTGCCGAACTTACTTTTGGTGGACTCGAAGGCGGGCGGCTCCTCCTCGTCCCCGAGGCTCTTCTCTTTCCTCCTCTTCCGTAGGGGAGTGAGCTCCAAGGTGGTCCCCAGTTTGTAATGCATCATCTGAGACCAGGGCTCGTGCTCGGCCTGGCTCCTTTCGGCTTCTGGAGACACATGAGCACCCACGGTGACCGGCTTGGCCATCTGAAGCTCCGAGCAGTAGTACTTTTTATGGGCCTCGTAGTTGTCCCTTTTCTTGTACCGAGCACCACATACGTCACATTCATAGATCACCCCTTTCGTCTTCAAACCCTTCTTGGTCTTTTTGGTGAGGTCACTTTCCCTGGGTTCCGGTTCATCCGCAGGCTTGGAGGCTGCCTCTTTGCTGCTGGGCCCTGCCTCCTCGGAACTGTACTCCCCGCCCAAAGGTAGTTCGATGGCCGGCTGGCGCTTGAGCATCCGGGGGTGGGAGGTAAACAGTTGACGGCCGCGGCTCAGGGCTTCCGAGTCGGCGACGTGGTCGTCGAAGGAGTAGCTGCCTCGGAAGGTGTGGTGGGGGGTACTGAGGGTGCAGGCGGCAGAAGGCATTGAGTGGCTTCTCAGCAGAGGCACAGGGGGGGTGGTGCTGGGCGGGTGCTGGAGGCTCAGCAGTGATTGTTCGGGCTTCGTTTTCTCACTGTGGGAGGCCAGCGGCTCCCGGTAGAGGCTGGATTTGGGGGACTCCATGCTGCTCCGCCGGGACAGCGAGCTCCTCCTGGGCTTCACACTGTCGATCTCGCTGGTGTCCACCACGGCCTCGTTGATGGTGATGAGCTTGGTGATGTGCTCGATCACCTGCGTCCGGGGCACTGACAGGGGCACCAGGCTGGGCTTGTCGTCGGTGGACAGGGGCAGGAGGGGCTGGGTGGAGGTGGCCGTCAGCATGGCCGTCCGCTGCCCGATCCTCCCGCATTTGCCAAAGATGATCTCGGCGTAGGACCTGGCATTGGTATTTGGGGGGCTGACCTGCTGCTCGGCGCTCTCAGAGCGCGAGAAATACCCAGATTCCGTGCTGCCTTTGCTGCCCGGGCTCAGGAACGCCTGCTCGTCGATCACCTTCTTCCTCTCGCTCAAGCGGAGGGCCAGCTTCTGCTTTATCGTGTGGGTGTCTTCGGGTTTATGGCTCAGGGGGTGTTCGGATGAGGGTTCTGCGAACGGAGTGGGGTCTTCGAGCGACGGGGCCGAGCTGGACTGGGACAGGGAACAGCGTTCGTGGCTGGAACCCTGGCTCCCGGAGCTGTACGCACTGCTGGACAGGAGTGGGTGCTTGGGCCTCGGCGAGAGCTCTGCCGGGCGCGAGGACGAGGGGGTGCCCGTCTCCTCTTCCGAATCTGTGCTCTCTCCCTCGGTGGGCTCCTCAAACTCTTCCCCAGGGATCCGCTCCATCTCCAGCCCCGGGGGGTACATCTCGCCAGCCATCCCTGAGGCCAGGCCGGCTTTAATGCGATGGGCGTGGGACTTCCTGTGCTTGTAGAGGTTACTCTTGGTCTTGAAGGAGAAGCCACAGGGGCCGCAGGGATAGGGCCTCTCGCCTGTGTGCGAGCGGATGTGTTTCTGGAGCACGCTGGGCTTGGCACAGGGGCGGCTGCAGTACTGGCATATGTACTTGCCTGGCTTCTGTGGTTTCCTCTCCTTCTTGTGTGCCTCTTCCGTGGGCTTCAGGGAGACCTGGGAGGGACGGGGCACGAAGACTTTGGGGAGGCCAGGCAGGTCTTCGGGAGGAATGATGGCCGCATGGGAGGGGAGGAGCTGGCTCTGAGGATGGAGCCCAGGGGTCACGAACGAGCCTGACGGGCCGGGTCTCATGGGGTCGACCAGCTGCCACGTGGACCCCTCCAGGAGATGCTCGGGTTTGCCCGGCGACATGAATGCTGGTGTCAGGGGGTGCTGCGGAAGCTGGGAGAGGTGGACTGAGGCTTCGATGGAGGACCTCTTGGGGGGCTTCTGCGGCTGGCCGGTTTTCTCCTGAGAGCCTTCTCTAAGAACCGACGAGGGACCCGGGAAGGGCTGCGGGGCTAGGAGCTCTTGGAGGGGGCCCTCATGGGGGGCGGCTGGGCCGCTGCCAGGGTACGGGGTGCTGGATGAGACACTGGTCTGAATGGCCTCTCCTTTGGTCAGCCGCTTCCGGGGACTACCCTCAGCCTTCTTGGTGCCCTTGACACTCTGTTCTGGATCCATGACCTCCACGGGACTGTAGATGCTATTCAGGGAGGGTCAGGGCAGGCCGCATTTAGGAGTTATCCAAACATCCCGAGGAGGCCTCTGGCTTGGGCAACATTGATCAAGAGCTATGGAAGTCAAACCCAAGGTGGTTTGGGGAGGTTTTTTTTTTTTTTTTTTTTGCAAGTGTCACTGGCTGCAAGTGGCCTTAGAGCGGGTCATCGGGGCCCAGACTCCTCACATTTGTGAGGCATGGCCCTCTACTTCACAGACAGAAAACGCACCAGCACTTTCTGCCTGAATGTCTGTCGTGGAAACATGGAGGATGTCAGGGCTGCCATCGTACTGTTTCAGTTGGCAGTGGCAAGGGGTCCGCCATGGGTCCCCTGTGTGCTCGGCAATCTGTCAACGGCGGGAGAGGGCTGCATGCATGGTTCAGGCATCCCTGGTCCCGGCATGAGAGAAGCCCCTCTGGACGCCTCGGACAGCTCCGTTCCGCCTCTTCTCCCCTTTCGTCGGTGCTGGAGATGAACAGCTGTGGCGGGGATTCACGCTCTTCTAGTTGAGCAGAGCACACACACACACAGAGATATACACACAAACAGAAGAGAAGAGAGTTACTGTGACTCATCCACAGCCCCCATGAGACCCAGGGAGATCCCTAAGGGTTAACCAGGGAGATGCCACCCACACCCACAGCTCCAGGCTCTGTGCACCAGAGGGCACTGCCCTGCCTGCATTCCCGGGGACTCTAAATGTCCACTGCGGTTCTGAGGACTGTGGCTCTCTGGGGCATCAGGAGCAGGAGGCAGAGTGGGCTCTGGGAACCACAGGGCACTTTGGGAAGGGAGGCTTGAGCTCCAGTCTCTGCTCAGAGAACAACTCCGAGTGGGTTTTAGCTCCCTAAGCCTCAGTCACCTCATCCATGAAATGGGATAACAGCAATTCCTGCCTCAACTGCATCTCGAGCCTCAGTGGGTCCAACTTGAAAATGGACACAGATGTTGCTGGATGGAGCCAGGCTGGTCCCGTTGCTGGTGCAGGAGCTGGGACTGGTTGGTTTCTAAGAGACGGACTGCTCTCAGGTTAGTAGTACTCTCTCTGGCCCTGGGTTTTAAAGGTATCCAGGTTCAAGGCTTTGCAAATCCTTGCTAACCCACCTCTCAAACTTGTGTTTCCCAGGAAAGCTAAAACCATCACCCCAGCGGTGGTTGTCTAACACAAGGTGACCACCAGATCTGCCAAGCAATAGCTGGAGGGTCACTCTGGAAGTTTCCTTGGTTTTTCATTCTTTCCTCCTCCAGCCAGCGGCCCAGGAATATTCTAGAAGTGGCTCAGAATAGAGGTCCTTGTCAAACTAAGAGGCAATGCTGGTCAGAGGAGAGCCCCAAGTGTGTATGCCCTGCCGGAGTCAGGTGAAAGTTGGGGAGCCAAGGCTTCCTGGGCTCTGAAGGCATTATAGGGCCCTGCTCCCCAAGAGCACAGGCAGAATTTCAAAGCTGGAAGTCACTGTGAACTTTGTCACCAGCCACTACTTCCCAGTGAATGAAACTGAGGACTGCGGGGGAAGGTGGGCCGCTAAGGCCTTATGTTCCTAAGAGGCGGGTCTAGCACCTGGACCCAGGCTTCCCATGGCCAGATTTTACTCCCCAGGCCCCTTGAAGGTGTCCATTCCCTAGATAAGAGTCCGGAAGAGGGACCAGGGTCTCTACAGCCTTCTTGCTACTCCTGTAGGCATGCTCTGCCTCTGGCATCCTGACCTCAGGCACCCTTCCTGACTTCACCCTTATTTTCATTGGGTTTTGTGAGTCTGCACCAGAGGGCACTGCCCTGCCTGCATTCCCGGGGACTCTAAATGTCCACTGCGGTTCTGAGGACTGTGGCTCTCTGGGGCATCAGGAGCAGGAGGCAGAGTGGGCTCTGGGAACCACAGGGCACTTTGGGAAGGGAGGCTTGAGCTCCAGTCTCTGCTCAGAGAACAACTCCGAGTGGGTTTTAGCTCCCTAAGCCTCAGTCACCTCATCCATGAAATGGGATAACAGCAATTCCTGCCTCAACTGCATCTCGAGCCTCAGTGGGTCCAACTTGAAAATGGACACAGATGTTGCTGGATGGAGCCAGGCTGGTCCCGTTGCTGGTGCAGGAGCTGGGACTGGTTGGTTTCTAAGAGACGGACTGCTCTCAGGTTAGTAGTACTCTCTCTGGCCCTGGGTTTTAAAGGTATCCAGGTTCAAGGCTTTGCAAATCCTTGCTAACCCACCTCTCAAACTTGTGTTTCCCAGGAAAGCTAAAACCATCACCCCAGCGGTGGTTGTCTAACACAAGGTGACCACCAGATCTGCCAAGCAATAGCTGGAGGGTCACTCTGGAAGTTTCCTTGGTTTTTCATTCTTTCCTCCTCCAGCCAGCGGCCCAGGAATATTCTAGAAGTGGCTCAGAATAGAGGTCCTTGTCAAACTAAGAGGCAATGCTGGTCAGAGGAGAGCCCCAAGTGTGTATGCCCTGCCGGAGTCAGGTGAAAGTTGGGGAGCCAAGGCTTCCTGGGCTCTGAAGGCATTATAGGGCCCTGCTCCCCAAGAGCACAGGCAGAATTTCAAAGCTGGAAGTCACTGTGAACTTTGTCACCAGCCACTACTTCCCAGTGAATGAAACTGAGGACTGCGGGGGAAGGTGGGCCGCTAAGGCCTTATGTTCCTAAGAGGCGGGTCTAGCACCTGGACCCAGGCTTCCCATGGCCAGATTTTACTCCCCAGGCCCCTTGAAGGTGTCCATTCCCTAGATAAGAGTCCGGAAGAGGGACCAGGGTCTCTACAGCCTTCTTGCTACTCCTGTAGGCATGCTCTGCCTCTGGCATCCTGACCTCAGGCACCCTTCCTGACTTCACCCTTATTTTCATTGGGTGTTTGCTGATGCAGTCTTGAAAAGTTCCCACTTCCTACTTACACAGAATGCTCTGAAAGATTTAAATAATTGTTGCTCAAATGGCAGGACCTCAGACATAGCGACATGCCACGGAAGGGCAAGGAGTTCAATAATTAGCTAAAAATTATATTCTATACATTTATTCCCTTTTTAAAATTTCCTTTGCATCTTGGTTCTATGAAGACTTCAGTATTACTATAGCAAAATTTTATAAATATTTTTAAAAGAATGACCACCTATAAATCAAGATAAGAAAACTGTAAATGAGAATAACAAATCAGAACAAAAGAAAATATAAATAAGGTGGGAGGCCAGGATTGGTGCAATGGAGAGAACATTGATATAACAATCGCGAGGGCTTATAGTACTTCTACAGTTCAGTTATACCTTGATGTTTGAGGTTCCTGGTAGCCAAAGAGAAAAGGGAGCTATGGTCCATTACAGAGTCCTTACAACCAGAGAAGAAGAAATATGTAAGTTCCTTGCAGGAAGCAAAGAACTGCTTGAAAATAACTTTTTCACACGTTGTTTCAGACAGGGGCAGCAAATGATGTGTGAGATCACCTATGTCTTCCAGTGACGTCTCTCCAGCAAATGCAGTGAATGAATTTTTTCACTGGGAGGTCACCACTCAGCAAAGGCTGTTCTTGGAGCAGTCAGAGGCCTCCTCTGACCCCGGCAGAGAGCAGCCTCCCAAAGCAGGAGGAATGTGGGGAAGGCAAGGAAACCTCCTTTCCTCATATGACGCCCACAGGGTGGCCATGGAAGATATCATGCAAGCTAGGGTACTCTGGAGCATGAAAGAGGTACAGCTCACCATCAGGGTGGTATAACAGGAATAAACCAGGCCATCCCAGGCCAACCAGGACAAATGGCTACCCTTACATCAATATTTCCCTTGTGACCCAAACCAGGCACAAGCACCGTCTCTGGGCTCTGGCATAAACTTTGATCTTTGCTATGAGGACAGAACTGACACCATGGTCTCCCATGGATCCCTAGAGACGGGGCGTCTGGAGACCGAGGCCTAGAGGTCTGAGGTGACTTTTCCCAAAAGACTGCGGAGTGATGGTGGCTAAGGCAGACCACTCTGTGCCACCCACCCTCTGGCCAGAGCTTGCCTCCACCTCAGCAAATAACTGGGCACCACAGTCTATGGCTCTGTGGGACATCAGGCACCACAGTCTGTGGCTCGCTGTTCTGTGAAGGTGGACATGCCTATCTCCCTGGCAAGGACTGACAGCAGGTGACCTGAGGCTTAACAATCCGGGAGCCTTTCAACATAGGTCTTAATCTCGCTGTGGTGGCCGGATGGGAGAAATGGGGAGCAGACGGTGGTTGGGGAGTCCATCCTGGTGGCATTACCCCAGGCCTTATCCAAGCTAATGTTGGAAGAAGCACTGAGTCTTGGAAAAGTCAGATGAGGCAACCAGAGTCTGCAGGGGAGACAGAGCACTGTGTTCTGGGCTGGTCTGTGGCTCCCTGGCTTGGCTGTCCCTGTGGGGCAGGGGAGGGGCACTGGCACCACTGGCACCATGCATAGCCCTGGGTGCTATGCATGGATAATAAAGGGTTGACTCGACTTCCTATGTCTGTGGACCTTATCATGTGAGGATCTCAAAGGATCCCCGAATCCTAGCTCGTGGTGAGCTTTGCTTCTTCCAGCGGATGGATGGGACCCTCTGTAGGAAGGGGTGGTGAACGATGAGTCTGGGGGACAGTCAGACGGCCAAGGAGGACCCTACAATGTCAACTCCCATGGCTCTCTCTTCACTGAGCCACAGACTCTCCAGGGGCAGGAGGGGAAGTGCTGAGGCTGGGGTTTGGAGCATTTCCCAGGCCAGGTAGGAAGGTGGGGCAGGCGCGGGAGACAGTCAGGTGACTGCTGTGTCATCATGTTCCTCACTGGACCAGCAGCCCTGCCTGGGGTCAGCATCCAGGCTGCACCTGAGCAGGGCCCAGTGCTCCTTTGGAGAGGGCCTTCCTGCCATCCAAGACATGTCAGCACCACTGGCCACCCAGATCACGGAAACAATGAGGCCTGAGAGCCGAAAGGCCTGCCCTGTGTTCTGCAGAGGGCATCTGAGCTGCAAGAGGCATCAACCGGCCCAGGTCACACAGGTCTTTGGACTCCTGGGCCAGTGCTCTCTGCTGCCTTTCTCCACGCCTCATGACAGGTGAGAGGTCCTTAATGTAAGAGGCAGTGGGAGGGGGCAGCCAGGACTGGGTGCAGAGCTGGGACAAACCTATGAGAACTAAGAAGGTTTCAGCTTTGGAATGGATTACTAGTCACACTGGCCTCACTCTTCTGTCCACCTCTTGAACCTCTTTAGAAAGACTATTTCCAACCACTGTGATCAAACGACCCTAAGCAAGTGGCTCTTTTGTGCTTCTGAAGGCATGTGTAAGATTTTAACATGAACTAGAAGTAAAGGAAGGAAAAGTTGCCTCTGCAGAGAGCCGGTGAGGACACCTGTAGAAGTCACCAGTGACAGGAGGTTAGAGGTAGGGAGCATTTCTGACAGGGCCCAGGAGCGGGGCTGACAGGAGTCTGAGCCTCAGGCCAGAGGAAGGATGGATGTCCTCTGCAGACGGTGGAAGAATGGCCCTGGAGTCCACCCCACCTGCCCCTGAGGCCACAGCCCTCCAAGCTCTGGCTTAGAAACCTGCTTAGAACCATGAGAAGAGCCCAAGTTGTAAGAGCTGGCTGGCTACCCTAACAGACCACTTGGCTGTCACTTCTGGAGGCTTCCATATGTCTAGCAGTTAGGACATCCCAACAAGGAAGAGAGCAGAGTGCTGGGGCTGGAGCCATGAAGGCCTCAGGGGAAGGGGCCCAACGGGGCTGAGGCCTGATGCTCTGCAACCAAACTGGACACCTCTTCTGTATCCACGCATGAGGCCAGCATGGCCATAGGCCAGTGTGGACTCCCAGAGGGAGACGGGAGGTGGGCTCTATCAGGTGGTCAGTTCCTCCAGTCCGGGAAGGAGGCCATCTTGAGTCTGCATGGGCTCTAGACTAGGAGGAGCTTGGGTCACCAGCCAAGACAGTCTGGGGGGAATGGGCTCTAGACTAGAGCGAGCATGGATAGGGATCCAAGACATATCAGCACCATCGGCCACCCAGATCATGGAGTCAGGGAGGCCTGAGAGCCGAAAGGCCTGCCCTGTGTTCTGCAGAGGGCATCTGAGCTGCAAGAGGCATCAACCGCCCGGGTCACACAGGTCTTTGGACTCCTGGGCCAGTGCTCTCTGCTGCCTTTCTCCACGCCTCATGACAGGTGAGAGGTCCTTAATGTAAGAGGCAGTGGGAGGGGGCAGCCAGGACTGGGTGCAGAGCTGGGACAAACCTATGAGAACTAAGAAGGTTTCAGCTTTGGAATGGATTACTAGTCACACTGGCCTCACTCTTCTGTCCACCTCTTGAACCTCTTTAGAAAGACTATTTCCAACCACTGTGATCAAACGACCCTAAGCAAGTGGCTCTTTTGTGCTTCTGAAGGCATGTGTAAGATTTTAACATGAACTAGAAGTAAAGGAAGGAAAAGTTGCCTCTGCAGAGAGCCGGTGAGGACACCTGTAGAAGTCACCAGTGACAGGAGGTTAGAGGTAGGGAGCATTTCTGACAGGGCCCAGGAGCGGGGCTGACAGGAGTCTGAGCCTCAGGCCAGAGGAAGGATGGATGTCCTCTGCAGACGGTGGAAGAATGGCCCTGGAGTCCACCCCACCTGCCCCTGAGGCCACAGCCCTCCAAGCTCTGGCTTAGAAACCTGCTTAGAACCATGAGAAGAGCCCAAGTTGTAAGAGCTGGCTGGCTACCCTAACAGACCACTTGGCTGTCACTTCTGGAGGCTTCCATATGTCTAGCAGTTAGGACATCCCAACAAGGAAGAGAGCAGAGTGCTGGGGCTGGAGCCATGAAGGCCTCAGGGGAAGGGGCCCAACGGGGCTGAGGCCTGATGCTCTGCAACCAAACTGGACACCTCTTCTGTATCCACGCATGAGGCCAGCATGGCCATAGGCCAGTGTGGACTCCCCAGAGGGAGACGGGAGGTGGGCTCTATCAGGTGGTCAGTTCCTCCAGTCCGGGAAGGAGGCCATCTTGAGTCTGCATGGGCTCTAGACTAGGAGGAGCTTGGGTCACCAGCCAAGACAGATGAGACTCAGGCAAGACAGGGACAGGGGCCTAAAGTCCAGAGGGCTACTAAGCTAATCCTCCCCAGACCTGAGCATAAAGCTCTTCTAATTTAGCTACACATGTACATGGATGCAGGCACCCCAATATGCCAAAATCTAGTCAAAATTTTACTGACCATAAGTAATAAAACATACTGATGTTTAAAACACCAGGAAAGTAAGCCTTTTGCTGATTTTCAAAAGCTGAAACCCAGTGCAGAAGGCCACAGGCTGGACAGGAGGCAAGTCGTGTTTTCATCTAAGAACCCAACATGAAACCAGTGGCTCTTCTGAGAATCTTTGTGAGAGTCTGTGTCTGTGCACGTACAAGACGAGTGGCAGTCTTCCACTGCACAGGAGTGTGAAAGTGGCTGGGTGATGGCAGGAGAGGGTGGGTGTGAAGATGTGGGTCTGGAGCCTAACAGAAGAGGTTGTCAGACAGCCAGCGAAGGAAGTTCAGACCGAGTGGCCAAAGCCGAAGGTGGGGCTCTGGCTGGGAATGGGGTAGAGACTGAAAGTGTCTCCCACTAGCCATTCCCCTTCTGTTTTAGCAACTGAAGGCCCTGAGCATCAGCCGGGTCTCTTGTCACCCACCTAGGCTGTATCTACCAGCATCCTTTGCATCTAGATCTGGATGACAAATGTAGCTTGTAGGTCATGGCCAGAAAGAAAGGTACCTGCCTTTCACATCCTCATTTTCTCAGGAAGGAATCTGCAAGCCGTATTGGAGGTAAGCCTGACCGTGTTTCATAAGGCTACAGCTGCCATAGATAAAGATTCCACTACTGAATCTGGGCAAAGTAAATAGAAAACCTTTGAAAAGGCTTCACCAATCTAGATGCCATTGAGAATATGTGTGGTTCATGGGAATGGGTCAAAGTATCAATATTAATAGGATTTTGGAAGATGTTGATTCCAACCCTCATGGGAGGCTTCAACTTTAGTGGCAGAAGTAATGGCAGATATGGTAGAACTAGAATTGAAAGTGGAGCCTGAAGATTTGACTGAGTTTCTGCAATCTCGGGATACAACTTATACCGAGGAGGAGCTGCTTCCGAGGGATGAGCAAAGAAAGTGGTTTCTTGAGATGGAATCTACCTTTGGTGAAGATCTTGTGATGACGGCTGAAACAACAGCAAACAATTTAGAACAGTACATAAACCTCGTTGAAAAAGCAGCAGCAGGGTTTGAGGGGTCTGACTCCAATTTCGAAATAAAGTCTACTGAGGGTAAGTTGCTATCAAACAGCACTGCATGCTACAGAGAAATGGTTCATGAAAGGAAGCAGTAAATGAATGTGGCCAACTGCATCACAGTCGTTTTAATAAATGGCCATAGCTGCCCCATCCTACAGCAACCACTGCCGTGATCAGTCAGCAGACATCAGCATCGAGACAAGACCCTCCACCGGCAAGAAGATTAGGACTAACTCACTGAAGGCTCAGAAGAGGGTTGGCATTCTTTAGCAATAAAGTATATTTTAATTAAGTTTTATACACTGATTTTTTTGACAATGCTACTGCATACATAGTAGACTGCAGTATAGTGTACACATAACTTTGATATGCACTAGGAAATCAAAATGCCTGTGTGACTCACTTTATTGTGGTGGTCTGGAACCACAGCCACAACATCTTCAAGATATGCCTCACATGCGCACAGGGCTGGTGCTCAAGAAAGAAGAGCAAATGCTGAATCGAGAGGTCAAAGCAGGGTCTCCAAAGAAGCCAATATGATAGCTGTACAGCCTTCCTAAGTTCCCCAGACAGGAGACGCACTGGTTCCCAAGCTGGGCATGGCCGTGGGAACAAAAACAGGCAGGAGATGTCGCTGATGGTGGTGACAGGTTTCATAGACCTGAAGTTCTGGAACACTATTCAGATTGAACCCTTCAGACCAACATAGGGCTCAAGTTAAAACTAAAGACTCTCATGAATTACATCACTGCAATCTTGACATGCAGCTTTCCCAGACTGGCTGGCATCTCTATGAACACTGCACTAGATGGTTCTCCTACTGAGGCTCGGGATTTTGGAGCATCCAGTGTACCTCTTGGTCACTGGGTTCCTGTGAACTAGAATTGAAAGTGGAGCCTGAAGATTTGACTGAGTTTCTGCAATCTCGGGATACAACTTATACCGAGGAGGAGCTGCTTCCGAGGGATGAGCAAAGAAAGTGGTTTCTTGAGATGGAATCTACCTTTGGTGAAGATCTTGTGATGACGGCTGAAACAACAGCAAACAATTTAGAACAGTACATAAACCTCGTTGAAAAAGCAGCAGCAGGGTTTGAGGGGTCTGACTCCAATTTCGAAATAAAGTCTACTGAGGGTAAGTTGCTATCAAACAGCACTGCATGCTACAGAGAAATGGTTCATGAAAGGAAGCAGTAAATGAATGTGGCCAACTGCATCACAGTCGTTTTAATAAATGGCCATAGCTGCCCCATCCTACAGCAACCACTGCCGTGATCAGTCAGCAGACATCAGCATCGAGACAAGACCCTCCACCGGCAAGAAGATTAGGACTAACTCACTGAAGGCTCAGAAGAGGGTTGGCATTCTTTAGCAATAAAGTATATTTTAATTAAGTTATATACACTGTTTTTTTTGACAATGCTACTGCATACATAGTAGACTGCAGTATAGTGTACACATAACTTTGATATGCACTAGGAAATCAAAATGCCTGTGTGACTCACTTTATTGTGGTGGTCTGGAACCACAGCCACAACATCTTCAAGATATGCCTCACATGCGCACAGGGCTGGTGCTCAAGAAAGAAGAGCAAATGCTGAATCGAGAGGTCAAAGCAGGGTCTCCAAAGAAGCCAATATGATAGCTGTACAGCCTTCCTAAGTTCCCCAGACAGGAGACGCACTGGTTCCCAAGCTGGGCATGGCCGTGGGAACAAAAACAGGCAGGAGATGTCGCTGATGGTGGTGACAGGTTTCATAGACCTGAAGTTCTGGAACACTATTCAGATTGAACCCTTCAGACCAACATAGGGCTCAAGTTAAAACTAAAGACTCTCATGAATTACATCACTGCAATCTTGACATGCAGCTTTCCCAGACTGGCTGGCATCTCTATGAACACTGCACTAGATGGTTCTCCTACTGAGGCTCGAGATTTTGGAGCATCCAGTGTACCTCTTGGTCACTGGGTTCCTGTGAAATGATGACCAGTCAGTGAGGCCCAGGGCAGGGCGGCTCTCAGTGGGACCTGAACCTGGGTCTCCATTATGGTCAAATGGATAAGCGACATCAGCACATCCTGTTCTGAGACTCATGACACTTTGTACCCATCATCTCTGTTTGCTTCTGGGAGAAAACTGAGGCCCAGAGGACAGGCATGACCTGCCCATGGAAAGCCAGCTAGGAGGTGTTCAGGTCAAACTGGAGAAAATTCCTGGGTTCTCCAGTTCTCTTTGGGGGCCATGTCCCTTGATTGGCAGGACAGCTGGACGCTGATGAAGTTTCCCTGGGATCTCCGCAGGGGCAGACAGATCTGGCTGCAGGAAGGATGGCAAGCAGGGCACCTGAAGAGAGCCAGAGGGTGGAGCACCTCAACTCCTCACCCAAACCAGCCTGCCTCCCAAGACCCTCCCCACCCTTCTCAGGGTCTGTGTGTTCCCTCCAGTAAGGGCAGAAGAGGCCTAGAGTCACTGTGCCTGTTGTGGGACCCAGTTACATGTAGAGGAAGCCCCTGACACAGCTCTGCTGTTTGACCCTCAACATTTTCTTTCTTGTCCACCTCCTAGAGGTCGCCTGCATTCCTTGGCTCCTGGCCCCTTCCATCTTTCAAATCAGCAGTGGCTGGCCACATCTTCCCACACTGAATCGCTCTAATACTGACTGCCCTGCCTCTCTCTCACGCACGTACGGGCCCTGTATTATGGCCCCCATATGATAGCTGTACAGCCTTCCTAAGTTCCCCAGACAGGAGACGCACTGGTTCCCAAGCTGGGCATGGCCGTGGGAACAAAAACAGGCAGGAGATGTCGCTGATGGTGGTGACAGGTTTCATAGACCTGAAGTTCTGGAACACTATTCAGATTGAACCCTTCAGACCAACATAGGGCTCAAGTTAAAACTAAAGACTCTCATGAATTACATCACTGCAATCTTGACATGCAGCTTTCCCAGACTGGCTGGCATCTCTATGAACACTGCACTAGATGGTTCTCCTACTGAGGCTCGAGATTTTGGAGCATCCAGTGTACCTCTTGGTCACTGGGTTCCTGTGAAATGATGACCAGTCAGTGAGGCCCAGGGCAGGGCGGCTCTCAGTGGGACCTGAACCTGGGTCTCCATTATGGTCAAATGGATAAGCGACATCAGCACATCCTGTTCTGAGACTCATGACACTTTGTACCCATCATCTCTGTTTGCTTCTGGGAGAAAACTGAGGCCCAGAGGACAGGCATGACCTGCCCATGGAAAGCCAGCTAGGAGGTGTTCAGGTCAAACTGGAGAAAATTCCTGGGTTCTCCAGTTCTCTTTGGGGGCCATGTCCCTTGATTGGCAGGACAGCTGGACGCTGATGAAGTTTCCCTGGGATCTCCGCAGGGGCAGACAGATCTGGCTGCAGGAAGGATGGCAAGCAGGGCACCTGAAGAGAGCCAGAGGGTGGAGCACCTCAACTCCTCACCCAAACCAGCCTGCCTCCCAAGACCCTCCCCACCCTTCTCAGGGTCTGTGTGTTCCCTCCAGTAAGGGCAGAAGAGGCCTAGAGTCACTGTGCCTGTTGTGGGACCCAGTTACATGTAGAGGAAGCCCCTGACACAGCTCTGCTGTTTGACCCTCAACATTTTCTTTCTTGTCCACCTCCTAGAGGTCGCCTGCATTCCTTGGCTCCTGGCCCCTTCCATCTTTCAAATCAGCAGTGGCTGGCCACATCTTCCCACACTGAATCGCTCTAATACTGACTGCCCTGCCTCTCTCTCACGCACAGGGCTCTTGTGATTATACTGGGCCCCACCTAGATAATCTATAAACATCTCGCCACCTGAATATCCTTGATTTAATCACACCTACAACATCTGTTTTGTCATGAAAGGCAACATGTTCATAGGTTCTAGAAGTTAGGATGTGGACATTCTTGGGAATCATTATTCTGCTTACCACAGTGACATTTTGATATTTTTAAATTTTGTATTTCTTGTTTTCTAGTGAGACTTAGAACTTTGCATAAGCTTATTAAACAATTATTTCATTCAGGGAAATATTTTTCATACCCTTTGCTTATGTTCCTAATGAATTCTATATTTATTTCTTTACACAAACTCTTTCAAGATTGGGGATATTAATCCTTTGGATATGAACTGCAAATCTTTCTATTTATCATTAGTTTTTAACTTTGCTGAGCAGGAAAATTTTATTTCTCTGTGGTCAAATGCATCATTAATAGTTCCTTTTATGACTTTCAGGTTTTGTATCCAAGTATTTTTTAGAATGTCGCCCACTTTTCTTCTAGTCCCTTTATGATTTATTTTTTTCTTTCCTCTCTCTCTGTCCCTCCACCTCTTTGTTCCTCTCTTCCTCCCTCCATCCTTCCCTCCCTCCTTTCCTTTCCATTTCTATCTTGGCTCCATCTGGCATTTATTTTTGTGTAAGGAGTGAGATAGAGATAAAGCTTAGTGGGTTTTTTTTTTTCAATATAGCCAACCAGTTGTCCTAACAGCATTATTGAATAGTCCACCCTCACTCTGGGGAAATATCTTGGGCATCTAAAAGCATAGGTTCTGCCCTCTTTGGATCCACTGAAACAGTATCTATAGGAAAAGGGCCCTAGAATCTATATTTTTACAAAACTCCCTATGTAGAAATCTGACATGAGCTTCTCTATAGTCCAGCATTTGGGGAAACTGATGAAACTCCTCTAACGATCACCTACAACGAACCACCTTGCCTCTAGATCCCTGATGTTCCTCCACTCCACCCCACCATGTAGTGAAGAAAGCAAAATATCTTTGATTGCCAACCTTACCAGGCCTCTGCCTCTGTCAAAAGCTCTCAATAGCTCCCAGCTGTAGCGAGAAGCAGCCCATGGTGTGGCAGCCTCACTACCCTCAGGCCCCTCCTGGACTCCTCTCCCCACCCTACACCTTCACTTTGCATCATCTCAAAGGCACCTGCTCTGGACCCCTCTGCTTGAACACATGGTGGTTCTGCAGGGAACAGGCAGAGAAAGAAGCCTGGAGGCTAATTCCACAGAGGAGTCAGGGAATGCTTCCTGAAAGAACCTATGCTTGAACTGGGCCTTGAAAGACAGGGACAACGTTGATGGTTAGACCTGAAGGAAAAGAATTCTAGTCTAAGGGGGAGGTACAACACATGTAGAGCTCTGGAGGCCAGAGTGTGATCACAGGGAATGTTGCATTTATGGCCTTTCTTCCCTCCAGGGCTTGGGGCTCCCTGTGTGCAGTCAGGGGCCCCACACTCTGCTGGGGGTGGGGTTCAGGGTATGGGAAGTTTTCACAAGTTCCCTCTTAGGTCCTTGAATGACAAGAAAAAGCCTCGAACTATTAAGGCTCAGTTCTGCCAAACAGATCTTTCAATGAAGCTGGGGTCAGTACTGATCCTTAGAAAGCAGGTAGAAGGCACGGTCTGGTCCTATGGGGTGGTCAGAGGCACACTGCTGGGCTGGATCAGGTTTCCAGGATGATCAGTCCCTCACAATAACTCTCCAGCCTGGATTCACTCACGGAAAAACAGGCACGGTCCAGGGTCTGATGGATTGTCTATGCTAGAAAGAGGAAGTTCCCCACTAATCTAACAGGTCAAATAGTGGTGCTTCCCTGAGAAGCCTGAGACAGCGGTCTTGGATTAGACCTGTGGCTTACCCAGTTCATCAGTCTCTTCCTGGAAAACCTGTCTCTCCCTGCATTGGGCAGAGGCTGGGTCTTATTTATCTTGGTATTCCAGTGGACACTGGACCCAGCACAGACAAAAATATTAAAAATACTTAAATGAGTATCTACTATGTGCCGAAATTTACACTACACATTAATGCACTGATCCTCATACAGGTCTCCTTTTGCAGATGAGAGAACTAAGACTCAAAAGAGGTCAAACTAACTGTTTCAGATGATACAAGAAAGGGCAGAGGTAAGATTAGAACCCTGAATTTAGGCCATCACCTGGAAAGCCCCCAAGAGCACTGACCTTGGTCAGAAGGGCCCAGGTGGATTCTGCCTTCCTTCACAGCGCTCCAGCTCTTCTAGGAAGTCTTCCCAGTTAATCACATCCATCTCCACTTGCACCGAAGTCTCTTCCCCATGTGCAGTCACTCTGCATGACCCTGCTAACCTCAGGGCTGAGTTTCTTGATAATGCATTTTATCACCTATGAGTAGTGATTATTCACTGTCTGGGCAGCTCCCAAATCATTTTCCTTGGATGACTGTCTTTATGTTCCTACTTTCCTTTCTCCTCCTCCCTTCTGACCCCAAGATCCAGACAAGGTTTGAAATTTATACACAATTGAGAAGCAAATTCTATTTATAGCAAAGAGAACACTAGGTAACCCCGGACGAGGTATACCTGGCTGATGTTTGTCTTCCTGTGAGAAAGCCCCGGGATGGAGGTGGAATTGACATCATGGGGGAGGCGCCGGCTCCAGCAACATCCCCAGGAGAAGTGAAACAGGTTTTACAGTCAATACCAAGTAACAGTGCAGCCGGAAGTCCACTCCTCCAGACACGAGGAAGCCCAGACTTAGTGCTGATTATTTGTGGTTGTGGTAAGTAATGCAAAGATGATCCTACTGAATGCCCTGTATCTAGACGAAACAACCGAACTCTTGGTATGGGTCAGGGCCACTGTTAGTGCTTTACACAGTAACTCTTATCAGGCAGGGATCACTATCATCTGCATTTTACATAGGAGGAAACTGAGGCACACAATCACAAAGCTGGAAACGCCAGAACTGGAATCTGAGTCTGGGCCATCAGCGGCCTCTGCCATGGAGACCTTCACGCCAGCTGGGGCCACGCCAGCCTTGCAGACAGGACTCAGACTGAATCACAGTCCTAACACTTCAGGTAACTGAACGCTGTTTATAGCAGCCTTCCTTTCCCAACTGTGGACTGGCCTTGACAAGAGCCTTTTCCTCTCCCTTTTGGCTGAAAAAAAGTATCTACTATGTTTAACTCTTGTTCCCATTGAGACTGAAAATGAACTGAGGTCAGGAACTGTAGCCTGAACTCAACAAGGGCCCAGTGAAACCCAGATGCTTGTAGTTAATTAATCTATGAAGTTATCTATTGTTATAAGTCTAGTTATCTATCCACCCACCTATCTCGTTATTTATTTATAACTGCTTTGTTCCAGTAAGGATTAAAAGAGCCTCCTGGACACCTGTGAGAACTTGGTAAGCATCTGAACTTAACTCGACCTGCTTATCATCTTAAATGGTCCAGGAAGTACTTGTGGGTGAAAGGGCCTAAGGGAGAACAAAGCCTGGAATGAAAGCTGGGCACAGTCAGCCAGACCTGTCTTCCGGCCATTCACATCCTGCCAGTCACTCGTGGATGCTGCCTAAGAAACACTTGCCCTCCATGTCTGTCCCAGTGACCTGTTCTCTCATCAGTGTCCAGAAGCTCGAGCTGTTCCTTTAATGTCCTCTTGTTTCTACACAAATGCCCATGGTACAAAAGGAACACCTGCCCACAAGCTTCCTAGGTAGTTAAGGTCCTTTGCTTCACTCTCAAGGGCAATATACAGAGCACACTACAACACACATAATATACACTATAGAATAAATTCTTTAAGGACAAATGACCGGAGAGACTCAGTGACATACATAGTGCATTCCAAAATGGACAGTGACAAAAGTAGGGATCACCTATGGTCTCCACCATTTTTTCCCACATGGCAAGATGGTCGTAACTGTCCTGGTAATGATACAGCAGTTACAAGGCTTACTTTGAAACTCACTTATTCATTATGCAAGTGTTACATGGGCCTTTTCAATGCCAGGCCAAGTAATATGAAAACACAGAAATGATAGACCTAACTATCCATATAAAACTACAGTAATCAAGATAGAGCAGTACCAACCTAAGAGAGAGAACAACAACAAAATGTCAGTGGAAACAACAGTAAGAACATGGACCCCAATACATACAGTCACCTGATTTATAACTAAGGTGGGACTGCATTTGCTGAGGGAAATATTAGTCTTTTCAATACATGGTGCTGATGCAATTGGATATCTATATGGAAAAGAATAAACCTTGGCTACACCATACACAAAAATTAATGTGAAAAAGATGATTAGCCTGAACACAAAAGATGAAACAATAAAGTCTATAGAATAAAAGACAAGAACATGTCTTAATGAATGCGGGGCCAGCAAAGATTTCTTACACAGTTCACAAAAAGCTCAATAATCATAAGAAGACATAACTGGGTAGTTATCTATCCACCCACCTATCTCGTTATTTATTTATAACTGCTTTGTTCCAGTAAGGATTAAAAGAGCCTCCTGGACACCTGTGAGAACTTGGTAAGCATCTGAACTTAACTCGACCTGCTTATCATCTTAAATGGTCCAGGAAGTACTTGTGGGTGAAAGGGCCTAAGGGAGAACAAAGCCTGGAATGAAAGCTGGGCACAGTCAGCCAGACCTGTCTTCCGGCCATTCACATCCTGCCAGTCACTCGTGGATGCTGCCTAAGAAACACTTGCCCTCCATGTCTGTCCCAGTGACCTGTTCTCTCATCAGTGTCCAGAAGCTCGAGCTGTTCCTTTAATGTCCTCTTGTTTCTACACAAATGCCCATGGTACAAAAGGAACACCTGCCCACAAGCTTCCTAGGTAGTTAAGGTCCTTTGCTTCACTCTCAAGGGCAATATACAGAGCACACTACAACACACATAATATACACTATAGAATAAATTCTTTAAGGACAAATGACCGGAGAGACTCAGTGACATACATAGTGCATTCCAAAATGGACAGTGACAAAAGTAGGGATCACCTATGGTCTCCACCATTTTTTCCCACATGGCAAGATGGTCGTAACTGTCCTGGTAATGATACAGCAGTTACAAGGCTTACTTTGAAACTCACTTATTCATTATGCAAGTGTTACATGGGCCTTTTCAATGCCAGGCCAAGTAATATGAAAACACAGAAATGATAGACCTAACTATCCATATAAAACTACAGTAATCAAGATAGAGCAGTACCAACCTAAGAGAGAGAACAACAACAAAATGTCAGTGGAAACAACAGTAAGAACATGGACCCCAATACATACAGTCACCTGATTTATAACTAAGGTGGGACTGCATTTGCTGAGGGAAATATTAGTCTTTTCAATACATGGTGCTGATGCAATTGGATATCTATATGGAAAAGAATAAACCTTGGCTACACCATACACAAAAATTAATGTGAAAAAGATGATTAGCCTGAACACAAAAGATGAAACAATAAAGTCTATAGAATAAAAGACAAGAACATGTCTTAATGAATGCGGGGCCAGCAAAGATTTCTTACACAGTTCACAAAAAGCAAAATCACATAATCATAAAAGAAAGGACTGATAATCTGGGTTTTATTAAAATGAAAAACTTTTGCTCATGAGAAGCTAATAATAACAAAGTAAAAAGACAAATCAGAGACTGGGAAAAGATATCTGTAATATATATTCAACAAAATACTCATCCAGAATATAAAAAAATTCCTAAAAATGAATTTTAAGAAGGCATACAACCCTACTAAAAATGGCCAAAGTTAACCCTGAATGAATCAAAGATCTAAGCCTAAGCGCTAAATGATACAACTCTTAGAAGAAAACATAGGGGAAAAGATTCATGACACTGAATTTACCAGTGATTTCTTGGCTATGAGACTAAAGCACAGGCAATCAATGTGAAAAATAAATTTGATCTCATAAAAATTTAAAACTTTTATGTACTAAAGGACACAATCCAGAATGAAAAAGAAGTCGACAAAATGGGAGAGAATATTTGCAAATCATATGTGATAAGGGGTTATAGCCAGAATATATAAAGAAATCCTACAATTCAAGGGAAAAAAACCAAACAACCAGATTAAAAAGTGAGCAAAAAGCTTGAATTTCTCAAAAGAAGATATATAAATTGTCAGTCAGCACATGAAAAGTTGCTTAACATCACTAAGCATGAGGGAAATGCAAATCAAAACTATGAGATACCACTTTACACACATTAGAAGGGTTACTATCATTAAAAACAAAACAAAACAAAACAAAACAGAAAATAACAAGTATTGGCAGGGATGTAGAGGAACTGGAATCCATATGGATTATTGATGGGAATCCAAGTTGGGGGAGTCTCTACAGAAAACAACCTGGTGGCTCCCTGCCAAAATTTTAAATACAATTATCATATTATCCAGCAATTCTACTTCTAGGTACATACTCCAAAGAACTGAAAGCAGATTTTCAAAGAGATACTTGTCACACTTTTGCGCTATTCACAGCAGCCCAAAGGCAGAAATAATCCAAGTGTTCACTGGTGAATGAATGTATAAGCAAAATGTGGTATATACACACATCTAGTCTTAAAAGGAAGAAACTTTTGACACATGCTGCAATATGGATGAATCCTGAGGCCATAATGCTAACTGAAATAAACCAGGCACAAAAAGATAAATACTATACAATTAGCCTTACACAAAGTACCTAGAAGAGTCGAATTCATAGAGACAGAGGAATGGAGGTTATCAGTGGTTGGCAGGAAAAGGAGAATGCAGATTTGCTGTCTAACGAGCACAGAGTTTTACTTTTGCAAGATTAAAAGAGTTCTGGAGGTTCACTGATGTTGCACAACCATGTGAAAATACTTAATACTACTGAGCTTAAGAAGGGTTATGATGGTAAACTGTATGTTTTGAGTATTTTATCACAATTTTTTTAAACGGCAAAAGGTTTCAACAGGTACTTTTTAAGATTTTTCTACACTGTGAAATTTTTAAAAACTCTTTATTGAATTCGTTACAATGATCTGCTTTATGTTTTAGTTTTTTGGCCAGGAGGCATGTGAGATCTTAGCTCCCTGATGTGGGATTGAACCCACACCCCCGGCATTGCAAGGTAAAGTCTTAACCACAGGACCACCAGGGAAGTTCCTCAACAGGTACGTTTTGGGTTTTTTTTAGGGTCCATGCTAATATTTTCTGTATCATTCCAATTTTAGTATATGCGCTGTTGAAGCGAGCACTCAACATGTACTTTTAAAAAGAGGGTCATCTAAATGGTCAACAAGCTTACAAAAAGGTACTTAACAGCATTACTCATTAGGGAAATATAAATCAAGTCCACCATGCATTCACCAGAATGGTTAACATGAAACAAACAAAATGATACCAAATGTTGGAAAGAAGGTAGAGCAATTGAACCTCTTCCTGTACATTGTTGGTGGGAAGGTAAGCAGATACAGCCATCTGGACACCTGCATGGCAACATTTTCAATGTCAAATGTACACCTACCCCATGATCTAAAAATTCCACTCCTAAGAATATTTTCTACAGAAATCCATATATACATATATACATATATATAGCTGCTAAGAAACACAAGCAAGAATGTTCATAGTAGCTTTATATTACAAAACAGTTAAAAACTGAAAACAACTCAATGCCAACAACAAATAGAACAGACAAATAAATTGTGGTTTATTTATATAAGGATTATCACACAGTAATTAAAAAGAACAAAGTAGGGGCTTCCCTGGTGGTCCAGTGGGTAGGAACACTGCCTTGCAGTGCAGGGGGTGCCGGTTCGATCCGTGGCCTGGGAAGATCCCACATGCTGCGGAGCGGCTGGACCCATGTGTCCAACTACCGAGCTGGAGCTCTGGAGTGCATGTACCCAGAGCCTGTGCTCTGCAGCGAGAGAGGCCACTGCGATGGGAGGCCCACGCAGGCCAGAAGAACAAAGATGGAAATTAATGAAAGACCAATAGAAGTGGCCCAAAAAAAAAAAAAAAAAAAGCCCAAACCCCGCAACTGGAGAAAAGCTCCCATAGAAGCGAAGATCCAGCACAGCCAAAAATAAATAAAAAATTTTAAAAAAAGAGAACAAAGTACTGCTATAGGCAGAAACACAGATGGGTGTCACAGATAAAATAATAAGCAAAAGAGTTCAGATACAATAGACTATATGCTGTATGATTCCATTTAATTAAATTTAAAAACAGGCAAAATTAATTTTATTGTACTTAGAAATCAAAATGGTGACTAGATCTGGTGGGCAGGTAAGGATCGACTAGGAAGAGGCATGTAGGAGTTTCTGGGGTGATGGAAATGTTCTATATCCTGATTTGGTATATGCGGAAAACTATTTGGGTTGTAACCTTGTGATATGTATTCAGAATTATATATGCTATGCCTCAATTTAAAAAAAGACATGGACTTTGCACTTGAAAAAAAAATACAAAGCCTGTAAGAAGACAAGAGATAAAAGGAGATGACAAGGTGTGGAAGGTGCTGTGATTCAAAGAGGCTTTGAGTATGGGCTGGGGTGGGGAGGAAGGGCTCAGGCGGGGCGTCTCTAGAGGAGGTCCACTGGGCTCTGAAGGACTCGTGGGATTTCACCGAGCAGAAAGGGCACTCGAGTGAGCTAGGGCAGAGTGATGCAGGAGAGCCCTAGGGATGAGAAGGCAGCTCAGTGCGGTTAGAGGGTTGGGGCTGCACAGCATCGTCAGTGGTGGGAGAGGAAGCTGAGGACATCAATCAAGTCAGTCTTCAGATTTGTGTATTTAAACGAGCTCCCCATAAACCCTTGAGGAGTGAGTGAATGAATGAGCCTCCCCACAGCACAGCACGTCTGAGGCCTGGAGTCGCAGGCAGGGCGTGTTGGCACAGCAATGAGTACCGAGGAGCTACAGCCCCCACGCAGCTGTGCAGCCAGCTTCTTCTACAATTGTTAATTTCTCCAAAGTTCAGTACCTTCCAGGCCCCAGAATTACAAACCATCCTCACTCAATTAACGGTACTGACTCTGCTGTGAACCTTGAAGGATTTTTAAAAAAAAATTTACCCTCTTCCTCAGCTTCCTTCCACAGCATCTCCCCATTTTTGATAATTCTATATTTTTGGTTATTTGGGCAGTTGCTTTTACCGTCTTCCAATAATATACTACAATGGCTATTTCCCGGTCAGTCAGCTTTCAACAGCATCTATTTCTTTCCATGAACAATGAAGAAATCTGTGCACAATCCCACCTTTCTACCTCACTTCTTCCATCCACCTTTAAATTTCTGTTAGTTTTACACTTATTATTGTTACACTGTCAACTTTCATAGCATTTACATTCTCTTCTGCATTAGGATTCAGTCTAGTCTATAGCTTAATTCTAAAAACTGAAGCTAAGAAACAATACGATTGTAAAGAGATTATTTCCCAAGGAGCCACTTAGTGTGAATAGACCCCAGAGAAAGAAATGTAATTCCACATGACTCAGACTTGGTTACAAGAAAAGTCTTCCACAAGAATCAAGCTACCTTCCTACACAGTATACATGAATTCCTTCACTTCTCGAATGCCGTGTCATCATCCTTGTGGATTCCTTTTTTGATTGAGAGAAATAACTCCAGATTTTTTCCTTTCTGAAATATGGATGACTGAGTGATAAACTTTCTGAACGCTTTACACATAAAAAGTCTTTATTTTGCTCTCAGAGTTTGAGGAGATAGAATTCTTAGTTCAAAATCACTGGCCTCCAGAATGTTGAAAGCAATGGTCGACTTTCCTTGGGCATCTTTTTCTTTTCTTTCCTTCTTTTTTTCGAAGGAGGCTCGTCTCTGGGAGTTGGGTCTAACTCGTAGCAACGGGGCTCACCATAAACGCTCAGTGGTGGGGGGGAGTGAGGGGGAAAGGCTGAGGACATCAATCAAGTCAGTCTTCAGATTTGTGTATTTAAACGAGCTCCCCATAAACCCTTGAGGAGTGAGTGAATGAATGAGCCTCCCCACAGCACAGCACGTCTGAGGCCTGGAGTCGCAGGCAGGGCGTGTTGGCACAGCAATGAGTACCGAGGAGCTACAGCCCCCACGCAGCTGTGCAGCCAGCTTCTTCTACAATTGTTAATTTCTCCAAAGTTCAGTACCTTCCAGGCCCCAGAATTACAAACCATCCTCACTCAATTAACGGTACTGACTCTGCTGTGAACCTTGAAGGATTTTTAAAAAAAAATTTACCCTCTTCCTCAGCTTCCTTCCACAGCATCTCCCCATTTTTGATAATTCTATATTTTTGGTTATTTGGGCAGTTGCTTTTACCGTCTTCCAATAATATACTACAATGGCTATTTCCCGGTCAGTCAGCTTTCAACAGCATCTATTTCTTTCCATGAACAATGAAGAAATCTGTGCACAATCCCACCTTTCTACCTCACTTCTTCCATCCACCTTTAAATTTCTGTTAGTTTTACACTTATTATTGTTACACTGTCAACTTTCATAGCATTTACATTCTCTTCTGCATTAGGATTCAGTCTAGTCTATAGCTTAATTCTAAAAACTGAAGCTAAGAAACAATACGATTGTAAAGAGATTATTTCCCAAGGAGCCACTTAGTGTGAATAGACCCCAGAGAAAGAAATGTAATTCCACATGACTCAGACTTGGTTACAAGAAAAGTCTTCCACAAGAATCAAGCTACCTTCCTACACAGTATACATGAATTCCTTCACTTCTCGAATGCCGTGTCATCATCCTTGTGGATTCCTTTTTTGATTGAGAGAAATAACTCCAGATTTTTTCCTTTCTGAAATATGGATGACTGAGTGATAAACTTTCTGAACGCTTTACACATAAAAAGTCTTTATTTTGCTCTCAGAGTTTGAGGAGATAGAATTCTTAGTTCAAAATCACTGGCCTCCAGAATGTTGAAAGCAATGGTCGACTTTCCTTGGGCATCTTTTTCTTTTCTTTCCTTCTTTTTTTTTTAACAACTTGGATTTCTGGTTTCATTGATTTTCTTTATTGTTTATTTATTTATTGGCTACTTCTATTGGTCTTTCATTTATCCATTTTCATCCATCTTTGTTCTTTGGCCCATGCGGGCCTCCCATCACAGTGGCCTCTGTTGTCGCAGAGCACCGGCTCTGGGCACATGCGCCCCAGAGCTCTGGCTCGGTAATTGGACACATGGGTCCAGCCGCTCCGCGGCACATGGGATCTTCCCAGGCCAGGGATCGAACCGGCGCCCCTTGCACTGCAAGGCGGTGTCCTTACCCACTGGGCCACCAGGGAATCCCGGGCATCTTTTTTTTAAACTGATGAATATTTTTGATTCTCTCTGGAAGCTTTTTGTTTCTCATCCTTGATGTTCTGAAATATCAAGAAGACTGACTGTCTAAATGTCTCCTTTCACCAGTTCCTCTCCTGAATTCAGGGTGATTTTTCCATTTAAAAATCTGTGCATGTTTCTTCAACCCAGGCACAGTTTCTTTTGTTACATCTTTGAACACCCTGGATCTATCCACCAACTGCTTTTCCTTGATGTTTTGCTCTGTATTCTGGGGTATTTTCTTAGTTTGAACCTCTGGATTATCAGCTGGGTATTCCTCTGTATTCACTGGGTCATTCAGTTTACCCACTATCTTTTTATAGAAGTTATATTTTAAATGTTTAATAATTTTCTTAGTTTTGAAACCCTGATTTACTGAAGCTAAGAAACAATACGATTGTAAAGAGATTATTTCCCAAGGAGCCACTTAGTGTGAATAGACCCCAGAGAAAGAAATGTAATTCCACATGACTCAGACTTGGTTACAAGAAAAGTCTTCCACAAGAATCAAGCTACCTTCCTACACAGTATACATGAATTCCTTCACTTCTCGAATGCCGTGTCATCATCCTTGTGGATTCCTTTTTTGATTGAGAGAAATAACTCCAGATTTTTCCTTTCTGAAATATGGATGACTGAGTGATAAACTTTCTGAACGCTTTACACATAAAAAGTCTTTATTTTGCTCTCAGAGTTTGAGGAGATAGAATTCTTAGTTCAAAATCACTGGCCTCCAGAATGTTGAAAGCAATGGTCGACTTTCCTTGGGCATCTTTTTCTTTTCTTTCCTTCTTTTTTTTTTAACAACTTGGATTTCTGGTTTCATTGATTTTCTTTATTGTTTATTTATTTATTGGCTACTTCTATTGGTCTTTCATTTATCCATTTTCATCCATCTTTGTTCTTTGGCCCATGCGGGCCTCCCATCACAGTGGCCTCTGTTGTCGCAGAGCACCGGCTCTGGGCACATGCGCCCCAGAGCTCTGGCTCGGTAATTGGACACATGGGTCCAGCCGCTCCGCGGCACATGGGATCTTCCCAGGCCAGGGATCGAACCGGCGCCCCTTGCACTGCAAGGCGGTGTCCTTACCCACTGGGCCACCAGGGAATCCCGGGCATCTTTTTTTTAAACTGATGAATATTTTTGATTCTCTCTGGAAGCTTTTTGTTTCTCATCCTTGATGTTCTGAAATATCAAGAAGACTGACTGTCTAAATGTCTCCTTTCACCAGTTCCTCTCCTGAATTCAGGGTGATTTTTCCATTTAAAAATCTGTGCATGTTTCTTCAACCCAGGCACAGTTTCTTTTGTTACATCTTTGAACACCCTGGATCTATCCACCAACTGCTTTTCCTTGATGTTTTGCTCTGTATTCTGGGGTATTTTCTTAGTTTGAACCTCTGGATTATCAGCTGGGTATTCCTCTGTATTCACTGGGTCATTCAGTTTACCCACTATCTTTTTATAGAAGTTATATTTTAAATGTTTAATAATTATTTCCTTTACTCTGATTACTCTATCTGCAGAACAACTGATTCCTTTCTATTCAATGAGATGGGATACTAATGATAATTTAAGGTTCTCTTACATTTGAAGTCTCTGTTTCCTTTGGAGTGAGCTCTTCTTTTTTTCTTTTTCCCATTTTCTTCTTGTTATCTTTAATGTTTGGTGACTCTGGGTGTCCATGCTTAGTCAGTCAGTCATGTCTGACTCTTTGCAACCCTATGCGCTGTTGCCCACCAGGCTCCTCTGTCCATAAGATTCTCCAGGCAAAAATACTGGAGTGCGTTGCCATTTCCTCCTCCAGGGTATCTTCCTGATCCAGGGATTGAACCTGCATCTCCTGTGTCTGCTGCACTGCAGGCAGATTCTTTACCACTGAGCCACCTGAGATATAGATATATCAATGAAGAACTATGTTGTGAAGATATTGTACACGTTAGGATACAAGTTCTAGCTTCTGTAACAAGGACCCAACTCTAAGAGTGGCTTAGACAAGACAGGAGTTTATTTCTGCCTTGTGTAACAGTCTGACTATATGTGAGCTAGGATGGTAGCTTCACTGTGTGGGTCTCTTTCATCTTTCTCTTCTGTGACCCATAGCATTTGTCTTCCATCTCCTATGCCCACACCCGCATTAGCGGGAAAGAGAGAGGGCAGGGCAAGACTGGGAGAGGTGCTTGTGGATTGAGTTTACACTAGCCACAGGGCCACACCTAGCTGCTAGGAAGGCTGGGAAATGTAGTCTTTAGCTGGTGGGGCATGGACTAAAATTCCCATCATTGTGGAAGAAGAGAGAAAGGAAATTGGTGAAGCAATGAGCTACATTGGGCTTCCTGAGAGGTCTTTGGTCTATTCTTCAGACAAGCTTGACCATGAATGTGACGGAGGAATCATGAACCCATCCTCTCTAGGGTTCTTTACAAAAGAGTAAAGTGCTACGATGGCCAATCACCCTGTAAAGACTCTACAGGGGAAGCTGGTCAGTGGGCTCCTGGAACTGTTCTAAGAAGGGCTTTACCGCGAGGTGGGCATAGTGGTATCCTTAACCCTGAGGTAAAGTTACCATATTTCCTGATCCCCAGTTCCAACACTGAGTCAGTTGAGGAGATCGGAAACTTCCTCAGCTGGGCTCTTCTCTAAGGTCCTGGCCCTGTTATTTTCTGCAGAGCACATTTGTTTGGGTTTCACCTGTCAGGGGTTGAGGAGGGGATCGGAAACTTCCTCAGCTGGGCCTCTTCTCTTAAGGTCTGGCTGTATTTTCCAGCCTTTGGGCTTAGTCAGTCAGTCATGTCTGACTCTTTGCAACCCTATGCGCTGTTGCCCACCAGGCTCCTCTGTCCATAAGATTCTCCAGGCAAAAATACTGGAGTGCGTTGCCATTTCCTCCTCCAGGGTATCTTCCTGATCCAGGGATTGAACCTGCATCTCCTGTGTCTGCTGCACTGCAGGCAGATTCTTTACCACTGAGCCACCTGAGATATAGATATATCAATGAAGAACTATGTTGTGAAGATATTGTACACGTTAGGATACAAGTTCTAGCTTCTGTAACAAGGACCCAACTCTAAGAGTGGCTTAGACAAGACAGGAGTTTATTTCTGCCTTGTGTAACAGTCTGACTATATGTGAGCTAGGATGGTAGCTTCACTGTGTGGGTCTCTTTCATCTTTCTCTTCTGTGACCCATAGCATTTGTCTTCCATCTCCTATGCCCACACCCGCATTAGCGGGAAAGAGAGAGGGCAGGGCAAGACTGGGAGAGGTGCTTGTGGATTGAGTTTACACTAGCCACAGGGCCACACCTAGCTGCTAGGAAGGCTGGGAAATGTAGTCTTTAGCTGGTGGGGCATGGACTAAAATTCCCATCATTGTGGAAGAAGAGAGAAAGGAAATTGGTGAAGCAATGAGCTACATTGGGCTTCCTGAGAGGTCTTTGGTCTATTCTTCAGACAAGCTTGACCATGAATGTGACGGAGGAATCATGAACCCATCCTCTCTAGGGTTCTTTACAAAAGAGTAAAGTGCTACGATGGCCAATCACCCTGTAAAGACTCTACAGGGGAAGCTGGTCAGTGGGCTCCTGGAACTGTTCTAAGAAGGGCTTTACCGCGAGGTGGGCATAGTGGTATCCTTAACCCTGAGGTAAAGTTACCATATTTCCCTGCTGATCCCCAGTTCCAACACTGAGTCAGTTGAGGAGATCGGAAACTTCCTCAGCTGGGCTCTTCTCTAAGGTCCTGGCCCTGTTATTTTCTGCAGAGCACATTTGTTTGGGTTTCACCTGTCACTGGCTGCCTGCCTCTGCATGTAGAGAGTGACAGGGGTTGCACTGGACTTGCCCTTCTTAAAAGCTCTTCAAGGACTCTGCAATCCTGGCAAACCATTTCTGCTCTTTGTTATGTTGGTTCTCAGTTTGCACTACGATCGGTTACTCTGGGATAAAAATCACTCAGGCTTCTGGAGTCTTGGCTGTAGTGTCTTCCACTCTGACATCCCCATCTTTATAATCTCTTGGGCTTTCTATCTTCCTAACACTTATCAACAGGTTTGGTTCATGGGTGGCACTCTATCTTGTTTTTCAATATTATGAGGTTATCCTTTCAAAAATGGGTTTCTCTGTCATCTAATACTTCCCAGGAAACATGCAGAGGTGGACACCTGTGCTCCAGTCACTAGGAAATCTTAGGGTTGTGACTCATTAATGGAGAGGCCAGTGGCCATTCCAAAAACCTGGTACACCAGGGGAAGATGGGCCCTTCCAGCTGAAGGCCCAGCAGTGGCCACTCTTGTAGAGAATGCATTTGATGCTCTCCTGACTCTAGAGTCCACTGAGGTGGTGAAGCCCTCTCAGCTCCAGGAATGGTAGGGACAGCTTGTCTGGCTCCCCTGGGCAGCTCCACCTGGCAGCAATGATTTGACTGACTGAGAGGCCTGCAAGGCCCTGCACGGGCATATGGGCACCTGACATGCTCTTTTGCCTTCTCTGAGCTCCTGGAGAAATCCTTTAGAGTGGCTGATTAGCCAACCCTCCACACCTTACCCGCGATGGTCACAGAGGAGCTAACCACCATGGCAGTGTCTACACAGTCCCAGGAGAACAGCATCCAGAGGCTGCTTCTAGTTCATAGTCATTCTCCTTCCCAGGACCATCCAGGCTCCCCACCAAGTTCTGGCTCCAGGGCACGGCTGAGCAGTGATCTTCAGCAGGTGCCTGCCTGTATCTCTAGCCTCTTCTCTTCCTTCTCCCCTCTGTGTGTTCAGGCCACAGGGAGCTGAGGAGTTCTCAGAGCATATGTCATTCCCATCAATCCAAATGCCCGTCCCTCCTAGACTTGTGACAAACTCCTTCAGATGTCCTCCAAACCCACCTGCGACAGTACTTTGGCTGGGCCATGGTACCCAGATGTATGATCAAACCTTATTCTAGATGCAGGTATTTTTCAGTTGAGAGGAATATAAAGCTATAGACTTTGAGTAAAGCAGATTACCCTCCATAATGTGGGAAGGCTCATCCAATCAGTTGAAGGACTAATAGAGCCAAGACTGACCTCCCCCAACAAGAAGGAACTCTGCCAGCAGAGTCTTAGGACTTAACTGCAACTCCACTGGGTCTGCACTCTCCCAACTCCCCCTGCCGATCTGGGACTTGCCAGGCCTCCACAATCACGTGAGCTGACTTCTTAAAATGAATCTCTCTCTCTAAAGTCCTGCTGGTTCTGCTTCTCTGGAGAGGCCTGACTAATACATCGCCCCAGACAGCAAATTCTTCAGCAACCCTCTGCAACCCTCTTGCATTCAGTCGAACGCGTCGATACTTCTCATACCATGTTGTAATTTACTTATAAGCTTTTCTCCCCCTAAGAGACAGAATTGTTTTAGGCCAAGAGCCTCTCTCATTCATCACTGTATCCCTGGCACCTAGCTCAGTGGTCGGCACACCAATAAATAGTTCTTAATAACTATGCTGGGCAAAGGGTGTGTGCATTAGTGAGAACAAGAGAGGGTCAAGGCAGGCAGGAGTCTTACTGGATAAAGGGATCAAGTCAGACTCTTCAAAGAGACCCTGGGTCAGAGAGGGACAAGATAACTTGTTCTTGAACAGGAGGCTCACAGCCCCACTCCTAAACACAGGTCACTGAGGGGGCCTCTGTTGAGTTTAACATATGGGAGGACCCTGCATACCAGCGTACAACCAGCCAAGCTGCTCCAGTCCCAGGGAGCTGGGCTTAATACCCACCGAATTCTCAGCTTAATTTCTTGTTAGGAATTCTCATTTTGGGGACTGACCTGGGTCTTCCTTTTTGACAACAACTGAATTCGGCAAGCACTTGGGGGGTGGGGGACACTGTTGCAACTCTAGGGACACCTTCTCTAACGCTCACCCCCTAGATCACTCATGCTCTGGCTTCAACAAGCAAGAAGATACAGTCAGGTATAATTTTCTGAGATTGCAGTACAGAACAAAAGGCTCTTGAAATCTACATATCCTTTTCTCCGTCCACACCAGATGATTCTGAAAATTCCACAAGGCAGAAGATCATAGATGGAGGGTGCAAGGCAGGAAAGGGACCTTTTGGGAATCAGGGCTCTGTGTTTCCCAAAGCTCCAAGCACAGGTGACTGGATTCCCAGTGAATCAGATACAAATGAATGAATGAATGTATAGGACATATGCTAAAATGAATGGATTAGAACATGTTCCAAGTTCCTCCTTATGAAACAAGCTCAGAGTATTTAACTCAGGGAAAGGAAAAGAACCAGAAGAACAGATAAGCTGGAGACTGATAAAGGGCTTGGTGGTTTAAGAAAGATGAATCAGATCTCACGACAAAAAGACAAACTGGGAATCAACTTGGATAACTTCAAGAGCTGATGTTCCTAAGTGCTATGTTCCAGCCACTCTGCCAAGCACTCGAAATACACAGTTCTGTGAGGTAGGAATGCTACTAAGTCCATTTGACAGATGAGCCAAGTAAGGCACACGTGGTCACATGACTTGCCGAGGGGCACACATTCAATAAAGGGTGGGCTGGGAGTCCAGACAGATAGGTGGCTCCTGAATGTGTGCTCTGCTTGTAACCACTTCCCCATGTAAGTTCCACATGTACCACCAGCACATTTAATTGAGGAAACACAGAAAAATGAGACTTCTGCTCAGGCTTGGGTATCTAGAGACATGGCTTTGCCCCACCTTACTGAGCTACCTGAGCAAGTCATCCCAGATCTGTGTGTCTGTTCCCATATTTGAAAAAGAGGTATTGACCACATATCCTCAGGGCTCTGGGGACCTTACCACCATGGTATTCTGGATGCTTCTGCTCCCTAGGCTGGGTCTGCCATCTGCTCTGAGGTCCACACCTCCAGAAGGGCTGAGTCTGGCGCTTACAGAGCCTCCTGAGGAGACCTGCATGGACAGAGACCACCCCCATCCCTTCTGGAAGCTCTAGGCTTCTTTACAGCACCTGACCCTCATGCTCTGGCTTCAACAAGCAAGAAGATACAGTCAGGTATAATTTTCTGAGATTGCAGTACAGAACAAAAGGCTCTTGAAATCTACATATCCTTTTCTCCGTCCACACCAGATGATTCTGAAAATTCCACAAGGCAGAAGATCATAGATGGAGGGTGCAAGGCAGGAAAGGGACCTTTTGGGAATCAGGGCTCTGTGTTTCCCAAAGCTCCAAGCACAGGTGACTGGATTCCCAGTGAATCAGATACAAATGAATGAATGAATGTATAGGACATATGCTAAAATGAATGGATTAGAACATGTTCCAAGTTCCTCCTTATGAAACAAGCTCAGAGTATTTAACTCAGGGAAAGGAAAAGAACCAGAAGAACAGATAAGCTGGAGACTGATAAAGGGCTTGGTGGTTTAAGAAAGATGAATCAGATCTCACGACAAAAAGACAAACTGGGAATCAACTTGGATAACTTCAAGAGCTGATGTTCCTAAGTGCTATGTTCCAGCCACTCTGCCAAGCACTCGAAATACACAGTTCTGTGAGGTAGGAATGCTACTAAGTCCATTTGACAGATGAGCCAAGTAAGGCACACGTGGTCACATGACTTGCCGAGGGGCACACATTCAATAAAGGGTGGGCTGGGAGTCCAGACAGATAGGTGGCTCCTGAATGTGTGCTCTGCTTGTAACCACTTCCCCATGTAAGTTCCACATGTACCACCAGCACATTTAATTGAGGAAACACAGAAAAATGAGACTTCTGCTCAGGCTTGGGTATCTAGAGACATGGCTTTGCCCCACCTTACTGAGCTACCTGAGCAAGTCATCCCAGATCTGTGTGTCTGTTCCCATATTTGAAAAAGAGGTATTGACCACATATCCTCAGGGCTCTGGGGACCTTACCACCATGGTATTCTGGATGCTTCTGCTCCCTAGGCTGGGTCTGCCATCTGCTCTGAGGTCCACACCTCCAGAAGGGCTGAGTCTGGCGCTTACAGAGCCTCCTGAGGAGACCTGCATGGACAGAGACCACCCCCATCCCTTCTGGAAGCTCTAGGCTTCTTTACAGCACCTGACCCTCCTGCTGACTGTGAAGCTCCACACTGGGCCCCATGATCCCTCCTCTTCAGTTTCCCAAGCCCCTACTTCCACTCCCCCACCCTTTCTGCCTCCTAGCTGGGGTTCAAGGCCCTCCCTCCGCTCTGCTGCCTGGTTCCCCTTCTTTCCTTCTTTGTCCAGTCAAATCTTACTTGTCACTGCTGCCAACTCTTCCCTGGGACCTCCGGGTCCCTAATAGTACTGAATTCTCCCTTGCTCTGAGTTTCACTTACACCTCTACCTCAGATAACAAATAATACTAATATGACTAGCGCCCCTCATATGGGGCCGTGATTACAGCTCAGTCAAGGTTTTCATAGTCATCCTGTTCTCTGACATTAGCAGGTTCTTCCCTGCAGAGACAACCTAGTGTTTGTGCTCCCTCTCCAGGCTTAGACTGTGAACACAAGGTCTGAGCATCACCTCACAACTGAAAAGTTCCTCAACACCACCCTCTGGTTAGGGCTTCATCATCTCATTTTGCAGATAAGGAGAGAGGTTCAGTGAGGCCACTGGGCTGAGACGTAACCAGGTGGGATCCGCAACCCAGGTCTTCATTCTCAGACCAATGCTTCTCAAGGGTCCCTTGCTTCCTGATCTGTAGCCAGGATCTGACTCAGTTTCTGTTCCTGCCCCAATTCCCTTAGCCCTCACAAATACGGTGTCCCAAACTTATGAACCAGGAGTGGTATGCTGACGTGGAAAATTAATTCATTGGCACCTAGAATCACCTTCCCAAGTGCCTGTCTCCAGAGTCCTAGGGTGCCAGCCCCACCCCTGCCCCTTCCTCTTTGCCCCGTGAGAAGATGGGGAGAGAGTCTGGCATCCTGATCCCTTTTCCTTCACCCAGAACTTCAGGAGACCCAACGGCATTTCTTGTTCGTCAGGCATAAATGGGACAGCTTCAGCTTGCTGTCTCCACTAGTCTGGCAGGATTAACAGAGTGCCCCTTCGCAGGACACAGGCTGGGTAGCCATGGGGCATCTGGAAGAGGAAGCCCTGGGGAGGGAGTGGTGGAGGGCAACCAGGACCACTGGCTGCTGAGTCACCTCCCTGGGTGCCAGGCAAGGCAGAGCCTGGCTCATTGACCTGCAGGGACTCCTCACTCCCTTCCCAAGAACTCTAAATTCTTCTAACGTGCCACAAACCTCTCCAAATGGATTTCCTAATAGGTTTTGACCCACATGAGTGATTTCACTTTCCCAGACAGGATCACACCCATGTCTCCCTGCCCAGGTCACTGCTAGTTCCCCTCTCCTGTGCTAAATACTGCTGCCAGTTTTTGATTGGTGACTGTGTGCTAGACTCAAGACAGTTTCTGTTGTACCTTACTGTACTAATTAGTTTCATTAGAAAATAATACAAATGACTAGCGCCTCATATGGGGCCGTGATTACACTCAGTCAAGGTTTTCATAGTCATCCTGTTCTCTGACATTAGCAGGTTCTTCCCTGCAGAGACAACCTAGTGTTTGTGCTCCCTCTCCAGGCTTAGACTGTGAACACAAGGTCTGAGCATCACCTCACAACTGAAAAGTTCCTCAACACCACCCTCTGGTTAGGGCTTCATCATCTCATTTTGCAGATAAGGAGAGAGGTTCAGTGAGGCCACTGGGCTGAGACGTAACCAGGTGGGATCCGCAACCCAGGTCTTCATTCTCAGACCAATGCTTCTCAAGGGTCCCTTGCTTCCTGATCTGTAGCCAGGATCTGACTCAGTTTCTGTTCCTGCCCCAATTCCCTTAGCCCTCACAAATACGGTGTCCCAAACTTATGAACCAGGAGTGGTATGCTGACGTGGAAAATTAATTCATTGGCACCTAGAATCACCTTCCCAAGTGCCTGTCTCCAGAGTCCTAGGGTGCCAGCCCCACCCCTGCCCCTTCCTCTTTGCCCCGTGAGAAGATGGGGAGAGAGTCTGGCATCCTGATCCCTTTTCCTTCACCCAGAACTTCAGGAGACCCAACGGCATTTCTTGTTCGTCAGGCATAAATGGGACAGCTTCAGCTTGCTGTCTCCACTAGTCTGGCAGGATTAACAGAGTGCCCCTTCGCAGGACACAGGCTGGGTAGCCATGGGGCATCTGGAAGAGGAAGCCCTGGGGAGGGAGTGGTGGAGGGCAACCAGGACCACTGGCTGCTGAGTCACCTCCCTGGGTGCCAGGCAAGGCAGAGCCTGGCTCATTGACCTGCAGGGACTCCTCACTCCCTTCCCAAGAACTCTAAATTCTTCTAACGTGCCACAAACCTCTCCAAATGGATTTCCTAATAGGTTTTGACCCACATGAGTGATTTCACTTTCCCAGACAGGATCACACCCATGTCTCCCTGCCCAGGTCACTGCTAGTTCCCCTCTCCTGTGCTAAATACTGCTGCCAGTTTTTGATTGGTGACTGTGTGCTAGACTCAAGACAGTTTCTGTTGTACCCCTTACTGTACTAATAGTTTCACATGTCATATCCCCAGCTATAGATTTTAGAGATCAGAGCTGTGTTTTAATCTGTTTAATGTTCTTTAAGCTTGCCCCATGGTAGATACTCATGGGTGCTCATGAGTGAAAAGTGAATAATGAATAAGTTATAATCATGGAAAACCTTAGCTCATGGATAGTTTACATGAGTCACCTTGATTCCTTTCTGGAAAATGAGGTATATTCATTTTTAAGATTATAGGATATAGTCAGGCTCCTCTGTCCATGGGATTCTCCAGGCAAGAATACTGGAATGGGTTGCCACGCCCTCCTGCAGGAGATCTTCTCCACTCATGGATCAAACCTGTATCTCCTCCACTGGCAGGTGAGCTCTTTACCACTAGTGGTACCTGGGAAACCCAGAGAATATGTTGATCTATTAATAAACAGAATTTTCTAAACTTTGAGTGTCTCTTTCATGAAAATAACGTTTTGGAACCTGCTCTATCCGACTATGTCTAGTATAATTTACATACCATAAATTTCACTCTTTAAAATGTATGACTAAGTGGTTTTTAGCATATTCACAAGATCATGCAACTGTCTTTGTGTACTTCCAGAGCGTTTTCACCATTACAAAATGAAATCACATACCCCTTAGCAGTCCATCCACATTCCCCTCACCTCTAGTCTCTGGCAACCACTAATTGATCTACTTTATGACTCATATCAATGGAACCATAAAATATGTGTACTTTGTGTCTGGCTTCCCATCCCATAATGGTTTTATTCATTTGCTTGAAAAATATTAGTATTTCTTGGTGCTTCTCAGAGCAACCTGAGACGCTAAATGGAAGATGTAAGACCTGAGGCCATAATGCCAGGGAGATTATGCAGTTTGGAGTGGGTGCCATGGGCCATCAGGACAGTATGGGGTCTGGCAGCAGATGTATGGGGACAAGCAGTGCGGGAGTCAGATAGGAGATGGTGTCATAGCCTTATAGTCTGGGACCAGCAGCAGAACCGGTGAGTAAGAGCCAATTGGTGGGCTGGGAGCCGTGCCATGCACTCAAGGGGCCCAAAGGAGCAGGTGCCTGCATACCTGATTCTCGGTGTAGAGAGAGAGGTGCCCAGCCCGGAGTCTGCAGGGAGAGTCCTAGTTCTGAGGTGGCTTTAAAGCTTAACTCCTGAAGGTGTAGATTGCTAGGGCCTGGCTGGTTCAGATCTAGGGGTGCAGAACTGGCAGTGGCCACTGTCTCTGCATAACCCAGGCATTAGCTGGGAAGCAGTGCCTCCTGGCAGGAAATCCCAACAGGCTAGGGAGACCCAAGAGTGCTTTGGTCTTAGGTAGTCTGTACAGGAATTGATTAATTTGTTAATCAGTTAATTTTCTTTCTTTCTTTCTTTCCTTTCCTTTTCTTTCTTTTTTTTTTTTCTCAATTTTAGCTTGCTTTATTCCACAAAAGACCTGAGGTGGTTTACACAAATGAGACGGGAGCTTGAGTTAAAAATGACACATGGGCCCAGGGAAAATGGAAGACATAAGATCTAGAGCAGAAGGGGTGAAGTAGACAGATGAGTAGCTTAGGAGCCCTGTGTGTTGGCTCTGTTTGGGCCCTGGGTCAAGGCAGGGCTTCCTGGCAGTAACAGAAGGAAAGACAGCACAGTGAGTCGTGCCTTCGCCATGTCGTGATGATAAGCACATCAGTTTCTCAGAAAAAGCACAGCCCGTCTTGGCATTGAGATCTGAAGGAAATTTTTCTCATGCTGCTTCAAATAGGGAGTCATGCATGGAGTCATTGCTCTAATACTTCTTGGGCTGCACCGCGCCAGCTCCAGGCTGCCTCCGCTGGCCTCTAAAGACGCCAGGTGGGCCCCACCCTTTACATCATTAGCTCTTGTTTGGGAAACTCTGTGCCATTTGGTGACCACTGTGCCACGCTTTGCCAGAAACACATACCATCTGTACTGTTATTTATATAAAACTTTAATTTACATTGATTTGAATCTAACTTGTTAAAACATAGCCTGATCTTAGCAATTATGGGAAATTTGAACCACTCTAGGATTTGCTTTAGTCTGGGACCAGCAGCAGAACCGGTGAGTAAGAGCCAATTGGTGGGCTGGGAGCCGTGCCATGCACTCAAGGGGCCCAAAGGAGCAGGTGCCTGCATACCTGATTCTCGGTGTAGAGAGAGAGGTGCCCAGCCCGGAGTCTGCAGGGAGAGTCCTAGTTCTGAGGTGGCTTTAAAGCTTAACTCCTGAAGGTGTAGATTGCTAGGGCCTGGCTGGTTCAGATCTAGGGGTGCAGAACTGGCAGTGGCCACTGTCTCTGCATAACCCAGGCATTAGCTGGGAAGCAGTGCCTCCTGGCAGGAAATCCCAACAGGCTAGGGAGACCCAAGAGTGCTTTGGTCTTAGGTAGTCTGTACAGGAATTGATTAATTTGTTAATCAGTTAATTTTCTTTCTTTCTTTCTTTCCTTTCCTTTTCTTTCTTTTTTTTTCTCAATTTTAGCTTGCTTTATTCCACAAAAGACCTGAGGTGGTTTACACAAATGAGACGGGAGCTTGAGTTAAAAATGACACATGGGCCCAGGGAAAATGGAAGACATAAGATCTAGAGCAGAAGGGGTGAAGTAGACAGATGAGTAGCTTAGGAGCCCTGTGTGTTGGCTCTGTTTGGGCCCTGGGTCAAGGCAGGGCTTCCTGGCAGTAACAGAAGGAAAGACAGCACAGTGAGTCGTGCCTTCGCCATGTCGTGATGATAAGCACATCAGTTTCTCAGAAAAAGCACAGCCCGTCTTGGCATTGAGATCTGAAGGAAATTTTTCTCATGCTGCTTCAAATAGGGAGTCATGCATGGAGTCATTGCTCTAATACTTCTTGGGCTGCACCGCGCCAGCTCCAGGCTGCCTCCGCTGGCCTCTAAAGACGCCAGGTGGGCCCCACCCTTTACATCATTAGCTCTTGTTTGGGAAACTCTGTGCCATTTGGTGACCACTGTGCCACGCTTTGCCAGAAACACATACCATCTGTACTGTTATTTATATAAAACTTTAATTTACATTGATTTGAATCTAACTTGTTAAAACATAGCCTGATCTTAGCAATAGGGATCATGGGTATAACTGACAACTCTAGGTTTTCACTGAACTGTTTTTATACTAGTAAGAACTTACTCTTAAAACAAGGGATTTCATGGTATATTTGTTTAATGTGTTGTTGGATTCTGTTTGCTAGTATTTTGTTGAAGACTTTTGCATCTATGTTCATCATTGCAATGTGTGTGTGTGTGTGTGTGTGTGTGTGTGTGTGTGTGTGATATCTTTATCTTGTTTTGGTTATAGGGTGGTGGCCTCATAGAATGAGCTTGGGTGTGTTCCTCTGAAATGTTTTGGAAGAGTTTGAGAAGGATAGGTATCAGCTCTTCTCTAAATGTTTGATAGAATTTGCCTGTGAAGCCTTCTGGTCCTGGGCTTTTGTTTGTTGAAAGATTTTTCTTGGAAAGATTTTAAATCGCAGTTTCAATTTTGTTACTTGATATTTGTCTGTTCATATTTTCTAGTTCTTCCTGGTTCAGTCTTGGAAGGCTGTATAAAAACTATATGATCAGGCTTCCCTGGTGGTCCGGTGGGTAAGGATACTGCCTTTCAGTGCAAGGGGTGCCAGTTCCATCTCTGGCCTGGGAAGATCTCACGTGCCGCGGAGCAGCTGGACCCATGTGTCCAACTACCAAGCCAGTGCTCTGGAGCGAATGAGCCCAGAGCCGGTGCTCTGCAATGAGAGAGGCCACTGTGATGGGAGGCCCACACAGGCCAAAGAACAAAGGTAAATGAATGAAAGATCAATAGAAGTGGCCCAAAAAAAACACCAACCCTATATGATCATCTCAATAGATGAAGAAAAAGCTTCTGACAAAATCTTACACTCATTTATGATAAAAACTCTCCAGAAAGTGGGCATAGAGAGAACCTACCTCAACATAATACAGGCCTAATACAACAAACATCAGGAATCATTACTCTCAGTGGTGAATTTCTCTAGATTTACTTCTTGGGCTGCACGCCAGCTCAGGCTGCCTCCGCTGGCCTCTAAAGACGCCAGGTGGGCCCCACCCTTTACATCATTAGCTCTTGTTTGGGAAACTCTGTGCCATTTGGTGACCACTGTGCCACGCTTTGCCAGAAACACATACCATCTGTACTGTTATTTATATAAAACTTTAATTTACATTGATTTGAATCTAACTTGTTAAAACATAGCCTGATCTTAGCAATAGGGATCATGGGTATAACTGACAACTCTAGGTTTTCACTGAACTGTTTTTATACTAGTAAGAACTTACTCTTAAAACAAGGGATTTCATGGTATATTTGTTTAATGTGTTGTTGGATTCTGTTTGCTAGTATTTTGTTGAAGACTTTTGCATCTATGTTCATCATTGCAATGTGTGTGTGTGTGTGTGTGTGTGTGTGTGTGTGTGTGTGATATCTTTATCTTGTTTTGGTTATAGGGTGGTGGCCTCATAGAATGAGCTTGGGTGTGTTCCTCTGAAATGTTTTGGAAGAGTTTGAGAAGGATAGGTATCAGCTCTTCTCTAAATGTTTGATAGAATTTGCCTGTGAAGCCTTCTGGTCCTGGGCTTTTGTTTGTTGAAAGATTTTTCTTGGAAAGATTTTAAATCGCAGTTTCAATTTTGTTACTTGATATTTGTCTGTTCATATTTTCTAGTTCTTCCTGGTTCAGTCTTGGAAGGCTGTATAAAAACTATATGATCAGGCTTCCCTGGTGGTCCGGTGGGTAAGGATACTGCCTTTCAGTGCAAGGGGTGCCAGTTCCATCTCTGGCCTGGGAAGATCTCACGTGCCGCGGAGCAGCTGGACCCATGTGTCCAACTACCAAGCCAGTGCTCTGGAGCGAATGAGCCCAGAGCCGGTGCTCTGCAATGAGAGAGGCCACTGTGATGGGAGGCCCACACAGGCCAAAGAACAAAGGTAAATGAATGAAAGATCAATAGAAGTGGCCAAAAAAAAACAAAAAAAACACCAACCCTATATGATCATCTCAATAGATGAAGAAAAAGCTTCTGACAAAATCTTACACTCATTTATGATAAAAACTCTCCAGAAAGTGGGCATAGAGAGAACCTACCTCAACATAATACAGGCCTAATACAACAAACATCAGGAATCATTACTCTCAGTGGTGAACTGATGTATTTCCTCTAAGATCAGGAGTAAGACAAAGATGTCCACTCCCGCCACTATTATTCAACGTAGTTTTGGAAGCCCAGGCCATGGTAATCAGAGAAGAAAAAGCAATAAAAGGAATGCAAATTGGAAAAGAAGTAAAACTGTTACTGTTTACAGATGACTTGATCCTGTAATAGAGCATCCTAAGGATGCTACCAGAAAACTACTATGGCTCATTAGTGAAGCTGGTAAACTCACAGTATATAAAGTCAATACACAGAAATCCTTGGCATTTCTATACATTAATAATGAAAGAAAGAGAAACCCTGAGAACATCAAAACTGAAAGAGACACATGTACCCCAGTGTTCATCGCAGGAGTTCTTACAATAGCTAGAATGTGGAAGCAACCTAGATGTCCATCAACAAATGAATGGATAAAGAAGCTATGGTTCATATATACAATGGAATATTTCTCAGTCATAAAAGGAAATGCATTTGAATCAGTCCTAATGAGGTGAGATGAATCTAGAACGTATTATGCAAAGTGAAGTAAGTCAGAAAGAGAAGGACAAATGTAGTCTACTAACATATATATGGAATCTAGAAAGAAGGTACTGATCAATGCATATGCAGAGCAGCAATGGAGAAACAGACATAGAGAATAGACTTATGGACACTGTGAGGAGGGCAGACTGGGTGAGAAGTATGGAAAAAGTGACATATGTAAAAGAGATAACCATTGTGGATATGCTGTTGACTAAAGGAACTTATATGGGGGCTATGCAACAACTTGGAGAGGTGGGATGGGAAGGCAGTGGGAGGGGAGTTCGGGTAGGAGGGGTCAAGGGGATACCTATGACTGACTGAGTTTATGTATAGCTATAAACAACAAAACTCTGTAAAAGTAAAATAAAAATAATTATAATAAAAAATAAAAAAGAAATCCCTGGCATGTCTATACATTAATAATGAAAGATCAGAAAGAGAAATTAAGTAAACAACTCTACTTACCATCACATCAAAAAGAATAAAATTCCTAGGCATAAACCAGCCTAAGGAGGCGAACGACCCATAAACAGAAAGCTATAAGACACTGATGAAAGAAATAAAAGACAACACTAACAGATGGAGAGTTGTACCATATTCTTGGGTAGAGAAGAACCATAGGTACTGTGAAAATATTGATTATACTATTCAAAACAATCTATAGACTCAGTGTAAGCCTTATCAAATTATCAATGGCATTTTTCACATGCTTACAGAAAAAATTTTACAATCTGTATGGAAGCACAAAAACCCTGGATAGCCAAAGCAATCTTGAGAAAGAAAAAATGGAGCTGGAGGAATCAGGCTCCCTGATTTCAAACTATACTACAAAGCTACAGTAATCAAAGCAGTATGTTACAGGTACAAAATCAGATATACAGACAAATAGGACAGATTAGAAAGCCCAGAGATAAACCTGCACACCTATGTCACCTAATCTATGGTTACTTAATTTATGACAAATGGAGAAAAGATATTCTCTTCAATAAGTGCTGCTGGGAAAACTGAGATGCTATTAACAGATATCAAGCAATGAAATTAGAACACTTCCTAACACCATACTCAGAATAGATTAAAGACCTATTTATGTCTTTAACTGTAAAGCTAGACACTATAAAACTCTTAGAAGAAAACACAGGGAGAATACTCTTTTACATAAATCACAGCAAGGTCTTTTTTGATCCACTTCCTAGAGTAATGAAATTTCAAAACAAAAATAAACAAATTGGATCTAATTTTCTTTGTTGAGCTTTTTGCACTGCAAAGGAAACCGTGAACAAGACAAAAACACAGTCCTCAGAATGGAAGAGAATATTTGTAAAGGAAGCAACTGAAACGGGGTTAATCTCTAAGATATATAAATAGCTTATGAAACTCAATTTCCAAAAAACAAATGGCTCAATCAAAAAATGAACGGAAGATCTAAATAGATATTTCTCCAAAGAAGACATGCAAATGGACAAAAAGCCCATGAAAAGATGAGCAACATCACTAATTATTAGAGATATACAAATCAAAACCAGAATTAAATATCACTTCATATCAATCAGAATGGCCGTCAATAAAAAAAATTGCAATCAATAGTGCTGGAGGTGGAGTGGTGGAAAGGAAACCCTCCTACCCTGTTGGTGGGAATGTAAACTGGTACAGTCACAGTGGAGAGTAGTATAGAAGTTTCTTAAAAAACCTAATAACAGAAGTACCATATCTCCAGCCATCCCACTCCTGGATGTATACTTACAGAAAACTGTAATTCAAAATAATACATGCACCCCAATTATTAACAATAGCCTGGACATGGAAGCAACCTAAATGTCCATGAACAGACAAATGAATAAGGAAGATGTGGTACATATACACAGTGGAATATTGCTCAGCAATAAAAAGAACAAAATAATGCCATTTGCAACACATGGATGGACCAAGAGAGTGTCCTACTGCGTGAAGTAAAATCAGACACAGAGAGACAAATACCATGATGTTACTTATATGTGGAATCTAAAAAAAGGGCACAAACGAACTTATTTACAAAACAGAAGCAGAGGCACAGATGTAGAAAAAATAATTATGGTTACTAGGGGATGGGGTGAGCGATAAATTGGGAGATTGGGACTGACATATACATGCTAATATATATAAAATGCATAATTAATAAGAACATATACATACTAATACACATAAAATACATAATTAATAAGAACATTAGAGCACGGTTCACTCGGTACTCTATAATACCCTATGTGGAAAGGAATCTTAAAAAAGAATGGTTAATATATGATAATTCAACTGGTTCACTTAACCTGAAACTGGCACAACACTGTGAATCAACTCACTCCAATAATAATTTCAAAAAGGATTCCCTTTCCTATATCTGCACTGCAAAGGAAACCGTGAACAAGACAAAAACACAGTCCTCAGAATGGAAGAGAATATTTGTAAAGGAAGCAACTGAAACGGGGTTAATCTCTAAGATATATAAATAGCTTATGAAACTCAATTTCCAAAAAACAAATGGCTCAATCAAAAAATGAACGGAAGATCTAAATAGATATTTCTCCAAAGAAGACATGCAAATGGACAAAAAGCCCATGAAAAGATGAGCAACATCACTAATTATTAGAGATATACAAATCAAAACCAGAATTAAATATCACTTCATATCAATCAGAATGGCCGTCAATAAAAAAAATTGCAATCAATAGTGCTGGAGGTGGAGTGGTGGAAAGGAAACCCTCCTACCCTGTTGGTGGGAATGTAAACTGGTACAGTCACAGTGGAGAGTAGTATAGAAGTTTCTTAAAAAACCTAATAACAGAAGTACCATATCTCCAGCCATCCCACTCCTGGATGTATACTTACAGAAAACTGTAATTCAAAATAATACATGCACCCCAATTATTAACAATAGCCTGGACATGGAAGCAACCTAAATGTCCATGAACAGACAAATGAATAAGGAAGATGTGGTACATATACACAGTGGAATATTGCTCAGCAATAAAAAGAACAAAATAATGCCATTTGCAACACATGGATGGACCAAGAGAGTGTCCTACTGCGTGAAGTAAAATCAGACACAGAGAGACAAATACCATGATGTTACTTATATGTGGAATCTAAAAAAAGGGCACAAACGAACTTATTTACAAAACAGAAGCAGAGGCACAGATGTAGAAAAAATAATTATGGTTACTAGGGGATGGGGTGAGCGATAAATTGGGAGATTGGGACTGACATATACATGCTAATATATATAAAATACATAATTAATAAGAACATATACATACTAATACACATAAAATACATAATTAATAAGAACCCACTGTAGAGCACAGGGAATTTCACTCGGTACTCTATAATACCCTATGTGGGAAAGGAATCTTAAAAAAAAGAATGGCTATATATATATATGTATATATATACAAAACTGGTTCACTTTGCTGTACACCTGAAACTGGCACAACACTGTGAATCAACTCACTCCAATAATAATTTCAAAAAAAAAAAAGGATTTCGCCTGTGTTTCCCTAAAACCACCCCAGGGTCTACTGCTGATTTGTGTCCTGCACAAAAGTCCGCCTGCTGCCATTTTACTTCCATTGAACTGCGGTGCACTCCCTTTCATGAAAAGCAAAGTTACCCTTTATGTTCTCCACCTGCCAGAGTGCTGGAGACAGTCCCTGGGCAGATGTGGTTTCGGCACTCCCATCACATCCCATAATAGTAGGAGGAGGAGATGCTCACGAGTGTCATCCAGTTCAAAGCCCATGTGTGGCAGACAGACAGACAGACAGACATGTAGGGCTGCTCAGAGAACGGCCTAGAGATATTCACACCAAGTTCTGGACGATTGTCTCCTCTGGAAGAGGGTGGGCTGGGGAGGGATCTGTAATGGTGTAGGGCTATGCAGTAGCTTCTGTGGTGTCTGTTGAAGACTTTGGGTGATGGGTTTACTGCTGTTTTTATTATTATTATGTATATTGTTGTTTGTTTGAAATAGATTTTTAAAAATTATATATATTTATTAAATAGTGACGCATAAATAAATTCAGTACTAGTCTCATAGCAAATGTACCTTCTCTCTGCTAATATAATGCTCTGTGCCCACCTCAGGCAGTTCTAACTGGAGTGGGAGAAAGGCCTCGATACACATGGTAGATACATCCCAGCTGGGGGTGTTCTCAGCCTGCCACCTCTCCCTCCATTCCTGAAGCCTGTGGCCCTTGAGGAGTGAATCTGAGCATGACTGAGGCTGACCGAGGCCGAGTCCCTCTCAAGCCGGGCCACAGCCTCTTTGCCGTGGCTCACACAATCTGACCTTGGTCTGGACCCCAGCTGGAGAATCCCAACTGGATCCATGTGGGTCCCATTGACGGACACATATCTTTATGGACTGGTGCTATTGTTGCACGGGCCAGATTCCCAGAAGTGGGACCATGGGTCAAAGGGTATGCATGTTTCGGGCTGGAGGAGTATGGGGCCTGGGCTTCCCAGGTGGCACTATTGGCAAAGAACTTGCCTGCCAATGCAGGAGACTTAAGAGACGTGGGTTCAATCCCTGGATCAGGAAGATCCTCTGGAGGAGGGCACAGCAACCCACTCCAGTATTCTTTTTTTATTTTTTAATTTTTTTGGGGGAGGAGTCACTTCTATTGGTATTTCATTTATCTATTTTCATCCATCTTTTGTTCTTGGGCCCGTATGGGCCTCCCATCGCAGTGGCCTCTGTTGCTCCAGAGCTCCAGCTCGGTAGTTGGACACGTCAGTCCAGCCGCTCTGCGGCACGTGAGATCTTCCCAGGCCAGGGATCAAACCGGTGCCCCTTGCACTGCGAGGCAGTGTCCTTACCCACTGGACCACCATGGAAGCCCCTACTCCCGTATTCTTGCCTGGAGAATCCTCTGGACAGAGGAGCCTGGTGGGCTATAGTCCATGGGGTCGCAGAGTCCAACACAACTGAAGCGAAGTAGCGTCCACATTATGGGGCCTATTGCACCAGGCATCTTCCTAAGGATAAGCCATGTGATTTTCACTCACTGGTTTAGATTCTGTCTCGAGGACCTCACAGACCACCTATGACCTCTCTTTTCCAGAATGACCCCTGGGATGGTTGACAGCCCCTCTCTTCCCTAGTGTCCCCAAGTGTCTCTCTGACGACATGGTTGTCTGTCCCCCATGGCTGCTCCAGATACCTCTTAAAGGGCAACGTCCTCTAGGGTGACCTCCTCCCCACTGAAAAGCACATGCACACAGAGGGGCAGCATCTTTGCTGGTGCAAACAGTGCAGCAGGAGAGATCCAAGTGAGTGGGGGTTCATAGTTCTTATCATCAGTTTCCCCCAAATCACACACACGCCTTCCTGAGTAAGAGGCCCTTTGTGAAATATTAAAAGACAGACAAATTCTACCCCCACCCAATGAGCAAATTGACTTATTCTTCACTTAGAGCAAACACCAATAATTCTGGAGCCAGATAGACCTTCACACATCTTCCAGCTCAACGCCTTATTCTATGGAAGAGCCCTGGAGGGCAATGACCAACCCAGGTTCACACACTGGGTGTGCAAAGGCATCTCCCTGAGCCAGCAGGAAGGTCACTGGGGGTACTTTTCTCTAGCTTGTCCGCCTGCTGGTTCCGAGGAACCGTCTTACTAGAAAGGCGTAGTGTAAATATTTTGCTAAGCAGCCAAGAGAGGAAACTTACCCAGGCTGAGCTGCCCCGCGCTGGGTGCTGGCCATGGACACAATGCTCAATGAGGGCCATTATCTGGGAAGGGAGGCTGTTTGTTCCGCTGCGGGACGGTGCCAGAGCCCGGAGCCACCAGGCTTGCCACTCTGGCTGCCACACAGAAGAGTCCCCTTGCGCTCAGCAGACTCTGCGGTTATGCAATGCCGGGCCAGGAGGTGAACTCTCCCCGGACAGCAGCCAAGCCTTGCTGCTTCCTGCCTGAGTGTATCCATCTGAAAAGGCTCAGAATCGAGGGCCTCAGTGTTTGCAGAAAAAGCTCAGGCCCCGAACCTGCTGGTTTAGTCCAGAGGGCAGAGTGTGCCCATCCCTGTAGCTCTGGCATCCTCCTCACAAGGTGCCGGGCACCAGCCACTGCTCCTCAGCACCGCTCTCGGGCCTCACGATCACGGTCCCTAGTCCGCGCTTTGCCATTCCCTCTGCCTGGAAAGCTCCTCTCCCTTTTCTTTCTTAGTCAGTTGTGTCTGGTCCAAGCCCCTCTTTCGAAGCACAAGTTCCACTTCACATTCTCGAAGCCTTCCCGGACCACTCCAGCTACCAGTGACCTAAGTTGAAGTTGTGAGTTTTCAAGCCAGAAGAGATCTGGGAGTTACTGATCCAATGGCTCCATTTTCCAGATGAGGAAGCCGAGGCTTAGAGAAGTTGACCAGCCTGAGAGCAGCGTGAGCAAATGTGAGCCCCTGCAGGGCTCTCCTGCCTAATCTCTTTCACATTCCACATCCCGTCTGTTGGGGGATCATGTTGCTTCTGCCTTCAGACTGTATGCAGAATCCAACCACGTTCCGCGGCTGGCACCCTGGCCACCCTGCTGCCCCTGGAGGATGGCACCAGTGCTCCATGCTGCCCTGGCTTTCTGCAGTGTGGTCTTCACACACAGCCAGGTGGCCTTTCTAGAACATTCAGCAGACCAGGCCACTCCAGGGCTTGGACCTCCAGTAGCTTCTCAATGGTCTGCACACACTCACCTTCTGTCATCACCTCTCCAGCTGGCTTCTCCTCCACCCTCACCCTGCTCCTCCAGTCACACTCGCCTCCCTGCTGTTCCCACCTCCGTGCAGAACATTCTTCCCAGATGCCCCACGGCTCATCCCTAAGCAGCCAAGAGAGGAAACTTACCCAGGCTGAGCTGCCCCGCGCTGGGTGCTGGCCATGGACACAATGCTCAATGAGGGCCATTATCTGGGAAGGGAGGCTGTTTGTTCCGCTGCGGGACGGTGCCAGAGCCCGGAGCCACCAGGCTTGCCACTCTGGCTGCCACACAGAAGAGTCCCCTTGCGCTCAGCAGACTCTGCGGTTATGCAATGCCGGGCCAGGAGGTGAACTCTCCCCGGACAGCAGCCAAGCCTTGCTGCTTCCTGCCTGAGTGTATCCATCTGAAAAGGCTCAGAATCGAGGGCCTCAGTGTTTGCAGAAAAAGCTCAGGCCCCGAACCTGCTGGTTTAGTCCAGAGGGCAGAGTGTGCCCATCCCTGTAGCTCTGGCATCCTCCTCACAAGGTGCCGGGCACCAGCCACTGCTCCTCAGCACCGCTCTCGGGCCTCACGATCACGGTCCCTAGTCCGCGCTTTGCCATTCCCTCTGCCTGGAAAGCTCCTCTCCCTTTCTTTCTTAGTCAGTTGTGTCTGGTCCAAGCCCCTCTTTCGAAGCACAAGTTCCACTTCACATTCTCGAAGCCTTCCCGGACCACTCCAGCTACCAGTGACCTAAGTTGAAGTTGTGAGTTTTCAAGTCAGAAGAGATCTGGGAGTTACTGATCCAATGGCTCCATTTTCCAGATGAGGAAGCCGAGGCTTAGAGAAGTTGACCAGCCTGAGAGCAGCGTGAGCAAATGTGAGCCCCTGCAGGGCTCTCCTGCCTAATCTCTTTCACATTCCACATCCCGTCTGTTGGGGGATCATGTTGCTTCTGCCTTCAGACTGTATGCAGAATCCAACCACGTTCCGCGGCTGGCACCCTGGCCACCCTGCTGCCCCTGGAGGATGGCACCAGTGCTCCATGCTGCCCTGGCTTTCTGCAGTGTGGTCTTCACACACAGCCAGGTGGCCTTTCTAGAACATTCAGCAGACCAGGCCACTCCAGGGCTTGGACCTCCAGTAGCTTCTCAATGGTCTGCACACACTCACCTTCTGTCATCACCTCTCCAGCTTCGGCTTCTCCTCCACCCTCACCCTGCTCCTCCAGTCACACTCGCCTCCCTGCTGTTCCCACCTCCGTGCAGAACATTCTTCCCCAGATGCCCCACGGCTCACTCCCTCACCCCTCAGTTGTTTTTCGTTGAGTCTTAAGTCGTGTCCAACTCCTCCCGCCAGGCTCCTCTGTCCATGCCCTGAGGTCTTCGCTCAGAGGCCACTTCTCAGGCAGGCCCCTTCTGACCATCTGCATCCTTTCCTGCCCTGATGTCATCTTGCCACTACACCCTTTGTATAAGTAAACGGTAACATCTTTACACTTGTTTTGTAGATAATATATCTTTCATGTCTCACAAAACAGTGTGTGATAAGGTGACAATATATTTGTCTATTTCCACCTCCTAGAATGTAACCGCAAGAGGCAGGAATCTGTGGGTTTTGTCACCTTAAATGGTACGTGGCACCTTCCGTCCAGGTGGGCTGGGTTTTAAGCATGATCTACCGCTGTGAGGGTGGATGACGGTGATGGAGGTCCTGGTGTCCTGGTGACACAGTGTGTGCACGTGTGTGTGTCGTGTGCGTGTGTTGTGTGTGTGCGCTTGCGTGTCAGGAGTGGGGCAGGGGATGAGTTTGGGGGCACAAGCAGGATTAGCAAAAGGAGAGACTCTGAAGGCTCCGAGAGGCCAGCGGGGAGGCTGCCCAGATGCTCTATTTTTAGGGCTTTATGGGGGAAACACCCAGACACCTGGGCCTCAGTGCCTCCCCAACCCGGCCTGGGCAGAGCTGATCCAGAATGGCTCATTCACAGAGGCGGCCACACAGAGGCTGCCCAGACGGGGCTCCGAGGGCCCAGGCATGACTGGCCGCTCCCTGCTTTTAGGCGACTTGAATCTGCAGGCCCAGAAATCTCTCTGTGTTTTTGGAAGCTGTGCAGTGGGTGAGTGGCTCTGGAGTCGGAGCCTCGGCTGAGATCCTCTGCACAGAGATCTATGTCCAATAAGACATATATGCCAAATGGATAAAGAGGTGGAAGGAAAGGGGGAAAGTTATGCACAGGAGAGGAAGGCAAATGCTACAAGCAACAGAGGGATCCCCAGGAAGCATGCCAACCAGAGCCAGGCAGAGCCCACACAGCAGGGCTTGTCCCGACATGTGGGACAGGCGGGTCCAGGATTCACTCGCTCGCCCATACCAGCAGCTCCCCTGGCTGGGAGCACAAATCCCAAGCAAACAGAAACTCGTGATTTCGGTTTCATTTGGATTGACATTTTTATTTACCTATGGCATAGTTTCTTTGAGGTTGGCTGGTTTTATTCTAAAGAGGGGCCCAAGCTGAGTTACCCAGGCGACTGGCTGTTGAAATCTCTCTTTTCTCCGTCTGCCCCAGCCCATCCTGATTCCGCTCCTGGCCCTCTGAGCACTTCTCTGACTCTTTCACCCCACTTGAGCCTTTTCTTCCTGGATGCCTGTGCTCATTCCTCAGGCTTTGGTTCTTAATCCCCTACTTGTCTCTCGGCATTTCTCACCTTCCCTCCCAGCAGCTTCCACAGCTGCACACATCACCTGCCCTGTCCCCAGAACTCCCCAGCCCTGCCTTTCCAGCTGCCAACATCTTGGCTTGACCATCCCACTGGCCTCTCAAATTCAATATATGTGTGCATGCTCAGTCACTTCTGACATGTCTGACTCTTTGTGACCCTATGGACTATAGCCTTACAGGCTTCTCAGTTCATGAGATTCTCCAGACAAGAATACTGGAATGGGTTGCCATGCCCTTCTCCAGGGATTCTTCCTGACTCAGGGATTAAACCCATGTTTCTTATGTCTTCTGCATTGGGAGGTAGGTTCTTTACCATTAGCGCCATCTGGGAAGCCCTTGATCAGACCCTTGCCCTACTTGGTCATCTCCCTGAACTGAAAACTGAGTATGATCTCCTGCCAATTCCCCAGCACAGAAAGCCTTCCTAAGCTCCCTCTCTGTGATCGTCTTTTTTCCACCCTTTAAGTTGCCACTCAAATGGGGAGTTCGGGGAGTGGCTCTGGAGTCGGAGCCTCGGCTGAGATCCTCTGCACAGAGATCTATGTCCAATAAGACATATATGCCAAATGGATAAAGAGGTGGAAGGAAAGGGGGAAAGTTATGCACAGGAGAGGAAGGCAAATGCTACAAGCAACAGAGGGATCCCCAGGAAGCATGCCAACCAGAGCCAGGCAGAGCCCACACAGCAGGGCTTGTCCCGACATGTGGGACAGGCGGGTCCAGGATTCACTCGCTCGCCCATACCAGCAGCTCCCCTGGCTGGGAGCACAAATCCCAAGCAAACAGAAACTCGTGATTTCGGTTTCATTTGGATTGACATTTTTATTTACCTATGGCATAGTTTCTTTGAGGTTGGCTGGTTTTATTCTAAAGAGGGGCCCAAGCTGAGTTACCCAGGCGACTGGCTGTTGAAATCTCTCTTTTCTCCGTCTGCCCCAGCCCATCCTGATTCCGCTCCTGGCCCTCTGAGCACTTCTCTGACTCTTTCACCCCACTTGAGCCTTTTCTTCCTGGATGCCTGTGCTCATTCCTCAGGCTTTGGTTCTTAATCCCCTACTTGTTTCTCGGCATTTCTCACCTTCCCTCCCAGCAGCTTCCACAGCTGCACACATCACCTGCCCTGTCCCCAGAACTCCCCAGCCCTGCCTTTCCAGCTGCCAACATCTTGGCTTGACCATCCCACTGGCCTCTCAAATTCAATATATGTGTGCATGCTCAGTCACTTCTGACATGTCTGACTCTTTGTGACCCTATGGACTATAGCCTTACAGGCTTCTCAGTTCATGAGATTCTCCAGACAAGAATACTGGAATGGGTTGCCATGCCCTTCTCCAGGGATTCTTCCTGACTCAGGGATTAAACCCATGTTTCTTATGTCTTCTGCATTGGCAGGCAGGTTCTTTACCATTAGCGCCATCTGGGAAGCCCTTGATCAGACCCTTGCCCTACTTGGTCATCTCCCTGAACTGAAAACTGAGTATGATCTCCTGCCAATTCCCCAGCACAGAAAGCCTTCCTAAGCTCCCTCTCTGTGATCGTCTTTTTTCCACCCTTTAAGTTGCCACTCAAATGCCTTCTTCCTCTGACTTGTCATCTGTAACCCTGGCTGGCTTTTCAGCAGCTCACATTCTAGCTTCCTAACCAGCCTGTAAGCTCCCTGAGGACAGCCATCTGTCTCGCAGATCTTTGTGTTTGATCACAGTAAAAACAGAGCAGAAGTGAAGACAGGAGACCACAGAATCCCAGAGCAAGGGTTCCTAATGCCATGGGGGAGGGGCACACCAGAGGCAGAGGAGGAAGTCCAGAAAGAATGTGCAAGGGCAAGAGCGTGAGGAGCTCCACCAGAGCCAGGGAGGAGGAGGAAGAGGGACGGAGATGACGGGAATGGCTGGACTGAGAATGCTGAGCTAAGGAGTTTCACTCTTCCTGTAGGTCAGGGGCTGGCAAATCCAGACGGCTGCCTGCTGTTGTCCATGGAGTCTTACTGTGCTTCAGGCATGCCCATGCTTCCACGCATTGTCCACGGTCCCTTTCATGTGACTACGGTGAAGATGAGTCGTTGCAAGAGGCTGTATGACCGGCAAAGCTTAAACGACTAACCTGTGCCATTTTGAGTAAAGATTTTGTGGATCCTGGCCACAGGGGTTGAAAACTATGGATTCTAAGCAAGAGACAGCATAGTCAGATTGGTGCTTTATCTTCGTATGATTCTGGGCCAACACAGGGATGGCTGGAGCCCCCAAGTCCACAGGAACAGGAGATGGCTGGGAGGCGGCTGCAACTGTCCAGGAGTGGGGATGGATATCACCACTGCTGTTGCTGATTAAGAGGTCGATTAAAAGTGGCCACGTGCCTGCCTTGGATTAAGCCTTTCACACATACTCCCTCATTTAATCTGCACAGCCACTGCTGGTAGTGTTGCTAGCCACCTCTCACAGATGGGGCACAGAGAGGTGAAGCGGCTTGCCCAAGGCCACACAGCTGGTAAGCAGCAGAGCTGAGAGGCAACGTGCCAAGCTCAAGGGTTCTGGGGTCGAGTCTGTTTGCTTGTTGACAGATCCCTTCAAGCTTCTCTGAGAATTCACGGAACAGAACACAAGTCCTCAGCAGAAGAAAATCGACCTGAGTCGAGTCAGGCAGGAAGTGGGAGGCAGGCGTGTGGCTATTTTGGAAGAGCGACACGAAAAACCACGAAACTTCCTACCTGTCCCGTTTTGCTCCCATCTGTCCTGGGAAACAAGGCTGCCCCTCTCTCAGATGAAAAGGTGTTTCTCCCCACACAGTGGCTCTGCCACTGGTGGTGGGAGGGAGCACTAAGCTTAGCACACGCGGGCTATTTTTAAAGGGCTGTATAAACAAACAGGGCTATGTAAATAAGAAAAAAATGAGGTCATCCTTTCAAAATCTAAAAATGTTCTTTTTTTTTATGGGGTGAGCAGCAAAACCTCAGAAAGAATTCATGCTTTTTTATCCCTGAGAGGCCTTCTCCAGCCCATAGCCTCCTGAAGCCACCAGCCTGCCCCTCCTTTCTTTGTGCTCACCAGGGGAAGGCAGGGGGCCCCAGAGCCGGGACTCCTGGGTTTTATTCCTGGCTGTGTGGGCTTTGCCTCAAATGCCCGAAGTCACTGCTCAACTCCAGGCACCCCCTCCTTGAGGTCTTGACATCTGTCCCCATCTGAGTACCGCCTACACTCACATGTCCCCCTCTTGAATAAACAGGCTTGGCCTGCTGACCCAGAGGACCCCTCTGTCACCCCTTCCATCTCCCCTGCTCCCTTCCCATCTCTGGATTCGTACTGGCCTCATGGGTCCTCAGCATGATGATTAGATGCCATTTGTATGCACCTTCCACCTCCTCCCCTCCATTTCTTTGAGCATATTTTAACCTTCTGGACCTCTTCTTTCAAGCCTATGGCTGGAAGTTGTTAGAGCCACCCTGGAGAACTGTATTTAGGTCACCAATTATTAGGAGACACCTCCTAGCTTCAGCAGGGGCTCCTGGGGCTTCTTTGTGTTTCCCAAGCTCTTTTTCCTTTACTGATGTGCCTTCCCTGTCCTGTGACCTTCTCTGCCATCAACAGCATACCTCTCTTCTGCCCTCTGCCATCTTTTACCACGTTCTCCTGTAACCTCCCACCCCCAGCCCTCAGCATCCTTGGTCTCTACCATCACCCTTCAGCACAGAAACAAGAACTGTCAATATTTGCCAAAGGGCTGGCTTTCAAATTGTGTTCTGCCAAGGTGTTTCAGAGGTTCTTCAAATGTCATGTGAGAATTTTATTCTAAGAATACAGTTTGACTCCTGTTAAAACTGTTATGGAAAACGGACCTGCTCATCCAAATGTGTTCTAGGTCACACTGTAGCAACAGGTGTGGTTGACTGAATGTGGTCTGTACAGACCTTGGACCAAAATCTGGGTGGATTTTGAACTTCAGGATTGAAATAGGTCTTCAGCTAGAAAAAGTGAAGCTCTCTACTGGGCACCTTTATGGGTTTGGTTTGGTTTTATTCTAATTTATAAGTGTGTATAATTATACACAATTCCATAAAACGACACAGACAAGTACATGCTAAAGCTTTCACAGATGTGAGGATGGCTTACGTGGATTATCACAAAGAGGTCGCAGATGACTATATGCTTCCAAGGAATCTAAGCAAATGTTTGACACTGTTAGTGACACAAACCAGAGTTCCCTTCTCCTCCCCAAATGTCCACATCACGTTGAACTAAAGACCCATCCTGGGCTGCACAGTCAGCTGTGAGAAATCTGTTACCAATTCGCATCGTCTGATTGATACGATTCAGAACTTTCTTAAACCATGCAACCAAGCCAAACAAAGCAAAAAATGACAAAGCAATCCCGGATGTTACAGCTGATATACTGATTCAGTGACCATCTAGAATAGAGATCAGCAAACGTCTTCTATACAGGGCCCAAGAGCAAATAGTTTGGGCTTTGTGGGACAGACAGTCTCTGTCACAGCTCCTCAACTCTGCCATTAGAGTGGGAAAGCAGCCATAAATAATGTTTAAACGAATGGCTTGGCAGTGTTCCAATAAAATTTCATTTACAAAATCAGGCAGCAGCCTGGGTTAGCCCACAGGCTGTAGTTTGCTGATGCTGATCCAGATCCGAAGGCTCTTTTCTTTACTGATGTGCCTTCCCTGTCCTGTGACCTTCTCTGCCATCAACAGCATACCTCTCTTCTGCCCTCTGCCATCTTTTACCACGTTCTCCTGTAACCTCCCACCCCCAACCCTCAGCATCCTTGGTCTCTACCATCACCCTTCAGCACAGAAACAAGAACTGTCAATATTTGCCAAAGGGCTGGCTTTCAAATTGTGTTCTGCCAAGGTGTTTCAGAGGTTCTTCAAATGTCATGTGAGAATTTTATTCTAAGAATACAGTTTGACTCCTGTTAAAACTGTTATGGAAAACGGACCTGCTCATCCAAATGTGTTCTAGGTCACACTGTAGCAACAGGTGTGGTTGACTGAATGTGGTCTGTACAGACCTTGGACCAAAATCTGGGTGGATTTTGAACTTCAGGATTGAAATAGGTCTTCAGCTAGAAAAAGTGAAGCTCTCTACTGGGCACCTTTATGGGTTTGGTTTGGTTTTATTCTAATTTATAAGTGTGTATAATTATACACAATTCCATAAAACGACACAGACAAGTACATGCTAAAGCTTTCACAGATGTGAGGATGGCTTACGTGGATTATCACAAAGAGGTCGCAGATGACTATATGCTTCCAAGGAATCTAAGCAAATGTTTGACACTGTTAGTGACACAAACCAGAGTTCCCTTCTCCTCCCCAAATGTCCACATCACGTTGAACTAAAGACCCATCCTGGGCTGCACAGTCAGCTGTGAGAAATCTGTTACCAATTCGCATCGTCTGATTGATACGATTCAGAACTTTCTTAAACCGTGCAACCAAGCCAAACAAAGCAAAAAATGACAAAGCAATCCCGGATGTTACAGCTGATATACTGATTCAGTGACCATCTAGAATAGAGATCAGCAAACGTCTTCTATACAGGGCCCAAGAGCAAATAGTTTGGGCTTTGTGGGACAGACAGTCTCTGTCACAGCTCCTCAACTCTGCCATTAGAGTGGGAAAGCAGCCATAAATAATGTTTAAACGAATGGCTTGGCAGTGTTCCAATAAAATTTCATTTACAAAAATCAGGCAGCAGCCTGGGTTAGGCCCACAGGCTGTAGTTTGCTGATGCGTGATCCAGACCCTGAACTTCCAAAGTTTTTATGCATCAAAGCTGAATCATTGCTCTGTTAATGGATACTCATAATAAATAGATGCTTAAATTCTGAACTTAGAAAATAAATGGGTGTTAATAAACTACCACTTTAACTTGGTATTCCATGCAGGATTTGACTTTTTGAAATGGCTTCTAAAATTCTAAAAGCTTCAAAACTGCTAGCAGAAAGCTTTGCTGCTGAGAAAATGCTTTCATACCCATTTACAAATTAGATTCATCCTCTAATCACTCACTCAGAAATCACATTTTATTCTGGAGAGAGTCCCAGTCCAAGACTGTACTAAATGTGAGGGGCCGCAAGTCCACAAAAATATAACCCAACATACTCATTGCCAAGCCTCAAATGGTGCTCTCGGCCCCACCCCTGGCATGAGGGACTCTGCAAGGCCACTGAAGGCTGACGCGTGGTTGTCTGCTCTCTGGCACCTGCCAGCCTGGGCCTGAGCCCTCCACCCCATTCAGATGCCCTGCACTCTGACCTCTCCGCTGGCGGCTGGGAAAGCTGTGCCAGCAGTGGGCCCTGTGCTCCTGGACACTCCATAAGCACCAGCTCAGCACCTCATTCGTCAAGACATACGCTTGCATTCCCCAGAGGGAGCATGGGAAGAGCGGGAACCAGATTTCCCACTGGAACTGACAGCTCATTTCCCTTTGGGCCAGTCCCACTGCTAAAGAGTCCTCATGCAGCTGCTGGAAACTCCAAGGACAGAACAAGAGAAGGTGAGAGTAAAATAGGAAAGGGCAGGCCAGGTCTGGGGAGCCTTCCCCACTGCATTCCCCATGACAGTGGCCCCTAGCTCTGCCTGCAGCCCTCAGAATCTATTTCCAGCTTAGTTCAAATATCTGCTACACACCTAAAGACGCCTGAACCTGTTCCCTTCCCTGAGATGGCCAATGGAGGAGACCACGTACAGCTAACTGGGATGTGTACGGAAGGAGACAAAGGCTAAATCGAGGTACCGCAAGGATGGCATCCCAGGATGCTGAGGAAGGGGGACCAATTCATTTGTGTTATGATACTACTGATTCCTATTAAAATGCAGATACTTTTCCCATTTTTTTGATTGGGTTGTTCGTTTTTCCAGTGCTGAGTTGTCTGAGTTGCTTGTAGATTTTGGAGATTAATTCTTAAAAATAAAATAAAATAAAATGCAGATAATCCTGGGAGAGGGGGCATCCTTGACACTGTCACTGCTTTTCTTAAAGAAGCATCTTAGTGGAGAAGAACGTTCTGATCCTTTGTAGCCAGAGGCTCTGCTCTTTGCTGGATGCGTGATTGTCTTTAAATTAGTGGACCTCTCTGTGCTCAGTCTCCTGATCGGTACCAAAGAGGCAGTAGGGTCAGACTTGCTGGGGTTTCTGTGGGACTGAATCTTGTCCGCAAAGTGCCCATGCCCCATTTGCAGCATCGGCTCTTAACTTCACCCTGACGCTCGTGCACCGGGACCAGGTGGCAGAGCCCGGCTGCCATGTCACAGTGCTGCCGTGGTGAGGGGAGAGTGGCAGCCAAGCTACTTGCATGAGTCGGAGGGCTGCCCACCCTGGGGACCCTGCCCAGGTGCCTGACAACATGCCAGGGCCCCACTGGTGTCTCCCCAGCAGCCCGGTGAAGCAAGTGCCACAGCTCTCCCATCGTCCAAGCAAGCAACACGAGGCAGAGACTAAGCAACCTGCCTCGTGACCAGTGAATGCTGGAGCTGGGGTGTGAACTTGGGATGATCCAGAGCCTCCACGGTTAAGTTCCACACTACACATTCCCTCAAACTGAGGCTCAGATGCTGGGACGGCCTTCCCCAGAGTCCGGGGGATGATTCCTCCACCTCCGCTGGAGAACCCTGATCATGGCCCGGGTCTAAGAGTCCACGTGGCACTGCCCAGCTGTGGGCAGAGGCTGGGGCCCAGGAACCCCACATTTCAGACAGCTACAGAGTGCTGCCAGAGGCCTTATCCTACCTACTCTCTGTAAGTGAGAAAACCTCTGCCTAGAGGAAGAGAATGAGCACTGCTCATAGCACACCAGGTGGGAAGCACCCCCTGGGCCTCACAGCTGAGCCCACAGACCCAAACACTGGACAGCCTTCTCGAGAGGCCCCGGAGAGAGGCCCCAAGCACCAGACTTCGGTTGGACCAGCATGAAAACACAGATCTCTGTGTCCTCACCCCCTGAGATCCTGATGCAGACAGCATGCCCAGGTGGGCCAAAGAATGTTTTCTTCCTTTTTTTCTTTTTAAACCCAGGCACTCCCTCCCTCCCTCTCCTTCTCTCTGGATGATTCTGATGTACTTCACGGCCAGACAAAACATCCAAAGATATATTCCTGACCCAAAGAGCTTCTAACACTACACACCTAACCTGAACCACAGCCTGAACTTACAACCTGAAACCACAACTCATAACTGAAGAGCTAAAAACAAATTAAATGAATATATATATCCATTTATACATATCCATAGATATTTTTTATATATCCATTTATATTTATGTCCACATGATATATACATATATATACATATCCATTAAATATATGTGTGTGTATGTGTGTGTGTATGTGTGTATATATATATTTCCTCAACCATGCGGCGGTCTCTTCCCAGGCTAATTCAATAGTTTCTCTGGAGGTGGAGCCCGAATTTTTAAAAACTCCAGGTGATTCTAATATGCCGTCTGAGCTGAGAAACCAGTACCTTTGCATTTCTTCACATCCAGGAGGACTCTGAAAGATGCTGCTCCGTCTTCAGTACCTGCTATGATCCTCTGACTAGGGAGGGGGCTCTTTAGGCAAGAGCCATTTGGGGGTGGGGCACACAGAGACGTGAGTAAAGCTCTGGCCAGCAGGAGGACACGGTGAGCTCAATGTGTAGGGAGACTGTGGTCCCCTAAGAGGACCTGTTGCCAAGGACAAAGTGGAAACTGAGGGACTGGGGAGACAGAACTGCATCTCAGGGGAAACAGTGTGGGGGCAGTAAATGAGTCTTGATTTTCAAGTTTTCTACTCTACTCCCAACCAAGGAAGTCCTTAGGAGGTCCAGTTTCACTGAGGCTCAAGGAAGACAATCATCGTCATCCTCATCACCATTATCATTATCATCCACGTTATTATCATCATCACCACCACCATCATCATCCATTTGAAGAGGACTCTAGCAAGCTCAGGCAAGAAAGACCACACAGAGTACCCAGCAAGCATTTTTTACGACCACCACTTCCTACCTGTGTTGAAGGCACCACTTGCGATGACCAAAACTAAAACGCTGTTCTCTTTGAAAACCAGCGTTCATGTCCACTCCTGTGGCAGCTGCCTCCTCTCACGCTCTGCTCTCCCCTCTGGAAGGGAGAGCTCGCCTGGCCAATATCTCCCGCGGCTTCTCCATGAACTAGTTGGAGGCTGCCGGGTTCATGCCTCGAATCCTGCAGGGGATGGTCAAGAAACATGGTCAAGAATTTGCCTGGTCAACTTCTTTAGACACAGAAACATGTCTGCCAGGTTTGAGGAGGCCCAGGCCCCCAGCTCCTCCCAGGCTGCTTGTCTTGGTATAGGGATAGATTCCCATTTTCCCTGGGGAGATGGTGTGGCAGAGTGGCCCTGGTGCCTCCCATGTTCTACCCTGTATCAGACACTGAACTTCTCAGAGCCTCTATTTCTTTAGCAGCAAGCAGGCAGAATTCTAAGATGGTGCTTAGGTTTCCTGTCCCCCTCCCCAGCACCCCATGCACGCATCCTACATGATCCCCAGGACTATGAATATGATGCAATTAGGTTATGTTATAGCACACACCTGGCGTTAAAACAGGGAGATCATTCCATGGGCTTGACCTAACTGAGAAGTTCTTTAAAAGCAGAGTTCTCTCTGGTTGGTCACAAAAGAGGAAGTCATGGGGCTTAGCATCAGGGGAAAGATTTGACAAGCACTTGCTGACTTGTTGATGGAGGGGCCCCTGTGGAAAGGACTTGAAGGCAGGCTCTTGGAGGTGAGAGCAGTCTCCTGCTGACTCCCTAGATCCTCTAAGATGTGGATTAAAGCAACTGAATGAGTCTGGAAAAGTGAAATTTCCCTCTAAGCCTCCAGATGAGAACTTGGGCTACAAATACCCTGATTGTAGCCCTGAGCAGGGAACCCAGCCACTCTGTGCCAGACTTCAGACCTATAGGACTTTGCACTAACAAAGGAGGCTTGTTTTTAGTCACTGGGTTGGAGGCAATTTGTTACACAGCAAGAGAAAACCAAGACAACCTGCAAAAGTGACTCAGTGGGGCCTGGGTGAGAATTAAACACAATAATAGACAGAAGAGCTCACTGTATTTCCCAAACCGCCAAACAAAACAGAGCGTTGAGGGCCAAGGGAGTCAACATTTACTGCATCAGTTTTTAATAACCAACTTACCAGGCTGTTTTAAGAATCAAACAAGAACATGCAGAGGAACATGTTTCAGGATCTAGAAAGCCTAAGCGGTTCCAGTTGAATCTAGAATCACCGCTCTGTGCTCTGGTGGGTCTGCTGGAGGCAGCATGGAGTGGCGACTGAGAACGGAGCTCCTAGGGACAGGATCCCTGGGTTCTAGTTCGAGTCTTCTATTCATTATCTCTGCTTTGCAAAGTTGCTGAGCCTGATAAGAGGGGCTAAGAATGGAAAGTACCTCCCAGGGCTTAATGATTCTGTGCACGTAAAGGGTCTGGACAAATGCCTCGGCATGTGGCTCAGGCCATGTCATACTACAGAGACTTTTCTGTTATTCTCGCAATCCAGGTCTGGGGCAGCGCGCACACAGGGCTCGGACACGGCACCTTCCTTCTCTTGTGAGCCACGCTTTTTATGGACACGACTTTGGAATAGTTCATGTTTAGGCAACTACATCCTCCTGCAGATTTCTGTGAACACATAGCTAACCAAAGCCCCCTGGCTTTCCCTCCCTGCTTTATCCACGACCCCATCCCACACCTCAGAGCAGCATCGCACCTCCACACTGCAGTGCCCTGGCACTTGCTCTGTGGCGCCTGCCTATTCTTTCCTGATTCTGTTGTCCAAGGTATCCAAACTTTTCACTACTTCATATTTCCATACCCCAGATCTGACTCACAGCCTTCAATAGAGCTCAATGATGAATAGAAACAGCTGGCTCTATCTCTCCCAGTTATCAAACCCCAATCTGACTCACAGCCTTCAATAGAGCTCAAAATGATAAACCACGCTACTCTCCCATCGAAGCAATGTCCGACATACTTGGACCGAGCACACTCTTGAGTTAGCAGACTTTGCACTAACAAAGGAGGCTTGTTTTAGTCACTGGGTTGGAGGCAATTTGTTACACAGCAAGAGAACCAAGACAACCTGCAAAAGTGACTCAGTGGGGCCTGGGTGAGAATTAAACACAATAATAGACAGAAGAGCTCACTGTATTTCCCAAACCGCCAAACAAAACAGAGCGTTGAGGGCCAAGGGAGTCAACATTTACTGCATCAGTTTTTAATAACCAACTTACCAGGCTGTTTTAAGAATCAAACAAGAACATGCAGAGGAACATGTTTCAGGATCTAGAAAGCCTAAGCGGTTCCAGTTGAATCTAGAATCACCGCTCTGTGCTCTGGTGGGTCTGCTGGAGGCAGCATGGAGTGGCGACTGAGAACGGAGCTCCTAGGGACAGGATCCCTGGGTTCTAGTTCGAGTCTTCTATTCATTATCTCTGCTTTGCAAAGTTGCTGAGCCTGATAAGAGGGGCTAAGAATGGAAAGTACCTCCCAGGGGCTTAATGATTCTGTGCACGTAAAGGGTCTGGACAAATGCCTCGGCATGTGGCTCAGGCCATGTCATACTACAGAGACTTTTCTGTTATTCTCGCAATCCAGGTCTGGGGCAGCGCGCACACAGGGCTCGGACACGGCACCTTCCTTCTCTTGTGAGCCACGCTTTTTATGGACACGACTTTGGAATAGTTCATGTTTAGGCAACTACATCCTCCTGCAGATTTCTGTGAACACATAGCTAACCAAAGCCCCCTGGCTTTCCCTCCCTGCTTTATCCACGACCCCATCCCACACCTCAGAGCAGCATCGCACCTCCACACTGCAGTGCCCTGGCACTTGCTCTGTGGCGCCTGCCTATTCTTTCCTGATTCTGTTGTCCAAGGTATCCAAACTTTTCACTACTTCATATTTTTCCATAATCCCCAGATCTGACCTCACAGCCTTCAATAGAGCTCAATGATGAATAGAAACAGCTGGCTCTATCTCTCCCAGTACAGAAACGCCAATGTCTCAGAACATGATATTCTATAAACTCAGTCCACGCATTCCCATCTCTGAGCTTTGCTTACATCTACTCACCCGCCCCATAAACACACCTGGCCAAATCCTACTGGCCTTCCTCAGAAAGCTCGACCAGTTTGCCCCAAACTGAACTCAAGTTCTGCCTCTTCAGAACACCAGAATACCCACTGCACATTTGCTGGCCTCTCAGGATAAGTAACAGCACCTCCTATGCCCAGCGACTTCAAGAGTCTTAAAACTTTGGTGGGGCTTCCCAGGTAGGGCATGGCAACCCACTCCAGTATTCTTGCCTGGAGAATTCCATGGACAGGAAAGACTGATGGGCAACAGTCCATGGAGTCACAAAGAGTCAGACACGACTCAGTGACTAAGCGTACACACACACACACACACGGTGTAACTTGAGGTGGGTAATCTGACTCATCCCCCTGCCCCTAGAGCCATCAAGGTGTGTCACATACAGTCAGCATAGAACAGCTCTCTTTAGAACTGAATTCAGCTGTTCATTTATTTAACAGATGTGCATTCAGTGCCAACTTGGGGCAAGGCTCAGAAGTAGGTCCTGGATATAAAAGACAGCAAAGAAATACATTATAGCATCCCGGTTCATAGTTGCTATGTGGTGAAGGCGTCAATGTGGAAAAGAGCAGTCAGTTCGGATGGCATCTGAATGTGTGAGAAAGAGAGGGCATTCAAGCAGAGGGAGGAGGGTAGGTAGACCAGAGATCCCAAACTGACCAAAGGGTTGAGGAACTGCACACTGTCCATATGCTAGAGGCGAGGAGCAGCGACAGTTCAAAGAGGGTAGCAGGGACTTTGGAATAGTTCATGGCTTCCCTTTCCACTGCTCCCCCTTTTTATCCACGACCCCATCCCACACCTCAGAGCAGCATCGCACCTCCACACTGCAGTGCCCTGGCACTTGCTCTGGCGCCTGCCTATTCTTTCCTGATTCTGTTGTCCAAGGTATCCAAACTTTTCACTACTTCATGTTTTTCCATAATCCCCAGATCTGACCTCACAGCCTTCAATAGAGCTCAATGATGAATAGAAACAGCTGGCTCTATCTCTCCCAGTACAGAAACGCCAATGTCTCAGAACATGATATTCTATAAACTCAGTCCACGCATTCCCATCTCTGAGCTTTGCTTACATCTACTCACCCGCCCCATAAACACACCTGGCCAAATCCTACTGGCCTTCCTCAGAAAGCTCGACCAGTTTGCCCCAAACTGAACTCAAGTTCTGCCTCTTCAGAACACCAGAATACCCACTGCACATTTGCTGGCCTCTCAGGATAAGTAACAGCACCTCCTATGCCCAGCGACTTCAAGAGTCTTAAAACTTTGGTGGGGCTTCCCAGGTAGGGCATGGCAACCCACTCCAGTATTCTTGCCTGGAGAATTCCATGGACAGGAAAGACTGATGGGCAACAGTCCATGGAGTCACAAAGAGTCAGACACGACTCAGTGACTAAGCGTACACACACACACACACACACGGTGTAACTTGAGGTGGGTAATCTGACTCATCCCCCTGCCCCTAGAGCCATCAAGGTGTGTCACATACAGTCAGCATAGAACAGCTCTCTTTAGAACTGAATTCAGCTGTTCATTTATTTAACAGATGTGCATTCAGTGCCAACTTGGGGCAAGGCTCAGAAGTAGGTCCTGGATATAAAAGACAGCAAAGAAATACATTACAGCATCCCCGGTTCATAGTTGCTATGTGGTGAAGGCGTCAACGTGGAAAAGAGCAGTCAGTTCGGATGGCATCTGAATGTGTGAGAAAGAGAGAGGGCATTCCAAGCAGAGGGAGGAGGGTAGGTAGACCAGAGATCCCAAACTGACCAAAGGGTTGAGGAACTGCACACTGTCCATATGCTAGAGGCGAGGAGCAGCGACAGTTCACAAAAGAAGGGCTAGGCAGGGAAAGAACTTGGTATATGAGATAGTCTGGTCTTGATCTTGCAGTGGAGTGAGGTCACCGAACCATTTCAGTCAGTGAGGTAATGCAGTCAGGCCCAGGGGTGTGGTTGGAGCAGAAGATGGGAGGAGGCTGGAGGACTGAACCACAGCTCTCTCTCATTCGGAAGCACCTAAATGCCACTCCGGCCTCTGGTGGCTGCTGGGAGAGTCCAGTGAACACACCTGCATCAGGTTCACTGGGAATGTGACACACACCTGAGATTCTATATAGCAAACTGGGCTCAACCATCTGCCTCTTCTCCCCTACACATCACTGAAATGAAAACACACATGTACAAGAAAGAATAGATCCATAGCAGCATCAGCTGGCCAGCACGTCTGAAGAAAAGCAGACGAGTGGGAAGGACAGAGAATCTAATCAGAGCTCAGGCAGTCTCCCCCAGCACAAACAAGGGAAGATCCACCTGCCAAACACCCAGAAAACTGGCACAGAGGCAGTGGAGCTGGGGTAAGGCAGGAGGAATGGGATTCCTGAAAGCCAAGGATAACGAGTGAATGCTTCTGGTTGCCAGAAAGACCAAAGTTGAGGCACAGGGCAGGGGACAGAACCCACCCACCCAGACACCTTACGGCCTTCACGAGCATGATTTACTTCTTCCAGGAGACTCCAACCCTGGCAGATGGCCTGATGGTTCATTACTGAAACGTGCTGAGGTTCCGTCAGCTCTTCTTTGAATCCCTTGCCTCGCCTCAAAATTCCCCCTCACTGTTTTCTCTGGTCCGAGACTGCTGTATTGCACTCCTCACATGACCCAGTCAACCTCCACGTTGACAGATTTGTTTTAGAGACTTTCAGCCCTCCACGCATACTGATCTTATCTCGTTCCTCTCGATAGACCAAGATGCTGTAGAGGTAAAGCTTCCCCCTACTCAGAGAGATAAACTCCGCTTCCTCTCCGACAGTGTCAATACAAGTTTTGAGAATCAAATTGACATTGGACTTGACATCTACATCGTTAACTGCTAGAGGGCAACAGAGCCAAGACTACACAGCCCTGAGGGAAAACGGTTAAAACCCTGAGAACTGTTACTCAGCCGAGTCTCAAAGCCAAACAGAAAAGCACTAAAAATAGGACGCCACCCACTTATCTCTTCTTAAAAAAAATTACTCAAGGAATTACTCCAACAAAATACAGACTGTATCAGAATAAGTAATTCAAGAAAGGTCAAGGCAGGATACACAGGAAACAATGATGAACAGTAAGGGTAGAAAAATGTACAGTCAAATCTAAACAAATGTTGATAATCATGGTCTCATCTTGTTGGAAATTAGATAACATTTAATTCTTGACACTGATACAGAAGCATGGGCTTTAGCTTTTTTATTTAAAAGGAACTATTTCTAGAAAAAAAATAAGATGCAGACCTTTTTAAACTACAGTGAAGGAAGGGGGAATAAGGTCAATTCATTCAGCAAGAGTTCGGAAAGGGAAAAGAAAACAAGAAAGGAAAAAGTATAATAAAAAAAGATAAAAAAGATACAAAGTAAGACAAAACATATCATAAACATGAGAACGTGAAAAAATTAAATTACCCAAAGACAAGAGATTATGTTGGGGAAAAAATAATCTGGCCATAGGCTATTTAGAAGTAATACCCAAATTAATAAAGGTTGAAATCAAAGAAATGGGAATAAGACATCAGTAGGCAAAATAGTAACAAAAAGACTGCAGGAAAGTCAGTATTAATATCTGACAAAATGCAATGTGTTAGAATAAAATGGGGCATTTTATATTGCAAATCTATCTTTTTCTCCAAGAAGACACAAAAATCATGAACCTTTACCTTCACCATGGACAACAGAACCATAGAGTATATGAAATAGCACATTCCTAGGACCACAAAGAGAAGGCAAAACAAAAACCCAGGAAACATCTTGAGATCTTGAGCTCACTACTCAAGATATGACAGTACAGTAACCTAATATAAGGAAAATAGAGAGAACGTGCAGACAGTAAGCTTAACTTCATATATCCTCAAGAAACAAGATACCTTTTTCTTAAATGTTCTTGTACTAGACCACAGGAAAATCTCAAATTCCAACATAGATATCACAGGCTTAGTTCTTAATACAACAGAATTAAAACTAACAAGTCGCAAAAGAAAAAGTAAATTACACAGGACAACTTTAACATGCTTTGCTAAATAAATTTGAGTCAAAGAGGACGCAAAACTGGAAGTACAGAATATCTGTAAATGTACAACAGTGAGAATTCTACTTTAAAAACCTATAGAATGTAGTCAAAGCTGCATTCAGAGGAAAAATGCAAATCTTAAATGCTTTTATATTAAAAGAAGAAAGACTGAAATGAAATGAACTAAGCATCCAACCCAAGTAGCCGAAAAAGAACAGAATAAAGCAAAATAATCTAGAAGGAAGAAGTGAATAAACTTGAAAACAAAAATGAACGAATGAGAAAAGTACACCAACCACAATGAAAGAAACTGGTTCCCCGAGACAAACAACACGGACAAGCCACTGGCTAATTGGACTAGTAGTGAACAGCAAAATCACACATGAGGATTACAAAAGGCATGGCTCATGTGTATATTAACATGGTTTTAAATGTAAGGGAATTTAAGAGAAATTATTCTAAATTTAAATATATCACTTGATGTCCATGAATTTAAAAACTGATGACTTTTCAGAAAATTATAAACTGGAAAACTAAAGAAGAAGGAAGACATCTGAAAAGACCTATAACACTTGAAGAAACAGAAAAAGCTATCAAAGATGGAATTTCGAAGAAGTGAGAAAGAATGGATTGTTTAAATAAGAGAACTGTGACAATGGGCTGATTGTGTGTTCATTTGACAGATATTTAGCTAGTGCCTACTATACGTTAGGCACTACTCTGGCACTGGGTATACGGCAAGGAACAAAACAGAAAAGGTCTCAGCTGAGCTGAGGGTCTCGCCAGGGGAGATGAGAAGGAAACAAACATGGAGGTAAAATAAAAGATATGATAATAAAGTGGGAGACAGGGTGAGAGGGAGGATGGAGAATTCTATCTTCAATAGAGTACATGCACCACACTTACAACACTTATTTGAATTAAAGATACAGACAAAATATGAAAGCAAATCCACGAAAACACCAAAACTATCGGAATATTTATGTAATTTAGTGTTAGCGAATAACCTCCAAAACCTGAAGCAGATCTCAATGCTCTTAAAGGAAAAGATTGACAGAACTGACTACACAAAAAAATTAAGCACTACATCCAACAGAAGACCTGAAGCCCGTTACAAAGTAAATGACAGACAAATGCTTGCCACATGTATAAAACAGGCTCAATATCACCCACAAACCAATAAGGAAAGATGCACAGCTAATGGAGAGAGGAAATAAGCAGATCATTATCCAAGCAATTAAAATGGGTAATAAACATGGGCAAAGATGCTAGGCCTCATTAATAATCCAAGGATATATATTAAAAGTCGCTATCACCTTTTGCCCGTTTGATTGGCAAAGAGGAAAATGACTGCTACCACCCAGTGTTGGAGAGAAGGAGTGACCGCAATTCATGCTGCGGCAGCAGCTTCACAAGCAAACACATAAATACACACGAATCATTTCACATAAGATACACACAGATGCACACACACAGGATTGCAGCAGCGCCATTTTTATCAATGAACATGGAAACAACCTTAATATCCATCAGCAAGGAATCGGTCTAACGTGTAAATGATGCTAAATCCACCCAGTGGTATGATAATGGGACAATAATTTTTCTTGATGAACAATAAAGACATACTCCTACCAGTAATGTTCACTGTGACCTTATGTGCTGAGTACTGGGTGACCGCCCTTACTTTCCACAGCCTGTTGGATGGCAGGCACTATTGCTGGGCCCATTTTCCACATGAGGCTTAGTGAGGCCAGGAGACCTGACAGGCGGTGGACCTTGGCTCCTGCCTGACTCCGTAGTCTACACACTTCGCTGCTCTACACCCTTCCCCTCCATGCACATGTGTGTGCGTGAGTGCCTGGGTGTGTCCAACTCTGTGTGAGCCCGTGGACTATAACCTGCCAGGCTCCTCTGTCCACTGAATTTTCCAGGCAAGAATACTACCGTGGGTTGCCGTTTCCCGTTCCAGATCTTCCCTACCCGGGGATCACATCTGCACTTCCCGCGTCTCCTGCCCTGTCAGGCGGATTCTTTCCACGTCACCAAAGGGATGCAGAAAGAGGGTGTGTCAAAAGGGGGAAAGCAACTCCACGGACACAGACATTGTACAGCTGTTAATGCTATAAAGGACATGTAGGATAAAGTAGTCAGCACATCTTAGGGGGCTGTGAATGAATGGGGTTCAGAGCACGCATTGTCTTCCTTATATACTTCTATACGCTTTTTCTTTTTTTAAAAAAATAAGCCTGTATCACTTTTAGAATTTAAAAATTGTAATTTTAAAATTAAATAAAACTGTCTTCTTTTTAGAAAGCAGCTGAACAGGTCAGGCCTTACCAGGGCACGAGGGGCCCATCTTCAAGGTGGCATCTACCCAGGGAAGGACGGACCAGGGCCAGCTCCTCTGCAAACCCCACCCAAAACCAGAAGGAAGGAGGCCTGTCCTCTCCCCTCCCCACCCTCCTTGTGGAACCAAAGCATCACAGCATGGCCTCTGCTGGTAGGTGGAGGGCACCCCACATCCGGCCTGGGCACTGGGGGTGCACCCCTGCAGAGGAAATTCAGCTGATGAAGGGTTAAAGAGAAACCCCGGATGCCCACAGGGGCCAGCCTCCCTGGGTCACAACAAAGCCACTTTCTAAGGGCTGGCAGGGAAGCCTGGGGGCCTGGGGTTCCAGCAAGGGGCTTGACACTCAGATCCCAAAGAAAGCGTGCAAGGCCAGCTAGCTCTGAGGCCACGGCTGCCCTCCTGACACACAGCCTGTCCTCTGCTGTGAATCTGTCCACTGGACCAGCACATGGATAATCTGAGTCTGATCTGCTTGGGGCAGGGAACTGTTGGATGGATCTTTCTAAATTTTATTTTTATTATGGTAGTTTTCAAATCAGTAAGAAAACACAAAACCTAAAGACACTGGGATGCATGCAGCATCACATGGAACCATCTTGGGGGATCATGTGGGGCTCCTTAGCAATTGGGAGGGGAAGAGGAAAGAATTACTGCCTCATTTACCTAACACCAAGGAAGCAGCGCAGGAAAGCACAGTCAGCCCTGCTGTCTGAGGAGCTTGGTTTCAGACCTTGGTTTCACCTGTTAATACCTGTGCAACCTCAGCTAAATTACTTACCCTCTCTGAGCCTCTTTCCTCATGAGTGAATAAGTAAAGTGCATCACTGGACTGGGTGAGACAAAGTGTCTGAGAGACCTAGCATGGACTCAGCTCACAAGAGGCACTCGGTTAATGCCTGTGCTTTTCTTCTGTTTCAGCAGGAGACCTTCCAAACCATCCTCCCTCTTGTCTACCTCTTCCCTTTCTGCATTCTGTTTTGGGGTTGGCTCTGCAAGGCTTCCTGCCTCCTTCCTTGTGGCCAGGCTTTGGGCTCTCTCTTTCCTGGGATCCGCTCCTTTGCTTCAAATGCCTGCACTTCAGTCTGAGAACAGTGCCGCATGCACTGAGCTGCCCCTGGAGGCTTGCTAGTTCCTGGCTCCACTCTCTAGACAAGAAACTGCTCTCTCCTGTGCAGTAATGAGGCGACCCTCAAATAAGGAAAATGAGCAGAAAGAAAGGCAGTGGAGCTCAGAGTCTTTAAGAATGGACAGGACCTACTTGGAGAAGACTTGGGAAGTGTTTTCTAGTAAAAACAGAGTTTTTGAGTCTTTTTTCTTTTTTTTTTTAGGGGTGGAGTGGTGTGGGAAGGGAGGGGGGCGGGCGGGCCACTTCTATTGGTCTTTCATTTGTCTATTTTCATCCATCTTTGCTCTTTGGCCTGTGTGGGCCTCCCATCGTGGTGGCCTCTATTGTTGCAGAGCACCGGCTCTGGGCGCATGCGCTCCAGCTCGGTAGTTGGACACATGGGTCCAGCCGCTCTGCCGCACGTGGGATCCTCCCAGGCCAGGGATCGAACCGGCGCCCCTTGCACTGCAAGGCGGTGTCCTCACCCACTGGACCACCAGGGAAGCCCAAAAGCAGTTTTTAAAAATGAGGGACGGTGATATATTTCCATTTGTATTGAGAATAGAAAATGAGGAACTTCAAGGGCAGGGTAATGGATTCCATTTAGTGACAGGCAAGAACATCCGGTCCCACAAACTATATGGGGATTCGGGATGAGAAACCCCCATGCATTTCTGACACTGCAGGGAAGGGGGAGAGGGAGATGGAATGCACGTGGAGGACCGCAAACCCAGGAGTCTCGGAGAACAGAGAGTGGCAGGAAGGGGAGGTGCAGATGAAACCCCAGGGGATGCACGTGAGGTTGAGGTGTTGAGAGCCGCCAGGGGTAGAGGGGAGAGGACTTGTTTCCTGCCACGCCAGGCCACACCTACTGGCGGCCCTCTTTCGCCGGAAGTCTCCTGCAGCCGGGTACAATAGGGAGCACAGTGGATTGGTCCACACTTGAGGGCCAGCTGCATCCAGCCACCTTGGACAGGACACGCCCTGTCACCGGGCAAGACCCCAGGGCGCAAAGGTGAAGAAGGGCTGGCCCCTGCCAAAGGGCGTTCTCCATCTAGCAGGGAAGATGTGCCAGAAAATCAGCGATTGCCACCCTTTCTCCCAAGGAGCCCCAAACTCAGGCTATGTCTCTGTCCCCAGGAAGGCTCATCACATCCCTCTAGCTGGAGAGACAGAAGGAAGGGGCAGGGCAGGGAACGCCCATTTGTTGAATGCCACCACAAGTCGGTGTTAGTTCTTATAGTACCTTGTTGTCACACTGATGTGACCATCTGACAGCTGAGGAAACAGACGTGGACAATCCTGCACAGCAGAAGCAGAGCCCTAGGCATTAGTTTTAGATAAAGCCAGGCACCGCTGGTCTCTGTTGCTGTGTGGCTTCAGGCAAGTCATTTAACGCGTCAAGTCCTCAGTTTTCTCATCTCTAAAACGGGAGCAATAGTGCATAGCCTGAGTGGGGGTAAGAATTGAATAATACAGAGTCAATTTTCCAAAAAAACGACCTTCTCCTCTTCCTCTTTCAGTTATTTCTGATCTTTTTGCTGTACTTATGTCAGTAATGATTTTGTGTGCTAAAATGAGATTTCAGATTCCAAAATTATTGCAACTTATTGACAGGGAGGGCACAGGAGGGGGGTGGGGAAAGCAGGCTGAGGCCCTGGGGAACCCTGGGGACTGAGACACCTCAACCACTGGTCCACCGCGGGGAGGTGGCAAAACCAAGGCCCTCGGAGCAGACTGAGAACCACGGTGTGAGTTTGGAGGAAGAATTGCTTTCCGCATCTGTGTGGAATGCACGTGGAGGACCGCAAACCCAGGAGTCTCGGAGAACAGAGAGTGGCAGGAAGGGGAGGTGCAGATGAAACCCCAGGGGATGCACGTGAGGTTGAGGTGTTGAGAGCCGCCAGGGGTAGAGGGGAGAGGACTTGTTTCCTGCCACGCCAGGCCACACCTACTGGCGGCCCTCTTTCGCCGGAAGTCTCCTGCAGCCGGGTACAATAGGGAGCACAGTGGATTGGTCCACACTTGAGGGCCAGCTGCATCCAGCCACCTTGGACAGGACACGCCCTGTCACCGGGCAAGACCCCAGGGCGCAAAGGTGAAGAAGGGCTGGCCCCTGCCAAAGGGCGTTCTCCATCTAGCAGGGAAGATGTGCCAGAAAATCAGCGATTGCCATCCTTTCTCCCAAGGAGCCCCAAACTCAGGCTATGTCTCTGTCCCCAGGAAGGCTCATCACATCCCTCTAGCTGGAGAGACAGAAGGAAGGGGCAGGGCAGGGAACGCCCATTTGTTGAATGCCACCACAAGTCGGTGTTAGTTCTTATAGTACCTTGTTGTCACACTGATGTGACCATCTGACAGCTGAGGAAACAGACGTGGACAATCCTGCACAGCAGAAGCAGAGCCCTAGGCATTAGTTTTAGATAAAGCCAGGCACCGCTGGTCTCTGTTGCTGTGTGGCTTCAGGCAAGTCATTTAACGCGTCAAGTCCTCAGTTTTCTCATCTCTAAAATGGGAGCAATAGTGCATAGCCTGAGTGGGGGTAAGAATTGAATAATACAGAGTCAATTTTCCAAAAAAACGACCTTCTCCTCTTCCTCTTTCAGTTATTTCTGATCTTTTAGCTGTACTTATGTCAGCAATGATTTTGTGTGCTAAAATAAGATTTCAGATTCCAAAATTATTGCAACTTATTGACAGGGAGGGCACAGGAGGGGGGTGGGGAAAGCAGGCTGAGGCCCTGGGGAACCCTGGGGACTGAGACACCTCAACCACTGGTCCACCGCGGGGAGGTGGCAAAACCAAGGCCCTCGGAGCAGACTGAGAACCACGGTGTGAGTTTGGAGGAAGAATTGCTTTCCGCATCTGTGTGGCTGCCTTCTGAGTGAGGAGAGGAAGCTTGATGATCCCGGGCCCTCCAGGAATCCAGCCAAGCTTCTGGTCGAGAGCCCCACTGCCCAGTGCTGCGGATCCCCTCCCCCAACCAGCTCAGGGCCTCAGGCCCACAGAAAAAGGGTGTGCCAAAGGAAACCGCTCCAGAGCCCTCTGGGTCTGCTCTGCTCTTCTTCCTTTTTTTGGGCGCTGTGGCTGTTTGAGTTGAGGACCTTTTTCCATAGAAAGTTTCCATTGCATCAGTTATTTACATTGTTACCACCTATACGTAGGCTGTTTCGAATCGGTGAACCAAATCAGGCCCCGGCCCAGCCCCCCACAGTCGATCAGGGCGAAGAGCCTGGCCTCAGCCCTCAGAGCCGGGCAGCCCCACCATTCCGGGCTGTGGGGATCTGGCAGGTGGGAGGAACTGTCCCAGCCCTGGCAGGCCCTCCTTTCATGGGCTCTCTCCCCTTGGGAGGCTATTTCTAGGGTGGAATTTAAGAGGACAGGCCTCGAGCTCAGACCTCTGTCTCCCACACTTCCTCGCTGTGTGACCCTCCTAGGGGCAGGTTATTTATGATGTCTCTGAGTCTCAGTGAACGGACGTGTGAAATGGGGATCATGGTAGCACCCTCACGGCTGGACTGGCGGGCGACTCAGTTTATCCACATAAATTGGATAGACTTAGAACAAGGCCCGGCCTAAAACCTCCATCAAAGTCAATAAAATAACCCTCTTTTTCCATCACCCTTACAAACCGGGTAAGAATTGAATAATACAGAGTCAATTTTCCAAAAACGACCTTCTCCTCTTCCTCTTTCAGTTATTTCTGATCTTTTAGCTGTACTTATGTCAGCAATGATTTTGTGTGCTAAAATAAGATTTCAGATTCCAAAATTATTGCAACTTATTGACAGGGAGGGCACAGGAGGGGGGTGGGGAAAGCAGGCTGAGGCCCTGGGGAACCCTGGGGACTGAGACACCTCAACCACTGGTCCACCGCGGGGAGGTGGCAAAACCAAGGCCCTCGGAGCAGACTGAGAACCACGGTGTGAGTTTGGAGGAAGAATTGCTTTCCGCATCTGTGTGGCTGCCTTCTGAGTGAGGAGAGGAAGCTTGATGATCCCGGGCCCTCCAGGAATCCAGCCAAGCTTCTGGTCGAGAGCCCCACTGCCCAGTGCTGCGGATCCCCTCCCCCAACCAGCTCAGGGCCTCAGGCCCACAGAAAAGGCTGTGCCAAAGGAAACCGCTCCAGAGCCCTCTGGGTCTGCTCTGCTCTTCTTCCTTTTTTTGGGCGCTGTGGCTGTTTGAGTTGAGGACCTTTTTCCATAGAAAGTTTCCATTGCATCAGTTATTTACATTGTTACCACCTATACGTAGGCTGTTTCGAATCGGTGAACCAAATCAGGCCCCGGCCCAGCCCCCCACAGTCGATCAGGGCGAAGAGCCTGGCCTCAGCCCTCAGAGCCGGGCAGCCCCACCATTCCGGGCTGTGGGGATCTGGCAGGTGGGAGGAACTGTCCCAGCCCTGGCAGGCCCTCCTTTCATGGGCTCTCTCCCCTTGGGAGGCTATTTCTAGGGTGGAATTTAAGAGGACAGGCCTCGAGCTCAGACCTCTGTCTCCCACACTTCCTCGCTGTGTGACCCTCCTAGGGGCAGGTTATTTATGATGTCTCTGAGTCTCAGTGAACGGACGTGTGAAATGGGGATCATGGTAGCACCCTCACGGCTGGACTGGCGGGCGACTCAGTTTATCCACATAAATTGGATAGACTTAGAACAAGGCCCGGCCTAAAACCTCCATCAAAGTCAATAAAATAACCCTCTTTTTCCATCACCCTTACTAAGACCTCAGTGGTCATCCCCACCTCTGGACCCATACAGAGCAGCTTCCGAACTGTCTGTCGCCCTCTCCGTAAGGTCAGATAAATAGTCCCAGTACTCAGAGCTTGCCATGCCCCTTCCTGTCCCACATTTTTCAGTGGTTCTTCCCAGAGAGTCGCGTCTCCACTTGGGATCTTCTCTGCTAGAGCCAGGCTGCCCATGACATCGATGCACCCCTTGAGAATCTCTGGCTTATGCCAAACCCCCATGCTCCTAGTTTGCCTGTGTCTGTACAGTTCTGTCTATCTGGAATGCTCGTCTCCATCTCTCTGTGGCCAAATACAACCACAACCACCCATGTGAGCCCAGCTCATAAGCCGCCTCCTCCACGAAGCCCTCCATGCCCCACCCTCTCTCCCCAGCAATGCCTTCTCATTTACAGCACATGGTCCCTTTGCTGTGGCCTTTCCCTTTTCTCCCTTGTGGGTGTGGAATATAATACTTAAACAAACGTTTGTCAGCATCACACACAAACCACACGACCTTTGGGGACAGGAACCTGTGTGATTCACCTCCACATCACTCACAGAGCTCTGAGCCTCATTCATGACAATGAATAAGGCAATGGCCTCTCCCACTTGACCACCGCTGGGTGTAGGTGAAGATGAATCAACAGCTCCACAGCACCCATGTGTTCTTCTTGAGGGAACCAGCCGTTGAGGCGTCAGTCAGGATCTCCTGGGACTCACAGACCCATCCCAGCCCTGGCTCGCTGCTGAGTCCTAGGTCAGCAGCCCATCGCCCAGGGTGGGACCTCAGCGCGGGAGCCCTGCAAGGCATCGGAGGCATCCTGAGACGTCCAGGAGCCACGGCTGGACCCCACACCCGACTTTCCACAGTCAATCTGCTCCACAAGACTCTCTCAAGCCCTGAGCTCTTGTGCACACCATGGCCACTGGCTCAGTGAACGGACGTGTGAAATGGGGATCATGGTAGCACCCTCACGGCTGGACTGGCGGGCGACTCAGTTTATCCACATAAATTGGATAGACTTAGAACAAGGCCCGGCCTAAAACCTCCATCAAAGTCAATAAAATAACCCTCTTTTTCCATCACCCTTACTAAGACCTCAGTGGTCATCCCCACCTCTGGACCCATACAGAGCAGCTTCCGAACTGTCTGTCGCCCTCTCCGTAAGGTCAGATAAATAGTCCCAGTACTCAGAGCTTGCCATGCCCCTTCCTGTCCCACATTTTTCAGTGGTTCTTCCCAGAGAGTCGCGTCTCCACTTGGGATCTTCTCTGCTAGAGCCAGGCTGCCCATGACATCGATGCACCCCTTGAGAATCTCTGGCTTATGCCAAACCCCCATGCTCCTAGTTTGCCTGTGTCTGTACAGTTCTGTCTATCTGGAATGCTCGTCTCCATCTCTCTGTGGCCAAATACAACCACAACCACCCATGTGAGCCCAGCTCATAAGCCGCCTCCTCCACGAAGCCCTCCATGCCCCACCCTCTCTCCCCAGCAATGCCTTCTCATTTACAGCACATGGTCCCTTTGCTGTGGCCTTTCCCTTTTCTCCCTTGTGGGTGTGGAATATAATACTTAAACAAACGTTTGTCAGCATCACACACAAACCACACGACCTTTGGGGACAGGAACCTGTGTGATTCACCTCCACATCACTCACAGAGCTCTGAGCCTCATTCATGACAATGAATAAGGCAATGGCCTCTCCCACTTGACCACCGCTGGGTGTAGGTGAAGATGAATCAACAGCTCCACAGCACCCATGTGTTCTTCTTGAGGGAACCAGCCGTTGAGGCGTCAGTCAGGATCTCCTGGGACTCACAGACCCATCCCAGCCCTGGCTCGCTGCTGAGTCCTAGGTCAGCAGCCCATCGCCCAGGGTGGGACCTCAGCGCGGGAGCCCTGCAAGGCATCGGAGGCATCCTGAGACGTCCAGGAGCCACGGCTGGACCCCACACCCGACTTTCCACAGTCAATCTGCTCCACAAGACTCTCTCAAGCCCTGAGCTCTTGTGCACCCCATGGCCACTGGCTCCACTCTCCAGGCCACGCCGAGTGGTGTCCCTGCATTGGAGTAAGTGGGGCTCACGGTGCATCATAATCATTTCTGATGCTTGCTGATTGCCCCTAGAAAGCCAGATTCATCAAGAGTGTGGGACCCTGTTCCCCATATGGCAACCGTGGCCTTCCAGCCTCACCCATCACGTGACACACTCCCTCACTCCTTACTCTTCTGCTACCTAATACCTGGACATGTCACCTTCTTCCCAGAGTCCAAATCCTTTTTCAGGGAGGTCCTCCCTCCTCTCTCTGCCAAGCACACTCCCACTCATCCTTTGAAAGCTCAGCCCTGGCAATGCCTCCTTTTCCCTGGCCCCTCCAGCATCCAGGCACTGGCCTGGAGCTTTCTTCTCTCTTGCTCCTGACTCTCCCCCCAGAGCTCTGCCGTCACACCGACCTCATCACACTGTGATAGCTATCTTCCTGTGTGTCCGTCTTCCTCGCAGACAGCGAGTGCCTTTAGGGCAAGAACAACGTGTACCATCTGCGCACCTCTGTGCTTGTTAGCACAGCGCCTGGTGTGCGGAGTGAATGAGCGATGAGTAACAGCCCGTGAACACTCCGCCCGCGGCCTGCCTTCCAGGGTGTCGCCCCTGACATCACCACATTCAGGAACTCACTTCCCATAACAAGCAACAGGTGACTCTGCCAAACCGGCAGGCCCAGGGTCCACCTCGTCCAGAGGGCTTCCCCAGGATCTCCAATACCTCTCTGGGCTGCAACCCACACCCTGAGGAGCCTGAGGCTTGCCTCCGTGGCAGCTGCACCTGCTGAGAACCTGGAGACGGGCTGAGGCTTCTGGGTGGTTCCAGGACGAGGGGAATCTGAAGGGCACTCTGCTGCTAGTGACTTGGAACCAAGACTTTCATGCCGTTGCCTCTGTCCTGCCCTGTCCAGACTGCCCTGTGCTCACCTTCTGCTTCTCTTACTCCTCACCGGGGCCACCCTCCTAGTTCCCTGCCAGGCTGAGTCTACCTGCCATTCTTTACACAGCTAAACTCCCAGATTATGGGGCAGGATGTGGGGTGCACAGGAGGTAGGCAGGACCTCAGCTCTGCCTTTAACAGGCCACATAAACAAGGACATGCTCCCCCGAGTCCTCAGTTTCCCCTATGTCAAAGGCTGCAACAAGCCCACCTCTAAGGATCCCTTCTGTTTTAACTCCCTGCCAAGAAGTAGATTAATTTACCAGTTCATCAAGAGTGTGGGACCCTGTTCCCCATATGGCAACCGTGGCCTTCCAGCCTCACCCATCACGTGACACACTCCCTCACTCCTTACTCTTCTGCTACCTAATACCTGGACATGTCACCTTCTTCCCAGAGTCCAAATCCTTTTTCAGGGAGGTCCTCCTCTCTCTCTGCCAAGCACACTCCCACTCATCCTTTGAAAGCTCAGCCCTGGCAATGCCTCCTTTTCCCTGGCCCCTCCAGCATCCAGGCACTGGCCTGGAGCTTTCTTCTCTCTTGCTCCTGACTCTCCCCCCAGAGCTCTGCCGTCACACCGACCTCATCACACTGTGATAGCTATCTTCCTGTGTGTCCGTCTTCCTCGCAGACAGCGAGTGCCTTTAGGGCAAGAACAACGTGTACCATCTGCGCACCTCTGTGCTTGTTAGCACAGCGCCTGGTGTGCGGAGTGAATGAGCGATGAGTAACAGCCCGTGAACACTCCGCCCGCGGCCTGCCTTCCAGGGTGTCGCCCCTGACATCACCACATTCAGGAACTCACTTCCCATAACAAGCAACAGGTGACTCTGCCAAACCGGCAGGCCCAGGGTCCACCTCGTCCAGAGGGCTTCCCCAGGATCTCCAATACCTCTCTGGGCTGCAACCCACACCCTGAGGAGCCTGAGGCTTGCCTCCGTGGCAGCTGCACCTGCTGAGAACCTGGAGACGGGCTGAGGCTTCTGGGTGGTTCCAGGACGAGGGGAATCTGAAGGGCACTCTGCTGCTAGTGACTTGGAACCAAGACTTTCATGCCGTTGCCTCTGTCCTGCCCTGTCCAGACTGCCCTGTGCTCACCTTCTGCTTCTCTTACTCCTCACCGGGGCCACCCTCCTAGTTCCCTGCCAGGCTGAGTCTACCTGCCATTCTTTACACAGCTAAACTCCCAGATTATGGGGCAGGATGTGGGGTGCACAGGAGGTAGGCAGGACCTCAGCTCTGCCTTTAACAGGCCACATAAACAAGGACATGCTCCCCCGAGTCCTCAGTTTCCCCTATGTCAAAGGCTGCAACAAGCCCACCTCTAAGGATCCCTTCTGTTTTAACTCCCTGCCAAGAAGTAGATTAATTTACCAGTCAGAATAATTCTTCCTAAAGGAAAACAAACAGAGAGAACCATGTATCTTTCTCTGCTTCTCCTGTAAGCCAGGATGGATCTCTCATTCTGGATATATGTTATATGGCCTTCTGATTCTTGAAGGAAAGCCCTCATTGGGAGGCAATGTGTATGTCCTTAATAAACCAGGGATTTAAAATGCCTTTGCACACACGGTCCTTCTTCTGAATTTAACAGTTGGGTGAGATGGGCCTTTTTGCTCTCAGCTAACAGATAAAGTGAGGCTCAGAGAGGTGAGGGGCTTGTCCCTAAACTGGTGTGGGGAATGGGTGGCCCTGGTCCTCAGGATGTCACTGCACGGCTGCCCAGGAGCTAGCCTCACCCGGCAAACAGGCAGGACCCTTTAGAAAAGCAATACCCCCCTCCCTGTGCTTACCTATGTGCTTTCTTCCTGCATGTGGAAATGTCCAAAGAGGTATGGGGACAAAGCCACGCAGGACATAGGTTGGAGGGAGATGCCTCATGTCTAGAAGCCAGGCTCCTTTCAGGCCCACTATTCCAGAACGACGGTGACGCTGAGTGCTGGACAGACAGCCCTTCCAGGCAGAGAAGCCTTTATTGCTGAAGATTCCAGTCCCTCCAGCTATCTCAGACCCTCATGCCGTTGAACCCCATCCAGGACAACAGAAGCTCTTACCCCCAAGACCGGGCAATGCCTCATTCCTCCTGGGCTTCCAGGCCCTCTCGCTGCAGGGCTCCTCTGAGACTCCCAGTGAGGGCTGACCACAGGTGATCTGATCATCATACAGGGAGGGGACAAAAGGGTGGGGGCCCAGAGCCCAGGAAAGAAGGCACCAGTGTTACCATTCTGGTACCTTACAGCCTGTTGTGCCCACTTGTCATCCACACTCATGTCCCGTGCTTTAAGGATATGCCGGTCCTGTCTTCCAAAGCATACTGTAAATTCCCTCATGGAGGCCCATGGAAGGAATACCACCTGCACGTATGCAGTGCCCAACCTGCACAGACATTCACAGTTCAGGATTTCCGATCACCTCTGCAGAGCACTCATCAACACTGTAATTAAAGAGCTAACTGTCTCATTACTTATTCTTTCCTCAGAGAATATACATTCTAGGGGGAGGACCAGACCCTGCTTGTCTTGTTCCAAGCTGAAGCCCATCCCCCAGCACACTATTAACACAGAATACGTGCTCCATAAATAGGTGTTGGACTAACCAAGTCATTCAGCTGCTCGCTTGCTCCTGCATTTCATTGGAAGAAGAGTGGTTGCCTTTGCACACACGGTCCTTCTTCTGAATTTAACAGTTGGGTGAGATGGGCCTTTTTGCTCTCAGCTAACAGATAAAGTGAGGCTCAGAGAGGTGAGGGGCTTGTCCCTAAACTGGTGTGGGGAATGGGTGGCCCTGGTCCTCAGGATGTCACTGCACGGCTGCCCAGGAGCTAGCCTCACCCGGCAAACAGGCAGGACCCTTTAGAAAAGCAATACCCCCCTCCCTGTGCTTACCTATGTGCTTTCTTCCTGCATGTGGAAATGTCCAAAGAGGTATGGGGACAAAGCCACGCAGGACATAGGTTGGAGGGAGATGCCTCATGTCTAGAAGCCAGGCTCCTTTCAGGCCCACTATTCCAGAACGACGGTGACGCTGAGTGCTGGACAGACAGCCCTTCCAGGCAGAGAAGCCTTTATTGCTGAAGATTCCAGTCCCTCCAGCTATCTCAGACCCTCATGCCGTTGAACCCCATCCAGGACAACAGAAGCTCTTACCCCCAAGACCGGGCAATGCCTCATTCCTCCTGGGCTTCCAGGCCCTCTCGCTGCAGGGCTCCTCTGAGACTCCCAGTGAGGGCTGACCACAGGTGATCTGATCATCATACAGGGAGGGGACAAAAGGGTGGGGGCCCAGAGCCCAGGAAAGAAGGCACCAGTGTTACCATTCTGGTACCTTACAGCCTGTTGTGCCCACTTGTCATCCACACTCATGTCCCCGTGCTTTAAGGATATGCCGGTCCTGTCTTCCAAAGCATACTGTAAATTCCCTCATGGAGGCCCATGGAAGGAATACCACCTGCACGTATGCAGTGCCCAACCTGCACAGACATTCACAGTTCAGGATTTCCGATCACCTCTGCAGAGCACTCATCAACACTGTAATTAAAGAGCTAACTGTCTCATTACTTATTCTTTCCTCAGAGAATATACATTCTAGGGGGAGGACCAGACCCTGCTTGTCTTGTTCCAAGCTGAAGCCCATCCCCCAGCACACTATTAACACAGAATACGTGCTCCATAAATAGGTGTTGGACTAACCAAGTCATTCAGCTGCTCGCTTGCTCCTGCATTTCATTGGAAGAAGAGTGGACCTGCCCTGCAGCTTAAAGGGAGAAACCTGTGTTCTGGCCTCAGCTCTACCACCAGTGCCCCATGCACCCTCCAGCGAGGCCTCAGTTTTCTTGTCTCTTAAGGGAGGGTGGGGTTAGACTTCCCTCCCACATTCACCAGATGCTGATATCGAGGACCTCCAGGAATCTTGCACCCTGGGCACCTCGCTTGCCTCACCTACCCGTGGAGATGCTGGTTCTCCATGTTTGGTCTAGGTTCTAAATCTAGGGGTGAAGGGCTCCAGGTAGAGCAGCGGCACAGACGCCACTGTGGGGAGAGGCTCTGGACTCTGCGCTGGGAGAGAAAAGCACTGCTGACGGCCACTCTCATGGGGACAGCAGTGTGGTCAAAGGCTTTCATGCCAACCTGCCTACCTGCAGCCTGTCTATAAGGAGTGAAGCTACCCGGCACCACAACCAGGACAGAACCTGGGCACCCCGTGTTCAAGCCCAGGCCCTTTCAGCAGGCAGCACAGAGCACGGGTCCTACCCACTGGGGGGACAACTGGTTTACATGGGCAGAAGTCACTCCTTCTTTTTTTTAACTTTTAATTTAGTATTGGCTTATAGCTGATGACCAATGTTGTAACAGCTTCAGGTGAACAGCGAAGGGACTCAGCTCTCGATAGACATGTATCCATTCTCCGTCAAACTCCTCTCCCATCCAGGCTGCCACATAACATTGGAACTCTGCTAGAAGGATTTTACTAGGCTCAATGCATACTGTAAATTCCCTCATGGAGGCCCATGGAAGGAATACCACCTGCACGTATGCAGTGCCCAACCTGCACAGACATTCACAGTTCAGGATTTCCGATCACCTCTGCAGAGCACTCATCAACACTGTAATTAAAGAGCTAACTGTCTCATTACTTATTCTTTCCTCAGAGAATATACATTCTAGGGGGAGGACCAGACCCTGCTTGTCTTGTTCCAAGCTGAAGCCCATCCCCCAGCACACTATTAACACAGAATACGTGCTCCATAAATAGGTGTTGGACTAACCAAGTCATTCAGCTGCTCGCTTGCTCCTGCATTTCATTGGAAGAAGAGTGGACCTGCCCTGCAGCTTAAAGGGAGAAACCTGTGTTCTGGCCTCAGCTCTACCACCAGTGCCCCATGCACCCTCCAGCGAGGCCTCAGTTTTCTTGTCTCTTAAGGGAGGGTGGGGTTAGACTTCCCTCCCACATTCACCAGATGCTGATATCGAGGACCTCCAGGAATCTTGCACCCTGGGCACCTCGCTTGCCTCACCTACCCGTGGAGATGCTGGTTCTCCATGTTTGGTCTAGGCTCTAAATCTAGGGGTGAAGGGCTCCAGGTAGAGCAGCGGCACAGACGCCACTGTGGGGAGAGGCTCTGGACTCTGCGCTGGGAGAGAAAAGCACTGCTGACGGCCACTCTCATGGGGACAGCAGTGTGGTCAAAGGCTTTCATGCCAACCTGCCTACCTGCAGCCTGTCTATAAGGAGTGAAGCTACCCGGCACCACAACCAGGACAGAACCTGGGCACCCCGTGTTCAAGCCCAGGCCCTTTCAGCAGGCAGCACAGAGCACGGGTCCTACCCACTGGGGGGACAACTGGTTTACATGGGCAGAAGTCACTCCTTCTTTTTTTTAACTTTTAATTTAGTATTGGCTTATAGCTGATGACCAATGTTGTAACAGCTTCAGGTGAACAGCGAAGGGACTCAGCTCTCGATAGACATGTATCCATTCTCCGTCAAACTCCTCTCCCATCCAGGCTGCCACATAACATTGGAACTCTGCTAGAAGTCACGCATTCTTCACCTAGGTTCTGGCAATGTCCTAGCCTGTGGCTGGTGGGGTCAGGGTTTGTGAGGAGGGGCAGCAGTCTGCTGGAGGTTCAAACAGACAATGCAAGGTCGCCAAGGGAGTGACAGATGCTAGGAGTGTCACAAAGTGTAATAAGAAGTTACTTAGAGGGGACAGGATAGGGGCCTTCGGGAACTGGAGGGCTTTTGGAGGGAGACAGGGGTGGTGTTCCAGGCTGAGCAGATGGGCCTCTGTACAGGCAGCTTGCAGGAGACCCTGCTATGGGGTCTGAATAACTGGGTGCCTACTGAGGGGACTCAAAGAGCAAGCTGGTCCGAGGGGACCCAGGTCCAGACTGAGGCAACAGACAATGACCAGACCTCAGTTCACGTCTGCAGCTTTCCTCCTTGAGGATCTCTCCCTATGATAGCCTCAGCCTCCCTGGACCCTGCCCACTGCTGCCACAACACACGACCACCAGTGGGCTAAAACAATGCAAATATATGCTCTTAACAGTTGGTTCTGGAGGTCACAAGTCTGAAACGGTCCACTGGGCTCCAGCCAAGAGGCTGGCAGGGCTCTGTTTCTTTTGGAGGTTGAGGGAAAGTCCACCTCCTCACCCTTTCCAGCTTCTAGGCACCACCTTTGCTCCTGGGCTCAAGGCTCCCTCCTCCCTCCTCCAAGCCAGCCATGGCAGCCGAGTCTTCCTCGCATGGCACCCCTGACTCTGAGTCTCCTGCTCCCATTTCCTCTCCTAAAGCCCTTAGTGACTGCCCTGGGCTCAAGAGGATCATCCAGGATAATCTCCCTACTTTGAAGTCAGCTGATTAGCAGCTCCTCATCCTGAAAGCCCGCCAGTGTGTTCTAGTTGCTCCTACCCACTGGGGGGACAACTGGTTTACATGGGCAGAAGTCACTCCTTCTTTTTAACTTTTAATTTAGTATTGGCTTATAGCTGATGACCAATGTTGTAACAGCTTCAGGTGAACAGCGAAGGGACTCAGCTCTCGATAGACATGTATCCATTCTCCGTCAAACTCCTCTCCCATCCAGGCTGCCACATAACATTGGAACTCTGCTAGAAGTCACGCATTCTTCACCTAGGTTCTGGCAATGTCCTAGCCTGTGGCTGGTGGGGTCAGGGTTTGTGAGGAGGGGCAGCAGTCTGCTGGAGGTTCAAACAGACAATGCAAGGTCGCCAAGGGAGTGACAGATGCTAGGAGTGTCACAAAGTGTAATAAGAAGTTACTTAGAGGGGACAGGATAGGGGCCTTCGGGAACTGGAGGGCTTTTGGAGGGAGACAGGGGTGGTGTTCCAGGCTGAGCAGATGGGCCTCTGTACAGGCAGCTTGCAGGAGACCCTGCTATGGGGTCTGAATAACTGGGTGCCTACTGAGGGGACTCAAAGAGCAAGCTGGTCCGAGGGGACCCAGGTCCAGACTGAGGCAACAGACAATGACCAGACCTCAGTTCACGTCTGCAGCTTTCCTCCTTGAGGATCTCTCCCTATGATAGCCTCAGCCTCCCTGGACCCTGCCCACTGCTGCCACAACACACGACCACCAGTGGGCTAAAACAATGCAAATATATGCTCTTAACAGTTGGTTCTGGAGGTCACAAGTCTGAAACGGTCCACTGGGCTCCAGCCAAGAGGCTGGCAGGGCTCTGTTTCTTTTGGAGGTTGAGGGAAAGTCCACCTCCTCACCCTTTCCAGCTTCTAGGCACCACCTTTGCTCCTGGGCTCAAGGCTCCCTCCTCCCTCCTCCAAGCCAGCCATGGCAGCCGAGTCTTCCTCGCATGGCACCCCTGACTCTGAGTCTCCTGCTCCCATTTCCTCTCCTAAAGCCCTTAGTGACTGCCCTGGGCTCAAGAGGATCATCCAGGATAATCTCCCTACTTTGAAGTCAGCTGATTAGCAGCTATGATTCCACATGCAATCTTAATTCTTCTTTGTCAGGTAGAGAGATCTATCCACAGGTTCTAGGTTGTGTTTCCCAGGTGCTGGTAGTGTTTAGTCGCTCAGTCATGCCTGATTCTTTGTGACCCAATGGACTGCAGCCCACCAGGCTCCTCTGTCCGTGGGTTTCTCCAGGCAAGAATCCTGGAATGGCCGTTTCCTCTTCCAGGAATGGAAACCACATCTCCTGTGGCTCCTGTATCGTCAGGTGGCTCTGTGGTAAAGAATCCACAGATGTGGTTTCCATTCCTGGAGGAGGAAATGGCCATTCCAGGATTCTTGCCTGGAGAAACCCAGGAACAGAGGAGCCTGGTGGGCTGCAATCCATGGGGTCACACGGAATTGGGCATGACAGAGCATGCACATGCACAGGGGTATGGATGTGAAACATCTCTGAAGGCTGTTATTCTGTCTACCTTCCATGCTGCAGGAACACGCCCCCCTGAATACAGTTCCAGGAGGAAGGCAGCCCAGGCAGGAGACAGGGAGATGGAGTAGGGAAGGGAGAGTCGGGCAGACACACGCTCGCCCTGCCAGCAGCAGGGGCGGCCGCTTTCTGGCCGGGTGCTTCGTGTACATCACCCTTGAAACACTCATCGTGTTTCCACATGGAACTGGGCACATGCAGCTTCCACAGTGACGGCAGGAGCAGGAGCAGGAACAGAGCCAGAAACAGCCCCGCTGAGACGGAAGACATCCCCTCCTCGGAGCCTCTCTCACTCTCACACCCACTGTCCCCACTCTGTGGCACCGCTGGCACAGGAAGCTCAGTGGACCCCTCCCTGCCGTGTCCCAGTCGATCCTTCTCTGACCTATTGCCACCAGCACTGGTGTTCCCTGGGCACCCCCTTGGGCCTGAAGTCCACAGTGCTCTGAACTAGCCCTGTCCTCAGGCCTCCAGGATGGGACTGGGTCCTGCCCTCAAAGGTAGCGGAAGCCGGGTCAGAGGTCCACTTACACCTGCCCAGCTGCTCCCTGCCCTGCCTCTGCTCCTCTGAGCCCCACCAGCTTGCTCGGCATTCCTGCCCCGGGACTCCCACCTGGAAATCTCAGTGGAAACCCTGCCCCTCACCCCCAGGAAGTTTCCCTTTAAGAAGGGCTCACCCTGCATGGGCTAAACATCTTGCTGGAATCCATACACCCACAGATAGCTTAGGTCGGACGTAGTCATACAATATGGTGTTTCTAGGACCCTGGGACGCTCTGCCATGCTTGCTAATTTCTATTTTTATCCCAATGGACTGCCAGCCCACCAGGCTCCTCTGTCCGTGGGTTTCTCCAGGCAAGAATCCTGGAATGGCGTTTCCTCTTCCAGGAATGGAAACCACATCTCCTGTGGCTCCTGTATCGTCAGGTGGCTCTGTGGTAAAGAATCCACAGATGTGGTTTCCATTCCTGGAGGAGGAAATGGCCATTCCAGGATTCTTGCCTGGAGAAACCCAGGAACAGAGGAGCCTGGTGGGCTGCAATCCATGGGGTCACACGGAATTGGGCATGACAGAGCATGCACATGCACAGGGGTATGGATGTGAAACATCTCTGAAGGCTGTTATTCTGTCTACCTTCCATGCTGCAGGAACACGCCCCCCTGAATACAGTTCCAGGAGGAAGGCAGCCCAGGCAGGAGACAGGGAGATGGAGTAGGGAAGGGAGAGTCGGGCAGACACACGCTCGCCCTGCCAGCAGCAGGGGCGGCCGCTTTCTGGCCGGGTGCTTCGTGTACATCACCCTTGAAACACTCATCGTGTTTCCACATGGAACTGGGCACATGCAGCTTCCACAGTGACGGCAGGAGCAGGAGCAGGAACAGAGCCAGAAACAGCCCCGCTGAGACGGAAGACATCCCCTCCTCGGAGCCTCTCTCACTCTCACACCCACTGTCCCCACTCTGTGGCACCGCTGGCACAGGAAGCTCAGTGGACCCCTCCTGCCGTGTCCCAGTCGATCCTTCTCTGACCTATTGCCACCAGCACTGGTGTTCCCTGGGCACCCCCTTGGGCCTGAAGTCCACAGTGCTCTGAACTAGCCCTGTCCTCAGGCCTCCAGGATGGGACTGGGTCCTGCCCTCAAAGGTAGCGGAAGCCGGGTCAGAGGTCCACTTACACCTGCCCAGCTGCTCCCTGCCCTGCCTCTGCTCCTCTGAGCCCCACCAGCTTGCTCGGCATTCCTGCCCCGGGACTCCCACCTGGAAATCTCAGTGGAAACCCTGCCCCTCACCCCCAGGAAGTTTCCCTTTAAGAAGGGCTCACCCCCTGCATGGGCTAAACATCTTGCTGGAATCCATACACCCACAGATAGCTTAGGTCGGACGTAGTCATACAATATGGTGTTTCTAGGACCCTGGGACGTCTCTGCCATGCTTGCTAATTTCTCATGTTTTATGTCCTATCCTGTGAAAGGAAAACAAAAGGTACCTGCTACCTGCCAGGTCCTATGCTAAGGAGTTTGCAAGCACTTGTTCATTTCATCCTCAGTTCAACTCAGCTGCACCCATCCTCATTTGACAGAGAAGAAACTGAGACTCAAAGAAGGGAAACCGGCCGGGGCTTCCCTGGTAACTCAGTGGTAAAGAGTCTGCCTGCCAATGCAGGGGATGCAAGTTCTATCCCTGATCTGGGAAGATCCCACATGCTGTGGAGCAGCTAAGCCCATGAGCCACAAGTGTTGAGCCTGTGCTCCAGAGCCGCAGAGCCACAGCCATGGAGCCCGTGTGCCACAACTACTGAAGCCTGTGAGCCCTAGAGCCCGAGTTCCACAAGAAAAGTCACCGCAATGAGAACTCTGCTCACCTCAGCTAGAGAGTAGCCCCAACTCCCTGCAACTAGAGAAGAGCCTGTAGCAGCAGTGAAAACCCAGATTAGCAATAAATAGATAAATAAATAAAAATATTAAAAAGAGAACGGAAACCATTTGTCAGGATTCCAATAGCTAGGAAGTGGTAGGACTGAGCCCGATATACCAGATTCCAAAGCTAGGCCGTAGCCACCTGTCACGCTGAGGGGCTGGGTGGGCAAAGGAGACACCCAGGGACCCATGCTTATGCTACATGAGATGTTCCAGTCGATCCTTCTCTGACCTATTGCCACCAGCACTGGTGTTCCCTGCACCCCTTGGGCCTGAAGTCCACAGTGCTCTGAACTAGCCCTGTCCTCAGGCCTCCAGGATGGGACTGGGTCCTGCCCTCAAAGGTAGCGGAAGCCGGGTCAGAGGTCCACTTACACCTGCCCAGCTGCTCCCTGCCCTGCCTCTGCTCCTCTGAGCCCCACCAGCTTGCTCGGCATTCCTGCCCCGGGACTCCCACCTGGAAATCTCAGTGGAAACCCTGCCCCTCACCCCCAGGAAGTTTCCCTTTAAGAAGGGCTCACCCTGCATGGGCTAAACATCTTGCTGGAATCCATACACCCACAGATAGCTTAGGTCGGACGTAGTCATACAATATGGTGTTTCTAGGACCCTGGGACGTCTCTGCCATGCTTGCTAATTTCTCATGTTTTATGTCCTATCCTGTGAAAGGAAAACAAAAGGTACCTGCTACCTGCCAGGTCCTATGCTAAGGAGTTTGCAAGCACTTGTTCATTTCATCCTCAGTTCAACTCAGCTGCACCCATCCTCATTTGACAGAGAAGAAACTGAGACTCAAAGAAGGGAAACCGGCCGGGGCTTCCCTGGTAACTCAGTGGTAAAGAGTTCACCTGCCAATGCAAGAGACGCAAGTTCAATCCCTGATCTGGGAAGATCCCACATGCTGTGGAGCAACTAAGCCCGTGAGCCACAACTATGGAGCCTGTGCTCCAGAGCCGCAGAGCCACAGCCATGGAGCCCGTGTGCCACAACTACTGAAGCCTGTGAGCCCTAGAGCCCGAGTTCCACAAGAAAAGTCACCGCAATGAGAACTCTGCTCACCTCAGCTAGAGAGTAGCCCCTACTCCCTGCAACTAGAGAAGAGCCTGTAGCAGCAGTGAAAACCCAGATTAGCAATAAATAGATAAATAAATAAAAATATTAAAAAGAGAACGGAAACCATTTGTCAGGATTCCAATAGCTAGGAAGTGGTAGGACTGAGCCCGATATACCAGATTCCAAAGCTAGGCCGTAGCCACCTGTCACGCTGAGGGGCTGGGTGGGCAAAGGAGACACCCAGGGACCCATGCTTATGCTACATGAGATGTTCCATGTTGCCTCTTGGGAATTCTGAGATGCTCTAGATAAAATTTTGGGGGGGCCACAAAGAAGTGACGAGTCGAGGAGTAGGCACTGGAAATCACTGACTGTAGCCTACCCTGTTCCCTACTGGCAACCAGAACAAGGCTCAGGAGCCGACGTGACTCACCCAGCAGCAGGGCAGGCCTTTGAGCCAAAGGCAGAGAGCTCCACGTTTCTCCTGGTCCTGGAGGGAACATGGGTTCCCTGCCCTGCCAGCCCTCTACCCTCCTGGCACAGCATTTAGAACCAGACGCGGCGGGGTCGTGGCCCCTGCTTTGACAGCATGGCAGACCTGAATGTGATCTCCATTCTCTCGTCCATGAAGCAGGGCGTGTGTGTGGAAGCACCAGGGCAGGCACGGGCCTGCCATGAGCCGGTCGTGATCGAGAACGGCTCTCGGCCCTGAGCCACCACAACCAGCGACGGCAAGAGCCCTGCACTGGGAACCGAAAGCCTCAAGCCAAGTCCCAGCCCTGACACTCGCCACTGGGATCCCGAGCCACCCGCTGGACTTCTCTGAGTTTTAACTCTGGAGATTAAAAAGTCTCCGTAAGGGGCTGGCGTGACTGTGCGATGAGACCACCCGTGCAAATGCTGGAGGCACAAGCATTCCTTGGTGGTGGAACGCAGGCTGATGGTGCCACAGCGGTGGGGCAGGGCCCAGGAAGATGCATTTCCCGCCCCCGCCGCCCCCACGATAATTCCACTTCGAGAAATCAGTCTAGAAAGTGCTCAATATGTGTTTGCAAAAGACACGAATCTGTGAACATCTGTGGAGCTGCACATGGCTGCTGGAAGACACGGGCTGGAGGAAATAAGTCATTTTCTCCAAATACATTTCCTGTGAAGCCCAAATGATGGGAACTGGGTTGAGGCTTCTAGGACTGGGCAGATGATGCAATAACTGCCTTCTTCTGAGGAGCGCTTCCTGTCAGACGGGAGAGACCTGGCTGGAGAGTCCTGACTGCCCCTGGGTGAGGGGGCGGCGGGAGGAGGGGGTGCTCAGGGTCACAGGGAGGGAGGGGTGATCCCGGGTGGGGGGCCCCTGAGGACTCTTCCAGAGCTTGGTCTCCTCAGCATCTTCAGGCAGACAGGAAAGAAAGAACTGAAAATATGCTCATTAAATCTGCATCTGGCACCCAATTTGGCAGGGTTGCCAAAATTCTGTAAGACTAGAATTAAATTAGCAAATTGGAAGTAAAATGATTTTAAGCAGACATGATGGAATTCATCAGAGCCAGGTGGAAGCTAGTGGGGGAAGGGACCCAGGAAAGCCCACACACTCGCCCAGGATGTGTGGCCCCGAGAGGAAGCAGAAAAGAAACAAACCAGTGAGCAGCTCTGACCCAAACAAATGGAAACCTATACTGTTATGTGTGGAAAAGATAGCTAGTGTCATAGTGCTAAGGGAATAGGAGTGCTTACAATGGCTTGGGGCGAAGGTCTGGAGGGGTGGGATGGGGGGAACTGGGGGGGTGAGGACCATGGATATGCATATGACTGATCTGGGAGCATACATGTCTGTGAACAACAAAACTCTGTAAAACCTTTAAAATAAAGAATAATATATATACATATAATAAAATAAAATTAAAAAAAGAAAAAAAAGTCACCCTTGGAATGTGCTTAGACTGTGCGATGAGACCACCGTGCAAATGCTGGAGGCACAAGCATTCCTTGGTGGTGGAACGCAGGCTGATGGTGCCACAGCGGTGGGGCAGGGCCCAGGAAGATGCATTTCCCCCCGCCGCCCCACGATAATTCCACTTGAAATCAGTCTAGAAAGTGCTCAATATGTGTTTGCAAAAGACACGAATCTGTGAACATCTGTGGAGCTGCACATGGCTGCTGGAAGACACGGGCTGGAGGAAATAAGTCATTTTCTCCAAATACATTTCCTGTGAAGCCCAAATGATGGGAACTGGGTTGAGGCTTCTAGGACTGGGCAGATGATGCAATAACTGCCTTCTTCTGAGGACGCTTCCTGTCAGACGGGAGAGACCTGGCTGGAGAGTCCTGACTGCCCCTGGGTGAGGGGCGGGAGGAGGGGTGCTCAGGGTCACAGGGAGGGAGGGGTGATCCCGGGTGGGGGGCCCCTGAGGACTCTTCCAGAGCTTGGTCTCCTCAGCATCTTCAGGCAGACAGGAAAGAAAGAACTGAAAATATGCTCATTAAATCTGCATCTGGCACCCAATTTGGCAGGGTTGCCAAAATTCTGTAAGACTAGAATTAAATTAGCAAATTGGAAGTAAAATGATTTTAAGCAGACATGATGGAATTCATCAGAGCCAGGTGGAAGCTAGTGGGGGAAGGGACCCAGGAAAGCCCACACACTCGCCCAGGATGTGTGGCCCCGAGAGGAAGCAGAAAAGAAACAAACCAGTGAGCAGCTCTGACCCAAACAAATGGAAACCTATACTGTTATGTGTGGAAAAGATAGCTAGTGTCATAGTGCTAAGGGAATAGGAGTGCTTACAATGGCTTGGGGCGAAGGTCTGGAGGGGTGGGATGGGGGGAACTGGGGGGGTGAGGACCATGGATATGCATATGACTGATCTGGGAGCATACATGTCTGTGAACAACAAAACTCTGTAAAACCTTTAAAATAAAGAATAATATATATACATATAATAAAATAAAATTAAAAAAAAAAGAGAAAAAAAAAAAAGAGTCACCCTTGGAATGTGCTTGATGATGAAGCCCGCCTCTTGCCGTGAGGTGGTGAGAAGCCCCTTCTGGGAGACGGAGGTGTGGCCAGTAGCAACCAGGGAGGGATGGCAGCCTTTTACCAGAAGACCAAAAAGAAAGTGCCCAGGGAACGGCTGGGAAATGAGACAGGGTGGCTTCCCCGGACCAGGGACTCCAGGAGGGTGGGCACTGGGTGGTGCTGTGTGCTGTGTGACCCGCACTTACCACTGGGTGTTTATTGAGCTCATGTTTGCAGAAAACACCAGGATGGACCCAGTGGGGCAGGGGTGGCACAGAGTCTACCGGGGGAGGGCCAAGGGGATCGAAGCATTCACTGGGTACTTAGCAAGCATCAGGGACCGTGTTAGATGTTTGCCAAACATGACCTCATTTCATCTTCTCAGTGATCCTGTGCTATAAAGATCAGTCTTTGCTCTTCATTTGCCTGGGTTTTCTTTTTTGTTCTCTTGGTTTAAAACTAATTTTAAAAAATACACGAAATTATATAAAGTGAAACGTGGACCAGTCCAACTGACCCTCCCAATTTCTCCTCCACAGTTGAAACCACCACTCACAGTTCCCTGGCATTTTCCCACGTTGTTTCCATGAACACAGAAACTCATCTACACATGTGCACACATACACAGCTGTTTAACTGCTTCTGTACAAAAATGGGATCAGGTTAAACAACACATCACACAGAATTCTTTTTCTGTGTGTCACAACTGTATGCTGTAAATGTCCTTCCGTGTTAGGACCTATAGATTCACTTCTTTCTTTCTATGTGGCTGAAAATTATTTCATGGCACAAATGCACTGTAATTTTCTTAAGCATTGCCACTGCTGGACATTGAGGTCATTTCCAAGTTCTCTCTATTGCAAACAATGTGCAAGGGAACCCCCTGGAATGTGTGTGTGTGTTATGTACACATTGTGTGCGTGCTCAGATGCGTCTGACTCTTCGTGACCCCATGGACTGTAGCCCGCCAGACTCCTCTGTCCACGGGATTTTCCAAGCAAGAACACTGGAGTGGTTGCATTTCCTTCTCCAGGGGATCTTCCCGACCCAGGGAACTAACCTGCATATGTGCCTTTATGATATTCATTGATACCAATTCAAGCTCGAAGTGCCCTTGACCCTTGCCAGCACTAAACTGTCTGCATTTTTTCACATTTTTGCCATTTCTAAGCGCTTTAATTTATAATCCTTTGTTTTTTAGTAGCTAGAACATCAGTCATATGTTTATGATTTCTCTGAACTACCTGTTTGCACTTTTTAAAAAAACTTGGCTATATTTTTAGTTGTTTGATGGAATTCTTGTCATAAGAACAACACCTAACACGTCGCTTTCTATGCACCAAGCACTGCTCTTGGCTTTCCACAAACTTCATAGCATTGAATCAAAACCCCAAGAGGGAAGTGGTAGCATCAGTCCATGTTTATGGCAGAGGAAAGAGAGGCTCGGAGACTTCATGTGACGTCTGAGGTCACGCCGCTCTGATGAGGGACAGGCCAGAGTCTGAGGGACTAGCGGAATCAACCATTTCAGCCTCAAATGATATATTAGAAAAGCTGCTCCCTAACCTATAGAAAAAGAAAATCCACTCCTTAAATTTTCCCTCTTTCTGTTATTGGTTCTTTTTCTATTAATTTATTTTACTTTTACAGGGTTTTGTTGTTTACTGCCACACATAAACCTGAATCAGCCACAGGTATTCTTCACTTTATCTGTGGAGTCTAAGTGTGTGTTGATTTATCATGTCAGGTAGGTAACTGAGGTTCAATTTCTATCAGAGGCAATCCCACCATGGAATTGGACTATATACCCTAGACAGGACACGGCCTTAAACAGAGGCATTGATTCACTTCTTTCTTTCTATGTGGCTGAAAATTATTTCATGGCACAAATGCACTGTAATTTTCTTAAGCATTGCCACTGCTGGACATTGAGGTCATTTCCAAGTTCTCTCTATTGCAAACAATGTGCAAGGGAACCCCCTGGAATGTGTGTGTGTGTTATGTACACATTGTGTGCGTGCTCAGATGCGTCTGACTCTTCGTGACCCCATGGACTGTAGCCCGCCAGACTCCTCTGTCCACGGGATTTTCCAAGCAAGAACACTGGAGTGGTTGCATTTCCTTCTCCAGGGGATCTTCCCGACCCAGGGAACTAACCTGCATATGTGCCTTTATGATATTCATTGATACCAATTCAAGCTCGAAGTGCCCTTGACCCTTGCCAGCACTAAACTGTCTGCATTTTTTCACATTTTTGCCATTTCTAAGCGCTTTAATTTATAATCCTTTGTTTTTTAGTAGCTAGAACATCAGTCATATGTTTATGATTTCTCTGAACTACCTGTTTGCACTTTTTAAAAAAACTTGGCTATATTTTTAGTTGTTTGATGGAATTCTTGTCATAAGAACAACACCTAACACGTCGCTTTCTATGCACCAAGCACTGCTCTTGGCTTTCCACAAACTTCATAGCATTGAATCAAAACCCCAAGAGGGAAGTGGTAGCATCAGTCCATGTTTATGGCAGAGGAAAGAGAGGCTCGGAGACTTCATGTGACGTCTGAGGTCACGCCGCTCTGATGAGGGACAGGCCAGAGTCTGAGGGACTAGCGGAATCAACCATTTCAGCCTCAAATGATATATTAGAAAAGCTGCTCCCTAACCTATAGAAAAAGAAAATCCACTCCTTAAATTTTCCCTCTTTCTGTTATTGGTTCTTTTTCTATTAATTTATTTTACTTTTACAGGGTTTTGTTGTTTACTGCCACACATAAACCTGAATCAGCCACAGGTATTCTTCACTTTATCTGTGGAGTCTAAGTGTGTGTTGATTTATCATGTCAGGTAGGTAACTGAGGTTCAATTTCTATCAGAGGCAATCCCACCATGGAATTGGACTATATACCCTAGACAGGACACGGCCATGTTGGGAACATGCCTGGAGTGAAGAGCAGGATTTGAGTGGGGGCAGGATTTATGCATGCGAATAAGGGTCAGAGGACATGGAGGCTGAAGTGAGCACCCTGCTCTGAAGGGCTCCAAAGGGCAAGCAGATGGTTTCCAGGATTCTCTCCTCGGGGCAACAGCAAGGGAGAAAGTTTGGGACCGGGGAGCAGGGGGATGATTAGCTTAGCTAGAAATTGTCACCTGATCAAAGGGGATGAGAGAGGTTGGATGACATCACTGAGTCAACGGACATGAGTTTGAGCAAGCTCCAGGAGATGGTGAAGGACAAGGAAGCCTGGTGTGCTGCCGTCCATGGGGTCACAAAGAGTTGGACATGGCTGAGTGACTGAACTGAATTCAACTGAATCAAAGGGCGATCTCACCTAGCCGAGCACGTCCAATGACCTGGCACTTGGAGCAGTAAAATGATCGTCTTTCAGAGCGACAAACACACCTGTGTCTGTGGAAGTGCTGGGGATACTTTGCGTGAAAGCCACACTTGACAGAGGCAGAATTTTGGGCTTTAGTGGCATTTTTAATGAGGTTCTTTTTTAGCTCCCCAAACACCCGTGTTACATGTGGGTTTCTGCGTTAGAGACCTACCACCAAGTTGTCACATGGCTTGGCTACCCTCATCTCAGAGAACACACGCAATACTTCAGTCTCCCTTGGACACAACACACAGCAAGGGGGAAGGATTATTTGCATGTCATTTGCCATTTTTTCTTCTGAGAAAAGAGAAATTAAGTTAACAACATAGGAAAAAATGTGGGAAACTGACTTGCTAAAACTAACATGCAGAAACAAGTTTTAGAGGTACAATTTAGCATTCATTTTTTTCCCTAGCTTTGACCTCAGATAACTTTAGCATTTCTCAGAATTTTTTTGTATAGAACTCTAGTTCAGCTATCTTCTATATGTATACATCATTTTCCTTACATACACACATACATATATATTTCTTATATGTACACAAATAAGTATATATATGTACTCATATATATGGGCTTCCCAGGTGGTGCAGTGGTAAACAATCTGCCTGCCACTGCAGGAGACACAGAGATTTGAGTTCAATCTCTGGGTTGGGAAGATCCCCTGGAGTGGGCAAAGGCAACCCACTCTAGTATTCTTGCATGGAGGATCCCATGGATAGAGGAGCCACAGTCAGACACAACTGAGCATGCATATATGAGTTCTTTGAAGAATCAAGCTTGGAAAATTGCAACACAATATGTACCTGTACACACACACACACACACACACACACACTCACACTTTTTGGGAGATTTCCAATTCTTTGTCACATATTAAAGACTCAGAAATCCTGCAGTATACGGGCCTCTCGATTTGGCTATAGCACTTTTATTTCTTTCCATCCACAGTACTTGTGTTCTAGAAAACACATGATGGGAAATGCCAAACTTCTTTACTTCACAAGATCAGCTTAAAATAAAGAGTCTGTCTTGGAGGGCTGCCCTACTCTTTTGAACATTAGATACTTTCTAACAGACTCGTGGCAATGGTTTTCTGTTCATTTGAGCATCTTCCGCCTTTCCTGTATTTCAGGGCAACACCCAATGCGTACCAAACGACAAGGCACAAACCCTGTGGAAACTATTAGGAGACCAGGTCATGCAGACGGGCTAAGCTGTGTCTCCTGAGCGGCTGCACAGCAGGCCGAGACCAGTCACTCGCTTTGGACTCGACGGTTTTCAGTTAGAAGATCCCCAGAGACAATCTAAGTCAGCTTGCTTGCTTCGTGTGTGCAAAGTCACCACAAGGAAGCCCCTGACCCAGCTCTCTTTCATTTATTCTGAAAGACACCATTCCCTGGCCCTGATGTTTACTACCATAAGAGAAAATCAGATTAGTATTATACCTTCTCTCTCGGATTCTGTCCTCAGTGCTTCACGCCACTCCTTCACTGCCATTAGTCACTCTGATTCATACCGTCATGTGATGTAGCCCTACAAATAAACCCAGGTTTCCATCTGTCTGCTACAGCCTCAACTGAAAGAGTTAGTGGACTTTCATCACATGTAAAGGGCATACCTGGTATAGGTACTCATATATATGGGCTTCCCAGGTGGTGCAGTGGTAAACAATCTGCCTGCCACTGCAGGAGACACAGAGATTTGAGTTCAATCTCTGGGTTGGGAAGATCCCCTGGAGTGGGCAAAGGCAACCCACTCTAGTATTCTTGCATGGAGGATCCCATGGATAGAGGAGCCACAGTCAGACACAACTGAGCATGCATATATGAGTTCTTTGAAGAATCAAGCTTGGAAAATTGCAACACAATATGTACCTGTACACACACACACACACACACACACCCCTCACACTTTTTGGGAGATTTCCAATTCTTTGTCACATATTAAAGACTCAGAAATCCTGCAGTATACGGGCCTCTCGATTTGGCTATAGCACTTTTATTTCTTTCCATCCACAGTACTTGTGTTCTAGAAAACACATGATGGGAAATGCCAAACTTCTTTACTTCACAAGATCAGCTTAAAATAAAGAGTCTGTCTTGGAGGGCTGCCCTACTCTTTTGAACATTAGATACTTTCTAACAGACTCGTGGCAATGGTTTTCTGTTCATTTGAGCATCTTCCGCCTTTCCTGTATTTCAGGGCAACACCCAATGCGTACCAAACGACAAGGCACAAACCCTGTGGAAACTATTAGGAGACCAGGTCATGCAGACGGGCTAAGCTGTGTCTCCTGAGCGGCTGCACAGCAGGCCGAGACCAGTCACTCGCTTTGGACTCGACGGTTTTCAGTTAGAAGATCCCCAGAGACAATCTAAGTCAGCTTGCTTGCTTCGTGTGTGCAAAGTCACCACAAGGAAGCCCCTGACCCAGCTCTCTTTCATTTATTCTGAAAGACACCATTCCCTGGCCCTGATGTTTACTACCATAAGAGAAAATCAGATTAGTATTATACCTTCTCTCTCGGATTCTGTCCTCAGTGCTTCACGCCACTCCTTCACTGCCATTAGTCACTCTGATTCATACCGTCATGTGATGTAGCCCTACAAATAAACCCAGGTTTCCATCTGTCTGCTACAGCCTCAACTGAAAGAGTTAGTGGACTTTCATCACATGTAAAGGGCATACCTGGTATAGGTTAAAATGCAGGTTATTGTGGTATAGGAGAAGTTCACCTGTTCGCAGCCTCTGGAGGAGATATCTCCCAGAAAACATTCCTCCTTCATCATGGTTATATGCATTGGTTTATAATTTTGCTCCTTCTCACAAGGCTACTCTAGGGGTGACTAGTAGCATCAGGAATTCAATTACTTGATGATGCTTTATGACTTTCTTCATTAACTTGATTGAGAAGGCCAGCTAGTCCAAGTATATATGGATTTATTCATTTATTTTTAGATAAATTCACTTTGGAATAATCCTCTATTGACAGAAAAACTGCAAAGATAGAAGAGGGCCCCCATATACCCTTCAAGGCAGCTTTCTTTACCCTTCACATCTTACCAATGTAGATTTGTCAAGTGGAAACTGACACTCATACATCCCTATTAACTGAACTACAGACTTTATTCATATTTCACCAGTTTTTTCACTAAGGTCAACTTTCTGCTCCAGGATGTAATTCACGATCCCATATTACATTTAGTCACCATATCTTCATAGCCTATGAATTTGCTCTTATTTTTAAAAAATAAATTTCATCCCCTCCTGCATGCCAGGTGTCATGCTGGGTGCCCCAATGCCCTGTGAAGAGAGACCCAGGTCTGCTGGGCAGCAGAGTCTGGATTTGAGCGCCCACTTTACCCCTCACCTGGGCTTTATCCCTGGTCCTGGGCTTGTTACTCCATATACAGAGTTCTCAGAATCCGCATCTGCAACATGGAGATGGTACCTTTACCTTGTAAGAAGGCAGATTCAGACAGTCTATGCAGATAGGCATCTTGAAGGTTTAAAGCCCAATTCACTTAAGAGTCCTATCCAGCTCACTGTTAACAATCATCAACGGGGGTGTAATGACGATGGTGAGTTAGGCTTCGTATCCCATATCTAAAGCAGGACGGCCCAGAGTCTGACCTGCCTGGCTGAGCTGACCATTTCAGCCTCAAATGTGATCTTTCCACAGGCCCTCAGGTACCCCACATGCTGTGCTTATCCTCTCAGTTACGTCTGACAGTAGCCTACCAGGCTCCTCTGTCTGTGGGATTTCCCAGAAAAGAATACCGGCGTGAGTTCCCATGTCCTCCTCTGGGGGTCTTCCCAACCCAGAGACCGACCGAGGTCTCCCTCAGTGTAGATGGATTCTTTACCATCTGAGCCACCGGGGAAGCCCTAATACACCATAGAGAGACAGTTCTGCTAAATTAGTCTGTTCACTTCTATACTTCCTGGCTGTGCTCAAATGTCACCTTAGGGATAACTTCTCCAGCCATCCTACATCCATCCTGGTATCCTTCTCCTGGCTTTCTCCAACTTCCTACCCTACTTGCTTCTCCTCCATGGCACATATCCCATTTGACATATTACACACACATGTGCTCTCTGGTTTATGATATCCCTCCTCCCTCTGCTAGTCTATAAGCTCCAGGAGAGCCCTGACTGTGGTTTGTTTTGGTCACTGCTCCATCCCTGTGCTGAGGAATTGGGAGGCATTCAGTAAATGACTGGATCCCTAGGGTCACTTTGCAACCTCTTGCCTCTACCCTGATCATCTAAACGCAGGATGTAATTCACGATCCCATTTTACATTTAGTCACCATATCTTCATAGCCTATGAATTTGCTCTTATTTTTAAAAAATAAATTTCATCCCCTCCTGCATGCCAGGTGTCATGCTGGGTGCCCCAATGCCCTGTGAAGAGAGACCCAGGTCTGCTGGGCAGCAGAGTCTGGATTTGAGCGCCCACTTTACCCCTCACCTGGGCTTTATCCCTGGTCCTGGGCTTGTTACTCCATATACAGAGTTCTCAGAATCCGCATCTGCAACATGGAGATGGTACCTTTACCTTGTAAGAAGGCAGATTCAGACAGTCTATGCAGATAGGCATCTTGAAGGTTTAAAGCCCAATTCACTTAAGAGTCCTATCCAGCTCACTGTTAACAATCATCAACGGGGGTGTAATGACGATGGTGAGTTAGGCTTCGTATCCCATATCTAAAGCAGGACGGCCCAGAGTCTGACCTGCCTGGCTGAGCTGACCATTTCAGCCTCAAATGTGATCTTTCCACAGGCCCTCAGGTACCCCACATGCTGTGCTTATCCTCTCAGTTACGTCTGACAGTAGCCTACCAGGCTCCTCTGTCTGTGGGATTTCCCAGAAAAGAATACCGCGTGAGTTCCCATGTCCTCCTCTGGGGGTCTTCCCAACCCAGAGACCGACCGAGGTCTCCCTCAGTGTAGATGGATTCTTTACCATCTGAGCCACCGGGGAAGCCCTAATACACCATAGAGAGACAGTTCTGCTAAATTAGTCTGTTCACTTCTATACTTCCTGGCTGTGCTCAAATGTCACCTTAGGGATAACTTCTCCAGCCATCCTACATCCATCCTGGTATCCTTCTCCTGGCTTTCTCCAACTTCCTACCCTACTTGCTTCTCCTCCATGGCACATATCCCATTTGACATATTACACACACATGTGCTCTCTGGTTTATGATATCCCTCCTCCCTCTGCTAGTCTATAAGCTCCAGGAGAGCCCTGACTGTGGTTTGTTTTGGTCACTGCTCCATCCCTGTGCTGAGGAATTGGGAGGCATTCAGTAAATGACTGGATCCCTAGGGTCACTTTGCAACCTCTTGCCTCTACCCTGATCATCTAAACGCAAACTCTTCCCAGCCGAACACACTGTTGGATTCAAATGAGAGAAACGCTATGTGGGAAGCAGATGGTTTAGGGCCTTCTGGGTCTTCTTTAAGGAAAAGGAAAAAAAGGAGCAATGCCCTTCCTTTCCTTTGATTTTCATCCCATTAGCATCCCTTCACCTACCTCCCCTCCCATGAGCAGTTCTGCCAATTAGAAACCACAGTCTCTTCCTTGTCCAGCATCTGTCTGCTGGCTTCTCCACACAATCAATTCCAGTGGAGCCCAAGCATGGAAGAAGCGGGTGACACCCCCACAGCTCGCTGACCTGCTCCATTACTGGGACTATTCATCATGCACGGAAAAGGTCCACAGGCTTCTCAGGGCAGGGAGATGCCGGGAGATCTGGAAGACTCGCCTCGGTGAGGACCATGAGATTCAGAGAGGGAAGGGGACTGGCAATAGACACACAGTAACCTTGTAGCAGGTCTGGGACTGGACCCAGGAATCCTGGATTTGCATCCTGGCCCTGCTTCCTCCCAGTTACCACTAAGGGGCAGGTGCTTATTTCTTTGGGTTCCGGGTTGTCTACCTGCTCACCCCTGCCTGATCCTGGGGGCCTGAGGAGCGTGGGCAGCGGTGAGTGGAGGTTGCGTTCCAGAAACAGCAAAGCACAGGACAGTCAAGAGCCAGGCAGAAAGGAAATAGAGGTCACGTTTGCTGAGAGCCAGGTACTCCTTACCATCACCTCCCCTCATAATCACAGTGCCCTGAGACAACAGTGTCATAACCACATGAGATAAGCGGGGAAAAGGAAGCACAGAGAAGCTGAACAACGCAGAGAGTTGCACAGCAAGCACAGAGCAGAGCCAGCAGCAGAGTGGAGGTCTTCCTGGTGACAAAGCCCCGTCCTCCTCAGGCCAGCTCTAGTAGATACCCTGAAGCTTCAACAGTGCTCCAGAGAGGGCGGGGCCTCAAAACACCAAGCAATGCCTCTGGTGAAGTAGCCAGAAGGATACCATTCTGGAGATGAGGAAATGGAGATCTGGAGAGGAAATGCAACTTGTCTATGGCCACATGGCTAGGGAATGGCTGGATCAGCTAGACTCTGAGGTTCGGGAGGACGCGGACACACCCATAGAACTTACCCCTACGCTGGGACCAAGGAAGGACACCACCCACAATCTGTGAATACATGAATGAATGACGGAGTTGGTTAGAAGCACAATGTCCTGGGTCTCCCACAAGCCGTGCACTTGGCCCTCAATTGTGACCTCAGGAACGTGAGACCAGGCTGATGTAGGCAAGTACAACCTGAACTCAGCCCTGACTTTCAAACCCCATGTTCCCCTCTCTGACGCTGTGGAGCTATCAGAGGCATGGTGAGCGATGCTGGCGCTGGTCCCCATGCAGCCGGTGGCTCCACACTAGAGCTGGAAATGAGTAATGAAGAGGGGCAGGAGACGGCCAAGCTGGTGATTCTTTGGCCCAAGGACTGGTGCTTACAACATGGAGTGGATCTTCTTCTTGAAAGTCTGGTGTTTGGAGGGAAGGGCCCAAATAGACACACAGTAACCTTGTAGCAGGTCTGGGACTGGACCCAGGAATCCTGGATTTGCATCCTGGCCCTGCTTCCTCCCAGTTACCACTAAGGGGCAGGTGCTTATTTCTTTGGGTTCCGGGTTGTCTACCTGCTCACCCCTGCCTGATCCTGGGGCCTGAGGAGCGTGGGCAGCGGTGAGTGGAGGTTGCGTTCCAGAAACAGCAAAGCACAGGACAGTCAAGAGCCAGGCAGAAAGGAAATAGAGGTCACGTTTGCTGAGAGCCAGGTACTCCTTACCATCACCTCCCCTCATAATCACAGTGCCCTGAGACAACAGTGTCATAACCACATGAGATAAGCGGGGAAAAGGAAGCACAGAGAAGCTGAACAACGCAGAGAGTTGCACAGCAAGCACAGAGCAGAGCCACCAGCAGAGTGGAGGTCTTCCTGGTGACAAAGCCCCGTCCTCCTCAGGCCAGCTCTAGTAGATACCCTGAAGCTTCAACAGTGCTCCAGAGAGGGGGGCCTCAAAACACCAAGCAATGCCTCTGGTGAAGTAGCCAGAAGGATACCATTCTGGAGATGAGGAAATGGAGATCTGGAGAGGAAATGCAACTTGTCTATGGCCACATGGCTAGGGAATGGCTGGATCAGCTAGACTCTGAGGTTCGGGAGGACGCGGACACACCCATAGAACTTACCCCTACGCTGGGACCAAGGAAGGACACCACCCACAATCTGTGAATACATGAATGAATGACGGAGTTGGTTAGAAGCACAATGTCCTGGGTCTCCCACAAGCCGTGCACTTGGCCCTCAATTGTGACCTCAGGAACGTGAGACCAGGCTGATGTAGGCAAGTACAACCTGAACTCAGCCCTGACTTTCAAACCCCATGTTCCCCTCTCTGACGCTGTGGAGCTATCAGAGGCATGGTGAGCGATGCTGGCGCTGGTCCCCATGCAGCCGGTGGCTCCACACTAGAGCTGGAAATGAGTAATGAAGAGGGGCAGGAGACGGCCAAGCTGGTGATTCTTTGGCCCAAGGACTGGTGCTTACAACATGGAGTGGATCTTCTTCTTGAAAGTCTGGTGTTTGGAGCAAGTTAGTCCAATTTTGTTTAGCCACTAAGTCATGTCTGACTCTTTTTGTGACCTCATGGACTGTAGCCCACCAGGCGCCACTGTCCATGGGCTTTCCCAGCAAGAATAGAGTAGGTTGCCATTTTCTTCTCAAGGGGATCTTCCCGACCTAAGGTTCCAACCCCTATCCCTTGCACTGGTAGGTGGATTCTTTGCCACTGAATCACCAGGGAAGTCCAACGAACCCTTTAGTAGCAACCAATTCACAAATACTGCAATTATCTTTGTTATTGTAACTCATTTATCATAATGACAACTGAAACTATTGTTTCCTGTTCATCTACTACATGTCAGTCATAGATTTCTCATAAGATACAACATGAATCCATTAAATCCGTAAATCTCCTGTAATCCTTTCAGCCACTGGGTAGGCAAGAGTGAGCATTCCCATATTACAGATGAGGACATTGAGGCATGGGAGAGCTGAAGGAACTTGGCCAAGGTACATACTAGAAAACAGGAGAAACAAGCTCAGGTCTGTGGGGTTCCATAGCTCATACTCTTCCTGCATGGCTGATGTGAGCTGGGAACTGGAGGGTTAGAGCGACAGCTGAGGAGGCATATGGAGGGCCTGCCAGAGTTCCCAGGCATCCCGCTGTCTGGGCTTCTCATCCTCAGGCTGACCGTGCCATACCAGGGAGCTTCTCACACACCCAGATGCCATCCCTAGAACCTCTGAATCAGACAGTGCAGGCAGGACTAGGAACTCTTGGGTGACCGGAAAAGACACCCATGGTGAAACCACCACTTTCAATTCTCAGGAACGTGAGACCAGGCTGATGTAGGCAAGTACAACCTGAACTCAGCCCTGACTTTCAAACCCCATGTTCCCTCTCTGACGCTGTGGAGCTATCAGAGGCATGGTGAGCGATGCTGGCGCTGGTCCCCATGCAGCCGGTGGCTCCACACTAGAGCTGGAAATGAGTAATGAAGAGGGGCAGGAGACGGCCAAGCTGGTGATTCTTTGGCCCAAGGACTGGTGCTTACAACATGGAGTGGATCTTCTTCTTGAAAGTCTGGTGTTTGGAGCAAGTTAGTCCAATTTTGTTTAGCCACTAAGTCATGTCTGACTCTTTTTGTGACCTCATGGACTGTAGCCCACCAGGCGCCACTGTCCATGGGCTTTCCCAGCAAGAATAGAGTAGGTTGCCATTTTCTTCTCAAGGGGATCTTCCCGACCTAAGGTTCCAACCCCTATCCCTTGCACTGGTAGGTGGATTCTTTGCCACTGAATCACCAGGGAAGTCCAACGAACCCTTTAGTAGCAACCAATTCACAAATACTGCAATTATCTTTGTTATTGTAACTCATTTATCATAATGACAACTGAAACTATTGTTTCCTGTTCATCTACTACATGTCAGTCATAGATTTCTCATAAGATACAACATGAATCCATTAAATCCGTAAATCTCCTGTAATCCTTTCAGCCACTGGGTAGGCAAGAGTGAGCATTCCCATATTACAGATGAGGACATTGAGGCATGGGAGAGCTGAAGGAACTTGGCCAAGGTACATACTAGAAAACAGGAGAAACAAGCTCAGGTCTGTGGGGTTCCATAGCTCATACTCTTCCTGCATGGCTGATGTGAGCTGGGAACTGGAGGGTTAGAGCGACAGCTGAGGAGGCATATGGAGGGCCTGCCAGAGTTCCCAGGCATCCCGCTGTCTGGGCTTCTCATCCTCAGGCTGACCGTGCCATACCAGGGAGCTTCTCCACACACCCAGATGCCATCCCTAGAACCTCTGAATCAGACAGTGCAGGCAGGACTAGGAACTCTTGGGTGACCGGAAAAGACACCCATGGTGAAACCACCACTTTCAATTCTCAGGGGGCCATACTTTCACATCTACAGGCTCTTCCAGAAGGTTCCAACATGCTTCTTAAGATGTTCATTGAATTATTTACAAAGAATATCATGCCTCAGAACCTGAAGACCTTACAATTCTAGGATCCTCAACACAGCAATAGAAATTCTGATCATCCACAGATGGGGTGTGAAGACCTGTCTTTATTAACCACAAGAATTATTTCCAAACAGTGTGATATTGATGAAGAGGACTTGGGAGCCCAGAGCCTTGGGTTTGAGCCCTAGCTCTGCCCTTTATTAGCTGTGCAGTTTTAGGCAAATCAGGTCAACAGAATAGTTATTCAAAACACTGGGATGAAAGAATGAAGACACAGGAGTGGACAAGAAAAGCCATAGAATGCTCTTAGCTCTGAGTTCCTCATCTGTAAAATGGGAACCAACAGTGACGAAGCGTCTATGAAGGCATGCAGGCCTCTGCATGCTGATGGGTTCTCACTCACAGGCCCGGGGCCTCAGGAAGGAGGTTGTCCTGTCTCTGGCTCTTCAGGTGAGGAGGCAGGGATTCACGGGTGAAGCAGCTCAGGGTGAGCCAACAGCAGCATGTGGCAGTATCTGAGGTCTCTCCATCCACCGCCACCACTGCCCCCGCTTCTTAACCATTCCCCACTTGGCAGATGAGTCCACAGAGTGAACGGGTAACAGGAGAGAGTGCTCTGCAGCCCATCAGGAACTGCACAGATGTATGACATCATAGTTATGAATAATGGAAGTGGCACAACTAATTCACCATCCCTGCAGAGGGACCACCTGAATGGTTGTGAACCTCCTGCACAGAGACCATCAAATTCTATTATGGCAGAGCAAGGAGGGGTCTTAGGAACCCCGTGCCTGCCTCATTTCTAGAGGTCGTGGGTAGACAAGATGGGAGGGCAGTGCTCTGAGACAGCAGAGGGACCCCACACCCCAAAGCCCGGGATGCTCTGAGTTCGGCTTTTGTGACTGAACCGTCAGGATGGTCAGACACGAGCACTTGCCCCTCCAAGGGAACCAGCTGTGGCTGCAAGTGTGGCCTCTCCATCGACCCTCAGTCCTGCTATGGAGACATTGTACCTACTGTCCCTCTGCTCGTTCCTTGCTTTTCCCAGGTCTTGGCATGGTTATCACAGTTTCATGATTCAGGTCTCAGGGTAAATAGCTCCTTAGAGAGGGTGCCCTAGGCCCTAGCTTTGGCTTCCCCAGTTCCTCCCTGACACTCCCTATCACATGGCCTTTTTGGCATGTCTTTGTGGTGCATTATCACCAGTGAATATTACCTTGCCCATTACTGTTCATTCTTTCTTCCCACTGGAATGCAAGCTCCATGAACAGAGGATTCACTTATTTTCGCTGCCTTAATCCCCAAAAAGGTGCCCAGGTCCCAGCAGGCATGCAGCAAACATGCTCAGCGAATCCTTCTGGATGTCGGCCTGGGTCACGGGCATTCTAGCAGTCAGCAGTCCTTCACTCGCTCACTGGCTCGCTCACTCACTCATTCGATAAATGCTTATTGAACGTCTCCTCTGTGCCAGGCGTCCTCCTAGGAGCTGGGGATTCCAATCCAGCTAATGAGACAAACATCACGGGGTGAAGGGGTTCCCTTTTAGGTGAGGAGGCAGGGATTCACGGGTGAAGCAGCTCAGGGTGAGCCAACAGCAGCATGTGGCAGTATCTGAGGTCTCTCCATCCACCGCCACCACTGCCCCCGCTTCTTAACCATTCCCCACTTGGCAGATGAGTCCACAGAGTGAACGGGTAACAGGAGAGAGTGCTCTGCAGCCCATCAGGAACTGCACAGATGTATGACATCATAGTTATGAATAATGGAAGTGGCACAACTAATTCACCATCCCTGCAGAGGGACCACCTGAATGGTTGTGAACCTCCTGCACAGAGACCATCAAATTCTATTATGGCAGAGCAAGGAGGGGTCTTAGGAACCCCGTGCCTGCCTCATTTCTAGAGGTCGTGGGTAGACAAGATGGGAGGGCAGTGCTCTGAGACAGCAGAGGGACCCCACACCCCAAAGCCCGGGATGCTCTGAGTTCGGCTTTTGTGACTGAACCGTCAGGATGGTCAGACACGAGCACTTGCCCCTCCAAGGGAACCAGCTGTGGCTGCAAGTGTGGCCTCTCCATCGACCCTCAGTCCTGCTATGGAGACATTGTACCTACTGTCCCTCTGCTCGTTCCTTGCTTTTCCCAGGTCTTGGCATGGTTATCACAGTTTCATGATTCAGGTCTCAGGGTAAATAGCTCCTTAGAGAGGGTGCCCTAGGCCCTAGCTTTGGCTTCCCCAGTTCCTCCCTGACACTCCCTATCACATGGCCTTTTTGGCATGTCTTTGTGGTGCATTATCACCAGTGAATATTACCTTGCCCATTACTGTTCATTCTTTCTTCCCACTGGAATGCAAGCTCCATGAACAGAGGATTCACTTATTTTCGCTGCCTTAATCCCCAAAAAGGTGCCCAGGTCCCAGCAGGCATGCAGCAAACATGCTCAGCGAATCCTTCTGGATGTCGGCCTGGGTCACGGGCATTCTAGCAGTCAGCAGTCCTTCACTCGCTCACTGGCTCGCTCACTCACTCATTCGATAAATGCTTATTGAACGTCTCCTCTGTGCCAGGCGTCCTCCTAGGAGCTGGGGATTCCAATCCAGCTAATGAGACAAAGCCCTTGCCCTAACTGAGCTTTGACTGTTGACCAAAGCAATCAACACACGAGAAGCCAGAGTTGTTTCAGTCACATCATGGGAGACCAGGTAACAGCTGACTGATGAAAGGGGCGGGGAGAAGTATGGCAGAATATGGGAGAAATGGGGAAAACCCGAGGAAAGGCAAACAGACTGGCCCTGCCTGGGCCTCCTATGTGCTCAGTACAGTGCTCGTCTTGGGGAGCTGGTACCAGGCACCCCCCAACCCACGCTCTGGGGGCATGAGCACAAGGGACATGCCCATTGCCACAAATGCCTCCTGGCCGCAACTGGAGCATAGCAGGACGGCTGTGTGTGAGAGCGTGGACATAGAGACAGGTGAGTGAGAGTGTGTGTGCACGTGCAGGTCTGGTGCACATGTGTGCTGGCACACGTGTGAGGGAGTATATGGGGCTGAGTGTGTGAGTGTGAGTGCGCACACAGAGGGAGAGAGCTCTGTGTTTGGAAGTGGACACGTGAGTATGTGGGAGTGTGTGTGCATGCTCGTGTGTGTGTGTGTGTGGACCCTGGTGCCATTACTCTTCACCACAGCTTCATCTGGTAGGAGCTCCGTATGTTAAAGTTTGCCCCTCCACCCAGCAAATGACCCATAGGCACCTCATCACCATCAAATCCACTTACATCTTTATGTTTGCCAAATATATGCCACATAAAAAAGACTAGTTCCAGAAGAGAAGAGTCAACTTCTGGATGTAACCAAAGGGAAGGAGAGCCCTGGATTGGGAGTCTGGGTTTTGTTCTCCACTCTGCTGCTAACTACGGGGTGATCTTGGGCCACTTCAGCTGTGATCTCAGCAAGGCACTCAAGTCCTCCGGGTCTCTTTTACTCTTCATTCAAGAAGGTAAGTAGAACTTAGCAGTTGGACGACCCTGTATCATGTCTATCTGTAGCTACAGAAGGATTGCTTCCTGGGAGAGGAGGCGTGTGTAATTCGAAAAGAGCGACAGGGCCAACCAGAGAAAGGCAGGGTCTGACAAAGTCAAACAGGTTCTTTTATTGCAGTACTTCTCAGAGCCTTTACTTTGCCAATAGGGATTGTGATTGGCCAGAAGGGTCATAGAGAGCTTGCAGAATTTGCCAGAGGTACTAGCATAGGGAAATCTAATGCACAGCACAACTTTTAGAACTAATGTTCCACAGAACCTACTTTGAGGGATCAGCTAGCCGGCACATGGGACATTTATCAATGCCCCCTTTCTTGCAGATGATGGAACAGAAATGGCGCTCAGTCTCCCTATATCACAGAGTAGAGCCATGGCAAATATCAGCTCCGAACCATCCAAACCACGGTAACTGGCATGTGCTCGGGGCTTTATATGCACAGAACATTTTCCTCATAGGGTCTCAGTTTTCCCTGACAACATTCCTCTGAGGACCCTCATCCCCATTTTCCAGATGAGAAAATGCAGCCGGAAAGAGATGAAGGAATCTGCCCAGAGCCACAAAGTGATGGACCCAGTCCCTGTCTTTCTCATTTTCCCCTATGACCCTGATCAAGCCGTCAATACGTGCATTCTATATTTATAGGCAAGCTATCACAGCCACTTCACAGAGCCCCCTGCCAGATGCCCAGGGTGACACACCTGCACCTGCTCTGCAGAGGCCACCACCACTGGCCCGGATCCCCAGCAACCAGGCGCTGGTTGAGAGGGGAGGGGAGGGAAGGGTGCTCAGAGAAAAGCCCAAGGAACGAGAGTCGCTCTGGAAAGCACCAAGTGCCTCATCACCATCAAATCCACTTACATCTTTATGTTTGCCAAATATATGCCACATAAAAAAGACTAGTTCCAGAAGAGAAGAGTCAACTTCTGGATGTAACCAAAGGGAAGGAGAGCCCTGGATTGGGAGTCTGGGTTTTGTTCTCCACTCTGCTGCTAACTACGGGGTGATCTTGGGCCACTTCAGCTGTGATCTCAGCAAGGCACTCAAGTCCTCCGGGTCTCTTTTACTCTTCATTCAAGAAGGTAAGTAGAACTTAGCAGTTGGACGACCCTGTATCATGTCTATCTGTAGCTACAGAAGGATTGCTTCCTGGGAGAGGAGGCGTGTGTAATTCGAAAAGAGCGACAGGGCCAACCAGAGAAAGGCAGGGTCTGACAAAGTCAAACAGGTTCTTTTATTGCAGTACTTCTCAGAGCCTTTACTTTGCCAATAGGGATTGTGATTGGCCAGAAGGGTCATAGAGAGCTTGCAGAATTTGCCAGAGGTACTAGCATAGGGAAATCTAATGCACAGCACAACTTTTAGAACTAATGTTCCACAGAACCTACTTTGAGGGATCAGCTAGCCGGCACATGGGACATTTATCAATGCCCCCTTTCTTGCAGATGATGGAACAGAAATGGCGCTCAGTCTCCCTATATCACAGAGTAGAGCCATGGCAAATATCAGCTCCGAACCATCCAAACCACGGTAACTGGCATGTGCTCGGGGCTTTATATGCACAGAACATTTTCCTCATAGGGTCTCAGTTTTCCCTGACAACATTCCTCTGAGGACCCTCATCCCCATTTTCCAGATGAGAAAATGCAGCCGGAAAGAGATGAAGGAATCTGCCCAGAGCCACAAAGTGATGGACCCAGTCCCTGTCTTTCTCATTTTCCCCTATGACCCTGATCAAGCCGTCAATACGTGCATTCTATATTTATAGGCAAGCTATCACAGCCACTTCACAGAGCCCCCTGCCAGATGCCCAGGGTGACACACCTGCACCTGCTCTGCAGAGGCCACCACCACTGGCCCGGATCCCCAGCAACCAGGCGCTGGTTGAGAGGGGAGGGGAGGGAAGGGTGCTCAGAGAAAAGCCCAAGGAACGAGAGTCGCTCTGGAAACACCCAGGCTGAGAGGCCAGGAGTCACTCCCTGCCGGTCGCCACACCCTCCCCACCATGCCAGGTACATTCCCCTTGGCTGGTCCCCCTGCGCCAGGTGCCACTCTGCAAGGGGGCAAGAAAAGCCGGACCAATGCGAGCTTCACTCACTCCCAGTAAGCCGGGGGAGCCCAAGTCCGGTCTGCTGTGACACCTCTAAAACTGCCAGCGCCTCCAGGGGGAAGCCTGGCCAGGACGGCCAAAGCCATTCAGCGGTTCCCACCGCGGTGCCTTGTCCCGCCTTGTCGGGCAGCGCGAGGCCCGAGAGACGGGGCGGGCTGCGGGTCTGCTCCGGGCACAGGGGCCGAGTGAGGCTGTGCCAGGCGCTCGTGTGCGACAGAAGTGTGAACGCGGGAACGCTGGTGTCACCCAGGGTTGGTGACAGAAGTAGCGTCTGGAAAACACAGGCGGAGAGCGCGTGCACCAGGCAACCCCAGGCTGCGGAGGAGTCCCGGCGGTCCGGGGAGTTGGCCCGACGCGCTCCTGCACGCGCCCGCGCCCAGCCCTCTCTCACCCGCCGTGCTCCCGAGGGTGGCCGCGCGGCGGTTCCCGGCTCCCGACGGCCAGGCCGCGGCGGGGCGCGGGGCGCGGGGCGCGGGGCGCGGGCGCTCGCTGCTTACCTGCGGGCGGCCGTGGCTCCGCGGCTCCGGGCTGCGCTGCGCCGGGCTGGGCTGGGCTGCGCTGGGCTGCGCTGGGCTGCGCGCCCGGCCTCCGCGCGGCTCGGCAGCGCCCGCTCGCTCGGCTCCGCCCGGCTCGGCTCCGCCCGGCGGTGCCCGGGCGCTCGCTGGCGGCCCACGCGGCGCGGGGTGGGCGCGGGGCGGGCTGGCGGGCGGGCGCCGGCGGCGGGCGCGGCTCTGGGCCGCCCCGCGGCCGCTTGGAAGCTCCTTATTTGGGCAGTGATGTCAGGGGAAGTCGCAGGGGCCGGACCACCCACTTCTTTCCATTCACTCCCCAGAGTTTCCTGTCGCCGAGCCCGGGGGACCCCGGCGCCCGCAGCGGGCGCCCCTCGGGCGACTCGGCTCCGCGGTACCCGGCTCCGCTGTTCGCCGCTGGGGGTCCCCGCGCGGCCAGGTCCGGGCCGGCGGCCGGGCAGCCCGCCGCTGGGGAGGGTCTGCGTCTGGGGAATCCCCGGCTCCCGGCGGCCGCGGGGAGGGTCCGTGCCGTGGCCTCCGCGGTGACAGGCTGTGTCACGCCGGGCGCCGCCCTCCTCCGCGCCCGCCCCGGCTCCCGCGCTGTCATTTCCTCCCGGGCCCTCCGGGAAGGGCCGTCAGGAAGCCCCGGTCGCCGCTGCCGCCGCCGCCGGGGCCCTGCCCCTCGGGGCCCCGCCTCGGCTGCACGCCAAAGCCACGGACCGGTGCCTTGTCCCGCCTTGTCGGGCAGCGCGAGGCCCGAGAGACGGGGCGGGCTGCGGGTCTGCTCCGGGCACAGGGGCCGAGTGAGGCTGTGCCAGGCGCTCGTGTGCGACAGAAGTGTGAACGCGGGAACGCTGGTGTCACCCAGGGTTGGTGACAGAAGTAGCGTCTGGAAAACACAGGCGGAGAGCGCGTGCACCAGGCAACCCCAGGCTGCGGAGGAGTCCCGGCGGTCCGGGGAGTTGGCCCGACGCGCTCCTGCACGCGCCCGCGCCCAGCCCTCTCTCACCCGCCGTGCTCCCGAGGGTGGCCGCGCGGCGGTTCCCGGCTCCCGACGGCCAGGCCGCGGCGGGGCGCGGGGCGCGGGGCGCGGGGCGCGGGCGCTCGCTGCTTACCTGCGGGCGGCCGTGGCTCCGCGGCTCCGGGCTGCGCTGCGCCGGGCTGGGCTGGGCTGCGCTGGGCTGCGCTGGGCTGCGCGCCCGGCCTCCGCGCGGCTCGGCAGCGCCCGCTCGCTCGGCTCCGCCCGGCTCGGCTCCGCCCGGCGGTGCCCGGGGCGCTCGCTGGCGGCCCACGCGGCGCGGGGTGGGCGCGGGGCGGGCTGGCGGGCGGGCGCCGGCGGCGGGCGCGGCTCTGGGCCGCCCCGCGGCCGCTTGGAAGCTCCTTATTTGGGCAGTGATGTCAGGGGAAGTCGCAGGGGCCGGACCACCCACTTCTTTCCATTCACTCCCCAGAGTTTCCTGTCGCCGAGCCCGGGGGACCCCGGCGCCCGCAGCGGGCGCCCCTCGGGCGACTCGGCTCCGCGGTACCCGGCTCCGCTGTTCGCCGCTGGGGGTCCCCGCGCGGCCAGGTCCGGGCCGGCGGCCGGGCAGCCCGCCGCTGGGGAGGGTCTGCGTCTGGGGAATCCCCGGCTCCCGGCGGCCGCGGGGAGGGTCCGTGCCGTGGCCTCCGCGGTGACAGGCTGTGTCACGCCGGGCGCCGCCCCTCCCTCCGCGCCCGCCCCGGCTCCCGCGCTGTCATTTCCTCCCGGGCCCTCCGGGAAGGGCCGTCAGGGAAGCCCCGGTCGCCGCTGCCGCCGCCGCCGCCGCCGGGGCCCTGCCCCTCGGGGCCCCGCCTCGGCTGCACCCGGCCCGGCGGGCAGGCGTCCATCGCCGTCCCCAAAGTGCTGGATCCCCGCCTTGCTCCCGGGTGGCAGCCCTGCTCCGGGAAGCCCGCGCCTCCCAAGGCGGGAATATGCCTTCATGAGCGCTGGGCTGGGCGGGCCTGGCCAGATTCCCTGGGCTCCAGCCTGGGGGTGGGGCTGGGGGCACCCTGGGGCTTCCCAGTGGCCTGATTTTGCCAGAGCGACCAGATCCTAGGACTTGGAACCGGAATCACATTGGTCCACCCTTTGGCCAACCCTGACCCGGGCCCCCACCAGCCTGCTTCCTGAGGGCTCTGTGTTTTATAGAAGGGGCACACTGAAGTTCTGACTTGTCACGTGACTTGCCCAATGTCAACTGCTGAACGGGGCTGAACCCTCGGTCTGGCTGACTCCAAGCCTGGCCTCTGCTGGCTGGGAACAGCCTCAGGGGATTGTGGGACCTGTGGCCCAAGTCAGGACAAGCGTCAGGCAAGCTGAATGCCCAGATGCCAACTGAAGAGGCACTCCCTCTCCAGATCACCGAAGTTTAAGGAGCCACAGGGTGACAGACAAGCTGACCTGGGCTAAGCTGACCAGGGCTACCAAAAAGGCTTTGGAGGCCTCAGGCTTCCTCTGGCTCCAAAGCAATGTCCTCAGTTCAAGGCCTTGTCTGGCACGGAGAGTGGGCTCTCTCTGACCAGAGGCCGTCTAGGCCTAAGGGACAAGCTAGAGGTCCTGGGAATTTCTGTGCTTTCTCCATGGGACAGCTGCTGGCAGAGCCTCTACCCTACCCCCACAGCCAGGGTAGAGCAAACAAGCCCTTCCCTGGCCACTAGCATTAGTGGAGGAACCCCAGGTTTCCCAGGGGAACGTCACTCCTAGGTGCCTGGAGGAGGGAACCACAACGCCAGGGCTTGCACCAGTGGAGGGAGGTGTGACCACAGCTGGACCCTCGCCGTGTCTGCTCACTCACTCACACAACTGCACACCCGCTGGCCAGTTGCCAAAGCTCCCAGCTGTTCTGTGGATCACCCCCACCCCAATCCCCTCATCTTCCAGCAGCGCCCAGAGCTCAGTCTCAGCTCTAATTGGGTCATCCCCTTTCTGACAAAGCCCCAAAGGGAAGAACCACACTCCCTGATCTGGCACGCGACGCCCCATCGACCAGCTGCATCTCCTGCTGCCAGTGTCCTTTTCCAACAGCCTCTCCAATCTTCCACCAGCATTCACTTTGGTGGTGCAGGGGGGTGGGTGTCTTGGCACAGACTTCTCTCTGTCTGAAATGCCCTCTCTACCCCTCCTGCCTCCTTCAGATCCTGAATCAAGCCTGCCTTTGACATAAGTCTTCTTCTTAATTAGGGCAAATAAGGCAGGGTACCCCATGGAATAAGACCTTGCCCCTCACTCCACTCCTGTCTTTCCCTCTCTATCCTGTTTACCGTCCCTGGCTGGGAGCAGCTCCAGGTGGGAGCAAGTGGGTGTCTTGTTATAATTCATATGCCTGGAGGGGTGACATTTTGTCATTTGCACAAAGGCTCAGATGACAGGCTTGTCTCTGCCCCAGGATGAGTACCCTCTCCTGGCTCTGAGGGGTAGCCTTGCACCACTGGAAACTCCCAATGGATTTAGTCACCCTCCTCTGTTGCCGCAGGCAGCTCAATGATTCCTACCTCTAGAGACATGCCCATCACCCCAGGCTGCAGTCAGCTGGGAGAGATCCCCCCTCCTTCTAGTCTGGAAGCTGCCAGGAACTTTCCATCTTAATTCTTCTCTCCGCCAAGACTGAGAAGTCTACAAATGTTTGTTAAGTGAATGAATGATCCCAGGGTGGGGTTGGGCAGCAAATCGAAAGACAAACTAAGCACAGGAGGGGCAGAATGATCCAATTCAGAGCTGCAGCTGAGGCTCCAGGGGCTCTGGCTAGGGTCCTGGGGTGAAAGGTGAGTTCTCAGACTGGACTGGCTGCTCAGGAACCTGGGCTAGTGTGCCAACCCTTCAGAGGCTGCCCTGCGGAGGCCCTTTCCTTGGACTGCTCCTTTGTTCCAACGTTCTGTGGCTTGGGATTTGTCTTCCCCCTCCCTTCTCTTGGTAAACTCCCATGCAGCCTCATCTAGGCAGGCTGGGACGTTCCTATCCCAACCCCTAAACATATAGTCCAGACCCACTATAGCAAAATAGAAAGGAAGGCATGAAGAAAGTGTTTTATTGAGCACTTTCATTATGCCAGACACGGTCACTCTGGATTTTCCTGAATCCCCCCAAAAGATTCTGTTTTTCACCCTTCAAGCCATACTTTTCAGCCAGCTGTGGCCATCCTCCAGGCCAGGAATGTCGGCGCAGCCTCTCCTTCAAACAAAGCTCCCAATCTCCTGTCTTGAGACTCATCCTCCATCTCAGTTCTGGTGCCAGTTCTCACTGGAGGCCAGAAGGTCTTCAAGACTCCAGCCTCAGAGCTCAGGGATATGGGATGGGGGCAGGCAGTCCTGCTTCAAGGCAAGCAGCCTGAGCCCAACTTTGTCTCATGAGCCGCCATCACTGCCCTGGGGCCCCAGGCACCTTTCCCACCCCACAGTTGGATGGGCCCCAGGTGAGAAGGCAGGTGGTGCCAGGTGCCAGTTCCTTCCTATCAACCCTTCCCCTGCATATAGCTGGGCCAGATCTTGAGAAATTCCCAGAGCTTAGCCCTGGGGGCTTTCCCACATTCCTTCATTCCTCAGACATGAATCAGGCTCCTTTCCTGTTCTGGAAACGTGCAACACGCAAACCTTCATCCAAGGACGGAGACTGGCAGGTACACAGATCATCCCAGTGCAACTTGGTAAATGCTCAATGATTCCTACCTCTAGAGACATGCCCATCACCCCAGGCTGCAGTCAGCTGGGAGAGATCCCCCCTCCTTCTAGTCTGGAAGCTGCCAGGAACTTTCCATCTTAATTCTTCTCTCCGCCAAGACTGAGAAGTCTACAAATGTTTGTTAAGTGAATGAATGATCCCAGGGTGGGGTTGGGCAGCAAATCGAAAGACAAACTAAGCACAGGAGGGGCAGAATGATCCAATTCAGAGCTGCAGCTGAGGCTCCAGGGGCTCTGGCTAGGGTCCTGGGGTGAAAGGTGAGTTCTCAGACTGGACTGGCTGCTCAGGAACCTGGGCTAGTGTGCCAACCCTTCAGAGGCTGCCCATGGAGGCCCTTTCCTTGGACTGCTCCTTTGTTCCAACGTTCTGTGGCTTGGGATTTGTCTTCCCTCCCTTCTCTTGGTAAACTCCCATGCAGCCTCATCTAGGCAGGCTGGGACGTTCCTATCCCAACCCCTAAACATATAGTCCAGACCCACTATAGCAAAATAGAAAGGAAGGCATGAAGAAAGTGTTTTATTGAGCACTTTCATTATGCCAGACACGGTCACTCTGGATTTTCCTGAATCCCCCCAAAAGATTCTGTTTTTCACCCTTCAAGCCATACTTTTCAGCCAGCTGTGGCCATCCTCCAGGCCAGGAATGTCGGCGCAGCCTCTCCTTCAAACAAAGCTCCCAATCTCCTGTCTTGAGACTCATCCTCCATCTCAGTTCTGGTGCCAGTTCTCACTGGAGGCCAGAAGGTCTTCAAGACTCCAGCCTCAGAGCTCAGGGATATGGGATGGGGGCAGGCAGTCCTGCTTCAAGGCAAGCAGCCTGAGCCCAACTTTGTCTCATGAGCCGCCATCACTGCCCTGGGGCCCCAGGCACCTTTCCCACCCCACAGTTGGATGGGCCCCAGGTGAGAAGGCAGGTGGTGCCAGGTGCCAGTTCCTTCCTATCAACCCTTCCCCTGCATATAGCTGGGCCAGATCTTGAGAAATTCCCAGAGCTTAGCCCTGGGGGCTTTCCCACATTCCTTCATTCCTCAGACATGAATCAGGCTCCTTTCCTGTTCTGGAAACGTGCAACACGCAAACCTTCATCCAAGGACGGAGACTGGCAGGTACACAGATCATCCCAGTGCAACTTGGTAAATGCTACAGTGCAGTTTGGCAAGTCAGGGGGCAGGGCAGGAGCATGTGAGGTGAGAGATGAGATTTATTCTACTTCTGGGGCTACAATTCAGGGAGATTGTGGTCCAGGTGTCTCAGGCTAGATTGCTGAATGCTTGTTTCCATGGAAACACGGCACACATACACACACACACACACACACGCGTGCCTGCGCGCAAGAAATGGGCTTGGGTTTGCTGTGAAGCCAGTATCACGCTGTAGAGAATTTATAGACTAAAAGAGATTGGAGCAGGGGAGATGGTTGGCATTGGATCTGTCATCTAGGAGGCTGTCCCTGTGAAATTTTCTTTCCAACTCCTAACAACCAAATTACAGATATAGTTTGGGAACACACCATGGTTCCAAAAGGCTGGGCTCCACCATGGTGGTCTTGGGAGAGTTTTCAAGGTAGAGCTGAGTAGCCAGTCCAGTAGGCTCTCCAGGTAAATTATGTTTGGATCTTGTACATACTTACCAGGCACCCCCCTTCTCCAGCCTCCTTTCCTCCATGGCTATGATTCCCTGGACTCACATGCTTTGTGTTGCTTGACTGTGTGTGTGTGTGTGTGTGTGCGTGCGTGGCGGGTGCTCTCTCGATAAACCTGTTACATCAGTCCTCACTTCTCACGGAGGTAGCTGTCTCTCTCTTGGGACAGACTAGAGAGCACCTCCTGGGGTCCCAGTGGACTCAGCCCAGGCCTCCCTCCCCAGCCGAGGGCTATGCTTCTGGCTTCCTGACTCAGTCAGGCACTCACCTCATCCTTCATCTGATGCTGTGGGTAACAGCCTGGGCCACGGAGCCACGTGGACCTGGCTTCAGTTCCTAGCCACACTTACCATGTGATGTTGGGCATGTTTGTACAGTGTCACTGAGCTTGACTTCCTCTCTTAAAGAGCTGCTGGGAGGATGTGACAAGAAGCTGCAACAGAGCCTTTGATGGAGTACCCAGCATCTAATAGGCACTCAATAAATGCAAGCAACTGTTACTTTGTATTGTGACCTGGAATCCTGCTCCACCCATATTTATCTTCATGAAAATTCTGATCTTCCCATATTTATCTTCATGAATGGGGGATACCCATCACCCCAAGCCTGAGCCAGAATCCCTTCTTCATCTCTGCTGTGCCAGTCCAGGCCACCATCACCTCCCAGTTACCACAACCTTCTGCCTGGTCCCCCTGCTCATCTCCCTGCTCCCACCCATTCTCCACATAGGCAGAACTCTCTAAGACAAAGTTGCGTGGGTGCCTACTCATCTAACTCACCCTGTCTATTGGTGGTGGTAGCTTAGTTACTAAGCTGTATTTGACTCTTGGCATCCCCTGGACTGTAGCCTGCCAGGCTCCTATGTTCATGCAATTCTCCAGGCAGGAATACCAGAGTGGGTTTCCATTTCCTTCTCCAGATCCTGTCTATTAATGCCTCTGTTCACAGTTTCAGTTCGCCTGCCCATCCTTCCTCTCTCTGCACCCACTCTGTGCTCCCACCATATAGAACTGATCACTGCTTCTCAACCTGCTGAGTGCGTTCTGCACATTCAGTCCTTGGTACTGTTCCCCTCATTCACATTATTCAGCTGGCTCCATTCCGCCTTCCAGGTCAGCTCAGAGGCCACTTCCCTTGCTAGAGCATCCCTGGTTTCCCAGGTGGCATTGGCTGTTTCCTTCTCTGTGAACCTCCAGCATTTGGTTCAGATGTTCTGGCTTGTGCCCCATTCTGCGCAGTCATTTCAGTCACGTATCTGTTGCCCCTTTTCTACAGCTCCACGCACCACCCGCCTGACTCAGTGTTGGGACGCCACGGGAACACAGAGCATGCCCAGGACAGACGTCGGCACCTCCGGCCCTCCTGTCCAACAAACAGTTACAAGAGGCCGCATAGCCTCCAGCCCACTGACTTATCTGCCCAGATGAGAAAATCATCCTTTTTCCTACACTTCAGACTAAGCCTTTGGTTCAACCTGAACCCCGGGTCTGCTTCATTCTGGCTTTCCACCAGCGTTTCTGGGGACTCCCGCAGGGCTCACTGAGTCCCAGGTGGGGAGGGTGGAGCCTTTGGTTCCAGGAAATCAGAAGATTAGTCACTCCCCCTGGCAGCTGTGAGAACAGGTTTTCCCCAAGCCAAGGGGCCTACTTGCAAGATCATCAATAACAAGCACTATTTACTCAGCGTATAGCTTCATGTCTCCCAATGGGAGGTGCAGCTTCTAAGGCTTGGATTAAGACAATTTGTGTGTGGGTCCTGGCTCTGACACTTCACTAGCTGCTTCACTCCTGAGGCTCAGTTATCATAGCTGTAACATGGGTAGGATAATGCCTCTCAGGGAAGGACGGTGGGGATCCAATGCGAGCTGATGATGTGAAAGGAATCAGTGCCTTGTGAGTATCGAGCCATTGTCCTGGAGTAAAGGGAGCCCTCCCCTATCTCCATTCAAGATCTTTGGAGGGTATCCTGATACATGACTCTCAGTCTTTGACGGTAGTTCATCAAGTGAGGAAAGGGAGGACGTGAGAATTGAATCAGGTCCTGTAAACATGAAGACAAGATAAACAGTAACAGGTCTGACAAGAAAACGTTTCAGGAGCTGCAAGAAGAGTGAAGCTCTGGGACATCTCCCCTTGTGTGAATTTTATCCAACCCAGATGGCCAGCCCAGTCTGAGGGACTAAGGATGGGCAGGGGGTGGTCCGGAAGGAGCCCCGAGGCAGGACCAGTGAGGCCTGATAGGGCCTGTGCATCTAACAGTCTGGTTCCAGAGAGGACTTGCACACTCAGAAAATAATTACAATTAACGGTGAATAAAGACAATGGATGGTGCAGAGAGGATGGGAGAGAGCCGTGCGCCTATGGGAAGGGCTGGGCCTGGTCTGAAGACGAATTTTTGAAGCCTCCATCTTACAATAACAAAGAAATCTAGAAATGGTCTCACTCTCCCCCTGCTCAGGCTCAGCTCTCTCACACTGGGGTCTTCCTGATCTCTCAGGGCAGGTGGTGAGAACCCCAAACCCTCTGGTCTTGGAGTCCTCCTGCCAGGAGGGCCTGGCCTGGGCTAGATCAGGCACCAATTCCCTAAGGACAGTAGGAATGCTCACATTCCATGCCTTGTCTCTCACTGCTCCTGGATGCCTTTCTTCTCCTGGTGGGAGGGTGGAGCCTTTGGTTCCAGGAAATCAGAAGATTAGTCACTCCCCCTGGCAGCTGTGAGAACAGGTTTTCCCCAAGCCAAGGGGCCTACTTGCAAGATCATCAATAACAAGCACTATTTACTCAGCGTATAGCTTCATGTCTCCCAATGGGAGGTGCAGCTTCTAAGGCTTGGATTAAGACAATTTGTGTGTGGGTCCTGGCTCTGACACTTCACTAGCTGCTTCACTCCTGAGGCTCAGTTATCATAGCTGTAACATGGGTAGGATAATGCCTCTCAGGGAAGGACGGTGGGGATCCAATGCGAGCTGATGATGTGAAAGGAATCAGTGCCTTGTGAGTATCGAGCCATTGTCCTGGAGTAAAGGGAGCCCTCCCCTATCTCCATTCAAGATCTTTGGAGGGTATCCTGATACATGACTCTCAGTCTTTGACGGTAGTTCATCAAGTGAGGAAAGGGAGGACGTGAGAATTGAATCAGGTCCTGTAAACATGAAGACAAGATAAACAGTAACAGGTCTGACAAGAAAACGTTTCAGGAGCTGCAAGAAGAGTGAAGCTCTGGGACATCTCCCCTTGTGTGAATTTTATCCAACCCAGATGGCCAGCCCAGTCTGAGGGACTAAGGATGGGCAGGGGGTGGTCCGGAAGGAGCCCCGAGGCAGGACCAGTGAGGCCTGATAGGGCCTGTGCATCTAACAGTCTGGTTCCAGAGAGGACTTGCACACTCAGAAAATAATTACAATTAACGGTGAATAAAGACAATGGATGGTGCAGAGAGGATGGGAGAGAGCCGTGCGCCTATGGGAAGGGCTGGGCCTGGTCTGAAGACGAATTTTTGAAGCCTCCATCTTACAATAACAAAGAAATCTAGAAATGGTCTCACTCTCCCCCTGCTCAGGCTCAGCTCTCTCACACTGGGGTCTTCCTGATCTCTCAGGGCAGGTGGTGAGAACCCCAAACCCTCTGGTCTTGGAGTCCTCCTGCCAGGAGGGCCTGGCCTGGGCTAGATCAGGCACCAATTCCCTAAGGACAGTAGGAATGCTCACATTCCATGCCTTGTCTCTCACTGCTCCTGGATGCCTTTCTTCTCCTGCTAGGCCCCATCCCCTCGTTCCTTCAGCTCCCCTAGTAACGCTCCTTGACTATTGACTGAGCTCCTCCTATCAGGTCTCCTTCGAATGTTCTGTTTTTAAACATTTTTCCTGACCAGCTCCTACCCTCAGTAGAATTAAAAGACTGCGTCCTGCAATGTTCCTGTAACTTGCTTTGCACACATCGTCAGCACATGTATCATCTAACAGTAAAGTATTAATAACTGATGCCTCTGCCAGGTTGGGAGAGTGCCGAGGACCTATGCCTGGGACCTAGTAGGTCCTCAACATACACAGCACCTGGATGGCTTCCCCCAGTACCTCCCAGAGCTGGGAAACATGGCAACATCTGGACTCCGCCTGGGCATGCAGACAGAGCCCTGTTGATCCCTCAGAGCTCCAGGCTTTTAAGACAATCAGCTGTGCTCCTTCTAGCCTGAAACCTGGCCTTCTGAGGGCTGTTTCCCACAGGACTCCCAGCTGACTTGGTGCCGTCCACCGTCAGCCCTACCCTGAGTCTGTCTGGGGAAGAATCCCAGCCAGTATCCTCGGGCACCTAGTGGGTACCACGTAGAAGCAGTTGGGTTAAGGGGTGTGGGAACAGAGGCAATGTCTCCAAGGATGGCAGGCTGGAAGAGCTGGGGACCTGAGGAAGAAAAGGTGAGCTTGTGATCTGGTGACTGGTTCTGAGCTCGGAGGTGAAGGGTCCACAGGAATCTGGGAGTGGGGAGGAGGATGTGATGGTTAATGTTATGTGTCAGATTGGCTGGGCCATGGGATGCTCAAATTTGGCCAAATATCAGGGTGTTTCTATGAGACTGTTTTTGGGTGAGATTAACATTCAAATCAACAGACTGGGTGAACCAGATTGCCTTCTCCAATGTGTGTGTGTCGGGGTGGGGGGCGGGGCGGGGGAAGCTCATTTAATCCATTGAAGCCCCAAATAGAACAAACGCTGAGAAGAGCTCACTGAGCAGTAAGGGGCCCCTCCTTGACCTGCCAGGAGGGCCTGGCCTGGGCTAGATCAGGCACCAATTCCCTAAGGACAGTAGGAATGCTCACATTCCATGCCTTGTCTCTCACTGCTCCTGGATGCCTTTCTTCTCCTGCTAGGCCCCATCCCCTCGTTCCTTCAGCTCCCCTAGTAACGCTCCTTGACTATTGACTGAGCTCCTCCTATCAGGTCTCCTTCGAATGTTCTGTTTTTAAACATTTTTCCTGACCAGCTCCTACCCTCAGTAGAATTAAAAGACTGCGTCCTGCAATGTTCCTGTAACTTGCTTTGCACACATCGTCAGCACATGTATCATCTAACAGTAAAGTATTAATAACTGATGCCTCTGCCAGGTTGGGAGAGTGCCGAGGACCTATGCCTGGGACCTAGTAGGTCCTCAACATACACAGCACCTGGATGGCTTCCCCCAGTACCTCCCAGAGCTGGGAAACATGGCAACATCTGGACTCCGCCTGGGCATGCAGACAGAGCCCTGTTGATCCCTCAGAGCTCCAGGCTTTTAAGACAATCAGCTGTGCTCCTTCTAGCCTGAAACCTGGCCTTCTGAGGGCTGTTTCCCACAGGACTCCCAGCTGACTTGGTGCCGTCCACCGTCAGCCCTACCCTGAGTCTGTCTGGGGAAGAATCCCAGCCAGTATCCTCGGGCACCTAGTGGGTACCACGTAGAAGGAGTTGGGTTAAGGGAGTGTGGGAACAGAGGCAATGTCTCCAAGGATGGCAGGCTGGAAGAGCTGGGGACCTGAGGAAGAAAAGGTGAGCTTGTGATCTGGTGACTGGTTCTGAGCTCGGAGGTGAAGGGTCCACAGGAATCTGGGAGTGGGGAGGAGGATGTGATGGTTAATGTTATGTGTCAGATTGGCTGGGCCATGGGATGCTCAAATTTGGCCAAATATCAGGGTGTTTCTATGAGACTGTTTTTGGGTGAGATTAACATTCAAATCAACAGACTGGGTGAACCAGATTGCCTTCTCCAATGTGTGTGTGTCGGGGTGGGGGGCGGGGCGGGGGAAGCTCATTTAATCCATTGAAGCCCCAAATAGAACAAAAACGCTGAGAAAGAGGGAACTCCTTTGCCACCTGACTGAGCTGGGACACTGGTTTCTCTCAGCCTTTGGACTTACACTGAAGTATCAGCTCTTTTTGAATCTCCAGTATGCAGGCTTTCAGACTGGAGCTTATACCAGTGATTCTCCTGGGTATCCAAGTTGCCAACAGAAGGCCTTGGAACTCCTCATGTCGGTAATCACACAGGCAATCCTTAAAGTAAGTCTCAGTCTCTCTCCTGTGTGTGCCTGGACTATATCTATCTATATGAAAAAAATTTATTTGTGTCAGACTTTTTGCAGTTCCATGAGCTGTAGCTTCCCAGGCTCCTCAGTCCATGGAATTCTCCAGGCAAGAGTACTGGAATAGGCTGTCATTTCCTTCTCCAGGGGATCTTCCCAATATCCTGGGGATTGAACCCAGGTGGGTCCCCTGCATTGCAGACAGGTTTTTTACCGTTTGAGCCACACTGTTGCTGATATACACGTGCATATGTGTGTGTGTATCCTATGTTCTGATTCTCTTGAGAACTCTAACACAGAAGGTGAAGACATAAATTTCCTGAATCTCAGTAGGGTTCCACATTCGCTTCTCTTTGTCCAACAACTGTCTAATAAGTGGGCGTTTACTGTCTCCTCACATTGGAGTTGGCCTAATTTGCCTGGGAGAGCCCCTCTGTAAATGGACACAGCGGTCACTCCTTTGGGGACCCCGGCGCTCAGCACAGGCCCAGTGCCCCTGGGTGCTCAGTGGGCTAGCTGAACAAAATAGACATCTCACTCTGATTTGAGTAGCTTTTGGTAGATTTGGGCACAATCACACCTGAACCTTCATGTCATCTCCAAGGTTCTATGATAGGCAGGAGGGGGACCATCAACCCCAGTTGCCAGATGAGCAAATAGAGGTCCGAAGAGGGACTGGAGGCAGCCCCAATAGCAGAGGGGCCAAGGAGTGAGGCAGCCCTGGGTCCAGGTTCCACTACCTCACCTGAACACATGCATCCTCTAAGAGATGCTCAGTGAACCCTGACTGGAGGCTGGGCCTTGTTCTGGAGACTTAGAGCAAGGACCTTGGTGAACAAGATGGACAAAAAGCCCTGCTCCACGGAGCTTACATTCTAGAAGGAAGAGACAGACAATAAAGAAACTGAATAAATTAGTGAATCATATAATATGTTCGCAAGAAATACATACTATGGAAAGTACAAGGTAGAACAGTTAGGGAATCAGGAATGCTGGGGTGGGAGATGGGTAACCAATTTAAATAGCATAGTTAGAGTAAGCCCATGGGGAGAAGGTGGTGTTTGAGCAATGATTTGAAGTGGGTGAAGACTGAGTCCTGGAGATACCAGGGGAAGACCATTACAGGCAAAGAGAACAGCCAATGCAAAACCCTGAGGTGAGAGTGTGCCAGGCATATGTGGGCCTTGTAGACCATTGTGAGAACTAGCTTTAGGAGAAATAAAGGCTATGGCTGGAGGCTGGACCCTTTCAGCAGGCTTCCAATAGCTACCGCTCTTCCCGGCAAGCAGGATCCAGCTTGGGAAGGCAAGGAAAGAGTCTGAGGATGTCTGTGAGGAGGAGGGAACAATAGACAGTAAAGGAGCCGGAAGAGGTTTTTCTTGATTATTGTTTTCTTCGGCTTCAGCCAGACAGCTGGTGGCTTTCACCTGCATCATTCCTATGGGCTTGTCTTCTTGCTGCTGGAATAGGATGCTGGGTTCCAGAGCAGCTTAGACCCTCCCCATAGGGAGGACACTGGATAGGTTAACCTCCTAGGGGATGGACACATTCAGAGCCAAAGTCAGAGAGACCCATCTCCTCCAGAGAGGGCTGTTTGGTGGGGGGCAGGGGCTCTCAGGGACTTGGCCCTCTCAGGGCCTGTGTGAGCAGTCCACCAGTGAAGGAGGGGAAGCCCTCCAGGTAGACTGTTCGGTGCTGGCCCTTGGGTGGCTGCCACGTTGCTGCTCAGCCTCGACGGGGAGGCAGGGTCTCCGCTGTGCCGCCGCTACACAGTGACAGATGTAAGAAGCAGATCCGTTCCCACAGCCTAGATGGAGCCGCAGTCAGCAGCCTAATTTTAGACTGAGCATCTGCTCTTCTGTCCCAGAGACTCAGCTCTGTCTGGGCTTGGCTCTGTCCGGATTTGCCAGAGAAACAAACTGTCTTCTCTGGGTATAGAAACAGGTGCTATCCAGATCAGAGCTGGCCAATGGGCCCTCGCCACGGAGGTCCCCAAGGAGCTATGCCATCTCAGGGCATCTGTGTCCACCTACTGGTCTCCCACGGCACACCCAGGGCCATGGGTTCCAGTGAGTACCATCTTAGCTGTCCAGTCTGGCTGCTGGAGGGTGCATCAAGTGAGGTCCTGCTGACCTCTGGAGGCCCCTTGGCCATCCCTCCACCTCCAGCGCCCAGCACAGGCCCTCAAGAGTTCATCCCAGGTGAGTAAAGCCCAGTAAGACCAAGACCAGGAAAAGCACCAAGAAAGGCGCCATTGTTTGCAAATCTTCCCAGAAAGGCTTCTCAGAGGAGATGACTTTGGAGTTGGACTTTGAAGAATGGATGAACTTCCCTGGTGGCTCAGACAGTAAAGAATTTGCCTACAGTGTGGGAGGCCCGGGTTCATCCCTGGGTCAGGAAGATCCCCTGGAGAAGGGAACGGCAACCCACTCCGGTATTCTTGGTGGGAGAATCCCATGGACAGAGGATCCTGGTGGGCTACAGTCCATATGGTTTGTAAAGAGTCGGTCACAACTGAGCAACCAACACACTCGAAGAACGGGTAGATGTTTATCAGTGGAAAAGGCCACCATGACAGTGGAAACTGGTGCAGAAAAGAGAGCTTGACACAGCACTGCATGCTTGGGAAGGGCCTGCGAGAAGGAGTGAGGGGAAAGGGGAGATTGTAGGTGTGTTGGGGATCCAGGATGAACTCGAGGCTGAGGAACTGGGCTGGTGCCTGCATGTGGAAGAGCCTGTGGATGGGCCTTTGGCGCCCAGGCTCCAATAGATGACTTGTAGCAGGGGCGAAACCCAGGGCCCTCGAATCCGGGAGGGCTGGCCTTCCTTGTCGCCTCTCGTCTGACCAGATTGTAAGACAGATGTAAGAAGCAGATCGTTCCCACAGCCTAGATGGAGCCGCAGTCAGCAGCCTAATTTTAGACTGAGCATCTGCTCTTCTGTCCCAGAGACTCAGCTCTGTCTGGGCTTGGCTCTGTCCGGATTTGCCAGAGAAACAAACTGTCTTCTCTGGGTATAGAAACAGGTGCTATCCAGATCAGAGCTGGCCAATGGGCCCTCGCCACGGAGGTCCCCAAGGAGCTATGCCATCTCAGGGCATCTGTGTCCACCTACTGGTCTCCCACGGCACACCCAGGGCCATGGGTTCCAGTGAGTACCATCTTAGCTGTCCAGTCTGGCTGCTGGAGGGTGCATCAAGTGAGGTCCTGCTGACCTCTGGAGGCCCCTTGGCCATCCCTCCACCTCCAGCGCCCAGCACAGGCCCTCAAGAGTTCATCCCAGGTGAGTAAAGCCCAGTAAGACCAAGACCAGGAAAAGCACCAAGAAAGGCGCCATTGTTTGCAAATCTTCCCAGAAAGGCTTCTCAGAGGAGATGACTTTGGAGTTGGACTTTGAAGAATGGATGAACTTCCCTGGTGGCTCAGACAGTAAAGAATTTGCCTACAGTGTGGGAGGCCCGGGTTCATCCCTGGGTCAGGAAGATCCCCTGGAGAAGGGAACGGCAACCCACTCCGGTATTCTTGGTGGGAGAATCCCATGGACAGAGGATCCTGGTGGGCTACAGTCCATATGGTTTGTAAAGAGTCGGTCACAACTGAGCAACCAACACACTCGAAGAACGGGTAGATGTTTATCAGTGGAAAAGGCCACCATGACAGTGGAAACTGGTGCAGAAAAGAGAGCTTGACACAGCACTGCATGCTTGGGAAGGGCCTGCGAGAAGGAGTGAGGGGAAAGGGGAGATTGTAGGTGTGTTGGGGATCCAGGATGAACTCGAGGCTGAGGAACTGGGCTGGTGCCTGCATGTGGAAGAGCCTGTGGATGGGCCTTTGGCGCCCAGGCTCCAATAGATGACTTGTAGCAGGGGCGAAACCCAGGGCCCTCGAATCCGGGAGGGGGCTGGCCTTCCTTGTCGCCTCTCGTCATGGCCTACAGGGTCCTCCCCTACCTCCTCCTCCACACGTCAAATGCAGGGAACGCTGGGCGTGCCCACTCCCCTCCCAGACTCCCACCTGAGCTCTGAGCTGAGCGTGTCCAGGCATCATTTACCTTCCAGCCCCCGGCCACCAGTGGCTCAGTGGTAAAGATTCCACCTGTAATGTAGGAGACGTGGTTTCAATTCCTGGGTCGAGAAGATCCCCTGAAGAGGGGCATGGCTACCACGCCAGTACTCTTCCCTGGAGAATTCCATGGACAGAGGAGCCTGACAGGCTATAGCCCACAGGGCTGGAAAGAGTCAGTCGGGACTAAAGCAATTGAGCTTGCACACATGCAGGCACCCTGGCCACTGTGGTCACTGCTCTGTCCTTGCCTCAGTGCCCATCTCATGGGCAGGATCCCCTTTTGCCTCTCTGGACTCAGCCTCTCCACCTTGTGCTGCCATCTGAGACTTCTCCAGAGGGTCCCTGCAGTCTGACAGGGCCTGCTCTCACCTCAGTCCCACGCTGTGGCCCAGAGGAAGGCGAACTGTGCTTTCCAGGCTAAGAGCACTCTACATTTCCTCATCTAAGTCCTCGAACAACCCTTTCAGATGTTTATGACCGATCCCTTCTGACAGGTGAGGAAGAAAAGCTTTGATGAGGTGAACTAGCGGGTGATCACACAGCCAGGAAGTGGTGGAGGGGGACGGATCCCAGTCTGTCCTTCTTCCTTTCTCACCAGCCTCCTCCCAGCCCCGAGGGCAGGACCTGGGCGGCCGGTGCCTGGAGCACAGGCAGTCACACAAGACCTCTGGCCAACTTGGGTGGACAGTGGAAAGCTGGCATGAAAGGAAGCCTCTCCCAGAGATCCTACCTTGATGGCCTTGACAAAGAAGGAGTTAAGAGCTTATGTAAAGAGATGTGCAAATAGAACCTACAAAACAACATTTGGATGATTTAAGTGTTAGGGAATCAGAACCATATGGATTAAATGTCCCTGTCGTTACGTATGGTTTTAAAAATTAGGAGGAAGTGTACTGGGAACACACATACATATAAAACATATAAGGCCAGACCACATTTTTAGCTTTGTGGACCTGGAGGTATTTGAAAAACACAAAACGGTGCACACCTAACATCTCCCCAGCCAACCCTCCCCACACCGCCTCTCCCCAGCCTCTGTCTTCCCCCACCAAACAGGGTTCCGTCTCACCCTAGGGAAGAGGCTTCCCAGAAGTCAGCCCGATGCTCTAACCACAGGACAGTTAGAGCCAAACAGCTGGGCCGGGAGCGGCCTGGGTCTCCCAGAGACCAGATGGGTGGTCACAGGTGGCAGGAGGCAGAGGGGGGGCCGGTTTCCCAGGAGAGAAAACTGTAATAGCATTCAGAGAAGACGCCGTGAAGCGCCGGGGAGGCAGGCACTCTGGGGTGAGGTTTCCGTTCATAATTGCTTCTGTGCCTTGCTCAATGCTCCCACCCCCACTTCACAGGAGGGGAAACTGAGGCTCAGAAGGGCTGGGTGCCCCACATAGCTGGCAGGCAGGAAACCAGACCGCAGTCTGGATTTCCTTGTCACACGCCCAGGGCTGGTCCTACTGTACCTCACTGCTTGAAGCAAACCGAAAACAGGCACCTGGGTCCAGTTTAACTCTGAAAGTCAAAAAAAAAGCGCACCCTGATTTTGTCAGCTGCTCAAAGTTGAAGGGTGTTTTGGGGGAACTCCCCAGATACAAATAAATCAAGTTTGGTTGTGACTCTAAATTGCATGTGCCATTGAGCTGGGGGGAGAGGGTCTGTAATGTTCAGTTCAGGGAAAATGAGACCATCAGCAATTGCCTGGTCTGGCTCTGGGGGAGAAGAGAGGACAAGAAGGAAAGCCAGGGCACGCTGTGTTGGGTGCTAGCAGTGTGGCACTTCCCTGACCCCACCTGGCCTGTGCAGAAGCTGAGTTGACTTTCTTCCCCAGAGAAGGACACGCAGGTGCAGAGAGCCGAGGTAGCACTCTCAAGAGCACACCACGGCATTCCTTACCTAGGCTCCTCCCACAGCAGGCCCATGCTCTTGTCCTAAACTGGGGGCCCTGCCTCCCCCCAGCCAGCCAGGGCTTAACAAGAAGTGGGCTTGTCGGGAGAATTAAATGCCACACAGACACAAGCCCAGCCCAACCTCAGGAGGGCTAGCGCCGAGTCTGTCTCATGCACAGCCAGGTCCCCTGTGTCCAGTCTCTCGCCTAAGACTTTTTAAATGGTCAGTAAACAAGTGGATGGGCAGAAGAGAAGGAGGCGTCCCTGCCCCTTCTTTTTCCTCCATCCCTCATTCACACCATCGCTTTATGGAGGCAGGCGAAGGCCTTCACTCTGGTGTCTTTATCCAGGTGACCCCTGATCATGGTCAATGGGATACTGCGTACAGCCTGTCCAGAATGATCTGAGTGCTGATTTTAAGCTGAGGATATTCTGAGCACATGGAATAAATTCTTAGGGCAGGAACCAGGGAGAAAGGGCACACGAATGGGTCAGAGAGGGTACGACTCTCTGCTCTAGAGCGTCCTCGCTCTCCTGGACACAGCACCTCTCCAGCAAGTCTGCAGCAGGTCTGTTCATTGATGCGTTTCTTATAATGGCCTGTTACCAGGTATCTTTATAACTTGTCTCATCCCAGGTTGACCTGGCCACAGGCCACAAGGGCTGTGTCCTCCCAGTGGGATCAGATCAGTCACCTTCCAAGTACCTTTGGGACTGCTTTTGCCTTCAGCCTTTCCTCATGGTCATCTATGTTGGGGAAACATAATTAAACTGATTGCTACATAGACCTTGTGGAGATTTCCAGTGTACACCCACTGGCAGATGAAAAACTCCAGAAGAGAGCTGGTAAATAAAACAGCTCATCTTTCATCCACTCTTATTAGAAAAGAACCAAGATTCTTTCTTTCCCCCACCAGGGGTTCCATCCTCTGTACCCAGTTTTGAAACACATAGGGTTCTTGCAATTCTGAGCACAGTTGCCTAGAAGGCCCCTCTGAGACCCATTCTCCTATGGGCATCCCTTTTCTCCCACCAACACCCCAAATCTTCCCTCTTCCAGGCTTTAATCCAAACCTCCCATGGACTCCAGGCCTGTCCCGCTTCAGTCTTCTCAGTGGCTTCCTTCTGCTCTTGAGACAAACACTACATTTTGCCCTTCAGCAGTCCTGCACGCCTCTGCTGCCTTCTCTCCCCTTTACTCTGCTCAAGGCGTAGGGATATTCTTTCAGTCTCCTCTGACTCAGGGCCTTTGTATATGGCATGTCCATTGCCTGGAACGTTCTTCCTGTATACCCCTGCCTTACCAATTAAATTCTGTCCAAACTTCCAATTTCATCTTGCACGTCACCTCCCCAAGGAAGCCCTCGCTGATGCTCTCAGCACACTATGACTTCCTAGATCTAGCCATGCCTCATGTCCACCCAATCATCCATCCAATATACCTGTATACTCTCAGCACCACATGCTTCATCTTTAAAGCCTGACAAGTATCAACATTTGTAAGCTCTTTTTATTTCTGTAAGTTTTTGTCTGATGACCAGCTCCCTCCCTAAAATATAAGTGCCACAGTTGAGGTGATGTGTATACTCTGTTCACCACTAAATCCTCAGCACCTGCCGCCAGAGCTGCTGGCCCACAGGTTTTCCCAGCATTCCCTGAGAGGCCCTAAGTGTGGCAGAGGATGGTGGGAGGGTCACAGTGACCTCAGTCTCCTCTCCACGCCGGGTGAGGTGGAAGAATGGGGGACCTGGACTCCAGCCTCGGGTGTCTCAGAAATTCACATGAGAGAGTGACAAGGTCACAGTATGCTTCTGAGTCTCATTTCCTAACTGGCAAGATCGAAAGGACATGCCAATACAGAATGACTCCCATTTTTGTATCACGTTATTAACTCAGCACTTTCTTCCAGTCCAGGGTAACAGACACCACTGGGCAGAATGAAAACTCAGAAGAGAGCTGGTAAATAAAACAGCTCATCTTTCATCCACTCTTATTAGAAAAGAACCAAGATTCTTTCTTTCCCCCACCAGGGGTTCCATCCTCTGTACCCAGTTTTGAAACACATAGGGTTCTTGCAATTCTGAGCACAGTTGCCTAGAAGGCCCCTCTGAGACCCATTCTCCTATGGGCATCCCTTTTCTCCCACCAACACCCCAAATCTTCCCTCTTCCAGGCTTTAATCCAAACCTCCCATGGACTCCAGGCCTGTCCCGCTTCAGTCTTCTCAGTGGCTTCCTTCTGCTCTTGAGACAAACACTACATTTTGCCCTTCAGCAGTCCTGCACGCCTCTGCTGCCTTCTCTCCCCTTTACTCTGCTCAAGGCGTAGGGATATTCTTTCAGTCTCCTCTGACTCAGGGCCTTTGTATATGGCATGTCCATTGCCTGGAACGTTCTTCCTGTATACCCCTGCCTTACCAATTAAATTCTGTCCAAACTTCCAATTTCATCTTGCACGTCACCTCCCCAAGGAAGCCCTCGCTGATGCTCTCAGCACACTATGACTTCCTAGATCTAGCCATGCCTCATGTCCACCCAATCATCCATCCAATATACCTGTATACTCTCAGCACCACATGCTTCATCTTTAAAGCCTGACAAGTATCAACATTTGTAAGCTCTTTTTATTTCTGTAAGTTTTTGTCTGATGACCAGCTCCCTCCCTAAAATATAAGTGCCACAGTTGAGGTGATGTGTATACTCTGTTCACCACTAAATCCTCAGCACCTGCCGCCAGAGCTGCTGGCCCACAGGTTTTCCCAGCATTCCCTGAGAGGCCCTAAGTGTGGCAGAGGATGGTGGGAGGGTCACAGTGACCTCAGTCTCCTCTCCACGCCGGGTGAGGTGGAAGAATGGGGGACCTGGACTCCAGCCTCGGGTGTCTCAGAAATTCACATGAGAGAGTGACAAGGTCACAGTATGCTTCTGAGTCTCATTTCCTAACTGGCAAGATCGAAAGGACATGCCAATACAGAATGACTCCCATTTTTGTATCACGTTATTAACTCAGCACTTTCTTCCAGTCCCAGGGTAACAGACACCATTGCTTGGTGTCTGTCTGGTATCCCCTCTTCCCTTTCTCCCAGTAAAAGCTCCTCAGGAAACTGTCTTCTTTAACTTGAATCATGATTCTGGCAGTGCTCCCCATCATAGGACCCCACCACTCAGTTAATGCAGGCAGCAGCCTACCTACTTGGCCAAACACTACAGTTGACTGGACCAGTAGTCAGACAGCCCTAGCAGGGTCCATCAAGCACCTCTCCCTGGAACACCTTGGAGGATAGGTTATGTTTCAACCTGGGGTCACTAGCTGGGATGGTGAAGGCCAGAAGTCATCAGGGGCCTAGGGCCCCTCACTGCCTCCCACTGTGTCACTGTGTAGAAGAAGCCCAAAGGTAGAAGATACGACAGAGATCAGCACCAAAAAAAAAGAGTAAATAAGAGAAACATAGGGAAAACAGGAGTCTGATGACCTGATGACATTGTATCACTTCCTGGATCTAGCCATGCCTGATGTTCACCCACTCATCCATCTAGTAAAACAAGACCATGAAGACAACACCCAATCTCTCTCCTTCTCTCCCCTAGTTCTCTCTCTCTCTCTCCCTTTCTAAAGGCAGATGGAATTCTGTTTATATTACATTTAAAACAATGTTGCTTAATACACCCAGATCCAAAGCCATCCCAATGTACTAAACAACAGTCTCTGAGAAGGACAGTGGCAGTGAAGATGAGCACGCAGTAAGAGCCTTCTACTAGTTTAGCATCCCTCATGTGTGTCATCCCGTCTAGTCCTCACAACAAACCTACATGATAATAGAGAACTACGATGTTGTGATGGGCATTCAGAACACTAGACCCAGGTGTTAAAGACCTCCCCTCTAATCTTGGCTTTGGCATGTGCTAATTTTGTGATGCTGAGCTGGTTTCTTAAGCTCTCTGAGTTTACCATCCCTCCTCTATAGCCAGTGGTGCCTACATGAAAAGCTGCCATGAGGAATGATGAGTCAAAACAAACAAGCAGTATTTCTGACTAGGAGAGTCTTCATAAACATTATGGAGCCTGTCAAATCCAGAAGTCGTTTCTAGAAGGATAGTTTTATATGTCTTATTTATAAGATTTAGTGTTGGTCATGAGTAAAAGTGGGGAGGAAAGTGTGAGAACCCCCAGCTAGAGTTGAACATCTGGAGAACATCTGACATTGGCCACTGACTGTCAACTGTGTGGAAACACGAGGTTGGTTTATGGACCTTCCCCATATGCTGGGCAGTCAGCTGTGGCCATAGGGGTGGCAGCTCGGGCTAAGTGCTGACAGGTCGCCAAGGCAAGGAGCCTGTTTACCGGTTTCAGATGGGTCTAAGCTGCTTTCAGTTTCTCTGGACAGTGTGAACGAATGGTCCAGGACTCTGCAAGGGCTGAATTGATCCGAAGTCCCCATCTAATGGTTCATGGTTTTCCTCGAGTGAGGGTGGGCTATGCCTCTTTGGGCTGAGAAGTTGGACAGTCCGTGTTGCCTTCCAAAGAGCAATTCTGAAAATGGCTGCTCAGAATAAATATTTTGGTTGCATTTTGTGATGTGACTGTGGGGGAGATTTCCATTGAGTCTGGTTTGCAAGGCAATTCTCCTCAGTTGTTGACTCCCAAGATCCCTACGGCTGGTTCCTGGCAAGCATCTGTGTCTGCTGCACTCCTGGGCCGCTGGGACCTGGATGCTCCTCCCGAGACAGAGCCTGTACTATTCAGTCCTTCCTGGAGGTCTCGTGGCAAAGAGGCCCTAGGTCTAGGGTCGGCCACTAGACCCTCCTCCTCCCCGTCTGGCTCCACCTTGTCCTCCTTTGCCAGGGCTGGCCAACCCTGGTGCTCGCCTAGGAGCCTCGCTCCCACCAACTAGGGGGAAACTACAATTAGCTAAGCTGCTCTGGGCCAGGGGCTTGGAATTCCTGCAGGCCTAGAGATGTGACCGCGTCCATTTCCTTCTTCCAGGGTGGCCTCCTGCTCCTGCTCCTCTCCACCCACTCACCTCTTCCCTGGAGCCACAACCACACGGCAGGCACTGTGCCTTCCGAGGAAGGCCACGGTCTCCCACCCATCCCCCACCTATCCGAGCCCTCTTGAGAGAAACCCCATCCCCAAGAGGCCAGCACATACCATGTCTCGTAGTTACAGTGACTGTGACAACTATTCTACCCCTCTGAGACCGGGTTCCTAGGGCTGCTGGGGCCCTGCCTGCCTGATGCTTGTACCTGCTCAGATCATGAAGTCCTCCAGCCATCCTAATTGCAAAGAGGAGGTAGGTAATATCAGGCCCGCTTCTGAGCCAGCTCACTCTAGGGCCGGCTCCTGCTGGGGATGGATTTCCAGGGAGAGAAGAATTAATGGGATCAGAATATGGAGACCAAGACAGAGAAGCAACAAAAATGGGCAGAAGTGATGTTTTCCGGCATGAAGTCAGGTGTTTGCAGTACGGGACCCAAGGCCCAGGGAGAAGATGCTCCACCAGGGTGGACCATGAGGATCCTGGTTAGTGAGCTCGCGTGACTAGGCATTTGGAATGTTAAAGATCCTTGTTGTGGAGGCATGCTTGAGGCTGCGTGAATGTTGTTTTTTCTCCCACTGACTTTTTCACCTCTCTTAAGCCACTTCCTAATTCCTTTGACATGCGTCCACTTCTGGAGGGTCTGCAGCCCTTTTGTGGGGAGATTTCCATTGAGTCTGGTTTGCAAGGCAATTCTCCTCAGTTGTTGACTCCCAAGATCCCTACGGCTGGTTCCTGGCAAGCATCTGTGTCTGCTGCACTCCTGGGCCGCTGGGACCTGGATGCTCCTCCCGAGACAGAGCCTGTACTATTCAGTCCTTCCTGGAGGTCTCGTGGCAAAGAGGCCCTAGGTCTAGGGTCGGCCACTAGACCCTCCTCCTCCCCGTCTGGCTCCACCTTGTCCTCCTTTGCCAGGGCTGGCCAACCCTGGTGCTCGCCTAGGAGCCTCGCTCCCACCAACTAGGGGGAAACTACAATTAGCTAAGCTGCTCTGGGCCAGGGGCTTGGAATTCCTGCAGGCCTAGAGATGTGACCGCGTCCATTTCCTTCTTCCAGGGTGGCCTCCTGCTCCTGCTCCTCTCCACCCACTCACCTCTTCCCTGGAGCCACAACCACACGGCAGGCACTGTGCCTTCCGAGGAAGGCCACGGTCTCCCACCCATCCCCCACCTATCCGAGCCCTCTTGAGAGAAACCCCATCCCCAAGAGGCCAGCACATACCATGTCTCGTAGTTACAGTGACTGTGACAACTATTCTACCCCTCTGAGACCGGGTTCCTAGGGCTGCTGGGGCCCTGCCTGCCTGATGCTTGTACCTGCTCAGATCATGAAGTCCTCCAGCCATCCTAATTGCAAAGAGGAGGTAGGTAATATCAGGCCCGCTTCTGAGCCAGCTCACTCTAGGGCCGGCTCCTGCTGGGGATGGATTTCCAGGGAGAGAAGAATTAATGGGATCAGAATATGGAGACCAAGACAGAGAAGCAACAAAAATGGGCAGAAGTGATGTTTTCCGGCATGAAGTCAGGTGTTTGCAGTACGGGACCCAAGGCCCAGGGAGAAGATGCTCCACCAGGGTGGACCATGAGGATCCTGGTTAGTGAGCTCGCGTGACTAGGCATTTGGAATGTTAAAGATCCTTGTTGTGGAGGCATGCTTGAGGCTGCGTGAATGTTGTTTTTTCTCCCACTGACTTTTTCACCTCTCTTAAGCCACTTCCTAATTCCTTTGACATGCGTCCACTTCTGGAGGGTCTAAGTTGTTTCTCAGTCACTCATTTGTCTTTTTGTATCTGACTCTTTGCAACCCCATGGACTGCAACAGGCCAGACTTCTCTGTCCTTCACCATCTCCCAGCACTTGCTCAAACGCATGTCCAGTGAGTTGGTGATGCCATCCAACCATCTCATCCTCTGTCATCCGCTTCTCCTGCCTTCAGTTTTTCCCAGCATAAGGGTCTTTTCCAGTGAGTCATCTCTTCATATCATGTGGCCAAAGTATTGGAGCTTTAGCTACAGCTTCAGTCCTTCCAATGAATATTCAGGGTTGATTTCCTTTAGAATTGACTGGTTTGATCTCCTTGCAGTCCAAGGAATTCTCAAGAGTCTTCTCCAGCACCACAGTTCAAAAGCATCAGTTCTTCAGTGCTTAGCTTTCTTTATGGTCTAACTCTCATATGCATACATAACTACTGGGGAAACCATGGCTTTGACTATATGAACCTTTGTCAGCAAGGTGATGTCTCTGCTTTTTAATGCTGTCTAGGATTGTCATGGTTTTTCTTCCAAGGAGCAAGCATCTTTTAACTTCATGGCTGCAGTCACTGTCTGCAATGATTTTGGAGCCCAAGAAAATAGAATCTGTCACTGTGTCCATCGTTTCCCTGTTTATTTGCCATGAAGCAATGGAATTGAATGCCATGATCTTAGTTTTTTGAATGCTGAGGTTTTTGTTTATTTTTTTTTTTAATTTTGGCCTCTTTTATTGTTTTCTATTTATTTATTTTCATCCATCTTTATCCTTTGGCCTGTGTGAGCTTCCCATCACAGTGGCCTCTCACTGCAGAGCACCGGCTCTGGGCGCATGAGCTCCAGAGCTCTGGCTTGTAACTGGACACACAGGTCCAAAGAAGCAACAAAATGGGCAGAAGTGATGTTTTCCGGCATGAAGTCAGGTGTTTGCAGTACGGGACCCAAGGCCCAGGGAGAAGATGCTCCACCAGGGTGGACCATGAGGATCCTGGTTAGTGAGCTCGCGTGACTAGGCATTTGGAATGTTAAAGATCCTTGTTGTGGAGGCATGCTTGAGGCTGCGTGAATGTTGTTTTTTCTCCCACTGACTTTTTCACCTCTCTTAAGCCACTTCCTAATTCCTTTGACATGCGTCCACTTCTGGAGGGTCTAAGTTGTTTCTCAGTCACTCATTTGTCTTTTTGTATCTGACTCTTTGCAACCCCATGGACTGCAACAGGCCAGACTTCTCTGTCCTTCACCATCTCCCAGCACTTGCTCAAACGCATGTCCAGTGAGTTGGTGATGCCATCCAACCATCTCATCCTCTGTCATCCGCTTCTCCTGCCTTCAGTTTTTCCCAGCATAAGGGTCTTTTCCAGTGAGTCATCTCTTCATATCATGTGGCCAAAGTATTGGAGCTTTAGCTACAGCTTCAGTCCTTCCAATGAATATTCAGGGTTGATTTCCTTTAGAATTGACTGGTTTGATCTCCTTGCAGTCCAAGGAATTCTCAAGAGTCTTCTCCAGCACCACAGTTCAAAAGCATCAGTTCTTCAGTGCTTAGCTTTCTTTATGGTCTAACTCTCATATGCATACATAACTACTGGGGAAACCATGGCTTTGACTATATGAACCTTTGTCAGCAAGGTGATGTCTCTGCTTTTTAATGCTGTCTAGGATTGTCATGGTTTTTCTTCCAAGGAGCAAGCATCTTTTAACTTCATGGCTGCAGTCACTGTCTGCAATGATTTTGGAGCCCAAGAAAATAGAATCTGTCACTGTGTCCATCGTTTCCCTGTTTATTTGCCATGAAGCAATGGAATTGAATGCCATGATCTTAGTTTTTTGAATGCTGAGGTTTTTGTTTATTTTTTTTTTTAATTTTGGCCTCTTTTATTGTTTTCTATTTATTTATTTTCATCCATCTTTATCCTTTGGCCTGTGTGAGCTTCCCATCACAGTGGCCTCTCACTGCAGAGCACCGGCTCTGGGCGCATGAGCTCCAGAGCTCTGGCTTGTAACTGGACACACAGGTCCAGCTACTCTGTGCCACATGAGGCCCTCCCGGGCCAGGGATCTACCCAGTGCCCCTTGCACTGCAAGGCAGACTCTTCACCCACTGGACCACCAGGGAAGCCCAAATGTTGAGTTTTAAGTCAGTTTTTTCACTCTCCTCTTTCACCTTCAAGAGACCCTTTAGTTCCTCTTTGTTTTTGCCATTAAAGTGATATCTTCTGCATATCTGAGGTTATTGATATTTCTCCTGGAAACCTTGATTCTAGCTTGAGCTTTATCCAGACCAGCATTTCTCATGATGTACCCTAGATATATGTTAAACAATCAGGGTGGTAGTATACAGCTTTGATGTACTCCTTTCCCAGTCTGTTGTTCCATGTTTGGTTCTAACTGTGGCCTCTTGTCCTGCATACAGGTTTCTCAGGAGGCGGGTAAGGTGGTCTAGTGTTTTCAATTCTTTCAGAATTTTCCATAATTTGTTGTGATCCACACAGTCAAAGGCTTTAGCATGATCAATGAAGTAGATGTTTTTCTGAAATCTCTTGCTTCTTCTACGATTCAATAGATGTTGGCAATTTGATCTCAGATTCCTCTGCTTTTTCTAAATCCAGCTTGTACATCTGGAAGTTCTCAATTCACATACTGTTGAAGCCTAGCTTAAGCATGACTTTGCTAGCATGTGAAATGAGTGTAACTGTGTTTGAACATTCTTTGCCATCGCTCTTTTTTGGAGGGCAAAAGTAGGAAATCAAGAGAAACCTGGAGTAATAGGCAAGTATGGCCTTGGAGTGCCAAATGAAACAGGATAAAGGCTGAAAGAGTTTTGCCAAGAGAACACACTGGTAATTGAAAACACACTCTTCCAACAACCCAAGAGATGACTCTACACATAGTCACTGTTCCATCTTGGAAGCAATGGAATTGAATGCCATGATCTTAGTTTTTTGAATGCTGAGGTTTTTGTTTATTTTTTTTTTTAATTTTGGCCTCTTTTATTGTTTTCTATTTATTTATTTTCATCCATCTTTATCCTTTGGCCTGTGTGAGCTTCCCATCACAGTGGCCTCTCACTGCAGAGCACCGGCTCTGGGCGCATGAGCTCCAGAGCTCTGGCTTGTAACTGGACACACAGGTCCAGCTACTCTGTGCCACATGAGGCCCTCCCGGGCCAGGGATCTACCCAGTGCCCCTTGCACTGCAAGGCAGACTCTTCACCCACTGGACCACCAGGGAAGCCCAAATGTTGAGTTTTAAGTCAGTTTTTTCACTCTCCTCTTTCACCTTCAAGAGACCCTTTAGTTCCTCTTTGTTTTTGCCATTAAAGTGATATCTTCTGCATATCTGAGGTTATTGATATTTCTCCTGGAAACCTTGATTCTAGCTTGAGCTTTATCCAGACCAGCATTTCTCATGATGTACCCTAGATATATGTTAAACAATCAGGGTGGTAGTATACAGCTTTGATGTACTCCTTTCCCAGTCTGTTGTTCCATGTTTGGTTCTAACTGTGGCCTCTTGTCCTGCATACAGGTTTCTCAGGAGGCGGGTAAGGTGGTCTAGTGTTTTCAATTCTTTCAGAATTTTCCATAATTTGTTGTGATCCACACAGTCAAAGGCTTTAGCATGATCAATGAAGTAGATGTTTTTCTGAAATCTCTTGCTTCTTCTACGATTCAATAGATGTTGGCAATTTGATCTCAGATTCCTCTGCTTTTTCTAAATCCAGCTTGTACATCTGGAAGTTCTCAATTCACATACTGTTGAAGCCTAGCTTAAGCATGACTTTGCTAGCATGTGAAATGAGTGTAACTGTGTTTGAACATTCTTTGCCATCGCTCTTTTTTGGAGGGCAAAAGTAGGAAATCAAGAGAAACCTGGAGTAATAGGCAAGTATGGCCTTGGAGTGCCAAATGAAACAGGATAAAGGCTGAAAGAGTTTTGCCAAGAGAACACACTGGTAATTGAAAACACACTCTTCCAACAACCCAAGAGATGACTCTACACATAGACAACACTAGGTGGTCAATACTGAAATCAGATTGATTATATTCTTCATAGCCAAAGATGGAAAAACTCTATACAGTCAGCAAAAAAAACAGGATGTGGAGCTGTGGCTCAGATCATGAACTTCTTATTGCAAAATTCAGATTTAAATTGAAGAAAGTAGGGAAAACCACTAGGCCCTTTAGGTATGACCTAAATAAAATCTCTTATGATTATACAGTGGAAGTGAAAAATAGGTTCAAGGCATTAGATCTGATAGAATGAAGAATTATGGATGGAGGTTTGTAACACTGTACAGGAGATGGTGATAAAAACAATCCCCAAGAAAAAGAAACGCAAAATGGCAAAATCGTTGTCTGAGGTGGCCTTACAAACAGCTGAGGAAAGAAGAGAAGTCAAAAGTAAAAGTGAAAAAGAAGATACTCATCTGAATGCAGAGTTCCAAAGAATAGCAAGGGGAGATTAGAAAGCCTTCTTAAGTGAACAGTGCAAAGAAATAAAACAATAGGAAATGGGAAAGACTAGAGATCTTGTCAAGAAAATTAGAGATACCAAGGGAATATGTCATGCAAAGATGGGTACAGCGAAGGACAGAAACAGTATGGACCTAATAGAAGCAGAAGACATTAAAAAGAGATGGCAGGAATACAAGAAGAACTACACACAAAAATAATCTTAATGGCCTAGATAACCACAGTGGTGTGATTACTCACCTAGAGCCAGACATCTTGGAGTGTAAAATCAAGTGGGCCTTAGAAAGCATCACTACAAAGTTACTGGAGGTGATAGAATTCCAGCTGAGCTATTTAAAAGCCTATAGCACATGGAACTCTGTTCAATATTATGTGCTAGTCTGGATGGGAGGGGGCTTTGGGGGAGAATGGATACATGTATATGTATGGCCGAGTCCTTCTGCTGTTCACCTGAAGCTATCACAAGACTGTGAATTATCTATACCCCAATACAAAATGTTATTTGGAATGTTTAAATAAATAAATATATTAAAAAAAAAAATCCAAAAAGATGATGCTGTTAAAGTGCTGCATTCAATATGCCAGCAAATTTAGAAAACTTAAGTGACCACAGGACTGGAAAAAGGTCCATTTTCATTCCCACTCCCCAAAAGGACAATTCGAAAGAACGTTCAAACTATGGCACAACTGCACTCATTTCACATGCTAGCAAGGAGGATCCAAGCCTAGTTACCATGCTATGAACCTTTTGGAACATCATCTCATTCTGTGGATGAGAAGTTGAAGCTTCCAGAGGCCAAGGTTTATGCCCAGGGTCCCAGAGCAGGATGAGGCATTCATTTACCCGGATCTGGATTCATTTATCAGAATCTAAGTCCAGGATGCCAGCCATGGTGCCATGGCTGCTGTCTCCCCAGCTGGGTGCCTCATGACACTTGCAGTGGAAGCTACTGATCTCACTGCATCCTCTCCTAGTGGCCCAGAGGCCAGCTGTATGCCTTTGGGGAAGGGGTTGGTGGTGGGAGGGCTGGTGATGATGGGGGGCAGTCTGCCTCCCTGGAATGGAGGGGAGCTGACCGGCCCCCATGGCCCTGACGTCTCGCTGGGGATCCGCTGGCACTGAGCAGACCAGGAGTGTCACTCCCTCCCTCAGCTCCACTCAGCCCCAGGCTCTGGGCTCAGCCCCTGAAGGACCCGCCCCGCCCACCGCTGAGCTCATCCTGCCCCAGCCTGGGAGGATGTGGGAAACCCAGTTCCACTAAGAATTACTTTTCTCACCGTAAGCCACATGCCCAGTCAGTGCCCTGGGCTTGCCTCTGCTCACCTGCTGTGGTCTCATTTCAGGGACTTGCGGGGAGGAGCGGGGCATCTCCCCTGGGGTCTGACCTGAGGCTAGTCCTGCCGCTCTTGTGCCAATGTGAGTCCAGCTCCCTTCACAGAGAGGCTGGCCCCTGCCTCTCCCTCCGTGGGCAGGGTCCTGTACATGATACTCATGGCAATGAAGTCTGGCTGCTGCCGTCAAGGGAGAGGGGCCAGGACTGCTGAGTCCCCTTCTAAGAAGCACTGACTGACACCCAAAGCACACACGAAGGCCTGGACAGCTGTGACACCAGCATTTCTCTGCAGGCCAGCTTGGGGAGCAGGCCAGAGACCAGGCCACACCTCTCAGGCCAAGCTGCTGAGACCCCAGGTCTCCTCAGTGTTGAACAGGTTCGCAGTGTCCACGGGGTCACTCTGGCCTTGGCCCCACACTCTAATTCCCATCTTCCAAACTCTAACTCCAGCAGGGTGGCCCTCAGTGCCAACACGGCGGAAACGGTTGGGCACTTAGCTACACCCAGGCAGGTAATGTACAGGGTCTCCGCCAAGTCACAAAGCCCACCTGGTCTGGCTCGGCCTACAGACCGAGCCACGTTTCACCTTATTTCTCTTTGAACGGACTGCCGGGCTGTCTGAATCCCAGCCTGGAGAGAAGAGAGGTCTCTTTTGTTGGTACAGGAGGTACAACTGGCCCTTCTGTCCAGAAACGGCTTTGTGCCACCTTGTTCTTAGGTTAGTTACTTACCCCCAAATCTTTTAAAACAGTATGCAGAGTAGAAGTCAAGAAGGACAAACCCCTCATGGAAGCTTGTGTTTTATAGAAATAATCACTTCAGTAATTACGGAGCACTTACTCTGTGCCAAGCTGCACACCAAATATTCCGTGTGTATTGAACCTTCATAATAATAATCCCAGGAAGCAGCACTAATATTATTCCCACCTTACAGGTGAAGAAAACAAAACTCAGACTCCATCTAACTCTGAAGTCCTTCTCATCCCCCAGAAGCTGAGAACTGACCTGTGTGTTTTATCACTGGCCTTTGGGAGCTATTTCTTGGGAACCGAGTGGCGATTCAAAGAGATGACACTAAAACGTGATGTTCTCTCCCCTCAGTGAGCAAAGCAGAAGGGCTCAGCTGGCACGCACCTGCTCCAGGCCTCCTGCCCGCCGGACCCAGAGCTCAGGTTAGGAGCCACAGGAGGCAAGACCCTGCCATGGACCCAGCGTGCTCAGCACGCATCTCCTGGGCCAGTGTGGTGCTGTCCCCACACCCCGTTCCTGTTCCCAGAGACCACCCTACTGGGACGGGCAGATGCTCCAGCTGGTTGGGGGACCTGAGAAGGGATGAACAAGGAGAGAGACTTTGCGTCCCACTCCATGCAAATCCATTGTCATAGCCTGGTGGCTGATGTGTACACGCTTCTTGGCCTGGACTGGCTGCCCAGCTGGCATGTTCTCTCTGACTGCTTGTTTATCTAGTTCATTTACAAATCTGCTTCCGGTTCACCTCTGGGAAGGAGGGAGCCTTGCGCAGACACATCCATTCTCCCACTCAGGCTGTCGCTGATGATCTTTCTCTGGCTATTACATATTCAAGGGAAGCTAGTCCCACTGACCAGGTCTTTAATTGGACTGCTCTTGAAGGATATAACGTGTGCTAGCCCAAGTCTTCCTACCTCTCAACTCCCTTTGTGGTCTCTCTTTCTCTCACACATGGACACACCCAGGCACCCTGGGGCAGCTGAGGCTACATCTTCTGTCCACGCAATTGGTCACGCCCAGTGGCTTACATGCTTTGTGCTCACAGTGAAATATGATGTCTTGGGTCATTCAGGCCCATCTGTACCAGGAAGTACTCTCTGACCACGTGCCCAAGGCTGGTCTCCTCACGGCTCCTATAGCACCGCGTGCTCCCCGTGGCTGTGGCTATCTCTCTCAGGAGGCTATGACCTCTCCCCGCGCCCTCTTACTCTGTGCCAAGCTGCACACCAAATATTCCGTGTGTATTGAACCTTCATAATAATAATCCCAGGAAGCAGCACTAATATTATTCCCACCTTACAGGTGAAGAAAACAAAACTCAGACTCCATCTAACTCTGAAGTCCTTCTCATCCCCCAGAAGCTGAGAACTGACCTGTGTGTTTTATCACTGGCCTTTGGGAGCTATTTCTTGGGAACCGAGTGGCGATTCAAAGAGATGACACTAAAACGTGATGTTCTCTCCCCTCAGTGAGCAAAGCAGAAGGGCTCAGCTGGCACGCACCTGCTCCAGGCCTCCTGCCCGCCGGACCCAGAGCTCAGGTTAGGAGCCACAGGAGGCAAGACCCTGCCATGGACCCAGCGTGCTCAGCACGCATCTCCTGGGCCAGTGTGGTGCTGTCCCCACACCCCGTTCCTGTTCCCAGAGACCACCCTACTGGGACGGGCAGATGCTCCAGCTGGTTGGGGGACCTGAGAAGGGATGAACAAGGAGAGAGACTTTGCGTCCCACTCCATGCAAATCCATTGTCATAGCCTGGTGGCTGATGTGTACACGCTTCTTGGCCTGGACTGGCTGCCCAGCTGGCATGTTCTCTCTGACTGCTTGTTTATCTAGTTCATTTACAAATCTGCTTCCGGTTCACCTCTGGGAAGGAGGGAGCCTTGCGCAGACACATCCATTCTCCCACTCAGGCTGTCGCTGATGATCTTTCTCTGGCTATTACATATTCAAGGGAAGCTAGTCCCACTGACCAGGTCTTTAATTGGACTGCTCTTGAAGGATATAACGTGTGCTAGCCCAAGTCTTCCTACCTCTCAACTCCCTTTGTGGTCTCTCTTTCTCTCTCACACATGGACACACCCAGGCACCCTGGGGCAGCTGAGGCTACATCTTCTGTCCACGCAATTGGTCACGCCCAGTGGCTTACATGCTTTGTGCTCACAGTGAAATATGATGTCTTGGGTCATTCAGGCCCATCTGTACCAGGAAGTACTCTCTGACCACGTGCCCAAGGCTGGTCTCCTCACGGCTCCTATAGCACCGCGTGCTCCCCGTGGCTGTGGCTATCTCTCTCAGGAGGCTATGACCTCTCCAGGGAAGGGACCAAGCCAGATTCCTCCCTGTGCTCCCCGCATCTGAACCTGTCTGGCTTTGAGCAAGCACTGGGAAAGGGGATAGAAGGGATCCGTGAATGAAGAGAAGGATGCCCTGCAGTTGGCAGCTTGGGGAGCTCTATAAAAGCAGCCCTCCAGTCTTCCCAGAAGCACCATAAAATGCCAGCTCTAGAAAAACTGAGAAATCAATCCACTTTTCAGGGAGGAAATGGAAGTCCAGATGGGAACAAGTGGAGGCTAAGGGTGCCACCTCTTCGTGGCAGAACCAGGGACTCGACCCAGCTCCCCTCAGGCCTCCCTGCCCCTGACATGTGGCCTTTGAACCTTGCTAACAAGCTCTGGGGGATTCCTTTCCTCAGCTACGAATCCACCACCCTGGGCCCAGCCTGGTACACAAATGCCACGAAGACATAGTCTGGTGCTCAGGGAGCTGTGCAGACACCCCTCAAAGAGCTGTGAAGGTGGGTAACAAGAAAGTCACAGAAGTGTTTACAGAGGGATCACCCAGGGGGTGCAAGAGGTCAGAGGAGACATCCTAGGAGAAGGGACATTCAATCTGAGCCTTAAAGGAGAATTTACCCGGAGGACTCAGTTGGTGATTAGAGAGGAGAGGAGAGGAAGTGGTGGTCCGGTGAAAGAGAAATGTGCAGACACAGAAACTTGAAACGATACAGCCAGATGGGGAACTGTGTGAGCCCAGTGGTGAGGCCAGAGCCCTTGGTACAGAGGAACCTGCACTGGGGGCTGGCACAGGAGCCAAGGCCAAATCAGGAGGGGCTCCAAAGCCATGCTGAAACCCAGTGGTGAGGCGACCCCTAGGCTCCATTTTTGGCCCCATGGACACACCCAGGCACCCTGGGGCAGCTGAGGCTACATCTTCTGTCCACGCAATTGGTCACGCCCAGTGGCTTACATGCTTTGTGCTCACAGTGAAATATGATGTCTTGGGTCATTCAGGCCCATCTGTACCAGGAAGTACTCTCTGACCACGTGCCCAAGGCTGGTCTCCTCACGGCTCCTATAGCACCGCGTGCTCCCGTGGCTGTGGCTATCTCTCTCAGGAGGCTATGACCTCTCCAGGGAAGGGACCAAGCCAGATTCCCCCCTGTGCTCCCGCATCTGAACCTGTCTGGCTTTGAGCAAGCACTGGGAAAGGGGATAGAAGGGATCCGTGAATGAAGAGAAGGATGCCCTGCAGTTGGCAGCTTGGGGAGCTCTATAAAAGCAGCCCTCCAGTCTTCCCAGAAGCACCATAAAATGCCAGCTCTAGAAAAACTGAGAAATCAATCCACTTTTCAGGGAGGAAATGGAAGTCCAGATGGGAACAAGTGGAGGCTAAGGGTGCCACCTCTTCGTGGCAGAACCAGGGACTCGACCCAGCTCCCCTCAGGCCTCCCTGCCCCTGACATGTGGCCTTTGAACCTTGCTAACAAGCTCTGGGGGATTCCTTTCCTCAGCTACGAATCCACCACCCTGGGCCCAGCCTGGTACACAAATGCCACGAAGACATAGTCTGGTGCTCAGGGAGCTGTGCAGACACCCCTCAAAGAGCTGTGAAGGTGGGTAACAAGAAAGTCACAGAAGTGTTTACAGAGGGATCACCCAGGGGGTGCAAGAGGTCAGAGGAGACATCCTAGGAGAAGGGACATTCAATCTGAGCCTTAAAGGAGAATTTACCCGGAGGACTCAGTTGGTGATTAGAGAGGAGAGGAGAGGAAGTGGTGGTCCGGTGAAAGAGAAATGTGCAGACACAGAAACTTGAAACGATACAGCCAGATGGGGAACTGTGTGAGCCCAGTGGTGAGGCCAGAGCCCTTGGTACAGAGGGAACCTGCACTGGGGGGCTGGCACAGGAGCCAAGGCCAAATCAGGAGGGGCTCCAAAGCCATGCTGTTCAACTAGACTCCAGCTTGCAGGTGAAGGACCTTATCTCTGGAGTCCATAGGGCCCACACCTGCCTTCCTATGTCCCACCACCATCTCCAGAGAGGTAGGATGCCAGAACCCCACTTGACCATTTACCCAGGCAGTCCCTTGGGACCCTGGAACAAGCTCTTCTCAACTCACTGTCCCTCCTCTTGGCCACAGAGAGCCTCGCATCTTGGAGCTGGAGGAGCTGTGCGATGTTAAGAATTTGCTACTTGCTGAAACTAATTGACTGCAGAATATGGTGTGCTTAAGGAAAAGCCCACCAGGCTCCTCTGTCCATGGGATTCCCCGAGCAAGAATACTGGAGTGGGTAGCTATTCCCTTCTCCAGGGGATTTTCCCAAACTAGGGATTGAACCCAGGTCTGTTGTATCGCAGGCAGATTCTTTACTGTCTGAGCCACCAGGGAAGCCCTAGGGATACACCTCATTATCAGGGTCTGGAACTTGAGCCAAAGAAGCTTCTCTTGGATCTGAATGAATGAAAGGGTTATTGGATGGCCCAGGGCTCCAAGGGGATCCTGCTTGGAACTGAGAGAAGGCCCACGCTGGCTGTGCATTTCCCCACAAGACCATACCTGCTCTAGAATCTAGAGGAACTACTTGGACCTTCATCAGTCTCCAGGACTCAGCACAAACTCAGAAAACATGAACCACAGAAGGCTGGCAAGGGATGGAGCTAAGGGAGAAGAGGTTTTGGAAGCTTCGTGACTGCTATCTAGTACAGACATCACCATCCCAGTGTTTGAGGGTCTGCTTGCTACTGCCCTCCCTGCCCCGGCATCTGATGGTGGCACTCGGGACCCATGGCAGAACCCATGGTGGAACCCAGCAAGCTGAACGGAAGCACAGGGCTGTTTCCATGAGGCCCCATGACACCTTTGTCTTTTTCTATTTTTTAATTTATTTATCTTTGACATGGGCTATTTTAAAAAAGTCATTACTGAATTTGTTGCAATATTGCTTCTGTTTCATGTTATTTTTCTTTCTTTTTTTAGCATGAGGCATCCAAGCATGCCCTGGGTTTCAACTAGACTCCAGCTTGCAGGTGAAGGACCTTATCTCTGGAGTCCATAGGGCCCACACCTGCCTTCCTATGTCCCACCACCATCTCCAGAGAGGTAGGATGCCAGAACCCCACTTGACCATTTACCCAGGCAGTCCCTTGGGACCCTGGAACAAGCTCTTCTCAACTCACTGTCCCTCCTCTTGGCCACAGAGAGCCTCGCATCTTGGAGCTGGAGGAGCTGTGCGATGTTAAGAATTTGCTACTTGCTGAAACTAATTGACTGCAGAATATGGTGTGCTTAAGGAAAAGCCCACCAGGCTCCTCTGTCCATGGGATTCCCCGAGCAAGAATACTGGAGTGGGTAGCTATTCCCTTCTCCAGGGGATTTTCCCAAACTAGGGATTGAACCCAGGTCTGTTGTATCGCAGGCAGATTCTTTACTGTCTGAGCCACCAGGGAAGCCCTAGGGATACACCTCATTATCAGGGTCTGGAACTTGAGCCAAAGAAGCTTCTCTTGGATCTGAATGAATGAAAGGGTTATTGGATGGCCCAGGGCTCCAAGGGGATCCTGCTTGGAACTGAGAGAAGGCCCACGCTGGCTGTGCATTTCCCCACAAGACCATACCTGCTCTAGAATCTAGAGGAACTACTTGGACCTTCATCAGTCTCCAGGACTCAGCACAAACTCAGAAAACATGAACCACAGAAGGCTGGCAAGGGATGGAGCTAAGGGAGAAGAGGTTTTGGAAGCTTCGTGACTGCTATCTAGTACAGACATCACCATCCCAGTGTTTGAGGGTCTGCTTGCTACTGCCCTCCCTGCCCCGGCATCTGATGGTGGCACTCGGGACCCATGGCAGAACCCATGGTGGAACCCAGCAAGCTGAACGGAAGCACAGGGCTGTTTCCATGAGGCCCCATGACACCTTTGTCTTTTTCTATTTTTTTAAATTTATTTATCTTTGACATGGGCTATTTTAAAAAAGTCATTACTGAATTTGTTGCAATATTGCTTCTGTTTCATGTTATTTTTCTTTCTTTTTTTAGCATGAGGCATGTGGGATCTTAGCTCCTTGACCAAAGACTGAACTCACACCCCTGGTGTTGGAAGGTGACATCTTAACCACTGGACCACCTGGGAAGTCCCTCATTTTTTTTTTAACTGAAGTACAGTTGACTTACAATGTGGTGTTAGTTTCAGGTGTACAGAAAAGTGATTTAGTTATATGTGTACCTATATCTTTTTTCTTTTCTGTTTTTTTCATCAGGCAGGGACTATCCGATCCCTATCCAGTGCTTAACTGATTACCAGCTGAATGGTCTTTTGTTCTAAACTGTCTTCCAGGGGGCCCTCTGAAAAACCCCTCTGCCTGAATCAGGAGATCTGGTCAGGCCTCCTGTGTGACAGATGTGGAAACTGAGCCCCGGCAAGGGGAAGTGGCTGCCTGAGGGTCACGTGGTGAGGCGACAGCAAGGGTACGGGAGGACCCAGGGCTCCTCACTCGCCAGCTCGCCACCCCGACTTCCTGGAGGTGACTCAGAGAGACAGTCGGCACAGGAAGGAAGTGGGGAAGGGAAGCCCAACCCTCTGGATTCCAGGTCACCACTCTGTTAGTCCAAAGCCACCAACCACCTTGGCCATGCGGCTCTGCCTGGTGCCTGCGACCTTTCGGCCCTTCCTTCCCGAGGCCACAGCTGCTGACCATTTCCTCCAGCGTGAGACTCACTTGACCTCCCCAGGGTCTCAAGGGACTCCCGTGGTGGTGCTTCCCTCCTGCCGGATCAGGGGGTCATTTCCACAGACTTGGCGAGTGGCCGAGCTGTGTGGGTCAAAGGCTCCTGAAAGAAATGGGTCCACTGGGGCTCGGCTTACTGCTATGACAACTCATCCAGTGTTTGAGGGTCTGCTTGCTACTGCCCTCCCTGCCCCGGCATCTGATGGTGGCACTCGGGACCCATGGCAGAACCCATGGTGGAACCCAGCAAGCTGAACGGAAGCACAGGGCTGTTTCCATGAGGCCCCATGACACCTTTGTCTTTTTCTATTTTTTAATTTATTTATCTTTGACATGGGCTATTTTAAAAAAGTCATTACTGAATTTGTTGCAATATTGCTTCTGTTTCATGTTATTTTTCTTTCTTTTTTTAGCATGAGGCATGTGGGATCTTAGCTCCTTGACCAAAGACTGAACTCACACCCCTGGTGTTGGAAGGTGACATCTTAACCACTGGACCACCTGGGAAGTCCCTCATTTTTTTTTTTAACTGAAGTACAGTTGACTTACAATGTGGTGTTAGTTTCAGGTGTACAGAAAAGTGATTTAGTTATATGTGTACCTATATCTTTTTTCTTTTCTGTTTTTTTCATCAGGCAGGGACTATCCGATCCCTATCCAGTGCTTAACTGATTACCAGCTGAATGGTCTTTTGTTCTAAACTGTCTTCCAGGGGGCCCTCTGAAAAACCCCTCTGCCTGAATCAGGAGATCTGGTCAGGCCTCCTGTGTGACAGATGTGGAAACTGAGCCCCGGCAAGGGGAAGTGGCTGCCTGAGGGTCACGTGGTGAGGCGACAGCAAGGGTACGGGAGGACCCAGGGCTCCTCACTCGCCAGCTCGCCACCCCGACTTCCTGGAGGTGACTCAGAGAGACAGTCGGCACAGGAAGGAAGTGGGGAAGGGAAGCCCAACCCTCTGGATTCCAGGTCACCACTCTGTTAGTCCAAAGCCACCAACCACCTTGGCCATGCGGCTCTGCCTGGTGCCTGCGACCTTTCGGCCCTTCCTTCCCGAGGCCACAGCTGCTGACCATTTCCTCCAGCGTGAGACTCACTTGACCTCCCCAGGGTCTCAAGGGACTCCCGTGGTGGTGCTTCCCTCCTGCCGGATCAGGGGGTCATTTCCACAGACTTGGCGAGTGGCCGAGCCTGTGTGGGTCAAAGGCTCCTGAAAGAAATGAAACCAGGAGGAATTACAGCCTCGTATTTCGTAACTGGGGCTCTGGAACCCGTATTCAGAGTTCATTCACCACTGCCTCTGGATAGTTTGGTTAACTCCATTTCTTTGTAAATCTGTAAAAAGTGATCCTACCCACTTTGTTGGCTGCTTGGAGGATTCGCTGAGATCATACATATAAAGCCTGCTATGGACTAAGCCATTCCTGGTGGCCCTTGTCTTGGCTGCCTTTGCTAGGTACATGGCCACACACCATCTCATTTAATTCTCATGGCAAGCCTGAGAAGTAGTTAAGATTATTCTCAGTTAACTGGAAAGACACCCGAAGCTCAGGGAGGAGAGGGCACCTAGCTTATGGTTGGTGGAGGCAGGATCTGAACCTGCTACAACCTGATTCCACCGCCCGAGTGTTTCCCCAGGCACCTTCTCTTGCTGTGAGGAGTCTTTCGCTGGTGTCTGCGCTCCTGGCTACAGGCCTGTGTGGGTGGGGCCTCTGTCCTCAGGCTCCATCGTCCTATCCGATCCCTGGAAGTAGGCTTTCTCCTGGCTGTCTTCACGCAGGAGCAAATGAGATGCCCCAAGCTTGCGAACTGCTCTGTGTTGTCTGAACTCCAGGCGCTATTCCTGCAATCAGAACTGCTACCAGGGTGGGGATCAGTGCAGCCTGAAGCTAGGGTCCAGCAGGAACAAGCCTGCAGAAGAGTCTGTCTTGGTCACCAACAGGAAATGCCTCAGCTTCTTTCGCCTGGGGGCTTTCCATAGGCTGAGAACAGGCCTCTGAGAGCAAGGAGGGACAGACTGTAGGTACATCACAAGGCTCTGGTTCCCTGGACTAGAAGGTCCCCCAAGGGGCAGGACCCTTGCTCCCGCCATGCAGGCCACCTGGTGGGTCACCAAGTGGACTGGTTGAGCCCCCCTGACTTCTCAGGGGGAAGCGAGCATCCCGTCCTTTGTGAGCCCCCATGCCCACCTCAACTGCACCATATTATCAAACCATATATCCTAGTTCGACCTAGAATCCTTGTTGGAGCAAGGTGAGGATTGGAAGAAATAAATACACTGAAACTTAACTGTTTTCCATCTTCGTCTTTTGCTGGATTGCAAGTCCTTTGAAGGCACATTCTGTGGCCAGCACAGTGCACCTGTGGGGGTTGTGGCTGGTTCCCCTTTCACCCGTGCAGCCTGTGCCTTGTGTGGCCATCGTCCCATACCCCCAGCTCCCACAGGTTGGGCACATGTTAGAATGATGAAGAAAATGGACAAAGATGGATTCCACTATGAGCAAAAGAACCGGCTTGTGTATAAGGAAGTTGTCTCATGTTGTATTCATCTTGACACATTCTGGGTTTATTTTTGGGTTCTGAACTAAACAAAAGCAAAGTCCTTGTTTAGGCAATCTCTTGCAGAAAAATGAGCTGATAGTGAAGTTCCATTATGGGATGGCAATACGGAGCAGGGGCTTCCCTGGTAGCTCAGTGGTAAAGAATCCACCTGCCAGTGCAGGAGACGCAGGTTCAATCTCTGGGTCAGGAAGATCCCTTGGAGAATGGAATGGTTACCCACTCCCAGATTCTTGCTTAGAGAATCCCATGGGCAGAGAAGCCTGGCAGGCTGCAGTCCGTGGGGTTGCAAATGAGTTGGTCATGACTTAGCGACTAAACAATAACAATAAGGAGTAGGAATCTATCAAAAGCCCTATAAAGTTGTTTTCTTTTCTCCTTCATTTCTGATAAGAATGACTGACCACTTCTAGGATACACTGAATACTGTCTGACCTGGATACTGCTGGATCGTGAGAGTTTGCTGTGGAGTTTTAACTACTGACTGTACCAAGCATAGACCGAGTCTCTTGTCTCACTCCAGGAACCCTGGGGAAAGCAGTATCAAAGGCTTCCAGGAGTACGAAAACAAAAAGCCTCTGAGAGCAAGGAGGGACAGACTGTAGGTACATCACAAGGCTCTGGTTCCCTGGACTAGAAGGTCCCCCAAGGGGCAGGACCCTTGCTCCCGCCATGCAGGCCACCTGGTGGGTCACCAAGTGGACTGGTTGAGCCCCCCTGACTTCTCAGGGGGAAGCGAGCATCCCGTCCTTTGTGAGCCCCCATGCCCACCTCAACTGCACCATATTATCAAACCATATATCCTAGTTCGACCTAGAATCCTTGTTGGAGCAAGGTGAGGATTGGAAGAAATAAATACACTGAAACTTAACTGTTTTCCATCTTCGTCTTTTGCTGGATTGCAAGTCCTTTGAAGGCACATTCTGTGGCCAGCACAGTGCACCTGTGGGGGTTGTGGCTGGTTCCCCTTTCACCCGTGCAGCCTGTGCCTTGTGTGGCCATCGTCCCATACCCCCAGCTCCCACAGGTTGGGCACATGTTAGAATGATGAAGAAAATGGACAAAGATGGATTCCACTATGAGCAAAAGAACCGGCTTGTGTATAAGGAAGTTGTCTCATGTTGTATTCATCTTGACACATTCTGGGTTTATTTTTGGGTTCTGAACTAAACAAAAGCAAAGTCCTTGTTTAGGCAATCTCTTGCAGAAAAATGAGCTGATAGTGAAGTTCCATTATGGGATGGCAATACGGAGCAGGGGCTTCCCTGGTAGCTCAGTGGTAAAGAATCCACCTGCCAGTGCAGGAGACGCAGGTTCAATCTCTGGGTCAGGAAGATCCCTTGGAGAATGGAATGGTTACCCACTCCCAGATTCTTGCTTAGAGAATCCCATGGGCAGAGAAGCCTGGCAGGCTGCAGTCCGTGGGGTTGCAAATGAGTTGGTCATGACTTAGCGACTAAACAATAACAATAAGGAGTAGGAATCTATCAAAAGCCCTATAAAGTTGTTTTCTTTTCTCCTTCATTTCTGATAAGAATGACTGACCACTTCTAGGATACACTGAATACTGTCTGACCTGGATACTGCTGGATCGTGAGAGTTTGCTGTGGAGTTTTAACTACTGACTGTACCAAGCATAGACCGAGTCTCTTGTCTCACTCCAGGAACCCTGGGGAAAGCAGTATCAAAGGCTTCCAGGAGTAGGGGGCGGGAAACTGTTTGAAACAGAGAGCGGGAATATGATGGATCTCAGAGCCAGGAAGTAGTTCCAAGCTTCTGAGTCTCTGGTTCTCATCTGGGAAGTGGGAGACTCAAGCCTTCTCTGCAGAGTTCCTACAGGACCAGTATGAGATGATAGGACATTCAAACAACTAGCTCAGAGCATGGTAAGCATCAATTCTGTCATTCCACAAACATTAATTTAGCATCTACTATGAGCCAGGTCGGTTTCCTAGGTGGCACAAGTGGAAAGAACCCACTTGCCAATGCAGGAGATGGAGAAGATGCAGGTTTGATTCCTGGGTTAGGAAGATTCCCTGGAGGAGGGCATGGCGACCTACTCCAGTATTCTTGCCTGGAGAATCCCATGGACAGAGGAACCTGGCAGGCAATAGTCCATGGGGTCACGAAGAGGTGGAGAGGGCTGAAGCAACTTAGCATGCACTCACGGGCCAGGCACTGGGAAGAATATATAAACAATGACATGTGAGTGCTATCAGGACAAGCAAAGCAGGGAGTGGAATGGAGGCAGCAGGAGGCATAGCCATTTTAAACAGGGGCCAGAGAAGGCTTTACCAAGGACATAAAGAGTTGGGAGATGATGGTGTAAACCCTGCGCATATTCTTCCCAGCAAAGGAAATAGCAAGTGCAAAGGCCCTGTGATGAGAGTTTGAAGAAGAGTATGGGGACCAGAGGATATGGGGTCTGAGAAGTTACTGGTAGCCACATCACTGGAGCTGTGAACACATTTATAAGACCTCTGACTTTTACTCAGAGATAGGAAGTCACTGGACGCATTCCAGGTTGACATGACCTGAATTTTATAACTGATCAATACCCTTCATCTGTGTCTTCCCTCAAAGCCATATGTAGTCCTCAGACCTCTGCCACTCCAGCTCAGGTGCTTTCTCTTATCTCACATTTCTTCCAGCTTTCTAAATCGACCCGTGCCAGGAGGACCTCTGCGTGTTTTGCCAAGTGCAGCCTGGAAAGGGGCCTTGCAGAGAGGCTGTGGTTGGAAAGAAAGAGGAACAGAGAGAAAACTTCATTTGGGAATCCTGCTCTTCCTCGGTGCGTGGAAGGCTTCTGGGCCTGGTTCAGGTGCAGTAAGCACACACACAGGGTGCCCAGTGATGCCAGGGACCCTGGCAAACTGTCCAGTGCCATTTCATCATCTGAGACAGCTCAACATAGAACTAGGGATTTCATTTAGTACTTCCTCGCGGTATTTGTCTACCAACCGGTGAAATCAATTGTTTCAAAATGAAACAATTCCCATCTCTATCAGTGGTTCTTAACCTTTTGGGGGGGCATCTGCCGCTTTGAGAATCTGCCGAAAGTGATGCATTGTCAGAAAATGAGCACAGAATATGCATTCACTCTCTTATAACTTCAGGGCTTTCACAGACCTGAAAATTCAGCGACAAAACCGATGTCTATGCCAACAACTCAGACTGTAATGCCAAGGGAATGAATGAGTGATGCAATGGATGAGCAAGGGAAAAGCAAAGAAGCTGCATGCACTTAGAGGAACTCAAGGCAGGATAGGACAGACAGGCAGCACATCTGGACACCTGGGTTCTTGCTGATGGTTCCTGCAGGCTTCGAAGAAGAAGCCAACTGAGATGGTAACATGCAGTCAGGCCCTGCCGGACAAGGGCACTCCAGAGAGAACATCTCTTTGTGCTGTTGTTTAGTCGCTCAGTCGTGTCCGACTCTGCGACCATATGGACTACGACATGGACTCCTTTCCTGAAACTTCACCTGTCACTCTTGTATATGGGGTCTGAGAAGTTACTGGTAGCCACATCACTGGAGCTGTGAACACATTTATAAGACCTCTGACTTTTACTCAGAGATAGGAAGTCACTGGACGCATTCCAGGTTGACATGACCTGAATTTTATAACTGATCAATACCCTTCATCTGTGTCTTCCCTCAAAGCCATATGTAGTCCTCAGACCTCTGCCACTCCAGCTCAGGTGCTTTCTCTTATCTCACATTTCTTCCAGCTTTCTAAATCGACCCGTGCCAGGAGGACCTCTGCGTGTTTTGCCAAGTGCAGCCTGGAAAGGGGCCTTGCAGAGAGGCTGTGGTTGGAAAGAAAGAGGAACAGAGAGAAAACTTCATTTGGGAATCCTGCTCTTCCTCGGTGCGTGGAAGGCTTCTGGGCCTGGTTCAGGTGCAGTAAGCACACACACAGGGTGCCCAGTGATGCCAGGGACCCTGGCAAACTGTCCAGTGCCATTTCATCATCTGAGACAGCTCAACATAGAACTAGGGATTTCATTTAGTACTTCCTCGCGGTATTTGTCTACCAACCGGTGAAATCAATTGTTTCAAAATGAAACAATTCCCATCTCTATCAGTGGTTCTTAACCTTTTGGGGGGTCATCTGCCGCTTTGAGAATCTGCCGAAAGTGATGCATTGTCAGAAAATGAGCACAGAATATGCATTCACTCTCTTATAACTTCAGGGCTTTCACAGACCTGAAAATTCAGCGACAAAACCGATGTCTATGCCAACAACTCAGACTGTAATGCCAAGGGAATGAATGAGTGATGCAATGGATGAGCAAGGGAAAAGCAAAGAAGCTGCATGCACTTAGAGGAACTCAAGGCAGGATAGGACAGACAGGCAGCACATCTGGACACCTGGGTTCTTGCTGATGGTTCCTGCAGGCTTCGAAGAAGAAGCCAACTGAGATGGTAACATGCAGTCAGGCCCTGCCGGACAAGGGTCCTCCAGAGAGAACATCTCTCTTTTGCTGCTGTTGTTTAGTCGCTCAGTCGTGTCCGACTCTGCGACCATATGGACTACGACATGGACTCCTTTCCTGAAACTTCACCTGTCACTCTCTTCCAGCCCTTCGGAGTAACCATCTTTCTAAAAGGTATTACATACTTTCCTGCCATTCACAGGGCACCCTGAACAAAGCAGAATCTCCCCTGGATAACGTCGGGGCGACAGGGTAAGTGTAAGTTCAGACATATAAAGGTAAGCCGTCTCTTCTTCCTGACATACAGCTGAGCCAGCTGAGACCCACAGCCCCAAGGCAGTCCTTCCCCGTCACCCTCCTGCTGGGACCCAGGCTTCCAGTCTCCCTGTTCATTTTACTATTCTGATACACGTCCTGAGATGCTGCATGGACTTTCAACTCCCTCTTTTTTTTTTTTTGCCTCTAAGTCATCATTTATTTTTCATGCATCTTTATTCTTTAGCCTGTGTGGGCCTCCCATCACAGTGGCCTCTCCTGTTGCAGAGCACTGGCTCTGGGCGCATGCGCTCCAGAGCGCTGGCTTGTAATTGGACACATTGGCCCAGCCGCTCCTTGGCATGTGGGATTTTCCCGGGCCAGGCCTGGAACCAGTGCCCCTTGCACTGCAAGGCGGTGGCCTTACCCACTGGACAACCAGGGAAGCCCTCAGCTCCCTCTTAATAATCACACCTCTTCCTGTGAAGCTTTTGACATAACCTCATTTTATTGCAGTCACACTGCTGTGCTATGACACAGGGAGACCTTCAGATGTGACAGGAGTGAGTAGGGATCTCTGCCCAAACACGCAAGAGCCCCAGACAGTTCTTCCGTTAGAGCAGAGTCCCCAGGGCCCCAGAGACAAGGCTCTGTGGCCCCTCCCACTTCTCTCCTCATTCTCCCTCTCCACCCTCCTCTCCCCCACCTCCTCAGCTCCACACTGGCCACCTGAAGCTGGGAAATCCCCAAACAGCCCCGCTGTCTCCCAGCTCTGTGCCTCTGCATGTGCTGTGCCAGGCACCGCCAACAGAGACCATCGCCCGCTTGTCTTCTAAGAGCTCTCCTCCCTCTGCCTAGCCTCACCTTCCCACCTCCTCAGAGAGATCTGTTTCCTTGTTTTGCAAATCCGGTGTCCTTACCTCAACCTTGGTACCTCTGACATTGTATTTCTGATCTCAGTCCTTATAGTTTTGTATTTCCAACTTCTTTTTTGAATCTTTTTCAGGGGAAACAAAGTTAAGGCTTAGATAAATACAATTGTTTATTTACCTGTTCATCCTGTGACCTGTGTCTTATTTATCTTTATTTCCCAGCAAACAGCACAGGGTACACACTGATACTTCAGTACATATTTGTTCATAAATGTGTGCTTTGTAGGGTTGCTCTCTCTTTACCCTAAGAGCTGGGTTGTCTGTGGTAACCTCAACCTCCTGCCCTCCCACGGCCTCCACGTCCACTCTGCTGGGAACTTGTTAGAACTGTGTGCAGACCACAAGGAAATAGGTATGAAGGGACGCTCTCAGGAGGAAATTGACGGACTTCTGTTATGTACTCACCTTATGGTGCCTTAGGTGATGGCTGTTATGTAGTTGTTCCTTCTGAGATCCCAGTGGGTGAGGTCACTGAATGGGAAAACTCCTCTAGTCAGTTGTCATAGTAACCATGACTTTCAATTTCATGCAAGAGAGTCCCCAAGAGGAAAGCACACCAAGGGGTGGGGGAGGAGTGTGAGGAATCCATCAAAGGCGTTCTCACATTGTCCTCTCATACCCTTTTCTTTGCTTCTTGCTGGTTTACACACTCAAGGTAGATGCCATTATGTGTGGGCATCTGAGTAGAAGCCGCTTAAAATAGCCACCCGACTATTTCAGGGAGCTATTTTAGAAAAGATGTGCCTAGCCCAGTTCGACCCCCCCCCTCTTCCGTTAGAGCAGAGTCCCCAGGGCCCCAGAGACAAGGCTCTGTGGCCCTCCCACTTCTCCTCATTCTCCTCTCCACCCTCCTCTCCCCCACCTCCTCAGCTCCACACTGGCCACCTGAAGCTGGGAAATCCCCAAACAGCCCCGCTGTCTCCCAGCTCTGTGCCTCTGCATGTGCTGTGCCAGGCACCGCCAACAGAGACCATCGCCCGCTTGTCTTCTAAGAGCTCTCCTCCCTCTGCCTAGCCTCACCTTCCCACCTCCTCAGAGAGATCTGTTTCCTTGTTTTGCAAATCCGGTGTCCTTACCTCAACCTTGGTACCTCTGACATTGTATTTCTGATCTCAGTCCTTATAGTTTTGTATTTCCAACTTCTTTTTTGAATCTTTTTCAGGGGAAACAAAGTTAAGGCTTAGATAAATACAATTGTTTATTTACCTGTTCATCCTGTGACCTGTGTCTTATTTATCTTTATTTCCCAGCAAACAGCACAGGGTACACACTGATACTTCAGTACATATTTGTTCATAAATGTGTGCTTTGTAGGGTTGCTCTCTCTTTACCCTAAGAGCTGGGTTGTCTGTGGTAACCTCAACCTCCTGCCCTCCCACGGCCTCCACGTCCACTCTGCTGGGAACTTGTTAGAACTGTGTGCAGACCACAAGGAAATAGGTATGAAGGGACGCTCTCAGGAGGAAATTGACGGACTTCTGTTATGTACTCACCTTATGGTGCCTTAGGTGATGGCTGTTATGTAGTTGTTCCTTCTGAGATCCCAGTGGGTGAGGTCACTGAATGGGAAAACTCCTCTAGTCAGTTGTCATAGTAACCATGACTTTCAATTTCATGCAAGAGAGTCCCCAAGAGGAAAGCACACCAAGGGGTGGGGGAGGAGTGTGAGGAATCCATCAAAGGCGTTCTCACATTGTCCTCTCATACCCTTTTCTTTGCTTCTTGCTGGTTTACACACTCAAGGTAGATGCCATTATGTGTGGGCATCTGAGTAGAAGCCGCTTAAAATAGCCACCCGACTATTTCAGGGAGCAGTTGAATATGCATGAAGCTATTTTAGAAAAGATGTGCCTAGCCCAGCCAATCCAAACCCCATCCTTTCCCTTGGAAATGCCAAGAGGAGCTGAATGGGACCTTTCTTGGTCTTTCCTGCTGCGGTGGGGGTTTTTCAGAAGCTGCAGAAACAACACCTGGGCTAATGTTGGTCTTGCAGCCCCGTCCGCTCTGCCTCTCCGTCCTGTGGTCGCGGAGGCTCCAGGCCAGACGGCTCAGCCCTCCAGAGTCCTCCAGAGCCTTGGCAGCCTTCGACAACAACCGCGCTGCCATCCAGTTGGCCTGTGTTTGTTCCTGTATCCCTTTAACACACTTTTAATGATAGAAGAAATGAGACAAGTTCCCTCTAGGGGTAGATGGACAGGTGAGTAGAGACAATGGCCTTCTGGTTTTTAAATAGAGGAGTGGCCAGGAGAAGGAGCCCTCAATTGTTTCTGGTGGATGGAGGGCGAGAGGGGAGGGTTGAATGTGATGGGGTGGGGTGGGGCGGGTGGAATGCCCTGGTGGGACGGAGGGCGTGCCTGCAGGAAGGTGAGAAAGGAAGGGGAGCCAGACTGCGGGGGCCTGGAGTACTAGGCTAGCACATGCCATCCCCTCTGGGCCCTCAGACTGGGCCAGGAAGGCCCCTTTCTTCAGGAGCCTACAGTGCTGATGCACCCCTGTTGCTGCCTTAAATCTAGACCAGAAGTTTGGTCAGATTCTCCTGGGCACCTATGCAACCCAGCGCCAGGCTAGGCACTGAGCACATGCTCAGTATTTTGGTTGAAACATGGATTCTGGAACCAGACTGCCTGGGTTCTGATCCGAACTCTGCTTCTCGCTAGCTCTGACCGTGGGCAAGTTATTGGCCTCTCTTTGCCTTCATTTTCTTAAAATGAGGATAATAATCGTACTGATCTCTTTTGGTGAGAAGTACATGAATTAGTATACGTAAAAGGCTTGGAAGTCTGTGGGGTGCCTAGTAAGAAACATTTACAATTATTAGCTGTTTTAAATGCCTCTATACCTTTCTTGGTTTTCCCTTTCCATGGGCTGTAGAAGCCGCTAAAATAGCCACCCGACTATTTCAGGAGCAGTTGAATATGCATGAAGCTATTTTAGAAAAGATGTGCCTAGCCCAGCCAATCCAAACCCCATCCTTTCCCTTGGAAATGCCAAGAGGAGCTGAATGGGACCTTTCTTGGTCTTTCCTGCTGCGGTGGGGGTTTTTCAGAAGCTGCAGAAACAACACCTGGGCTAATGTTGGTCTTGCAGCCCCGTCCGCTCTGCCTCTCCGTCCTGTGGTCGCGGAGGCTCCAGGCCAGACGGCTCAGCCCTCCAGAGTCCTCCAGAGCCTTGGCAGCCTTCGACAACAACCGCGCTGCCATCCAGTTGGCCTGTGTTTGTTCCTGTATCCCTTTAACACACTTTTAATGATAGAAGAAATGAGACAAGTTCCCTCTAGGGGTAGATGGACAGGTTAGTAGAGACAATGGCCTTCTGGTTTTTAAATAGAGGAGTGGCCAGGAGAAGGAGCCCTCAATTGTTTCTGGTGGATGGAGGGCGAGAGGGGAGGGTTGAATGTGATGGGGTGGGGTGGGGCGGGTGGAATGCCCTGGTGGGACGGAGGGCGTGCCTGCAGGAAGGTGAGAAAGGAAGGGGAGCCAGACTGCGGGGGCCTGGAGTACTAGGCTAGCACATGCCATCCCCTCTGGGCCCTCAGACTGGGCCAGGAAGGCCCCTTTCTTCAGGAGCCTACAGTGCTGATGCACCCCTGTTGCTGCCTTAAATCTAGACCAGAAGTTTGGTCAGATTCTCCTGGGCACCTATGCAACCCAGCGCCAGGCTAGGCACTGAGCACATGCTCAGTATTTTGGTTGAAACATGGATTCTGGAACCAGACTGCCTGGGTTCTGATCCGAACTCTGCTTCTCGCTAGCTCTGACCGTGGGCAAGTTATTGGCCTCTCTTTGCCTTCATTTTCTTAAAATGAGGATAATAATCGTACTGATCTCTTTTGGTGAGAAGTACATGAATTAGTATACGTAAAAGGCTTGGAAGTCTGTGGGGTGCCTAGTAAGAAACATTTACAATTATTAGCTGTTTTTAATTTTTCTACTGAGCCTGGCTTCTTTCTTGACAATGGAAAGCCATCAGAGAAGAGATTTCCTTTCCAAAATAAAAATAACTTTACTGCTTTGCCTGATTTTACTTATACATGCTAACCATAAACGTTGAAGGTTTTAAAGTACAAGGAAGAAAGAGGGAAACTACCTTTCACTCTGACCCTCAGATAACTATCATTAACATGACTACCTAGGGACTTCTCTGGTGGAGTGGTAGTTGAAAATCCACCTTCCAATGCAGGAGACACAGGTTTAATCCGTGGTAGGGAAACTAAGATCCTATGACCCATATGAAAAGGGTCACCTAATCACTGAATTTTTTTTTTTTTAATTCTTTTTTGGGGAGGGGGCAGGTTGGGGAGGGAGGGGGACAGGTGGGCGGGCCACTTCTATTGGTCTTTCATTTATCTATTTTCATCCATCTTTTGTTCTTTGGCCCGTGTGGGCCTCCCATCGCAGTGGTCTCTGTTGTCGCAGAGCACTGGCTCTGGGCGCATGTGCTCCAGAGCTCCGGCTCGGTAATAGGACACATCAGTCCAACCGCTCCGAGGGATCTTCCCAGGCCAGGGATCGAACTGGCGTCCCTTGCACTGCAAGGTGGTGTCCTTACCCACTGGACCACCAGGGAAGCCCCTAATCATTGAATTTAAGGTAAACGTCCCTGAGAATGGCTTTCTCCCCTGATAAACTCCCTTTGCTGGAAAAACTCCTACCTGAAAGGAAGGAAGTAGAAGAGACGGATGAAATGGACTAGGTAGAACTAGTAGACTTTTATCCAAATCAGGAAAGACAGCACCTTACAAAGCATTTAGAAACACTAATCCACCTGCTGCATCTAGAGAAAGCCTGAGTGCCTGCCACAATGAAGGATCCCAAACTAAGACGCGACACAGTGAAATAAATAAATAAATAATTTAAAAACCCCATGATTATCTTTTTTTACACACAGTTGATAGTTATTATTCAAGGATTCTGCATTTTCAAATTCACCAACTCCCTAAAGTTGGTTTATAACCCCCAAATCAGTGCTCACAGTGCTTCTATGGTCCTTTGCAGACATACGCTGAGCAAAAGATTTGAGCCACCCCACACGCATGCTCCCAGCTGAGGTCGAGGAGGCCTGTTTTAATCTTTTCCCAAAATAAAAATAACTTTACTGCTTTGCCTGATTTTACTTATACATGCTAACCATAAACGTTGAAGGTTTTAAAGTACAAGGAAGAAAGAGGGAAACTACCTTTCACTCTGACCCTCAGATAACTATCATTAACATGACTACCTAGGGACTTCTCTGGTGGAGTGGTAGTTGAAAATCCACCTTCCAATGCAGGAGACACAGGTTTAATCCGTGGTAGGGAAACTAAGATCCTATGACCCATATGAAAAGGGTCACCTAATCACTGAATTTTTTTTTTTTTAATTCTTTTTTGGGGAGGGGGCAGGTTGGGGAGGGAGGGGGTGGGCGGGCCACTTCTATTGGTCTTTCATTTATCTATTTTCATCCATCTTTTGTTCTTTGGCCCGTGTGGGCCTCCCATCGCAGTGGTCTCTGTTGTCGCAGAGCACTGGCTCTGGGCGCATGTGCTCCAGAGCTCCGGCTCGGTAATAGGACACATCAGTCCAACCGCTCCGAGGGATCTTCCCAGGCCAGGGATCGAACTGGCGTCCCTTGCACTGCAAGGTGGTGTCCTTACCCACTGGACCACCAGGGAAGCCCCTAATCATTGAATTTAAGGTAAACGTCCCTGAGAATGGCTTTCTCTCCCCTGATAAACTCCCTTTGCTGGAAAAACTCCTACCTGAAAGGAAGGAAGTAGAAGAGACGGATGAAATGGACTAGGTAGAACTAGTAGACTTTTATCCAAATCAGGAAAGACAGCACCTTACAAAGCATTTAGAAACACTAATCCACCTGCTGCATCTAGAGAAAGCCTGAGTGCCTGCCACAATGAAGGATCCCAAACTAAGACGCGACACAGTGAAATAAATAAATAAATAATTTAAAAACCCCATGATTATCTTTTTTTACACACAGTTGATAGTTATTATTCAAGGATTCTGCATTTTCAAATTCACCAACTCCCTAAAGTTGGTTTATAACCCCCAAATCAGTGCTCACAGTGCTTCTATGGTCCTTTGCAGACATACGCTGAGCAAAAGATTTGAGCCACCCCACACGCATGCTCCCAGCTGAGGTCGAGGAGGTGATAGCGCCTTACTGTTTAAGCCCCCCGATGGCAACAAATGTCCTTTTCACAGTCTCTTTAGTGTCGTGATCTTTGCATTTTTGTGCTTTTTGTCAGTGATCTCACTGTGATGTGCTTTACAGACAACACGTGTGTTAGATAAGTTCCTTCACATAAAATTTACAGACCTATTGGCCATGAGTTCAATGATGTATATATAAAATAAGGTGTTTTGATAGAAACACACATTTGATAATATATGCATAAAATACATATTAAATAAGGTGTAAACAAGTTTATATATTAACAGGTTGACAAAAGGCTCCTAGGCGCATAATGCTATATTTCCCCTAGGAGCGGTGGTTCGGTGCTCACTAAGTCAGTTTTTGTGGCACCTCATAAAACTTAACTACTGTGAATAATAAGAATCAACCGTACTTTTCTAGACACACATTTGGACCATACCTTCCATATTATTTGACAACCTAAAAAAATAATCAGGGCATTCCTTGGCAATCAGTGGCTAAGAATCCACCTGCCAGGCTTCTCTGGTGGTCCAGTGGGTAAAGAATCTGCCTCGCAGTGCAAGGGGCACCGGTTCAATCCCGGGCCTGGGAAGATCCCACATGCTGTGGAGCGGCTGGACCGGTGTGTCCAACTACAGAGCCAGAGCTCTGGAGCGCGTGCGCCCAGAACTGGTGCTCTGCTACAGGAGTGGCCACTGTGATGGGAGGCCCACACAGGCTGACGAATAAAGATGGATAAAAATCAATAAATAAAAATCAATAAAAGAGCGCCCTCACAAAAAGAAAGAATCCACCTGCCAATATAGGGAACAAAAGTTTAATTCCTGGTCTGGGAAGATTCCACATGCTGTGGGGCAACTAAGTCCTTAAGACACAACTACAGAGCCGACACACCACAATAGCTGAAGCCTGTGTGCTCTAGAGCCCATGCTCTGTAACAAGAGAAGCTGCCGCAATAAGAAGCCTGTGACGTGCAACAGAGAGTAGCCCACACTCACTGCAACTAGAGAAAGCCTGTGTGCAGCAGCAAAGACTCAGCGTACCCAAAAATAAATAAGTAACTAAATAAATAAAATTTAAAAATCATATCCTATTATGTGAAAAACACCTTTATGGACCTATAAATACATACAAGACCCTAGATAGCTTCATCTCCATAGGCATTCTTTTACTTATTGACCTACTGATGGGCAAATCGGTTGCTTCTAATTACTCACTATTCTAAACAACACTATGATATATAGCTCTATTGGTAATAATAAAATAGCCAACATTTATTCAGTGCTTACTCTGGGCCCAACTGCTATGAGTTTATAAGTACGACAATGAATTTTAAATAAGGTGTAAACAAGTTTATATATTAACAGGTTGACAAAGGCTCCTAGGCGCATAATGCTATATTTCCCCTAGGAGCGGTGGTTCGGTGCTCACTAAGTCAGTTTTTGTGGCACCTCATAAAACTTAACTACTGTGAATAATAAGAATCAACCGTACTTTTCTAGACACACATTTGGACCATACCTTCCATATTATTTGACAACCTAAAAAAATAATCAGGGCATTCCTTGGCAATCAGTGGCTAAGAATCCACCTGCCAGGCTTCTCTGGTGGTCCAGTGGGTAAAGAATCTGCCTCGCAGTGCAAGGGGCACCGGTTCCATCCATGCCTGGGAAGATCCCACATGCTGTGGAGCGGCTGGACCGGTGTGTCCAACTACAGAGCCAGAGCTCTGGAGCGCGTGCGCCCAGAACTGGTGCTCTGCTACAGGAGTGGCCACTGTGATGGGAGGCCCACACAGGCTGACGAATAAAGATGGATAAAAATCAATAAATAAAAATCAATAAAAGAGCGCCCTCACAAAAAGAAAGAATCCACCTGCCAATATAGGGAACAAAAGTTTAATTCCTGGTCTGGGAAGATTCCACATGCTGTGGGGCAACTAAGTCCTTAAGACACAACTACAGAGCCGACACACCACAATAGCTGAAGCCTGTGTGCTCTAGAGCCCATGCTCTGTAACAAGAGAAGCTGCCGCAATAAGAAGCCTGTGACGTGCAACTAGAGAGTAGCCCACACTCACTGCAACTAGAGAAAGCCTGTGTGCAGCAGCAAAGACTCAGCGTACCCAAAAATAAATAAGTAACTAAATAAATAAAATTTAAAAATCATATCCTATTATGTGAAAAACACCTTTATGGACCTATAAATACATACAAGACCCTAGATAGCTTCATCTCCATAGGCATTCTTTTACTTATTGACCTACTGATGGGCAAATCGGTTGCTTCTAATTACTCACTATTCTAAACAACACTATGATATATAGCTCTATTGGTAATAATAAAATAGCCAACATTTATTCAGTGCTTACTCTGGGCCCAACCGTCTGCTATGAGTTTTATAAGTACGACAATGAATTTTATATATAAGTATACATACACATTTACATGTACATATATAACTTATGATTTCCGTAAGTATCATCTTGTTGAATATCATCTCACAACAAGCCTCTGAAGGTGGTATAACTATTATTATACCCACTTTACAGATAAGGGCCTTGATGCTCAGAGACTTTAAGTAACTTTACAGGGTCACAGGGCTTAAAACCAGGTCTCTCTGACCTCTGATGCTTCACGCTTAAGCAGTATGCTCAGCTGCCTTCTTATACACCCAATTCCAGTACTTTCTGACTGTTTCCTTAGGACACCTGTTGAGAAGCAGGTTGCTGCGTTGAAGGCTCTGCACATTTGAAAATGTTGCTTCGTATTGTTAAATTCAGGCTGCAGTCCACCACAGTGGCCCGGCGCCCCCCTCCTCTCTTCCCTAGGTGTTCTCTGAAAGCACATCTTGATTCTTCAACGCCTATCCTTTCAGTTCCGGTGACCAACCCTCGAATGTTTACAACGCCCTGTGTTTCGTCTTTTGGAAATTGCTTATTCACGTCCTCTGCCCATTCTTCTACTGATCTGTCTTTACCTAATTTATGAGCTCTTCTTGGTACTATTAGCCCTTTTACCCATCATATAATGTTGACCCATCATACATAATTTTCTTAGCCTGTTACCATCCTTTAACCCTGATTATTGTTGTTGGTTTTTTTTTTTTTTGCCCAGGAGTCTTTAATTATTGATATTTTATTTCATGATTTCCATATTTAGCTTTTTACTGAAGGAGGCATTCTCAGTCCCAACATGGTATAAATATTCCCTCATTGTTTTTCTTCTAATACCGTTCTGGTTTTATGCTTTTTCTTTAGCTTAGAAATACTTTGATGCAAAGACTGAGATTGGGATCTAGTTTTATTCTTTTTTTTCCACATCATGCCTCTTTTATTTTTCTACACTTATTTTCATCCATCTTTTTTTTTTTTTTTGGCACTTCTATTGATCTTTCATTTATTTGTTTTCATCCATTTTTGTTCTTTGGCCCGCGTGGGCCTCCCATTGCAGTGGCCTCTCTTGCTGCAGAGCACCATCTCTGGGCGCATGCTCCAGAGCTCCAACTTGGTAGTTGGGACACACGAGGCCAGCTTCTCTGCGACACGTGGGGCCAGGGACTGAATTGGCGCCCCTTGCACTGCGAGGCAGTGTCCTTGCCCACTGGACCACCAGGGAAGCCCCATCCATCTTTTATTCTTTGGCATAGGTGGGCCTCCCATTGCTGTGACCTCTCTGGTTGCAGAGCACCAGCTCTGGGCGCATGCACTCCAGAGCTCTGGCTCGTAACTGGACACACTGGTCCAGCCACTTCATGGCACGTGGGATCTTGCCCCGCCAGGGATGGAATCAGTGCTCCTTGAACTGCAAGGCAGACTCTCTACCCGCTGGACCACCAGGGAAGCCCACTTCATTTTTTATCTCCTACAAATAGCTAACTGCTTTTCTTACAGTATGCTAGGGATCATTTGCCCTCTTGTCTCTAATTGTAACCTCGTGCTCATTTAGGTCTGCTTTTGGGTGCCCTGTTCCTGTCCATCAAGCCACAAGCCTATTCCTTTACCAACACTGTTTTTCTCTAGGCTATTCTTCCATGTTTATTTTTCCAGGTGTACTTTATGATTATTTTATGAAAACACTTTGTTGGGATCTTAACTGGAATTTTATTTAGCTTATGGACTAATTCACGATGACTTTCCAAGTTTATTCTTGGAATTCTGTGTTTCTGTGTCTTGGAGACTGGGGTCTTTTCCCTCCATGCTTTTCCTAACTGGCTCATTTTGGTGCCATCTTCTTCATGAACTCTTTTCAGCCAGCCCTGCAGGAAACAATAACTCTCACCCATGTCCTTCTTGTGTTTTCACTCAGCCTGGACAGAGGCTGGACAATTATTAGAGAGACAGTGGGCTCTTAGAAGGCAGGGTCCCTGCATGACTTGTTGCTGCATCTCTTACCACATCTTGGCAGATGGTTAAGGCCATGGAGCTATTTGCAGAATAAATGAATCAACAAATGAATGAGGACTTCCCTGAGGGTTCAGTGGATAGAAGTCTGCCAATGCAGGGGACATAGGTTCGATCCCTGGTTCAGGAAGACTCCATATGCCTGTGGAGCAACTAAGCTCAGGCGCCACAACTATTGGGTCTGTGTGCTGCAGAGCTTGTTCTGTGTGTCCAGAGCCTGTGCTCTGCAACAAGAGAAACCACCATAACGAGACGCCTGCACACCGCAACTAGAGAGTAGCTTTAGCTCACCACGACTGGAGGAAAGCTGGCACAAAGCAACAAAGATCCTGCACAGCCAAAAATACATAAAATTATTTTTTAAAAAAGAACGAAAGACATCTTCCTAGAAAACTTAAAGTGAAGTAGATTTTCTGTTTAAAAAATCTACTTTTCCATGGACTTTCACGTGAAAACAAAAGCTCTGTCTCTGGCTAAATTCATGAGACCGCACTAGAATCAGAGACGTGGTGGCTGCTAGGGGATGTGCCAAATGCAGCCTGCCCCGGCAGTTCTCTCCAAGACGTCTACCTTCACCCAGCAGCTCAGATGCTTCTCAGGGAGGCTCTCAAGGCTTTGAGAACTCTCCAGAAGAAGGAGCACAGGCCTGCATGAAGTGCCTGCTGGGTCTAGGCTTTTGATAAGCACCTTTCAGGAAGATACAGAACCTCTGAAAGGCATCACTGGTCCCATTTTGTGGATGGGGAAACTGAAGCTCAGAGAGATGGAGCCCTGAGCTAGTAACTGACAAGACTGGCAGGAGCTGAGGCTCTGGAACTCTAAGGGCCTTCTCTCTCCCACAATAATGTCCAGAGTACCAGACTCTGGGAGACCCAGGGGTCCAAAGAAGAGTCCCTCATGGAGTCGGAGAGAGAAGGTCCTGTCTTCACTGATTGAGACAGTCCCTAGAGAACATTCTTCCTCCAGAACAGCAATGATGCCCATGGGTTGTTCCTGAAGAGCACTGGGCTTCGGTCAAAGAGCCTCTGTCCAGGCTGGGTATGTATTACACAGGCCGTATTGTCACCATGGGACTGGGGAGGGGAGACGGGGTGGAGGTGGAAGGCTTGCCATGGGGGGAGGGGCTGGTCTCCCGCACACATCTGGGGACGCCCTTCCGTTTTCCTCCTCCCTGTCTGCCCGGGGTTGGCGTTTCTCGACCTGGCCCTGCAGGCCCCTCCTGGGAGTCCAGCCAAGCACTCACTTCCTTATGGGGCTGGCAGCTGCTGGGCCGCTCTTGGCTCACTGCTATGCCTGGATCAAAGCTCCAGTTCCTCATGAAGCACCGCGGGTTGGGGATCAATACACTCGCTGGTCTTGGCACTATGCTTGATCCCGTGTGGGCCCCAGGGACGTGGAGATGAGTAAGTCACCGGTTTCCTGCCTTGTGACTCCATTCCGCTCAGGAGGCAGAGTGTAGGGAAAGATTCTAGCCCCACCTTGGTGCCACAGTAGAGATATCTAAGTAACGGGGGAGACAGAGAGAGGGTGGGGAGGTGGTCCAGCAGAGAGCAAGCTGTGAAGCTTAGGCGTCAGGCACACGGAATTCACCCTGGGGACAAAGGGAACTGCTCTGCTCCCTTTGTTTTGAAGTCTCCAACGATCAAACCTGTGCTTTAGAAACAGACCAGCTAAGTATGTATGATCTATTTGTAGTTAAAGTACCTTTACATTTTCCCACTTTAGCGACTGCTATTATTTTATATTTTGGTAATGTCTTAAAGACAGTTGGATTGCTGTGTATGCTTCTACATGTGCCCTTTATTTTCAATAAACGTGTACGATTTTTAAGGTGAAAATTAAAGTATCTCTAGTTTGTGAAAAGAATACCAAACCTAAAGAAACACAGAGCAGATGGATATGAACCCAATTGAGCCGCTTGCCTATACGGTGCCTGGGAAAGGAAAGAACTCTGGACTTGGGGTGAGATATCCAGGTTCACATTCAAGTCCCTGCTGCTGACTTGCTGGATTACCTTCAGCAAAATTACTTCCCGATCTCAACCTCAGTTTCCCTTGCCTGTAAGATGGGAATTCTCTCATCTCATACATGCACAGGGCTGTTGTCAGGATAAAATGGGATGTCAAAGGACATTCTACGATTGCACACATTGGACAAAGGTAAAACATTAAGGCGAAGCTCTGCCAGGCTCGCTATACATGCCCAGGGACATTTTAGATACCCAGCTACCCTGCTGCAAACTCACCACCCATCCATTTCTCAAGAAGTCTCTCTCAGCTGTTTCAGCTCAAATTCATGCCTGTCCTGCGAAAACATGGCCCTGTCCAGAGAAGCAATCATTCATGTGTTTGGTGGGCCACCTGCTCGCCAGGTCCACCCTGCTGGGCTGGGAACATCAACATCAGCCCCTTCCTGGTGAAAGACAGAACAGGGAGCCGGCTTGTTCTCCGAGAGCAGAAGACTGGCCGGCAGTGAGGAACATTTTAAGGTGGGACAGGTCTTCTTCCTGCACTGTTGGCAGCTGCCTACATAAGGCGTCCATTATGCACGGCCCCGAGGGCCAGTGAGCCCGAGAGGCGAGGCTAAAAGTAGTGTAAAACGCGCAGCTGCCAGAGACACAGAACATCCGAAGGTCAGATGCCTGCAGCCAGCCACCCGGGCAGGAGCCGGGAGCGGGCACAGAACAGCTGTGGCAGCAGCTGCCTCTGCTTCCTCTCGGGCACAGGGACGGCAGCCCTGCCCAGAGAGCCCCGCTTCCATAGCTCTATTTACGACGAAAAATAGGATGCAGAGTACACTCCCAAACATGTTTAAAAAAAAAAAATCTGGGTACCTTCATTGGAAAAAAAAAAAAGGTGAGAGAAAATTCACTAAATCTTTAAGAGACCGTGTTGAATGTGGAATAGTGACTAATTGTTTTTTTTTTTTTGTGAAAAGTAAAATAAGCTCTATTAAAAACCCTAAAGAAACACAGAGCAGATGGATATGAACCCAATTGAGCCGCTTGCCTATACGGTGCCTGGGAAAGGAAAGAACTCTGGACTTGGGGTGAGATATCCAGGTTCACATTCAAGTCCCTGCTGCTGACTTGCTGGATTACCTTCAGCAAAATTACTTCCCGATCTCAACCTCAGTTTCCCTTGCCTGTAAGATGGGAATTCTCTCATCTCATACATGCACAGGGCTGTTGTCAGGATAAAATGGGATGTCAAAGGACATTCTACGATTGCACACATTGGACAAAGGTAAAACATTAAGGCGAAGCTCTGCCAGGCTCGCTATACATGCCCAGGGACATTTTAGATACCCAGCTACCCTGCTGCAAACTCACCACCCATCCATTTCTCAAGAAGTCTCTCTCAGCTGTTTCAGCTCAAATTCATGCCTGTCCTGCGAAAACATGGCCCTGTCCAGAGAAGCAATCATTCATGTGTTTGGTGGGCCACCTGCTCGCCAGGTCCACCCTGCTGGGCTGGGAACATCAACATCAGCCCCTTCCTGGTGAAAGACAGAACAGGGAGCCGGCTTGTTCTCCGAGAGCAGAAGACTGGCCGGCAGTGAGGAACATTTTAAGGTGGGACAGGTCTTCTTCCTGCACTGTTGGCAGCTGCCTACATAAGGCGTCCATTATGCACGGCCCCGAGGGCCAGTGAGCCCGAGAGGCGAGGCTAAAAGTAGTGTAAAACGCGCAGCTGCCAGAGACACAGAACATCCGAAGGTCAGATGCCTGCAGCCAGCCACCCGGGCAGGAGCCGGGAGCGGGCACAGAACAGCTGTGGCAGCAGCTGCCTCTGCTTCCTCTCGGGCACAGGGACGGCAGCCCTGCCCAGAGAGCCCCGCTTCCATAGCTCTATTTACGACGAAAAATAGGATGCAGAGTACACTCCCAAACATGTTTAAAAAAAAAAAATCTGGGTACCTTCATTGGAAAAAAAAAAAAGGTGAGAGAAAATTCACTAAATCTTTAAGAGACCGTGTTGAATGTGGAATAGTGACTAATTGTTTTTCTTTTCTTATACTTTCCAAAACATTCTCAATAAATACATATTACTTTTTTAATCAGAAGAAAACATAACTGGACTTCCCTGGTGGCCCAGTGGTTAGGAATCCACCTGCCAATGCAGGGGACAGAGGTTCAATCCCTGGTCCAGGAAGATTCGACATGCTGCAGAGCAACTAAGCCTGTGCATCACAACTGCTGAAGCCCGTTCACCCCAGAGCGTGTGCTCTGCAGCAAGAGAAGCCTCTGCAATGAGAAACCCAAGCACCACAACTAGAGAGCAGGTGCCACTGTCACTACTAGAGAAAGCCCCCACACAGCAATGAAGAACCAGCACAGCCCCAAATTAAGAAATACATAAAACTTTTTAAAAAGAAGAAAATACAACAAAAGATGCCATCTATTATATGCTTATATTAAATATAATTTCATATATATCTTACATTTATAAAAGTGACCCAAATGCATACATTTATAGTCATCTACCACATATACGTGTGTACATGTGTCTAGTTATCTAGTCCATCGATGTTCATAGTCCTGATTCTAGAATATGAAGCCTGGCTGGCATAAAAGACTCACATTCCCCAAGTCTTCCCTTTATGGAGGAAACTGAGGTCCCAGAAGCAAAGCAGGATGCTGAGAAACTGCTTTTCCCTGAGCCTCATCCTGACAGGAGTTTCCCCAAATCTTGCTCACTATAATTCTGTCATTGTTTTTAGTCCCAGTTTATGGAGATGGAAATTGAGGCACAGACTTGATTCACCCCACAGCACCCAGCTAGAAGGCCACAGAACAAAGGTCCAGTCCTTTTCCATCCAGAGCCCATGGAGCTGGAAAAAAGGACCTCTGAAAAACACTGGCCCCCTTATTGTTAAGTAGAGCTGCGATGAACACTGGGAGGCATGCATCTTTTGGAATTATTTTATCCCAGGAGTAGGATTGCTGGGTCATATGGTAGCTCTATTTTTAGACTTGTAAAGAACTTCCACACTGTTCTCTATAGGGGGATGCACGAATCTACATTCTCACGCGCAGTGTAAGAGGGTTCCCTTTTCTCCACATCCTCTCCAGAATTTGTTTGCAGAATTTTTTGTTGATGGCCATTTGACCAGTAAGAACATATGGAAACAGCCTATATGTCCATCAATAGAGAAAGATATGGCACATGTATGCAATGGAAGACCACTCAGCCACAAAAAAGGAATGAAATGGTGCCATTTCCCAAGATGTGAATGAACCCAGCGAATATCAAACAGGGGAAAGTAAGTTAGAAAATGTCATATATTAACACATATAAGTGAAATCTAGAAAAATGGTACAGATGAACCTATGAGCAAAGCAGAAAAAGAGGCACAGAGGTAGAGAACAAAGGCATGGACGCCAAGGGGGAGAAGGGAGAGGGCGGGATGAATTCGGAGATTAGATTGACATATACACACTACTTGTATAAAATCGATATCTAATGAGAACCTGCTGCACAGCACAGGGAACTCTACTCAGTGCCCTGGGATGACCTAAATGGGGAGGAAATCCAAAAGAGAGAGGACAGATGGATACGTACGGCTGATTCACTTTGCTATGTATTGTAAAGCAACTACGCTCCAATAAAAAATGAAAAAAATAAAACCAAAAACAAAGAAACACTGGTTCCCTGAAGCCTTCAGTAAGCCATCCTACACGTCTTGAATTGCCTTTCCTGAGACCTTTTGGGTGGTACAGGCCTTCCCAACCTCTGGTGGCCTTTGAAAGAACGAGTGACAAAGAGAGTCGTGGAGACACAAAGGTCACGGTGCCCCTGCTTTCTCGATGAGGGTCAGGTTGGGTGGGGAAGGCTTGCAGGGGAAGGCAGGCGGGTGCCAGGTCTTCGGAAGAGGAAGAGTCGGCCAGGGAAGCTGCCTCTCAAGCTCCGCCTTCCTTACCCAGCCTGCTCCAGTCTTCCAGACCTTGAAGCCACTGCAAGTGCTGGGATCTGAGGCTTCTGGTCCAGCTGCAGCGTCTACTGCAGCGGCTATCCCTATCTCCGTCTTCTGTTCAGGCTCTTTCAGGGCTCAAGGCATCCCCGCATTTGCGCATGTTTATTAGCAAACCTATTTACTGAGGGCCTACTACGGGCTAGAGCAAGATAGACGCAGTTCCAACCCTGTTGGTGCCTTGAGTTCTTAGAGAGAGCTGAGTGTTTAGGCTGCAGCAGGTCCTTCAAATGTGGGCTCTGCGGTCAGACTGCCCAGGTTCAGCTTGGCTTGGCCACTTCCCAGCTGCGTGTGCCCAGGGCAGTTACTCAGCCTCTCTGTGCATCAGTTCTTTTCTGTAAAAGAGGATGATAATGCGACCCTCCTTATAGCACTGCTGTGTAGGTGGAGTGTAAATCCATAAAAAGTTCTTAGAGCAGCGCCTGGCAATAATCATTAGTCATTATAATCTTTCTTATTATCAACACATGGCTCAGATTCTTGCCTTATGATGCCTCCTGCTCCTGCCTTCTAGCTTCCCCTCCCCTATAGCCCTTTAGAGCATCCGTGACTATATGATACAGGCCTTTGAGGACGGTTCTCCTCCTTCCCTAGGGGGCAGGGACCACACTTACTCATCTCTATCCAGGCCCTGGCACAAACACAGCAACAATGTCTCCAGGACTATTTCTGAACTTGTGGGTCACGCATGTCCTCAACTCCAACCAAAAGGGGTCTCAGAAGGTCCTTGCTGCTGGGGCACTAGAGGATGTGCATCTGGCCATATCTCAGCATTCACTGATGTTCCTCTTAAACAGCGCACCTGGCCTGGATCCAGTGCGCCTGAGCTCACCAGGGGGCAGGTACCCAGCTTCCTAGCATGCGCCTCTGTGACGGGGAGCTCTGCAGGGCAGGCCATTCTAAACACTAACACAAACGCCCCACCAATCGGGATCCTTCTCACGGTGATGGCTTTGTGTCGATGGGTCCCTCTGCCCAGAACGCCCTCCCTGCCTTTCACGGTCCTCCATGCCCTCTCTTTCACAGCGCTATTCCTTCCTTACTGTGTGTTGCTATTTGTGTCCCCATCCCTTCTGGAGAAGGGAGCGTCTCACTCCTGTCAGGGCCCCAGTGTGTGCCAGTGCCTGGAGCCAAGGAGGTGTCAAAAAAATTCTGCTGAACGAAAATTTCAAAGGAAAATCAAGTCCACTGGCCTGCCGGCCCATGAAGGCACAGGTGCAAACTGCTTCTGCCCCTCTGGAACCAAAAACCCCCATGGGCCTTTCCAGGCCACCTGCTCCATCCCTGGGACAGAAGCCCGAAGAGGAGCACAGACTGTTGAGAGCTGCGCCTGACGCTTCTGGGCTGGGCGCTCACCCGAGCTTGGCCTCTGATTCTGGAAGCTCCTGAGGCAGTGAGTATGTGGGAGACGAAGACCCTGAGGCGCAGGTGGCTACACTGCTCCCCCAGGGAGGGACAAGGCAGGGCTGGGGTCCAGCGTTCTGGGGCCCCCAGAGCTTACTTTTTCTTCTGTCCCAGGAGACAACAGATGTGAAGGTGTTTTGAGTTCTGCCAAGAGAGGAAACTGTAAAACTGCACAATGGCAGCGTGTTACCTGCCACACAGAAAACGACCCCAGGGCGGGAGCCACCTGGGTATGCAGTGGAGGGGGAAGGGCTGAGAAGGGCTTTAGTAACGGCATTGCATTCCTTCTTTCTTTTAAATATTTAGGTATTTATGTGGCTGTCTGGAGTCTTAGTTCTGGCATGGGGACTCTCTAGTTGTGGCACGTGGGCTTGGTTGCCCCACGGCGTGATCTTAGTTCCCTGACCAGGGACTGAACTCACTATCCCTGAATTGCAAGGTGGATTCTTAACCACCAGACCACCAGGGAAGTCCCTGTATTTCTTTCTGAAATAAACTTTTTTTTTTTTTTCATTTTAAAATAGTTGCTTTTTACTCTTTTAGGCCACATCACCTGGCATGTGGAATCTTTAGTTCACTGGCCATGGATCACACCAACATCTCTTGCATTGGAAGCTGGGCGTATTAACCACTGGATCACTAGGGACATCCCAACACTGCATTCTTACAGGACGGCTGCCTGGAGGGAGGTGCCCAGCATTCTTCAGGGGCAGGGAGGAGGGGAGCTGGGTGGGGATGAAGGAGAGGTTCTGATGGTAAGTCCAGCAGCCCTCCGACAGAGAGGCCCCGCATGGACGGAGACCCCAGTGTGTGCCAGTGCCTGGAGCCAAGGAGGTGTCAAAAAAATTCTGCTGAACGAAAATTTCAAAGGAAAATCAAGTCCACTGGCCTGCCGGCCCATGAAGGCACAGGTGCAAACTGCTTCTGCCCCTCTGGAACCAAAAACCCCCATGGGCCTTTCCAGGCCACCTGCTCCATCCCTGGGACAGAAGCCCGAAGAGGAGCACAGACTGTTGAGAGCTGCGCCTGACGCTTCTGGGCTGGGCGCTCACCCGAGCTTGGCCTCTGATTCTGGAAGCTCCTGAGGCAGTGAGTATGTGGGAGACGAAGACCCTGAGGCGCAGGTGGCTACACTGCTCCCCCAGGGAGGGACAAGGCAGGGCTGGGGTCCAGCGTTCTGGGGCCCCCAGAGCTTACTTTTTCTTCTGTCCCAGGAGACAACAGATGTGAAGGTGTTTTGAGTTCTGCCAAGAGAGGAAACTGTAAAACTGCACAATGGCAGCGTGTTACCTGCCACACAGAAAACGACCCCAGGGCGGGAGCCACCTGGGTATGCAGTGGAGGGGGAAGGGCTGAGAAGGGCTTTAGTAACGGCATTGCATTCCTTCTTTCTTTTAAATATTTAGGTATTTATGTGGCTGTCTGGAGTCTTAGTTCTGGCATGGGGACTCTCTAGTTGTGGCACGTGGGCTTGGTTGCCCCACGGCGTGATCTTAGTTCCCTGACCAGGGACTGAACTCACTATCCCTGAATTGCAAGGTGGATTCTTAACCACCAGACCACCAGGGAAGTCCCTGTATTTCTTTCTGAAATAAACTTTTTTTTTTTTTTTCATTTTAAAATAGTTGCTTTTTACTCTTTTAGGCCACATCACCTGGCATGTGGAATCTTTAGTTCACTGGCCATGGATCACACCAACATCTCTTGCATTGGAAGCTGGGCGTATTAACCACTGGATCACTAGGGACATCCCAACACTGCATTCTTACAGGACGGCTGCCTGGAGGGAGGTGCCCAGCATTCTTCAGGGGCAGGGAGGAGGGGAGCTGGGTGGGGATGAAGGAGAGGTTCTGATGGTAAGTCCAGCAGCCCTCCGACAGAGAGGCCCCCCGCATAGGACGGAGACCCCAGGGCACCTATGGCTGCTTTTCTCTGGGAGACCAGAAGAAACCAAGGGGGACCCAGCGAGCTCAGTCAGGGTGCCCTGCCCTGAGCCTTCCGTGGCTGATGTTCAGGGTTCTGACACAAGCATCTGCTTGTTGTTCTCAGCCTCTTCCTGGGGCCCAGAGGCCTATCCTGACACCACAGAGCTCACCATCTGCTTTCCTTCCTTGGTCGATAGGGTCCTGCCTGAGCTCCTTAATCTGGAATTCAAAGGCCCACCCACTTCTTCCAGCCTCACTTCTACTCACTTCTTCTCTGTGTCTATTAATCTAAGTTACTCCACCTTGGTATGTGCTGTCTCCTCAGTCTAGAAGGCCCTTCTTCCTTTTTTGCTTGGTGAACTCTTATTCATCCTTCAAAGCCCAGTTCCAGTTTCACCTTCCAATGGTCTTCCCTGAAACACCCCTACAAACAAACTGAGACAGAATAGACCCCGCCCGTCTTCCCAGGTTTCTTGTACAGTGGCTATTTGCACATTGTTTCCTCCTTCAGATGGGAAGCTTTTTCAGAGCAATGGTGTGCTTTAGTCCTCTCTGGGCCTCGGTGCCCTCTGGTCTCATCTCCTAGGCAGCTCTCCCGGGCTGCCCTGCAGATCTGCCTATGAGCTTTGGCCCTGCACCCACTCCCACACAAATAAAGACCTCACTGTTAGCTTACCCTGGTCTCCCATCCTGTGCTGCCCTCACCCAGCTCAGTCTTCACACCCACGCTCTGCTGTGGGCCTGACCCCATGGGCCGTCCCCCCCATCCTGTGCTGCCCCTCACCCAGCTCAGTTTGCTCTTTAGGCCACATCACCTGGCATGTGGAATCTTTAGTTCACTGGCCATGGATCACACCAACATCTCTTGCATTGGAAGCTGGGCGTATTAACCACTGGATCACTAGGGACATCCCAACACTGCATTCTTACAGGACGGCTGCCTGGAGGGAGGTGCCCAGCATTCTTCAGGGGCAGGGAGGAGGGGAGCTGGGTGGGGATGAAGGAGAGGTTCTGATGGTAAGTCCAGCAGCCCTCCGACAGAGAGGCCCCCCGCATAGGACGGAGACCCCAGGGCACCTATGGCTGCTTTTCTCTGGGAGACCAGAAGAAACCAAGGGGGACCCAGCGAGCTCAGTCAGGGTGCCCTGCCCTGAGCCTTCCGTGGCTGATGTTCAGGGTTCTGACACAAGCATCTGCTTGTTGTTCTCAGCCTCTTCCTGGGGCCCAGAGGCCTCTCCTGACACCACAGAGCTCACCATCTGCTTTCCTTCCTTGGTCGATAGGGTCCTGCCTGAGCTCCTTAATCTGGAATTCAAAGGCCCACCCACTTCTTCCAGCCTCACTTCTACTCACTTCTTCTCTGTGTCTATTAATCTAAGTTACTCCACCTTGGTATGTGCTGTCTCCTCAGTCTAGAAGGCCCTTCTTCCTTTTTTGCTTGGTGAACTCTTATTCATCCTTCAAAGCCCAGTTCCAGTTTCACCTTCCAATGGTCTTCCCTGAAACACCCCTACAAACAAACTGAGACAGAATAGACCCCGCCCGTCTTCCCAGGTTTCTTGTACAGTGGCTATTTGCACATTGTTTCCTCCTTCAGATGGGAAGCTTTTTCAGAGCAATGGTGTGCTTTAGTCCTCTCTGGGCCTCGGTGCCCTCTGGTCTCATCTCCTAGGCAGCTCTCCCGGGCTGCCCTGCAGATCTGCCTATGAGCTTTGGCCCTGCACCCACTCCCACACAAATAAAGACCTCACTGTTAGCTTACCCTGGTCTCCCATCCTGTGCTGCCCCTCACCCAGCTCAGTCTTCACACCCACGCTCTGCTGTGGGCCTGCCCATGCTCTCAGCATACGAGGGTCACCTGTGCCCTTCCCACCTGGGCAATGCAGTTACAGTGACCATGCCATGCTGTGCAGCCATGACAGGGCAGGCACAGGGCTGGTGACTGTCCATGTTTGAGTTTGACTTCAAGTATAGTTTGCTGGAAGGGACACAGGTCCTGGCCCCCCGTGCATACATGCACACACAGGGCACACGCCAAGTCCAGCCCAGCCTCCCCGTGGATGGGAGGTCCATGGAGCAATCAGGAATGAGCCCTAGGGGTGTGGCAGACAGCTGCTGTCCCCTCGGTCCCTCCTCCCAGCCCATGGCCTTGGCCAGAACCTGAAAGAGCCAACTTCTGGCTGGCTCACTGCATCCAATTCCCTAACATTCACACTGGAACACAGAAACCCAGAAAGGCAGGCTCCCGTCTGAGAGTTTCCTGAGCAGTAAAGCATGGTGTCAGACCGGTTCCCTGGCTTCTGTCCTAGCACCACGTTTCTAGCGCCATATGCTGCCATGGGTAGAAATGCCAGATGCAGGGCTTTGGACAGTTGACAGCTTTTTCCTGAAGTTTGGTAGAGTGTGGGGCTCCAGTCTCTTGCCAAGGCCGAAGGCCACCCCACCTCCCTCCAGGACACATATGCACCCACGGTCTTAGAACGGTGCTGAAATGGCTCTGCGTCCCGTGCTGTGAGGAAGCGATGCGGGGCTTACCTGCCAAGGGTCAGTCGTGGTCTCATGGTTGAGATATGTCAGAGTTTTTTAAGAGCTTGCAGGGCTGTGTTGGAGGGAGGCCTGTGGGAAGCAGAGAATGTGAGAATATTATACCACCACCAGTCCTTGTGGAAAATGCATCCCACGAGCAATTGGATGGGAAGCTTTTTCAGAGCAATGGTGTGCTTTAGTCCTCTCTGGGCCTCGGTGCCCTCTGGTCTCATCTCCTAGGCAGCTCTCCCGGGCTGCCCTGCAGATCTGCCTATGAGCTTTGGCCCTGCACCCACTCCCACACAAATAAAGACCTCACTGTTAGCTTACCCTGGTCTCCCATCCTGTGCTGCCCCTCACCCAGCTCAGTCTTCACACCCACGCTCTGCTGTGGGCCTGCCCATGCTCTCAGCATACGAGGGTCACCTGTGCCCTTCCCACCTGGGCAATGCAGTTACAGTGACCATGCCATGCTGTGCAGCCATGACAGGGCAGGCACAGGGCTGGTGACTGTCCATGTTTGAGTTTGACTTCAAGTATAGTTTGCTGGAAGGGACACAGGTCCTGGCCCCCCGTGCATACATGCACACACAGGGCACACGCCAAGTCCAGCCCAGCCTCCCCGTGGATGGGAGGTCCATGGAGCAATCAGGAATGAGCCCTAGGGGTGTGGCAGACAGCTGCTGTCCCCTCGGTCCCTCCTCCCAGCCCATGGCCTTGGCCAGAACCTGAAAGAGCCAACTTCTGGCTGGCTCACTGCATCCAATTCCCTAACATTCACACTGGAACACAGAAACCCAGAAAGGCAGGCTCCCGTCTGAGAGTTTCCTGAGCAGTAAAGCATGGTGTCAGACCGGTTCCCTGGCTTCTGTCCTAGCACCACGTTTCTAGCGCCATATGCTGCCATGGGTAGAAATGCCAGATGCAGGGCTTTGGACAGTTGACAGCTTTTTCCTGAAGTTTGGTAGAGTGTGGGGCTCCAGTCTCTTGCCAAGGCCGAAGGCCACCCCACCTCCCTCCAGGACACATATGCACCCACGGTCTTAGAACGGTGCTGAAATGGCTCTGCGTCCCGTGCTGTGAGGAAGCGATGCGGGGCTTACCTGCCAAGGGTCAGTCGTGGTCTCATGGTTGAGATATGTCAGAGTTTTTTAAGAGCTTGCAGGGCTGTGTTGGAGGGAGGCCTGTGGGAAGCAGAGAATGTGAGAATATTATACCACCACCATCTGTCAACTTGACTTGAGTTTGAAAAATGCATCCCCACATGGTGAGCCCAGCCTTGCTGAGAGGAACCTGACCGTGAAGTTCCAGCCACCACCCCTCCCCCAACAGAGTCATCACAGGGTCAGGATCAGAGCCCCCAGGGACGCCATCATAGCTGCCTAACCCCACTCACAGAACTGGACGTCTGGCGTCGACAGCCCTTGCTGGAGCCCCTGTGTTCTATTTCGATTCTCTGGTGGGGAAACTTTCACTTTTAAGCACTCCTTGAGGATAACATCCCCTTACGGGCTCTCTGAACACCATTTGTTGTAATTTACTCATTATTTCTTCCATTATCCATTCATTCATGCCAGCATTCCAGAGCCACTTGGGAAATCTCTTAGATGCTGCTGTCAGGTCCTATAGAGACAATCGTGGAAGTCACTGGTAGACCCAAGGCAAATTGCTACAGCTCCCAATGCCCAGCCTGATGGGCTTCCCCCTCCTCTGGGTGGCCTTTGTGCCAGACACAAAGGGCAAAGCCATTACACACCACATGGGATCATAGGATGCTTCCCACCATTTTTAGCATGAGGTCTCCTTTTCCTGCAAAAATATTTCTCAAACCTCCTCCTCACTGCACACTTTATATCTTTTCTTTGAAAAAATAAAGGACACTACAAAAGCTACATGAACATAATGCTTTACAATTAACTTGTATTTTAACAATCACAGCACCACTATTTCTGCTTAAATAACAGTTACACAGACTCGACACACACTATTTCTATTCTCTATGTTTAAAGCTTTGACTCCTTGAAGACCCATTCATTCAATAGCTCTCAGTGGGTATTTATGGGGCATCTCTGGGATACCTGGCCCTGTAGCTCACAGGTTAGGGATTTTGGGAGGGAAAGAGCAGTGGCTCTGCAGGAGGTGTGCTTAAGCTCAGTTGAATATGTCCAGAGTTTTTAAGAAGCTTGCTGGGAGGAAGCGTGCGGGCTTACCTGCCAAGGGTCAGTCGTGGTCTCATGGTTGAGATATGTCAGAGTTTTTAAGAGCTTGCAGGGCTGTGTTGGAGGAGGCCTGTGGGAAGCAGAGAATGTGAGAATATTATACCACCACCATCTGTCAACTTGACTTGAGTTTGAAAAATGCATCCCCACATGGTGAGCCCAGCCTTGCTGAGAGGAACCTGACCGTGAAGTTCCAGCCACCACCCCTCCCCCAACAGAGTCATCACAGGGTCAGGATCAGAGCCCCCAGGGACGCCATCATAGCTGCCTAACCCCACTCACAGAACTGGACGTCTGGCGTCGACAGCCCTTGCTGGAGCCCCTGTGTTCTATTTCGATTCTCTGGTGGGGAAACTTTCACTTTTAAGCACTCCTTGAGGATAACATCCCCTTACGGGCTCTCTGAACACCATTTGTTGTAATTTACTCATTATTTCTTCCATTATCCATTCATTCATGCCAGCATTCCAGAGCCACTTGGGAAATCTCTTAGATGCTGCTGTCAGGTCCTATAGAGACAATCGTGGAAGTCACTGGTAGACCCAAGGCAAATTGCTACAGCTCCCAATGCCCAGCCTGATGGGCTTCCCCCTCCTCTGGGTGGCCTTTGTGCCAGACACAAAGGGCAAAGCCATTACACACCACATGGGATCATAGGATGCTTCCCACCATTTTTAGCATGAGGTCTCCTTTTCCTGCAAAAATATTTCTCAAACCTCCTCCTCACTGCACACTTTATATCTTTTCTTTGAAAAAATAAAGGACACTACAAAAGCTACATGAACATAATGCTTTACAATTAACTTGTATTTTAACAATCACAGCACCACTATTTCTGCTTAAATAACAGTTACACAGACTCGACACACACTATTTCTATTCTCTATGTTTAAAGCTTTGACTCCTTGAAGACCCATTCATTCAATAGCTCTCCAGTGGGTATTTATGGGGCATCTCTGGGATACCTGGCCCTGTAGCTCACAGGTTAGGGATTTTGGGAGGGGAAAGAGCAGTGGCTCTGCAGGGAGGTGTGCTTAAGCTCCAGTCCAGCAGAGACTGGACGCATGCCCTTGGCAGGCCACTTGGCCCGTTTCCAGCCCAGAGTCCTTACGAGCAAAATGGAGATGATCATCCTGACACTGGAAAGTCTTTATAGGATGAAATGCCCAGGTCAGGGCTTGGCATAAAGCAGAAGCTCAACAAAGGGGCACCAGAGGATTACCATCCTCACCAACCATACTCCTCCTTACCATCATTGCCCTTACCACCACCACTACTGCCACCATCATCATGAAAATCCTTCTCCTCAGACCACCAGCCCCATACCCCACCATCCTCCTTCCCTTCTCTTTCTGAACCCAAAGAGCCTTGTCCTTGCCCTTTCAGTAGGACACACTGTAGTCTCTACCTTATAAAAGAATCATCTGTATGCACATTTTCTTTCTCAGATTCATGCCCTGCTCTGTAATTTCAAAAGTTGTGTGAAACTGGGTACTTGACCTCTTATAAATGTGCTTCCCCATGTAAAAATGGGACAAGTTTTAGTAACTCATGGAACTGTTGCAATGATTTCATGAAATAATGCATATAAAAACTCAACACAGGGCTTCCCTGGTGGTCCAGTGGGTAAGGACACCGCCTTGCTGTGTAAGGGGCGCCGGTTCACTCCCTGGCCTGGGAAGATCCCACGTGCTGCAGAGTGGCTGGACCCATGTGTCCAATTGCTGAGCCAGAGCCCTGGAGCACATGCGCCCAGAGCCGGTGCTCTGAGACAACAGAGGCCACCGCGATGGGAGGCCCACACAGGGCAAAGAACTTTATTCCACACAAAAATTGGGATCATAGGATGCTTCCCAATTTTTAGCAAGCTTTAAAAACTAAACTTGAAAAGAAAAATAAAGGACACTACAAAAGCTACATGAACATAATGCTTTACAATTAACTTGTATTTTAACAATCACAGCACCACTATTTCTGCTTAAATAACAGTTACACAGACTCGACACACACTATTTCTATTCTCTATGTTTAAAGCTTTGACTCCTTGAAGACCCATTCATTCAATAGCTCTCCAGTGGGTATTTATGGGGCATCTCTGGGATACCTGGCCCTGTAGCTCACAGGTTAGGGATTTTGGGAGGGGAAAGAGCAGTGGCTCTGCAGGGAGGTGTGCTTAAGCTCCAGTCCAGCAGAGACTGGACGCATGCCCTTGGCAGGCCACTTGGCCCGTCTCCACCCCAGAGTCCTTACGAGCAAAATGGAGATGATCATCCTGACACTGGAAAGTCTTTATAGGATGAAATGCCCAGGTCAGGGCTTGGCATAAAGCAGAAGCTCAACAAAGGGGCACCAGAGGATTACCATCCTCACCAACCATACTCCTCCTTACCATCATTGCCCTTACCACCACCACTACTGCCACCATCATCATGGAAATCCTTCTCCTCAGACCACCAGCCCCATACCCCACCATCCTCCTTCCCTTCTCTTTCTGAACCCAAAGAGCCTTGTCCTTGCCCTTTCAGTAGGACACACTGTAGTCTCTACCTTATAAAAGAATCATCTGTATGCACATTTTCTTTCTCAGATTCATGCCCTGCTCTGTAATTTCAAAAGTTGTGTGAAACTGGGTACTTGACCTCTTATAAATGTGCTTCCCCATGTAAAAATGGGACAAGTTTTAGTAACTCATGGAACTGTTGCAATGATTTCATGAAATAATGCATATAAAAACTCAACACAGGGCTTCCCTGGTGGTCCAGTGGGTAAGGACACCGCCTTGCTGTGTAAGGGGCGCCGGTTCACTCCCTGGCCTGGGAAGATCCCACGTGCTGCAGAGTGGCTGGACCCATGTGTCCAATTGCTGAGCCAGAGCCCTGGAGCACATGCGCCCAGAGCCGGTGCTCTGAGACAACAGAGGCCACCGCGATGGGAGGCCCACACAGGGCAAAGAACAAAGATGGATGAAAATAGACAAATGAAAGACCAATAGAAATGGCCTGCCTGCTCCCCTCCCTCCCCACCCCCCCAAAATAAATAAATAAATAAATAAACTCAACACAATATCTGGGATGTGGAAATTGCTTAATAACTGCTGGTCATTATTATTACTATTATACTTCTCCTTCTAGCCTCTGAGCCCCTGAGAGCAGAGACCATTCCAAAGTCATCTCAGTCTCCCCACAGAGTCGAGCACAAGGCTTTTCTCCAAACAGACATTAATGAATGTTTGCTAAAACAGTCTTGGTGGCTCACACAAGCTCAGATGCAAAATAACTCAAGGCACGGGAGCACGGAGCACGGAGCACAGTCAAGGAGAGAGAAGGAGCACCCTGACGAGACCTCCTGAAGGGGGCCGTTTGTTACCCAGGGAGCCCATCTGCAGACCTGCCAGGACCTTCAACCACTCTTTCATTCATCAAGCTGACCAAAATCTCATTTGGTTCAATAACAAATCCTTGCCCAGTGCCTTTTTTTCCTGTTTTAAATCTTGCTTCCATCTGCCACACCAGTTGGTCTTCCCAGAAATGCTTGGAGGCAGTCAGAACAGGTATGAACAACCCATTTTGTAAATAAAGAACTGGAGGCTCAGAGAGGTGATGAGACCTGGCCAGGGCACAGAACCGTCAAGGCCATGGTGAAAAGTAGACCAGGGTCCCATTCATGATGCTGACTCCTTCCCACTGGGCCTCCCCGATGTCAAGCACTTTAACAAATCCAGGAGCACTCATTTTCACTGCCCAGTTTGCTTTTCAGCAGACAAAATGGAATTAAGTTATTTTGGTGCTAGTTTAACATGCCTTTTGGAAAAGAAAGAAGTTCCATGAGTCACGGGCTATGAGACACACGACTGTGTAGGTGCAATTAAAGCTATGGATGCTGACCCCAGACGTCCTGGGTTCAAATTCTGACTCTGACAGTCATTAGCTGTGGGATAGTGAGCATATCACTAAATCTCTCTGTGCCTTGATTTCTTTATCTATAAGTAAAAGCAAATACCAACTATCTGTGGGATTATGAAGATTAAATGAACTAATCCGTGTGCAGTGTCTAGAACAGTACCTGGTGCATTGAAAGGACAGTTGTAATTATTATTAGTAGTAGTATTTTTATGTTCTACAGATTTATATATTAATATTTTAAAAATTTGTTTCTCTATTTATGCCTGCACTGGGTCTTTGTTGTTGTGCACATGCTTTCTCTCGTTATGGCAAGTGGGAGTTACTCTCTAGTTGCAGCCTGTGGGCTTCCCTCTTCTCTTGTTGAAGAGCGCAGACTCTAGGTGAGTGGGCTTCAGAAGTCGCAGCATGTAGGCCTAGTTGTCCCACAGCATGTGGAATCTTTCCAGACCAGGGATTGAACATGTTCCCTGCATTGGCAGGTGGATTCTTAACTACTGGACCACCAGGGAGGTCCTATAATTATTATTTGTGGTGCATGTCCTGCACCTCAAACAAGGCCTGGCACAGAGAAGATCCTTAAAAACCACTTGTTGGATGGTTTAATGGATGAAATACTTCCTGGAAAGAGGTCAGTAGCTGTGCCTCCATTGTGGATAAGTCAGTTGAAAGTGTAGCTGGAGTTCTGGTCTCAGAGAATCTAGGGTCCCCGAGTTCCGGGGTCAGACAAATCCAGGAACGAGGGATTGGTCATTTCAGGACTCAAGCCCTTTCTGCTTCACCAAGAGGCTTTATGTCCCATGTGTGCCATGCTGTGCATGTATTGTGTGCTCAGCCACTCAGTCGCGTCCAACTCTGCGACCCCACGGACCAGCCCACCAGGCTCCTCTGTCCATGGAATTTTCCAGGCAAGAATACTGGAGAGGGTTGCCATTGCCTCCTCTGGGGGCTCTTCCTGACCCAGGATTTGAACCCGAGTCTCATGCACTGGCCGGGGGATTCTTTACCACTGCACCACCAGGGAAGCCCTTGTGTCAATGAAGAGCAGTAAATGCAACTAATAGCTAAGAACAGAGTCAAATACTTGAATTCAAGTCCTCACTCTGTCACTCTGTTACTACTAGTTGTGTACTTACCCTGCATCTGCCTCAGTTTCTTCATCTATAAAATAGGGACACTCATACCTACCTCCAAGGAAAACTGGGTTGATCAGATGTCCTGTGAAGGAGGTTAAAGCCTCCTATACTCAGTCTTGGCTCACAGAAATAGTGATGACCCTACCAAGGTCAACAGCAGCTGACCATGCTGGAGGTCGTCCCATGGGCCAGTTTGTCCTGTGCCATGTGCTGTCCCCGCCATACTGTCCCTCACGTGGGCTTTGCATCACTCTACTAAGGCTGTGACTTGTTAGAAAAACCTAGGCTACACCCTCGGCCAAAAGCCCACTGAGAAAAGGCGATTTGGCCTCAGTGCAGACTAGACTCTGTGGAGGTGAGATGGGTCCTTGGGAAATGGTCCCCTGGGAAAGGCGGTCTCCAAAAAATCCACCTGGGCCCCCAAATGCCAGTGCCAGTAGCTCGCAGCCACTGGGCAGCAGCCTCTGGGGCAGTCCCAGTCCCGATGGTGGCTGCAGACTGGCCGGTGCTCAGCTTCCCCAGCCAAGATCCCCAGGCTGGCAGACCTGCCTGCTTATGGGAAGGAATGAACATTTGTCGACCCATAAACTTTACAATCCTGGTTTCATGCCATCCTGAGGACAAGCCTGCAGGGGGATACCCTGAGGTCCCTGGGACCAGCTGTGAAACCCTGAGCAAACCACTTGGTCACATGTGCCTCGGTTTTCTCATTTGTGAGCACTTGGTAAACATCCTTCTTCAGTAAACCCATTATGCAGAGAAGGATGTGGAAGCACTGTGGGGAGGGCGGTGCTCTGTCCAAGGGCGTTCAGGCTAACAAGTGACGAGGTTGGAGCTGTTTGACCTCACAGTTCCACCCATTAATTCATCATCAGCTCTGTTTGGAGGGCCCACAAACTGGACTGTGCACTCAATCCAAACTCTCTCTTAAAAAGAAAAACATTCATAGCTGGTATTATGATGTCATATTGAAACTGTATTTTTAATTTTCCAAAACCACAAAATGATTTAACAGAGTCAATACAATTTTTATCTTTGAATAAAATTGCATTGACAAGTCCTCAGAAAGTGTTTGCTTATTCTTTATTTCTCTTTTTGTAGATTCTTTAGAAATAAATGACAAAATAGAACCATTTGGGGTTTGGCTAAAATAAACAAGCAAATAATAAAAAAAAGTCATCATGATGCAGTGGCACAGAAACAGTATGGCCTCCAAAGCCTACATTATTTTCTATCTGGCCCTTTACAAAACAACTTTTCTGACCTCTGACCTATTTGATAAAATATTCTGCATCCTTTAAAAACAAGGTATCGTTAGATATCAGGTGGAGAAAAGGAAGCTACCAAGTTTTATATATGGGATGATTTTTGCCTATGTTGAAAAAAAAAAAACCCTACAAACAAAACCAAATGAAAACTGGACATAAAAAACTCAGAAAAATAGATGAAAGTACTAACAATTTGGGGGGAAGTAGGAACATAGTAAGTCATTTATGCTTTTTACTTCCTTGCACTTTTGTTTATTTTCTAATTCTTAGGAAATACACAAGTAGTATATAATGGAAGTATCACATTTTAAAAAGAGAGATGCGCAGTTGAACATCTCAGCTCTGGTCATCTTAGTAACCATGGTAAGGAGTGAAACAAAATGGGTTTTATTGTCAGTAGTAAGAATGAGCCAGGGAATTGGGAAAAACCAATCCTCCTGGCCCAGTTTCTGAAAGGACTTGGTTGCCATGGTCTTTGCTTCAAGAGTATCAAAAAATGCTGTGGACAACTTTATTCTTTAGTGAACTATGAGGTAATTGGTGCATATATGGCTATTCTTCAAGTATTGCCTTAAAATGATGTCAAAGAGAAAATGTTAAGCCATGATTCCATAACATAATTCTAGTGGTCTCAGATATAGGAGTTTAGGGCAAGGAAAAGCTCGTGGAATCTTGTGGGGAAAAGCATCAACGTACCCGATGAACCCATACACTTTCTGCAGAGAATTTTTTCTTAGAAAGTAAAACTTAGATTGAAGACCAGTGTGTAAAACAGATGAAGATGGGGTGCCTTGGTAGAAGAGGAGTAGGACATGTTTCACATCACCCCACAACTCCCTCCAAGAATGCTCTTGAATGAGGTGCTGTGGCACCTCTAGGTGCTCTTGGAGCCCAGCTGGCAAGTGGTTCCATTTGACCACCCCTGTGGGGACCTGTAGAGCCCCTGGTCCTTTGCTAGGTTGAGGGCACTAGGGAGAGCAGCAGCAAGAATGCCCTGTGCTCTCAGAAGGCAGAGCCACGTCCTGCAGAAGACAGGACATTGCCTTTCCAAGGGCAAAGACAAGGTTTCATTGTGGACGTTAAAAAGTACAAGTCATAACTGTGGATTTACGAAGGGGCTTGGGTTGGGAAGGAAAGGATCTGGTATCCTGGAATGGCTCTGACAGGTGGCAGGCTGATGCCCAAGGGAAGGAGGGTCTTTGGTGGGTGGATAAGTCTAGAGGACAAATATGTGAACCAAGATTACAGTCTCATTTCTGTTTGCAGCAGGAAGAACAAGCCTTTGTTAACGGTGGGATGTGGGACAGTGCAGTGAAGGGATTAAGAGGGGCTCTGGATGAGATTTGAATCCAGCTCTACGACTTACTTGCCCATGGGAAGATCAACAGCTCTTCCCAAGCTTCAGTTCCCACGTCTGTAAAACAGGAAAATGGTCGCCATACAACAGTATGGTTGGGAGGATTAAATGAAATACTGCCTGCCAAGTACTCAACCCCTTTTCTAACCCACACTAGTGCTCCATAATGGTTTGCTGTCCGGCCCAAGAGAACTGTCCAGGTCTGAAACCTGGTCTTCCTGGAGGATGGTAAGTCTGGGCATTGGTCTCTGATCTATACAGTCTTGAGGAAAGCCTTGGGAATGTTCTGGGGCTGTCACTAGCCCCCTGTAATTGGTGAGTAGAAGAATCTAGAGAGCAGCTGGGAGGAGCTAGGAGCAGCCATCCCCCAGGAGAGTGGCTCAGGTTGCCTCAAGAAAGAGTTGACAGCCACCTCTGTTTGTCAGGGTGATGTCAGAGGGGGCTGCCTTTGTGGGGACCTGGCAGGGTGCTCATGTGTCTCCCACTCTGAGTGGCCACCCCCATGCAGTTAAGGTCATGCATCTTTTACCCCGTGTGAAGGACACGTAGCACACCATCTCTGCTTTGGCTTCGGGTCAGGCATCACAGGCTAGTGTGGACATTTGCTGGGTTTTGAACACTCAGCTCCCCCACTCCCTGCTTCTGTCATAGCACCCTGATTTCATTTTGGAGGAATGAGCTCTCCCACTCTTGATGGACAGTAAGACAAGGCTCCCTCCCTGCTGCCAGAGGGATGGCAGGAGGCTGAACTAAGTGTATCGGATGCTCTTTCCACGCCCCTGAACCTTCCACCTCTGCAGCCATGACAAGGAGGCCAGTGATTCATTTCTGTTTTCTGCTCCTCCAAGGGGCCCTGGATCCTTTCCTGAGCCTGGTTCCCCGGCCTTCCTGTCAGTTCTTTGAGAGTCTCATTATCCTTCCCTTTTCTTGTATGGTGTCTAAAGTTAGCTTCTGTCACTTATACCCAAGAGGCCCAACAGGTGCAGACAGGAAGAAGTCAAAATGGCTTCCCTGGCTACAAAGGGCTGTGACCAGGGGCTCTGGCACCAAATTCACACAGGAAAAGTCCAAGTGGAACACACAGGCTTTCCATTATTGGGGTCAGCCTTTCCCCATGCCCAGAGAGTAAACCATGATTACTCCAATCTGGTAATGACAGTTTCATTTCATTTTCTGGTGAGTGGTTCAGGCATGGACATGTGACTCAGTTCTGGCTTATGGGACCTTTTATTCCCACTGCATAGCTAAAACAAATCTTTCTCAGCGTTTTTGAGAGAAGAAAGAGATTTTGGAAAAGATGATCCTCTTCTGTAGCACCCACCATCCTGCCTGCAAATGGCTCCAGGGACCATCTTCTGAACGGGATGAGAGAATGCTGAGTCGGTGGGAAGGTAGGCAGAGGAGGAAGAGCTGGAAAGTGATAGGCCCTTGTCATCATTGGGCTGCTGGGTTATTCAGCTCCGGAACTGCCCCCACCTCCAGGCTTCTAGGGGTAAAGACCCCTTTTATCTATGCCACCTGTAGTTGGGTTTCTATTACCATTTCTGTACCCAGCTAGAGCTTCTGGCCTGGGATTCTGTATGTACCAGTCATGGGCCAGTGGCAGGAGGAAGCCTGAAGAAGGGAGTATCTAGAGGGTGAATGGGTCCAAAGAGGGCCACTCCTGGGTGGACACAAGCAGTCTCTGGAGGTGGCAGTCCCTGAAACCAGAAGGAGGGCAATGCCGGTCCTGACTGTCTTCCTTGTTGGAATGAACAATCCAGCCAGAAGCTTGAGCATAAGGAATAAGATCCAGTCCAGAGTGGGGTTTGGATGGAATGCTAAGTGGGGCTTGGATGGAATGGCAAGAAGCAGCCAGGGTCTCAGGATCTGGAATCCATGTGGGACTCTGACCGTGGCAGGGAACTGGTGTCTAAGCAGGGAAACAGAGGCAGAAACAAGGCCAGTTATGTAGCGTCACTGACACAACAGTTTAGTGAAGGCTGAAATTCAGTAAATACTCCCCCGCCACCACCGTCACCTACAGGAATGCCAGGTGCAGAGCCCTGGTTCCTCAGGGCGACCAGGCCATTCCAGACGGGCCCCCTAGGCACTCTCGCTGGCTTTGGCTCTGATGTAGGACAGGCATGTTTGGGAGAGATGGTGCCTAAGAGGAGAGGGGGAGTCAGGGACTGAAAGAGGCTCTGGTTCGGGAATCAACTTCCATCATGAGCTGGGAGAGCCCCACTGAGATTTCCAACTTATGCCAACCTGTGTCTGGTAGTGCGTAAGCAGCCCTTGTGCCTTGGAGAGCCAACCCTGTTCTAGTCTGAAGGGACAGCAGCTGGATCACGCTCCTCCCTCCACCCTGCTCTTGATGCATCAGCCAGGGATCAGGTGCTTCCTCCCGCTGCATCCTCAACTGCATCCTTTGCCTCTTCAGAATTCCTACCTCCATGACCCAGCACTGAGCAAACCACAGAAAGTCTTTTGGGGCCATTTTCCCGGCTGGAAAGATCCTGAAAGGTCATCTAAAGTGACCAAAGGGGAAACAGAAGCACCGAGAAGGACAGGGGCATGCTCTTAACCTGCTGTGTGACCCTGGGTAGTCAATGTCACGCTTGCTCGTAGTTGGGTTTCTATTACCATTTCTGTACCCAGCTAGAGCTTCTGGCCTGGGATTCTGTATGTACCAGTCATGGGCCAGTGGCAGGAGGAAGCCTGAAGAAGGGAGTATCTAGAGGGTGAATGGGTCCAAAGAGGGCCACTCCTGGGTGGACACAAGCAGTCTCTGGAGGTGGCAGTCCCTGAAACCAGAAGGAGGGCAATGCCGGTCCTGACTGTCTTCCTTGTTGGAATGAACAATCCAGCCAGAAGCTTGAGCATAAGGAATAAGATCCAGTCCAGAGTGGGGTTTGGATGGAATGCTAAGTGGGGCTTGGATGGAATGGCAAGAAGCAGCCAGGGTCTCAGGATCTGGAATCCATGTGGGACTCTGACCGTGGCAGGGAACTGGTGTCTAAGCAGGGAAACAGAGGCAGAAACAAGGCCAGTTATGTAGCGTCACTGACACAACAGTTTAGTGAAGGCTGAAATTCAGTAAATACTCCCCCGCCACCACCGTCACCTACAGGAATGCCAGGTGCAGAGCCCTGGTTCCTCAGGGCGACCAGGCCATTCCAGACGGGCCCCCTAGGCACTCTCGCTGGCTTTGGCTCTGATGTAGGACAGGCATGTTTGGGAGAGATGGTGCCTAAGAGGAGAGGGGGAGTCAGGGACTGAAAGAGGCTCTGGTTCGGGAATCAACTTCCATCATGAGCTGGGAGAGCCCCACTGAGATTTCCAACTTATGCCAACCTGTGTCTGGTAGTGCGTAAGCAGCCCTTGTGCCTTGGAGAGCCAACCCTGTTCTAGTCTGAAGGGACAGCAGCTGGATCACGCTCCTCCCTCCACCCTGCTCTTGATGCATCAGCCAGGGATCAGGTGCTTCCTCCCGCTGCATCCTCAACTGCATCCTTTGCCTCTTCAGAATTCCTACCTCCATGACCCAGCACTGAGCAAACCACAGAAAGTCTTTTGGGGCCATTTTCCCGGCTGGAAAGATCCTGAAAGGTCATCTAAAGTGACCAAAGGGGAAACAGAAGCACCGAGAAGGACAGGGGCATGCTCTTAACCTGCTGTGTGACCCTGGGTAGTCAATGTCATTGCCAGCTTGAATGTTCCATGGTTCTTCTTTAAAAGGACAAGCACGTGTGAAATGGTAAATTAACTCTTCAGAGCCGGATGGAATGGCTCCTACCTTAAACCAGAGTGAGGGTCTGACTCTTCCTCCTCATCTCCCCTCCTCCAATATCTGGCTCCCCAAGCACCCCTTGTTCTTGGATCCATCATTAGAGTCATCTAAGGAGCCCCTGGCTCAGACTTTTCTGTCCTCATATGTGCCCTGTTTCTGAAACTGTCTCAGGCTTGTCCCCAAGATCCAACACCTTATTCCTCAGCCATGGCTCAGGTCCTGGCGGCAGCCCCATGAGCCCTGTGCTGAGACTGCTCAGAAGGATGGTGAGACAGCAGTGAGCAATAGCAGCTACCAAGCACGTGCTCCCTGCCTGGTGCTCATCTGAGCATTTTACAGGGATCACTTTATCAAATCTCCAAAGAAGGCTACATCTGGCCGTTGCTATCATTCTGCCCATTTTATAGATAAGGGAGCCAAAGGCCAGCTTATCTATAAAATGATATGCTGGTCAATTGACACTTATCAAAGGTCACCTGGCTAGTAAGTGGCACTGCCCGGATGTCCCCCTGGCAGTCCATACTGGTTGCTTCTCTGGTCCCTGCTGTGAACTTGGGCCTGGGTTCTTTCATTGCCACCCCCTGGGCTGGCCTTGAGCACCTGCCCTGCCCCGTGGGCAAGGTTGAGCTCAAGACGCTGGCCTCTATCTCCCTTGCATTTTAGACTACTGTCATGTCCTTCAGAGAAGACGTGAGATTTGACAGGACCTGGAAGAACATATAGAGGGCATGAGGTAGGAAGCAAGGTGAAGCCAAAAATCAAGTCTGGTCACTTGCAAACGTGGACTCCAAGAGTGTATCGGTGAGCTGGGCTATAGCTTCAAGGTCCTGATGGCACCCACCCAAATCCAGGGCAAGCTGGGCGGCACAGTGAAAAAGCTTGATGGCCCTGCACAAGTTCTGCGAGTTGTGAGCACATCCACGGGGAGGGTGTCGCTTTCAGCCTCCGACCCTTGGCTGTGACACGAAATTAGCAACACCGACCCTGTGAGGCCTTCCACAGGTGCCTGGCTCTCAGGGGTACCCACTCCCCTTGGCCCTGGCTGCCTGCTGATGCCAGGGGTGGCCTCTTGGGGCTGAGAAGCCCACACCGTCCTGGCAATGCCTGCCACGTGGCTGGCAGGGCCACGAGAACACTGGGCACACACGCTGGAGATAAATACAGGGTCCAGGCACCTGTTTCTGAACAAAGGGCTATTCTGGGGTTTTAATTGCTCATCAGGGGGAAGTCATGCTCTGGCCAGTGACCAATCTTGGAGGGTCAGGACAAGCATGGGGGCAGCAAACACATCCAGGCAGAAATGCCAGCCAACAGGTGACAAGTCCCAGAATGCCACCAAGGAAGGGTGCTTAAAGCCTTGGAGGGGAGCACCCTCACAGTTGATAAATAGAGAGACTGTGGCCCGGGGTGGGGAAGGCTCCCAATCACCAGCCCCACAAACATTCATCAGGCACCTCTCTTAAGCCTGGATCTGTGCTCAGCTTCAAGAACCTGACAGTATGAGGGAGGCAGAAGGCACACCTGTCATCCAGGGGCCTTGTGACAAATGTTGGGAGGAGGCACGGATGGAGCCGCGGAAGCAGGAAGAAGGCACACCACCCTGATCACGTGGTCATGCATTCATTCATTCTGTCATTCTGTGTTTGGGACTTGTCCACACCAGCCACTGCCTAGGTGCTGGAGACACAACCCTGGATAGAGTCCAGTCCCAGCCTGAGTCCTCCTGTGACATACTGTTTCACAGCAGAGAAAGGGAGTCACAGATAAATGAAGAGGAATATGACAGAATACCAGGGCAGAGCCCTACAGAGAAAACTACACCATAGGGTAAGGGACCTGGAGGCATCTGCCACTGGTTGATGTTTCAGGGAGAGATGCTCAGGTTGATGCTGACAATGAAAAATGAACTTGGGCACATGAAATATGCAGGATAGTGAATGTTCAGCCTTCTGAGTGAAGAGGAGAACCAAGGCCTGGCGATGACCCCTCAGGGGTCAAAAAGGATCAGCCACAGACTCAGGAACGGCCCCAGGTCTCTTGTCTCACAGGCCAGAGTCTCTCTCCTCCGCAGGGCACGGCAGACCCTCTGCCCAGAGCCCCTGTCCCCACCTTGGTCCTCCCTCAGGGCTGGGGAAAGCGCCACGCCCCTCTGCTGGGTGGGGACCAGGCCGCTCCAGTCACCACCTCCTGGCTCACAGCCGCCCACACCTGAGACAGGGAAGACCGACAGCCGTCCAGACACGGTAGGCTTGTCCCTCCCGCTGCCACTCCCATGGATGTCAGTGGTGCCTCGGTGTCAGACCCACAGGGTCCCTCTGCTTCTGAGCTGCATGACCTTGACAACTTCAGCAGGGCATCTGTCAAAACGGGCTGCCGTACTGCACTCACAGAGCAAAGGCGGGGGGGAAATACAATGAGGTGTGAAGTGTCCGAAAGAGTCTGACCCATAGTGGCTAGAGAGGGCGGCCGCCGTCCTTTCCTGCGTTTGCTCCCTTCCGAACTACGCCTGGCCCGTCCCGTCCCAGAGCGTGCCTCCCTCCTTAAGGCTCCCACAACACTGAGAGCTCTCATGCTCTCTTCCTGGGTCTGCTGTTGGTCCAGGACCCAGAGCAGCCCTCTGGCTCCTGCATGTCTCTGAGCCACTGGCTGGGGACTCAGCCTAAAGTCACACTCAGCACTGCTCCATAAACTTTCCCCACCATGAGCTTCCAGCCCAGAAAGCCGAACTTAAAGAATCATGTGGAAGATAGAGGGGCAGATTCAAAGTCTGCTTCTTTGCCAGCCTGATGACCCTGGGCAAGTGAACTTCTGGTTTTTTTTTTTTTTTTTTTAATTGTGAATGAGGCTAATAATCAGGGCCCAGGGTTCTGCAAAAGCATATGGTGATTTTAATATTATTGTTTCCATTACAGGATCCTAGGTTGAGACCAGAGTTTAATTCACTTGCAATATGGTTATTGTTGTTTGGTCACTCAGTCGTATCTGATTCTTTGCGACCCCATGGACTGCCGCATGCTAGGTGCCCCTGTTCTTCACCATCTCCCCGAGTTTGCTCACACTCACGTCCATTGAATTGATGATGCCTTCCAACCAGCTCATCCTCTGTGCTCCCCTTCTCCTCCTGCTCCCTGTCTTTCCCAGTATCGATCTTTCCCAATATAACCTGGTATTACAATCCTTTCCACAATGTCCTGCCCCCTGGGCATCCTTCACTAATTGACCTCTCCACAGGTAGGGAACTAACTCCCTCATGGGCAGTTCCTGCCATATTTTGACGGCTTCTAAGAATCAGCAACATCAGTGCCTGCTGTTTGAAGACCTGCCATGCTGAGTTCTGGAATGCAGAGAGGTGAGCGGGTGGTAAGCAAACCGGGCAGGGAAGGGGTCTGGGGAGAGATTAGAGATGATGGTGGGAGGCAGTCAGGAGCCAAGGGCACCCGGAAGCAACACTTGCGGTTGTTGGGTCAGGGAGCACTCTCTCACATAGCCCCTCCACAGAAGGTCAGCTCCCCTTCTCAGGTGACCTCCCACTAATGTGTCTACTCTGTCTAAGGCTTCAGAGCCAGCCCACCCTTCCAGGAGACATCCTGCCCAGGCTGCCTCCTGCCCGCAGTTGCTCAGCGGCTAGACCGCAGGGCCCTGGGCTCTCAAGCCATGATGTATGATTAATGATTCTGATGAGCTCACCAGTTCACGGAGGGAGGGTTGATCAGAGGGGAGGCCAGAGGATGGCTGGTTATGGATTTTAACCCTCTGATGTTACTGGCTGGGAATTTAACATCAATAATTCAAAGCAGTGGGGAGTAGGGGTTGAGGAAAATGCAAAAGAGAGAGGGAAGTAAGGACAGAAACAGAGAAAGGAAGAAAAGGGATGGGGGAGGGAGAGGAAAAGGAAGCACAGGTATGTTTACTGAGGGTCTCCCGGTGTCACTTCCCCATCCTTTAGCTCCTTTTAGGCCCCACTGAAGCCTGGGAAGCAGATACCATCAACCCCATTACCCAGGTCAAGAAACTGAGGCACGGAGAGGGTTCAGGGGTTGAGAGGATAGAGCCTGGGTTCTGTCTGCTACACCTTGACTCTGGAGTGTCACCAGGTGAAGGAACACACAGCGAGGGTCCCTGCCAGCCAGAGGAGAGATGGCCCAGCAGCATATGCTCCGGGACTGACCTCTGATGAGATTAGTCTGGAGGGCTCTGCCCTGAGGAGAGAAACCAGGCGCCGGCCTTCCGGACAGCACCAGAACTTTGTTTCTGGAGCTGAAAAAATTAACTGCTATATTTAAAAGCATTGTTCGGTTGCCGCGGCAACAGAGAGGCTAAGAATAATATAAAGAGAAGATGATATGCCAGGTTGTCACTGGCAACCCAATTTTAAGGGTGTGTGCATGTGTTTTCAAAGAGGGAGGGGGTGGGGAGAAGGGAGGTGACAGCGTTCAGACTGTCTTCTCCACTCGCTCCGGTGCCAGTTGCCCCTGGTGACACGTCCAAGATGCAGCCAGGCCTGGGATCTCCAGATCTGCCTGAGTCAAGGGAGAGCCGGCCTGGCCTGGCCCCCAGCCTAAAGATTAAGGTGGTTCTCAGGGCTGGATTGCTGTCCCCTCTGACAGCAGCCCCTTCCCCGCCTGGGCAGCTTCCTTCAGCTGTGGAACCCCAGCCGGAGGCACCTCTCAAACAGATGGCCCCCAAATAGCTTCTTCTCGCCAACCTGGGAGCTTGCAGCCCGCCTGGCAGACTCCCTGGGGACCACCAGGAAGAACAGATGGTTGGGAGGGAGGAGCAGGAGACGGATTTATTGATCCAGCCTGGATGTCAGGGCTGGATGTCAGGCTTGGGCAGACGTGGGCACAGGGTGGCCCTGGCTCTCTGAGGGCTCCTGCAGAGAAGCACCAGGTCTAACCTTGGTCTGGGGCCTGGACCCAGGTGACCTGAGTCCCAGAGCAGGCTTGAGCGAGGAAGATGGATGGAGACTGTGGCTCCTCGCACAACAGTCAGATGTTTGTCAGAGCTGAGCTGGAAGCACCCATGGGAGACGTGGAAGAACAAGACAGTCAAAAGACAAACAAATAAAATCCCCAGGGCAGTTCATTAATAGTTACATTTTGGAAAGGGATCTGTTATTTTTACTTCTGTCACAATCACACACTTTGGAGGGAACTATGAAATCAGCCCAACTGGGATTCCTGTGCCACACGCGGCTGTGTGACCTCAAGCAAGGCCCTTAGCCTCTCTGGGCTCCAGTCCTACCATAGGTAAACAGACAATTTTTTTTTTCAGGACAGCAGTTGGGGGTCAATAAGCTGGAGTTTACATGGTGCTGAGTCTGGCACAGAGAGTATCTTCAGTGGGTCGCACCTCCTACCAAGAGAAACTCTTACTTTAGCACTTCTCTATTCAAGTCAACCCACAGACCATGGAATGAGGCACAGCTGTGCTATCACACAGAGATGACCAGGAAGGCCCTCGGGGTGGGCAGATGGGCCTGGAATGTCAGGGGATTCTGGAAGTAGGGGATGGCCTCATAGAACAAGGAAGAGGAGGAGAGGGAAACACATTCCAGGCAGGGGGATGACTTGAACAAAGGCAGGCAGGAGGATCTGAGAGCAAGGGACAAGCTCACTGGGCAGGAACCTACTGGCAAGGAGAGTCACTAGAGAAGGAGAAAGATCAGATGCATGATTCAGAAGCTGTGTCTAGCTCAGCAGGGACGTTAGATGGTAAACTGGAGGCAAGGAGGCCCACGGGGATGCTGGTGCAAGAGTTAAGGCCAGAGATAAAGAAGCCTGGACCAAGGTGGGCAGGGCTTTACAGTTCGCAGGGCATACTCGTGCCCACAACCTCATCCAATCAAGCCCAGGATGAACAGAGGGAGATTCTTTCCCATTCCTGCCTCTAAGGCTTCCCACAGGTGAGGGGCACCCACTTAAGTAGAGAAGAGCTACATATTGATTCTCATACATCCTCTAGAAGTGGGCAAGTCCAGGAGAACTGGAGGGTCCAGACAAGGGAGAGATTTCACTGGTGGGTGTGGTCAGGGAAGGCTTCCTGGAGGAGGAGGAGTGGGGAACATTCTGGGCACACAATAGGGCAGAGATAAGTAGAGCTGGGTGAGGAGACTGGTCGAGTGCACTGGAGGAAGTAGCTCTTGGACCCTGCTGCAGCTAAGGCCCCCTGTAGGAGAGCTGGTAGAAAGCATATTGGAGATCACGGCAGGGCTAGGTCATGGAGAGCCGTGAATTCCAGGCTGAGAGTCTGCATGCTCCTACGGGCAGTGAAGACCTGCTGGGAGCTGAGAAGGGCTGGGGAAGGATGAGAAGATGCCAGCAAAACAGTTTCACAAAGCCCAGATGGGTCAGATATCTAATTTCTCCTTCCTCTTCTGACTCTCAAATAGAGGATCCTTCTTCTCCCCTGGCTGTGTGAATGCCAGTAACAGACACCAGGCCTCAAGCAGCACACCATGAAAAATGGGTATGTCCTCAACCTGGGCCTCATGGGGAGTTCAGGCCGAGGCAGCCCCTGGGCAGAGAGTCATCACAGGTGGCTTAGCATCTGGGGGCCAGAACTTGGGCAGAGGTCTCAGGGCCAGGGTGATCCCATAAATCCTGATCTCTACCTTTTCTGCCTCTCTCAACAAATATTATTGAGTACCTACTGTCTGTCAAACACTGTTCTAGGCATCGAATCAGGTAAATGAAATCCCTCTTGGAGTTTAAATTCCAATAGGGAAAACCAGACAACAGTCAATGAATAATGGGGAAAGAGTATTTCAGGCAGCGGGAGTGGCACATGCAAAGGTCCTGAGGCAGGAACAAGCTTAGTGTGTTTCTCTGACTCTTCATCTAGTGCTCATGGGCAAAAGAGAGGCTTAGAGAGGTTAGGCCACTTGCCTGGAATCATGCTGCTGGTTAGTGGCCAAGCAGGGCTAGAGGACAAGTTTGTTGCCTGCTGGTCTGGGGTTTGTCCATCACTGGTTAACTGGCCCAGGACATGGGCTCCAGCCAGAGTGTGAGCCTGGACGACTGGCCACAGTGGGGAGGCAGAACTGAGCGTAGGCAAGTCATTCAGCCAACAAATATTTACTAATGCCAAGCGCTGGCTGTACTGGACCTTAGCGTGTAGCCGGGCGTGTACGGGTGGACATAAGTCTATGTCTTCATGGAGCCTGTATTTTAATGAACCCTGGAGGAAATGGGGGTCACAGCAGTCCAGGACCCTAGAGTCTAGAGCCAGAATCCAGGAAGCACAGAATGAAAATGATGGCATGTTAGCATCAAGAATTCAGAACTAGCTTCTCAGCATGGGTCGGTGGGCAGGGCCCTTCAGCAGCATTTGGTCCATTGTAAGGAGGGAGGAATGGAGGCGTGGGGCAGTGATTGTCCCACAGATGGCGGTCAGTGGGCGAGCCAGGACCTTATACCTAGGAGTCCAGGTCCCTGGGCCGTGGGATTCTTGTGGGCAATGGAAATGAGCATGGGCTTCGGGGCAGACAGGCGGGCTGTGGGTCTGCAGCCTTTCCTCTCTGTGGTGTGGAATCTTTCTGAAGCCGGACTTTCTCATCTGAAAAATTGGACTAACAGGGCTAACTTGGAAAAATTGGACTAACTTGGGAAAATTAAAATAACACATGTAAAGTGTTTAGCATGGTAAGTGCTCTGGATGCCTGCAGTTGCTGTTATTAACTGAACCTTTAAGGACACTGGTATTTGTCTTTATAGGTGACAGAGATCGGACCCTGCTGGAATCAGAATGACTGGCCTGCCCCAGCGTGCAGGCTTAAGGATCCCACAGAGGGTCTGCCGGGCATGTGAGCTGATGGAGAAGGAGGACTGTTTCACTCTCACTTCTGAACAGAGACATGGCGTGTGTGACCTGGCAAGAGCCTGCTTCCTGCCCCCGTCCCTCCCCTCCCTCTCTTCCCACTCCCTCTTCTGTCTCTGTCTTTGTCTCTCTCTTTCTCCTCTCCCTTCCATCCTTCCCCCCACACATACTGAGGCCTGTGCTGCCATTAGAACCATAGGTCTTGGCCCACACCCTAGGGCAGTGGGAGCTGAGACCAAAAGGAAGCAAGGACGTTCCCAGTGGTTTCTAGCTACAGATCTAGGTGCGTGTTCCAACCCTCCCTCTTGGCGGTGCTGAAACTAGCCTTGATGGAACTAAGGCCTACCGGAAATTGGGAGGACGAGAGCCCATAACTAAGTGAACTGGTAAGAAATACACCTTTGGCCTGGTGAGGAACCAAGGCTAGATAGCTGCAGCAGAAGGCCCAGAGTGTGCTGCTGCAGCTGTGGACAGTAGCTGCACAAAGGCTTTGAGCCTAAACCCAGAGGACTTCCTGGAGCAGGAGGAAAAGGAGGAGGGTTCCATTTGAGTTTTAAAGAATAGGGAGGATTTGGCTAAATAGACTTCATTGCTCACTAGGGTAAACAGTGCTACAAGCAGAAAACAAAATGAAACAAGACAAACCTACAAAAGTAGGCTTCCCTGGTGGTCCAGTGGGTAAAGAGTCTGCATCAGTCCGATCCCTGGCATGGGAAGATCCCACATGTCGTGGAGCGGCTGGACTGGTGTGTCCAATCACAAGCCAGCGCTCTGGAGCGCATGCACCCAGAGCTGGTGCTCTGCAATGAGAGAGGCCACCACGATGGGAGGCCCACACAGGCCAAAGGATTCAGATGAATGAAAATTAATAAATGAAGGACCAATAAAAGAAGGCCAAAATTTAAATAAATAAATAAATAGAAACATTGTGAAAAAAAGAAAAAACACAAAAGCATATAGGTTGGAACTCTGCAGGCAGAGGACAAGAGTGAGGCTCCAGTGATGAGCTAGGCTTTTTCTAAGTTGGAAGTAGAATGTGAGGGGGAAGGTGGAGCAAGAAGACCTTTTGCCTCCAATTTTCACCTTTACCTTGAGTGAACAGTAGTTCTTTCATCTGCCTAAAAATAGTTGAGGCAACCTAAGTCATGTTTCCTTCCTAGGCTTCAACGTTTCCATCTCTCAAATGGGCGTGTCCCTGTCTTGGGAAGGAGATTTCCCAGAGCAGTTGTTCCTGTCCAAAGGACAGGCCTCACCTGCCCACACTGCTCAGAAGGCCTGCAGCCAAGGGTTCCTCTAGGGTCGACCCACTGGCAGTCTCAGCTCATCTGAAAACCTTGCGCTTCCCCGGACGCCCATCTTCCTGAAGAAAAAGCCACAATATCAGAGAAGGATGAGGCAGGGACCAGGGGGACACACACGGAATCCTTCTTAAACTTCATCTCAACCTCATGCAGCCCCCACTGGGACAACGACACACATTTGTTCCATGTTAGAGAATGGAATCTTTGAGAAGCTCCATGTCTTGCCCACGTCTTCCACCTGGTGAAGTGGCAGAGCCAGAATCTGAACCCAGGACAGTGTGACTCCCAGCCCCCAAGTCCTTTCTATCAGGCCAGGCTGTCTCTTGCCTTAAGATTCCCAGGCTTGGGCACCTACCATGTACGGAATAGCTCCATGTCTATCCCCAAGCATCCCTTAGAGTAGAAGCTAAGACAGGAAGCAACTTATTCTGAGTCACACAGAACTGGGACCTTGTAGGCTGACCAGGACCCTGTCGCACCTGCCCCTCTGGAGGCCCAGTCTCTCTGAGATAGAGAACTCTGGCCCTGCTTTCAGTCAAGGGTCCTCTCCAAGCCACTGTGGATCCTCCTTTGCTGACCTGTCTACCCTCGAACGTCCTCCCAGGCCCTCGTCTATGGCTGAAAAGTCTCCAGAACAGCCAGGACATGCCATTTCCAGAGCAGCTTGCTGAACTTGATGCGCTTGCAGCACCACCTCTGTGCAGGCCCCCAGGGCTGCTCCCAGGCTCCAGACAGCGGCTCTTGAAGGCCACGAGGAAGGGGGATGCTGGAGTTTTTTGCACTGGGGCCATCCCACAAATAGGATGGTTCACTCATAGTTTAATTCCATTTGAACACACTCAGAATAGCTTCGAGTCCATCTAGAAAAAAAAAATGTGTGTTCATTCAGTCCTGGCTCACCCAATTCAAGCACTGAATTCTTCTTATTCTTATTCCACATTTTCGATGTGTATTATGTGCAGTTCCTATGCCAGGTGGTGAAGGAGCCACAGGTAAAACCAGAACCAGGCTCTGAGGTCAAGAAGCTCGTAAGTAGAGAAACTGGAACCCTTGTACACGATGGCAGTTCATGAACAAAATAAAAATAGAACCATCACATGACCCGGCAATTCTCACTCTCATATTCATCGCAGCATTGTTCACAAGAGCCAAGATGTAGAAACAGCTAAGGGCCCACGATGGGTGACTGGACAACAGATACGTGGTATCTATATTATTCAGTCCTAAAAAGAAAGGCACTCCTGCCACATGCAACAGCACAGATGAACGTGGAGGGCGTTATACTAAGTGAAAAAAACCAGTCACAAATGGACAAATACTTACGATCCCACTTCCACAAGGTACTAAAATAAGTCAGACTCAGAAGCCGAGAACAGAGGGTGGTTGCCAGGGGAGGGGGATGGGAGACGTGGGGGTTTGCTGTTCAAGCATGAAGTTTCTGTTCCACAAGGTGAATGAGCTCTAGGAACCTGTTGGACAACATCATGCCTGTGGCGAATGGTACTGTATTACATGCATAAAATTTTGTCAAATGTGCTAAATACTGTTATGAGGGCTTCCCAGGTGGCACAGTGATAAAGAATTTGCCTGACAATGCAGGAGATGCAAGCGACACAAGTTCGATTCCTGGATCCGGAAGAGGAAATGGCAACCCACTCCAGTAGTCGTGCCTGGACGGGGTTGCAAAGAGTCGGAGAGGCCGGAGTGACTGAGCATGCACACCCACAGCTCTTAGGACAGTGAAAGACAAAACTCATAGGCTAGAACAAGAGGTTTATAGGTGCACAGGTTAGTTAACAATGCTAGTGGCAGAGATGTATATACTCTGTATCCTGTGCCGGTCACAGTTCTATGTTGTTACCTGCATGAACTCATTTAACACTGGCAATGATACTATGAAGAATAGATTACATTCATCTCTATTGTACAGCTGAGGAACCTGAGGCATCAAGAGGTGAAGGAACTCACCCACCCCACAATTACTCTGCTGACAGGCACAGAGCTGGCATCAGGACCGAGGCGGTCAGCTTCAAGGTCGTGCTTCTAGCCCTACCGTGGGCAGTGTCTTGGTAAGCGGGAGTATATTCCCAACCAGGGCTGTGCCTGAATGATTCCATCCCGACCGGGACTCTCAGTGGAAACCCATCACCTCTGAAGACTAAGCAGAGAACATGCAAGCGCAGGAGGCACCCCTGCTCATATTCATCGCAGCATTGTTCACAAGAGCCAAGATGTAGAAACAGCTAAGGGCCCACGATGGGTGACTGGACAACAGATACGTGGTATCTATATTATTCAGTCCTAAAAAGAAAGGCACTCCTGCCACATGCAACAGCACAGATGAACGTGGAGGGCGTTATACTAAGTGAAAAAAACCAGTCACAAATGGACAAATACTTACGATCCCACTTCCACAAGGTACTAAAATAAGTCAGACTCAGAAGCCGAGAACAGAGGGTGGTTGCCAGGGGAGGGGGATGGGAGACGTGGGGGTTTGCTGTTCAAGCATGAAGTTTCTGTTCCACAAGGTGAATGAGCTCTAGGAACCTGTTGGACAACATCATGCCTGTGGCGAATGGTACTGTATTACATGCATAAAATTTTGTCAAATGTGCTAAATACTGTTATGAGGGCTTCCCAGGTGGCACAGTGATAAAGAATTTGCCTGACAATGCAGGAGATGCAAGCGACACAAGTTCGATTCCTGGATCCGGAAGAGGAAATGGCAACCCACTCCAGTAGTCGTGCCTGGACGGGGTTGCAAAGAGTCGGAGAGGCCGGAGTGACTGAGCATGCACACCCACAGCTCTTAGGACAGTGAAAGACAAAACTCATAGGCTAGAACAAGAGGTTTATAGGTGCACAGGTTAGTTAACAATGCTAGTGGCAGAGATGTATATACTCTGTATCCTGTGCCGGTCACAGTTCTATGTTGTTACCTGCATGAACTCATTTAACACTGGCAATGATACTATGAAGAATAGATTACATTCATCTCTATTGTACAGCTGAGGAACCTGAGGCATCAAGAGGTGAAGGAACTCACCCACCCCACAATTACTCTGCTGACAGGCACAGAGCTGGCATCAGGACCGAGGCGGTCAGCTTCAAGGTCGTGCTTCTAGCCCTACCGTGGGCAGTGTCTTGGTAAGCGGGAGTATATTCCCAACCAGGGCTGTGCCTGAATGATTCCATCCCGACCGGGACTCTCAGTGGAAACCCATCACCTCTGAAGACTAAGCAGAGAACATGCAAGCGCAGGAGGCACCCCTGCTCCAAGGATCTCCCTCTTCCTCACCTGACCTATCGTGTTCCCTTCCTCCTGCTGCAGGTTCCTGGGGCCCTTGGGGTGGGTGTGTGCCTGCAGCATGGAGACAGACCGCTTTGCTCTAGGTGTAGGCTTGTCTCAGCTTCCTCCAGGGCAGATCCCACCCTCTTCTGCTTCTTCCAGCTCCCAGCACAGATCTGGGATGTAGCTGGTGCTTGTGAACTATAAGCTGAATGTACATGAATTTCTTACAGATGCCCAAGCTGGATGGGGAGATTAGTCAAATAAAGTTGACCTCCTCTTTCTTTGTTTCTTCCTATCTTTCACTGTCAGGAGGTGTTTGTTGAGTATCCGTTACATGAAGCAGCTGGGATATGGCGGGATACTCCTATTCTTCAGGTACTCACAGTCCAGCCGGGGAGAGAGATGAGCCAAAAAGACGATGGCAGTGCGACGAGTCCTGGCATGCAGTGAGTCCAGGAGGCATGGGAGCCCATTGGATGGGCCACGGCAGCTGTTGGGAGGCATTCAAGTCACTTCCTAGAAGCGGCTTCTAAACTGAGATCTGTAAGAATTAGTCTAAAAGTGCTTGGGTGTGTGTGTACACACACATGCATTGCCTGCTGGGTCGAGGGAGGGGCATTAGGTCAAGAGCTTCCTAGGAAGAGCGAATCAGATTTGCAAAAGCAAATTTGCAAAAGGCACAGAGCTGCATCGTATTTGGGGGTGGATAGAGCAAGGAGGTGGGAAGGAGAGGGAAATGGTGGGATCAGATCCTAAGGGCCCTTGCCAATCCCTCTAAAGGAATCTGGTATTTAATTCTGGAGGCCACAGGGAGCTATGAAAAGATTTTATGCATCTATCCATTCTTTTTTAGATTCTTTTCCCATATAGGTAATCACAGAGTATTGAGAAGAGCTCCCCGTGCTATACAGTAGGTCCTTGTTGATTATCTATTTTATATACTATAGCATGTATATGTTAATCCCAAACTCTTAATTTATCCCCCTCTTCCTTACCTTTCAGGGAGGTCACCCCTGCTACCAAGGACTCTCCCCCCTTGAAGACTAAGCAGAGAACATGCAAGCGCAGGAGGCACCCCTGCCAAGGATCTCCTCTTCCTCACCTGACCTATCGTGTTCCCTTCCTCCTGCTGCAGGTTCCTGGGGCCCTTGGGGTGGGTGTGTGCCTGCAGCATGGAGACAGACCGCTTTGCTCTAGGTGTAGGCTTGTCTCAGCTTCCTCCAGGGCAGATCCCACCCTCTTCTGCTTCTTCCAGCTCCCAGCACAGATCTGGGATGTAGCTGGTGCTTGTGAACTATAAGCTGAATGTACATGAATTTCTTACAGATGCCCAAGCTGGATGGGGAGATTAGTCAAATAAAGTTGACCTCCTCTTTCTTTGTTTCTTCCTATCTTTCACTGTCAGGAGGTGTTTGTTGAGTATCCGTTACATGAAGCAGCTGGGATATGGCGGGATACTCCTATTCTTCAGGTACTCACAGTCCAGCCGGGGAGAGAGATGAGCCAAAAAGACGATGGCAGTGCGACGAGTCCTGGCATGCAGTGAGTCCAGGAGGCATGGGAGCCCATTGGATGGGCCACGGCAGCTGTTGGGAGGCATTCAAGTCACTTCCTAGAAGCGGCTTCTAAACTGAGATCTGTAAGAATTAGTCTAAAAGTGCTTGGGTGTGTGTGTACACACACATGCATTGCCTGCTGGGTCGAGGGAGGGGCATTAGGTCAAGAGCTTCCTAGGAAGAGCGAATCAGATTTGCAAAAGCAAATTTGCAAAAGGCACAGAGCTGCATCGTATTTGGGGGTGGATAGAGCAAGGAGGTGGGAAGGAGAGGGAAATGGTGGGATCAGATCCTAAGGGCCCTTGCCAATCCCTCTAAAGGAATCTGGTATTTAATTCTGGAGGCCACAGGGAGCTATGAAAAGATTTTATGCATCTATCCATTCTTTTTTAGATTCTTTTCCCATATAGGTAATCACAGAGTATTGAGAAGAGCTCCCCGTGCTATACAGTAGGTCCTTGTTGATTATCTATTTTATATACTATAGCATGTATATGTTAATCCCAAACTCTTAATTTATCCCCCTCCTCTTCCTTACCCCTTTGGTAACCAGAAATTTGTTTTCAAAGTTTGTGAGTCTGTTTCTCTTTTGTAACAGAATCACTTGGCTACATACCTAAAACTAACACAATGTCATAAATCAGCTATATTCCAAGATAAGATAAAAATTAAATGAAAAAACGATTTTATACAAGGGACAATATAACCAGATTGGTATTTTTGAAAGATTCCCCTGGTGTGCTGTGGAGAACAGACTGGAGGGGCGCGGTGACAGCAGTTAGTTACAGAAATTCTGCTGAGCCAAGGTCATTACAAACAGGAGAAGGAGGGAGGGGACAGACCTGAAACGTTTCGAGTCACCAGGACCTGACTGCCTTGGATGGTGTGGAGGGTGTGCCAGGTGAAGTCCTGAGTTTGGGGCACCCCATTCCTTCTGGGGGCCCATCTCTTTGCCATTATCTCCACTCTTATCCCATTGTCAAAGCCAGAAGTCATGGAATTCTTGGGGGAACTTCATGCAACACCAAACATCTGCTCTATCCCATGAACTGGGAACACTTTTACTAGCAGAAAATACACGCATACCATAGAATCATAACCCACATATATACATACACCATAAAAATATGCTGCAAAAAATACGGCAGAATTGGCTGATCCTGATAAGTCTTGTTATTACTTGTTTGCAATTTGTACGTTTCATTTGATCGCCTGTGAGCACTCATGAGTGGTCAAGAAGGTACCAGGAGCTTAAGAAAAGCCAACGGGAGAAAATTGCAAAATTGAGATAATTCTAAGTAGTAGTTTTGTTCTTTAATACAAACTGGGAAGAGACAAATACCAATTTAGTTTAGCTGTATAGTGTTTCAGCACAGTTTAGAGCACGAGGTGAAGTTCTTCTATGGGTTTCTCCTGGTCAGCCTTGGACAGCAATCTGATTAAGTTGTTCATGCTAGAGAACAAATGACCGGCAGGGTACCCTGACCCGTCTTGGAGGTCCTAGCAGCTTGGGTATGGGGTGGAGGGCAAGCAGCTTTCCCCACTTTTTCGAATGTCATCCTCTGTCTGTCCACCCAGGGAGCACAGCGTTTAGTTTCTCCTGGGATCACCACAGCCTCAGGGCAGCCCCAATGTGAACCTTCCTCTTCCAAGTTTTCAGGGGGTGCATCAGGGAGTGTTGTGGGGTGAACTTCTGCTTCCCTTTGACCACCACTGTCACCTTTCAGAGTCACTCCAAGAAAGCAAACTGTCTCAGTCCATCCAGACCACGGTAATAGAAATCCACTGACCTGGTCGCTTATCAACAACAGACATTTATTTCTCACATTTCTGGAGACTGGGGAGTCCAAGATGGAGGAGCCCGCACATTCGGTGTCTGGTGGGGACCTACTTCCTGGTGCAGAGATGGCAGTTTTCTTGCTGTGTCCTCACGTGGTGAAAGGGACAAGGGAGCTCTTTGGATCTTTTATGAAGGTACTAATCCTGCTCATGGGGCTTCCCTGTGGTTCGGCCGTAAAGAATCCACCTGCAATGCAGGAGACATGGGTTCCATCCCTGTGTTGGCATGATTCCCTGGAGAAGGGCATGGCAACTCACTCCAGTGTTCTTGCCTGGGAAATCCCATGGACAGAGGAGTCTAGAGGGCTATAGCCCATGGGGGTGGCAAAGAATTGGACACAATTTAGCAACTAAATAACAATAATCCTACTCTTATGATTTTAGCATCTCCCAAAGGCCCCACCTCCTAATACCATCATATGTATTAGGTTTCAACATATGAAACTGGGGGAACACATTCAGCCTAAATAACAAACACAAAATCTAGGTTAAAAAGTGTGCTGACTCTGCAAATGCAGCTTCAAGATCAATTGATATGCCCTTACTTCCACCAGGACACTGCCTGCAAGACCTTCCTCTGAGAATACCTGCTGGGGCGGGGGAGGCTGGCTTCCCTTGGAAGAAGGGGGTTGCCTTCACATGCAAGGGTTAGGACTCAATGAGCAAAAGGATGGGCTTTTTTTTCATGAGATACAATCACTGCCAACTAACATGAACAGAACTCCCATTGAAGAACACCATTCCACAGATGGGAGATAAGGATTGGAGGACAGAGACTTGTACCAGATCATATACTCAGGAATTTCCCGAACATCTGCCATACCCACCCTCTCTGATCCTTTGAGACATGGTGGAAACTGGAGGCATCCTGCTCTGAGCGATGCCACAGCCTGGGAGCAGGTCTCCAGTGGGCATCAGGCATCAGGTGCTGTGCAAAGGATCAGAGGCCAGAGCCCCCGCCCCAGCTCTCACACACCCTGTGTAAACCTGAGCAAGTCACTTAAACTCTTTGGTTTCAGTTGGCAAACATAGATGAGCAACAAAGGCTGAGATACATAGGATCCCTTCAAAGACCTTCTCTGGTTTAACAAATCCTTGTCTTTGATTATGGGCATGTCTGGGGGAGGGATGAGGGGAAAAGGAGAAATAACAATTTTTATCTGATCTGTGAGATATATTTTTTGCTGGTGATTACTCACATTCCACTTTTAAAGACACGGCCTCTGTGGGGACAAGAAGGAGGCTGCTGAATCTATGAGTTGTACATAGAGGTGATGACACCTGGTCTGTCTGAGGCCACAAGCTCCATCCCAGGAGGGACATGGGTTCCCTGATGGAGGCAGCCCCTAGCTCATCCAGGCTAGGGTGGGAGTCGGCCTAGAGCTAGCAGAAGGCAGGAAAGGACTCTAGTTGGGCCGTGACACCAAGACCAAGAAATGGACAAGCATCTGTCACTTACAGTTCCATATCAACCTAGAGACGGGTGGAAACTGAGGTTCAGAGTGGCTAAGTCACTTATCCAAAGCCCCACAGTAAATGGATAAGAAAGGCAGAACCAAAAACCAGGGCCAAACATTTTCAACCCTCTTTGTATGAAACAGCCCATCTTAGGAAGACTGGCCACATATAAAAGCACCTCTCAGGGGGCTTCCCTGGTGGTCCAGCGCCTTGCAGTGCAAGGGGCACTGGTTTGATCCCTGGCATGGGAGGATCCCACGTGCCGCGGAGTGGCTGGCTGGATGTGTCCGATTACAGGCCAGCGCCCTGGAGCGCACGCGCCTGAGCCGGTGCTCTGCAGCGAGAGAGGCCACTGCGATGGGAGGCCCACACAGGCCAAGGAATTCCACAGAGGGGAAATTGGAGGACAGAGACTTGTACCAGATCATATACTCAGGAATTTCCGAACATCTGCCATACCCACCCTCTCTGATCCTTTGAGACATGGTGGAAACTGGAGGCATCCTGCTCTGAGCGATGCCACAGCCTGGGAGCAGGTCTCCAGTGGGCATCAGGCATCAGGTGCTGTGCAAAGGATCAGAGGCCAGAGCCCCCGCCCCAGCTCTCACACACCCTGTGTAAACCTGAGCAAGTCACTTAAACTCTTTGGTTTCAGTTGGCAAACATAGATGAGCAACAAAGGCTGAGATACATAGGATCCCTTCAAAGACCTTCTCTGGTTTAACAAATCCTTGTCTTTGATTATGGGCATGTCTGGGGGAGGGATGAGGGAACAGGAGAAATAACAATTTTTATCTGATCTGTGAGATATATTTTTTGCTGGTGATTACTCACATTCCACTTTTAAAGACACGGCCTCTGTGGGGACAAGAAGGAGGCTGCTGAATCTATGAGTTGTACATAGAGGTGATGACACCTGGTCTGTCTGAGGCCACAAGCTCCATCCCAGGAGGGACATGGGTTCCCTGATGGAGGCAGCCCCTAGCTCATCCAGGCTAGGGTGGGAGTCGGCCTAGAGCTAGCAGAAGGCAGGAAAGGACTCTAGTTGGGCCGTGACACCAAGACCAAGAAATGGACAAGCATCTGTCACTTACAGTTCCATATCAACCTAGAGACGGGTGGAAACTGAGGTTCAGAGTGGCTAAGTCACTTATCCAAAGCCCCACAGTAAATGGATAAGAAAGGCAGAACCAAAAACCAGGGCCAAACATTTTCAACCCTCTTTGTATGAAACAGCCCATCTTAGGAAGACTGGCCACATATAAAAGCACCTCTCAGGGGGCTTCCCTGGTGGTCCAGCGCCTTGCAGTGCAAGGGGCACTGGTTTGATCCCTGGCATGGGAGGATCCCACGTGCCGCGGAGTGGCTGGCTGGATGTGTCCGATTACAGGCCAGCGCCCTGGAGCGCACGCGCCCTGAGCCGGTGCTCTGCAGCGAGAGAGGCCACTGCGATGGGAGGCCCACACAGGCCAAGGAACTAAGATGGATGAAAATAAATAAATGAAGGACCAATAAAAGAGGCCAAAAATTAAAATAAAAAAGAAGAAGAAAAAAAGCACCTCTCAGGCAGTGAATAGCAACCCTGGGCCAAGAATGTTTCAGGAGAGGCAGAAACGCAGCCCGACCTCTAACCTGGTGCCACCTACTCAGCCAGCATCTCCTCACCTCTTTCACGAGCCTCTCCTAGTTATAAAGATCAAGAAATGATCATTTCTTACAAGGAAAAGATACTGAGAGGTGAGGGAGCAGAGACAAGCCTTCTTGCTGAATTCCACTGTGGCTGAAGAAGGACGTCCAGCTTTAAAGGGCTTGTGTGGAACTAGCTGGCACAGAAGCAGAGGGAGACCCGGGAATCTCCCAGAACTATCCAAGCCCAAGCTATTATCTGCTGCTGATGGTGCTGCTGCCTTCCAAGCAGGATGTGTGGCAGTCTGGATGAAAGAGCCAGATGCACAGGACCATAGATAAAGCCAATAAGCCGGTGTTCTGTTCTCTATGAAAACAGCTGGGAAGCCAGGGTTACCCATCCACTGTCCCCTTCCCCAGCAGTTCCCAAATGACAGGTAGAAACCCCCTGAGATCTGGGTAAGGATCAACGACGGTGGGAGGCAGGTGAATTATCCTGATCTTGCAGGTGAGGAGCTAGTAACCCAGAGACAGAATGATCTGTCTTGGGACCTTTTAAGACCCAGGTGCTGACACTTTGGAGGCCTCTTTTACATGATATAAAACACATCCATTCTCAATGTAATCTCTGGCTGGAAAGTTTCTTTTGGAATTATTTGCAATGAGTAACCTGTAAGATTAACGATTAGCTCTGACTTCCATGTCATCACTATTTACAAGCAGGAGACTTGGCAAAGCAAAGCACCAGAACTCTCAAAGGGAGAGAGAGTCACTTATAAACAAATAAACAATTAATCACATTTGCATATATTAACTATACATTTTTTCTGATCAGCAGTTTTCCTATTTTGGAACCCCAAATTTTTCTTTTCATGTCATAATGCTTAGGCCCAGGGTGAGTTTGGGATATAAACACAAGTCACATTCCCAAATCATGGCTCTATTTTTGATGAGGGGCTGCCTCCAGGAATCCAGGCACTTTTTCCGAGTCGTAAGAGGGAAATTCCCAAGTAGAATCAAACAGACAACATAGCTGGCTTGAAAGGGGTCTTGCAATGAGACTCTTTGATCTAGTTTTGAGTAGCTGTTAAGAATCTGTGGATGTTTGGTCTTGAACAAGAATAACAGTAGCAGGTGACACTTACCAGGTGTCTATAATATACTAACCCATTACACATCCTCTCACCTAGGTCCCACAGTTGTCTCTTAGGGGTGTAGAACTCACAGTGCCACATAGGTAGCAAGGGGCCATGCTGGGATTTGAGCTGGGAGAGCTAGGCTTTAGATTACAAGACCTTAACCACTCGGCCACACTGCATCTCAGGCTGGGGCAGAGGGATTTGAGGGTAAGACTGGAGCAGCCCAAGGGCAACATTCAAAGATCTGAAACAATGGCAGAAGAAGAGAGTGGTCCCTTAGGGATGGCCAAAATTGCAGATGGAAGCAAAGGCAGATGGGTCTCTGCTCCCTGGAAGGAAGAATTTTCTAACAAGCAGAGCAGTCTAGCAGTGAATGGGCTGCCCTGGGCAGTACCAAGCTCCTTACTATACGTAATTGGCAAGGAAGGAGGCCTGTGTGCTGGGCAGGGTGGAGAGAATTCCTGAACTGGAGAGAAGGCTGTACTTAGAGGTCAAAACTGATAATACTCCCCTCCTTTCCCAGCCCTTCCTCTGGGCAGGCCTTGGTGGCTTGTGCAGAAGGCCCAGATGGTCATTTCTACCTCTGGCCAGAGGTGGGGCCCAGTGAAGACGTGTTTATGGGAGAGATGACCACAGACACAGGGGAGTGAACTCAGAGGCAGACCCTGGAGACACAGAACTGGTATTTATTGAGTTTTCCTAAATACTAGTTATTTGAGCTTTACATGTGCCACCTCCTTTTCTCCTCACATTCTCTGAGGTTGCTATTCTTACTCTCTTCACACAGAAGAGGGGCCTGAGGTCCAGGGAGGCTAAGCAGAGGGCCTGGGGGACCCAGGGCACCAGAGAGCCACCTCGGTATTCCCAAGGTGAGAAGAGAGGCCCAGGCAGGCCAGGCCACTGGGGATCCCGGGGCGGGTAGGAGGGCTGGGGGGCAGGCAGCTGAGCAGAAAGGACAGGTGGGGGTGGGGTGGGGAGACACTGACAGACAGAAATGAAAGTGGCCTCAAAAAAAAGGAAGGAGGGAAGAAAAGCAGAAACTAAAACAAGTGACAAAGAAAACGAGAGTGGCCAGAGGAAGTGGTCGGGGACCATGGTGTTGGCAGAGGAATCCCCCACAGCCTGGTGTTTCCTCTCTTCTCAGAGACTGGGGCTGGGGGCCAGCTGACCAATAGTGCTGTCACCCCGACACCTCGGGTCAGCGGCGGCTGGTCAGCCTCCTTCCGCCAGCTCAGACAGGGCACCGACCCTTGGCCCAGAACCCCAGGTGGAAGCTGGACCGACCGCATCCTGCTGGCCACTTCTGGGACACTGATTAGTCCTCAGTGGGCCTGGTTCCTCTCTTTAAATTGGCTATAACCACCCAAGCCCACAACACAGCCAGGAAGGCTTATGGAGCCAAAGCCTGGAGCAGGAAGAAAGGCACCCGGGGGCCCTGCCTGTGCCTGGGGGAGGAGGCAGGAGGCCAGGGGGCGGCAGGATGTGCATCGGTGCTTCTGGGAGGAGTACGTGGGGTTGGGGGTACGTGGGGAGGATCCACTGTCTCATTCTTGAACATTTATCTACTGGATGCCTTTAGGTCCTTAATCTCTCTATGCCTATTGGCCCTGGGAATAAAAGGCTGAGAAAGGCGAGCCTATTCCCAGTATAGGTTCTGTAGAGGGACTCCCAGCTCCTTCTCCTGACTCTTCCACTTGTTAGCTGTGCCACCTCTGGCAAATGATTTGACCTCTCTGAGCACCCTTCTTCACCTGGAAAGCAAGACCGAGAAGCCTACCAACCTCCGAGGTGGTGAGGATTCAGTGAGATTGCAGAAAGCACTCGGTCCGGAGCCAGCCACAATTCCATCAGCCTCAGCGGGGCAGCGCCCAGTCTGGGGGTAGCTGGGAGCCCTACAGGGACATGGGCACTATAATGGCACATACCACCGAGGGCTGGGACACACTCAGGACTGGCAGGGATGTGGGGCTGCCAGAAGGGACAGAGCGGGGATGCAGTGGGAAGAAAGGTCCAGCAAAGGGAACAGCAGATGCCAGGGCCTGGAGGCTGGGCCAAAGGTGACGTGTTTGGGCACAGTGGTGATGGCCATGGCTTTGCCCGGGGTCAGCTGCTCTCTAACCCACAGGGATCAGACCGGCCCCAGGAATGACACAGACACGGGGCTGGGGATGCTCCGGGCAGCCTCTGTCTGCAGAGAGGCTTCCAGGGCTGGCTCCTCCAGCCAGACGTTCGCTCGGGCTGTGACTGCCTCCAGATGGACCCGGGGAATTCCCCAGGGGGTGTGCACGGCTCTTGTGAACTGCTCTGGCCTGAGATTCAAGGCTGAGAATGAGGACAGCTGCTGCGGGGAAGGTGTCACAAGGCACAGGCTGGGGTCACGGGGAGGAGAAGGAGGGTTTTCTCAGCCGTGCCTTTGCTCAGGACCCGAGGCTTTGTTTGCATAAAGGACAGCTGCCCCTCGGGGCCCCTGTCGCCTGCCTCTGTACGGCTGCATTCTCGCTCTCAGTCACAGCCCCCCACAGGGCCTGGGTTTTCCAGGCTGCCTTGACCACACAGCTGTTAGGAACAACCAGAAACCAGATGACTGGCTCCGTCGTCCACAGGGCTTCTGCTCACTTGCCCAGTCATCAGGGTCTCCATCCACGAGACGGAGAAAACAGCCAGAGCCACTTCCCAGGAGGGCCATAGGAATGAAATGAGATCCTGAAGGAAATGCACTTTGCAGAGAACCCAGAGAGGGAATCAGTCTTTGGGGGCGCCTCTTCCTTGGCCATCTACTTCCTCCATCACACTGAGGGGACTGGGCAGACCCAGACCCGTGCTCTCCCTCGCCCCAGCTCTGTGCCTTGAGGTGCCCACATACCCACTGTCTGTGTGTCAGCTTAGCCATCTGGAAAGCCACTGAACAGCACTGGTTCTCAGGTGAAAAGAGACAGTTGGCTGGCTCATCCCCTCAGCTCCTCCTTCTACTTCCAGAAGCGAGGTGCTCCCCAGGACCCTGAATCCCCTTCCCAGTCTCGCTGTTAGAAAAGGAGCCGGTGTTAGTCATTTACCTTTTAGTCTAAATGAGCCCCCAGTGCCTTTTAAATTGAAATATTTTTTGAAGGATTCTAGTCTCCTCCCTCCCAACTCCATACTCATTTTTACAGAAGGAGAAACTGTGAAGAGGGGAAGAACAAAGGTTGTCTCAGGTCAGCAGCTTGTAAACAGCAGATCTACTGTTTGACCATGGCCTTGAGAATATTATGGTCCTAGGAGACTCCCAGCCATGGTCCCTACGCCTCTTGTTATTTCAGTTCAACTATAAATCAACTAGCCCAACAGCTGATGCTGCATTGAAATGGACAAGGTGCTAGAGACCAACCAGGAAAGATAAGATACGTTCTTGCTTTTGATGTGTAACTGTAAGTTATATGACCCTCCAGTCTCACCACTCCTGAGCGTCAGCCCAGCCTGAGGAGGGAGACAGAGATTATTACGCCTATTTTCCAGATGAGGACACTAAGGCCAAGAGAGGGAGAGTGTTAGGCCAAGGTCCTACAGCCAGTCAGTTTTGCCCTTAGAAAACACAATGGCAGAGTAGGGGACTTTCATCTTACTTCCCTATGTGGAGATGAGGGAAGACCCCTGCCTGCCCAGAATTCCCCTCTGTCCACTCAGGGAGGCCTGACCTAAGGCTCAGAAGCTCACAAGGCTCTGATCAAGGAAGGCTCTGTGTTGGAGGAGTATCAGGAACCTGGGCTTCTACTTCACCTTGCGGTGACCTGGGACAGTGTGTTCCCTTCCCACAGTCTCTGTGCTCCTTCCCTGCACAGGTGAGGAGTAGACAGGCTGACCCTTCCACCCACTCCCTTCCTTGGTCTGGATATGCCAGGCCTGCCCAGGCTGTGGCCCCTCGTGTCCATGCTGCCAGTTCCCACTGTGCCAGGTGCCAGGTACCCAGAAAGCCAGCTCCCCCATCAACACTCACTCCCTGGGCCAGTCTAGGAAGAGGGCATTGCTGGACCACCAAAAGGATGCTACCAATGCTGCAAACTAATGCACGGGGACGCCAGGGTGTAATACATTCACGAGGCCCTCTCTGCTCTCTGCACATTAATAATGCATGGACAGCCGGTGCAAGTCCATCACGGGCCTGAGGTCAGGTGGCATTAGGAGGCTTCTAATGGTCCTGATTGTGTGGGGAAGGCTCCCAAGTGGAATGTGGGAGGCTTAGGCGGGAAGCCAGGATTCCAGGCACTTACATCCTACGTTTTGGAAAGAAATTTTGGGTGAGGAGGGGAAGAACAAAGGTTGTCTCAGGTCAGCAGCTTGTAAACAGCAGATCTACTGTTTGACCATGGCCTTGAGAATATTATGGTCCTAGGAGACTCCCAGCCATGGTCCCTACGCCTCTTGTTATTTCAGTTCAACTATAAATCAACTAGCCCAACAGCTGATGCTGCATTGAAATGGACAAGGTGCTAGAGACCAACCAGGAAAGATAAGATACGTTCTTGCTTTTGATGTGTAACTGTAAGTTATATGACCCTCCAGTCTCACCACTCCTGAGCGTCAGCCCAGCCTGAGGAGGGAGACAGAGATTATTACGCCTATTTTCCAGATGAGGACACTAAGGCCAAGAGAGGGAGAGTGTTAGGCCAAGGTCCTACAGCCAGTCAGTTTTGCCCTTAGAAAACACAATGGCAGAGTAGGGGACTTTCATCTTACTTCCCTATGTGGAGATGAGGGAAGACCCCTGCCTGCCCAGAATTCCCCTCTGTCCACTCAGGGAGGCCTGACCTAAGGCTCAGAAGCTCACAAGGCTCTGATCAAGGAAGGCTCTGTGTTGGAGGAGTATCAGGAACCTGGGCTTCTACTTCACCTTGCGGTGACCTGGGACAGTGTGTTCCCTTCCCACAGTCTCTGTGCTCCTTCCCTGCACAGGTGAGGAGTAGACAGGCTGACCCTTCCACCCACTCCCTTCCTTGGTCTGGATATGCCAGGCCTGCCCAGGCTGTGGCCCCTCGTGTCCATGCTGCCAGTTCCCACTGTGCCAGGTGCCAGGTACCCAGAAAGCCAGCTCCCCCATCAACACTCACTCCCTGGGCCAGTCTAGGAAGAGGGCATTGCTGGACCACCAAAAGGATGCTACCAATGCTGCAAACTAATGCACGGGGACGCCAGGGTGTAATACATTCACGAGGCCCTCTCTGCTCTCTGCACATTAATAATGCATGGACAGCCGGTGCAAGTCCATCACGGGCCTGAGGTCAGGTGGCATTAGGAGGCTTCTAATGGTCCTGATTGTGTGGGGAAGGCTCCCAAGTGGAATGTGGGAGGCTTAGGCGGGAAGCCAGGATTCCAGGCACTTACATCCTACAGGTGGGAGGCTGGGGAGCGGTGGAAGTATAAGAGGGCAGCTTCCCCAGCCCATAGCTCCATTCAGATCAAATGGAGTGAGCTGAGGTTTCCCACAGGGGCTGTTCATGAAGAGGAGAAAGGAGTGAGTCTCAAAGGTCAAGGCTGAGAGAAGCTCTGTCGAAATCTCCCTGGTGGCCCCTCTACCCAGAAGCTCTGTGGCCAGTGCTTGCATACCCCAATGGCCAGGACACTCACTGCCTCCAAGAATGACACCCAGCCTCTCTCTGAGCAGGTCTGACTGCGGAAAGAGAGGCAGCTGTACACTCAGTCCAGAGCCCAAGCACCACTAAGTATTGGTGGAATGCGTCAGGAAGCTGGATAAAAGAGAGACAGAGGTCCTGAGTCCTATTCCTGAGGGTCCTCTTTGTCCTCAAGTAACTCCAGGCCACCAACCTGGCCAGCTTTCTGGCCTACTGCAGCGCCCAAATCCCTACCAGAAGCCCTGAGCCCACCCAGGGCCCCATGAGCCCCTATGAACTTTGCAGTCATGAGCAGATGGGTGAGAACCTGAGGGCTGGGTGAACTTGTCCCCACGTGCAGCCTCACCTGCGGGCTGAGCCCCACCTCTCTGCAGGATGCCCACCATTTGTTCCTGCTCAGCTTTATGCCTGAGCTGAACACATTCACAGCTCAGCCCACTCCTCATTACCCAGCCGCTGAACCAGGAAGCTCCACTCTCCAGGACCAAGCCCCCGGCTCAGGCCTGGCTTCCCTTCCACAGAACCACAAGCACACGCGGCCAGATAGGTTGTCCAGAGCCCTGTCTATGCCAGAGAACCCCTCCTGAGGGGTTAGGTGGGTCCTGGGATGGGCAGGAGAGCAGACAGGGCATCTGGGTTTCCAGTCTCCAGAGAAGGTGAGAGCACCTCAGCTGGCCAAGTTCCCAGGGTTACCAGGATCCAGCCCTCGACCTGGTACAGAGAAGGTGCTCAATTCATGTTCAGGGAATGATTGAACTGGCAGAAGTAAATCGCCATCCTGAAACGCGAAGTGTTCGGAGCATTCTGGAAATCACAGGGAGGAAACGGACATGGCTCTTCCGTCATCCAAGTCTCTTCTGTCATCTCCACCAGCGACCACTGGTGTCTTCCTGGCTGCACTGGGCAACAGGCCATATGAGCCACGCTGAGATTAACTGGGGCGGGAACGTGGAGGATGAGGACATAGCCGAGGAGGAGCCGAGGAATGGGATGTCCTCGGATTCTGAAACCCCAGTGCTGGCGGCCAGCCGCCGGACACTCAGGTACTAAGTGGCAATTATTGGAAAAAGCCAGGAGCTTGACAGGGAAAGTGGAGTGGAATGCATTACTCTGTGTCCCCCACCCCCTGCTTTCACATCACAGGGCTCGTGCTGATGAGAAGGGCCCTCAGGGGGCCACCGCTCAGGTCTCCCTGTACCCAAGGGGAAACAGAGGCCCCACCAGGGCAGAGGCTCTCCAAAGTCACGCAAGTGTTGGTGGTGGAGGCAGAGAAGATCTGTCTCCTGTCCCTCTCCCAGCAAACACAGACGGAGCTCGGAACTGGGACCGATGACTCAGCCTCTGCCCCGGCAGGGAGGCAAGACTGTGCCCAGAGTGTCCGGGGGCTGTGGGGTCCGGGACGCAGGGCTGGTCGTGCTTGCAGAGAGGAATGAAGCTCCAATAGTGTGGCCACCTGATGCCGACTCATTGGAAAAGCCCCCAAGGCTGGGAAAGATTGAAGACCGGAGGAGAAGCGGATGACAGAGGACGAGATGGTTGGATGGCATCACCATCTCAATGGACATGAGTTCCGGCAAGGAGGGGAAGCGGGTGACTGTGAGGGCCCAAAAGGGGATGACTGAGTGGCTGAATAACCATGGAAGGCTCCCATGGTGGCACACGCGGCCAGATAGGTTGTCCAGAGCCCTGTCTATGCCAGAGAACCCTCCTGAGGGGTTAGGTGGGTCCTGGGATGGGCAGGAGAGCAGACAGGGCATCTGGGTTTCCAGTCTCCAGAGAAGGTGAGAGCACCTCAGCTGGCCAAGTTCCCAGGGTTACCAGGATCCAGCCCTCGACCTGGTACAGAGAAGGTGCTCAATTCATGTTCAGGGAATGATTGAACTGGCAGAAGTAAATCGCCATCCTGAAACGCGAAGTGTTCGGAGCATTCTGGAAATCACAGGGAGGAAACGGACATGGCTCTTCCGTCATCCAAGTCTCTTCTGTCATCTCCACCAGCGACCACTGGTGTCTTCCTGGCTGCACTGGGCAACAGGCCATATGAGCCACGCTGAGATTAACTGGAGCGGGAACGTGGAGGATGAGGACATAGCCGAGGAGGAGCCGAGGAATGGGATGTCCTCGGATTCTGAAACCCCAGTGCTGGCGGCCAGCCGCCGGACACTCAGGTACTAAGTGGCAATTATTGGAAAAAGCCAGGAGCTTGACAGGGGAAAGTGGAGTGGAATGCATTACTCTGTGTCCCCCACCCCCTGCTTTCACATCACAGGGCTCGTGCTGATGAGAAGGGCCCTCAGGGGGCCACCGCTCAGGTCTCCCTGTACCCAAGGGGAAACAGAGGCCCCACCAGGGCAGAGGCTCTCCAAAGTCACGCAAGTGTTGGTGGTGGAGGCAGAGAAGATCTGTCTCCTGTCCCTCTCCCAGCAAACACAGACGGAGCTCGGAACTGGGACCGATGACTCAGCCTCTGCCCCGGCAGGGAGGCAAGACTGTGCCCAGAGTGTCCGGGGGCTGTGGGGTCCGGGACGCAGGGCTGGTCGTGCTTGCAGAGAGGAATGAAGCTCCAATAGTGTGGCCACCTGATGCCGACTCATTGGAAAAGCCCCCAAGGCTGGGAAAGATTGAAGACCGGAGGAGAAGCGGATGACAGAGGACGAGATGGTTGGATGGCATCACCATCTCAATGGACATGAGTTCCGGCAAACTCTGGGAGATGGGGAAGGACAGGGAAGCCTGACGTGCTGCAGTCCCCGGGGTCGCAAAGAGTCGGGCATGACTGAGTGGCTGAATAACCATGGAAGGCTCCCCAGGAGGTGAGCTGGTGCAGCCAATGAAAGGGACAGAAGGACAGTGGCTGTGAGGGATTCTCCATGGGGGGCGAGAAGGGTGGGGAGGCCCCATGGATCCTCATTCTCTTTGTTTCTTTTCTGTCTGGTAACATCCTACTTGGTCGCCAAGCCAGTGTCCTGCGGGCACCCTTATCCTCATCATCTCTGGCTGCCCCTCCATCCTGACCCTGGAGTTCTGTCACCAGGTCTTGGCGGGTAGAGAATCCACATCCTCGCTCCTCTCAGTTCATGCCTTCACCCCCACTCCTCCTGGCCTGGCAGCTGGTCAACCAATGGTTTCACCCCTACATCCCAGCTCTGTTCTTCATGCCCTAATCCCTCCACTGCTCACACACCAGCCCTCCTTCCTTTTTCAGACAGGGCTGAGGCTGCACCCATCAGGTCCTCTGGCTTTCTCTATGGCTCACCTGGGCTGTCTGTGGTGATGAGTGGACGTTGCCTTAGGTTCAGAGACCAGGACACCAGAGTGAAGGCTCCACCCTGCAGACTAGCTGTGCGGCCTTGGCCAGCCGATAAACCTCCCTGGGCTTCAAAAAATGAAGCAACGATAGGATGGACAAGCACAGGTAGGATGAACACGCTGGTGGACATGTGCATGCCATAGCATTTAGCCCAGAAAAGGTGAACAATAACCATTTATTTGGGAATAGACAAAAAGTGAGCTGTCCGCTCAGCATATGGGTGACTGGTCACTTGTTTTCACTGAAGGATGTTCAGCAGGAGAGCTAAGGAACACATCCGTGATTCAGAAAGACTCTTGGGTCACCAGGATGGAGGGCAGCCTGAGAGGGAGGAAGCAAAGGCCAAGAGACCAGGGGCAGGTGGCTTCATTGTTCCAAGGGAAAGGAGGGTCCTCTTGGAGGCTGGCAGGTAAAGGAAAGGGTCCTCTTTGGGGGGAATCGGCTGGCATGACAGAGGACGAGATGGTTGGATGGCACAATCTCAATGGACATGAGTTCCGGCAAACTCTGGGAGATGGGGAAGGACAGGGAAGCCTGACGTGCTGCAGTCCCCGGGGTCGCAAAGAGTCGGGCATGACTGAGTGGCTGAATAACCATGGAAGGCTCCCCAGGAGGTGAGCTGGTGCAGCCAATGAAAGGGACAGAAGGACAGTGGCTGTGAGGGATTCTCCATGGGGGGCGAGAAGGGTGGGGAGGCCCCATGGATCCTCATTCTCTTTGTTTCTTTTCTGTCTGGTAACATCCTACTTGGTCGCCAAGCCAGTGTCCTGCGGGCACCCTTATCCTCATCATCTCTGGCTGCCCCTCCATCCTGACCCTGGAGTTCTGTCACCAGGTCTTGGCGGGTAGAGAATCCACATCCTCGCTCCTCTCAGTTCATGCCTTCACCCCCACTCCTCCTGGCCTGGCAGCTGGTCAACCAATGGTTTCACCCCTACATCCCAGCTCTGTTCTTCATGCCCTAATCCCTCCACTGCTCACACACCAGCCCTCCTTCCTTTTTCAGACAGGGCTGAGGCTGCACCCATCAGGTCCTCTGGCTTTCTCTATGGCTCACCTGGGCTGTCTGTGGTGATGAGTGGACGTTGCCTTAGGTTCAGAGACCAGGACACCAGAGTGAAGGCTCCACCCTGCAGACTAGCTGTGCGGCCTTGGCCAGCCGATAAACCTCCCTGGGCTTCAAAAAATGAAGCAACGATAGGATGGACAAGCACAGGTAGGATGAACACGCTGGTGGACATGTGCATGCCATAGCATTTAGCCCAGAAAAGGTGAACAATAACCATTTATTTGGGAATAGACAAAAAGTGAGCTGTCCGCTCAGCATATGGGTGACTGGTCACTTGTTTTCACTGAAGGATGTTCAGCAGGAGAGCTAAGGAACACATCCGTGATTCAGAAAGACTCTTGGGTCACCAGGATGGAGGGCAGCCTGAGAGGGAGGAAGCAAAGGCCAAGAGACCAGGGGCAGGTGGCTTCATTGTTCCAAGGGAAAGGAGGGGGTCCTCTTGGAGGCTGGCAGGTAGGGTGGGCAGCAGGCAGCCTAACTAAAGACACTTAGGGCAATGATACCTGGGCCCCTTGGCCTGGGATGGGGTTGAGGGTGGGGGAAGCCAAGAGGAGACAATCCACTGACATGGCGGCTGCTGATGCCACCAGGTGAGATGTCGAAGAAAACCAAATTCAGGGCTGAGAGCAACAAAAATACGAAATGGTGTGTTTGGCTTTGGGATGTTAAAAGGATGCTCCTAGGGCATTCAGGGTGAGTTGTGACCCATGGGGCACAATGTAACACCAAATGCATTCCTTCTCCAGTGTCAAGTGACGGACCCACCAACATGCTCTAACACTGGGGACCAGTTCGCCAGCACTCCGACTTCTTTCAAGCCTTCCATGTGCTTCAACACATTTCAACCCCCAACAACCCTTTGCAAAAAGCACGTGTATTATCTCCATTTGACAGATGAGAAATGACAAGGCCCAGAGAGGTGATGTCATCTTGCCCGTTAAGTTATCGACTGAGCAGAAACCTGGAGCCAGTGGCAAGTCATTTCTATTGGGCGCCTGCTGACCAGGCCATCCTTTCATGTCATAAGGACGTTACCGGTGTCTGCTGCACAGTTGGGGATCTATAAATGCTTGCTGTGTGGAGGAGGATGATCACGATGGTGAAGAAGATGACAGTGTGGATGGGGGAGGGGCTGAGAACTCATCTCTTTCACTTGATTTCATCCTGTGATGACAAGGGGTTAGGGTCCCCTTACTAAGACGAAAGAAGGGCAAAGGCCCAAGAGGCCATGGATCATGAGGAGCTGAGCTCAGGTGCCATAGACCAGTATCATGCCCGGAGCTTGCTCACTGCTCCAAAATAGGAGCATCTCTCCCCACCACCAGCAGCCTGCTCCCACTGTGCCCTGCTCCCGCAAGGGGCGACCTGCTGGGGCTCTCTCCCCAGACCTGTACCTGGGAACACAGGCATTGCCAGAGGATCAGACCCGTCTCCCCTTCTCCACCAACACAAGGCAACTCCGTGACAGGCAGATGAAGGAAGTCTGCGTGCTCCCTGCCACCCACGTGCTATCTAAATTCACTGCCAGACAAAGCCTTCTCTTTGTCCTGGCGCCTCCCTCCCTCCCTGCCATTCATGCACTGAGAGATTTCATTTCCAATAAGTGGAGGCTGGAGAGAGAAGAAAGCAAGCAGGAGAAGGAAGAAGAAGTAAAAAAAAAAAAAAAAAAAAAAACCTAGAAGGGAGGTGGGAGAAAAGGCAACAACACTGAATCAGGGCCAAGAATGAGCCCCATCTTCCAAGTGACAACTCATTAAAAATGATTTGTGGGCTGTGTGGGGAGACGCTGCCTCCGAGGACCCACCCTCCCCCGTTCGGTGAGGCAGCCTCGCAGCCAGTGCCTGCCCAGGGTGTCACACCAGCCCTCACGCTCCCATAAAGAGGCAGACGGAGGCTTCTGAAGTTCTGATCCCATCTTACTTAGAATTAAGGAGTGCCCAGGCTCGACGCGTGAGAACTGTCCAGTTCTGGGCTGGGCCCCAACATGGTACTCAGAGCCTTGCTCTCCTACCGCGGGTGCATCGCCCATGGACGAGAGCAGACCAAGCTCCCTGGGAAATATGCCACATGCTCAGCTCCTCCTGGAAGGGGTGGGGTCCCAGGATGGCAAGGCAGCCTGGCTTCCAGAGGGAGAACGTGGGCCAACAGCTCACCCAGCTCCTTCTCCCCCAGGGGAGCAGGGTGACCGCAGGGAGCCCATAATCTGAACAGGGGCCGTGAGAACATGCATGTCTCTGGACCCCAGCTTTCTCACCTGTGAAAGGAAGGGGCTGAACTACAGACATGCCATCCTTCCATGCCCCGCCACCCCAACCCCCAATTTTGTGAGCATTCACCATAGACAAAGGCGATGCTGGACACCACTGCACACTTCTGCAGCTTCCTCCAGCAAATATTCACTGACTTCCCTGGAGGCCCAAGGATAAGACACAGAGGGGACCACACGTGTATCCTTCAGCATCTCAGATATAACAGCCCATCGGAGGGTGAGGCCTTGAGGGGAGCAGGGAAGGGCCAGAAGGAGTTCTCGTTCTTTCTCTACACAGGGGCTGACATGGCTATTTGAGGCCATCTGTCCCGCAGGGCTGGCCCCTCTAGGCTCCAGCCACCCTCCACTTTCGAGACCTTGTGTGTGCCCTGACTCCTGGCACCAACCACTAAGTGAGGCCTTCTTCACTTTTCCCTTTATCTGCTGAGAAACCAAGCCCCTTGCTCCCAGCTTACAGGAACTCCCACCTCTGGAGCACAGGGGCTGGGATCTGAGTGGTCTGATTGGGAGCCCATCAGAGCTGCTTACAGGCTAGGTGGCCGCGGGCAAGCTGCTTAATGGATCTCAGCCCAGATTCCTCATCTGCAGAGTGGGGTGAACGTAACTACTGGTGGGTTATCTGTAGCCTTAATTAAGATGCTTTGTGCACAGGGTGGAGCTTAGCACAGTGCCTCAGCCTACCTTCCAACGAGTCCACCACCCACCACGTTCCAAAGCTCCGTTTTAGTTGCTTGCCTCCTGCCATCCCACCAATCTGAGAGGAGACTCCATTTCACCTTTGAAAGACCTCGACTCTCCAAGACTGGCCGGTACATCCCTGTGTCCCCAAGGGGCCCATGACACGCCCCAGGACTTACTGTCATTAGATTTCCTGTCCTGTGTTGCAGCAACCCCTTGACTCATCCATGATCCCCTACCCTCTGGGCACCTTGAAAAGAGCCTAGTTTACAGAAACTCATTTGCTCTAGTACCCTCAGCTTACAGATGAAGAGACAGAGGTTCAGAGGAGCAAATGATTTGCCAAGGCACATGGCTAATTGCACAAAAGGTTGGGGGCGGGGCTGGAAATCGGCCCCAGCATTTCTTCGTCACAATTGCCTTTTACCAAGGGTCACGCAGGCCTTAATCCAAGGCCTGGGTGACCCTGGGGACCTCAGGCTGGTGAAAAACTCAAGAAGGAGATGTTTTCAGAAAAGGGGCTTTTTACAAGGAAACAGTTTGCAGAGGTGTGGGGCTCTGTAGTCCTAAAATATAGCGAGTATCCTAACCTGTCCTGGCCCGTGCTGGGACTTCTCGCCCCCCTGCTCTCTTCCTGAGAAGAAGGACCTGGATCCATGCCCAGGTCTACAGAGGACCAGGAAGCTCACACCCTGCTCTCTTTTTTCCTGGGAACCTGCGGGGGGCCAGAAGGAGTTCTCTCTCTACATGGCTATTTGAGGCCATCTGTCCGCAGGGCTGGCCCCTCTAGGCTCCAGCCACCCTCCACTTTCGAGACCTTGTGTGTGCCCTGACTCCTGGCACCAACCACTAAGTGAGGCCTTCTTCACTTTTCCCTTTATCTGCTGAGAAACCAAGCCCCTTGCTCCCAGCTTACAGGAACTCCCACCTCTGGAGCACAGGGCTGGGATCTGAGTGGTCTGATTGGGAGCCCATCAGAGCTGCTTACAGGCTAGGTGGCGGGGCAAGCTGCTTAATGGATCTCAGCCCAGATTCCTCATCTGCAGAGTGGGGTGAACGTAACTACTGGTGGGTTATCTGTAGCCTTAATTAAGATGCTTTGTGCACAGGGTGGAGCTTAGCACAGTGCCTCAGCCTACCTTCCAACGAGTCCACCACCCACCACGTTCCAAAGCTCCGTTTTAGTTGCTTGCCTCCTGCCATCCCACCAATCTGAGAGGAGACTCCATTTCACCTTTGAAAGACCTCGACTCTCCAAGACTGGCCGGTACATCCCTGTGTCCCCAAGGGGCCCATGACACGCCCCAGGACTTACTGTCATTAGATTTCCTGTCCTGTGTTGCAGCAACCCCTTGACTCATCCATGATCCCCTACCCTCTGGGCACCTTGAAAAGAGCCTAGTTTACAGAAACTCATTTGCTCTAGTACCCTCAGCTTACAGATGAAGAGACAGAGGTTCAGAGGAGCAAATGATTTGCCAAGGCACATGGCTAATTGCACAAAAGGTTGGGGGCGGGGCTGGAAATCGGCCCCAGCATTTCTTCGTCACAATTGCCTTTTACCAAGGGTCACGCAGGCCTTAATCCAAGGCCTGGGTGACCCTGGGGACCTCAGGCTGGTGAAAAACTCAAGAAGGAGATGTTTTCAGAAAAGGGGCTTTTTACAAGGAAACAGTTTGCAGAGGTGTGGGGCTCTGTAGTCCTAAAATATAGCGAGTATCCTAACCTGTCCTGGCCCGTGCTGGGACTTCTCACACCCCTGCTCTCTTCCTGAGAAGAAGGACCTGGATCCATGCCCAGGTCTACAGAGGACCAGGAAGCTCAGGCACGTGACTGGCCCAAGGTCACAGCTGGTGGCTCAAACGGTGAAGAGTCTGTCTGCAAGGCAGGAGACCTGGGTTTGACCCTTGGTCTAGGAAGATCCCCCTGGAGAAGAAAAAAGGCAACCCACTCCAGTATTATTGCCTGGAGAATGCTATGGACAGGGGAGCCTGCCGGGCTATAGTCTATGGGGTCACAAAGAGTCAGTTACGACTGAGTGACTAGCAGTACCACTACCCAGCGGTAACAACGAGACTCATATTTGGTGCTGGCTGCCCTTGGGAGGGCCTTCTCCCATCCAGCTCTGGCCCAGGCCTGCATCCTGTGCTGCGGAGGCTAGGAACGCCGAGTGCAGCAGGCCGGCCCCAGGCCTTTCCCTCTGGGAGGGAGGAGCTGGTCAACCCCTAAGGGAACCTTGGCACGGTGCCTGGAACCTATGGCACATCTCAGAGCACCACGTCTACAAGGAGATTCAGAGGAGATACAAACAAACTATGTTTTAAAATTAAACTGTGATAAAAATCATGGTGAAGGGGCTTCCCTGGCAGTCCAGTGGGTAAGGACACCGCCTTGCAGTACAAGGGGCACTGGTTTGATCCCTGGCTTGGGAAGATCCCACGTGCTGCGGAGCGGCTGGACCGATGTGTCCAATTACCAAGCTGGAGCTCTGGAGCGCATGCGCCCAGAGCCAGTGCTCTGCAGCAAGAGAGGCCACTGCGATGGGAGGCCCACACAAGCCAAAGAGCAAAGATGGAAATAAATGAAAGACCAACAGAAGTGGCTGGAAAAAAAATGTTAAAAAAATCATGGTGAAGAACAAAAACAACAACAAAAAACATTATGAGAATGCTTATGACAAACACAAAATTTCCAAGTTCATTTAACCTTCTCTGTGGGAAAGTCTGAGGAACACTGAGCCACTTCAATCTTCCCATGAAACGGAGAAAGGAACTGGAGCCCAGAGACCTCAAGTGACTGGCTCAGAGTCACACAGCCAGTTCTCTCCCACCATCTGGACTAGGACCTAGACTAGCAAGCCCCTGAGGAGTCCAGTGGATCTGTGGCTGGACAGCCCTGGACTCTAGGTAAGGTAATGCTGCATATGAATTGTCCTGCCTGTGGTTGGTGAATTCTCTCCCTCGTGCCTCAGTCTCCCCATCAGTAAAGTGGGGCCACAGTCTCAGCGGCATGGGTGCTAACACTGTAAGGATTCATAGGCTCACCACAGTCAGCCAGCCTCACTGCTCTCCTCTGTCCCTGTGAACAATGTCAAGAAACTTGTGAGCAGAAAAGTGCCTGCGTCAGCACTCAGATCCCCCCAAGGGGGATTCCAGCATCCTGTCTCCACTGTAACAGACTGTGGCACTGTTACCCCACAGCACCCCATGCGGGGCCCCTGGTTCAGCCTCCCTAGGATGACACTGTGCTCGGAATAATCTCAGAGCCACCTGAATTCCCTCAGCTGTCTGTCCACTGCTCCTGGTGGGGGAAACAGGAACTTCCGACAACAGTATCTGCATAGATACCCCATGTGGCCATGCCCGAAGAGCCCTCACTGCCTGGTGCCATCCGCCCCGCCGGCGGGGGTTTCCAGGCAGCCGGGGGTAGGGTTTCGACATCTCAGGCTGGAGGTCACATGAGTAGAGCATTGGTGGTGACCAGGGAACTCCAGGAAGCCAGGCTGGGGCAGCATTTTAGCGAGAACTGGATGAGGTCAGAGAAGATCTGCTGTCTGGGCGGGGGTGGCCAGAGAGGCCAGCCCAGGGTCAGTTGGCCACACCTTCCAGAAGCGGAGGCCGCTATGACCGGCTGTCCTAGAGACCGCCCTCCTGAGCTCTGGGCACACGTAAGTCTTGTCAGATGGGGACAGGGAAGCTTGGGGTGTGTGAGGAATGGAACCTCGGGAGTTACTCAGCCCAAGAGAGAACGAGTCAGGGTTCCCCTTCCTCCATCTGCCTTTCTCAGAAGGAAGTCTGGACTGCTTCAGACCCTTCCGCAACAGGGCCCTAATCCAGCTACGATTTTAAAGAGTACTTCTCAACCACAGATGCCCAGTCTTACCTCACACGGTTACCGATGACTCTGGAGAGGCAGGATTATCACACCCGCTTAACAGATGAGAAAAACTGAGGCTCCCCAAGACCTTGGGACTTGCCTAAGATTGCCAAAATTCAAGTTCGGGCTTCCTAGTCCAGCCGTCCAGGTTGCGTCAGAAGAGGGGCCACCAGCAACAACACAAAGGCAGCAAAGCTACATTTCCACATGGCTGTGACTCAAATGTTTCCGAAGTGTTTTCACAGTCACCCCAACATCCAGTCACGGACACCCTTTTGTGACCCACAATCCCTGTGTAAGCGGAAAACTGTCTGTTCTCATATTAGAGATGACGAAAGGATCAGAGAGTTACATTGCCTTGCCTAAGGTCACACAGCTAAAAAGTGGAAGGTCTAGTTTGGGCTCCAATATCACTGCAAATGGTGAGTGCAGCCATAAAATTAAAAGGCTTGCTCCTTGGAAGAAAAGGTATGACAAAGCTAGACAGCATAATATGTTGTGGGACTAGGGGATCTCAAAGATGGACTCTATGGCAACCTGGAGGGGTGGCAGGGGGAGGGAGATGGGGGGAGGTTTGGGAGTTGGGGGACATATGTATACCTAGGGGGTTCAGGTCGATGTGTGGCAGTAGACAACAAAGCTCTGTAAAAAACAAACAAACAGAAAACAACCCCAAAAACTAGACAGCATAATAAAAAAAGCAGAGACGTCACTCTGTAAACAAAGGTTCATACCAGTCAAAGCTATGGGTTTCTCTGATGGCTCAGGCTTCCCTGCCTGTAATGTAGGAGACCTGGGTTCAATCCCTGGGTTGGGAAGATCCCCTGGAGAGAGAGATGGCAAGCCACCCCAGTGTTCTTGCCTGGAGAATTCCATGGAAAGGTTAGCCTTGGGGCTACAGTCCATAGGGTTGTAAAGAGTCAGACACAACCAAGTGACTAACACTTTCACGTGGATTTTTCAGTAGTCATGTCACAGATGTGAGTTGGACCATAAAGAAGGCTGATGATGCTTTTGAACTCCGATGCTGGAGAAGACTCTCGAGAGTTCCTCGAATAGCAAGGAGATCAAAAATAAAAAAGTCCATTGGATTTTAAAGAGTACTTCTCAACCACAGATGCCCAGTCTTACCTCACACGGTTACCGATGACTCTGGAGAGGCAGGATTATCACACCCGCTTAACAGATGAGAAAAACTGAGGCTCCCCAAGACCTTGGGACTTGCCTAAGATTGCCAAAATTCAAGTTCGGGCTTCCTAGTCCAGCCGTCCAGGTTGCGTCAGAAGAGGGGCCACCAGCAACAACACAAAGGCAGCAAAGCTACATTTCCACATGGCTGTGACTCAAATTTTTCCCGAAGTGTTTTCACAGTCACCCCAACATCCAGTCACGGACACCCTTTTGTGACCCACAATCCCTGTGTAAGCGGAAAACTGTCTGTTCTCATATTAGAGATGACGAAAGGATCAGAGAGTTACATTGCCTTGCCTAAGGTCACACAGCTAAAAGTGGAAGGTCTAGTTTGGGCTCCAATATCACTGCAAATGGTGAGTGCAGCCATAAAATTAAAAGGCTTGCTCCTTGGAAGAAAAGGTATGACAAAGCTAGACAGCATAATATGTTGTGGGACTAGGGGATCTCAAAGATGGACTCTATGGCAACCTGGAGGGGTGGCAGGGGGAGGGAGATGGGGGGAGGTTTGGGAGTTGGGGGACATATGTATACCTAGGGGGTTCAGGTCGATGTGTGGCAGTAGACAACAAAGCTCTGTAAAAAACAAACAAACAGAAAACAACCCCAAAAACTAGACAGCATAATAAAAAAAGCAGAGACGTCACTCTGTAAACAAAGGTTCATACCAGTCAAAGCTATGGGTTTCTCTGATGGCTCAGGCTTCCCTGCCTGTAATGTAGGAGACCTGGGTTCAATCCCTGGGTTGGGAAGATCCCCTGGAGAGAGAGATGGCAAGCCACCCCAGTGTTCTTGCCTGGAGAATTCCATGGAAAGGTTAGCCTTGGGGCTACAGTCCATAGGGTTGTAAAGAGTCAGACACAACCAAGTGACTAACACTTTCACGTGGATTTTTCAGTAGTCATGTCACAGATGTGAGTTGGACCATAAAGAAGGCTGATGATGCTTTTGAACTCCGATGCTGGAGAAGACTCTCGAGAGTTCCTCGAATAGCAAGGAGATCATATAAGTCCATCCTAAAAGAAACCAGCCCTGAATACTCATTGGAAGGACTGATGCTGAAGCTGAAGCTCTAATACTTTGGCCACCCGATACAAAGAGGTGACACGTTGGAAAAGACCCTGATGCTGGGAAAGACCGAGGGCAGGAGGAGAAGGAGGTGACAGAGATGGTTGGAGGGCATCATCGACTCAATGGACATGAGTTTGAGCAAGCTCCGGGAGATGGTGAAGGACAGGGAAGCCTGGTGTGCTGCCGTCCATGGGGTCGCACAGAGTCAGACATGACTGAGCGACTGAACAACAGCTAGGACTCAAACCTACATTGTTCAGTTCCCCCGTACTGTCCACCAAACCATACTGTTGGCCATCTTCATACTGGTGGGATGAAAGACATGGGCCCTGGTGCCAGTGTGGCCCCATCACCCATGGCCCTGAACCTCTAGCCCCAGGACCACCCAGAAAGCAGCTCTCACAAGACCTCCTGGGGACAAGGGCAGCCAGGCAGCCAGCGAGGGCACTCAGGTGGCGCAGGCCCACTAACCACACTCCCTGTCGGCTGCAGCTTGGCTATTACCCGCCCACAGCTATGCTTGGATAACCTGGAGGAGGAAACAGACCTTGGGGTGCTCATCAAGGTTCTGGAATTGTACTGTCCACGACTCTCTCCATTCCCGGCAGGGTGAACCCCTGAAAGCATTTTAAGGGGCAAGGAGAAAAACCAACATGTACTGAGAGCTCAGCTCAGGATGAGGGGCCCTTTTCATTCATCCATTCATTCATTCTACAAATATTAACAAGCACCCACATCATACAGACCTGAGCTAGGAACTCTCACATTCCCTTCTTCATTGATTCCTACAAGCAGCAGCCAGGAAGCCTCCCACCACACAGTGGCTGAGGCGGCAGAGAAGCAGGAGAACCCAGGGAGCAAGCGCTGCAGGAGGGGGGAGTCCTGGGCCTGGGGCCAGCCTGGCGCTGTGTGACCCTCATGCACCCGTGCCCTCATGAGGCCGTGGTCTCATCTCTGAGGCTCCTGGAGGGCCCACTTTCAGAGTCCATGAAGCAGCCCTCTCAGATACCACTCGTGGTCTCTGCCCTGGGCAGGCAGAAGCATCCTTGGTGAAGGCAGCCAGGCCCACAGGATGGCAGGAAGGAGCAGGGGCAGCTGACACAAGAGAGGGCTCGTCCCCACTGCACCCAGCCAAAGGCTGGCACTTTCCTTCTTCATCAGACTCAGCCAAGGAAGGGAAGAGAGGAAGAGGAGCCACTTTCTGGGACTACCCTGGGCCAGCCCTGCCCAAGCATTTTCACATACATGTCTTGTCTAGTGTCTAAGACAACCCAGAGAGACCCAAACTGAGGCCCAGAGAGGGTAAGAGCCTTGCCCCTTGTGCATACAGGTAGGAGTTCAGTTCCCCCGTACTGTCCACCAAACCATACTGTTGGCCATCTTCATACTGGTGGGATGAAAGACATGGGCCCTGGTGCCAGTGTGGCCCCATCACCCATGGCCCTGAACCTCTAGCCCCAGGACCACCCAGAAAGCAGCTCTCACAAGACCTCCTGGGGACAAGGGCAGCCAGGCAGCCAGCGAGGGCACTCAGGTGGCGCAGGCCCACTAACCACACTCCCTGTCGGCTGCAGCTTGGCTATTACCCGCCCACAGCTATGCTTGGATAACCTGGAGGAGGAAACAGACCTTGGGGTGCTCATCAAGGTTCTGGAATTGTACTGTCCACGACTCTCTCCATTCCCGGCAGGGTGAACCCCTGAAAGCATTTTAAGGGGCAAGGAGAAAAACCAACATGTACTGAGAGCTCAGCTCAGGATGAGGGGCCCTTTTCATTCATCCATTCATTCATTCTACAAATATTAACAAGCACCCACATCATACAGACCTGAGCTAGGAACTCTCACATTCCCTTCTTCATTGATTCCTACAAGCAGCAGCCAGGAAGCCTCCCACCACACAGTGGCTGAGGCGGCAGAGAAGCAGGAGAACCCAGGGAGCAAGCGCTGCAGGAGGGGGGAGTCCTGGGCCTGGGGCCAGCCTGGCGCTGTGTGACCCTCATGCACCCGTGCCCTCATGAGGCCGTGGTCTCATCTCTGAGGCTCCTGGAGGGCCCACTTTCAGAGTCCATGAAGCAGCCCTCTCAGATACCACTCGTGGTCTCTGCCCTGGGCAGGCAGAAGCATCCTTGGTGAAGGCAGCCAGGCCCACAGGATGGCAGGAAGGAGCAGGGGCAGCTGACACAAGAGAGGGCTCGTCCCCACTGCACCCAGCCAAAGGCTGGCACTTTCCTTCTTCATCAGACTCAGCCAAGGAAGGGAAGAGAGGAAGAGGAGCCACTTTCTGGGACTACCCTGGGCCAGCCCTGCCCAAGCATTTTCACATACATGTCTTGTCTAGTTTCTAAGACAACCCAGAGAGACCCAAACTGAGGCCCAGAGAGGGAAAGTGACTTGCCCCCTTGTGCATACAGGTAGGACAGGAAGGGGCTGCATAGGAATATAGGTCTGTTTGCCTTCAAAGAAAGAAGGCAAATCGTCACTTCTCTTTCCTTTTCCCTTGCCCCCAGCTCTCCCCCATTCCCTCTCTACAGCTAAACTATGTTAGACAGAACTGGAGGAGCAGTGGAGTAACCAGAAGGGAACCCACCTATTCCCCGCCCCTGCACTCCCCAAGAAGAGTCTAGATCTCCATCCGGCTTTCCGTGGTGGGAGTCTGCTCGTGCCCAGAGCTCTGACCCCTCCCCGCACTCCCACCCACCCCTGCCTCGGTGACTAACCAGCCCTGGGGCTGACGAAGCCACCCTCTCTGGGGCTCCACTGTGGAAACAAATGCAAGATCCTTCCTCTTTAATCGTCGCCCCCAGCTCCTTGAACTTGGGTCTCTGGCAAGGCCCTGCATTGTGCTGGGAGATAACCCACAATACAGGTGAGTCACACGAGGCTGCAACCACACACGTCTGTTGCTTGAAGAAATGTTGCCCTATTTGTCTACTTTCCTGTGTGTGCTGAGGGGTTGGGGGTGCTGTAGAAACGGACAACCCTGGCTTCAATTCGCAGCTCAACCACTGACGATGTGACCTGTGTCCATTGTTTGGGTTATCTGAACAGCCTCAACCAGGGCTGCTTGGAAAACTAAAAGCCATGATGTCTGTTAAACAACAGACACATAGCAGATCCTCAATGAGTCTTAGATCTTCCCTTCAATTGCTTAAATGTTCTAAGAGAATGAGGGCCCAGGCGATTGTTCATACTGGTCAGTTAAGAAAAGTGATTGAAGATGTTCTTATTCTTGATTTGACTTGAGAAAAGATAAACAAATGCTTTTGAGAATTGATCTTGATTTGTAATTTAGCCCTTAATTCTGTGCCATCTTCAACTGGTCCCTGAACACATCTGGCCTCTGAAATCAGAAGTTCTGTACTGGCACCAAAGTTCATCTGGCTAACTGTCTGTCCATCACTCTATTTACCCGCCCACACATCCACCTGCTTACCACCCATCCATCCATCACCCATTCTTACATCCATCCATGCATTCGTCCATCCATCCATGTGCACACCCATCCATTCTTCCATCTACTTGTCCACCTGTCCATCCACCCAACGTCTGGACACCTACTATACACGAGTCACAGTGGGAGCTCTGAACAAAAAGAAGCTTCCAAAACTTTCCCATTACGGTTGGCTCAGATTCACACCACAGACAGTCAATAACTGCGTTTCCACTGGCTGGACATGGAGAGAGCAAAAGGGCTGCCTCCCTTTCCAGACTCTGACTTGTACAACATGGCCTTTCTTCTGTTCTACATGTGAGTCTTCTGGTAAGTGTCTTTCATGTGAATAATTAATAGAAGGGAGAAGGTTTCCCTAAAGTACATAGCACTGTGTGCACACACATACACCTGACATGTGCCCACCAACTCCCCACTTTCAGGGGTATGTCCAGAGTGCCCGTGTGCACAGCATGGTCATGGGCTGATTCTCATCACTCCCCCTTCTCTCCTCCTTGGGTTAAAGTAATGCTTCTCAGAGGAAACCCTCCATCCTGCTCTCAAATCCTCCTCCTTTATTTTCAGCACAGCCTCCCTCCCAGTCTAGAATCTCCAGTTTCTGTGCTTATTTGAGAGGCAATGTCCCAGTCTATATTGAAAACTCCAAATGCTTCAATTGCAGCTCAACCACTGACGATGTGACCTGTGTCCATTGTTTGGGTTATCTGAACAGCCTCAACCAGGGCTGCTTGAAAACTAAAAGCCATGATGTCTGTTAAACAACAGACACATAGCAGATCCTCAATGAGTCTTAGATCTTCCCTTCAATTGCTTAAATGTTCTAAGAGAATGAGGGCCCAGGCGATTGTTCATACTGGTCAGTTAAGAAAAGTGATTGAAGATGTTCTTATTCTTGATTTGACTTGAGAAAAGATAAACAAATGCTTTTGAGAATTGATCTTGATTTGTAATTTAGCCCTTAATTCTGTGCCATCTTCAACTGGTCCCTGAACACATCTGGCCTCTGAAATCAGAAGTTCTGTACTGGCACCAAAGTTCATCTGGCTAACTGTCTGTCCATCACTCTATTTACCCGCCCACACATCCACCTGCTTACCACCCATCCATCCATCACCCATTCTTACATCCATCCATGCATTCGTCCATCCATCCATGTGCACACCCATCCATTCTTCCATCTACTTGTCCACCTGTCCATCCACCCAACGTCTGGACACCTACTATACACGAGTCACAGTGGGAGCTCTGAACAAAAAGAAGCTTCCAAAACTTTCCCATTACGGTTGGCTCAGATTCACACCACAGACAGTCAATAACTGCGTTTCCACTGGCTGGACATGGAGAGCAAAAGGGCTGCCTCCCTTTCCAGACTCTGACTTGTACAACATGGCCTTTCTTCTGTTCTACATGTGAGTCTTCTGGTAAGTGTCTTTCATGTGAATAATTAATAGAAGGGAGAAGGTTTCCCTAAAGTACATAGCACTGTGTGCACACACATACACCTGACATGTGCCCACCAACTCCCCACTTTCAGGGGTATGTCCAGAGTGCCCGTGTGCACAGCATGGTCATGGGCTGATTCTCATCACTCCCCCTTCTCTCCTCCTTGGGTTAAAGTAATGCTTCTCAGAGGAAACCCTCCATCCTGCTCTCAAATCCTCCTCCTTTATTTTCAGCACAGCCTCCCTCCCAGTCTAGAATCTCCAGTTTCTGTGCTTATTTGAGAGGCAATGTGCTAAGAGTAATGAAGAGCACAGTTCTGAAGTCAGGTTCCTGGGAATCAAATCCATCCTTCCAACTGTGTGACCCTGAAGAAGTCTGAACAGCTCTGTGCCTCAGTTCCACTGTCTGTAAAAAGGGGGATCAGTAACTGAGTCTGTTTCATCAGGTTGCTGGGAGGATGAAATGAGATCGTGTCCTCTTTCCACTGGGTGGGGGGCAGGACCACAGCCTGATAACGCATGCTGAAATGTGAGTGGAGACTTGGGTGTTCCGTGACTGGAGAGGGGCCTGGGGAGCAAGAGTGTCATGAACAATAGGGCACAGCATGAGAGACACTCAATCTTGTGACATGTCAGCCAGCTTGCACAACCAACAGTTGCCCCGAAAAGTGCCAGCTGCTCCCACACTGCAGAACTCTGTATGGAAAGCGCCTCAACAAGGCAGACGTCGCCCCAGTGGGAGCTGTGACCTGTTCACTGTCCTTTGTCATGGGAGCACCACAAGGGCAGGAAAGGCCCATGTCTGTCTCGTTTTGTGTCGCCAGATCTTCAGCCCTTAGAACAGGGCTCAACACATGGCAGACACTGGATGAACAAATGAAGGAATGATGTGTGTTCAGACAGTAACTGGTGAGTGGCCATCTGGTGAAATACATCAACCCCAATCCCAATTAGTGTTTGCAGAGCAGCTCCAGACCGCAGGAAAAGGAGAGGCGGTGGAGGAACAGCCGTCCCTCCCTGCATGTCTTCTCCCAGCCTTCCTTTGAGGCCGGAGCCTGCTGGAGATGGTCCCTAGAGGCTGGCAGCTGCTTTTCACTGGTGAATATTGCTTGTTCATAAAGGCTCCTGTCTTCTCCCCAACCACAATGTGGAGTAAGGGCCCTCCTTGCTTTTCTCTGTTTTCCTGGGCACAGGGGACCCGATTCTAAGTTGGGCTTGGCAGACATCTGAGTAGTTGCATTTTCTCCCCTTCCCCACGTGTGTGCCATCAGACAGCATCACATTACCGTGGACACACTTGATCAAGCAGAGTCCTTAGGAAACGGAAAGGGTAGGGATGAGAAGAGGGAGCCCCCGAATATTCTAAGCAGAAAGGGATTAACCAGAAAACTCCAAACTTCTGTCCTTAATCCTCGCTTCTCCTTGGTAACAAACAGAGTCCGTCTCTATCACGCAGAGCTCAGAGGCCACTGAGCCCTTGCTAAGTGCCTGCTGATGCAGTAGAAAGAGCTGATTAAACAAGGTCCCTGATACTGCAGGCTCCCAGTCTTGGGGAAGACAGCCAGGTACCAAGTAAAGCCATGGTCTGAAAGTGCTGGCCAGACAGGCAGGATGGAGAAGCTCTGGGAGATGATGTTAATGGAGGCTGAGTCCCTGACACTCCTTGGAAGGTATGTTTTAGGGGCTGAATGTTAAATAGAGACTTACATAAGTTCTTGCAATTAGCTGTGTTCTTATTGTTCATTTTGATTTTGCTTTTCTGTAACTTCTGTTCTATAGATGGTATTGATCAGTAAGATCCCGGCTAAGCCTGGTTTTATAAGGTGTGATCATTCAAGGAGTGAGCAAGAAGATAATCCATGCCCTCTAGAGCTCACATCCTCACATGAGCGTATTTAACTTAACTGTCAGGTCCTGCCAAGTGCCATGGAGCAGGCCAGCTCTGTTTAGATGGTTGGGTGGCTGAGAAGGCTCTCTCTGATCAGCTGCTGTGTGAGCAGAGGCCTGAAGGACCTCAAGGAGGCAGCAGCACAGATCTCAGAAGAGCTTCAGTATCAGCCAGAGTCCTGTGAGTGCTAATTCTGGAAGGTTCTGGACTCTGGTCCAAAGCTAGGAGCTCCATGCATGCACCCTGTTTGTAAGGTGCTTCAGTCATCTCTGACTCTTTCCCCGGAAGGCTCCTCTGTCCTTGGGAAAGCAAAAATACTGTGTTCTCCCCAACCACAATGTGGAGTAAGGGCCCTCCTTGCTTTTCTCTGTTTTCCTGGGCACAGGGACCCGATTCTAAGTTGGGCTTGGCAGACATCTGAGTAGTTGCATTTTCTCCCCTTCCCCACGTGTGTGCCATCAGACAGCATCACATTACCGTGGACACACTTGATCAAGCAGAGTCCTTAGGAAACGGAAAGGGTAGGGATGAGAAGAGGGAGCCCCCGAATATTCTAAGCAGAAAGGGATTAACCAGAAAACTCCAAACTTCTGTCCTTAATCCTCGCTTCTCCTTGGTAACAAACAGAGTCCGTCTCTATCACGCAGAGCTCAGAGGCCACTGAGCCCTTGCTAAGTGCCTGCTGATGCAGTAGAAAGAGCTGATTAAACAAGGTCCCTGATACTGCAGGCTCCCAGTCTTGGGGAAGACAGCCAGGTACCAAGTAAAGCCATGGTCTGAAAGTGCTGGCCAGACAGGCAGGATGGAGAAGCTCTGGGAGATGATGTTAATGGAGGCTGAGTCCCTGACACTCCTTGGAAGGTATGTTTTAGGGGCTGAATGTTAAATAGAGACTTACATAAGTTCTTGCAATTAGCTGTGTTCTTATTGTTCATTTTGATTTTGCTTTTCTGTAACTTCTGTTCTATAGATGGTATTGATCAGTAAGATCCCGGCTAAGCCTGGTTTTATAAGGTGTGATCATTCAAGGAGTGAGCAAGAAGATAATCCATGCCCTCTAGAGCTCACATCCTCACATGAGCGTATTTAACTTAACTGTCAGGTCCTGCCAAGTGCCATGGAGCAGGCCAGCTCTGTTTAGATGGTTGGGTGGCTGAGAAGGCTCTCTCTGATCAGCTGCTGTGTGAGCAGAGGCCTGAAGGACCTCAAGGAGGCAGCAGCACAGATCTCAGAAGAGCTTCAGTATCAGCCAGAGTCCTGTGAGTGCTAATTCTGGAAGGTTCTGGACTCTGGTCCAAAGCTAGGAGCTCCATGCATGCACCCTGTTTGTAAGGTGCTTCAGTCATCTCTGACTCTTTGCGACCCCGTGGTCCATAACCCGCCAGGCTCCTCTGTCCTTGGGATTCCCAGGCAAAAATACTGGAGTGGGTTTCCATGCCCTCCTCCTTCTTGACGCAGGGATCGAACCTGGGTCTCCCTCAGTGCGGGCAGATTCTTTACCATCTTGAGACACCAGGAAATGCATTTAGTCTCCTATTTAACCTTAAAATTCAAGTCCGTATACAATTCGGCTGCATGATCTGTGCATGTGTCTCTCTACGTGATGAAATACACACGCACTGAATTCTTCACCTGGAATATGAGCCAAGTTTACACGTCATTCCCTAGGCCTCTGGCATCCCGCATGGACTCCAGGGACATGGGCACCCGCAGTTAACAAGCACTGAGGCCTTGGGTTCTAATCATCACTTTCTATGGACACACTGTGTGCCTTTGTTGCTTGAACAAAGGGAGGGACTGTTGTGGCACTTGGCTCCACCTTTCCAGGCAGCTCATGACCCTGAGGATCCCAGTGGAGGGCAGTATAAGCTAGACAGGAGATGCGAGAGTAGGGATCTGGGAAGAATGTTCTGGCTAGAGGCTCTCTCCTCTCCACTGGAGGAAATACAACAAGTCCCCTAAGAAGGGAGATGTGGAACCTGTGTCCCAGGCCTCCTAGCTGGAAAGCAACAACTGCCAGTAGCTTCTAGGAGATCTGGTACCTAGCATGGTCCTTGTACATAATAATCCTTAATCAAGATCTGTTGAATTGGTGGATGAACAAGTGGCAAATGAATGAAAAATGGCTACATCACAAAGAACTAGTGACTCCTCCCAGCCTAGATGATGCTAATCCTTTCTGGCCCTAAATAGCATATTTGAGGTGTCCACACCACCTTTCCTGTCCGCACTCTAAGTAATTTGATGTACTGCCTGCTGGCCCATGGTTTCTCTCTGTGGTTAATGCAGTAAAAAGAGCAATAGATTATAAACCACTAATTATATTTAGACAAAAATGATCTTCCATTTAAACAACAGTAATATTGGGTACCAAATGCCTGGGCCTGTACTGATCTCCTCACATCCATTATCCAGTTACCTCTCACACAGACTTGCCATCAACTCCATTTTTGGATTAAAAACCAGGGACTTCACAAGGTGGTATGTTTGCTGAGGAAACAGAGCCTGGAATTGGCTTCTCTTGATATGAAGAGTCTAAGGGACTTAGTGCCATTGAAGACCATGAACACAGGGCACAGAAGTATCCATCCAAGGAAGCTATGCAAGGAGGTGACAGGCCTCAGTTGGGCTGCATTAGCTCCTGACTCAGGGCCCCGAGGCCTCTGTAACCCATGGGGATCTTATGCAGGTGGGCCACATTCCATGGGGTGAAGGCACTGGGCTAAGCCCACCAGCCAGGTCTGGAGCAGATGCTGTCAGAGCTGCGTCCATCCTCCCTGGTGCTCCTGGTTATTTGCTTGTATACCAGCCTGACCTCCATAGCCAGCTCTGTGCCTCAGCCTCTGTAACTCAATTTCCTACCGTAAGAGAGGGGGGGAAGGGCCTGGGAGAGAATGTGCTCCCACCCAGGGGCCAACTCCTAACGATTGGCTGATGGATGCAGGGCATAAAGACCCTGGCTCCCTCACAGACACTCAGATTGGGTAATGAGAAAGTTGAGCAAGACCCACATGTGACTTTGTACAATGTCATAACCATGGGCCAGGGGAGCCATGGGCCAGGATAAGCAGTAAAGGGCCAAGTGCAGACCTCAGGGCTAGGAGGAGGGGAGGGAAGAGAGGAGAAGATGGAATAGGAGGAAGCCCCTCCATAGCTCCTGAGCTGCCAGCCCTGTTCCTGTGAGCAGGGACCAAACTCATGAACCATAGTTTGCAAGAACCAGGACCGAAGCTGGGGAGAAAACCTTGGGCAGGCAAGACCTTTGATTCTGGGACACAGGGTCAGTTCGACCCCCCACCCCCGGCCTTTGACCCAATGATGCCACTCAAAAATGTTTGCTCATCCTAAGGAAGTAGTCAGATGAGAGAAGCCTGCTGGGAATGAGAACTCAGAAGACCTGGAAAACCAGCCGCATTATCAGCACAGGGAGCAATGCAGCAGTGGAAGGGTATTCCATTCTTGAGAATGGGGCCAGGTAAGGAACATGGCCTCTAAGTAATGACCATGTGCATTTTTGCCCTGAGTGCCTGGCATGGAGTTGGCACTTAATGGATTTGGAATAAAGGATGAGATTTGTCTCAAAGCAAGTGGGCACCTAGTTAAAAGTCTGAGCCTTTGCCAAAGCTGACATGACAGTAAGGCCAGGACATAGTGAGCCTTAAGGATCTGTTGCCAGGTGCCAGAAGCTATGCAAGGAGGTGACAGGCCTCAGTTGGGCTGCATTAGCTCCTGACTCAGGGCCCCGAGGCCTCTGTAACCCATGGGGATCTTATGCAGGTGGGCCACATTCCATGGGGTGAAGGCACTGGGCTAAGCCCACCAGCCAGGTCTGGAGCAGATGCTGTCAGAGCTGCGTCCATCCTCCCTGGTGCTCCTGGTTATTTGCTTGTATACCAGCCTGACCTCCATAGCCAGCTCTGTGCCTCAGCCTCTGTAACTCAATTTCCTACCTTAAGAGAGGGGTGGAAGGGCCTGGGAGAGAATGTGCTCCCACCCAGGGGCCAACTCCTAACGATTGGCTGATGGATGCAGGGCATAAAGACCCTGGCTCCCTCACAGACACTCAGATTGGGTAATGAGAAAGTTGAGCAAGACCCACATGTGACTTTGTACAATGTCATAACCATGGGCCAGGGGAGCCATGGGCCAGGATAAGCAGTAAAGGGCCAAGTGCAGACCTCAGGGCTAGGAGGAGGGGAGGGAAGAGAGGAGAAGATGGAATAGGAGGAAGCCCCTCCATAGCTCCTGAGCTGCCAGCCCTGTTCCTGTGAGCAGGGACCAAACTCATGAACCATAGTTTGCAAGAACCAGGACCGAAGCTGGGGAGAAAACCTTGGGCAGGCAAGACCTTTGATTCTGGGACACAGGGTCAGTTGGACCCCCTACCCCTGGCCTTTGACCCAATGATGCCACTCAAAAATGTTTGCTCATCCTAAGGAAGTAGTCAGATGAGAGAAGCCTGCTGGGAATGAGAACTCAGAAGACCTGGAAAACCAGCCGCATTATCAGCACAGGGAGCAATGCAGCAGTGGAAGGGTATTCCATTCTTGAGAATGGGGCCAGGTAAGGAACATGGCCTCTAAGTAATGACCATGTGCATTTTTGCCCTGAGTGCCTGGCATGGAGTTGGCACTTAATGGATTTGGAATAAAGGATGAGATTTGTCTCGAAAGCAAGTGGGCACCTAGTTAAAAGTCTGAGCCTTTGCCAAAGCTGACATGACAGTAAGGCCAGGACATAGTGAGCCTTAGGATCTTAGTCCAAAGGGGCCTTTAGTCTCAAGGAGAGTAGTGAAGGGTCTGGGGGCCAGGCAGGTGACCAGAAGCCCTTGGCTTTATGGAAAAATGACACACCAAAACCAAATACATTCTTATTTTGTTCCTGATCATGAAGAAGTCTCCTCTTTCTGCCCTTCTTCCTTCAACTGTTCAATGAGAAACTGGCCCACCCATCTACAAAAAGTCATCAGGGAGGTAACATTTGAAGACACATCTTCCTCAACGTACAATGGGATTATGTCCTGATAAACCCACTGTAAGCTGAAAATACTGTAAATTGAAAATGCATTTAATACACCTATTCTATTGAACATCATCCCTTGGCCCAGCCTGCTTTAGACATGCACAGAGCACTTACAGGAGCCAACAGTTGAACCAAGTCATGTAACACAAAGCCCATTATTATAAAATGTTGGACACCGCATGTAATCTACTTAATACTGTATTGAACGTGAAAATCAGAATGCTCGTCTGTAGCACATCAGTTGTTTGCCCTGGGGATCACATGACCGACTGGGAGCTGTGCCCCTACCCTTCCCTGCCCCAGCATCATGAGAGCTGTCAGGGAGAAGACCAACATTTCAATGAGAAAGAATTTCTACTGAATATTGCTTTGTATCCCTATAAAGCCAAAAAATTGTAGGCTGAACAATCCGACGCCAGGGACCACCTAATTAAATCACTGTCATCATCACAGCAGCCATAATAAAGGCTGACAACATTTTTGTTACCCACCAGGCACTGGTCTAAGTGTCTTGGTTGGGTTCATCTTCATGCCAGCTCTCTGGTCCTGAAGCTGTTACATGGCATGGATGATAAAGACGTGAAGCACAAGTCACACAGCTGAGCCAACAGCTGGCCAGCTGCATCATTGGGGTCTACACCCAGGGTCCCCCTTCTGAGCCAGGGTCACTAATCTGAATGCCACATGCTCTCTTCCACCTACCAGCTGGGTCCTAGGAATTTTGGAGGCCAGGAAAATGAAACCATGTGCATTTTGCCCTGAGTGCCTGGCATGGAGTTGGCACTTAATGGATTTGGAATAAAGGATGAGATTTGTCTCAAAGCAAGTGGGCACCTAGTTAAAAGTCTGAGCCTTTGCCAAAGCTGACATGACAGTAAGGCCAGGACATAGTGAGCCTTAGGATCTTAGTCCAAAGGGGCCTTTAGTCTCAAGGAGAGTAGTGAAGGGTCTGGGGGCCAGGCAGGTGACCAGAAGCCCTTGGCTTTATGGAAAAATGACACACCAAAACCAAATACATTCTTATTTTGTTCCTGATCATGAAGAAGTCTCCTCTTTCTGCCCTTCTTCCTTCAACTGTTCAATGAGAAACTGGCCCACCCATCTACAAAAAGTCATCAGGGAGGTAACATTTGAAGACACATCTTCCTCAACGTACAATGGGATTATGTCCTGATAAACCCACTGTAAGCTGAAAATACTGTAAATTGAAAATGCATTTAATACACCTATTCTATTGAACATCATCCCTTGGCCCAGCCTGCTTTAGACATGCACAGAGCACTTACAGGAGCCAACAGTTGAACCAAGTCATGTAACACAAAGCCCATTATTATAAAATGTTGGACACCGCATGTAATCTACTTAATACTGTATTGAACGTGAAAATCAGAATGCTCGTCTGTAGCACATCAGTTGTTTGCCCTGGGGATCACATGACCGACTGGGAGCTGTGCCCTACCCTTCCCTGCCCCAGCATCATGAGAGCTGTCAGGGAGAAGACCAACATTTCAATGAGAAAGAATTTCTACTGAATATTGCTTTGTATCCCTATAAAGCCAAAAAATTGTAGGCTGAACAATCCGACGCCAGGGACCACCTAATTAAATCACTGTCATCATCACAGCAGCCATAATAAAGGCTGACAACATTTTTGTTACCCACCAGGCACTGGTCTAAGTGTCTTGGTTGGGTTCATCTTCATGCCAGCTCTCTGGTCCTGAAGCTGTTACATGGCATGGATGATAAAGACGTGAAGCACAAGTCACACAGCTGAGCCAACAGCTGGCCAGCTGCATCATTGGGGTCTACACCCAGGGTCCCCCTTCTGAGCCAGGGTCACTAATCTGAATGCCACATGCTCTCTTCCACCTACCAGCTGGGTCCTCTGGGCTGCTGATTCAACCTCTTGAGACTTGAGTTTCCCTCTCTGTAATTTGGGGATACTGACTGGTGAGGACTGAGGTGCACAGGATCATCCTGGGCAGGTGGTGGCGGATCGCTGCTGAGTCCTCAGCCTGCGCAGAGCACAGGCTCTTCTCCCAGCAGAAATCCCGTGATGAGAGCAGTAAAGAAGGCTGCCTGCTTTAGCAAAACCTGATGTTCGTGCAAAGATGATGTGTTCCGGTCAACACATGTAGCCCTTCTCTCTTCCACTCAGGCCAGAGAAGAAATGAGAGCTCTATTTTCAGGCCCAGCAGGGGCTCCTGCCAACCTTCCAACAAGTCCTAGACAGGCAATGTTATCATTTGGGAAGTGTGGAATTAAAAAGAGGTTTGTCTGAAATGTGTGATTTCCCACTCGGCACTGTTGGTTGAGGGGTGGTGGTCACCCTCCAGCATCCATGGCAGGCCCTTCACCTGTTGGAGCCCTTCTCACATCCCCCTGCATGGGCTTCAGCAAAGACAAAAAACCCAGATATTCCTGACCCCTGAGATCCAGCTGCTTCTGGGCTTCAGGGGTTCTCTGAACATTCTGACCCTTAAGATATATCTCATGTGTGTGTGCGTGCATGCGCGCGCGCGCACGTGTGTGTGTGTGTGTAAGAGCGAAGCAGACAGACAGACAGAATAATTCTAGGGGAAAGGCCTGAAGCAGTCAACATGATCTCACCGGGGTTCCTTAATTTCTAAGGCAAATCAGAAACGTCCCAACAGAAGCCAGCTACGTGCTTTCTGAAACAGAACGGCTCCTGCATGGAACAGAGGTCCCCTTCACCCCACAAGGCCCTGACTCACTTTGTCTCCATTAGCTATGAGACCTTGGATGAGGCATCTCATCTCTCTCGCTTTTGTTCCTATGTCTACAAAATGAAGAAGTTGGCCTTGTGAGCAGTTTTCAGCCTGCACTCTGCAGAGCTCCAGGGGGCACAGGCAAGGGTGGTGGCATGGGGGAAAGAGAGGCACTTCTCTTCCAACCAGAGCACCTCTGTCTCTCACAGAACCTGCAGGAGATGTTACTTGAATACTGGCTCTGTAGCTTAAAGCCAACATTCAGTGAAAGTCCCAGCGCAGCTGATGGGTCAGGTCCTTCCTGACTGTGAGGCTGGGCTCTGGCTGGGCCATGCTGCTCTGGTTCTTCTTCAGTCCATGAATGGGGTCAGGCCTCTTGGTTCAGAGCCAGACGCCCACGTGGACACTGGCTCTGCTGCTTTACTCAGCACCATGACCTCGAGCATGTTGCCTGAAGTCTCCTGCCCCCCATCTACGAACTGTACACATCCACCTCACAGGCCATTGTGATGATTAAATAAACTCATACAAGACATACATGTACCAATGAGGATGTAGAGAAAAGGGAGCCCTCCTGCACTCTTGGTGGGAATGTAAATTGGTGCAACCACTATGGAAAATAGTATGGAGGTTCCTCAAAACATGAAAAGTAGAACCTCCATACGATCGAGTAACTCCACTTCTGAGAATTTAACCAAAGGAAACAAAACAGTAACGCAAAAAGATACATGAACCCCCATGTTCACTGCAATATTATGCAAAATAGCCAAAACAGGGAAACAATCTAAGTGTACATCAATAAAGAAATGGATGAAGAAAGTGTGGTATACACAAGGGAATAGTATTCAGTCATAAAAGAGAAGGAAATGCTGCCATTTTCAACAGCAGGAATGGACCTTGAGATCATTGTGCAAAGTGAAATAACTCAGAGAAAGACAAACACCATATGATCTCACCTACATGTGGAATCAAACAGACACAAAACAACTCAAATGGAACTCATATATACAGAAAACAGATCTGTGGTTATCAGAGGTAAGTGAGAGGGGGACAGGCAAAATGGGGGAAGGTGGACAAAAGCTACAAGCTCCCAGTTATAAAATAAGTAAGTCCTTGGAATATAAGGTATTGCAAAGTGGATAACAGTTAATGAGACTATATTGTATATTTGGATGTTGCTAAGAGAATGGATCTTAACACATTAGTGACTGGGCAATTTCTGCAGAAACTTAACGCCTGTGGCTGGCGATTTGTTACGTAAGTGAATACTGATATATCTTTGGTCAATAACATTCAGGTAACATAAGATGGATTGATAAGTCTCTGGTCGATAAGTTGTTAAAAGTTCTCATCACAAGGAAAACAAATTGTAACCATGCATGGTGCTGGATGTTAACTAGACTTGGGAAGTGATCATTTTGCAACATATACAAATATTGAATCATGTCCTATGGCTGAAATTAATACAAGGTTATATGTCAATTATATCTCAGTTAAAACCAAACAAATCTAAATAGCTCTCCAAACACACAGAAAACACAATTGTAAAAGCCTCAGATGTGGAGGGTGATCAATACTTGGCTAAATGTTGCCTGAAGTCTCCTGCCCCCCATCTACGAACTGTACACATCCACCTCACAGGCCATTGTGATGATTAAATAAACTCATACAAGACATACATGTACCAATGAGGATGTAGAGCACAGGGAGCCCTCCTGCACTCTTGGTGGGAATGTAAATTGGTGCAACCACTATGGAAAATAGTATGGAGGTTCCTCAAAACATGAAAAGTAGAACCTCCATACGATCGAGTAACTCCACTTCTGAGAATTTAACCAAAGGAAACAAAACAGTAACGCAAAAAGATACATGAACCCCCATGTTCACTGCAATATTATGCAAAATAGCCAAAACAGGGAAACAATCTAAGTGTACATCAATAAAGAAATGGATGAAGAAAGTGTGGTATACACAAGGGAATAGTATTCAGTCATAAAAGAGAAGGAAATGCTGCCATTTTCAACAGCAGGAATGGACCTTGAGATCATTGTGCAAAGTGAAATAACTCAGAGAAAGACAAACACCATATGATCTCACCTACATGTGGAATCAAACAGACACAAAACAACTCAAATGGAACTCATATATACAGAAAACAGATCTGTGGTTATCAGAGGTAAGTGAGAGGGGGACAGGCAAAATGGGGGAAGGTGGACAAAAGCTACAAGCTCCCAGTTATAAAATAAGTAAGTCCTTGGAATATAAGGTATTGCAAAGTGGATAACAGTTAATGAGACTATATTGTATATTTGGATGTTGCTAAGAGAATGGATCTTAACACATTAGTGACTGGGCAATTTCTGCAGAAACTTAACGCCTGTGGCTGGCGATTTGTTACGTAAGTGAATACTGATATATCTTTGGTCAATAACATTCAGGTAACATAAGATGGATTGATAAGTCTCTGGTCGATAAGTTGTTAAAAGTTCTCATCACAAGGAAAACAAATTGTAACCATGCATGGTGCTGGATGTTAACTAGACTTGGGGAAGTGATCATTTTGCAACATATACAAATATTGAATCATGTCCTATGGCTGAAATTAATACAAGGTTATATGTCAATTATATCTCAGTTAAAACCAAACAAATCTAAATAGCTCTCCAAACACACAGCAAGTAATTGTGTCAGCAGCTATTTTCCATCTCAGATGCTAACACAAGGCCTCAGATGTGGAGGGTGATCAATACTTGGCTAAATGATAAACGAGACAGTGAAAGAATACATTTCTGGAGTCTAAAAATCCCAAGAATTGATTCTTTAACTGAGCACCACTCAAAGCACTAGGCTAGAGCTTTGTGAGCTTATATATGTACACGAGTCATCTGGGAACCTTATTAAAATACAGAGTCTGATTCGGCAGTTCTGCAGTCTGGCTGGGCCCCAACATTTCTGAGCTCCGAGGTGAGGCCGGCCTCGCTGGGCTGTGGACCCGACTCCGAGGAGCAAGGCTTTGGTCCGTCCCTAGTCATACCCTTTGGTCTGCAGGCTTTCCACCTGCAGTCAGCAAACTGCTCAGGGCCCTGGGGACCATCTGCAGACTGGGTGCTATTTATCAGCCACTGGACGACCAAGCCCAGAGCACTCGTATGCTGGTTTCTCAGGAACTGAGAGGGGAGTCAGGGTGAAACCCTGAGGTTATGTCTGGTCTCTGCCCAGCGATGATGTTGGGCAAGTCCCCCGCGTGTTCCTTTGTAAAGTGAGATCAGCAACACCCTCCATGCCCAGCTCTCAGAACTGCCAGGAGGGTAAAAAGTGATAACAGATGGGACCATCGAGGGGCGGAGGGCCGTGATTAACCGGCAGGCTTCATTTCCAAGTTCTCATCTTCAGCCCTTGAAGTCCTCCTCAGCGGGAAACTGACAAGCATGGGTGTTTGCATAATGGCTTGCAAGGGGCCAGAAGAGGAAGTGAGGCTGCTAAATTTAGCCTGTGCTTACGCCCCCTCACCCGAGGCTCGGCCCACGCATTTCACCATGAGTAGGTGCCTTTCTATATTTACCTTCTGCCTGCACCTTCCACTTGAGCTCTGACACTGAAAACCCCAGGAGGATGTGGTGAGGCGGGAAGGGAAGTTGACAAAATGTGATCAGGGGCTGACATCACATGAGGTCCCATCTGCGCCTTCAGGTGTGTGTTCTTCCTGGAAGAAACTAGAAAGGTTCTTCAGCTTCTCCCCTGACCCCTGCATGGAGCAGAAGACTCACAGGGTCAAAGGGCAGTCAGAGACCACACTGCCCTTTAGAACCACGACACTGAGTGGGGGAGACGGGCCCTTGGAAAGTCCAGCAGAGGTTACTCGAGGCAGAGAAGTCTCAAACACCTTCCATGAGCCAGGCACGATGCTAAGTCCATTCACAACTATTGGCCAAGTTCAACTCACACAAAGGTACCACGGGGTTGGTCTCATACCCAGGCTATAGGTGAGTAAGTCAAGGCCCCAAAGGATGCAGGGAGGTGTCCGAAGCCTCTGACGGGTGGAGCATCCTGGCCAGCTTCCAAGTTCATGTTCCAAGTCCAGGCTGCCCTCCCCTTCTCCCCCTACCTCCTGTACAGAGGGCTCCTGGGGAAGCCAGGGCTTCAGGCTTCAGCTGTGTCATCCTCCAGAGTTGTGACCTTGAGTCAGGCACTCCCTTCTTGGGGGGTCTTTATCGGTTCACCTGTAAAACAAGCCCCCGTCCTGGTTTTCTGTTTCATGTCTGAGTATCTTCTTGATGACACCAGAATCTGATGTTTCAGAGGAAGTGAGACTGAATCCTGGGATAATTCTCCGACTTTCAGACCACAGGGTGACCTCTGCCCTTTGCCTCTGTACTGGTCGGCACACATGATTCTTACATAATCACCTGCATAAATCACTTGGTCTCTCTTCAGTCTTCTGGGAAACGTTCAATGAAGGCCTCTGTGCTGACAAGTTCCACAGGCACAGGAGAGGGCCGAGATACAATGTGGCCCATCCTAGGGTTCATCTCCAAATGGAGAATGACCCGAAAACTGCTAAATTTAGCCTGTGCTTACGCCCCTCACCCGAGGCTCGGCCCACGCATTTCACCATGAGTAGGTGCCTTTCTATATTTACCTTCTGCCTGCACCTTCCACTTGAGCTCTGACACTGAAAACCCCAGGAGGATGTGGTGAGGCGGGAAGGGAAGTTGACAAAATGTGATCAGGGGCTGACATCACATGAGGTCCCATCTGCGCCTTCAGGTGTGTGTTCTTCCTGGAAGAAACTAGAAAGGTTCTTCAGCTTCTCCCCTGACCCCTGCATGGAGCAGAAGACTCACAGGGTCAAAGGGCAGTCAGAGACCACACTGCCCTTTAGAACCACGACACTGAGTGGGGGAGACGGGCCCTTGGAAAGTCCAGCAGAGGTTACTCGAGGCAGAGAAGTCTCAAACACCTTCCATGAGCCAGGCACGATGCTAAGTCCATTCACAACTATTGGCCAAGTTCAACTCACACAAAGGTACCACGGGGTTGGTCTCATACCCAGGCTATAGGTGAGTAAGTCAAGGCCCCAAAGGATGCAGGGAGGTGTCCGAAGCCTCTGACGGGTGGAGCATCCTGGCCAGCTTCCAAGTTCATGTTCCAAGTCCAGGCTGCCCTCCCCTTCTCCCCCTACCTCCTGTACAGAGGGCTCCTGGGGAAGCCAGGGCTTCAGGCTTCAGCTGTGTCATCCTCCAGAGTTGTGACCTTGAGTCAGGCACTCCCTTCTTGGGGGGTCTTTATCGGTTCACCTGTAAAACAAGCCCCCGTCCTGGTTTTCTGTTTCATGTCTGAGTATCTTCTTGATGACACCAGAATCTGATGTTTCAGAGGAAGTGAGACTGAATCCTGGGATAATTCTCCGACTTTCAGACCACAGGGTGACCTCTGCCCTTTGCCTCTGTACTGGTCGGCACACATGATTCTTACATAATCACCTGCATAAATCACTTGGTCTCTCTTCAGTCTTCTGGGAAACGTTCAATGAAGGCCTCTGTGCTGACAAGTTCCACAGGCACAGGAGAGGGCCGAGATACAATGTGGCCCCCATCCTAGGGTTCATCTCCAAATGGGGAGAATGACCCAGGAAAGACTGCCCAGGGTGGTGCATGCCGGAACGGAGGTTCCACGAGGACATGAAGGCTGGTGCCTAATCCCGCTTGAAGGGAAAAGAACCAGCAGGAAAAAGATAAAAGAAACACCGGGGCTCCAGGCCCGCAGTTCTCAAAGTATGGCTCCTGGGCTTACGGCATCAGCATCATCTGGAGCTTGTTAGAAATGCAAATTCCTGGGCCCCATCCCGGACCTACTGCATTGGTGGTCTGTGCCTGACACAGGCGATTCTGATACTGTCTCAGCCGGAGAACCATGGGTCAATGGCAGGCCTTAGGAAGAGGGCAAAACCTTGATTTGCCAGCTCTCCGGGTTCTGTCCGGAGCTTGGCTGGGAAAAGCCACAATTCAGGAAAATGGCATATAAAATATATGCCCTCCATCCTCTCCCCCAGACCCCTAAGTGCCCCCTTGACAATGTGTTGGACTCTTGCAAAGCCCCGTGTCTGGACAGCTTGTCACGCCTCCACTGGTTACATCTCCAGCCTCTTGCCCTTGGCTGATACCAAGGACAGTTATAAGAAACATCCAAAGGAAGACTGTCTCAGAATTGCTGTAAAATGGTGGGTTTTGATCCAGGCATGCAAAACTCTTTCTATACAACTCACATGGAGAGTACAGTAGCAAGAAACAACTTGGCAAAAGCTTTCTAAAAATGACAACACCCCGTGGTGGTGAGTGTGTAGGGGAAGAGGCACACTCACACATTTCTGGTAAGCGTGGAAATTGATACTGCCTCCCTGCAGAAACAACTGCCAGAAGCTTCTACAAATGCACATCCTCCAACCCAGTAATTAGATCTTAGAAATTAATCTTAAGGAAATAATCACGACTGTGTATGAGCACTGTTATGCGTTTGAGGAAGAGCAGGGACATCATGGTGGGGAAAGCAGAGTGACTGAGCAGGGGCCGTAGAGGGGGTGGAGCCAGATGACCGGGCAGGGGGTCCAGGAACTTCGGCTTTTATACTCTGGGGGAGAAGGTTGAGCATAGGAGAGATCTGTATTTTGGACAATGTGGCCCCCATCCTAGGGTTCATCTCCAAATGGGGAGAATGACCCAGGAAAGACTGCCCAGGGTGGTGCATGCCGGAACGGAGGTTCCACGAGGACATGAAGGCTGGTGCCTAATCCCGCTTGAAGGGAAAAGAACCAGCAGGAAAAAGATAAAAGAAACACCGGGGCTCCAGGCCCGCAGTTCTCAAAGTATGGCTCCTGGGCTTACGGCATCAGCATCATCTGGAGCTTGTTAGAAATGCAAATTCCTGGGCCCCATCCCGGACCTACTGCATTGGTGGTCTGTGCCTGACACAGGCGATTCTGATACTGTCTCAGCCGGAGAACCATGGGTCAATGGCAGGCCTTAGGAAGAGGGCAAAACCTTGATTTGCCAGCTCTCCGGGTTCTGTCCGGAGCTTGGCTGGGAAAAGCCACAATTCAGGAAAATGGCATATAAAATATATGCCCTCCATCCTCTCCCCCAGACCCCTAAGTGCCCCCTTGACAATGTGTTGGACTCTTGCAAAGCCCCGTGTCTGGACAGCTTGTCACGCCTCCACTGGTTACATCTCCAGCCTCTTGCCCTTGGCTGATACCAAGGACAGTTATAAGAAACATCCAAAGGAAGACTGTCTCAGAATTGCTGTAAAATGGTGGGTTTTGATCCAGGCATGCAAAACTCTTTCTATACAACTCACATGGAGAGTACAGTAGCAAGAAACAACTTGGCAAAAGCTTTCAAAAAATGACAACACCCCGTGGTGGTGAGTGTGTAGGGGAAGAGGCACACTCACACATTTCTGGTAAGCGTGGAAATTGATACTGCCTCCCTGCAGAAACAACTGCCAGAAGCTTCTACAAATGCACATCCTCCAACCCAGTAATTAGATCTTAGAAATTAATCTTAAGGAAATAATCACGACTGTGTATGAGCACTGTTATGCGTTTGAGGAAGAGCAGGGACATCATGGTGGGGAAAGCAGAGTGACTGAGCAGGGGCCGTAGAGGGGGTGGAGCCAGATGACCGGGCAGGGGGTCCAGGAACTTCGGCTTTTATACTCTGGGGGAGAAGGTTGAGCATAGGAGAGATCTGTATTTTGGACAATCATTTGGCTGCTGGGTTGAGAACAGATGCTAGGGGACAAGTGTAGAAGTCAGGACATACTTGTGAAAGTTGCTCAGTTGTGTTCAGGTCTTTTCAACCCCATGAACTGTAGACTGCCAGGCTCCTCTGTCCATGGAACTCTCCAGGCAAGAATATTGGAGTGGGTAGATATCTCTTCCAGAGAATCTTCTCAACCCAGGAATCGAACACAGGTCTCCCACATGGCAGGTGAATTCTTTACTGTCTGAGCCATGAGGGAAGTCCAAGAATACTGGAGTGGGCAGACTATTCCTTCCCCAAGGGTCCTTCCTGACCCAGAGTTAGAAGACTATTAGCAATCATCCATGCTACAGATGGCAGCATGTGAATGATGGCAGGAATGAGGGAGGTGAGACTTTGGGGTGTTTTTTGGTTTGTTTGTTTTCGTTTATGGTTTATTTATTTATTGGCTGATTGAATTTTTTTGGCCACTTCTACTGATTTTTCATTTATTTGCCTTTGTTCTTTGGCCTGTGTGGGCCTCCCATCACAGCGGCCTCTCTGGCTGCAAAGCACCGGCTCTGGGCGCATGCACTCCAGTGCTCTGGCTCAGCAGTTGGACACATCAGTCCAGTTGCTCTGCGGCACGTGGGATCTTCCCTAGGCCAGGGATCGAACCGGCGCCCCTTGCACTGCAAGGTGGTGTCCTCACCCACTGGACCACCAGGGAAGCCCTGGCTGATTGATTTTTCTTGGGGCATAATTGCTTTATAACCTTGTGTTATTTTTACTGTACAGCAATACATGGTCAACTTATGAATATGGTTCGAAGAGACCTTTGAGCTTCTTGGTGGAGGGATGGCTGCCTGAAGATGAGCACGTGTGGCTGCCTAAACAGATGCTTCCTCTCCAGAAGCTAGACGAACAAGAACAAACCAGGAAGAGGGCGTGAAATGCCTTCAGCAGAGGAAAAGGTGTCACCAGTGGATGTCACACAAAACCCATCTGCTGTCTCTGATGGACATCTCTGAAATCTCCCATGTGAAGCTTCCTGTCACAAGTATACCAACCTTTTACGCCTGTGATCTGAGGGCACTGGCTGCCTTGCTAGATTCAAAGGTAACCAAAGAAATGCAATTGAAAGCAAGGATATGATATAATTTTTCAGTTATCAGATAGGCTGAGATTTAAAAAGAATGATAACAGCCAGGGCTGGTGTGGGTGTATGGAAACAGCACTTCACCACACTGGTAGCGGAAGTTTAAATTAGTACCACCTTTTGGGGCCACTTGGGCAATATGTTCTCAAGGGCCTTTCAAAAGTATGCGCCAAAGGGACTAGAACAGCTAAAACAATTTTACGAAAGAAATATTATGGTGTGAGACATTGCTCTACCTGATTGTAAGGCTTCTTATAGAATTAGAGGAATTAAAGCTGTGTGTCATTGGCAAAAGGATAGATATATACATTGCTGGAATGGAGAAGCAAACCCAGAAATAGTTCCACATGAAAACAGACCTTTGATGAAGGAGCAAAGGCAATTTAATGAAGAAAGGACAGTCTTTTCAACAAGTGATCCTGGAATAATTGGCTAGCCATGGGCAAAGACAGTGGAACTCAACTCAAACCATACATTTTATACAAAATTTGAACCCCCCAAATGGGTCAAAGATTTAAAAATAAGGTGTAAAAGTATAAATTTTTTAGAGATAGTACAGGAGAAAGATCTTCAAAACCTAGAGCTCAGTGAACAGTTCTTAGATATAACATCAAAAGCATGATACATAGAAGAAAAAAAATCAATACATTGGACTTCATCAAAATGAAAAACTTTTCCTCTGCAAGAAACTCTATTAGGAAGATCAGAATACAAGCTACAGACTGGGAGAAAATACTCTCAAACCCACCCATCTGACAAAAGACTAATGTCTAGAACATAATAAAAACTCTCAAGATCCAACAGTAAATAAATCACAATCCAATTAGAAAATGGGCAGAAGATATGAGCAAACATTTCACCAAAGAGGGTACACAGAAAGTAGACAAGCATATGAAAAGATACTCACTGTCATTATCTATTATCCAGATGCAAGCCAAAACCTCAATGAAATATCATTATACAACTACTAAGGTACCTAAAATAACGAACAGTGATAATGCCAAATGCTGGTGAGGATGTGGAGAAACTCATCATTTGAACATAGACGGTAGGAATGTAAAATGGCTGACTCCCTCTGAAAAAGTTTGGCAGCTTCTAAAATGAAGCATACGCTTAACAAAAAGGATCCAAAAGAAATCCCATGTAACCTATAGCCTTGCTAGACAATAACTGTTCAAGGATATGATATAATTTTTCAGTTATCAGATAGGCTGAGATTTAAAAAGAATGATAACAGCCAGGGCTGGTGTGGGTGTATGGAAACAGCACTTCACCACACTGGTAGCGGAAGTTTAAATTAGTACCACCTTTTGGGGCCACTTGGGCAATATGTTCTCAAGGGCCTTTCAAAAGTATGCCAAAGGGACTAGAACAGCTAAAACAATTTTACGAAAGAAATATTATGGTGTGAGACATTGCTCTACCTGATTGTAAGGCTTCTTATAGAATTAGAGGAATTAAAGCTGTGTGTCATTGGCAAAAGGATAGATATATACATTGCTGGAATGGAGAAGCAAACCCAGAAATAGTTCCACATGAAAACAGACCTTTGATGAAGGAGCAAAGGCAATTTAATGAAGAAAGGACAGTCTTTTCAACAAGTGATCCTGGAATAATTGGCTAGCCATGGGCAAAGACAGTGGAACTCAACTCAAACCATACATTTTATACAAAATTTGAACCCCCCAAATGGGTCAAAGATTTAAAAATAAGGTGTAAAAGTATAAATTTTTTAGAGATAGTACAGGAGAAAGATCTTCAAAACCTAGAGCTCAGTGAACAGTTCTTAGATATAACATCAAAAGCATGATACATAGAAGAAAAAAAATCAATACATTGGACTTCATCAAAATGAAAAACTTTTCCTCTGCAAGAAACTCTATTAGGAAGATCAGAATACAAGCTACAGACTGGGAGAAAATACTCTCAAACCCACCCATCTGACAAAAGACTAATGTCTAGAACATAATAAAAACTCTCAAGATCCAACAGTAAATAAATCACAATCCAATTAGAAAATGGGCAGAAGATATGAGCAAACATTTCACCAAAGAGGGTACACAGAAAGTAGACAAGCATATGAAAAGATACTCACTGTCATTATCTATTATCCAGATGCAAGCCAAAACCTCAATGAAATATCATTATACAACTACTAAGGTACCTAAAATAACGAACAGTGATAATGCCAAATGCTGGTGAGGATGTGGAGAAACTCATCATTTGAACATAGACGGTAGGAATGTAAAATGGCTGACTCCCTCTGAAAAAGTTTGGCAGCTTCTAAAAATGAAGCATACGCTTAACATAGGATCCAAAAATAGTATTCCTGGGCATTTATCTCAGAGAAATGCAAACTTTTGCCCATGTAACCTATACACAAATATTCATAGCAGCTTTATTTTTTAAATGCCAACTACTGCTTTTCAATAGGTGAAGAGTTAAACAGCGGTGTATTCTTACCATGGAATACGACTCAGCAGTTCAAAAGGAAGAGATTATAGATATACATGTCAACTAGTGTGGCTCTCAAGGGTACTATGCTGAGTAAAAAATTTCTCTAAAGATCACACAACGGATGATTCAATTTACATAACATTCTCAAAATGACTGGATTATAGAGATAGAGAACAATTAGTGGTTGTCAGCATTTGGGAAGGCTGGAGGAAGAGGGATGGGAATGACTCTAATGGGTGAGCACGAGGGAGGCCTTTGGGTCTGGACAGGTCTTCGTCTAGATTTGGTGGTGGTCACATGCCTCTCCATGTGATAGAAATCACATGGAACTATACAGGCACACTGTCACAATGTAAACTTCTGATTTTAACACTGTACTACAGTTATGCAAAATGTAACCATCGGGGAAAAGTGGGTGAATGGTACATGGTATGTCTCTGCACTATCTTTGCAACTTCCTGTGAATCTGTATTTATATTTCAAAATGAAAAGTCTTTAAAATAAAGAAGAACTGTCCTGAAAACAGAAAATAAGTACATGCCCTTTGATGTCAAAATTACCCTTTTACAAACTGCTGCTAAGTAAAGAGTAGTATCAAAATAATGCCGAAAGGCCTTCAAGATCACTGGACAAACATGATCACCTCAAAATTTTTTATAACAGTAAAAAACTAGACCAAGTCACTTTATGCACAATTGGTTAAATATTATAAATAGAGCCCATGGAAGAGTGTGTGATTGTTACAATGATGGTATCAACCTACACTCATTGATAGATCTGGAAAGACATCACTTAAAAGTTGCATATAGTTCTTTTTTTTAAAGGTTGAAACAGATGTGTATACTACAAGCTCCTTGAGGGCAGGAATTTTTGTGCTTATCACTTCACCAGTATTCTTAGCTCCCTGGACAGTACATGACATGGAGTAAGCACTCCATAAACATTTGTTGAATAAACACATGAAGTACACACAGACCCACCCCCACACCCACCCCCCACATTTGCATAGGGAAAAGTTGAGAAAGTTATAGAGTAAGATACTAATAATGGTTATCTCAGAGTAGAGGAATTTAGAATCATTAATTAAATCCCCTTTCACTTACTTGTATACTCTTCTCGTTAATAACCATTACGTATTGTTCATGAACTAATGTTTCTAAAAGTAAACAATGACCAAGTATAGCATGTCGTGTGAGGCCCTCCAGTCTGGAGTGACCAAACCTGGTGTTGATATAGCTGGGCCACTCTAGCCAGGGCTGCTTGCTCCAGAACGCACCGGATGTGTGAGGCCCCAGGGCCATTCTCAGGAACTGGGGGATACTGTGTATAAAGTGAGGTGATTTGTAAGACATTTCCATGACAGAGAGGACCCCTAAGAGCCGGAGGGTTGACGGGATGACATTCAGAGCAGAACCAATCTCAGATAGGGGATCCACGGGCAAGTCTGCTCTCCAGAGGGCTGAGGGTAGATTCAGGATGGCTACCACAAACACATCTCTCCATATGCTAAGTGTAGGTTTAGTTTTTAGAAACTGCCAGTGGCACTGTGCACTTCAGGGGGCTAGGACAGTGGGCCCCAAATACCCATCAAAAACAGGCTGCCCCACAATTCCCAGGAAGCTTCATAAAATACAGGCTCCTGACCTCAGCCCACTGAACCTGAGTCTCTGGGGATAAACTCCACGAACCTGTCATCTCACTAGATTTCCTGAGTGACGGTGATGTACAGTGGAGTCTGGGAAACTCCAGGCTGCGGGCAAAGATTCAAAACTGAGCCACACTGGACAAACGGTTAGTTGGTCTGCCGTCTGTGATGAAGGGACCTGGGACCCAATGACTACTGATGTGTAAGAATCCTTTTATCTAAAGAGTTCAGGGGGTTTTAGGGACATTCCCTGGACAGTAGACACCTCCCGTTTAAGAGAACCCAGGGTCCTGTCTCCACTGCTCCCCTTTGCTATACTGTGACCCTCTGCTTTCTCAGAAAGAAGTCCCTGGTGACTCTAAAAACTCCCTCTTTATTTATTGTGGTAACACACACACCACGTACAAGTTTCAACCATTTTAAAGTGTACAATTCAGCAGCATTAAGTACACTCATAGTGCTGAGCAACCATCACCTCTCTCTGGTTCCGTGTCATCAACAGCAGCCATGCCCTCTTTTCTCCTTCCCCCAGTCCCTAGTAACCACCAGTTCACTTTCTGTCTCCACAGATTTACCTCTTCTGGACATTTCCTATAAATGGCATCATACCATATAAAGCCTCTTGATGTCTCACTTCTTTCAATAAGTATCATGTATCTAGGTCCATCCGTGTTGTAGCATGTGTCAGAATCTTATTCCTTTTTATGGCTGAATAATATTCCATTCTATGACTGTACCCTATTTTGTGTATCTGCTTACCATTTTTTTTTTTGGGCCACTTCTATTGATTTTTCATTTATTCATCTTTGTTCTTTGGCCTGTGTGGGCATCCCATCACAGTGGCCTCTCTCACTGCAGAGCACCAGCTCTGGGCGCATGAACCCCAGAGTGCTGGCTCGGTAGTCCGACACATTGATCCAGCCGCTCCGCTCCACATGGGATCTTCTCAGGCCAGGGATCGAACTGGCGACCCTTGCACTGCAAGGTGGTGTTCTTACCCACTGGACCACCAGGGAAGCCTTGTGCTTATCTTTTAAAAAAAAAAATATTTATTTCACTGCACCAGGTCTTAGTTGCAGCAGATAGGACCCTTAGTTGTGACAAGTGGGATTTCCCTGACCAGGGATAAAACTTGGGCTCCATGCAATGGGGGCATGGGGTTTTAGCTACTGGATCACTAGGGAAGTCTTCTGCTCACCTGTTAATAGCTATTTGGGCTGTTTCCACCTTTTAGCTGCTTTGAATGTTGATGGACACATTTTTGTTTGAACACCTGTTTTCTAGTATTTGGGGTTTATGTCTAGGAAATACTAGATCACACACTAACTCTATGTTTAATATATTCAGGAACCTCCAAACTCTCTTACATCCTCACTCTCTCTTACAAGACACCTGGCATCCTAGCCTGTGCCCTGGCCTCTTGAGAGACAGTGTAATAATTTTTAAAAATCTGTAGGGGAGTAAGGAGACCTGGGTGTAGGTCAGACTGTGACCCGTAAGAGCTGTGAGAATCTGTGCCAGTCATTCATTTTGTTTGTACTTTGGTGGCCCTGTATGATCCCACAGGGTGGGTACTCTGAACAAGGAATCCAGCTTTGAGATTGTGGCTGAGAGGAGAAGCAATGTGCTAGAGCAGTGTAGGTGAGGGTTACCTGGGGCCATTCCTCAGGGATTGTAGATCCTTGGGCCATTACTTAGCCCCTCTGAGCCTCACCTCACCATCCAAAAAAATGGGGCAAGTGAATAAGAGTACCTACCTCATAGGATGGTTGTATTAAATTAGTCCGTCCATGTAAACCATTAACTACAAAGCCGTGCCAGTTGAGCTGCTGTGATAAAATGCTTAGAAATACAGGAAGGGAGGGGCCTGTGCTCGCCTTCTCAGCCTGAGCCCCATTCATGCTCTCCTCGCCTCCCCTTATTTTCTCTCCCCTTTAGACATCTCTGCTGGGACCCTTCTCTCCCAACGGACAGGGGAGTGGAAAAATGACCCCTAGATTGATCCTCCCCCTAACAAATATTGTTACATTTGATGTGAGTGTAGGCTCCAGGTTGCTTATTCCTTTATGTGCATCTTCTCTAGGGCTTATTATACAGTAGGTATGCATCACACACTTCTTGACTGAATACACAAAAAAGAATGACTGTCCTTTCCATTGAGGCACTGGCCCCGAGGGCTGGTCACGGCACTGCGACATGGCGCGTGGGGTTCTCTCCTATATCTGGACCCAGAGTGTGTAGAATCCTCCCACAGTGCCTCTCCCTTGTCTCACACTCTGACAAACAGCATCATCAGCGTCATGGCAGGATGGCGTGCCGAGCAGAGCAGTGAAAAGGCCCAGCCAACCGTCCCCCCAACCCTCCTCAGCAAACTGTGGCTCAGAAGGTGGCGAAAGGCAGGCAGGGGCCCTCCTTCCCCACCCTCAACCCTGCCCCTTCTGTCTCCCCAAGTTACCTCCCCTTAAGAGGGAAAGTCATGCTCTTTGTTGAGAATAAAAGATGCTCTGAGAGGCTGTGTCTATATCAGACATGGAGGCACTGAAGCCACTCTGCTGGGGGAAGGGACAGGGAAGGGGAGTTATGGGAGCACCTGGGACAAACATTGCTGAAGGGGTCCTAACCGAGAGGACCTAACAGGTCTCACATGGTGTGTGTGTATGCACGCACATTTTGTGTGCGTGCACGCGTACAAAGGCATGTGTGTGTTTGGGGCCAGGGAAGTCACAGAAGCTGCCTCGTGTTCTCAGAGCCCAACCAGCTCCACTTTGCAGAAGCAGCCTGGTCTGAGCAGCTGGGGCTGCAGGCCTGTCGATGGTTACAGGGCGCCTCCCTGAGAGTGTGAGCACTAGCACACAAACTCGCGGCCAAGTGCAAAGAGAGTTCACACGTCATCAGTGCCACGGTCACCTTGGCCACCTTCCCTCGGGCTTTAGTTTCCTATCCATCAAATGCCATGGGAGTCACATTGTGTTAGCATCTCTGCTAGGAGTTGCCATTGCTGGTCGAGAGGCATGCTTAAGGGAACACTGTGCTGACAGCCTGCTCCATTCCCCTGAGGCCTCTGTTCCTCAAGGACATGGCCTGACATCTGAAGAGAGCCTGGAATCTCCAGGCAGCCACTCTGCCCATCTGCTGATCCCCTCCTGTCTGGGGGATCCTCTTAATCATCTTCCAACTGCCACGCAGGTATGCATCACACACTTCTTGACTGAATACACAAAAAAGAATGACTGTCCTTTCCATTGAGGCACTGGCCCCGAGGGCTGGTCACGGCACTGCGACATGGCGCGTGGGGTTCTCTCCTATATCTGGACCCAGAGTGTGTAGAATCCTCCCACAGTGCCTCTCCCTTGTCTCGCACTCTGACAAACAGCATCATCAGCGTCATGGCAGGATGGCGTGCCGAGCAGAGCAGTGAAAAGGCCCAGCCAACCGTCCCCCCAACCCTCCTCAGCAAACTGTGGCTCAGAAGGTGGCGAAAGGCAGGCAGGGGCCCTCCTTCCCCACCCTCAACCCTGCCCCTTCTGTCTCCCCAAGTTACCTCCCCTTAAGAGGGAAAGTCATGCTCTTTGTTGAGAATAAAAGATGCTCTGAGAGGCTGTGTCTATATCAGACATGGAGGCACTGAAGCCACTCTGCTGGGGGAAGGGACAGGGAAGGGGAGTTATGGGAGCACCTGGGACAAACATTGCTGAAGGGGTCCTAACCGAGAGGACCTAACAGGTCTCACATGGTGTGTGTGTATGCACGCACATGTGTGTGTGCGTGCACGCGTACAAAGGCATGTGTGTGTTTGGGGCCAGGGAAGTCACAGAAGCTGCCTCGTGTTCTCAGAGCCCAACCAGCTCCACTTTGCAGAAGCAGCCTGGTCTGAGCAGCTGGGGCTGCAGGCCTGTCGATGGTTACAGGGCGCCTCCCTGAGAGTGTGAGCACTAGCACACAAACTCGCGGCCAAGTGCAAAGAGAGTTCACACGTCATCAGTGCCACGGTCACCTTGGCCACCTTCCCTCGGGCTTTAGTTTCCTATCCATCAAATGCCATGGGAGTCACATTGTGTTAGCATCTCTGCTAGGAGTTGCCATTGCTGGTCGAGAGGCATGCTTAAGGGAACACTGTGCTGACAGCCTGCTCCATTCCCCTGAGGCCTCTGTTCCTCAAGGACATGGCCTGACATCTGAAGAGAGCCTGGAATCTCCAGGCAGCCACTCTGCCCATCTGCTGATCCCCTCCTGTCTGGGGGATCCTCTTAATCATCTTCCAACTGCCACGCTTGGTTGAGTTTGCTGAGTCTTTTCTTGGAGTCAGTGGGCAGGAGCAGCCATTCAGGGAGCAGCCCTCTTCTCCCAGAACTGCTTGGCCCTCACACCTGCTTCCCCTCCCCTTAGATGCTTCACCCCAGGAACAGCCCGAGTCATGCCTCTGCATCCCGAGTGTCACCCTCACTAGATCAGGCTTCTATATCTACTATTTTTATCACACCCTTTCATAAATTCCTATTCTTTTTGTGTTTTGGGATGTACAAAATATATTAGTACAGTGGTTCAACTTATAAGTAAAAAATGGACATGTTGGTGTGTATTCTCAAGGTTTTACTAGAGGAGTAAGTAAATCAATAAAGTTTGGAGGCCACTTTAGGGAAGGTAAGGTATATACAATGAAAACTGTAATTTGGTGTTGGTGTTTGCCCATAGGCACGAAAATTAAAGGCTGTGGACATTCAGGAGGGATGTGATCACTGCCAACAGGAGGCAGGTGGAGAATCAGGAAGCCTTCCTAGAAGGGGTGGCTTTGGGGCTGAGTGTTGAAGGATAGGATGAGACCTGTGGTCATGGGAAGGAAGGGTTCGCCCAGTGGAGGACACTGCAAATGCAAAGGGCCAGAGGTTGGTAAGCACAAGGCGGGCCCCGTGCCCAGCCCTCAGTGTCCATGGAACACACAGGAGAAGCAGTAGGAGATGAGGTGGAGAGGGGACTGGGAACAGATAGAGAAGGAGCTCTGACTATGAGAGATGTGTGGGGATGTGCAGGGGATGTTCTGAAATGGGGACAATAGGAGGGAACCCATGGACGCTCCAAGAAGGGAAGAGATGTGACACTATTGGAACTTGAATGGAAGGGGAGTGTACATTTGTTTGAGACTAGATAACAACTGTAACATGGAAGGTAAGCATCACACCCAACCCAGGGGGCATGAACTAAATCAGAAGAATAGAGAAAGGAAAGAAGGAGGCAGGTGTCACAAATACCCGAGAAACCAATTCAACTGAATGCATAACTGACAGGACAAGGCTGGGGAGAAATGAGGAGGGGAGACGCAAGAGATGACTCAACTTTCAGTGCAGAGTAAACCAGAGGGATGACAGCAGAGGGTGCCCTTGAGAGAAAAGTCAGGTGAAGTATCACCTCGGTTGTCTAGAATGACTATTCTTGAGGTAGAGGGTCTGAGTTGGCGGTTTGTACACAGAAGGTGAATTCTACAAGGGTTAAAGCTTTTATATGAACATTTTTGATGGGACTAGGTCTCCATTTTCATTCTATAAATACCTTTGCATCCCTCCTATGAGAGAGATTCTGTTCTGGGCACAGAGAGAGAGAGAGGAAGCAGAAATTCTGTCCCTGTCCTCAGAGATTCTGAGTTCTGTGGGGAGACAAGCATATGATGAAGTCTTTGACAAGCTGTTGGCTGAGCTCTAACATGAGACCACAGGGAGTGGCACAGAGTTGGCATTTTACATGTGTGCCTAGCTCAGTAGACAAAGGCATGTCCTGACAGCAGCCTCAGCCTTTCTTCATGACGCAGGGGCATCATCATAATCAGGTTTTTTCTTTCATTTTTTTTTTGAAGAAAGCCAGATAGCCACGTGCAGCACCTCATTTGGATGTGTCTGGAGTCTTGGAAGCTAGACTACCCTATCTTTTCCTACAAATGAACCTTGGGAGCTTGTTTGGAGGTTGTAGCAGGGGAGTGCAGCTGCTTGTATCCCCTTGACTGAAGACCGGTCCTCCTCTATCAGGGACGGTCATCCTCTTTGACGGAGCATGTGGTTTTGGGAGGGGCGCTCATGAGCAGTGAGGGAGGAAGGGGACACCCGTTTAACCAGCCAAATCTACCCTGGCAATCAATGGGGTGACAGATGTCGCAACCAGATCGCCCTCACATCCCATAATCAGTTTTTAGACCATCACCACAAGTGTGGGTGGCTAGGGAAAGTGACTAAATTGGCGTGGGTGCCGGGTGCCCATGACCTTGCATTTTCAGAGGAACCATGATGTCAACCGTGTCCTCCTCTGCCAAAGAAGCCAGCCTCAGAATGAGCAGTGCCATGGCTTTCGGATGTTGCAATTCTCCCCCAGTATTGCCTCTCAGGCTTCTTGGACATCCCTTTGTTTGTTTCTGGATTTAGGGAGCTCTGGACATTTCAGGGGAGGAGGATTCCAGGCTTCTAAGTGTTGAAAAAGCAGTTTGGTTTGTCTTAATTATTTTCCCTCCCTGGTTCCACCAGCCTTCTTTCCTTTTTTTCAGCCTTTCTCATCATCCTAGCTATTTATAAACCCTTCTTCCCTCATTCTACATCTTTGTTCCTTTCTCACTCTTGAGTTCTCCTGCTGTAAGTTTTCCCCAGAGAGAAAGATCCCCCATCATCCAACCCCTGGATCATCCCATGTTGCTTAACCTTGCAAGTCTTAAAACTTAGCCCAATGGGAAGGGTATATGCTTTTGAGTCAGTTGGATATCGGTCAACCCCTGGCTTCTCCACCTGGTAGCTGAGTATCTTTGGGTGGGTCTCTGAGCCTCAGTGCCCTTAAGGACAATATGGTTCCCCATCATAGTTTTTGGTTGTTGTTGGAGAGCTAACACTGTGTTGATTCATTTTGTAATCGAGTCTCAAATGGTATGCTGGTAAATTTTAGGCAATGAGCAAACTGAAAGTGAACTTTTAGTTCTAGATTTTTCAGGAAGCCTCTCGCTGATCACCCTATTTATGATCACAACCCCACAGCTCCCCAATTCCCCTTCCCATCTTCCCTGTGGCTCCTATCACATACGGCAGGCTGTACATCAGGCTCACTTTATTCTTAGTGTTGTCGTCCATCTCTCCCCCTAGAATGTAAGCTACATGAGGGCAGGAAGTTGGTTTCCTGCTGGATCCTCAGCACCTCGGACAGTTTCCCATGTGTCACAGGCATTCAGTAAACAATTATTGAGGACTGAATAAATAAATGGGTGTCGTGGGGGCTATCTGAAAAGTCAGTGAGATAATGCCTAGTACAAGGCATTGCATCCAGTGGCTGCTCACAATGACAACCGCATTCCTCTTTCCATCCCATTGCCTTTCTCAACCAGTTTGGCAGTAAGGACCCATGCTATGGCTTCTCCTTTGAGGGAATGCCCTTACCTGGGCAGGGCCTGTTTCTTCTTTCTGTTTCTTCAAGTGTCCTTCTGAACCTGCACTGATCCATGATAGCTGAGATGCACCTCCTAGACTGGAGACAGTCTGCTCCTACCCTTGGCCTTAGCTGGGCTTGGCCACTGCTTCTCCTCTGCTTCACCTTCCCATGGTGGCCTCCTGGGATGGGTCCCTCAGCCAGGTCTAGGAGGACCTAGAATCTGAGCTACCTTGATCAAGACATGGATGATCTGTATTCACCAGTTGCAGTCCCACCAGAAAAAGACTCACTATCAAGACCAGAACCTGGCAAGTCCAGAGTGCATGTAGTAGTTCCAAACCAGGGATGTCTTTTGCCCAAGACATGAGGAATATCTGACAATGCCTAGAGACATGCCTGATTTTCATAACTGGGATTTGCTCCTGTGTCTAGTAGGTAAAGGCCAGAGATGCCGCTAGACATCTTACAAAGCACTGGACAGCCCCCACACCAAAGAAAAATACTTCCTCAAATGTCAGTGGTGCAAGGTTGAGAAACTGTGGTAATATAAAAAACAATACCTGACATTCACTGCACATATATTGTGTGTTAGGGGCTGTGCTAGGCATTTTCCAAGCACATTCTCATTTACACTCATTCCCACTGTGTGAGGCAGGCTCGGTCATTTCCTGTTGCACAGATGACCTGAATCATTCAAATGGTATGCTGGTAAATTTTAGGCAATGAGCAAACTGAAAGTGAACTTTTAGTTCTAGATTTTCAGGAAGCCTCTCGCTGATCACCCTATTTATGATCACAACCCCACAGCTCCCCAATTCCCCTTCCCATCTTCCCTGTGGCTCCTATCACATACGGCAGGCTGTACATCAGGCTCACTTTATTCTTAGTGTTGTCGTCCATCTCTCCCCCTAGAATGTAAGCTACATGAGGGCAGGAAGTTGGTTTCCTGCTGGATCCTCAGCACCTCGGACAGTTTCCCATGTGTCACAGGCATTCAGTAAACAATTATTGAGGACTGAATAAATAAATGGGTGTCGTGGGGGCTATCTGAAAAGTCAGTGAGATAATGCCTAGTACAAGGCATTGCATCCAGTGGCTGCTCACAATGACAACCGCATTCCTCTTTCCATCCCATTGCCTTTCTCAACCAGTTTGGCAGTAAGGACCCATGCTATGGCTTCTCCTTTGAGGGAATGCCCTTACCTGGGCAGGGCCTGTTTCTTCTTTCTGTTTCTTCAAGTGTCCTTCTGAACCTGCACTGATCCATGATAGCTGAGATGCACCTCCTAGACTGGAGACAGTCTGCTCCTACCCTTGGCCTTAGCTGGGCTTGGCCACTGCTTCTCCTCTGCTTCACCTTCCCATGGTGGCCTCCTGGGATGGGTCCCTCAGCCAGGTCTAGGAGGACCTAGAATCTGAGCTACCTTGATCAAGACATGGATGATCTGTATTCACCAGTTGCAGTCCCACCAGAAAAAGACTCACTATCAAGACCAGAACCTGGCAAGTCCAGAGTGCATGTAGTAGTTCCAAACCAGGGATGTCTTTTGCCCAAGACATGAGGAATATCTGACAATGCCTAGAGACATGCCTGATTTTCATAACTGGGATTTGCTCCTGTGTCTAGTAGGTAAAGGCCAGAGATGCCGCTAGACATCTTACAAAGCACTGGACAGCCCCCACACCAAAGAAAAATACTTCCTCAAATGTCAGTGGTGCAAGGTTGAGAAACTGTGGTAATATAAAAAACAATACCTGACATTCACTGCACATATATTGTGTGTTAGGGGCTGTGCTAGGCATTTTCCAAGCACATTCTCATTTACACTCATTCCCACTGTGTGAGGCAGGCTCGGTCATTTCCTGTTGCACAGATGAGGACAGAGACACCTAAGGTGAAGTCACTTGCACAACAGTCCACAGCTAGTAAATGGTATAGCCAGGATTTGAACTGGTCATGCTCTTAAGTGCCATCTTGGGCACACCTAGAGCATTTGCACCTTGGTGCTTCCAACTCCTTCTCCATTGTGTTGGCTCAAAATGTGGTGGGGAGTGGGGTGGCAACACATTTATTTTGGTTTTCCTGTTCAGAACTCCATCCTCTGGAGTCTTGTCAGATCTGCTTAATGGACTCTGAGGAATCTCCATACACCCTTAGCCTTGTCGGGCCATGTCAGGATGAACAGTCTCTTGGGATCATTGTGGAGCTCCCATCTGCTGACTTTGGGTTATCCCTAGTTTCCCTCCTGCTGCCACACTTTGCCCTCAACCAACCCCCCAGATATGAAAGGATCCCCCAAATTGCATTCTGTCAGCGAACACTCTGTACCAACACACCCACCTGTTTTAACTGTGGCTGTAGCTTTGACAACTGACTGAGATCCCAGACTTGGACCTACTCGACTCCAGATCCCACCTCCTCCACACCAGCCAGGTCCTCTGAGGTCCATGAAGGCTCTCACTCAAGTCCCTCGCCCTCTGGCCTGATGCCAACATGACATCAAGTGCTTCATCTGGGCATCCTGATACACCCTGATTCCCTCTCCTTTTGATGCTCCTTCCTCCAGACTCAATTTCCTTCCAGATTTAATGCTCGGCTCCAGAAAGTTCCATTGCTCCTTCACTAGGAAGGAAGCTGTGTGCTGAGTGTTGAGCAGACACAGGGACAAAGCAGACATATCCCAACCCCACCCTTTGCACACACAAGGAGATACCAAGGGACTAGAGAAGAGTGAATCCTTCCCAGACCTCCTAGAGGGATGGGCATAGGTAGCAGTGAGGTGTGGGGGGTCTGTGCACAGGACAGGCTTCCCAAAGGAGGGGACACTTTACATTTGTCCCCCAACCTGTGAAGAATTGGAGGATGGGCCTACCAGCTCTCAAGAATTGCATGGAATGGCTCTGTTCCCTGCCTTCTGTCCAGTGGGTCTGGCTGTTCCCAGACTCTGCCTCCAGACCAGTGGCATCTCAGCTTGCATTTCTGCTGACCTTGCCAGAACTGAAGGAATCTCCCTTTCAAATACTGATTTACTGGCTCCCCTCTCACTTCCTTCATTCAGCTGATACATTTTCATTGAGTGCCTGGTGTGTGTCAGGAATGCAAGAAGAGTCAGAATCATGGATTCTCTGAGCTGGCCAGACTTTTGTTCATCCAGCCCCAACTCTTCCAACCTTAGTGAAGTCTCTTATCACTAAATCATATGTGTCAGACAGGAAGCTTCAGGTTGAGTTTGCTCAGATCTCCATACACCCTTAGCCTTGTCGGGCCATGTCAGGATGAACAGTCTCTTGGGATCATTGTGGAGCTCCCATCTGCTGACTTTGGGTTATCCCTAGTTTCCCTCCTGCTGCCACACTTTGCCCTCAACCAACCCCCCAGATATGAAAGGATCCCCCAAATTGCATTCTGTCAGCGAACACTCTGTACCAACACACCCACCTGTTTTAACTGTGGCTGTAGCTTTGACAACTGACTGAGATCCCAGACTTGGACCTACTCGACTCCAGATCCCACCTCCTCCACACCAGCCAGGTCCTCTGAGGTCCATGAAGGCTCTCACTCAAGTCCCTCGCCCTCTGGCCTGATGCCAACATGACATCAAGTGCTTCATCTGGGCATCCTGATACACCCTGATTCCCTCTCCTTTTGATGCTCCTTCCTCCAGACTCAATTTCCTTCCAGATTTAATGCTCGGCTCCAGAAAGTTCCATTGCTCCTTCACTAGGAAGGAAGCTGTGTGCTGAGTGTTGAGCAGACACAGGGACAAAGCAGACATATCCCAACCCCACCCTTTGCACACACAAGGAGATACCAAGGGACTAGAGAAGAGTGAATCCTTCCCAGACCTCCTAGAGGGATGGGCATAGGTAGCAGTGAGGTGTGGGGGGTCTGTGCACAGGACAGGCTTCCCAAAGGAGGGGACACTTTACATTTGTCCCCCAACCTGTGAAGAATTGGAGGATGGGCCTACCAGCTCTCAAGAATTGCATGGAATGGCTCTGTTCCCTGCCTTCTGTCCAGTGGGTCTGGCTGTTCCCAGACTCTGCCTCCAGACCAGTGGCATCTCAGCTTGCATTTCTGCTGACCTTGCCAGAACTGAAGGAATCTCCCTTTCAAATACTGATTTACTGGCTCCCCTCTCACTTCCTTCATTCAGCTGATACATTTTCATTGAGTGCCTGGTGTGTGTCAGGAATGCAAGAAGAGTCAGAATCATGGATTCTCTGAGCTGGCCAGACTTTTGTTCATCCAGCCCCAACTCTTCCAACCTTAGTGAAGTCTCTTATCACTAAATCATATGTGTCAGACAGGAAGCTTCAGGTTGAGTTTGCTCAGAATTCCTTATTACTTCTTCTTAGCTCAATGTCTGCTCTTGATTATAACCTTTTATCCTCACAAGGGTATATGAAGTAGAAACTAGCAAACACCACTCTTATTCACTTTGCAGATGGAGATGCTGAGGTCAAAAGACTAAAACCACCTGCCCACTGACCCTGGCTGTAAACCATGCTTCTTTCTGTCCCTTCAGACTGATTTTTATCTCATGTAAACTTCCCATGACCAACCAGGTAATGCTAACAATCTGTACATTGGCAGAATTATAGAAAACATGGGTGCTGAAATGAATTTCAGTCAAATCATCTGTCTCCTTTGGTGTACAGACACTTGTTAATTCACTTCTCTTCTTGTGAAGTGAAAGTCCCCTTCTCAGGGATGAGAGGAACTCCTTAGGGGGTCAGGAGGAAACCCACCAGTTCAGAAGAAGGAACTGTCTTTGTCTCATAGCAGATGAAGGACTGCTGCTTCTGGTCAGCAGAGAGGAAGCTGGGTAGGGGGTGCTGGGTTTTGCTTATGACATTACAAACATAACTTAGTTCACTGGAAGTCTAAAACCTACCCTGTTGGCTTTGCTGGGCCTGACCAGAGAGATTCCAGTGAAACTTCATCTCTGAGCTCAGGGCTTTTCCTTAGGGCCGGGGGCCACCAGCATGGCCAGGTATTCACCAGGTCTTCTCTAAAGACTCCTTGTTTCAGCCCTTACATGAAAAGCAGCCTTGTGATGTGAGGAAGTCTCACTGACCTCACATCCATTCTGCAGCTGAAGCACTTGTTCAGGGTGTTGCAATAGAAGCCCTTTCTGATCAGTATTTCTCAGCTCAAGAAGTTAAATAATACCACAAATAGTTCCCTTCTGTAGCAGTGATCATTTCTCCTACTCCTTGATTTTCAGAGACCTCGGGCCCTGAAACAACAAAGTATCCAGAACTGACCACGTGTCTCAGTTCTTGCACTTGTTAAGTGTTGCCTACTCTCCAGAACATATCACATCTATCAGCCGAACTGGCCAACCTTAGGAGGGACAGTGACGCAGGGTTCCTGTTATATTGGGCAAGTGGGTATGTAACATACAATTAAGAAGCACCTTCATTTTTATCTCTCACTGTCCTATCAAACCTGTCCTGAAGAGCTGGTTATTCTCTGATCTTGGGAAGAAATTTAGGGCATATTCCATGACTTTTCTGGTCACTTGTGGGCAATTAAAAGTTTCTAGGGGGACTTTCCTCATGGTCCAGTGGTTAAGAATACCCTGCCACGAAGAGGACGTGGGTTGCATTCCTGGTCAGAGAGCTAAGATCCCACATGTCACAGAGCAACTGGGCCCCTGTGCCACAACTACTGAAGCCCACGTGCCATAACTAGAGAGTCTGTGCATCGTAATGAAAGATCCCACAGGCCACAACTAAGACCTGACCCAGCCAAATAAATAAATAAATAATGAATATATTTTTTACAAAGTTTCTAGGAACGAGGACTCCTTGGAGAAGTGTCTAATGCTAGGGAGTACAGAAAATACAAGTTGAGCCTGGAGCATTTTGTAGTTCCAAAAAGTAAAGAAAGTGATTTTAAAAAGGAGAGGAAGAAAAGAAGGATTGTAGGCATGTCAGAAGGACAAGGGAACGAACCTGAAAAAGCTTCCAATGACCAAAGGTGGAACAATCTGAATAACAAAACAATGATAGCATTGTATTAAAATGTAATAAAATAAGTATCCAGGGGTCCATGCTAATATAGATAACTTCCTGAATAAACAAATAGAAAGAAGGGCTATCTTTTTCTTACAAAAGGATCCCAAATAACAAATGAACAAATGAGAGAAATAAAAACCACTGTTAGATACCACAGTAATAATTGCTACAGGCAAGATCCACTGATGAATGCTAAAACTGGTGGGTAAAACACAAGAGAAGCAGGATATCAGCATAGCCTCAAAGCAGCTCCCCACAATTATTTTTAAATTACTGTGATGAACTTAACAGATGTCCACAAACACTTTGATGTTCCTCCTTCCAGGAGCTGGGGCTTACATCCCCTCTCCTTCAGTGTAGGCTGGATTCTGAGACTTGCTTCTCATCCAGAGAACGTGGAAAGAGAATGATGGTAAGTTCACAGTGGAGAAACCGGTCAGACATCACCTTAACCAAGTGACTGAGGTTAACACCACAAGCAGTAGTTATGCTGGTGTCACATATCCCTGATGTGATGCAATGGGAAGGGGGCATCCCTCCATAGCGTATTTCCCCAAAAATCCATAACTGCAGTCGAATCGTGAGAAAACCTTATATAAAACCAAACTGAGTAAATTCAACAGTATACCAGACCAGTTCTCATGTTCAAAAGTGTCACAGCCATGAAAGACAAGAAAAGCTTGAGAAATTGTCAAGAAAACTTGAGAATGGAGGTGACTGAAGGAGACACGATGACATCATGTAATACAGGGTCTTGAAACAGAAAAAGGACTCATGTGGCTGAACTGGAGAAACCGTGATATACTCTGTCGTTTAGTGTTGCACCAATGTGAGCTTTGCAGATTGGACCCACATGCCACAGTTACATAAGATATTAACATCAGGGCCGCTGCGTTAAGGGGATGCTGAAACTCTCCAAAGCATACACGTGCAATAGAAGGGTCACCCCCAAAGGGTGAAAATTGGTTGTTGGGCAGAAAAAATTTAGCAGTTACAATGATTGGCGACCCTCTAAAAGGCACAGCACACACATAGATACACATCTGTGGTGTTAAAATTTCATGAGGGGACAGTTACAGAAATGAACACCTAGAAAGGCTCCTGGGGTAGGAAAGGGTGATAATAAAGAAAGAGACTGAATCTTAAAAGTTCTCAGTGGGCCTGGCATTCCTATATACAAACAATGAAAAATCAGAAAACGAAATCAAAGAGGCAATCCCCTTCACCATTGCAACCAAAAGAATCAAATATCTAGGAATAAACCTACCCAAAGAAACAAAAGAACTGTATATAGAAAATTACAGGACATTAATGAAAGAAATTAAAGAAGACTTAAATGGATGGAGAGATAGCCCATGTTCCTGGGTCAGAAGAATCAATATTGTGAAAATGGCCATACTACCAAATATCATCTACAGATTTAATGTGATCCCTATCAAACTACCAATGACTTTCTTCACAGAACTAGACCAAAGAATAACATAGTTCATATGGAAACACAAAAGACCCCGAATAGCCAAAGTAATCCTGAGAAAGAAAAACGGAGCTGGAGGAATCAGCCTCCTTAACATCTGACTGTACTACGAAGCAACAGTCATCAAGACAGTATGGTTATGGCACAAAAGCAGAAATACAGACTAATGGAACAAGATAGAGAACCCAGAGATAGGCCCACGCACCTATGGGTACCTTGTTTTTGACAAAGGAGGCGAAACTCTAAAATGAGACAAAGACAGCCTCTTCAACAAATGGTGCTGGGAAAATTGGACAGCTACATGCAAAAAAATGAAGTTGGAACATTCCCTGACACCATACACAAAGATCAACTCAAAATGGATTAAAGATCTAAATGTAAGACCAGAAACCATCAAACTCTTAGAGGAGAATATAGGTAAAACATTCAAGGACATAAATCAAAGCAAGATCTTCTCTGACTACCTACTAGAATAGCAGAACTAAAACCAAAAATGAACATGTGGGACCTAATGAAACTTAAAAGCTTTTGTACAGCAAAAGAAGTTACAAAAAAGGTAAACAGACAGCCCACAGAATTGGAGAAAATAATAGTAAATTAAATAACAGCCAAAGAATTAATCTCCAAAATCTACAAGCAACTCAGACAACTCAGCACCAGAAAAATGAACAACTCAACAAAAAGTGGGAAAAGGACCTAAAAAGAAATCTCACCAAAGAGGACATACAGATGGCCAAAAAGCACATGAAATGATGCTCAACCTCGCTTATTATTAGAGAAATGCAAATCAAACCCACAATGAGATATCACCTCACACCCGTCAGAATGGCCATCATCCACAAATCAACAGACAATAAATGCTGGAGAGGGTGCAGACAAAAGGGAACCCTCTTGCATTGCTGGTGGGAATGTAAATTGATACAGCCTCTATGGAAGACAGTATGGAGATTCCTTAAAAAACTAAAAATAGAAGCACCATACGACCCAGCAATCCCACTATTAGGCTTATACACTGATGAAATCAAAACTGAAAGAAGCACCCATACCCCAATGTTCATTGCAGCTCTCCATCCAATAGCTAGAACATGGAAGCAACCTAGATGTCCATCGACAAACGAATGGATACAAAAGCTCTGGTACATATATACAATGGAATACTACTCAGCTGTAAAAAGAAATGCAGAAGAATCAGTCCTAATGAGGTGGCTGGATCTAGAATCTATCATAAAAAGTGAAGTAAGACCGTCCTACTAGATTCCATATATGTGTGTTAGTATACTGTATTTGTCTTTCTCTTTTTGACTTACTTCACTTTTTATGATAGGTTCTAGAGCCAGCCACTTCATTAGGACTGAGTCTTCTGCATTTCTTTTAACAGCTGAGTAGTATTCCATTGTATATATGTACCAGAGCTTCTGGATCCATTCATTCGTTGATGGACATCTAGGTGGAATCTAGTAGGATGGTCTTGATATCACACACAGGGAACTCATGGAAAAACAGACAGAGCATAGACATAGGGACATTGTGGCGAAGAAATAGGGAGGGGAAAGCATGGAGGAAGTAACAAGGAGACCTATAGTGTTATGTGTGGAAAAGATAGCTAGTGTCATAGTGCTAAGGGAATAGGAGTGCTTACAACGGCTTGGGGCGAAGGTCTGGAGGGGTGGGATGGGGGGATCTGGGCGGGTGGGGACCATGGATATGCATATGACTGATCTGGGAACATACATGTCTGTGAACAACAAAACTCTGTAAAACCTTTAAAATAAAGAATAAAAAAAAATGGACAAAAAAAAGTTTTGTATCTATATGAGATAATAGTTTTCCACTAAAATTTTTGTGATAATCATTTCATGATGTGTGTAAGGTGAATTGTTTTACTGTTTACCTTAAACTTCTACAGGGCTTTATGTCAACTATATCTCAATAAAACTCAAAAAAAGAGAAAGAAAAAAAAAAGTGAAGCAAGTCAAAAAGAGAAAGACAAGTACAGTATACTAACACATATATATGGAATCAAGTAAATGTGTAATAACACATGCAGTGAACCGATGGAAAAACAGACTTAGAGAATAGACATACGGACATTGTGGGAAATGAACAGTGGGTGGGAGGCATACAGGGATTAACATGGCAACCTGAACTGTCATATGTGAAAAAGATAGCTATTGTTATTGTGCTGTGGGAATAGGAGCTCCTCCGAGGGCTCGGTGCGACAGCCTGGAGGGGCAGGAGGGGGGGGCTGGGCGGGAGGAGGGGAACAGGGATCTGCATATGACTGATCTGGGAACACACTTGTCTATGAACAACAAAACTCTGTAATAATTTTTAAAAAAGAAGAAAAAAAAGTTTTCAGTGGGCTTCCCTGGTGGTCCAGTGGGCAAAGAGTTCGCCTTGCAGTGCAAGGGGTACTGGTTTGGTCCCTGGCCCAGGAAGATCCTACGTGCCGAGGAAGGCTGGACCAGTGTGTCCAATTATGAGCCAGCGCTCTGGGGTGCGGCGCCCAGAGCCAGTGCTCTGTAGCTGAGAGAGGCCACTGCGATGGGAGGCCCACACATGCCAAAGAATAAAGATGGATGAAAAATAAATTATGACTTAGAGGCAAAAAAAATATAAAAGTTCTCATCACAAGAAAACAACCCTGTAACCATGTCCAATGACAGATGCTAACTAGACTTATCGGGCTGATCATCTCACAATATATACAAATACTGAACCATTATGTTGTACACCTGAAACTAATACCATATTACAGGTCAGTTGTCTCTCAATTCAAAAATGTTTAGGTTGAGAAATTCTACTCTAGAGGTACTATGTTTGCAACTCTTCTGTAAATATAAGAGCATTTCAAAATATTTTTAAATGTTACTAATAGCTGGTGTGAGGGCCTTACCAAGATAGATAGATAGATAATCTACCCATCCTCTGGTCACTTGTACACATAAAACAGTTTTAATCAGGTAATTAATAAAGCCTATAATAATAGTTGGAAAAAAAGTCAATTTTTCACCAAATTGGAGCTTCCTCTCCCCATTTCAGGCCTGCTTCAAGTTAGTCATGCATGGGCAACAGGAAATCATTTGGTTGTCAGCTGCTTTTCTCCATTACTGGTTTTTCTACTCTCCCTCCTTACTGGCTGTCTCTGGTCCCTTCTTGGTTTGGTGAGGGTGAGAGGACAAGGAAATGGGCAGCAAAGGTTGTGTCTGACCCATGCTCTCAGGAGTTAACAGTGCCTCTCTCTGGGCTTGGCAGGTATTTAAGTTGACTCTTCCTCTCTTGGGCTGGTTTGGGCTCCTCAGAGACTCCCATGTGTTTCCTGCAACTCCTGGCTATGAGTGGTGCCATGTGGGACCATCTGGTTCTTCATGCTCATTCCTCTAGCCTACACTGCTGGGGACACCCATTAAAAACAGCTCTGGCGTGTGCCTTCTCTGCCTATATCTATCCACACCTGGTCATGAATAAGGAGCACTTACTTAACCCTACTTGCAAAATAGCATTCTCTTTCCTCTAAAGACAGGGCAGTCCTGCTGAGAGGAGAGGAAAGACCTCATGAAAGAGAGCCTTTATGACTGGTCACACCATGAAACCCCTTACTCCTTTCTGTGTAACGGGTACTATTTCTATGTTTATTTGGAGTCAAATACATCACAGCTCTCAAAGCCAATCCTACGATGTACAAGACATATAGAAGGGAAAAAGACAAAAGAATAACAACAGAAAATAAAAGAAGAAGGAAGACGGTAGCCATCAGGAGCAAAGTATATCAGAAATGACAGAGACCAAGGGGAATGGTTTCAGCAAACTAGTACAGAACGTAGTGCAAGAGAACAAAAACCAAATTTATTTGTGTGTGCTTACTACACACGAGGCACTGTTCTGAACACTTTATATGCACCCCTCATTTGCCCCATAAATGGACCCATTTTATGGTGTTCATGGGAACAAGGGTTCATAGAATTAGTGAAGTGGTAGATTTGGGACTCAAACTCAGGTCTAATCAGGTTTGGGTGCAGATTCAGGCATCTATTGGTGATCTGCATGCTGTGCTGGGCACACTGCTCACATCACGCCACTCATCCTTATGCCTACTGTGTTAGGTAGACTGTTTCCTGCATTCCAGAGAAACTGGGCACATAGGGGTTAAGCAATTCCCCAAATAACTGGTAGAACTATGCTTAGAGTGCATGTCTTGCGATGCCTAGTTTAATACACTTTCTGCATGGCAACCATGCCTGCTTTCATCTGTAGGAATGTGGGAAAACATCGCACAGGGCTGACACGCAGCTGGGGTGCACTGCAATGGCTGTGCCGATTGCTAAAAGGCTGACGTCATCTCTGTGCCTGTGGGTAACCAGCCCTGCTCTGAGCATCCTCAAATGTTACCCAGCCTCCTTTTGCCAAGATAGTCCCCACAATCCAGCATCTAAAGAGTGAAGTGGGGCCTCCAGATGCTGCTCTGGTGCTGTGGCCTGTATCAACCTTGCCTGTTTCTCTGATGCTTCTTTCTGTCCTAAACATTTCTGTGGTCGTCGCCTCTGATGTGCGGAGATGAGAAAGCTAACGCCCAGAGAGGGCTGCCTGGCAAGTCAAGAGCCAAGCTGAGCCTAAGCCTAAATCCTTGGACGCCTGATCAAGTTCTTTTTGTATGACATGGCCCTTAGTCACTCAACTAGACAATGTGACGCTTGTTCAGTCGCTCAGTCGTGTCCGACTCTTTGCGACCCCATGAATCGCAGCACGCCAGGCCTCCCTGTCCATCACCAACTCCCAGAACTTATTCAAACCCATGTCCATCGAGTCGGTGATGCCATCCAACCATCTCATCTCCGTCACCCTCTTCTCCTCTTACCCTCAATTTTCCCCAGCATCAGGGTCTTTTTCAAGGAGTCAGCTATTTTAAAAAAGGATTAAATTAGAAAACCTTACAGATTACTGATGAGTCTTTACGAAAGAGACTTATCGGTTAAAGATAAATTCATTGTTATTGGCAAAGCTTCATTAAGCCCGAGATTTAACGGAAAGATCAAGAACATGTATATACAAATGAGTGTAGTGGATGGAAGTACATATTCCCCCCTTTTTTTGGTTTTCTCCCTTTTTTTAAGGGTTCCCACATTTTCCTGCTCAGGCATCTATTGGTGATCTGCATGCTGTGCTGGGCACACTGCTCACATCACGCCACTCATCCTTATGCCTACTGTGTTAGGTAGACTGTTTCCTGCATTCCAGAGAAACTGGGCACATAGGGGTTAAGCAATTCCCCAAATAACTGGTAGAACTATGCTTAGAGTGCATGTCTTGCGATGCCTAGTTTAATACACTTTCTGCATGGCAACCATGCCTGCTTTCATCTGTAGGAATGTGGGAAAACATCGCACAGGGCTGACACGCAGCTGGGGTGCACTGCAATGGCTGTGCCGATTGCTAAAAGGCTGACGTCATCTCTGTGCCTGTGGGTAACCAGCCCTGCTCTGAGCATCCTCAAATGTTACCCAGCCTCCTTTTGCCAAGATAGTCCCCACAATCCAGCATCTAAAGAGTGAAGTGGGGCCTCCAGATGCTGCTCTGGTGCTGTGGCCTGTATCAACCTTGCCTGTTTCTCTGATGCTTCTTTCTGTCCTAAACATTTCTGTGGTCGTCGCCTCTGATGTGCGGAGATGAGAAAGCTAACGCCCAGAGAGGGCTGCCTGGCAAGTCAAGAGCCAAGCTGAGCCTAAGCCTAAATCCTTGGACGCCTGATCAAGTTCTTTTTGTATGACATGGCCCTTAGTCACTCAACTAGACAATGTGACGCTTGTTCAGTCGCTCTGTCGTGTCCGACTCTTTGCGACCCCATGAATCGCAGCACGCCAGGCTTCCCTGTCCTTCACCATCTCCCTGTGCCTGCTCAAACTCATGTCCACTGAGTCAGCGATGCCATCCAACCATCTCATCTCCGTCACCCTCTTCTCCTCTTACCCTCAATTTTCCCCAGCATCAGGGTCTTTTTCAAGGAGTCAGCTATTTTAAAAAAGGATTAAATTAGAAAACCTTACAGATTACTGATGAGTCTTTACGAAAGAGACTTATCGGTTAAAGATAAATTCATTGTTATTGGCAAAGCTTCATTAAGCCCGAGATTTAACGGAAAGATCAAGAACATGTATATACAAATGAGTGTAGTGGATGGAAGTACATATTCCCCACTATGTACTCCCTTCAGGTTCTACATCCCTGCTTATTGTCATGTGACCTGCCTGAGTGTCCTGGGAACATATGTTTCTGCCTCTGCCCTGTGATATGATTTTTCACTAAGATGATTGGGGATGTGATGCTTGTGGGGACTAAGCAGAAGCTTTTCAAAAAAGCAGGCCTCTCTAGAACCTGCCCTCTATAGCAAGAAAACAGTATGTCTCAGGTTCTGCTGTTCTTCAGCTCAGGTCCCAGGAAGGTACATGAAGGCCCTCAGGGCCCAGCGGTGCCACAGTCTTTATGCAAAGGGAACCAGAAATGAATGTTTATTTTTGTAGGTCAATATATAGTGTTGTTTGTCACAGCAGCATAAGCTGATTGACACCCCAGAGGAAAATAATGCTTTGAAAATTTTAAAGTTTGCCTGAATTGAGTCTTAGGTTTTAAAGGTCTATTACTTCTAATTAAATGCCATTTCCAAGAGACAATTCAGGCATATCATGGACACTGACCTAGAAGATATTTGGATTTTCCAGAAATACTTTTACATAAAGTTTTCACAAAGTCTTCTACTCAATAACTCCAAGGTTTCTGGGTAGATTATTCAGAAATAGGGGGAAAAAAAGGCATTTATTGCCTAGTAAAAGGAATGACCTAATTCAAAGAATGATTGAAGAATACATTTCGGAGTGAGAGGGGATCCTAGGAGCGCTGCATCCATTCACATCATGTGCAAACTTCCCCTTAAGTATGTCTCACAACTACTTATTTTTGGTCAAAAGTAAACTAAATCACATTCACATTCTGTTTTCAGGTGTTGAAGTATGAAAACTTTGAAACTCCCTCTCTCCTTTTCTCTCTCTCCATCCACCCACCCACCTACCCAGCCAGCCAGTCATCCGGCCATCCTGTTCCTGATACAAGACAAACCTCAAAAACCTCTCCTTTCAGTGGTCATCATGGGAGAAGAAATTTCTGTGGAGCATGCAAACCTGAGTCAAGACAGATTCCCATAAGAGGAGCTTCAGACATTCCGTGGCTCTCTCAAGCAGTGGTGTTGGCTTCAAGGGTCTAAATGGAAGCTTCAAGTTACCAGAAACTGGTATTCTTTCAGATCACCTGAGGACTCCAAGGGGATGGAGGGAGCAATGTTGATACTTGAGCTGCCAACACAGACATTTCACGATTTCATGGGCCCACTACGTGGCAAAATAAGTGACATGGCTCCTGACATCAAACCACCAGAAGGCCCAGCAGGTTATTCTCCAGGTAACCTGACAGCACTGGTCTCTACCTGTCCAGCTTCAGAGAGTTTCCAGAAATGCCCCAGGAGTTCACGGGGACATCATCGTGGGCCCTTGCTCTCGGTCCCATGTGTCCACTGTCAGTGATGAATACATCACAGAGAACGGTGCGAGGGGAAATCTACATATTTGGGCTTCTTGCAGTTGCAAGAACAAGAATGACAAAGGGATGTGCCCTTTGGCATTTAAACAAAGCCTTCATTCGGAGTGTGGACAAAAGAAAAGAGGCTGCCCAAGCAGGCTCTGACCACATGGCCCACAAAAGAAAACCTAATAGTCTCTAGAGTTTTCCAAAGGTGAGAATCGACTCCTGTCATTGATGCTGGGGATCCAGAACACCTGCCACATGTCCACAGAGAAAAATGACAGAGCCTTCTCTGGAGAGGTGGTGAGTTTAGCTGCACAGATATTTCCTCAGCAGATCCTTCGTGCCAGGCAGCCCTGGGGCGTGCCCCCCTGTGAGTGGGAGTTCAGGGCACTGGTATGCCTGTGTGCGTGTGTGAGCACACGCTGGGGGACAGGGCCAGGCTGACTTGGCACGGGGGCTCATCTCCTCCTGCTGCTGCCCCTGGGGGATTGGAGTCTGTCTCTGGATCTATCGGCCTGTGTGTTTCTGAAAGGTGGCCTGTCTTTAGCCACTGAAGACAAGGAGGTGGCAGGTGAGGCCGTGACAGTCATCCAGGTTGGTGCTGGCTTTTCAGTGCCCTCATCACTTCACCAGATTCCACGGATTCAAGACAGTCTCCAGGACTGGGGCGTGAGGCTGTGGTCTGCTTGCATTAAAGAAGGCATTTTCTTCTCCATTTCTGACTCTCGTTCATTCAGAGAGCTTCACGCACCCTGCCATCTTTCTGGAAAACCCCTTCAGCAGCTTTACCTATTTAGAGAGCACGTGCTATGCCTCCCCCCAACTTTCTTTCTTACCCCGAAATGTTATTGTGCTTGTGGCACATACACTAGGTGGCAGGCGTGGAACCCAGTCTTTCTCTGACACTCAGGGCAGCTCCTACCCATGGGGCAGGAGGAAGGTGACCCGCACGAGGCCACATGACAGGGAGCAGCCATACAAGGACCACAGCCGGGGACTCAGACTCCTGGTTCGAGTTCTCTGCCCCGTAACCATCCCCGAGCCCACTGGAGGGCTGTGGGAGTGAAGAGGCTCTGGCTTAGGCCAGGCGGTCCAGGCTGCTGGTCGCCTGCCAGACTCCAAGCAGAGGCCGAGCTGGGGCTCCCCCGGTGGCTCTCATCAGCCGGCGAGCAGGAAGCTATGAATCCTGGGCTATGGCCCAGAGGGAAAGGAAAGGGGCTTCTCTATGCTTCTGATTGTCCCCATGACCGTCCAGGAACAAAGCAGGGTCTCACACTGCCTCCTGCCACCAGCCTCCGCCCAGCTGTTCTGGCCACGCAGCCCCATCTCTGTGGCCTGTCTGTGGGAACACTAGGCATTTGTCCACTTACAGAATCGCGGCTGTGTGCCCAAGGCTCTCTCTGGCCCCTCAGTGCCCAGCTCCAGGCCCGGGGGCTAGGCCAACAGGACCACAGGCCTGCTTGCAAATCCCCAGACCCATCACCCAGGAAAGCTGGATCCCAGCTCCTGGGGATAGTTCACTATTATATTGCCGAACCCCCCCTGATCTGCTCAAGTAAGCTCAAATGACAGGTCACCCTTCAAATAGGTGCACTTTCTGGGTGTGTGGGGGAAAGAGCTTTGGGCCAGAGGTCAAGGCAGGTCACTTATCAGACCTCACTGAGTTCAACGTCATCGTCCTCCGGACAGGAACAGTGGCTCACCGCAAGAGCCAGTGCCTGCTGAGGGCCCCTCTGTGGCAGACCCTGGCCTACATGCCACATGCGCCATCCAGTCATCTTCACCGCAGCCCACCCAGCCTGGCTCCCGACCCTCTGTGAAGACCCCAGAGATGCTGGGCGTGGGTAGAAAGTTGCCCTACAACAGCCATGGGCCCAGGGTTACTGAGCGCTTCGCCAGGACCTCGTCACCATCAAACCACCTGTTCATTCGACAGCTGGTTCTGGAGCGGTCACTGTGCACAGCCCACAGCATCCCTGTCTTCCTGGAGCTTACGTTCTAGAGCACTCAGCAAAGGCTCAGAGACGGCAGACAGCAACGCTGTCCATCAGGCGCTGACCCAGAAGGTGACTTTTCCCTCCTCTTCCATAACCCGTGGAGTGGAGGAGCCGAGCCAAGGGGGCACATGCCATTCTCTAGAGTTTGAGTGGACTGGGGCTGCTCTGCCCCCAGGTGACCTCCTCCTGAGTGGCCTCCTCAGCCTGTCAGAGAGGAGGACGCACTTCTCTGTGGTGCTGTTCCAGACACACAGGGCGGTGCAGGCGGCCTTGCAGGGACTGGGGGGTCCCAGACGCCCACTGCCCGGCCTCGTGAGCCCACCCTGGCCTGGCAGCTGAGGGTCGCTGACGAGAGCACCTGAAGCCACAGTGAACCCCTGACAGGGCACATGGGCCCATTGGGCCCCAGCTAAGGGCTCAGCCTTGCTCCAGACTCAGGAATCTAATCACACTACCGGGGGTGGGGCAGGAAGACTGATGGTGGGTCCTGCTCTGACCCTGGATCTCAGTTCGAGGGACTGGACCTTTGTCTCATTCATTCATTCATTCATTCATTCATTCTTTCACTCATACAAGAAATCTTGACCAATCTACTGTACGGCAGAGGCAACTATATTCAATATCTTACAATAAACTATAATGGAAAGGAATCTGAGAAAAAGAATATAGACATATACATATGCACCTGAAACTAACACAATATTGAAACCAACACAATATTGTAAATTAGGGTTGGAGGTCAAGGCAGGACTTGGTTTCCTACCTAGGAAGCCTGGGCAAAGGGCTTTTTGTGACTTCCATAAGAAAAAAAAAAAAAGAAAAAGAAATGTTGCCTGAGCAGCACTAGGATCTGGACACTGCCCTAGGATTTGGGCATACTTCAGGGGGCAGAAGTAGGCCCCTGCCCTTGGAGAGTTTATATTCTAGTGAAAGAGACAAATGAATAAATAATATATCAACTGGGGGTAAGTAGTAAGAAGAAAAATACAACAGGAAAGGGGAAGAACCGCGATGGAAGCCCTATGTTATATGGTGAGAAAGACCTCTTGGAGAGGAGACACGTGAGCAGACGTAGCGGGGTGAGTATCTGGGGGGAAGAGCATCACAGGAAGAAGGAACAGGACATGCATGTGGCCCTGAGGCAGAAGGATGCTGGCGTATTCGAGGAGTACTGAGGAGGGAGCTGAGCCTATCAGTCCCCTCCTGCATCTCTGTGCCTGGGCCTCTGTGCCCTGCTTCAGACTATCCAATGCCAGACAGTGCCTATCTGCCAGGATTGCTATGGTCACAGCCCAGACCCGCTGCCGGGTTTGACTTCCTCCCACTCCCACCTGCTGGGCATGGGTCACCCAGATGCCTCTGAGGGTTCCCCACATACCTATGTTCTTCTAGTGCTGAGGAGAGGTGCTTGCTGGGTTTGGAGTCAAACTGCTTGGATCTGAATCTTAGCGCCATTGTTCCCTACCTGGGAATCTTGGGCAAATGGCTCTTGGTGACGCAGTTTCTTTAACTGGGAAATGCAGATGCAGTGGTATCTGTCACAGGGGCTTCTTTGAAAGCAAATGAATTACAGGTGCAAAGAGCACTAGGAGCAATGCTCAGCAAGTGTTAGTGGGAAATCACTAAGGTAAGGATGTCCTTTCTCCTGCTTTCTCCTCTGCTTGCTGCAAAGGGAGGAAATGAAAAAGGCCCAGGCTTTGGAGTCAGACAGATGGAGGCTTAAGGCCTTGCTGGTGCTCTTGGGCAAATGACACAACCTCTCTGAGGTTTTTCTCATTTTTCTCACCTTAATATGGAGACAATGGTCTGTCCCTTACAGGGTTTAGAGAAGAGCAAATGAAATGACATGGGCCCAGAGAAACCCTCAGGACAGTGCCCTGATGGCCAGCCTGAGCCTGGAGCTAGTGATGAGGTTTCAGGACAATCGGGAGAGAGAATCAGACTAGAGGGACGAAAAAGACTCAGAAACAGCTGCCCCGTGTCTTGAAGGAGGGGACCAAGGAGATGGCAACCAGCTCACACTGTGCAGAGGCTCCCCCGAGTGGCAGAGGGAGTTGGGCCAGTCACAGGGCCTGGGTGGCGTGGAGATGGACACAGCCGGGCCAGGTCACCATCTGCCAAGTGGAGACGTGTGCCAAAAGGACCAGATGCCAAAGACCAGTGCCAAGGGGGAGTGGCAGCCACTAGGAATCCCAGGAAAGACAGTCAGGGCACCCATGGTGTAACCCAGACAAATCACGCCCTAACCAAGGTGAGAGTCAAACCAGGTGAAGGGCAGGGGACCAGGGCAGATCTGAGACTGACTCTGGGGCTGTTCCCCATCTGCCTTCAAGTGGCCATGTCAGGGGTTGATATAATAGTCTAAGAGTCTATACCAAAGCAGGTCCCTTTGACACCCCTGCAGGAAGCACTGGGGGAAGTTCAGAGATCTTCCTCCCACCCAGCATAAAACCACAGTAGAGAACAGGCGCAGATGCAGACAGAAGCTGCATTCCTATACGGGAAAAGAATCTGAAAATGAATGAACATGCGTGAACACATAACTGAATCCATTCCCTCGTGGACCAGCAGTAAAGAATCCAATTCAGGAGACTTGGGTTCGATCCTTGGGTTGGGAAGATCCCCTGGAAAAGAAAATGACAACCCACTCCAGGATTCTTGCCTGGAAAATTCCATAGACAGAGGACCTGGCAGGCTGCAGTCCATGGGGCTGCAGAGTCAGGCATGACTCGGTGACTCCACGACATAACCGAATCACTATGGTGTATACGCGAAGCTAACACATTGTAAACCAGCCCTACTCCAATAAAATCTTAAACAAAAGATAATAATAATACAGAAAGGAGCTGGAGGTACCACTTGACCTCATAGAGGTCGACCTGATTCTGTGAGGGCCCCGGGGTTTGACCAGTCCAGATCAGAACCACAGTGCTACCAATATGGAGACAATGGTCTGTCCCTTACAGGGTTTAGAGAAGAGCAAATGAAATGACATGGGCCCAGAGAAACCCTCAGGACAGTGCCCTGATGGCCAGCCTGAGCCTGGAGCTAGTGATGAGGTTTCAGGACAATCGGGAGAGAGAATCAGACTAGAGGGACGAAAAGACTCAGAAACAGCTGCCCGTGTCTTGAAGGGGGGGACCAAGGAGATGGCAACCAGCTCACACTGTGCAGAGGCTCCCCCGAGTGGCAGAGGGAGTTGGGCCAGTCACAGGGCCTGGGTGGCGTGGAGATGGACACAGCCGGGCCAGGTCACCATCTGCCAAGTGGAGACGTGTGCCAAAAGGACCAGATGCCAAAGACCAGTGCCAAGGGGGAGTGGCAGCCACTAGGAATCCCAGGAAAGACAGTCAGGGCACCCATGGTGTAACCCAGACAAATCACGCCCTAACCAAGGTGAGAGTCAAACCAGGTGAAGGGCAGGGGACCAGGGCAGATCTGAGACTGACTCTGGGGCTGTTCCCCATCTGCCTTCAAGTGGCCATGTCAGGGGTTGATATAATAGTCTAAGAGTCTATACCAAAGCAGGTCCCTTTGACACCCCTGCAGGAAGCACTGGGGGAAGTTCAGAGATCTTCCTCCCACCCAGCATAAAACCACAGTAGAGAACAGGCGCAGATGCAGACAGAAGCTGCATTCCTATACGGGAAAAGAATCTGAAAATGAATGAACATGCGTGAACACATAACTGAATCCATTCCCTCGTGGACCAGCAGTAAAGAATCCAATTCAGGAGACTTGGGTTCGATCCTTGGGTTGGGAAGATCCCCTGGAAAAGAAAATGACAACCCACTCCAGGATTCTTGCCTGGAAAATTCCATAGACAGAGGACCCTGGCAGGCTGCAGTCCATGGGGCTGCAGAGTCAGGCATGACTCGGTGACTCCACGACATAACCGAATCACTATGGTGTATACGCGAAGCTAACACATTGTAAACCAGCCCTACTCCAATAAAATCTTAAACAAAAAGATAATAATAATACAGAAAAAGGAGCTGGAGGTACCACTTGACCTCATAGAGGTCGACCTGATTCTGTGAGGGCCCCGGGGTTTGACCAGTCCAGATCAGAACCACAGTGCTACCACACGCACCTGGGGCTACTTGTGAGCCAGGAGCGGCTCTGGGTTAAGTCAGGCAAAAGAGGTAGCATGAACCCAAGACAGAAACAGGGGCCCTCTCCCCAGAGACGATCAAGACAAGCGCGGGAGCGAAAAAAAAGTGTGCTGGTTGGCTGAGCTCCACCAAGGTTTAATGAAGAGCAAGGATAACAAAACCCGAGAATTTTAATTACAAGTTCTTGCTTCCCCATTGTTTGTAATTTTGTTAAAGGCTCTGGATCTCCCAGGGGTGACTGGCAATAAAAAGCTCTTGAAACAGAAGTGGTATGTAGCGGAGAGAGCCATTTCCCGTGGCTTTAGAACTAACCGGAGGAAGGAGATGGGCTGGCTGCGTGCACTTGGGTGGATCAGACACCTCTCAGAGCTTTTCTCCTCTTTTCTGTAAAATCAGAACTTGGGCCAGACCATGTCTAAGGGCCCTGATTTCCCAGGGAGTCCTCACAGCCAGGCAGGGAGTGTCACCTCGTGACGATCAACAATCCAAGTCAGATACTAAGAGTCCCTCCCGGTTCCACCTTCCTGCACATTCCACACTAAACCATAAAGGCCATTTCACCCAGTTCAACAGATGTTCTTGTAACAACATGAAAACCACCCAGGGGCTCCTGGTTCCACCTTTTCTTCCTCCTAAAGAGAGGCTGTCCCATCTTCCTCACTCGACTGCTTCGGTTCAGCAGTCTTACTGACTTTTATCACTTGTCTATGGCAGCGATTTCTTCTCCAGCTTCCAAGGTCTTTTTCACACTAAGATCATCTTCCACCAGTCAGAGTGTGGGTTCTTCCACCTCCTGAGGGCTCCTGACCTCCCTCCAGTGGTTTCTCAAGGTTCCTGGGACACAGGCACGTGTGCCAGCCTCATGATGGGCTCACTGTCCACCCACCACCACCATCTCCTCTGTTTCTCACACAGCTCCTGGCCTGAAGCCAGGCCCCACGACTGGCAAGGCTGGAAGGAATCAAGATGTTCTTGCCTCTGAGCATTTGCATGCACTGTTCCTTTTATGCCGCGTCCTTCTGTCACTCGCCCCCTTTTGCGTCTCCGTTCTATGGTCTTCTCCTGCTGTTGTCAGCCTTCGCCCTCTGCCTTAGCTCAGCCCTCTCCTCCGGCCTCACAGTGATCTCTGCCATGGCCCTTTGCTGTGCTATAAGTGGCAGCCTTCCTCCACCTACTCCTGAAACCCCTCCAGGGCAAAGAAGATCTGTGCACCTGTCTACACTCAGTATCAATAACAGTGTGAGGCAACAGCCCAAAGGTGCAAGCAACCCACGTGTCCATCGACCAGTGACTGAGTAAACAAAACGTGGTAGAGACAGACAATGGAATACCATTCAGTCTTGAAAAGGAAGGGAATTCTGACACCCGCTACAACATGGATAAACCATGAGGCCATTACGCTAAGTGACATAAACCAGTCACAAAAGAACACTGTATGATTCCACTTATGAAAGATACCTAAAGTCGTCCTATATAGATGTAGAAAGGAGGATGGTGGATGCCAGGGGCTGAAGGGAGGTGGGGGAAGGAGAGGCAGTGTTTCACAGGGACAGAGTTTGGTTATAGAAGATGAAATCCATTCCAGAGACAGACAGTGGTGTGGCAGTCTAACAGTGAGAATCCAGTTAATTCCGGTGATCTGTACACTTAAATGTGGATAAAAGGGTACCTTTTAGGTTATCTGTATTTTATCACAATAAAATAAAGAGCAGTGTGAGTACAGAGAGAAATTTATTGACTGTTTATTGAGTGAATCAGTGAGTGAATGAGTAATTAACCAAGGGAAATCGCTGGATCCCCCACAAAGCACTTAGGGGATTATGTAACCAGGTCAGAACTGAAAAGCCTGGACCTCGGTGGGGGACGAGGATGGTTCCCAGTACGGTCCCTTCCAGCAAGGGGTCTTCCCAGCCTGGACCTTCGGTGGGGACGAGGATGTTCCTCTCCATAGTACTTCCCACCACCACCATCTCCTCTGTTTCTCACACAGCTCCTGGCCTGAAGCCAGGCCCCACGACTGGCAAGGCTGGAAGGAATCAAGATGTTCTTGCCTCTGAGCATTTGCATGCACTGTTCCTTTTATGCCGCGTCCTTCTGTCACTCGCCCCCTTTTGCGTCTCCGTTCTATGGTCTTCTCCTGCTGTTGTCAGCCTTCGCCCTCTGCCTTAGCTCAGCCCTCTCCTCCGGCCTCACAGTGATCTCTGCCATGGCCCTTTGCTGTGCTATAAGTGGCAGCCTTCCTCCACCTACTCCTGAAACCCCTCCAGGGCAAAGAAGATCTGTGCACCTGTCTACACTCAGTATCAATAACAGTGTGAGGCAACAGCCCAAAGGTGCAAGCAACCCACGTGTCCATCGACCAGTGACTGAGTAAACAAAACGTGGTAGAGACAGACAATGGAATACCATTCAGTCTTGAAAAGGAAGGGAATTCTGACACCCGCTACAACATGGATAAACCATGAGGCCATTACGCTAAGTGACATAAACCAGTCACAAAAGAACACTGTATGATTCCACTTATGAAAGATACCTAAAGTCGTCCTATATAGATGTAGAAAGGAGGATGGTGGATGCCAGGGGCTGAAGGGAGGTGGGGGAAGGAGAGGCAGTGTTTCACAGGGACAGAGTTTGGTTATAGAAGATGAAATCCATTCCAGAGACAGACAGTGGTGTGGCAGTCTAACAGTGAGAATCCATTTAAATTTCCCGGGTGATCTGTACACTTAAATGTGGATAAAGGGTACCTTTTAGGTTATCTGTATTTTATCACAATAAAATAAAGAGCAGTGTGAGTACAGAGAGAAATTTATTGACTGTTTATTGAGTGAATCAGTGAGTGAATGAGTAATTAACCAAGGGAAATCGCTGGATCCCCCACAAAGCACTTAGGGGATTATGTAACCAGGTCAGAACTGAAAAGCCTGGACCTCGGTGGGGGACGAGGATGGTTTCCCTCTCCAGTACGGTCCCTTCCAGCAAGGGGTCTTCCCAGTGCCCGGGCCACAGTTTTCAGACCTAGACTTCCCAAACCAAATTGAACTTTTGGGGCTGCAGCTGGATGTGAATCAGTATTTGTCCTCAGGGACCTGCCATGTCCTCCTACGACCCGGCATAGAATAACATGCAGGGCAGAATCAAGGCAGGAAGACTCAAGGTCGTGGCAGAGGCTGCCCCCGGCCGGGTTTCTGCAAGGCGTGGGTGCTGGGGTCGGGAGAGCAGGGAGGAGCCCAAGGAGCCAGACTGCTGGCAGGAAGGGCTCACTCCACACTCATCCCCCGGGTGAGCTGCACGCTTCGGAAGTATCGCATTAAAGAGATGAATCACACACTGACTCAAAGAGAGGAGGCTGCAGGGTAGTAAATCAGGGAATGGCTTTTATTTGTTAGAATGCTACAATAAATAACATCTCCGTGTGCCACTTGACAAAAGGAGAATGGGAAGGAGGGTGGCTGGGCACTGCAGGGAGATACATGGCTGGGTGGGGGCAATGTTCTAGCCGCCAGGCATGTTCAGGACACTCTCCCATCACTGTTCTTTAATGCAAAGGGAAAAAGAAATACAGGATCATCTTCCCCCCAAGCTTCCTGAGAGCAAGGGGTCACAAGAATAAGCCTAAGGACAGCTGGGGATGGAGGAGACTCTCAAGGTCACCTGCTTCAGCCCTCTTTATAAATATAGCAGGCTGCCTTGCTGGAGAGGACATTTATGGATGTTCTTCAGAAAGATAGGGCCAGAAAATGGTGCATTGAGGGCTTCTCTGGTGGTCCAGTGGTTAAGAATTCACCTTGCAATGCAAGGGACATCAGTTTGATCCCTGGTCTGGGAAGATCCCACATGCCGAGGAGCAACTAAGCCCATGCATCACAACTTCTGAGCCAGCACTCCAGAGCCTTTAAACACACAACTCTTGAGCCCAAATACCTAGAGCCTGTGCTCTGGTCACAAAAGAAGCCACCACAAGGAGAAGCCTATGCACCACAACTAGAGGGCACCCTCCTCTCTCTGAAACTAGAGGAAGCCCAAGCACAGTAACAAAGAGCCAGCACAGCCAATAAATAAATAACATTTTTTTAAAAGAAAATCATCCACTGAGGACAGGGATCCTTTAGAAAGCAGGGAAGGTAAGGCTCTCCAGAGTTGATGAAGATCGCTGCCCTCCCATTGGTCAGTCAGGCAAGTAGCCGTGGCCAGAATCATGGAAAGAAGCTCTTTCCAAAAGAGGTGCAGGGTGGGGCAAGTAGCCCATGATCTGGGGAAGGACAGAGAATCCAATCCACTTGTTTCCAAGGCTTAAGTCTGAAAAGCGGCCTGTCTCTGTGTGTACCCTGCAGAAGAAGGAGGGCTCTCTGGGTCTGCACAGGGGCAGAGAGACACGTGATCAAATCAAGCCAAGTTGCTCCCGGCAACCTGCAGCCTGTAGAGGCAGCTGAGCCTTGGAGAGCATCATTCCATCAGGAAGACCAGGATCCTGCCTCCCCGCCTGCCCCGCCCATCTTGGGCTGTTCCTGGGAAAGATGGCCTCCAGGCTGTAGATATGGAAGCCACAAGCCACCTGTGGCTATTGAAATGTGGTTGGTCCACACTGTGATTTGCTCTAAGGGTAAACACACACACACACACTGGAATTTAAAGACATAATATTAAAGAAAAGAATGTCAAATAGCGTATTAATTTTTTAATATTGATGATGTTGAAATGATACCATTTTGGACATGTTGTGTTAAGGAAAATGTATTATTCTCATTGACTTCAACTGTTTCTTTTTACTTTGGTTAATGAGGCAACCAGAATGTTTTAAATGATACCTGTGATTCCCCTTAGAGGCTCACATCATGTTTCCCCATTGGCTTGCTCTGGAAGAATCCCTGGATACAGAAAAGGCAGAGATGGCTCCAGACTTACTGCTCTCACGCTGGCTGGGTGGAAGCAATGTGGGGATGTTGAGGGGTGCAGTAGCAGCACCCCACAGTCAGAAAGGCTAGGCCAGGCCAGCTGCTGACATAAATAATAGGACAGAGACCTGAGTATTTCCCTGACTTGCTCAAGCAAGTGAATCAGATCTTGGCTTGCACTCAAGCTTCATAAATTCTAGTGTAGTCTTCTTACCATCACATCCCAGTTCACACAGAAACTCCTCTTGAGAAATTATTAGTCATTTTTAGGGAAGGTGCCACGAAACAGGCTCCTGATTAGAGTATAAGTTTTTACAGTTGGAGGAGGGGAGGGCAGGTAATTCAATAATCTCTACCAAAGCTCTGTAAGCCTAGATACAACTAGATCCGAATGCTCATCTGGGCATGGTGCTCCATTCAAAAGGCAGCACAGATTGAGGCTCCCAAGTTTTGAAAAGTACTCAAATTCTTGACTGAGCTCTCCCAAGAAGGTAGTAAATGGAAATTACCCAACATGAGTCACGGCCAAGTTTCTTCAACATCTGCAGCCCTCCTTCTCTCGTGTGCAAGACTACTCCATGGGGCAGCCACACAGGTTGTTTCCTTCTGTCTCCTACACCTGCTGACTTCCTGCTTCAGCCCTTTCTCACTGGCCAAATTTTTCTCAGCCCCTCTCTCTTCTGGGACCTTTCTCTTCCCTCAGTACCTCCAGGACCTTCTGCATAAGGACCAATTCAGTTCCTTCTGCCACTTTCAATTCACCTGCCGTCATCTGATCAGCCCAAGAGGCCCTACAACTGGCTGAGAAGGAAAGGAATGAGGGACTGGAAGGGGTCCACATTCAGAATTTTATATCCTTTGAGCAATTCCATTCTTAGGAATCTAAAATAGATTAGTAGCTTCAGAGATCAAAAATTTAGGTTCAAAGGTGGGGATCATAGTATTATTTATAACAGCAACAAACTGGAAACAACCTTAATATCCATTGAGGAGTTGTGGTTAAGTAAATGATAAAAAAAAAAAATACTCTACAAACTGGAATATTGGGGGGATGCTAAAACCTGTTTTTGAAAATATCTCTCACTGTGGAAAATTGCCCATGATAACATTAAATGCAACCAAAAACTAGAATATAAAGTTGCATACAAACTGTGACACCAATTTCATTTCACATCATATATGTATGGAAAAATGTCCCCTATTCCAGGCTCTTTGTGGCTTCCTTGGATCAGTAAGAATTCAGGATAAGGTAATTGAAAAGCATGAAGTCAAGGGGCTTTTCCCTATCAAGAGATTTTTCTCTGCTTGCACTCAAGCTTCATAAATTCTAGTGTAGTCTTCTTACCATCACATCCCAGTTCACACAGAAACTCCTCTTGAGAAATTATTAGTCATTTTTAGGGAAGGTGCCACGAAACAGGCTCCTGATTAGAGTATAAGTTTTTACAGTTGGAGGAGGGGAGGGCAGGTAATTCAATAATCTCTACCAAAGCTCTGTAAGCCTAGATACAACTAGATCCGAATGCTCATCTGGGCATGGTGCTCCATTCAAAAGGCAGCACAGATTGAGGCTCCCAAGTTTTGAAAAGTACTCAAATTCTTGACTGAGCTCTCCCAAGAAGGTAGTAAATGGAAATTACCCAACATGAGTCACGGCCAAGTTTCTTCAACATCTGCAGCCCTCCTTCTCTCGTGTGCAAGACTACTCCATGGGGCAGCCACACAGGTTGTTTCCTTCTGTCTCCTACACCTGCTGACTTCCTGCTTCAGCCCTTTCTCACGGGCCCAAAATTTTTTCTCAGCCCCTCTCTCTTCTGGGACCTTTCTCTTCCCTCAGTACCTCCAGGACCTTCTGCATAAGGACCAATTCAGTTCCTTCTGCCACTTTCAATTCACCTGCCGTCATCTGATCAGCCCAAGAGGCCCTACAACTGGCTGAGAAGGAAAGGAATGAGGGACTGGAAGGGGTCCACATTCAGAATTTTATATCCTTTGAGCAATTCCATTCTTAGGAATCTAAAATAGATTAGTAGCTTCAGAGATCAAAAATTTAGGTTCAAAGGTGGGGATCATAGTATTATTTATAACAGCAACAAACTGGAAACAACCTTAATATCCATTGAGGAGTTGTGGTTAAGTAAATGATAAAAAAAAAAAATACTCTACAAACTGGAATATTGGGGGGATGCTAAAACCTGTTTTTGAAAATATCTCTCACTGTGGAAAATTGCCCATGATAACATTAAATGCAACCAAAAACTAGAATATAAAGTTGCATACAAACTGTGACACCAATTTCATTTCACATCATATATGTATGGAAAAATGTCCCCTATTCCAGGCTCTTTGTGGCTTCCTTGGATCAGTAAGAATTCAGGATAAGGTAATTGAAAAGCATGAAGTCAAGGGGCTTTTTCAAGTGACTTATCAAGATGCTACCTCCTTTTCTTTGGCCTGTGATGATGATAGGAGGTGACATGGAGCCCAACCAGGCCCCAACACCCCAGCAGGGGATCCCACTAGGATCCAGGAGGACCAGGAAGAGCATCTGGCCCCCTACCAAAAGACCTCCCCTTCACCCCACGAGCCAGGAATTCAATGCCCTGAATAGGAGGCATGAAGGCCTGGCTTCACAGATAAGAACATTCCTTGCAAGGGACACACATCAGGAGACCTCACCTGGAAGGCAGGTGACGGAGGATCACCGGCAGGTTTAGGGACAGGTAAGGAGGTCAGGCAAGTTCTGGTCCCCACTAAGCCCTGGGGCTTCCCTGGTGGCTCAGTGGATAAGAATCCACCTGCCAGTGCAGGGGACATGGATTCAATCCCTGGTTCAGGAAGATTCCACATGCTGTGAAGCAATTAAACCCTTGTGCCACAACTACTGAGCCTGTGCTCTAGAGCCTGTGAGCTACTGCTGAGTCCACATGCTGCAACCACTGAGGCACGGAAGCTTAGAGACTGCTCTGCAACAAGAGAAACCACTGCAACAAGAAGCCCAATGAAGAGTAGCCCCTGCTCACTGCAACTAGAGAAAGCCCATGCAAAGAAATGAAGACCCAGTAGAGCCAAAAATAAACAAAGAAATAAATATTTTTAAAAAGTGTGTTGGTAGATGCAGTGAGGAAAAGGACACAGCACATAAGAAGCAGTAGAGAGAACAGACTCTGGGCCAGGCTGCTTGGATGCCCAGTCTGGTGGCTCATCTAGAAAAGTAATTATGGTACTGGTAAGGGCCTCTTAATGAGGGTAAAAGGTGAGGATGAAAAAGCTGGCCCAAAACTAAATATTAAAAGAAAAAAACCCAAAACTAAATATTAAAAAAATATGATCGTGGCATCTGGTCCCATCATTTCATGGCAAATAGAAGGTGAAAAAGTGGAAGCAGTGACAGATTTTCTGTTCTTGGGCTCCAAAAGCACTGCAGACAGGGACTGAAATTAAAAGACACTTGCTCCTTGGAAGGAAAGCTACGACAAACCTAGACAGTCTAAAAACAAAGATTCACTTTGCTAACATAGTTCTGTATAGTCAAAGCTCTGGTTTTTCCAGTAGTCATGTATGGATGTGAGAGTTGGACCATAAAGAAGGCTGAGTGCCAAAGAATTGATACTTTTGATCTGTGGTGTTGGCGAAGACTCCTGAGAGACCCTTGCATAGCAAGGAGATCAAACCAGACAATTCTAAAGGAAATCAACCCTGAATATTCATTAGAAGGACTGATGCTGAAGCTGAAGCTCCAATACTTTAGCCATCTGATGTGAACCAATTCATTGGAAAAGAACTTGATGCTGGGAAGGACTGAAGGCAAAAAAGAAGTGGGCAGCAGAATATGAGATGGTTGAATGGCATCATCAACTCAATGGGCATGAATCTGAGCAAACTCCAGGAGATAGTGGAGGCAGAGGAGCCTGGTATGATGCAGTTCATGGGGTCTCAAAGAGTAGGACATGACTTAGTGACTAAACAACAACAATCCACCCTCCAGTTTTCTTGAGAGGATTAATGCTGTCAATACAAGTCAACATGTGAAAAATGCCCATCACATATTCAGCACTCACAGTTGTGAGTTTCCTTTCCCCTGGTATGTTTCGGAAGGACTTTTCTTACTCCATCCTCTGCTCAGGGCTGCCCTTATTTCTCAGCCCATTCTTTAGGATGTTCCTTTAACCCTTATCAGTTCCAGTTTTACATTTCACAGTTTACTGCCATTGCCTACTCTCACCGCTAGAGCAGGGGTCTGCAGATGAGAGCCTCCAGGTCAAATTCAACATGCCACCTGCTTTTATAATGTTTTGTTGGAACACCGCTCATTTTGTACTGTTTATGGCTGCTGTAGCACTACAATGAAAGATCTGAGTAACTGCGACAGAGACCAGATGTCCCCAAATATTTACTATGAGAAAAGCTTGCCAATTTCAGCTCTAGATCCATTGTCCAGTAAAAATACAATATGAATGATACAAGTAAATTTCTCATAGCTATATTTAAAAAGGGAAAAGAAACAAGGTGAAGTTCATGTTAGTGACATATTCATTGAACTCAAATATTCAAAATACTGTCATTTCACTGAGAAATAAAATAATGACGAATGAGGTACTAGAAGCAATGCTGGCATCTGACATACACACTGCACACAATAGTAACATCCTGTGCGCATGTGTGCTAAGTCGCTTCAGTCGTGTCCAACACTCTGTGACCCTATGGGCTGTAGCCTGCCAGGCTCCTCTGTCCATGGGATTCTCCAGGCAAGAATACTGAAGTGGGCTGCCATGCCCCCCTCCAGGACATCTTCCCAAGTCAGGGATCAAGCCTGAGTCTCTTACGTCTTCTGATTGGTAGACGGGTTCTTTACCACTAGCACTACCTAGGAAGCCCTAGGAACATCTTATGGGAGGTTAAAAAGTAAATTGTAATACTTCCAAAACAATAAAGTTGTATTTCATGGGAAAATGTTCTGTGCTGCTTTAGTTTCTTTTTCTTCTTCTCCTTTTCAAAATATTTATTTATTTATATACTTCTGGCTGTGTCCAGGCTTAGTTGTGACACACAGGCTCTGCACTGTGGCACATGGGTTTAGCTGCCCCTTGGCATGTAGGATCTTAGCTTCCCAACCAGGGGTCGAACCAGCATCCCCTGCACTGGAAGGCAGATTCTTAACCACTAGACCACTAGGGAAGTCGCTACGCTGCTTTATTTTCTAAACTCAAATGTAAATAAACATAAAGCATCCAGGTCCACAGTTGCACTAGTTACATGTCAAGGGATTACTAAGCTGGACAACACAGACCTGAATAATACAACTCCTCCCCACATATGCTTACGCCCGTCCCACATACAGCAGACCACTTTGTATGTGGTTCCACCCGTGTGCAAGGTGATTTTCAAGCTGGCAAAGGAGAATTTGGGGTGAGAAGCAGGGCAGAGACAGTGAGAGAAATAAGTAAGGAGCAGGGTGGTTGCCCCTAGGTCCCCTGGCTAGTTCTGAGTTCCTGCAGAGAGACAGCTCAGAGACAAAAGCCAAGAGAAGCGCTTGAGGGGATCTTCCTATGATGTTGGGCTCAAGCAACATTGCTTTGGGACTCAGGGGATAAAGTGCCACCTCTATCCTCACCCAGCCTCTTGTTTCTGCCTGATGTCCAGATTGCTGTGTGCCCTGGGCCTTGGGACATCCAGACTGAGACCCTTGGCCAGGTGTGGGCACCAGCTACTAGGTGGAGGTAAGAAGGAAGCTTCCCTGAGCAGCTTCAAGGGAGGGAAATGTGCATAAACAGGAGCCAGAGCAAGAAGGGAGGAAGGGAACAGGTGCCTGAGGGACCACAGCAAATGAGCAGGTGGTGGGTATATGGGAGACCCCTTGGAGGACTCCTCAAAATGACTTGGAGAGCATTTGGGCTGCATCCTGATGAACACTGACCCAGAGAGGAAAACTAACCCAGCCAGGGACCCCTCACAGGTCAGGAGACAGTGGCCCCATGGGGATGAGGGTGAGAGAGGCCTGAGCAGGAGGGTGCGGCCAGGTGGTTCCCCTTCCCAGTGGCAAACAAAGCACAGTGGATCCCCAGCTCTGATGTGCTCTGGGGCCCGGCCAAGTTCATTTATCACCAGGAAGCACAGGTGAGTCATCAGGCCTCCTGCTAGCGACGGTGTCCTGGGATGCAGTCCAGGTAATTAGTGCCCTGGGCACAAGGGTTTCTCCATATTGCATCTCATTCAGGGAAGTGAAACTTGAATAAAGCCAGGAATGGCGTAAATCATTCTGCTAGAAATGGAGGGCTAATGGAATCTGGAAAACTCCAAGTAATTGCCTATAAACTTGCCTGTGGAAAGGAGGGCATGTCAGCCAGCTGTTTTCTGTCCCCCATCTCAACTTGTTTAGCAGCTGAGCCCAGGCTTCTCACTTCAGCAGAATCCCCAATCCTCTGCCAGTCCTGTCGGGGGTCCCTCCAGCCCCAGGGACACTGGAGCAACACCCTGGAGCCAGCTCGCCTTCTGCTCCCTGCCCCTCGTGCCCCAGAGTCAGCACCATCCTTTCACTCCTTGTGTCTTTAGGCACCACTTTCCTAGACCATGGTCATGGAGGGCCAGCTCCCCTCACAGCACCATGCCCACGGCAGCAAAATCCATCCTAGTCCTGTGGCCCCTCACACGGAGCCAGGCCTTGCCTTGAGCTTTCTAACATGGAGAGCCAGTTATGTTAGCCAATTATAAGATTATTTGAGGTGGATCGAGCTGTGGGATCTTGGGCACACTACACAGTCACTCTGTGCATCAGTTTGCTCATCTGTGAAATGGGGCTCATAATGTGGCCGAACTCACAGAGTTAAGTCAAAGATCGACTGAGTTCACGTATGGCTCTGCTTAGGCAAGTGCAGTCCCACATTTCTCAGCTGTGGTTATTACTATTGCTGTGAAGACAGATTTTTGTGTTTTATTTATAGTTACGAGTTTATGTTAATGTGACTCAGAGAAAATCAAATCAAACTAAACCCATGATTTTATAGACCCACGCTTAGGTCAAAACTGGATGAAAAAGAAAATCCACGTAAATATATTCAAAGAAGAATTTAAAAATCATTGTGGAGGACAAGCTGGTGTGGTATATATTGCAACCATAGAACACACAGACAATGCGGGAAGTATTCTTCTAGTCTGAACCCTCTAGCTCACCAAAAAGGAAGCTCTGAACAGGAACCTGGCTCCTTGGCCCCCAGTGTAGCCACCCGCTGGGACCAGACTGTCCTCCCCTGCCTTCCTGGTCATGCTGCCTCAGCAAGAGACTCATCTGAACTTCATTTGAATAAGTACATGCAAAAGAAGCTATTTATACAGGGCTTGTCCCCAGATAGGATCACACATGACATTTGGGTCATATCCCATGTCATGTAAAACAAAATAACCCCACAGAGTAAAAGCCCTTTGTCTATGACACAGAGTCAGATGTTCCTCCAGGGTCAGAGGTGACTGGTAGAACCGGCTTCTCTGGTTCTGCCACTCCCTAGCTGTGTGACTGTGGACTTGTTGCTTAACCTCTCTGGGGTTTCATTTGAAGATCTGCAAAAGGAGATAAGAGGCAGTAAGCCTAGTAGAGACAGTTGTTGCTTAGTCTCTCAGTCATGTCTGACTCTTTGGCGACTCCATGGACTATAGCCCTCCAGGCTCCTCTGTCCATAAGATTTTCCAGGCAAGAATGCTGGAAAGGGTTGCCACTTCCTACTCTAGGGGCTTTTCCCGACCCAGGGATCGAACTTATGTCTCCTGCATTAGCAGATGGATTCTTTACCACTAGCCACTATGGAAGCCTAGAAGATAAAGTACTCAGTTAAAAAAAAAAGTGAGTTTCCTTTCTTCCTTCTTCCAAAAGCCAGAATAAATGCCCTTGCTGAAGATATGTCCCCACTGGCCGTGGGAAAATCCAGTTAGGAAACCCTCCTACCAAACCTGCAGTTGCTCCCTGTTTCTTACCCCAGCAGGGCTCCAGGCCTCAGCAACACGGCCCCTCCTCTCCAAGCCAGCTTCATTCACCTGATCCCAACCCCTGCCCTCATTTGTCTCAAGGTCCCTCACTGGCCCATGAATAAGATGCATGCCTTCTGAAACCAGGACCCTCACCTCTGCTGTCTCTCCCTGTCCTGAGTGTTCAGATTGACTTTCCTAAAACCCATATTCGAATAACTTACCCTCTGAAAGTCCATATGATTGACCCTTTCCTCCAGAATCAAGTCCAAACTGCCCCCAGCCCCTCAGAGTTGCCCCCTCCTCTCTCTCAGAACCCCTCCTAAGCCTTCCTCATATATAGGACATATATGTATTGACAGACACAGGTGCACATACACAATTTGTGTACACACAGTCTGCCCTCAAGTTGGTCACACACACTCACGGTGCCCCGAAAAGTGCATGTTTCTTCCTACCTGCACACTTTTGCACCTGCTGTTGCTTCTTCCCAGAACACCCTATTCCTCTTCTCTGATGCGCAAATTCCTACTGACCTTTGAACACCTTGCTGAAATGAAGTTTTCGGGTCTACAAACTCCCACCTCCCCTCTTTAGTCTTGCATCTCGGTAACTAACCCCTGGCCAATAAGATGTAGGTGCAAATCACACGGCTGTGTCGCCCTTCTGCCTTTCTCTTGTTCCTCTGTGTAACGTGGATGCCATGGTTGGGACTTCAGCAGCCATCTCAGAGCACAAGGTGGCCTTCGGGATGGAAGCCAGGCTCTGTGCTCGGATGCTGTTTATATTGTGGAATCGCCACATAACAAGCCTAGGTTGGCTACCTTTGGTTCTTTTATGAGAAAAGAAAATAAACTCTTATGTGTTTAAACCACTGTCATTTTAGCTTCTTGTTGCCGTTTTATGTGCAGAAAATCTAACCCTATTCAATACAACAGCCACATATGCCATTTCCTGATTTGGCTCCTACTCCTCTCTCCAGACACGTATTTCCCTTCCTAGCTTCAAACCTACTTATTTATGTTTAGTTTCCTCAGGTTTCACACTTTTCTCAGGCATCACACCCTCTGACCTGTCTTCAGTGCCCCTCCTCCAGCCACCTGCCCCTCACCTTTCCAGACCCAGCTCAAGGGACACCTCCTCCAGGAAGTCTGTCCAGACACCCTTGCCACACTCTCGCTGGGCAGAAGTAAGCCCATCCCCCAACCCATATGCCCCCCAATCCCCTTCATGGCATCTCTCATCGTCCCGGATTCCTTGAAGCAGGAGCCATGTCTATTGCTGTCTCTGGTATCTAGCCTAGGACCTAGCAACACCAGGCATAAATGAAGTTGTTCAAGGAACATTCTCCAAGACAGGGCTCATCTTTTCCAGCCTGGGAGGTGGGCACAGGGACTGGATCCTTGGGAGAGTGTGGGGTTCCTGCTGGACAGCAGGGCCTGGTCTTGGGCACAGGGCCCCAGAAATGTGTGCTGAGTGGATAAGTGAATGTGCAGCTAACTTCCCTTGCAGGTTCTCTGGGGCACACAGAAACCTAGTCTGGAGCTCTGACTTCTATCCATGGTGGCCCTGCCTGTCCCCACCTGCCCCTCCCCGGGACGTTCTCTCAGCTGCAAGCACTCAGGCCCCAAGGCAGGAGGCTCCAGGAGTGAAGGGGAAGCACCAGATGCCTGAAACCCACCTTTCTACTACCCAGGAGCACAGAAAAGCAACCGAAATTTTATATTGATTTTGCGTCCTGCAACTTTGCTAAATCTGTTCATTAGTTCTAACATTTTTTCAGTGGCATCTTTAGGAGCTTTTATGTGTAATATTATGTCATTTGCAAAGAAAAAGAGTTCTACTTGTTCCTTTCTAATGTGGATGTCTTTTATCTCTTTTTCTTGCTTAACTGCTCTGGCTAGGACTTCCAATTACTATGTTGAACAAAAGTGGCAAGAGTGCGCATCTTTGTCTTGTTCCTGATCTTAGAGGAACTGCTTTCAACTTCTCACTATTGAGCACGATATGAGCTGTGGGCTCATGGAAGTCTGTAATCTTACATGTGGTGGTTCACAATTCCCAGGTCCCCCACACCCTACACAGCACTACGACTATTAGGATTGATAACAAAAAATGTTCCCTATTTGACAAATAAAATTGATCTCTCCTTATTGTGACTTGCACCTTTTTTTTATTAGGCAAACTGACCTTCTTTCTATGTTTACTGGGCTTCTATATTTCTTTCATTCATCACCCATTGTGTAAGAGACATTTCAAAAACCTATTTTTAAACAATCTTACCTTTACAGGAAAATTGCAAAGATAGTACAGACAGTTCCCATATATGTTTCACCCAATTCCCATTAATGTTAACATCTTCCATAGCTATGATATGTTTGTCAAAACTGAAAAGTTAACTTTGATATAGGACTATTTACTGAACTCCAGACTCTAGATTTGACCAGTGTTTTCTACTCATGCTCTTTTTCTGTTCCAGTGTCTGATAGAGAATCTTACATTATATGTAGTTGTCATATCTCCTCACTCACCTCTGATCTGTGAGTTTTTCAGCTTTCCCTGTTTTCCATGACTGTAATATTTTTGCAGAGTACCGGTGTAGTATTTGGTAGACTGTCCCTCAGTGTGGATTTGTCTGATGTTTTCTCACGACTGAATTTGGGTTATAGGTCTTTGAGAGGAATACCACAGAGGTGATGTGCCCTCCTCCTTACATCATTTCTGGGCTCACATGATCACAACACGACTTAGAACAAGGATGCTTAACCTTAGTCACTTGGTTAAGATGATATCTGCCAGGCTCATCAACCGCGAGTTCCTATTTTCTCTCTCCACACTCTATTCTTTGGAAATGAGTCACTTAGCTTACCCACAAGGGGAAAGGAATTAAGCTCCATCTACTGGAAGGGGAGTAGCACAAATTAATTGGAATTCTTCTCTAAAGATCTGTGCTTTCTTCCCTACTTACTTATTCAACTGTTCATTTGTAATACAGGGATTCACAGATTTTCTGCTTATAATTCAATACTAATATTATCTATTTTATTGCTTCAATTGTTCCGTTTTGGCCACTGAGACTTCTTTCTAGTCAGCCTGTATGTCCTTTAGACACACCCATAATTTTTGTTTGGTTTGGTCTTGGTTTTAAGTATCTTCTTGCTTTCTAGAACTCTAAGATATCTCAAGCTCATCTATTTCCCCTTCCTAGCTCCAGGATCAGCGATTTCTCCAAATGCAATGGCATGATATTATATAAAAAGCCTCCACCAAAAAAATGTTAGAACCAATGAACAGATTCAGTAAAGTTGCAGGACACAAAATCAATATAAAACATCTGTTGCTATTCTGTGCTCCTGGGCAGTAGGCGGCTCCAGGACGGTAGATTTCGGGCATCTGGATGTCTCACTCTTCACTTTTAGAGCTTCGAAGGAACGTTGATTCCATTTACTGGAGAATGGTACTCAGAAGCTAAGATCTGCCCGTGGAGTATGCTCATTTCCCTGGTGTGTCATTGCTAATGGTCAGAGCTAGGAATTAAACATGTGTGTCCTAATCCACGCATAAACATACATCTCTAGTTATTTCTGTATTTTGTCTCTAAGTCAGGTCTGATTCTTTGTGACCCTGTGGACTGCAGCGCTCACTGTCTCCTGGAGCTTGCTCAAATTCATGTCCTTTGTGTCACTGATGCCATCCAACCATCTCGCCCTCTGTCACCCTCTTCTCCTTTTGCCTTCAATCTTTCCCAGCATCAGGATCTTTTCCAATGAGCCAGTTCTTTACATGAGGTGGCCAAAGTATTGCAGCTTCAGCTTCAGCCTCAGTCCTTCCAATGAATATTCAGGGTTGATCTCCTTTAGGATTGGCTGGTTTGATCTCATCGCAGTCCAAGGGACTCTCAGGAGTCTTCTCCAGCACCACAGTCTGAAAGCATCAATTCTTTGCCAATTAGTCTTCTACATTAAGAATACATCCCAGGTGGCAAAGTGGTAAAGAATCTAGAGGGAGATGCAAGAGATGTAGGTTTGATCCCTAGGTTGGGAAGATCCCCTGGAGCAGGAAATGGCAACCCACTCCAGTATTCTTTTTTTTTCCCCTTCGAAATCATCATTTATTTTTCATCCATCTTTATTCTTTGGCTTGTGTGGGCCTCTTATGGCAGTGACCTCTCTTGTTGCAGAGCACTGGCTCTGGACGCATGCACTCCAGAGCACTGACTTGTACTTATACACACAGGCCCAGCTGCTCCTCGACATGCGGGATCCTCCTGGGCCAGGGATTGCACTGGTGCCCGTTGCACTTCAAGGCAGACCCTTTACCCACTGGATCACCAGGAAAGGCCCACTCCAGTATTCTTGCCTGAGAAATTCAATGGACAGAGGAGCCTGGTGGGCTAAAGTCTATGAGGTCGCAAAGAATCAGACGCAACTGAGCACTTATGCTCCAAAACTATATCCCAGCCCTGCCACAAATTTTGTCGCTGACAGATTCTTGTCTTGTGAAATTAAATCAGATGAAGTCTTCTATGATATACAGAAAGCACTTGGTCAATGGCAGTTGAGTGAATGAGTTGATCTGAGCACATGCTGTGGTCTCTTTCTAGTTAAAACCAACACTCCATCACTTACTAACATGGGCAAGCAATATATTCTTTCTGGGTCTTGGCATGTGTTATTTCCTTCCTGGTAATTCTAAATTGTCTAAAATAAACATGTTTATTTTATAATCAATGAAAGAAAACAATTTTAAAAAACCAAAATAGCATTCCCCACACTTCTCCCTACAATAAATATTATTAAGCACCTTGGAGGCTTGTACCAAGGGCAGTGCACATGTGTGGATGAAAACACCCACGAGCTTCAAGTTCCTAGCATAAAGTAGACATTTAATAGGTGCTGGCTACCATCTTGTTTCTTATCTTTTGCCAGTCCTTCCAGTAGCAATGCTGTGAAACTGCTGAAAAACGTCTTTAGAGCAGGGATGACCACGGCAAAAAGTATTGCCATGTGAGCCCTTTTGTCACCTGGAATCCTTCTATCAGTGTCCTCCACAGCGGAGGTCTCTGGAAGGAAAACTCTTAAGGACATGGAGGGGCCACTCCCAAGGTCCACGCCCAGGTGTCTCCCGGCCCAGCATGAGGCTCTGGTTAAAGCTCCAGGCTCATCTGTTCATCTGCAGCCAGGGGCCAGCCGTCGTCATTCCTGGGTCTGCATTGGAAGGCCACAGGTCACAGGGGTTGCAGTCTCTCAGCAAGTGCAGCAAAGTACCAGCCTCCAGTGATATGTCCCCCTGCAGCAATCCTGGCTTAAAGAGAACTCTCATCTATCTTTCTACCCTGGATTGAATTCCTCTGGGAAACTTCTCCCTTCCTTTCTTTCAAGAAGAGGAAAGAAAGAGCATTTTTAATTTCTATACTGCTTTTGATTTTTTAAAAAAATGAAAGAGAACCATTCAAAAGAAGAGGAAATAGTCTGCCTTTTTAGAACCAAGAAGGCAGAGATGTTCAAGCATGGCAGCAAAAGTCACAAGGGAGAAAAATCATCAGCATTTTCAGCAAAAGTCAAAGGGAACTGAGGGCTTGCCATGAAAACAAATCTAGAAATATTAAGTTCGTAAAAAAAAAAAATTAGTGTTTGGTCAGAGGGCTCACTTTGCATATGAGCTTCACCCCTTTCTAATGGATTCACAGTCAAGTTTTTCTCAGCTGCCCTTTCCATTTTCAAAAGAATTCAAATGCTTTGCTCTTGTAACATCCTGCAGGTCTAGGGCAGGGAGGGAAGAAGGCCTCCTTTCTAGCTCATAAATAAACAGCATCTGGCATTTCTCACCACTTCAGCCTCCCAGCTGGTCTCCTCCTGTGTTTTCTTTATGGCAGGACTTCTCAGAACCTTTAGTATCTTGATGATCAGCCAAGACAGAAATACTAATACATAATGATACACATGTCTCCCAAACACATGGGCTCGTGAAATCCTTTATTCAAGGAGCATCTACTAGATCACTCAGATCACTATGGCTCCAGAAATGCAGTTTGGAAAACTCTGGCTTACAGGATACGACACCAATTCCTTAGTAGTCACTGAAGGCCTTCCCTCGTCTGGGGAGTACCTCGCATTCCAGGCTCATCCCCTCCTTTACTTTTCCTGCCACTGACCCTTGAACTTCCTGCAGTTCCCTAAACAAAATCACCTTGCTCAAGTTTCAGTGCCTTTGCAGATGCTATTCCACCAGCCTGAAATGCTTTTCCCTACTTGTCCTAAGGTCGACACTGTTCATTCTGTGAAATGTCCCCAGCTCTCTCAGGTGGACACAGACAGCAGCTCTGACAGTCTGCCAGCTCTCGGCCTGCCCCTGTGAGCACGCCCCCAGACTGGAAATGTGAATTTCCAATTGGTCACTCCTCTGCTTTGCTCCTTGCTCTCTCTTGGCTCCATTCTTCTTAGTTCTTCGGCTTCCCATCAATTCCATCAGACTCCCATTCCCCTTTAATATATGCCGCCTTCTTCTTCTTTTTTTTTTGGTCCATTTTCATCCATCTTTGTTCTTTGCCCTGTGTGGGCCTCCCATCGCAGTGGCCTCTGTTGTTGCAGAGCACCGGCTCTGGGCGAATGCACTCCAGAGCTCCGGCTCAGCAATTGGACACATCAGTCCAGCCGCTCTGCGGCATGTGGGATCTTCCCAGGCCAGGGATTGAACTGGCGCCCCTTGCACTGCAAGGCGGTGTCTTTACCCACTGGACCACCAGGGAAGCCCTTCTTCTTTTTTTTTTAAAAGACAGTGAGAATGGACTTCCCTGGTAGCTCAGTGGTGAAGAGTTTGCCTGTCAATGCAGGAGACATGGGTTCAATCCCTGATCCTGGAAGATCCCACGTGCTGCAGAGTCATAACTATTGAGCCTGCACTCTGGAGCCTCGGAGCCACAACTATTGAGCCCATGTGCCACAACTATTGAAAGCCCGTGTGCCCTAGAGCACACAACAAGAGAAGTTGTATTCTTGTTGTGTTCTACAACAGGAGAAGTCACCACAATAAGAAGCCTGCTCACCTCAACTAGACAGTAACCCCCACTCCCTGCAACTACAGAAGAGCCTGCAGCAGCAGTGAAAACTCAGAATAGCCAAAAATAAATAAAACAAAATAAAAGATAGTGAGAATTAGTTCTTGTTGCTTGTGATTTATAAACAAAGAAACAAAACCCAAAACAAAACTAACTTCTCCATCCAGGAAGAAGAGTTTTAAAATAGCTTTAGCCTAAGAAGCAGATATTGAAAATGGCAACACCAAAAAAAAAAAAAAAAAAAAAAAATTCGGTCTATTTTCACAGGGGGATTACCGCTCTCAGGACTCCAGGGAAAATTCACCACGATGTGAGTGGTGCCTGAGTCACCATCGTGACTCCAATCCTGAGAAAGCCCTTTGTGCAGTGTGGGTTAGAGGTGGGTAGACATGTACCCTATAAGATGCTGCTTGTGTTAAAAAAGAAGGTAGGTGTCCACATTCTTTAGAAGCAGCCATCCCCGGCTCCTCTGTGCAATACACTCTTCCAGAGCTCAGGGGCAGGCAGGGACCAGAGCATCGATTCCTGAATTTGACCATGTCATACTCAGAATATTCCCTAGAAGCCATCTCACAAAGGTTTCCAAAAGGAAGATTTTATCTTTCAAAGCAAACCAAGAGGGGTGTAGTGGATCATTGCTCAATAGTCTCAGAGCGTCCGCTGTGTGACCTTGCTGCTCCTTTCAACAAAAGGTGGGTCTATTTCCCCTCCCCTTGAATACAGCTGCCCTTGAGTTTTGTTGCTACTGAAAAAATGTGGTAGAAGTGATACTGTATCAGTTTTGGCCTAGGCCTTCAGAAGCCTAGCAGCTTTGTCTTTACAACTCCAGGAACCTTCTGCGAAGAAGCCAGGTCTGGCCTCCTAGAGGATGAGAGGCCACATGGAGGAGAACCTCCAGGACCCAGACCCTAAGCATGGGGGTGAGGCATTCTTGGAACTCCCTGCCTCACCATGAGCTGAATGCAGCAATGGGAGTGGGCCATGCCAAGCCGAGTGGGGAGCTGCCCAGCCAGACCTGCAAGAAACAAGAAATCACTGTCCCAAGCTACTAAGGTTCAGGGTAGTTTGTTAGGCAGCAATAGATTGCAAAAAAATAGAAAGAAGGTTCAGCATGAAGGACAGAGCACAGATGTGGCCAGCCACGGGGAAGAAGATGCAAAAACAAGGTAGGCGCCCCTTTCACAAAATCTCTACAGATTTGAGGTATCAGAAACCCAAGTGCAAGTTTGTTTCCCCACACAGAAAAATGGCAGGCACAGGGGTGGAAAATGGGTTTCAGCTTGGACCATTCATCCCTGCTTCTGTCACAAAGTTCCAGCCAGAACCTACCCTGAGACAAAGCAAGGAATGACACACCTATCTGCCTAACTGCCTTGGCTCCCTTTCTTCTACATTCTAAGGGTCTGAACCAGGATGTGGGGAGAATAAACTCTAATTAGAGCATCTTCACATGCAAGGAGCTACAATTGACAAGTGGAAGTAAAGTCACCAATAACTTAAAAGAAAGTAAGATGAGACCAGGTCATAAGAGAGGCAGCATAACCAAAGCCTTAGAAGGGTTTGGAGAAAGGGGAAGATGCAAGGCTTTTTCCGTAGGTTCTAACCCTGGAAGGAAGGGAATCCTCATCTCTTCATATGGAGATGAAACAGGAGGGAAAGGGGCAGGGCACAACATTTAAAAGAATGACATAGCCACAGAACGTGACAGAAACTTATTGGAACCAAACAGGCCCAAGATGTAGGAAGAGTCAACTTCCACTAGGCCTTGAGCCTCAGTCTGCTGCAGAGAGGAAGCCAGTTCTGACCAGATAATGAAACTGTTTCTTTGACTTGCTTTTGGTTGCTTTTGTTCTTATAATCATACAGAACACAGAACGGCTGGCCACAGAGAATCCTGTTCCTCAGCCTGACTGACTGTTAACTAAAGTGCCTTTTTAACAACCCTGTCTACCTGTGGATGGCAGGAAGGTAGAAATGAACACATCCCCTCCCTGAGGCTTGCCTTCTAGGAGGTGTTTGCAAGATTAATAACCTTTTTGTTTTGCTTCCTCAGCTCCCCTGATCTCTGATATATAAATGAACCTAGCATCCTTACTCCAGCAGAGTTATTTTGAGGCACTAGCCTGCATCTTCTTGGTCAGCTGCATTCCAGACAAAATTGTTTTCCTTGCCTCAACAACTCATCTTCTGGATTCACTGGCCTTTTGTCTGGGTTCACTGACCCGCTGAGCGGTGAGCAGAGTGAGCTTGGACTCAGCAGCGAGTGCATGCTGGAGAAGACTCTTGAGACTCCCGTGGACTGCGAGGAGATGAAGCCAGTCAATCCTAAAGGAAATCAGTCCTGAAAATTCACTGGAAGGACTGATGCTGAAACTGGAGTGCCAATGATTTGGCTACCTGGTGCAAAGAGCGGACTCATTGGAAAAGACCCTAAGGTTGGGAAAGATTGAAGGCAAAAAGAGAAGGGGGAGGCGGGGGATGAGATGGTTAGATAGTATCACTGATGCAACGGACATGAGTTTAAGCAAACTCGGGGAAATGGTAAAGGACAGGGAAGCATGGCATGCTGCAGTCTCTGGGGTTGCAGAGTCGGACACGACGTAGCGACTAAACAACAAACAATACCACATAATCATGCTAAGTGACACACCCACAGGTGCCAAGGCTGTCCCAAGGCCAACAATAAAGTTCAAAAAGCAGGCGGTGGCCCCATTCCTGGAAATCCCCACCCCTCCTCCAAAACAGATGTAATATTCCTCCCATCATTAGCCTATGAAGTTATCCACCGCTATAAAACCCGATGGCCCCATAGCCTCGTGGCATTCTCGCCGCCTGATATGGCCCACACTCTGTCTGTGGAGTGTGAAAGTAAAAGTGTTAGTCATTCAGTCGTGTCTGACTCTCTGGGACTCCCCAGACTACAGCCTGTCCAGGCTCCTCTGACCATGGAATTCTCTAGGCAAGAACACTGGAGTGGGTCGCCATTCCCTTCTCAGGGGGATCTTCCGGATGCGGGGACTGAACCCAGATCTCCTGCATTACAGGCAGATTCTTTACTGTCTGAGCCACCAAGGAAGTCCCTGTGGTGTGTGCTTCTCTCTGAATAAATCTACTTCTTGCCTATCACTTATTCCCTCACTGAATTCTTTCTGCAATGAGATACCAAGAGCCTGAGCTTCATGAGACCAATTGTGTGATCTCAGTTAAAAGTCTGTGGGTTCAAGTCCCAGTCTGAGTTACACGGTTTCAGAGACAGGACATTATGCAAGGCAGAGGGAATGGGAAGAAGGTAGAAAAGTAGGGGACACGGTCAGAGAGCAAAAGCCCTTCCACCAGGCCATTCTTCCCATCGAGCTAGTCTCCCTTCTTCCCTCTCCAACACCCCTCAAGGCAATGCCCTCTACGAGGATGGATTTTCTTCTACCTCTTACCCTACCCTGTGCCCTTAATCTGGAAAACTAAGCATTTGAGAAGATCAACTAAGACCGGAGAATGCCCCCAGCCACTGGTTCTAGCTCTGGGAATTTAAGAATTCCTGTAGGAAATCAGGGGTAACTATTAGCATCTGTTGCTTAAGAAAATATATATACTATAGTCATTGCTCTGTGAGAAAAGGAGATCCTTCAGGGGTGCTGTGCGAAGGCCTGGAGGGGTGGGATGGGGGGGATATACATATGACTAATCTGGGATCATACATACCTGTAAACAACAAAACTCTGTAAAAGTTAAATGTAAAATAAAAGTTTTTTTAAAAAAAGAAAATACACATACAATAGATTTCAGTTCTCCTTACAATATCACCCCAGGAGTTTAGGGGGAGGTTGAAAAAAAAACACCAATAAAAGAAATATAGCCAGCAAATAAAACAGATCTCGCTTTCACAGGAATTCCCTGGTGGCTCAGGTGGTTAAAAAAAAAAAAAAAAACTGCCTGCAGTGCAGGAGACCTGGATTCAATCCCCCAGAAAATCCCCTGAAAAAGGGAATGGTGACCCACGCAAGTATTCTTCCCTGGAGAATTCCATGGCCAGAGGAGCCTGATGGGCTACAGTCCATGGGGTTGCAAAGAGTTGGACATGACTGAGTGACTAACATACAGACGTGCGCGCACACACACACACACTTTTAGAAGGACCATCATTGTTTTACCACAAAAGACTGTGGGGGAGCTGCAGGGCCTGGGATAGGGGCGGGAGAACCCTATCCCCTCCAGGTCTGTCACCATCAAGCTGCTCTGAGAGGCAATGTTCACAAAGGCAAACGCTGTCCCAGGTCAGACTAGCATCATTTCCCTGCCAGTTTAGAAAGCATCTTAGGCAGTCTGGAAAACAAGTAGTCTAGCAATCATGACTAAACCTTCTGATTCTGCTACTAACTAGCTATGTGAGTTTCTGTGAGCTGTACTGGCCCTCGAAGCTTCAATAAAAAGGAATGGGAAGCGGTGAGAATAGGAGAGGAATACTGAACGTGCGCCCAAGGCCGGTCAGACTGCCAGCTCCTGAGGACGTGACTCTAGTCAACAGAACGCTTCTGGCCCTCAGTCTTCTTATCTATAAATGGGAATCATATGTGACAATTAAGTGAGAGAGGAATTGTGAAAATGACAGCCTCCTACAATTAATGCTAGTTTTTCTCTTCTTCCCTGATGCTTCTAATGATAGTGGGCTCTTTCTGCCAAGTCCCACCCTCCTGCTCTTTCTGAGTTTCTCATTTGACCTTTGAGTACGAAAGGTCCCCTCTTTGTGACACAGACCTAGTCTTCCCAGAGAGGGGCACTGCAGAACTGAGCATAGTGACTTCAAACCTCTGGGCGTCCCAGGAAGTCGCTGGCAGGATGCCCCGGCGCCTTACCCCTGCAATCCTGGGTTCCTCTTTGGCCCCAGCTCAAGGGAGAACGACGGGCCTCAGAGGGTGAGGCCATCTCCCTCCAGGCCCGGCACAGACAGCGACAACCATCCATTTTGCAACAAACAGGAAACCAGTTTACCAGCCTCAAAAATAGAACAGACAAAAACCCCAAAATACGAGCCTCTGACAGTGGGGCAGCTCAGGTTTCTCACATTGCTTCCTGACAGCCTGCAGAATATGTTTTATTTTTTTAATTTCATCTGAGAAAAGTCTTGCAATGTCTTTATAAAGGCCACCACCCTCTGGGGGCTCAGGCTGGGAAGCAGCCCAGACCATCAGGCTTCTTGCACCACTGCCGAGACTCCGCCTTCTGAGTCTCCAACATGTAAAGGCCAGACCACAGGGGCAGAGAAGCCCAGAGCCTGCAGGGCCTGGGATAGGGGCGGGAGAACCCTATCCCCTCCAGGTCTGTCACCATCAAGCTGCTCTGAGAGGCAATGTTCACAAAGGCAAACGCTGTCCCAGGTCAGACTAGCATCATTTCCCTGCCAGTTTAGAAAGCATCTTAGGCAGTCTGGAAAACAAGTAGTCTAGCAATCATGACTAAACCTTCTGATTCTGCTACTAACTAGCTATGTGAGTTTCTGTGAGCTGTACTGGCCCTCGAAGCTTCAATAAAAAGGAATGGGAAGCGGTGAGAATAGGAGAGGAATACTGAACGTGCGCCCAAGGCCGGTCAGACTGCCAGCTCCTGAGGACGTGACTCTAGTCAACAGAACGCTTCTGGCCCTCAGTCTTCTTATCTATAAATGGGAATCATATGTGACAATTAAGTGAGAGAGGAATTGTGAAAATGACAGCCTCCTACAATTAATGCTAGTTTTTCTCTCTTCTTCCCTGATGCTTCTAATGATAGTGGGCTCTTTCTGCCAAGTCCCACCCTCCTGCTCTTTCTGAGTTTCTCATTTGACCTTTGAGTACGAAAGGTCCCCTCTTTGTGACACAGACCTAGTCTTCCCAGAGAGGGGCACTGCAGAACTGAGCATAGTGACTTCAAACCTCTGGGCGTCCCAGGAAGTCGCTGGCAGGATGCCCCGGCGCCTTACCCCTGCAATCCTGGGTTCCTCTTTGGCCCCAGCTCAAGGGAGAACGACGGGCCTCAGAGGGTGAGGCCATCTCCCTCCAGGCCCGGCACAGACAGCGACAACCATCCATTTTGCAACAAACAGGAAACCAGTTTACCAGCCTCAAAAATAGAACAGACAAAAACCCCAAAATACGAGCCTCTGACAGTGGGGCAGCTCAGGTTTCTCACATTGCTTCCTGACAGCCTGCAGAATATGTTTTATTTTTTTAATTTCATCTGAGAAAAGTCTTGCAATGTCTTTATAAAGGCCACCACCCTCTGGGGGCTCAGGCTGGGAAGCAGCCCAGACCATCAGGCTTCTTGCACCACTGCCGAGACTCCGCCTTCTGAGTCTCCAACATGTAAAGGGCCAGACCACAGGGGCAGAGAAGCCCAGAGCCTGCCTTATCCCAGTAGGTCTCCACCTACCAGCCATGCCCTTCCTGTGCATCCCCCATACAATCCTATCCACCTCCACCTTCCACAAGTACCCAGAGCCCCTACTGGGTCACCCCTCTCTGAGAACCATGCTGAGAATTGGCCAGTAGGCATTCCCTGCAAAGAACCCCTAATAAAGCCATGAAGCTGGGCTCATGCTGTTCCCTCTGACAAGAACACCATCCCCTGCCTGACACGCTCCCCCTCAGAAACAGTCACATTGGAACAATGACACAATTCCTGCTGTGATATCACTGAGGACTGGGCTTCCCAGGTGGCTCAGCGGTAAAGAATCCGCCTGCCAGTGCAGGAGACCCAGGTTCGAACCCTGGGCTGGGAAGACCCCTGGAGAAGGAAATGGCAACTCATTACCCTTTCATGGCCAACTCCAGTATCCTTTCCTGGGAAGTCCCATGGACAGAAGAGGCTGATGGGCTACAGTCCATGAGGTCACCAAAGAGTCGGACCCAACTTAGCAGATAAATGACAGCAACAACGCTACGTCACACCGAGTTCCCTTGCCAAGGGGTCCTGAGGGAATGTCTCAGTTCTTGGCCTCAGGATAGCTGTGCACATGCTGGGCTACTTCCCTGTTTTCATCTTGGGAACACGATGATTAAGAACCACCAACCTGATCATGTTCCTTTTCTGTTTTCATGGCTAAGAAACTTAGCAAATGTGTTCATCTCCCCCAGCAGTTTTACGGCTTAACCTGCCCCGTGGTTTTATTTTAGTTCTTTCTCATTTCCCTTGTACTTTATTGCTCACTTACCTTATTTTACTTTCATGTAGAATATCTGTACATCATTTAAAAGCTTTATATGGAACAAGATGCATGTACACACATGCTCAGTCACTTCAACTGTGTCCAACTCTTTGTGAACCTCTGGATCATAACCTGCCAGGCTCCTCCTGTCCACGGGATTTCCCCAGCCAGAATACTGCAGTGATTTGCCACACCCTGCTCCAGGGGAATCTTCCTGACCCAGGGATCGAACCCTCATCTCCTGAGTCTCCTGCATTGCAGGTGGCTTCTGTACCACTGAGCCACTAGGGAAGTCCTGGAATAAGGTAGGAAATACATAAATAATTGAGTAAACAGCTCCTAGTTACTTCATAAAACCCACCGTGTATGTCCCTAATTCTGACCTCTGCCTACTCACTCCATGAGTGTGGAGCTCCTCTCCCCAGGGGTCCCACAGTCCCTGAGTGGACTCCCCTGGACTGGAACTCAGCCACAGTTCTGTACTTCCTGGTTTCCCCATTCTCACCACTATCTGATTAGAAGGTACTTGGATATAAAACCTGAGAGTTTACCTTCTGCCCAGATTTGTACCCACTGCTCCACATATATCAGCTGGTGTACTCCTTAGGACAAACCCGCCAGATAAGGAAGACCATGCGCCTTCTACAGCTGAAGAAACCAAGAGTCAGCACCACTAGAGGCTTAGACAGGCCACATACTCCTGAGTGGCAGAACTGACACCAAGCCTTAGTGTTCTAACCTCGTCTTGGGTTCATTTCCCTAAGGTGATCTAACATATGAAAACGAGCTTGACATAAAAAGAAAAGAAGAAAGGGAGAGAAAAGAGAACAAGGGAAGGAAATCAGATTCCTTTAGATTATTAAATAATTTGCTAAGGATATTGAATTCATCCATACCACTTGAAGCATTTAAAACATGGCTTGGATCATAAAAATCCATTCTCTACAACTGTCTGGAAAATTTTACACACATTTAATTGTGGTTCCTTCATGCTTACCTTCCCATAGGGTGACTAGAACAAAGAAAGAAACTTAGCTGTTTACCCCAGCAGTTTTACGGCTTAACCTGCCCCGTGGTTTTATTTTAGTTCTTTCTCATTTCCCTTGTACTTTATTGCTCACTTACCTTATTTTACTTTCATGTAGAATATCTGTACATCATTTAAAAGCTTTATATGGAACAAGATGCATGTACACACATGCTCAGTCACTTCAACTGTGTCCAACTCTTTGTGAACCTCTGGATCATAACCTGCCAGGCTCCTCCTGTCCACGGGATTTCCCCAGCCAGAATACTGCAGTGATTTGCCACACCCTGCTCCAGGGGAATCTTCCTGACCCAGGGATCGAACCCTCATCTCCTGAGTCTCCTGCATTGCAGGTGGCTTCTGTACCACTGAGCCACTAGGGAAGTCCTGGAATAAGGTAGGAAATACATAAATAATTGAGTAAACAGCTCCTAGTTACTTCATAAAACCCACCGTGTATGTCCCTAATTCTGACCTCTGCCTACTCACTCCATGAGTGTGGAGCTCCTCTCCCCAGGGGTCCCACAGTCCCTGAGTGGACTCCCCTGGACTGGAACTCAGCCACAGTTCTGTACTTCCTGGTTTCCCCATTCTCACCACTATCTGATTAGAAGGTACTTGGATATAAAACCTGAGAGTTTACCTTCTGCCCAGATTTGTACCCACTGCTCCACATATATCAGCTGGTGTACTCCTTAGGACAAACCCGCCAGATAAGGAAGACCATGCGCCTTCTACAGCTGAAGAAACCAAGAGTCAGCACCACTAGAGGCTTAGACAGGCCACATACTCCTGAGTGGCAGAACTGACACCAAGCCTTAGTGTTCTAACCTCGTCTTGGGTTCATTTCCCTAAGGTGATCTAACATATGAAAACGAGCTTGACATAAAAAGAAAAGAAGAAAGGGAGAGAAAAGAGAACAAGGGAAGGAAATCAGATTCCTTTAGATTATTAAATAATTTGCTAAGGATATTGAATTCATCCATACCACTTGAAGCATTTAAAACATGGCTTGGATCATAAAAATCCATTCTCTACAACTGTCTGGAAAATTTTACACACATTTAATTGTGGTTCCTTCATGCTTACCTTCCCATAGGGTGACTAGAACAAAGAAAGAATTGAATCACATGCTTGACTGTTTTTAAGAATCCGCATCCTCGCTGCACCCGTTAAAACATACACACACATTTTTAAATTCTGGGAAGTGGTTACAGAATAAAATGAAACCAGAAGCAAGAGCTAATTCTACAAGAAGCTCCCAGAGTAAAGTGAGGCCAACTTACCTGATGAGCAAGCACACGTGAACCACCAGGCCATTCATTCCTTGACCCTACAGTGACCAGGCTCTAATTCAACACTGAAGGAATTCTGAATATTTAATAATCCAATTAGAAACCTAATTGGTCTGACGCCTTTAAACTAAAATGCCTGCTAGATAAAGACTAGTGCACTTTCATTCAACTTGGGAGATGAAACACCAGAGGGCTGCCTGGATCTGGGCCCAGACGAACCTGTACAAGCCCAAGACCCTCCCTCAAAGCTGCAGTTTACCCTGGTTCAGGGAATGAGAACAGTACTGCCTCCTAGGGCTGCAGCCAGGATGGGCGGGCACAGGTGGGAATGTCCATTATCACTGAGTTCCAGGCAACAGGATGTGCAAGCAAGATTGGGGATCCTCTTCCCAGACCCTGTGTTCCTTGTTTTAAAATGAGAGCAAAGCTGGAAAGAAAAGGGAATAAGACATAAGATGTGTGTAGAGAGGAAGGAAAAGGGTTTCTGAGCCACTTCTTCTGTAAGAGCGTTCCATGTTCCGGTGGTGATTGTCTCTTTAGAGGATCATGTTTGTGTTTTCCCTTGGGCCATTTTATACCGTGTGTGTGTGTGTGTCCGTGTCTGTGTGTCTGTATGTATAGCCTCTCCCATGTGGAGCTGCGAGCTCTGTGCACTCAGCTGCCATGCCTAATTCACCCAGAGTCTACTTCCCCCAGCCCAGCATCTGGCATAAGGTTGAGATCAGTATTTGCCGAGTGAATCAATGGCAGCTGAGTGATAGCTCTGGCAGCTATCTCAGAGCTGGTGAAAACCACAAGTCTGGCAGAGTCCAAAAGTTCTGAGATCAGAGGGGCTCCGTGTGCAATTTCAACTCACCAGCCAGGTGCCCTGGAGGAGTTTACTCACTCTATCTGACCCACCAGTTTTTCATCTCAAGATTGAGCATAAAACCTGCTTTACCTTTTGCTTGGTCAGCACCCAGAAAGGGGAGCCAGGGGTGGCAGGTGCCATCTGCCCCAGTTGAGACGCCTGGGCTCAACATGGCCAGCTGGATGTCAGGTGTACCGTGTAGCAGGGCTCGCTGTCGCTCATCCTCAAGACGGTCGCTCCCAGCCTCCCCATCAGATGAGCAAGCACACGTGAACCACCAGGCCATTCATTCCTTGACCCTACAGTGACCAGGCTCTAATTCAACACTGAAGGAATTCTGAATATTTAATAATCCAATTAGAAACCTAATTGGTCTGACGCCTTTAAACTAAAATGCCTGCTAGATAAAGACTAGTGCACTTTCATTCAACTTGGGAGATGAAACACCAGAGGGCTGCCTGGATCTGGGCCCAGACGAACCTGTACAAGCCCAAGACCCTCCCTCAAAGCTGCAGTTTACCCTGGTTCAGGGAATGAGAACAGTACTGCCTCCTAGGGCTGCAGCCAGGATGGGCGGGCACAGGTGGGAATGTCCATTATCACTGAGTTCCAGGCAACAGGATGTGCAAGCAAGATTGGGGATCCTCTTCCCAGACCCTGTGTTCCTTGTTTTAAAATGAGAGCAAAGCTGGAAAGAAAAGGGAATAAGACATAAGATGTGTGTAGAGAGGAAGGAAAAGGGTTTCTGAGCCACTTCTTCTGTAAGAGCGTTCCATGTTCCGGTGGTGATTGTCTCTTTAGAGGATCATGTTTGTGTTTTCCCTTGGGCCATTTTATACCGTGTGTGTGTGTGTGTCCGTGTCTGTGTGTCTGTATGTATAGCCTCTCCCATGTGGAGCTGCGAGCTCTGTGCACTCAGCTGCCATGCCTAATTCACCCAGAGTCTACTTCCCCCAGCCCAGCATCTGGCATAAGGTTGAGATCAGTATTTGCCGAGTGAATCAATGGCAGCTGAGTGATAGCTCTGGCAGCTATCTCAGAGCTGGTGAAAACCACAAGTCTGGCAGAGTCCAAAAGTTCTGAGATCAGAGGGGCTCCGTGTGCAATTTCAACTCACCAGCCAGGTGCCCTGGAGGAGTTTACTCACTCTATCTGACCCACCAGTTTTTCATCTCAAGATTGAGCATAAAACCTGCTTTACCTTTTGCTTGGTCAGCACCCAGAAAGGGGAGCCAGGGGTGGCAGGTGCCATCTGCCCCAGTTGAGACGCCTGGGCTCAACATGGCCAGCTGGATGTCAGGTGTACCTGTTAGCAGGACTCTCTGTCTCTCATCCTCAAGACGGTCTCTCCCAGCCTCCCCATCAGCCCCGCCCCCACACTTGTCCATCTCCCCTACTGGCTGCCAGAGTCACTTCTCTGATACCGATCAAAGCGTTTATCTTGGTCACTCCTCAACATCACACTCCACTGGTCCGATCGCCCATGGTGATCCCTCACTGGTCCCTAACTCAAATCCTCTGCTGCTCCTTCCAGAGGCCCAGCCTGTCTGTCTTCCTCCCCCCTGCCTTTGCCAAGGTGCTGCCCTGGCTCCCAGCAGAGTCTCCATGCTGCCCGGGGAACGACGGCTTGCCATTCAGGATTCACTCAAACAAGCATCCTTCTTAGCTATCCCTAACTCTGCCCGGCCCACAGCCACCACCGCCTCAGCCCACCAGAGCCTTTCACACATGTGTGCCTCTGGCAGCACGTCTTGCATTAAGCCACTGCCTCGGACCCTCACCTGCCTCCCTTCTCTCCACTGGGCTTCCTCTGGGGAAACATAGCTTCATCCCGATCTGGGTCCTCAGCTCCCAGCACACAGCTTGGCACACAGTAGGCCTCTTCTAGATGTCAGTTCTCTGTCCTGCCTGCTAGATAAAGCCCTGGCACCTGCCTGTTCCCTTCCTTCCTGAAGGTTCCAGGGCCCCGAGCTGCTCCCCTCTGTTCTCTAGGCCAGCTCCCTCACTGCTGCCCCCAGGATGTTCTCTCCACCCAGGTCAGCTGCAGCCCCACATCTGCCCGCTCAGGTTGCCCCAATTCTAATGGACAGCCTTGAGCCTCAGGAAACCCAGCTGGGCGTACCAAAGGGTGAGAAGCCAAGGGCCCCGCTCTCCCTTACCAGCCAGGCTGGTGAAACCACAAGTCTGGCAGAGTCCAAAAGTTCTGAGATCAGAGGGCTCCGTGTGCAATTTCAACTCACCAGCCAGGTGCCCTGGAGGAGTTTACTCACTCTATCTGACCCACCAGTTTTTCATCTCAAGATTGAGCATAAAACCTGCTTTACCTTTTGCTTGGTCAGCACCCAGAAAGGGGAGCCAGGGGTGGCAGGTGCCATCTGCCCCAGTTGAGACGCCTGGGCTCAACATGGCCAGCTGGATGTCAGGTGTACCTGTTAGCAGGACTCTCTGTCTCTCATCCTCAAGACGGTCTCTCCCAGCCTCCCCATCAGCCCCGCCCCCACACTTGTCCATCTCCCCTACTGGCTGCCAGAGTCACTTCTCTGATACCGATCAAAGCGTTTATCTTGGTCACTCCTCAACATCACACTCCACTGGTCCGATCGCCCATGGTGATCCCTCACTGGTCCCTAACTCAAATCCTCTGCTGCTCCTTCCAGAGGCCCAGCCTGTCTGTCTTCCTCCCCCCTGCCTTTGCCAAGGTGCTGCCCTGGCTCCCAGCAGAGTCTCCATGCTGCCCGGGGAACGACGGCTTGCCATTCAGGATTCACTCAAACAAGCATCCTTCTTAGCTATCCCTAACTCTGCCCGGCCCACAGCCACCACCGCCTCAGCCCACCAGAGCCTTTCACACATGTGTGCCTCTGGCAGCACGTCTTGCATTAAGCCACTGCCTCGGACCCTCACCTGCCTCCCTTCTCTCCACTGGGCTTCCTCTGGGGAAACATAGCTTCATCCCGATCTGGGTCCTCAGCTCCCAGCACACAGCTTGGCACACAGTAGGCCTCTTCTAGATGTCAGTTCTCTGTCCTGCCTGCTAGATAAAGCCCTGGCACCTGCCTGTTCCCTTCCTTCCTGAAGGTTCCAGGGCCCCGAGCTGCTCCCCTCTGTTCTCTAGGCCAGCTCCCTCACTGCTGCCCCCAGGATGTTTCTCTCCACCCAGGTCAGCTGCAGCCCCCACATCTGCCCCGCTCAGGTTGCCCCAATTCTAATGGACAGCCTTGAGTGCAACCGCCTCAGGAAACCCAGCTGGGGCGACCAGCCTGACCACACAGGGGTGAGAAGACCAAGGACCTCCGGGGTGTGTCCTTTCCTCTGCTCCCCTCACCACCGCTCCCCACCCTCCGCCATCAGTTTCAGAGAGAATGTCACGGTGATTAACTGTGTTGCGGGCCCGCAGACTCAGGGATCAGTCCCTGCTATGCCAAGGCCCCTTTCAGACTTTGGGCAGATAAATTCACCGCGAGAGCCTCTCTTTCCTCATACAGTCGGTGGGCTGGAGGGCCCCTGCCCCGAGGGCTGCGATGAGATTGTGAAATGCTTACCCCGCACCTGGCACACGGCCAAGGCAGTGAGAGGCGGCTTCTGTCACAGCATGGTTATGAGTAAAAGTGAGCAGGAAGGGACATGTCTGGGCTTTCCTTCTGTAGAAGGGGCAGGGATGGGGCCAGCGGGATGGCTCGAGCCTGACTCAGACACTGGACGGAAGAAGCCTCTCAAGGGGATTCCAGGGACAGGGGACTCCCAGCTCAGTGCCTTCCCTGCTTTTCCCAGGAAAGGCCAAACGGACAGCATCTAGACTGTGCCACGCTCACCACCCCCACCCTCACCCCTCTCCCACTCCCAGCCCCACACCCCCTATCCCCCAGAGCTCAGGGTGAGTCATTCCCACTTCACGTGGTCACTGAGCCCGGGGCTCAGGCTACTGGGGCTCAATTTCCTCTATTTTTCCTGAAGTGTCTCACCTCCCCCCACCCAGTTCCCCTCCCACACTTGACCCCTGACCCTCTCCTATGCTCTGGGGTGGGACGGATCATGCCCATTAAAATGTTTCAAAATTAAAAGCAGAGCAAATTTAGGTCTCCCACTGTAGAGCAAGGCTCCGCCAAGCACAGGATCCAGGCCTGGCCCCTGGGAACCTCCCCCTGCGCCTGGGCCTACTTCCCCCTACTCCTCCTCCTCACACTGAGGGCCCCTTCCCCACTATTTAATAGTCCTGTGCTAGAGAAGGAGCGCTTGCCAGGTGGCGCAGTGGAATCTGCCTGCCAACGCAGGAGGAACAAGAGACATGGGCTTGATCTCTGGGTCGGGAAGACCCCTGGAGGAGGAAATGGCAGCTTGTTCCAGTACACTTGCCTGGAGGATCCCAGGCAAGAGGAATGTGGCAGGCTATGGTTTATGGGGTCTTAAACAGTTGGACATGACATACCACACACACACAAGACAATGAAGACATGAGATGAAGGGAGAAGGGAAGAAAATACAAAGACAATTCGCCCTTCATACTTAGGCCTTGAGATGGATTCCAAGAGCCCAGAAGATGGAGGAGGAAGGATGCTTAGAAACCAGGGTGTGTGGCCTTGCCAGCTCAGGGAGACCAAGGTGGGGAGGGAGGAGGGAGGGAAGGCACTTAGTGATGGGCCAGACACCGTCTCTGAATGCCCTGCCAGGTGTCTGTGCCCTCCTGCAAAGACAAGAGAGGAGGGGAGGTGGTTGCCCAGAGTCTCACCCCTAACGAGCTGGGAGCTAGATGCACATCCGGGTCTGCTGCCCCAACGTGGTGGTTGATGGAGACACACAAGGAGCCAGATCACAGGGGCCAGAGGGAAACGGCTCACAGTGCAGGTGAAAGGTTCCTGGGGAGCTTGGGATGGGCCAGTCGACCCGATGGGGGGAGGCTGAGGATCAGAAGGACGTCATGCTAGTCCTGGTGTTTGCCCTGGGATGTGAATGCTGCATGCCTGGGAAAAGGTCAGGAGAGCAAAGAGCAGACACTAAGGCCCAGAGGCGCCCCGTGGCGGAGGCTGCGGCCCAGGACAGGACTGGGGCTCAATTTCCTCTATTTTTCCTGAAGTGTCTCACCTCCCCCCACCCAGTTCCCCTCCCACACTTGACCCCTGACCCTCTCCTATGCTCTGGGGTGGGACGGATCATGCCCATTAAAATGTTTCAAAATTAAAAGCAGAGCAAATTTAGGTCTCCCACTGTAGAGCAAGGCTCCGCCAAGCACAGGATCCAGGCCTGGCCCCTGGGAACCTCCCCCTGCGCCTGGGCCTACTTCCCCCTACTCCTCCTCCTCACACTGAGGGCCCCTTCCCCACTATTTAATAGTCCTGTGCTAGAGAAGGAGCGCTTGCCAGGTGGCGCAGTGGAATCTGCCTGCCAACGCAGGAGGAACAAGAGACATGGGCTTGATCTCTGGGTCGGGAAGACCCCTGGAGGAGGAAATGGCAGCTTGTTCCAGTACACTTGCCTGGAGGATCCCAGGCAAGAGGAATGTGGCAGGCTATGGTTTATGGGGTCTTAAACAGTTGGACATGACATACCACACACACACACAAGACAATGAAGACATGAGATGAAGGGAGAAGGGAAGAAAATACAAAGACAATTCGCCCTTCATACTTAGGCCTTGAGATGGATTCCAAGAGCCCAGAAGATGGAGGAGGAAGGATGCTTAGAAACCAGGGTGTGTGGCCTTGCCAGCTCAGGGAGACCAAGGTGAGGAGGGAGGGAGGGAGGGAAGGCACTTAGTGATGGGCCAGACACCGTCTCTGAATGCCCTGCCAGGTGTCTGTGCCCTCCTGCAAAGACAAGAGAGGAGGGGAGGTGGTTGCCCAGAGTCTCACCCCTAACGAGCTGGGAGCTAGATGCACATCCGGGTCTGCTGCCCCAACGTGGTGGTTGATGGAGACACACAAGGAGCCAGATCACAGGGGCCAGAGGGAAACGGCTCACAGTGCAGGTGAAAGGTTCCTGGGGAGCTTGGGATGGGCCAGTCGACCCGATGGGGGGAGGCTGAGGATCAGAAGGACGTCATGCTAGTCCTGGTGTTTGCCCTGGGATGTGAATGCTGCATGCCTGGGAAAAGGTCAGGAGAGCAAAGAGCAGACACTAAGGCCCAGAGGCGCCCCGTGGCGGAGGCTGCGGCCCAGGACAGGACTGGGAGGGAGGGCTCCAGCGGCCCCTGCTGTCTTCCCTGCTCACTTGGACTCCAGACGTCATTCTGCTTTCAGGTAACTAGAGTTATAATCCCAGTAATAATATGAAATATTTGTACCATCTGCTAGGAACAGTCTTTAGCACTCCATAAACACCATCCTGTTTCATTCTCATAGCAACTCAAAGAGGTGAATATGACGATTATCCTCAGTTTATAGATTAAAAAGCTGAGCCAAGAGACTCCCCTGGCGGGTCAGTGGCTAGGACGCAAAGCTCCCAACGCAGCGGGGTCAGGTTGGATCCCTGGTCAGCGAACTAGACCCCAGATGCTGTGACTAAGATTTTGCAGGCTGTAACTAAAGATCCGCATGCCTCAGTGAAGATCAAAGACACTGCATGCTGCAACTAAGACCTGGAGCAGTCAAATAAATAAATAAAAATAAATGCTTTTATTTTTAAAAAGAAACTGAGGGCTTCCCTGGTGGTCCAGTGGGTAAGGACACCGCCCTGCAGTGCAAGGGGCGCCGGTTCGAGCCCTGGCCTGGGAAGATCCCACGTGCTGCGGAGGTGCTGGGCTGATGTGTCCAATTACCGAGCTGGAGCTCTGGAGCGCATGCGCCCAGAGCCAGTGGTCTGTGACAACAGAAGCTACTGCGATGGGAGGCCCACACAGGTCAAAGAACAAAGATGGATGAAAATAGAGAAATGAAAGATCAATAGAAGTGGCCTGCCTGCCTCCCTCCCTCCCCAGCCCGTGCCTGCACCCGCCCCGCAAAGGAAAAAAAAAAAAAAAGGGAGTACAGAAAAAAAGAAATGGAGCCAAAGGAGTTAAGTAAGGTCTAAGGCACATGCCACTGTCAGTCGCGGGGCTGGATCTGAACGGACCAGCAGGCTCCAGCAGGCCGCTTGCTGACCACGACGCATTGGTGCCTCCATGGTCCTACCCTGACTTCCCCATCCCTGACAGGTGCCTCTTGGCTGGTCTCCCCCAGCAGCCTGAAGGCGCCTCTGCAGCAGGCGTTGGGCCTCCTCTTCCTAGGTGTCCCCACCCCTCACACACGGGTCTTTATAAAGGGACTGGACTGAAGACGCCCGTAGCAGAAAGCCCTTGTCGTGGTCTGGGTTGGGCTGGGAACCAGCAATTTGTTGACTTAATCAGGCAGATGCAGAGAGGTGTTGTCACGGTGGCAAGGTTTCTATTCCAAGAGGCCAGGCCGTAATTAAATGTCCCAACCTGCACACCTCCAATTACTGCACAAGAGCTGGTTCCCCAGGCCTGTTAACTAGCAATTACAGCACCTTCCGCTGAAATTCCAAATCACTGAGTAAAGGCCACTTCCTTTATTTATTTTTTGGATTTGGGACTAGAAGGGAGATAGAATTACTGCCCAAAGTACAAGTGACATCCATTATTTAAAATAGGTTTATTCAAATAGCCAATTGGGAGCAAATGATGTCATCTATGATCCTTATAATTTGTCAGAAGGGCTCCTGTTTATGGAGTACCTACTCTGTGCCAGGCACTACTGCGGGTTTTAAATACGTTATATGATTTAACGCTTTCAATAATAAGATTATAATCGAGATTATCTCCTTTTTATAGAAGAATAAACTGAAACCAGAAAGGTTGTATGTGTGTGAGTGCTCAGTCATGTCCGACGCTTTGCGATCCCACAGACTGTAGCCCACCAAGCTCCTGTGTATGGAATTTCCTAGGCAAGAATCCTGGCATGGGTTGCCATTTCCTTCTCCAGGGGATCTTCCTAACCCAGGGATTGAACATGCATCTCTTCTGTCTCCTGCATTGACAGGTGGACTCTTTACCTCTGCGCCACTGGAGAAACCCCCGGAAAAATTAAGTGATCTTTTAAGGGTCACAGAGCATAGCTGGAACATTCAAGATTTACAGCTAAGTCTGTGTGCTTCCACACACAAGCTTCTTTCCATTAAACTAAGTGGACACAAGATAAGAACTCCGTTTAGGATTCAGAACAGGGGCTATGTGCTTTGCAGGAAGTGCTGAGATGCTATAAAATACTCCGTGCTCCCGGCCTCTCTCTTCCACCCTCTGGGGTGGTTACCACACTGGGGCAATACTTTCTCACCACTGAGGACTAAGCCAGACTTTTCTATTGACCAGAGAGACTTGAAACAGCCCGAGAGCAGGAGGATCTTGAACACAAATGCCTGGTGCCAAAGACAACAGCCGAGGCCACAGGATGCAGACATCATGAACCAGTCATGACCCTCTTTCCGAGCAGAGCGTCAGGCCCCTTCTCAGCACAGGTGATTCCCCCAGTGGATTGAACCGGCCCAGGAGAAGAAAAGTATTTTCCTTCTCGGTCTTCGACATATGGTGAGCATATCTCCTATGTCCAAAATCCAGATGTGCGGTTGGACTGAAGATTATTTTCCTGATGTATGAATTTATTTATGTTTTACAAAAGCGTAAAATGAAGTCACACTTGGCTATGTGTTTAACAAATCGCTTTTCAGTGAACAGAATCAAAGTACTCATAAGCAGAAATGTCCCTGAGAACCTAAGGCGTATTGGTTGCCACAGGCGACCATGGGCGCATACCTCTGCCTCACATAGAAAAGACAATAAATGCCCTGGGAAAAGCGAAGGGAGGCCAACTGAGAAGAGAAGAAGGACGTGGAGGTGCCGTGAGGATAAAATCTGTTGACATCACCACCTCAACCAGGGTGCACACCTGGCTGCGGACTGAACCTAAAACTTATTTTGTTAAACGCCTTGTTTCAGAAAAGAAATATCCAAACCACATGCCCATCTGTACACACATACACCCCGCCCAGATGTGTGCGAATGCATCTTCCCAAACTAGTCAGTCAAGTTTTACGCCAAACTTAATCAGGCTTCACTGTTTAAGGCCAGAAACCGATCACACTGTGCGAAAGCCTGGCCTCGTCCCGTGTCTCCCAGACAGTCCCTGGCCAGTGACAAGAACTGGAGGGATTCATTGCAGAAATCCTAATATCCATGAGGCTGAAACAGCAGAACTACCGCTGTGCTTGTCCCAGTTCTTTGGTTCTGCCTTCAGGCAGCAACAATCCTTTCAATTTCTTATTTCAAATAACTAAAGTCACCTGCACCAGAGGAGAAATGCTCCCAACTGCCTTTAAGACAGCAAAATGCCACAAATACCCTAGTGACAGGAACTAAGAGTCATCGCCAGGATTGGTGCCATGATCTCTCCTGGGTACCAGGAAGACTGCATCCAGGGAGAAGGGAGGTGCCCCGTCTTCACCGTGGGCTCTTGCCTCCCATCTGCCGCCACCCTGGCTCTGGATCTGCATCTAGAGAGACACCAGCCTTCACAATCAATGCCCACAGCACCGTCAGGGTCGAGCAGCAGGGTTCTGCCTCATGCTGAACTAAGTTGTCTTCCTCAGCTATTTGAAAACCCCCTTGGAACTCTCCAAGGTACTGACCCTCATTCCTGTCTGGGTCCCTAAAAACAGTGCCCTGGTGAACAGGGGCAGTTCAGTGTTTATATAATACACAGGCACACTTTGGATGCATACTGTGGGTTTGGTTCTGCTGCTGCTGCTCCTGCTTAGTCACTTCAGTCATGTCCAACTCTGTGTGACCCTATGGACTGTAGCCCACCAGGCTCCCCTGTTTATGGAATTCTCCAAGCAAGAATACTTGAGTAGGTAGCATTTCCCTTCTCCAGGGGATCTTCCTGACTCAGGGATTGGACCCAGGTCTCCTGTACTGCAGGCAGATTCTTTGCTGCTGAGCCACCAGGGAAGGCCAGGCTTGATTCTAGACCACTGCACTAAACCAAATATCACAGTAAAGCAAGTGGCATGAGTTCTTTGGCTTCCCATTGAATATAAAAGTTATGTTAACACTGTAATCTGTTCAGTGTGCAATAAGATTATGTCTAAAAAAAGTACATACCTTAATGAAAAATAACTTTATTGCTAAAAATGTTAACCATTATCTGATGACCTTGGGTTGCCATACACTTTCAGTTTGCAAAAATCACAGTATCTGCTAAGTGCAGTAAGGTAAAGTACAATAAAAATGATTGCATTATTTTAAAAAGGAATCCATTTAAGATGAATTTAGTTTTATTGGTGTCCTGTGTGTGTCTCATGGGTTTCCTAGGTCGTGTAGTGGTAAGGAATCTGCCTGCCAATGCAGGAGATGTAAGAGATGGGGTTTGATCCCTGGGTCAGGAAGATCCCCTGGAGGAGGAAAGGGCAGCCCACTCCAGGATTCTTGCCTGGATATGAATTCCATGGGGGCTACAGCCCATGGGGTTGAGAAGAGTTGGGCACGACTGAGCACACACGTGTCTCACAGAAGGAAAAAAAGATAAGTTCTTATCACTTTGAGAAGTAGCTTTCTAATTTTTCTCCCATTTATATTGTGGGTTTCCAGGAGCTTCACAGAAGGAAAAAATGATGAGTTTTCACTCTCCTGGTTCTATAAGGACACCAGCCTTCACAATCAATGCCCACAGCACCGTCAGGGTCGAGCAGCAGGGTTCTGCCTCATGCTGAACTAAGTTGTCTTCCTCAGCTATTTGAAAACCCCCTTGGAACTCTCCAAGGTACTGACCCTCATTCCTGTCTGGGTCCCTAAAAACAGTGCCCTGGTGAACAGGGGCAGTTCAGTGTTTATATAATACACAGGCACACTTTGGATGCATACTGTGGGTTTGGTTCTGCTGCTGCTGCTCCTGCTTAGTCACTTCAGTCATGTCCAACTCTGTGTGACCCTATGGACTGTAGCCCACCAGGCTCCCCTGTTTATGGAATTCTCCAAGCAAGAATACTTGAGTAGGTAGCATTTCCCTTCTCCAGGGATCTTCCTGACTCAGGATTGGACCCAGGTCTCCTGTACTGCAGGCAGATTCTTTGCTGCTGAGCCACCAGGGAAGGCCAGGCTTGATTCTAGACCACTGCACTAAACCAAATATCACAGTAAAGCAAGTGGCATGAGTTCTTTGGCTTCCCATTGAATATAAAAGTTATGTTAACACTGTAATCTGTTCAGTGTGCAATAAGATTATGTCTAAAAAAAGTACATACCTTAATGAAAAATAACTTTATTGCTAAAAATGTTAACCATTATCTGATGACCTTGGGTTGCCATACACTTTCAGTTTGCAAAAATCACAGTATCTGCTAAGTGCAGTAAGGTAAAGTACAATAAAAATGATTGCATTATTTTAAAAAGGAATCCATTTAAGATGAATTTAGTTTTATTGGTGTCCTGTGTGTGTCTCATGGGTTTCCTAGGTCGTGTAGTGGTAAGGAATCTGCCTGCCAATGCAGGAGATGTAAGAGATGGGGTTTGATCCCTGGGTCAGGAAGATCCCCTGGAGGAGGAAAGGGCAGCCCACTCCAGGATTCTTGCCTGGATATGAATTCCATGGGGGCTACAGCCCATGGGGTTGAGAAGAGTTGGGCACGACTGAGCACACACGTGTCTCACAGAAGGAAAAAAAGATAAGTTCTTATCACTTTGAGAAGTAGCTTTCTAATTTTTTCTCCCCATTTATATTGTGGGTTTTGAAGCCAGGAGGACTGTGTGGCACATGCACCATGGGTCTGCCTACAATTGCTCCAAACCTTTGAGTTCAGCAAGTTTTCACTCTCCTGGATCCTGCCTGTTCTATATCTTGGGCTTGGATTCTTCATACCCCCTCGCTAGGAACTCCGAATCCCTAGGGTGCTGCCTTTGAGCCCTTAAAGGACACTCTGTTTCTCTCCCACTGGCTTGAATCCTTCGAAGACCAGATGCTTCTTCATCCCCACTGCAGGGTGCGGCCCTCAGGGCCCTCAGTCAGTGTTTACTGCCTTGTAGACGGATAATGAATAAGCTCCTGGCTATGACCCTGTCTCCTAAACCCTTGTTTTGGCCTGTTCTCTATGGCCCATTCTGCTGACCAGACAGCTGGGATCGCCTCCTGATGGTGGGGACAGTGGCCTGTCTTGCACTCAGAACAGGCATCCCTGGCAACTGTAGCATCCATGTTTTCTGTTTCTTTGTTGGCTTGTTTGCTGTATTTCCTAGAGGAAAAGAGGCTGGTGGTGCCTCTGGATGACATTCCCCATTTTACCTCATAAGAAAGTAGGGAGGACAAAATAACAACAAATGGCTCTTTCTAACACTATTGCATTATTCTAAGTACTATACATGTATTTGTCTGTAAGGTAGGTGCCGGCATTGTCACCCCCTTTTTTAACAGATAATGGAGCAGACAGAAAGATTATATGATGCACCCTGGGTTACCCAGATGGTCAGTGATGGACTCAGACCTTATATCCAGGCTGGACCCCTCCAGAGACACTGCCCTTAACCACTGAGCTATGTTGCTTCCTGCTGAACTCAGAGCGCCTTCAGGTTGGTAGGGGTAGGGGACTGGGAAGTGGCAAAGCATCAGAAAGAGGTGAGCTATATACAGGCAGAATGCTAAGGGAAAGGATGAGTTCTTTTTCTTAGGGTCACTATAAATTCCTGCAAGAGAGATAATACTCCAAAAAACCAGCAGTTGCTGTAGTGACAAAGGCAGATCCTATCTTACTCCCTAAGGGCCGTTTCATTTAGAGCTAGAGAAATTGCCTTATTTTAAAGCGGGCAAAGCGGAGGTCCAGAGAAGCCCCTAAGTGCCCAAGTTACAGTGAGATATAACCCAGAGGCACCTGCTTAAGAAGACGGATAAGTGCTCAGTCAAATCTGTCTTATGAGGGTATAAAGAACACCCAAGATGATATTTTAATAAATAAAACAAACCAGGTCATTAAAATATATGCTGCCTTAGGTCAGACAGCAGCGCAGGGCCAGGGGCTGTGCGAGGCTGCCTACTCTAACCGCAGCCAGCTATCCTGCAGGGGGAGCCAGAGTCAGTCCTTGTCTCTAAACGGAGCCTCCACACACACACAAACCTAAGAAACACCAACAGAGAACTGTCTCGGCCTGAAATGGGCAGATGTCTAATAGGATGCCCTGGATTTGGCATAAACAGAGGATAAGGTCAGCTGGGGAAATGTCTCAGTTCCAGACACCGCTCAGCAGTTTTCGAGCATCCCCTCTGTAGTAGCTCGGTCACATCTGTATTGCATTCCCATCTGGACACCTCATTTCAAGAGTGATAGCGACGAGTGTCCCCAGGAAGGAAAATGAGCAAATACCAAGGCTGCTGGGAGGATCTGTGGTTCCTCAGCTCAGAGGAGGCAAACCACTGGGCTAGGAACTCACTGCCCCTTCTGAGAATGAGAAGCATCCTTCGCTCACCTCCCACAACCCCAGACAGATGAGACAGAGCCAGGCTCTCTGCAGTACAGATGCAGCCTTTAGGGTGGGACTGGAGGAGAGAGGGGATCATCAACACCCATTTTCTGGTCCTGGATCCACTCGGCCACACCCAGGAGCCTGTGTTCTGTGGGGCCTCGGAGGCTGTTAGTGGAACCACGAGCCTTCACTGTCTCCAGGTCTTGGTCCAATGGCTTTATTATAGAGATGAGGATTCTGAGGTCCCAGATCCCACAACCAGTAAGAAACAGAAGTGGAACTGGAATCCAGTCACTGAGACCCCCATCTTAACGTCTGGCCTGCCACCGCTACCCACAGGGGCAGCCCTTATGTGTCAAATAGCATCTTATCTTTCTGGTGACCCAGAAGCAGCTCCTGGCATGAAAGCCCCCAAACAGTGACTCACACATCCGCCAGGCGAGCACTACCAGCTGGTCCTCCTCCAAACACCCAGGGCAAGGGTCAATGACAGGGAAGGAGTTCCAGAGATGCTCTCCCCAAGCGGCCTCCCTCCCGCCAAAAGCAGAGGTGCTGTTTCTCTCCTCAGGACAATGGTGAACAGAAACTTCTATGGAAATCTCTTCTTTGCCCGTGGCCATAAAGAAGGCGTCTTCTAGGCCAAAAGAACAACGGCTTAGAGTTTCAGAGCCATCAAAGAGGAAGGGCCATCAGAAGTCAGCAAGTGCCCTCGAATTCTGTGCTTGAGATCCAGCAAAAAATTCTAACATGTGAGAGACGGTATTAAAACTGGAAAGCTGGCACCAGGCCACTTAACACCTTCCCTTTCATTCTAGGTCAGAGCAGCAGGTCTGCACACTGGGTCTTTCCTAGTCAGCCCCTACCTTTGTCCCCCCGAAGAGGCATAAATAGGAAAGAACCAGAAAAGAACCACGACGGTATGTGTCTCCCAGCTTCTGCAACTATTAGGATGGTCGACCTGGGCCTCCCCACCTGAGGGGTGTCTGGGGCCCCTGCACCCTCCTACAGCAACCCAAGGCAACCCCCTTCTGCCTTCTACTTAGCCAATTCTCCAATGGCGGGCGCTTCATTTCCCGACAGCCTTGGGTGCTATTTGTTCTGAGAAAACTCCCCAGAAGACACAGCAAGAACCTTCTTGACAAGGATTTTTTCAGCCACAAATAAAATTCCTGTCCCAAGATGTCATGTCTTGGAGGTTGTGGAAAGCTGGCTTCTGACCACAGAGGTTGGAGAAAGGTGCTCTCAGCCAGCACTCAGCAGACACTTATCGGGCATGACCTCTGAACTCATACTGCCAGGGCCAGAGCTGCCCAGAGCAAGGTCACGTGGTCATCATCCCCACTCCCTTCCTATGTTTGTTTCACATGCCCCATATCCATCACCCTGGTCAGTCCTCATAGCTACCATGGCAGTTAGAATGCTCCCATTTCACAGATGAGAAAATATACGCCCCCAAAGCTTCAGGGAAATGCCCAAAGCCATACAGTTGAGAAAATACAGAACCCAAACTTGAACTCAGGCCTTGCTTCTCCAAGGCCAGTGCCTCCTTCCACATTACAGTCACAGAGCTTATATAACCTGGGTGAAACACTTTCTCAAACTCTATTTCAGATGCAAGAGTTGTTCTAAAATATGCTAGGCTCAATCCCCAGTGCCTCCCACAGCATGCTAATCTGGTAATTATTACTCATTTATGATCACTCTCCATGACGCTCTCAACTGAAAGCTCCACTATGCATTAATATGTTTCAGTTCCACAAATATTTATGCTTCGATTCCACAGGTAGTGACAGGCACTGAAGAAGAAACTTTCCGTATTTTTTAAATGGACAGTGGCTTCTTTTAGTAAGTCCATTGACTCAATTGCCCACGTATTCAAATGTTACGCATGTATTGAGTGTATAGTGTGTACACAGCACTGTTCTGGGCTCTGGGGATATAAGAGAGATCAAGAGTGTAAGTTCTGCCTTAGCAGGATGTACATTCTAGTAGAGGAGACAAGTAAATAAATAAGAGATTTCAGGTAGTACATGCTACAAAGAAAATGAAACAGGTGACCAGGGAGGCAACAAGAGATGACATTTGAACTGCTAATGGAAAAGAAGCAAACCCTATAAAAATCAGATGAAAGTTCTAGACAGAAGGAACAGTAAGTGCAAAGTCCCTGAGGCAGCCGTGATCTTGGTCAATATTAGTGAGACTTACTGAGCTCAGGGAAAGCAGCGGAAGATGAGGTAGACTCATTCACACAAGGTCTCTTGGGCCAAGGGAAGAGGTTTGGCTTTTATTCTAGTTAACGCAGCATGTGCCCCAGAATTTAGGAATAAAATCACCTTCAGACTTAAACCACGAAAGCTACACACAGTTGATGTAACTAGCCACCGGTTGGTTCCTGGAGTGAGCACCCGAAGACCTGTAAGGCACCCCTAACTCATCAAGGTGGCCTTGGAGGCAGAGTCAGAACTGATAAGTAGAAAGTGGCAGATCCAGCATTTGAGCTGCCGTCAGCCTGACTCCAAAAGCCTGAGTCTTTCTCTGTTCCAGGCTCCCGGGTAAAGTTTAGAGGCAGAGCACATGTAACGATGACAACAAGGAAAAAGGACTCGCCACACCTGAAGCGTGCTCTTACATGGCACAGGCTTTGTGCAAAACTGGAGTGGGTACCTGGAAGCAGGCCGCCCAAACCTGGTGAGACAGGAGCTCAGCATTTCTCTTATTTCTGATCAAACTCCAAAGGTAAAATTTTAGTCAAACAACATCCATCCATCCCTACAGCACTTGGCAATGCAATATCACCCCTTGGTATCTGCAGGGTCTTGAGGTGGCAGGACACCCTGAGGAGACCCAGATCTGCAGATGCTCCAGTTCCCTGCTGATAATTCTGGAAAACAACATGACAGTTCTTAGTTCACCTAAGTGTACATGTGTATATCTTCCTTGGGTCTGACAGAGTTCACCTCCAGCTATATATCTCAGAGAAATGTTCACAGGGCTCTATAAGAGTTCATCTATGAATAAATTCCCAAGTTGTTTCTTGTGGCCAGGAATTAAAGGCAACCTGGGTTCCTGAGACTAGGGGAGAGGGTCAGAGGTTCTGGTGGGATTTGGCTCCCCACTGAATCAAATCACGCAGTCATGAGTGGCCCCAGAAGTGCTGCAGCACAGAGATACGACACATAATGTCAATGAAAATGAACACAGCCAGTGGTAGATAACCAGGTTATCACCTTGCACAGGAGGAAGCAGGGGTTCACACCTAGCACACCAGCTGACACGCTGCAGGGGGTTAGTGAATTCTTCCAGGTACCTTACCAGCTCCACTTCTCCTTTGGCCGCCTCCCTTGACAAGTCCTCCCCTTTCCCAGGTGGTATATAGAGCACCGAGAAAACTTTCCAAAGTCTCCAGAGTAGTTTAAATACAACAGAATCAATGTGAGGGAGATGGTGTTAAGTGATTCGGGGCAAGCTTAAGACTAGAGAAAGTGTTTTGAAAATCAAGTGTCAGTGAAACCTTGGCATGGAATCACAACATCTCATGCAGGAGGGCTTGTGAGCTGATGTCACACAGGCAGGAAACAGAAGGGGACGGAGAGGGTTCAAGTGTCTTGCCCCAGGGAACTTCAATAACAAACTCTAGAACTGGTCTTAAAGCTCAGGCAGTTTGAATCCAGAGCCCACAGTCCTTTTGTTTGCATGTTTTATTTTATGTGTGAGCATATGTATAAGGAAATCTTTCAAACATACAGAGATGTACAGAGACTAATAAAAGGAATATATTGTGCCTATCTCCCGCGTCTATCCAGTCCGCAGTCATTTGACCACAAAGAGTTTCATTCTCAAGAGTGTTTATTTATTCCTCTTGTCTTTTCTTTTTTCTTGGTCGGTCTTACTGAAGGATTCTTTATCTTTTGTTTTCTGATTTACTGGGTCTTTTCTATTGGCTCTTTATTTTCTATTTTATTAATTCGGTCTTTAACATTCCCTTTCCTCTTTTTTCCTTTGTTTACTCTTCTGTTTTTTTCCTTACTTTTGGATTTGGATTCTTCTTTTCAAATATGAATCAGGACAACTCTAACCTTTCCTCTCAGAACTATTTTAGCCATTCCTCGCTCATTTTTGAAATATACCATTTCCATAATCATTCAATTCAAACATATAGTTTCTATTATGATTTCTTCTTTGATTCACTATTGAGAACAGTTTTGCAAATTTCTAACTGATAAAGTTGATTATCAATTTCAGATTTAGTTGTTTTGTAACAGAGATATATAGGATACTGGCTTTTTTATTTTTCCTGTGGTTAGAGATATGTATGATACTGGTTTTTTTATTAGTCAAATATTTGCTACATTATCAATTTTTACCAATGTTTTTGTATGCTTGAAAAGGACATGTACTCTTCAATTGTCAGAGGCAGAATTTTGTTAAATGCTTCCTACGAGGGTTCAACAAATATCCAGTAAAAGGCCAGCTAGTAAATATTCTCAGTGTTGCAAATACTGTGTCACAGCTATTTAACGCTGCCATTGTAGCACAAAAGCAGCCATTGTCAATACTAAACAGATGAACAAGGCTTGTTTCAATAAAACTTTATTTATAGAAACAGGCAGTGGGCTGAAATTTGTCCATGGGTCATAATTTGTCAATCTTTATATCAAGCTTGTCAGATGTGTGTTAAAAAATTCTGTAACCCTAATAATTTTTTGTCTGTTTATCAGTTACAGAGTCATAAGAGTTATGTTTAAATATCCCATAAATCTGTTTAAATATTTATTAAACTGGATCTGTTCATTTCTCCTTGTCATTCTGCCAAGTTTTGCTTTCTGTATGCTGAAGTTATATTTTTAGGTACCATCAAGAATTGTTATAGCTTTATGAACTTTTAAAAAGTCCTCAACAATACCCTTTGTTAACAGACTGTTTTCTGATCATAATATAGTTGCAGCAGCTTTCTCTCAGCAATATGTATCTGGTAAATAGCCATCCACTATAATTCAAATGTTTTAAATATTTATTTAATATGTACGTATCCCCTCAAATTTCTGTTCTCCTTTGGGTAACAGACAGTTTTATGGTCACATTAAATCACAACATAAAATATCAGCTTTAATAGTCCTAAGTATTAATCCATTAAATTGTCAGCTCCATGAAGGAAGATTTTTTTATGTATCTTGTTCACTAAAAAAACCGCAGTGTTAAGCAATGCCTGGCACAGAATAGGCACTCAATACATATTTACTGCAAAACTGAACTTGAATCTTCATTTCAATATAAGATCTCTTCTGTCCCCCAACTGGCCGATTAAAGGCAATTTATCTCTTCCCTAAACAGGGCCTGTGACAGGTGGGAACTTGGAATCAGGGAAGGAAAGTATGATGAGCTTCTTTTCCCTCTCACCCTCTTGGCCCCAGTTTATGAAGCAAGGCGTTAAGCCCTGAAGCAATGGGGAGCAGAGGGGAGGAGAAGCAGGGAAGTATAGCTCTTGCTTGGCTACTGGGTGGTCCGATAGAGCTGATGCTCTCTGAGTCAAGCAGGAGTTACAGCTGGCAGTCCTCTGGCTGCAAGTCCTCTGAGCTGAGGCAACATCCCTTCCTCCAACTTCTCCACCCCTCAGACTGAATTTGTCCATGGGTCATAATTTGTCAATCTTTATTATCAAGGCTTCTTCCAATAAAACTTTATTTATAGAAACAGGCAGTGGGCTGAAATTTGTCCATGGGTCATAATTTGTCAATCTTTATATCAAGCTTGTCAGATGTGTGTTAAAAAATTCTGTAACCCTAATAATTTTTTGTCTGTTTATCAGTTACAGAGTCATAAGAGTTATGTTTAAATATCCCATAAATCTGTTTAAATATTTATTAAACTGGATCTGTTCATTTCTCCTTGTCATTCTGCCAAGTTTTGCTTTCTGTATGCTGAAGTTATATTTTTAGGTACCATCAAGAATTGTTATAGCTTTATGAACTTTTAAAAAGTCCTCAACAATACCCTTTGTTAACAGACTGTTTTCTGATCATAATATAGTTGCAGCAGCTTTCTCTCAGCAATATGTATCTGGTAAATAGCCATCCACTATAATTCAAATGTTTTAAATATTTATTTAATATGTACGTATCCCCTCAAATTTCTGTTCTCCTTTGGGTAACAGACAGTTTTATGGTCACATTAAATCACAACATAAAATATCAGCTTTAATAGTCCTAAGTATTAATCCATTAAATTGTCAGCTCCATGAAGGAAGATTTTTTTATGTATCTTGTTCACTAAAAACCGCAGTGTTAAGCAATGCCTGGCACAGAATAGGCACTCAATACATATTTACTGCAAAACTGAACTTGAATCTTCATTTCAATATAAGATCTCTTCTGTCCCCCAACTGGCCGATTAAAGGCAATTTATCTCTTCCCTAAACAGGGCCTGTGACAGGTGGGAACTTGGAATCAGGGAAGGAAAGTATGATGAGCTTCTTTTCCCTCTCACCCTCTTGGCCCCAGTTTATGAAGCAAGGCGTTAAGCCCTGAAGCAATGGGGAGCAGAGGGAGGAGAAGCAGGGGAAATATAGCTCTTGCTTGGCTACTGGGTGGTCCGATAGAGCTGATGCTCTCTGAGTCAAGCAGGAGTTACAGCTGGCAGTCCTCTGGCTGCAAGTCCTCTGAGCTGAGGCAACATCCCTTCCCTCCAACTTCTCCACCCCCTGCCCCAGTCCTTCAGAGGTTCGTATCACAGGATCTCACCACCTTTTCCGGTGGATCTTAATTGTTAAGACTCCCATCTGACTCTCTCTGCATGATCTAGATCTCATCCGTGGAAGTCATCCTTGGCCCCACTGTGGTGGCTTTGGTGCTTCCCAAATGCAATCCTCTACACTCTCTCCCCTGCCAAACTCCCCTTTGGTGTTTCAGTCCTATGTCAGACACCAGAGCAGGTGCCTCCCAACCTCAGGAGACAAACTCAGGCTCTCTGAGTTGTCTGGTTGAAGTCCCTACTCACCGCACCCAGCCCTCATTCCAGTACCATAGATACACAAGTTGAATTGAAAGGTTTGGTTCCTCACCTTTGATCCTTAGGGGATGGACTTCACATCCTCCCCACAAGACCCCCACTTCTAAATCCTCACCCAGACCTCCTTTGACTCTCTGGGCTTGTTCTTGGGTCTCAGAGTCATGCAAGGGGGGATCAACGTTCCCACTGGAAATTCTGAATCTTGATCAAGCCCCGGATCACGGAGCAGTTTAATCAAGATTACATCTTGGTGCCTCTGTCAAAACTTCCATTTAATGTTCTGTTTGAGTTGTGTTTGCTACTGCCTCTCTTTATGGTTTAACCTTAAGGGTTTTTAAATGTTTTTTATTGTGGTAAAAGTCACATAATATAAAATGCACTTCTTTAAACACATGTACTATACAGTTTAGTGGCACTAAGAGCATTTACCTTGTGGTCTGACTCTCACCGTTACCTGATTTCATTCACTGCTAATAGGCATAATTTATCTGAACTTGAATCTTCATTTCAATAAACCCCCAACTGGCCGATTAAAGGCAATTTATCTCTTCCCTAAACAGGGCCTGTGACAGGTGGGAACTTGGAATCAGGGAAGGAAAGTATGATGAGCTTCTTTTCCCTCTCACCCTCTTGGCCCCAGTTTATGAAGCAAGGCGTTAAGCCCTGAAGCAATGGGGAGCAGAGGGGAGGAGAAGCAGGGAAGTATAGCTCTTGCTTGGCTACTGGGTGGTCCGATAGAGCTGATGCTCTCTGAGTCAAGCAGGAGTTACAGCTGGCAGTCCTCTGGCTGCAAGTCCTCTGAGCTGAGGCAACATCCCTTCCCTCCAACTTCTCCACCCCCTGCCCCAGTCCTTCAGAGGTTCGTATCACAGGATCTCACCACCTTTTCCGGTGGATCTTAATTGTTAAGACTCCCATCTGACTCTCTCTGCATGATCTAGATCTCATCCGTGGAAGTCATCCTTGGCCCCACTGTGGTGGCTTTGGTGCTTCCCAAATGCAATCCTCTACACTCTCTCCCCTGCCAAACTCCCCTTTGGTGTTTCAGTCCTATGTCAGACACCAGAGCAGGTGCCTCCCAACCTCAGGAGACAAACTCAGGCTCTCTGAGTTGTCTGGTTGAAGTCCCTACTCACCGCACCCAGCCCTCATTCCAGTACCATAGATACACAAGTTGAATTGAAAGGTTTGGTTCCTCACCTTTGATCCTTAGGGGATGGACTTCACATCCTCCCCACAAGACCCCCACTTCTAAATCCTCACCCAGACCTCCTTTGACTCTCTGGGCTTGTTCTTGGGTCTCAGAGTCATGCAAGGGGGGATCAACGTTCCCACTGGAAATTCTGAATCTTGATCAAGCCCCGGATCACGGAGCAGTTTAATCAAGATTACATCTTGGTGCCTCTGTCAAAACTTCCATTTAATGTTCTGTTTGAGTTGTGTTTGCTACTGCCTCTCTTTATGGTTTAACCTTAAGGGTTTTTAAATGTTTTTTATTGTGGTAAAAGTCACATAATATAAAATGCACTTCTTTAAACACATGTACTATACAGTTTAGTGGCACTAAGAGCATTTACCTTGTGGTCTGACTCTCACCGTTACCCATCACCTGAACTTTTCACTTTCCTAAACTGAAAAATCTGTCCCCATTAAACACGTAAGTCCCTACCCCACCCCATCCCACCTCCACCTCACAATGTCAGCCCCTGGGATCTACCAATGAATTCTTGACTGTATGAATTTGGCTATTCTAAGTAACTCATAATAAACTTAAGACTTTTTAATCCACACAAAGACTTAAGTGATCTCTATACTTCTACCAGATATTACAGAGTTTGAGCACTTAAATGTTCCAAACATTTTCACCTTAAAATTATTATTGTTTAGTATTTTAGTTCTACTCACACTTTATACTCTCAAATTTATGATTATCATTGTAAACAGTGAATGGTTATCTATATTTATTCACATTTACCAGTTTCTTTGCCCAATATTTTACCCTCTTCCTTGCTTCTAAGTTCAACTTCCTTTCTCCTGAAGTTTATTTCAAAGTATGTCTTACTTTATCTTTATTCTTTTTTTTTTTTTTTTTGGCCACTTCTATTGGTCTTTCATATATTTATTTTCATCCATCTTTGTTCTTTGGCCTGTGAGGGCCTCCCATCCCAGTGGCCTTGCTCGTTGCAGAGCACACTGGCTTTGGGCGCATGCGCTCCAGAGCTCCAGCTCGGTAGTTGGACACATCTGTCCAGCCGCTGCGTGACACGTGGAATCTTCCCAGGCCAGGAATCAAACCAGCGCCCCTTGCACTGCAAGGTGGTGTCCTTACCCACTGGACCACCAGGGAAGCCCTATCTTTATTCTTGAATAATAGGTTAGCAGGGGACAATATTCTATATTAGTTATTTTCCCTCAGCAATATTCTATGTTAGCTATTTTCTCTCAGCATAATTCTGTAAGTGTGTGGGGGTGGGACTTCCATTGTTGTTATGGTTTCTGTAAATTGAATCATTTCTCATTCATAGATGACTGTTCCCCTCCAGTCATTTTGAGATCTCTCTTTGTCTTTGGTTTTCTGCAACTTCACCAAAATATGCATAGTTCAGCTTTAGTTTCCTTTACCCTGCTTGGGGATCATTAAGATTCTTTTACCTTTTACTCACCAACTAATGTCTTCAATTACTAAAATTCATTGAATTGTTTATAGCTTCTTCTGTATTCTCTCAAACATTTTCTTTTGGAATTCTTCTAGACATATTCTGAACTTTCTCTTTTCTTACATAGTTTTGTACTTTCACCTCTCTGTGCTATATTTTTGATAACTTGCTAATTTCCTCTAGTTTAATAGTACATTTACAAATAGATTTTTTTTTTCTATCTACCAAATGCTTAATTGAAGTTTCAAACGCCAAAGCTTTAACTCAACTTCTGAGTAAGTTTCTATGAAATTGACCTTCCTTCAGGTAACAATTACATATTCAAACAACAACAATGACTCAGAACAACAACAAACAATAACTAAAGTCAGCAGTTCTGTAGGGGCATCAACACCTGGAAAAAGGGAGCTGCATGGGGTGAGTGTCCCATTTTTGCAGCTTTTAGACTAATAGCAGGTCATACCACTTTGGATTGGCTAAAATGCTAATAGTGGTGAAAAAAAAAAACAAAACAGGAAATGAAGTGAGAACTCCCAGAAGGGGGATCCAAAATGCAGCCCCAAATTTTGTGTAAAATTCTCACCCCATTCTCTGGATATATGAACCATGCATGTACAGATTAGACTTTTTCTTTAGCAAGAAGTCTTGCTAAGGAGAAAAAATAGATGGATATTTAAACTTCATCCCAAGAGATTAAGTTTCCAGCTTGGATCCAACCAAGCTAATTGCCTGCTAAAACCAACCAACCAACCAACATATAAAACCAACACACTTATGGAAGCATATGAAAGGGCTGAGTCTGCAAAACATTAACAATTTCTAGGATTCTTATATTATCAAATGTAGCTATTATAACTACATTTGATCATATAAAAGAAAATGCAATCACAGGGAAGAAGGTAGGAGACACTGCCCAAGAATCATGAACTGTAGAAGAAGGACCAAATGAAAACTCTAGAACTACAAAGCAAAATATCTGCAATAAAAATTCATTGTATAAGCTGAAGCACAGGGAAGCCTGGTGTGCTGCAGTCCATGGGGTTGCAAAGAGGTGGACATGACTTAGCAACTGAACAACAACAATACCAATCAGCTGAAATTTTTTAAAAATATATTTAATAAAACAAATGTCAAGAAAGGAACAGAGGAACAATGTGAAAAGATTTACATACATGTATATGGGGTCCAGAAAAATAGAAGTGAGAAAATAAGGGTAGAAAAATTATTAGTTTTTAAGCAACGCAGACGTTCACATGAACTTTCTCTTTTCTTACATAGTTTTGTACTTTCACCTCTCTGTGCTATATTTTTGATAACTTGCTAATTTCCTCTAGTTTAATAGTACATTTACAAATAGATTTTTTTTTTCTATCTACCAAATGCTTAATTGAAGTTTCAAACGCCAAAGCTTTAACTCAACTTCTGAGTAAGTTTCTATGAAATTGACCTTCCTTCAGGTAACAATTACATATTCAAACAACAACAATGACTCAGAACAACAACAAACAATAACTAAAGTCAGCAGTTCTGTAGGGGCATCAACACCTGGAAAAAGGGAGCTGCATGGGGTGAGTGTCCCATTTTTGCAGCTTTTAGACTAATAGCAGGTCATACCACTTTGGATTGGCTAAAATGCTAATAGTGGTGAAAAAAAAAAACAAAACAGGAAATGAAGTGAGAACTCCCAGAAGGGAGATCCAAAAATGCAGCCCCAAATTTTGTGTAAAATTCTCACCCCATTCTCTGGATATATGAACCATGCATGTACAGATTAGACTTTTTCTTTAGCAAGAAGTCTTGCTAAGGAGAAAAAATAGATGGATATTTAAACTTCATCCCAAGAGATTAAGTTTCCAGCTTGGATCCAACCAAGCTAATTGCCTGCTAAAACCAACCAACCAACCAACATATAAAACCAACACACTTATGGAAGCATATGAAAGGGCTGAGTCTGCAAAACATTAACAATTTCTAGGATTCTTATATTATCAAATGTAGCTATTATAACTACATTTGATCATATAAAAGAAAATGCAATCACAGGGAAGAAGGTAGGAGACACTGCCCAAGAATCATGAACTGTAGAAGAAGGACCAAATGAAAACTCTAGAACTACAAAGCAAAATATCTGCAATAAAAATTCATTGTATAAGCTGAAGCACAGGGAAGCCTGGTGTGCTGCAGTCCATGGGGTTGCAAAGAGGTGGACATGACTTAGCAACTGAACAACAACAATACCAATCAGCTGAAATTTTTTAAAAATATATTTAATAAAACAAATGTCAAGAAAGGAACAGAGGAACAATGTGAAAAGATTTACATACATGTATATGGGGTCCAAGAAAAATAGAAGTGAGAAAATAAGGGTAGAAAAATTATTAGAAAAAATATTTTGTAGAACGCAGTAGAGACGTGCACCCAGTTCAGACGTTCACATTCTATTCTTTGCCATTTTCACATCTTTTTGAGATTTTGCCCAGTGTCAACTACAATTGGCATTTACCAATTACACAGCCAATGACTGAACACAGGCATTGGCCATCTGCCTCTGTGGAGATGGACCCCGTGCTGACAGCAGCGGACCTTCCACACCCCCTGAGGCAGTTCAGGATGGAGTAGGCACCCTGGGCTCCAGGAAATCTGGTGGGGCAGGTCTTTAGACAGGTGGATGTTTTTAGGAACAGACTTATTATCTCAATCCTTGCATCTCCTCATATTTAGAAAAGCACTAAGTCTCTTCATGGTGACATCAGATCTCTGTGACTAACCAAAAACCTTTGTTATTGGTATTAAGCTCCCCCTTCCTCAAAATCTTATATACTGCCCCTCCTCCTGCTGCCTCTTTGGAGCAGTCTCTCAGAGCCATCTGAGGTGCTGTCTTCCAGGCTGCAGTCCTAATTGTGCCCCAAATAAAACTTAACCCACAACTCTCAAGTTGTTCGTCTTTTCTAGTCGACCCCAGTTTCACCTTCCTGGACTGATTTGTGTCCCCCAAATTAATGTGTTAAAACCCTAACCCCTCGAACTGAAAGTCTTCACCTCTCAATGTAGTGGGTGAAGATTCAATCTCTGGTTGGGTAACTAAGATCCCACATGTCTGGTGGCCAAAAAAAACCCAAAGCATAAAACAGAAGCAATATTGTAACAAATTCAATAAAGACTTAATAAAATGGTCCACACACACATACAAATCTTCATCTGAAGATAGGGTCTGTTTAGGAAGTAGTTAAGATTAAATGAAGTCAGAAGGGTGAGGCCCTAATCCAATAGGATTGGTGGCATTCTTGGGAGAGGAACTGATAGAGATCTTTCTCTCTCCATCATGTGAGGCAACTCTCACCAGAACTCGACCAGGCCAGCACCCCAATATTGGTTCTCCAGCCTCCTTAATTGTGAGAAAGCACATGTCTGCTGTTTAAGTCACCCAGACTGTGGTATATTGTTAAGGCAGCTTGATCAGACTAGGACACTGCATCAGCAGCCTAAATCTCCTCACAAGGACTCAACGAGACAGGCATCACATCTCACAGAGGAGAAAGACCAGTCTCAACTATAGAAAGTTGACCAAGGTCAGCTTACTGGGTGAGTGACAGATCAGAACCCAGGATGCCTGCCCCTGAGGCTCAAGCTCCACCTTTCTGTCTCTAGCACATGTTCTGGTAACTGAGGGGAAGGAGGCGGAGGCCTGGACTTGTTTGGCTGATGCTGGTTGCTCCTGGCCCCAGCTTCTGCTTCATTCTACACTCTCCTTAGGCTCAGGCCATCCCAGAGTGCTGACCTTGGGGGGACAGAGAGAAGAGGAATTCTGCTTAGGCTGCACATTCCTTGCCAGTCTTTGGGAAGGGTAACAAAGAAGCCCAATTAGCACAGAGTGTGTAGGTGGGCAGGGAGACAGCAGCTTTTGTCTTCCCTTCTGGGGAAATACACACACAGCTCCTTTCTAGGTCCTAGTCCTTTCAAGAGGGCGCTAGGACACTGGCATACACACTCCTGTCAGTGATTCAAAAGCCATGGAACCAAATATTTTAAAAATCCATTTATTTCTCTCTTGGCACATAAAAGTATGGTTATTTGCTATTTCAAAGTAGGCAGCAGAAGCAAAGAAGCTGGTTTGTGAGCTCTAGTGACAGATTTAATCTCTAGTAAAAACCACCATTGTGCGGGACCTTTCAGTGTTCAGGGCATGTTTATTTCAGTCTAGCTTTATGCTCACATCAGGCATCAGTCGGGTGAGTATTTGAGTATTATGATCCCCTTTCATAGGTGTGAAAAGGAAGACACACAGGAAGCAAGAAACTAATAGCCCAAGGAAGCACCAAGGACCCACCCCAGGGCTTCTTATTCAGCATGCAACACTCTTTCCACCTCGGAAATTTCTATCTATAGCATTGGGAGGATCAGCACTTGTTTCCTAACTACTTCTAATAGGAATTTCTTTTTTTATTTTTCACTAACATTTTCTTGCTTTAACAAAATGATTCACTTAATTGCAACCTGGTATCTTAGGAAAGGTAATACCCGCTGTTCAACTGAGGCCAGAATCACACGGCTAATGTTTTGAGTGACCTAGACTCTAATCCTCCCATTATTCCTCACAATCCACACAACCCACCTGCCAATCAACCTCAACAACCTCCAACCGCCCTTAAAACCCATCTAATACATAAGCAACTAGAAACGACCTTTTGTATCTGGTCTATACTGTTTGTGACAAGCTAGTCCTCTCGTGAGCATGAGGAAGAGTAACTCAAAAGAATTAGAGTTAACATATATTGGTGATCACCAGATTCTGGGTCATGTTTTAAATACTTGACATGCAATCACTCATTTAAGTCTCACTACTTTTGATGTGACCTTCAGGACCCCTTGGTCCCACTGCAGTTCCATCTCCCTGCAACCCTAAAAGAGTGATGGAGTCTAACGTGAAGGATTCACCTTTGTTGTGCAGTGCACGACCTGTACAACTGGACACAGCCACCCTGCTGGGCTATGCCACTGTTGCCCCCTCTCGCTGGTATAGGACTTACTTGAGGCCTTCTCTCTCACAAATGAGGCTGTTTCCTTTCTTTCCCAGTCTGTGAGCCCGCTGCATATTTTGTCATTCATTAATACATATTTTGTAAAGCCGTATTTCTCTTTTGCAGTTGCTTCCTCAGGAGTCACCATCACAGTGATCCAGTGTGTTGCCCCTGAGAAAGAATAAATGAGGAATATAGGGATTTGAGGAAATGGAAAATTCTAAACAGAGTACATGGCCTTGGATGGGTAGCAGCACTTATTCAGTATGTGTGTGTGGGGATGAGATGTCCTAGGCTTTTAAGGAACATGTAATTACAATGTGGTTTATCTCATACAACAATGAAGCTGAGCATTAGCGAAGATAAAGAGAAGGGCACTGGGCGCCAGGCCAGGGACATCACTATTAGTGCACAAACCATTCCGCACTGGGCCATGCAACACTCTTTCCACCTCGGAAATTTCTATCTATAGCATTGGGAGGATCAGCACTTGTTTCCTAACTACTTCTAATAGGAATTTCTTTTTTTATTTTTCACTAACATTTTCTTGCTTTAACAAAATGATTCACTTAATTGCAACCTGGTATCTTAGGAAAGGTAATACCCGCTGTTCAACTGAGGCCAGAATCACACGGCTAATGTTTTGAGTGACCTAGACTCTAATCCTCCCATTATTCCTCACAATCCACACAACCCACCTGCCAATCAACCTCAACAACCTCCAACCGCCCTTAAAACCCATCTAATACATAAGCAACTAGAAACGACCTTTTGTATCTGGTCTATACTGTTTGTGACAAGCTAGTCCTCTCGTGAGCATGAGGAAGAGTAACTCAAAAGAATTAGAGTTAACATATATTGGTGATCACCAGATTCTGGGTCATGTTTTAAATACTTGACATGCAATCACTCATTTAAGTCTCACTACTTTTGATGTGACCTTCAGGACCCCTTGGTCCCACTGCAGTTCCATCTCCCTGCAACCCTAAAAGAGTGATGGAGTCTAACGTGAAGGATTCACCTTTGTTGTGCAGTGCACGACCTGTACAACTGGACACAGCCACCCTGCTGGGCTATGCCACTGTTGCCCCCTCTCGCTGGTATAGGACTTACTTGAGGCCTTCTCTCTCACAAATGAGGCTGTTTCCTTTCTTTCCCAGTCTGTGAGCCCGCTGCATATTTTGTCATTCATTAATACATATTTTGTAAAAGCCGTATTTCTCTTTTGCAGTTGCTTCCTCAGGAGTCACCATCACAGTGATCCAGTGTGTTGCCCCTGAGAAAGAATAAATGAGGAATATAGGGATTTGAGGAAATGGAAAATTCTAAACAGAGTACATGGCCTTGGATGGGTAGCAGCACTTATTCAGTATGTGTGTGTGGGGATGAGATGTCCTAGGCTTTTAAGGAACATGTAATTACAATGTGGTTTATCTCATACAACAATGAAGCTGAGCATTAGCGAAGATAAAGGGAGAAGGGCACTGGGCGCCAGGCCAGGGACATCACTATTAGTGTGCACAAACCATTCGAAACCAAAGAAAACACTGCCTAGTTCATACCACTGTCTACCTTTTATGGAGGAGAAAAATGTAACTTCAGAAATGGCTCACTCTTCAAAACCTAGCTCAGAGGTCTGAACCGATACAATCTTTCTTTTGGCAACAAATACCAGGAGCATTATTTTCCTTTTGACCCAGTAATACATTCCTTGTAATTTATTCCTTTTATATTACACTCCCTGTAATATAATAAAATGATCAGTGAAAGTTCCTCAGTCGTGTCTAACTCTTCGCAACCTATGGACAAGCCATGGAGTTCTCCAGGCAAGAACACTGGAGTGGGTAGACTTTCCCTTCTCCAGAGGATCTTCCCGACCCAGGAATCAAACTGGGGTCTCCTGCATTGCAGGGAGTTTCTTTACCAGCTGAGCTACAATATCATCAGAGATGGGCCTAAATATGTAGAGGGACGTTCATTGCAATATTAACTATTGATAGTATTATTAATTATAATTGAGAATGGCAAAAAATAAAGAATATCTTAAATGACCGCTAAGGAAATGGCCAAGCAAATTATGGTGGATCCAAATAATAGGACATCATGCGGTCACTAATAATCAGATTTTCAAGATGATTGTGACATGAGAAAATGTTTGTGATAAAAGAATCTAAAACAATATTTAGTAAAAATCATTTATAAGTGTATGTGTGGATACACACAGAAAACAGTAGAAAGAAATGCACCAAAACATTAATAGTAGCCATCACTAGGTGGTAGGACAACGGGGAATTTTTACTTCTTTATTCATGTCTTTTATTCAGATATTCTATAATGAATATGTATTACTTTAATAGTCAGGGAAAAGTGTCTCCAGGGAAAGTGGTGCCCCAAAGCTCAGGTGCCGCTGACAGCAAATATCAGAGAATTCTTCCTGAAGCAGGTAAGAGACAGGAACCTGGATGACTCTAGAGGTGATTTCTTGTCATAGACCAAATCCACATGATGTTCAGCTTTTCCACTAGCTTCTAAAATTATTGATTGATTGATTGATTTGAGTGCCCTGGGTCTTAGTTGCAACACATGGGATCTCCTCTCTTCATGGCAGCCCAGGGGATCTTTTTAGTTGTGGTAGGCAGCCTCTTAGTTATGGCATGTGGGATCCAGCGCCATGTGACCAGGATCAAACCCAGGCTCCTTGCACTGGGAGTGTGGAGTCTTAACCAGTAGACCACTGGGAAGTCTCCCACTAGCTTCTTCACCAGGAGCACATCACTGCATGTCTTCATGGTCAACACTTAACAAAAACTCGATTTTTGTTTTTTTTCTGAACCAGGGTCCATGTCCCTCCCTCTTGGCTGGTTTTGTGATATCTCTTCCTTCTTGTTGCCACTTTACCAACGTACCATCACCTGCAAATGAATCCCCCTTTTGCCTAATCCTAAATAAGCTGATTTTTACATTGTTTCAGGGTACCATACAGGTTCCACATAGGATGTTCGAGGCACCACTGGGAAGCTATGGGCTGGGGACAGTGACAAAGGGCTAGCCTGGGCCTGCTCTCCCCTCCCCCACCCGAAGCGGAGCAGCCATTCTCCATCTTTGGGTGAATTCTGGCTTTGTTTGAAGAAAGGACCTGAGAGTGACTGGAGGATATAGGTCTAGATCATTAACAGATACAGTAAACACCCCAGCAATTAAACTATTCCTGTAGAACTAAATCATAGTCCGGAACATAAGGATGGTTCTTCTCAAGGCTGCACTTGAACTCCATCAATTCTAATTCACTGGACAATTTCAGCAAGGCCTGCCTTTTCTAAAGGGTGATTAGGGAAAGTGTGTGTATGTGTGTGTGCTCAGTCGTTCAGTTGTGTCCTACTCTTTGTGATCCCATGGACTGTAGCTCACCAGGCTCCTCTGTCTGTGGAATTTTCCAGGCAAGAATACTGGAGTGGGTTGCCATTTCCTCCTCCAGACGATCTTCCTGACCCAGGGATAGAACCTGTGTCTCCGGCACCTCTTGCATTGGCAGATGGATTCTTTCCCACTGTGTCACCTGGGAAGCCCATGGGGGATGGGAGGTGTTCATCAATGAATAGATAAGCCTACATGTTCTTCTCAATGAATGAATAGATGTGGCAAAGCGGGTGAATCTTGAGGACATGCTAAGGGCAATAAGCCAGTCCCCAAAGGCCAAACACCACATTATTCCACTTATCTGAGGTATATAAAACAGACAAATTCATAGACTCAGAGAATGGAATGGTGGTTGCTAGGAACTTGGGGAGGGGGATATGGGGAATTACTGTTCAACAGGCACAAAGCTTCATTTAAGATGAATAAGCTCTAGGGATCTGCTGAAGAACATTGTATCTACAGTCAACAATACTGTACAGCATACCAGAAAAGTGTTAAAAGGGTAGACCTCATGGAAAGTGTTCTTACCACAGTAGAATGAATTTTAAAAAGTGATCCCCACACGAATGGCATTCTCCAGACACACAATTTCTTCAGCCACTCCCATCCAGCCAGCTTCTGCGTCTCAGAAACACTATGAGGCCATGTGGTTGTCTTCGCAGTCGCGCTGACTGGAGGTGCAGGGGAAGATGGGTAGCCCCATACATGCAGCGAGGCCTCACTAACAGGTGAACCTGGCTCACCCCAACCATCTGGCAACTGAGACCCAGGACAGACAAAGCCCCAGGCTGTAAAACTAAAGAGAAAGAATGGGAAGGTGGCCAGGTGAATGTAAGGGGGTGATCTCTACTCCAAACTCACCCTCACACAATGCCCTCCCTGAGACCACACTGTCTTTTCATACAGCTCTCTCCACATTACAGGATTCCTCTACATTCAGACCTCGCACCCAACTTTCCATAACAGGAAAGAATGCTTTGAATTCTTTCAAATGCCCTCTGGACTCTGATAAAGTCAGCTGTTGTGTTCTGGAGCCCAGAGAGTCATCCGGAGTGGGTTGCCATTTCCTCCTCCAGACGATCTTCCTGACCCAGGGATAGAACCTGTGTCTCCGGCACCTCTTGCATTGGCAGATGGATTCTTTCCCACTGTGTCACCTGGGAAGCCCATGGGGGATGGGAGGTGTTCATCAATGAATAGATAAGCCTACATGTTCTTCTCAATGAATGAATAGATGTGGCAAAGCGGGTGAATCTTGAGGACATGCTAAGGGCAATAAGCCAGTCCCCAAAGGCCAAACACCACATTATTCCACTTATCTGAGGTATATAAAACAGACAAATTCATAGACTCAGAGAATGGAATGGTGGTTGCTAGGAACTTGGGGAGGGGGATATGGGGAATTACTGTTCAACAGGCACAAAGCTTCATTTAAGATGAATAAGCTCTAGGGATCTGCTGAAGAACATTGTATCTACAGTCAACAATACTGTACAGCATACCAGAAAAGTGTTAAAAGGGTAGACCTCATGGAAAGTGTTCTTACCACAGTAGAATGAATTTTAAAAAGTGATCCCCACACGAATGGCATTCTCCAGACACACAATTTCTTCAGCCACTCCCATCCAGCCAGCTTCTGCGTCTCAGAAACACTATGAGGCCATGTGGTTGTCTTCGCAGTCGCGCTGACTGGAGGTGCAGGGGAAGATGGGTAGCCCCATACATGCAGCGAGGCCTCACTAACAGGTGAACCTGGCTCACCCCAACCATCTGGCAACTGAGACCCAGGACAGACAAAGCCCCAGGCTGTAAAACTAAAGAGAAAGAATGGGAAGGTGGCCAGGTGAATGTAAGGGGGTGATCTCTACTCCAAACTCACCCTCACACAATGCCCTCCCTGAGACCACACTGTCTTTTCATACAGCTCTCTCCACATTACAGGATTCCTCTACATTCAGACCTCGCACCCAACTTTCCATAACAGGAAAGAATGCTTTGAATTCTTTCAAATGCCCTCTGGACTCTGATAAAGTCAGCTGTTGTGTTCTGGAGCCCAGAGAGTCATCCGGAGGTCATGGCATGAGCCACGCTCCCCCCTTGGACTGGGGGACTCCCTGAGGCCTCTCAGTGATGCTCCATCAGGCCTACAATCTGCAGATGCTCACAAAGGTCTCTGGAAGAAACTGCCTTCGTCAGAGCTAATTCTTAACCACACCAGGGATTGCCTCCCCTTATTTGGAAAAATGCCTTGCTCATGTTTTCAAACAATCCAAAGAGCTTTACTGATTTGATTTGATAGACTTTCTCCTTTCAACTATTTCCAAAACATGACCTCTCCTTAAAGGGTATAGAATGGCCTTCCCTGGGGAATTCTAGGGAATGGTTCACAGGCTCTGAAGGCATTTCTGGAAGGTACTTCAAGGCAGTGGTTCTCCACCTTGGCCGCGACTGGACTAACTGGGAAGAGTGAAAAAAAAATTACAGATCCAAAATCTTCCCCTCAGAGACTCTGCTCTAAGAAGCCTGGGGCACAGTTTGGTGGAGATATTTTTACTCCCCAGGTGATGTTAATGTGTAGTCAAGGTGAGGAACTGTTGCTCAGCACTGGCCTCATAAACAAACACATGTGCTGGTTACCCCATTCTGCTGATGTTAGGTGCCTACCTGAATGTTACACATTTTGTAATTTGTAGAAACTGATGAAGAATAGGCAGCTTTCCCAAGATCTCAGAGCTAAAAGTGCCAACTGCGGTTCCTTGAGGGATAGTTGTTGAGCACCTGTGCCATGGTCAGTATCCTAACCCCCGCCCAGGATCCCTGCCATGGTATCAGAGTTTATGCCTAGTGCAGCCCTGCCATCTAGTCTGTGCATCCATTTTACCTGACATTCACAGCCTTTTATAAAAGTCTGAGCTGACTGGCTAAGAATCAGAAGACTTTACATTAAAACTCCGGATTTGGGGCCACGGCTGTGCAGCATTGCCACAGGGCAGAGCTCGCCTGTTGATGGCTCGCTGGCGCCCTCCCTTGGACCCCAGGCTCTCTGAAAGCTACCATCTCCCCATCCTGCATGGCCTGTTGGCTTGACCTGTCTGTCCATGTCACATCCACTTTTGTGACCCTGAAAGGCGTAAGTAGGCAGACTTGGTAAGGAGGCCAGCGGTTTCCAAGGAGGAGGAGAGGGAACATTTTCTAGCCTAAAATGTTTGCCATGATAAAGAGGCACTCTGAAACTAACTTTATTGTCTATGGATGCAAACCATTTTGCACTGGAATGTCTTATCCGGTCCTGAAGTCGGGAGACCATCCAATGGTTAATCTCATATTAATGTTGTTGGAGTGGGTCTAGTGAGATCTTTACAGCCTTAAAATATTCTTTTGATCTTTTGTTAATAACCAACTGGAAAAGTACAAAATGCCTTGCCTAAACTAGTTTCTGACTTCTAGTCCCCTTCCAGTGCCTTTGCTGGAAGCTTTCTCTATCCCTTTCTTCTTTAATAAAACTTTTGCTGCATGAAGATCTGAGTGACAAAAACTGAGTCTTTTAATACCAAAGTGAAATTTTTTCCCTTGGGGATCGTGAATCCAGCACTTCTCACGGTAAGCTATCTACCATCATCTATCAACCCCAGTGTTATACCATGAATAGAAGTGAAGCTTCGCAAAATGGGCACCACAGCCCCTTCGATATCTCATGCTTTCTGGAAACATCATTCTATGTTTTTACCTAAAGAAATGGGAACCAGACCTGATACACAGAAATTCAGATGATAATGACAGAAGGAAAATACCACACTGACACAGTGTTTTGTCATTCTCAAATTACTTCCACATACTGTAACCTACTTGAGTTAGAAAGATCAATCCCTCTCTGTCTCCATCTAACTCTGCTCCTTAACCACGTCCTGACAATGGTCTAGATGTAAATCCAGATCAGTAGGCACGAGACAGTCGAAAGAGAAACCCATGAGTATAGCAAACATTGCTCTGATTGTTTTTCAGAATAATTCTCAGAGATGCAGAATTAAAAAAGAAAATGTGATTCCAACATATAAGAAGATCAAAGGCAGAATGCAATCTTGCACATACAAACAGAAACTATGAAAGATATTCATACACATTCAACAAAAATCAGAAGGAAATTTGAGGGGTCCACATAATTTTAGGTTTGTTAGTCTCTTTCAGAAATGTTGCCTTGGGCTTCCCTGGTAGCTCAGTGGTGAAGAGTTCCAATGCAGGAGACACAGGTTCAATCCCTGATTTGGAAAGATCCCACATGCTGCAGAGCAACTAGGCCCATTAGCCACAACTACTGGGCCTGTGCTCTAGAGTTTTGGAGCCTCAACTATTGAGCCCATGCGCCACAACAGTTGAAGTCCGTGTGCTCTAGAGCCCAAGTTCCACAAGAGAAGTCACTGCAACAAGAAGTCAGCTCACCTCAACTAGAGAGCAACCCCCACTTCCTGCAACTAGAGAAGAGCCTGCCACAGCAGTGAAGACCCAGAAGAGCCAAAAATAAATAATAAATAAATAAAATTTTAAAAATTAAGATTCTTCAAAAAAAATGTTGCCTTTATGGTCCTAATTTTAAATAAAGACTCAAGAATCCCTAAATTTCTTGCAATTTTCTCCTGTGAAAAATGGAATAACAATGGCATCTGTTGTGCAGAAATGCCGAGAGAGACGAAGGAGTTCATGCATATGCAACACTGAGAATAGCACTGGGGCAGAGTCAAGGACTCAATTACTATTTGCAATTATTATTATTCAGGTATATAAGGTAATTTCGCTCTTCATTCCCTCCTTCCTTTGCTCAAAGAAGCTAATCAAATGAATCTATGGAATGTCCATGACTTCTGTCCATTAAATAAAGGTGAACGTGTTCAGATGTAACATACTTCAGGCAAAGCTCTCCTTGAACCCACAGATTTGAGTGTTTAAGTGACTACAGTGTCTATTATAGAAGAACTGTTTTTGTGCAACTCACTGGCTGGAAAAGCTGCATGGAGATACTTATTTAACTGTCTCTCTGTCTACTTTTCTCTCTCCCCACAAAGGCTTATAAACTCTAGAGTGGGAAAGGTGCCTAATTCCTTTCGGCCCCTTCAGTGTTCAGCCCCATAGTTGGAAGTCAGCAAACACCACCAATATTGTGATACAGAAAATATTCAGACAAGGTGGATATAAATCAAAATAAAGATGCCTTATTTTGGTTCATGGGATAATCTTGCCAGCAATAAGTCTTGGTGCCCTAGTGACAGGCCGAGGCACGGCTCAGCTGCCCCTTCAAGATAAAGGTACTCATTCTTCCAGTTGCCCGGAGTGTGGCCAGCCAACAGCTCACAACTGAATCCCTCCCCAGGAGCTGCCTTCACCAAAGGGAGGTGAATTACCCAAAATACACCACAACTCCCCGCAAGAGCAACCTGATTGGTCAGGTGCATAGGACAAAGGCCTGGCCCCTTGGCCTCCACACGGGGCAACTCTGAAGTTCCACTTCAGCTCCAGAACGAGCTCTATAGAATTGATCTCTGTTGCAACTGCATCCGTCTAACTTTTCCCATGGCCTAATCCTGCTTTCCTCACTCCTCAGTAAGCCTTCTGCACACAGATCTCCATCTCCAAGTCTGTTTCCTGGGGAACCTGGCCTGTAACAGTTGGTACGAGGATTAAGAGCTGGGAGGTGGGAGCAGATTGGCTCTTCCGGGAAGTTTCTCATCCCCATACCCGCATGATTGACTGCCTCACTTTATTCATGGTTCATCTCACATGTACCATCTCAGAAAAGACTTCTCTGACAATCCTGTCTAATGCTTCCTCGCCCAAACCAATGGCTAGCACTTATCCACTCTATCTCCTCTACAGTCCTCACATCTGAAACTGTCTCTCTCATTCTGACTCTTTTCTTTTTTATTTGATCATGGTCTTTCCCCTTGCTCTCCTGCCAGATGTAAACTCTGGAGGACAGATTCCTTCCTAGGCTGCTCACCACTATATGCCCAGGTTCGAAGCTACACCCAGTGCAATGTAAGCCCTTAAGAAATATTTGCTGCATGAATGAATGAATGAGAAGAGGTATACTCACAGTGGAAAGCACTGGGCTGAGAGTGAGGACCCTTACCTGTAACTCTGTTTCTGCCGTTAACTACCAGCAGTGTGACCTTAGTCAAGTTCCTTGACCTCTCTGAGCCTCAGTATTCTCGTCTGAAGAACGAGGTGGCCGAATGTGGTAATCACGAGGGTTTCTGGCAGTTCTTGCATGCTATAATTTTGTATGATTATGCAACTTGGAATTACTCTGTCTATAAACTACATGGGAACCATAGTATTTTTTAGCTGAAAACTAGCTTCCCAGAGCATTTCACAATATCCGATGAGTATGGGCTTTCAGAAGCCAATTTCATGATTACATAAGTGTTAGAAAAAACTTTCAAGGGAGACCCTGAATTTAATATGTTTAACATAGGGGTCATCAAAGTTTTAAACACTGGGAAATAATTATTTTCCTCTTTCTGTAAACACCATGAAAAGCGTGAAGTCTCTTTCTCAGGTCCTGTGAGGTAATGGTGAAAGCAAACAGTGAGGGAGGCTGCCTGAGTGCCAGTGTGAGTCTGTACTCACAGGAGGCCGTGGGAGCAGCGCCTGGCTCGGAGCAAGCCCTCAAGGGATGTTGGCTCTGAACGGCTACTTCTCTGAAGGCAAACAACAGTCATCTTGAGGCAAGTTCTCTTATGAGGCACCCTGGAGTTAGAGAGACTAAAAGCACACTCATCCAGGTCATACAGCTGAGGAGCACAGGTTTGAACCTGGTCAGTCTGGAAAAGCTTTGTCATTTAACCCGGTACAATGCTGTCACCCACAGGAGCTTTCCTTTCCTTTTTAAACATAAGAACCCTGGCCTGGGATGAGTTACCACCACTACAAGCTGGGCATGTAGTGGTGAGAAACTAGTAGGTCGACTTTTTTCTTTTTTATTTGATCATGGTCTTTCCCCTTGCTCTCCTGCCAGATGTAAACTCTGGAGGACAGATTCCTTCCTAGGCTGCTCACCACTATATGCCCAGGTTCGAAGCTACACCCAGTGCAATGTAAGCCCTTAAGAAATATTTGCTGCATGAATGAATGAATGAGAAGAGGTATACTCACAGTGGAAAGCACTGGGCTGAGAGTGAGGACCCTTACCTGTAACTCTGTTTCTGCCGTTAACTACCAGCAGTGTGACCTTAGTCAAGTTCCTTGACCTCTCTGAGCCTCAGTATTCTCGTCTGAAGAACGAGGTGGCCGAATGTGGTAATCACGAGGGTTTCTGGCAGTTCTTGCATGCTATAATTTTGTATGATTATGCAACTTGGAATTACTCTGTCTATAAACTACATGGGAACCATAGTATTTTTTAGCTGAAAACTAGCTTCCCAGAGCATTTCACAATATCCGATGAGTATGGGCTTTCAGAAGCCAATTTCATGATTACATAAGTGTTAGAAAAAACTTTCAAGGGAGACCCTGAATTTAATATGTTTAACATAGGGGTCATCAAAGTTTTAAACACTGGGAAATAATTATTTTCCTCTTTCTGTAAACACCATGAAAAGCGTGAAGTCTCTTTCTCAGGTCCTGTGAGGTAATGGTGAAAGCAAACAGTGAGGGAGGCTGCCTGAGTGCCAGTGTGAGTCTGTACTCACAGGAGGCCGTGGGAGCAGCGCCTGGCTCGGAGCAAGCCCTCAAGGGATGTTGGCTCTGAACGGCTACTTCTCTGAAGGCAAACAACAGTCATCTTGAGGCAAGTTCTCTTATGAGGCACCCTGGAGTTAGAGAGACTAAAAGCACACTCATCCAGGTCATACAGCTGAGGAGCACAGGTTTGAACCTGGTCAGTCTGGAAAAGCTTTGTCATTTAACCCCGGTACAATGCTGTCACCCACAGGAGCTTTCCTTTCCTTTTTAAACATAAGAACCCTGGCCTGGGGATGAGTTACCACCACTACAAGCTGGGCATGTAGTGGTGAGAAACTAGAGGCGATAGGTCTGTTTTAGAGCTAAGTTTCTGAAACGTTTATGGACAATGAATCAGCTGAGTGATCTTCTCAAAAGACAGGTTCTGATTCAGAAGACCTGGGGACTGAGACCTGCATTCCTACTGTTACCAGGCACTGTTCATGCCATTGACACCAGATACTGAGTAGCAAAGATGTAGAAGGAAAGTGAATGCAAAAGTCGCTCAATCATGTTCAACTCTTTGCGACCCATAGACGAGCCATGGAATTCTCCAGGCAAGAATACTGCAGTGGGTAGCCTTTTCCTTCTCCAGGGGATCTTCCTGACCCAGGAATCAAACCAGGATCTCCTGCATTGCAGGCAGATTCTTTAGCAGCTGAGCTACAAAATCATCAAAGATGGGTCTAAATATGTAAAGGGAAGTTCATTGCAATATTAACTGTTGATAGTATTATTAATTATAATTGAGAATGGCAGAAAAAGAAAAAAAATCTTAAATGACCACTGGGAAAATGGCCAAATAAATTATGGTGGATCCAAATAGTAGGTTAGGAACTCCTTCTAAAAGTCAGAGACTACCTGCTGGCCCAGCCTGGGTAAACCTCCATGATGAGACCATGGTTATGATGTATCTCACCTCTCTGGGACTCAGCATCCTAACCTATAAGATAGAGATGACCTCACCTTTGCACATAACAGCCCAACATGGTCTGGTGACCAAACCATAGCATGTGCACTTGCGGCATGCATGTGTGTGTGTGTGTCCAGGAGTCTGTACTCAAAGCCGTGGGAGCAGCGCCTGGCTCGGAGCAAGCCCTCAAGGGATGTTGGCTCTGAACGGCTACTTCTCTGAAGGCAAACAACAGTCATCTTGAGGCAAGTTCTCTTATGAGGCACCCTGGAGTTAGAGAGACTAAAAGCACACTCATCCAGGTCATACAGCTGAGGAGCACAGGTTTGAACCTGGTCAGTCTGGAAAAGCTTTGTCATTTAACCCGGTACAATGCTGTCACCCACAGGAGCTTTCCTTTCCTTTTTAAACATAAGAACCCTGGCCTGGGGATGAGTTACCACCACTACAAGCTGGGCATGTAGTGGTGAGAAACTAGAGGCGATAGGTCTGTTTTAGAGCTAAGTTTCTGAAACGTTTATGGACAATGAATCAGCTGAGTGATCTTCTCAAAAGACAGGTTCTGATTCAGAAGACCTGGGGACTGAGACCTGCATTCCTACTGTTACCAGGCACTGTTCATGCCATTGACACCAGATACTGAGTAGCAAAGATGTAGAAGGAAAGTGAATGCAAAAGTCGCTCAATCATGTTCAACTCTTTGCGACCCATAGACGAGCCATGGAATTCTCCAGGCAAGAATACTGCAGTGGGTAGCCTTTTCCTTCTCCAGGGGATCTTCCTGACCCAGGAATCAAACCAGGATCTCCTGCATTGCAGGCAGATTCTTTAGCAGCTGAGCTACAAAATCATCAAAGATGGGTCTAAATATGTAAAGGGAAGTTCATTGCAATATTAACTGTTGATAGTATTATTAATTATAATTGAGAATGGCAGAAAAAGAAAAAAAATCTTAAATGACCACTGGGAAAATGGCCAAATAAATTATGGTGGATCCAAATAGTAGGTTAGGAACTCCTTCTAAAAGTCAGAGACTACCTGCTGGCCCAGCCTGGGTAAACCTCCATGATGAGACCATGGTTATGATGTATCTCACCTCTCTGGGACTCAGCATCCTAACCTATAAGATAGAGATGACCTCACCTTTGCACATAACAGCCCAACATGGTCTGGTGACCAAACCATAGCATGTGCACTTGCGTGCATGCATGTGTGTGTGTGTGTAGGCGCATCACAAACCAGAAAACTCGTAAGAATAAGCTGGAGGCAGGACTGTGCTTGTTCAGTGGCCTCAAGCGCCCTCGGACATGGGTCTTTGAGGGGTCACCAGCAGAGTGTCTGGCACAGAGTAGGTAATTAGTTACTGTTCAAACAAAGAGCCAAGCACTTTAAAATATTATCTAATTTAATCCTCCCAACAATCTTTGATTCCTATTTGCCAGATAAGGAAATAGACATTACTGACCACAACCCAAACCAGCCACACAGGCAACTGCTGGGCCCTGGATTCAAACTGAGATCTGGCTAATTCCCAAACCAAGGCTGCTTGCACCCTCTCTCCTATTATTCCTTTAGCTCAGAAGCGTGGCTGAGCTCCCCCAATGGACCCAGATTTTATTTCTGCGCTTAAGTCAGTCTAGGTCACTTGGATACTTTGAACAAATAAGGACCCTGCACTGTGGGCTCTGGCCTGGGGACAGATACTACCAGTGCAAGTTGAGGCTCTTCATTTTAGGGGTGGGAGGAGGCACAAAACAATAATCCAGCTAAAAGAAACTTTTTATGTATGCTGCAATGGGAAACAAAGTCAAAGGCTTCTTAGGATCAGGGACTCCAAAAGCTAGTGTCCAGACTGTGTGAGTTGAACAGTTTAAAAAGTTAAAAGGAGCACATGCTTGTAACAGTTGTTCTTTTTTTTTTTTTTTTAGCCACTTATATTGGTCTTTCATTTATTCATTTTCATTCACCTTTGTTCTTTGGCCTGTGTGGGCCTCCCACTGCAGTGGCCTCTGTCACTGCAGAGCACCAGCTCTGGGAGCATGCGCTCCAGAGTTCCAGCTCAGTAGTTGGACACATCGGTCCAGCTGCTCCGCAGCACATGGGACCTTTCCAGGCCAGGGATCAAATCGGCACCCCTTGCACTGCAAGGCGGTGTCCTTTCCCACTGGACCACCAGGGAAGCCCAACAGTTCTTAAAGTAGGGTCCATCAGGATCTCCAGAGAGTCCTACTGTGTACGATATGTGTCCTTAACACTGATATATAGCTCTGCAACTGGCAGGAAATGTAGAGGTCACTGAGTCCAGTTTCCCACACAAGGCAATGCCACATGGGAAGGTTGGTTTCTGAGGCCATTTGCCCACTAACCAAATATATGTGAGGTCCATAGGCTTTAGGAAAGAAGAAAGTAAAATGAGAGGATGTCATTATCCTCATCCAGAATGCATGTGAAAGTGAAAGTTGGTAAGTCGTGTCTGACTCTTTATGATCCCATAGACTACAGTCCACCGGGCTTCTCTGTCCATGGAAATCTCCAAGCAAGAATACTGGAGCAGGTAGCCATTCCCATCCTTATCTTAGAGGCACAGAACTGATGCTCGGAGAAGCTATGGAGCTTAGTCCAAAGCACAAAGGAATGAATGGTAGAGATGAGACTTGAATCCAGGGCCATGTGACTCCAAAGTCTGTGTCTCTACTCTGCTTCCATGTAGCCTCAAGAGGATTAGGACCCTGGAGCCCAGGAAAGAGGGAATGGTCTAGAGACTCCCATGAACACTGCTGGCTTCAAGCATCTCTGCCACAAGTGCCTCCCTGAGGCTGCAGGAAAAGGGGGCACAAAACAATAATCCAGCTAAAAGAAACTTTTATGTATGCTGCAATGGGAAACAAAGTCAAAGGCTTCTTAGGATCAGGGACTCCAAAAGCTAGTGTCCAGACTGTGTGAGTTGAACAGTTTAAAAAGTTAAAAGGAGCACATGCTTGTAACAGTTGTTCTTTTTTTTTTTTTTTTAGCCACTTATATTGGTCTTTCATTTATTCATTTTCATTCACCTTTGTTCTTTGGCCTGTGTGGGCCTCCCACTGCAGTGGCCTCTGTCACTGCAGAGCACCAGCTCTGGGAGCATGCGCTCCAGAGTTCCAGCTCAGTAGTTGGACACATCGGTCCAGCTGCTCCGCAGCACATGGGACCTTTCCAGGCCAGGGATCAAATCGGCACCCCTTGCACTGCAAGGCGGTGTCCTTTCCCACTGGACCACCAGGGAAGCCCAACAGTTCTTAAAGTAGGGTCCATCAGGATCTCCAGAGAGTCCTACTGTGTACGATATGTGTCCTTAACACTGATATATAGCTCTGCAACTGGCAGGAAATGTAGAGGTCACTGAGTCCAGTTTCCCACACAAGGCAATGCCACATGGGAAGGTTGGTTTCTGAGGCCATTTGCCCACTAACCAAATATATGTGAGGTCCATAGGCTTTAGGAAAGAAGAAAGTAAAATGAGAGGATGTCATTATCCTCATCCAGAATGCATGTGAAAGTGAAAGTTGGTAAGTCGTGTCTGACTCTTTATGATCCCATAGACTACAGTCCACCGGGCTTCTCTGTCCATGGAAATCTCCAAGCAAGAATACTGGAGCAGGTAGCCATTCCCATCCTTATCTTAGAGGCACAGAACTGATGCTCGGAGAAGCTATGGAGCTTAGTCCAAAGCACAAAGGAATGAATGGTAGAGATGAGACTTGAATCCAGGGCCATGTGACTCCAAAGTCTGTGTCTCTACTCTGCTTCCATGTAGCCTCAAGAGGATTAGGACCCTGGAGCCCAGGAAAGAGGGGGGAAGGGTCTAGAGACTCCCATGAACACTGCTGGCTTCAAGCATCTCTGCCACAAGTGCCTCCCCTGAGGCTGCAGGGAAAAGATGCTTCTCCTTTTGTGATTTCTTCTGCTGGTGGCCCCTAGCTCCTATGGACAATGACTAAACACCAGCTGGCCACAAACAGAAGTTCAAGATCTGATAAACTCTCAAAGGAGATCACTTCTGAGGAGATGCTGCTGAACCTGTTCAGCGTGGACGGCTCTAGCGCATGGCCCAGTGGGGCTTTGAGTCACAGATGGGGATGAAAGAGTGGGAGAGGGAAGTGGTGTTCTCACCCCAGAAAGGACCTTGCTCCCAGGAGTCTGCTGTCCTGTGTGGCAGAGGTGTGGCCAGTAACCCTGGCATAATCACAGGATAAGAAAGGTCAAGAGGCTGGTAGGTCAGGAGACCAGCTGACCCTGTTCCTCCAGGCCTGTGTCTGGACCTTACATAACACATCCTCGTCTAACCATCCTCACAGATGGGTCGGAGAAGGCTGAAGCCGTGGAGGACAGGCTGGGTGGTGGCTATCGGAGACCCAGTCAGCTTTCTCGATACTATCAGAATCTCTCTTGTTCTACCTGGAACCAGCACCTCCTTGCTCAGCTCTCGGCAGAGACGGGGACTCTTCACTGATAGTCCCAGTGTCCTGCTCTGAGTCGATAGCTCATAGCTCCCTGGCCCTTCCCCCAGGGGGCCTTGTCACTGCCATGGTCCTCTGGGTTCTGTCTGACTGCCCCTTGCCTCCTTTACCCCCGAATGCAGTTTTCATCAACCCCTGGTGCATTCATTCTCTGGTACAAGTTCTCAGTAAACGCTGGCTTAATCGATGGTGATCGTGTGAAGGGTCTGACTCAGGAGAACACTGGGGAAAAACAGTTCTCCAGTCTTAACAGCTCAAGACAGCAATGCTAGGGCTCCTTCACAAAGCCAGGCTAGAATTCTACTGGGAACACACACCAATTCATTCAGTAAGTACTCACAGAGCATCGACTATGTGCCAGGCACTATGTGGGGACTTGGCACCTATAAGACAAACACTAGCCCTAGTGGAAGAAATAGACAGAGATGTTATATAGTGTCAGGTAGTGACACATGTTCTGAAAAAAAATAATAAAGGAACGTATGAGAACAAACGGGCTTCCCTGGGGGCTCAGACAGTAAAGAATTCACCTGTAGTGTGGGAGACCTGGGTCGGGAAGACCCCCTGGAGGAGAGCATGGCAACCCACTCCAGTATTCTTGCCTGGAGAATCCCCAAGGACCGGAGCCTGGTGGGCTGCAGTCCATGGGGTCACAGAGACTCAGACACGACTGAGCAACTAAGTATGCATGCGTGCAAGAGAATAAAGAGTTTTAAGTAATGCTATTTAAGATGGGATGGCCAGAGAAGGTATTCCAGGGAGAGAGACTACAAGTGAAAAGGCCCTGAGGTGGGAAGGTTCTTGGAGCAGAAGGCAGTGATAAAGGCTGAAGGTTGGAAAGTGAAGCTGGAATAGTAGGCAGGATTCTACTGGTCCTGGTAAAGTCGCTGGACTTTACTCTAAGCACCCCGGGAGACACTGGAGAACTCAGCACAGCACAGATACGATCTAATCCATGGGGTTTGGGGACTAGAATAACTGATCTCCAGTGTGAGCTCCAAGGACATCTAGAGACATTCAAGGAACCCTCGCACATAGAAAGCAACTTGTTCTGAAAATACATTGTCACAGTCTGCTTAGGCTGCCATAACAAAACTCAACAGACCGGGTGGCTTTAAACAACAGAAATTAATTTTCTCATGGTTCTGGATGCTGGAAGGTCCCAGATCAAGGTGCCAGCCAATTTGGTTTCTGGTGAAAGCAGATGGTGACCTTCTCTCAGTGTCCTCACATGGCCTTTCCTCAGCGCATGCACTCCAGAGAGTGAGAGAGGGAGCAACTCTCTGGTGTCTCTCCTATAAGGACACTAATCCTATCAGGTCAGGGCCCCACCCTTAGGACCTCATTTAATTATAATTACCTCCTAAAGGTCTTATTTCCAAATACAGTCATAATGGGAGCTAAGCCTTCAAAATGTGGATTGTGAGGAGTATACAATTTAGCCTATAGCAACTACATTCCTTTAGAACTAGAGGGGAAAAAATCATTTCCGATCCTTTATGGTTAGCCTCAGAAGAGTGGATAGAGAAAATCAGTGGTAAAGTCAGAGTCAGTCAATATAGACAGAAAGGAAGCCCATCTCCCCAGGATCCCCAGAGCAGCAGTTCTCTGTCCTGGGGTGGTTCTAACTCAGAAGTGCAGACAGGGCCCAGGGAAAGTACACATCAACACGCATCCTCAATGGACTGGTAGGTGGTGAATGACTACAATGGTCCCCAGGCTACACTAAGAAGCAGCACCAAAGTTAAAGTTAATCCTAAGTCCCTAGAGGTAGACTATTAGGCACATTAAAGGTGATTTTTGTATTCCTCATACTTTCAACAAAAACACTATTCACCTAACCTGCCATGGTTGGTTCCTTCTCATCCACCTGTCAGACGCCTTTCTAGACAGTATGACGTTGTACATAGGATAGTCTGTGGACCAGTGAGTCTATAAGCACTGTTACTGGCATGTTCTCAGGGCCACAGCTGGACCTTGACACCTACACTGTCACGTTTCATGCCCCACAGTCCTCTACCCAGGACTAAGTCAAGAATATGTGCAGAAGCCAAAGACAACAACCTTCAGGAGAGATGTCAAGGACTCCAGCTGCCTGAGCTGTGCTCTGCAGACATGCCCTGGTATGCACCAGGCAATCCAGGCAGATACTCCCAGGAGCCATTGTGCAGATATGCCCTGGTCTGGAGAGCTGCCGATGGCTCTGGGTGATGAGGAAACTGTTGTCATTCTCCTTGGTGCTCAAGGGGCAGCTGCCAGGAGGCTTCCTGTAAACTTCACCAACATCATTACAATTAACCCCATCAATAAGACAATTTGAGAATGGTGTCTGTTCTCTGCAACAGACAGTAAGCCTAAGAACCCAGACTAATGAAACTGGTGGCATAGATTCCCACACCACTGCAAACTTACTGAGTCTCAGCCGATCCTCATCTTTCTCTTGTGCTGTGCCCTGATGGCAGGGGACAAGGTCTGAAAGAATATGACCGGATCCCTGGAGTCAGCTGTGGGAGGATGTGGCTGGGACACATAGAGGTCATCCTGGCTTCTTTGGTTTCCACTCTACCAATGTTCAGACGACCAGGAAATCCCTGATGGTCTTACTTCCAAAATACCCTCACACTCACACCTCTTCCATTTCCACTGCTGAAGTCCTATCCCACCACCACCATGTTGCCTGAACTACTGAAGCAGCATAGCACATTCTCTTTTTTTTCTACTGTGGCTCCTCTAAAAATCCATCCTGACACGGCAGATCATGTCCCTTCTCTACTTAGAAACTTTCAGAGGCTTCCACTACCAACTCCTTAGCAAAGCCTATAAAAACCTCAGGATCTGGCCCTTGCCCATCTCTTCAATCTTATCTGCCTTCACACCATGCTCCTCTCCCCTCCCCTCCCCCCATCACACACATACAAACAATGGCTACTTTTCTTCAAACAAGCTTATTCTGTCTCAGGGACTTTGTACCTGCCCGTCCTATGTGGCTGCCTCTTCGTCATTCACAGGTCTTCCCTCAAATGTCCCCTCCTCCAAGAAGCCTCCCCTGACCACTCTAGCCAAAGCAGCCCCTCAGTCACACTTTGCTTTTCCATCTTCCTCAAAGAACCGGTCAGCACCTGACGTGCCAGATTCACTTGTTCTGTGTTTTGTGCCTGTCTCTCATGCTACAATAGGATAATTATAGGCTGACACATGCTGGTTTTCTTACTGCTGAATTCTTGGCCCTGAAACAGTGTCTGGTACCTCAGAAAGTGCTCAGTGAGGGTTTGTCGCCTGCCTGCCCGCCTGCCTGGAATTAACCAAACATCGCACCACATCTGGGGGCTCTGAGTGGCCTCATCGCTTTATCTCACTTGCTGTCTTCTGCCATGACAGGCCCCACTCAGGGGTGGCCCTGGTGGCTCTGCCGCACCAGGTCAAGCCTTAATGCCTCCAGTGCAGACATGTGAATACATATTTGCTGCAGAACACAATGCTCAGGCTTTGCTTCCAGTGCATGAAAGTCTTCAGGATTCTGCCCCTTTGACGCTGATGGCCCCATGAACTCCTTTTTTCCGGATTTATATACATAAAAACAATCTTTATTGGCACAAAACTGATTTACAATATGGCATTATTTTCGGGGGTGCAGCCGAGTGACTCATTTATACACACAGCCACTCCTGTTTAGACGCTTTCCCCATATAGGTCATCACTGAGCATTGATACATCTTTTAAAAGCATATTGCTTTTCTTTAAGCTTTTGGCCACACCAAACAGCATGTGGGGTCTTATTTCCCCAGTCAGGGATCAAACCCGAGACCCCTGCGGTGGAAGCATGGAGTCTTAACCACTGGACCACCAGAGAATCCCAAGCATATACATTTTTAATTAAACTTGTTGAGATCATTGTAGATTCACAAGGAACTTTAAGAAATAACACAAAGAGATCCCACATCTTCTTCACCCAGGGTTAGAAATCTATTCTGGTCCTCAGGTGACTTTGTACACCATGCTCCTCTCCCTCCCTCCCCATCACACACATACAAACAATGGCTACTTTTCTTCAAACAAGCTTATTCTGTCTCAGGGACTTTGTACCTGCCGTCCTATGTGGCTGCCTCTTCGTCATTCACAGGTCTTCCTCACATGTCCCCTCCTCCAAGAAGCCTCCCCTGACCACTCTAGCCAAAGCAGCCCCTCAGTCACACTTTGCTTTTCCATCTTCCTCAAAGAACCGGTCAGCACCTGACGTGCCAGATTCACTTGTTCTGTGTTTTGTGCCTGTCTCTCATGCTACAATAGGATAATTATAGGCTGACACATGCTGGTTTTCTTACTGCTGAATTCTTGGCCCTGAAACAGTGTCTGGTACCTCAGAAAGTGCTCAGTGAGGGTTTGTCGCCTGCCTGCCCGCCTGCCTGGAATTAACCAAACATCGCACCACATCTGGGGGCTCTGAGTGGCCTCATCGCTTTATCTCACTTGCTGTCTTCTGCCATGACAGGCCCCACTCAGGGGTGGCCCTGGTGGCTCTGCCGCACCAGGTCAAGCCTTAATGCCTCCAGTGCAGACATGTGAATACATATTTGCTGCAGAACACAATGCTCAGGCTTTGCTTCCAGTGCATGAAAGTCTTCAGGATTCTGCCCCTTTGACGCTGATGGCCCCATGAACTCCTTTTTTCCGGATTTATATACATAAAAACAATCTTTATTGGCACAAAACTGATTTACAATATGGCATTATTTTCGGGGGTGCAGCCGAGTGACTCATTTATACACACAGCCACTCCTGTTTAGACGCTTTCCCCATATAGGTCATCACTGAGCATTGATACATCTTTTAAAAGCATATTGCTTTTCTTTAAGCTTTTGGCCACACCAAACAGCATGTGGGGTCTTATTTCCCCAGTCAGGGATCAAACCCGAGACCCCTGCGGTGGAAGCATGGAGTCTTAACCAATGGACCAGCCGAGAGTACCAATCATATACATGTTTAATTAAACTTGTTGAGATCATTGTAGATTCACAAGGAACTTTAAGAAATAACACGAAGAGATCCCACATCTTCTTCACCCAGGGATCACATCCTACAGAAACTATGTCATAATACCTCAGTGTCTGGATACTGTCATACATAACGCAAGATACAGAGCCTTTCCGTCCCCACATGATCGCTCGGGTGGCCCTGTTAGGGCACAGCTACTGCCCTCTCCCACCCTGACAACCACTGAAGGTCTCCTTTTCTGTAATTTTGTCATTTCACTCCTGGTGTGCTCACCACACTTTCAGACCCCACGTCATGGCTGCTGGGTGCTGGCGGCCTCACATCCGCTTGTGGTCAGCCTCAGGTCTGGCCCCCCCTTTCTCCTGAGTCACACTGTCCAATCTTCACCCTTAAATGGCATTCTGACCTTTTTTTTTAGCAACTTCTTTCTACTATATTCAGGATATTTCACATTCTTCACCATCTTCCTGGGGAACAACGCGTATGCTAAGTCGATTCAGTCGTGTCTGACTCTTTACGACCCATGGACCACAGCCTGCCAGGTTCCTCTGTCCATGGGATTCTCCAGGCAAGAATACTGGAACAATACGCCCTCCTCCAGGGGATATTTCCAACCCAGGGATGAAACCTATGTCTTCTGCAACTCCTGCATTGGCTGGTGGATTCTTTACCATTGAGCCACCACAGAAACCCAGAGAACAGCATATCTCTGTACAAAAACCAGGGACTTTGAATCCCATTTCCACTTCTTTCAGTCTCAGTTTTCTCATCTGTACAATGGGGTCAGTAATACCAACCTCCTTGAACCATGTAGATTCAGGGATACAAGGAAGGTACCTTTCCATTAAAGCCTTCGGGGTGCAGCCGAGTGACTCATTTATACACACAGCCACTCCTGTTTAGACGCTTTCCCCATATAGGTCATCACTGAGCATTGATACATCTTTTAAAAGCATATTGCTTTTCTTTAAGCTTTTGGCCACACCAAACAGCATGTGGGGTCTTATTTCCCCAGTCAGGGATCAAACCCGAGACCCCTGCGGTGGAAGCATGGAGTCTTAACCACTGGACCACCAGAGAATCCCAAGCATATACATTTTTAATTAAACTTGTTGAGATCATTGTAGATTCACAAGGAACTTTAAGAAATAACACAAAGAGATCCCACATCTTCTTCACCCAGGGATCACATCCTACAGAAACTATGTCATAATACCTCAGTGTCTGGATACTGTCATACATAACGCAAGATACAGAGCCTTTCCGTCCCCACATGATCGCTCGGGTGGCCCTGTTAGGGCACAGCTACTGCCCTCTCCCACCCTGACAACCACTGAAGGTCTCCTTTTCTGTAATTTTGTCATTTCACTCCTGGTGTGCTCACCACACTTTCAGACCCCACGTCATGGCTGCTGGGTGCTGGCGGCCTCACATCCGCTTGTGGTCAGCCTCAGGTCTGGCCCCCCCTTTCTCCTGAGTCACACTGTCCAATCTTCACCCTTAAATGGCATTCTGACCTTTTTTTTTAGCAACTTCTTTCTACTATATTCAGGATATTTCACATTCTTCACCATCTTCCTGGGGAACAACGCGTATGCTAAGTCGATTCAGTCGTGTCTGACTCTTTACGACCCATGGACCACAGCCTGCCAGGTTCCTCTGTCCATGGGATTCTCCAGGCAAGAATACTGGAACAATACGCCCTCCTCCAGGGGATATTTCCAACCCAGGGATGAAACCTATGTCTTCTGCAACTCCTGCATTGGCTGGTGGATTCTTTACCATTGAGCCACCACAGAAACCCAGAGAACAGCATATCTCTGTACAAAAACCAGGGACTTTGAATCCCATTTCCACTTCTTTCAGTCTCAGTTTTCTCATCTGTACAATGGGGTCAGTAATACCAACCTCCTTGAACCATGGAGATTCAGGGATACAAGGAAGGTACTTTCCATTACCTGGCATACAGTGGGTATTTAATGCCTGATAGCCAGGAGCAGCAAACATACCTAATCTACAAATTATACCTACCAAGTCTCAGCCAGTCCACAAAATAAAAATGGCAACCAAATGAAATGCCATTTTCTCATGGGATTAAAGTAAGAAAGGACATCATGTCCTAATGCAGTTTCCCCAGTTTCCTCACAGTAACTGACACTTGGGCTACGGTTTCTTCTCTCAAAAAGGGTATCAAGATTTTGGAAAACCCAGCAGAGGATTATTAGAAATCTACCGATAAACAACATTGATCACATGACTCGCTGTGCGCCCTTGTCAAGCTTCTCTACTTCTCTGAACCTCCACTTATGGGTCTGCCACAGCGGGAGGCAGCCCTGATCTGTGGTTTCCTCAACCTGTGCTTCAGGGTCCACAGGGGAGGTCAAGGTGGGGTCCTGTGAAGGTCTCTGGCCTCCTCCTCCCCTCGCCCACCAACCCAACCCAGTCTTCTATTACTGATGCTGCATATGAAGACTCTAGGAGAGTCCTCCTTTGAAGAAGCTCTGGTGGCTTAAGAACGTTTGATACCACATCCTGATCATCGCTGAGGCTTCTTTAGCTGGACTTCTCTGGTGGCTCCGATGGTAAAGAATCTGCCCGCAATGCAGGAGACCCAGATTTTGATCTCTGGGTTGGGGGATTCGCTGAGGAAGGGAATGACTACCCACTTCAGTATTCTTGCTTGCAGAATTCTATGATCAGAAAAGCTTGGTGGGCTATTGTCCATGGGATCACAAAGAGTCACATACAATTGAGCAACTAACACTAACGTTGTCTCTACCTCTAAAGGTGTATGAAACTGAGCATGTGCTCTCATAAATAAGCACAGGGCTTTCTGCAGAAGAAATAGGTCTCAGCTCCAGCACCATGTCTTACAGAAGGCCTTCTCTGACTCTGAAGATGCATAGAGCCACCACAGAAACCCAGAGAACAGCATATCTCTGTACAAAAACCAGGGACTTTGAATCCCATTTCCACTTCTTTCAGTCTCAGTTTTCTCATCTGTACAATGGGGTCAGTAATACCAACCTCCTTGAACCATGGAGATTCAGGGATACAAGGAAGGTACTTTCCATTACCTGGCATACAGTGGGTATTTAATGCCTGATAGCCAGGAGCAGCAAACATACCTAATCTACAAATTATACCTACCAAGTCTCAGCCAGTCCACAAAATAAAAATGGCAACCAAATGAAATGCCATTTTCTCATGGGATTAAAGTAAGAAAGGACATCATGTCCTAATGCAGTTTCCCCAGTTTCCTCACAGTAACTGACACTTGGGCTACGGTTTCTTCTCTCAAAAAGGGTATCAAGATTTTGGAAAACCCAGCAGAGGATTATTAGAAATCTACCGATAAACAACATTGATCACATGACTCGCTGTGCGCCCTTGTCAAGCTTCTCTACTTCTCTGAACCTCCACTTATGGGTCTGCCACAGCGGGAGGCAGCCCTGATCTGTGGTTTCCTCAACCTGTGCTTCAGGGTCCACAGGGGAGGTCAAGGTGGGGTCCTGTGAAGGTCTCTGGCCTCCTCCTCCCCTCGCCCACCAACCCAACCCAGTCTTCTATTACTGATGCTGCATATGAAGACTCTAGGAGAGTCCTCCTTTGAAGAAGCTCTGGTGGCTTAAGAACGTTTGATACCACATCCTGATCATCGCTGAGGCTTCTTTAGCTGGACTTCTCTGGTGGCTCCGATGGTAAAGAATCTGCCCGCAATGCAGGAGACCCAGATTTTGATCTCTGGGTTGGGGGATTCGCTGAGGAAGGGAATGACTACCCACTTCAGTATTCTTGCTTGCAGAATTCTATGATCAGAAAAGCTTGGTGGGCTATTGTCCATGGGATCACAAAGAGTCACATACAATTGAGCAACTAACACTAACGTTGTCTCTACCTCTAAAGGTGTATGAAACTGAGCATGTGCTCTCATAAATAAGCACAGGGCTTTCTGCAGAAGAAATAGGTCTCAGCTCCAGCACCATGTCTTCCAGAAGGCCTTCTCTGACTCTGAAGATGCAGGTAGGGTCACCCGTGGGCAAACACATGGCACCTCCTTCCTAATTTGCCCACAGGAACCTTCTAGGGGTAGAACTTAAGAATCTTGGGATCCAGAGCCATAGTACCCCAGCAGCAGGGTGATGGGGATGCTGGATGTGTGTGAATCCCCATGAGGGGCTGATCTAGCCCTGACGAATAGCACCACTGGGGGTGAGAGGACCCCATGTGAATTGTAGCATGGCCTACTCTGTGACAGAGCAGAGGACTTTGTGTGACATCCTTCTCCCAATCCAGGAGGGAGAAGGAGCAACCGTCCATCTTGCTCAGCTTTATAAATATGTGGTAACAATCATGGATGCAAATGACTCTGCCCAAGCCTGTGAGGGTAGCCACTTCTCATTTTAAATTATTTTAAAATCAAATTTAAATTAAACACAATTTCAAATCCAGGTCCTCAGTTGCTCTAGGCCTGTTTCTATGGTGGCTACCCTAGTGGTCAGTTACAGAACATTTCCATCATCACCCAAAGCTATCAGCTGGACAGGGCTGCCCGAGCTCAGCCCCCTCCAGATATTCTCCTACAAATCCATTCACCACTATGGTTCCCGTCTTAATCACTTGTTCCTGAAGGGCTTGGACTAGGGTGAATGGTGCCCCCTAAATTCACATTCAGCCAAACTACGGCCTTATTTTGGAAGAGGGTCTTTGCAGATATAACCAGTTAAGATGAGGTCCTACTGGATTAGAATGGGTCAAATTCAATGGGCCTTATAAGAAAAAGAGACACAGAGACTCAGAGAAGGAAAAGGCCATGTGATCACAGAGGCAGAGGGTGGAGGACATAGCTGCAAGGAAAGCCAAGCGCTGCCACAGCCACCAGAAGCTAGAAAGAGGGTATGCTTCTCCTGATGTCCTTGACCTTTCAGCCTCTAGCACTGTGAGAGAATAAGCTTGTTGTCTAAAGCCACCCAATTTGCAGTAATTTATTACAGCAGCCACAGGAAACTAACACAGGATTCTCCCTGGAGATCTCCATTCTCATACAACTCTCTGCCTCCTTCCCAGACATCTCAGAGCACTGGTTCCTTCTAATATGAACCTCTAGACATGACACTCACAGACCCAATCAAATCCTCAGCCATGCCAGCCATCAGTCACTATACAAGGTAAGGCAGCCTGGTACTGAAGGGATGCTGGCTGTCGGGGCTGGCGGGGGCTGTCCAGGAAGAAGTGGGGAGGCTCCTGCAGAGCCTGTGAATCCCACACACTCTCCCCAGTTCTAAAACAGTATCAGAAGGTTCCCAGAAAGCAACAAGCCCCAGGCGATCCAGTCAGTGGTTAAACAGTGGAGCCTGATAGCTTACTTTATTAACTTGCTAAATCAAAGGGCTGTTAGAGTCTCTGTCCGGTAATAAAAGTCAGGAAGGAGCTGAATCACCCACCTATTAGTGTGGGGTTGGCATGGTTAATGGACGTGGGCCGGCAGGGCTTAGGCTGGACCACAACAAAGCCAATCTGCATTTCCACCTACAAACCCTGTCACCTGCTGCAACCCCCTGCTTGTGGATGAAGGCTGCAGCAGACTGTTTGCCTTGGCTTGCTTTTAAAATACACCCAGAATTATCCCTCTCAGATACATTCCCACCCAAGTCCTCCACGACCCCAAGCAAACACAAAGAAACCAAATATCTAGAAACCCAGGGTTTCTTGAATTCATTCTTTAAGGGAGCATCAGCCCTAAGTTTTTATAGGTTTTGGGGTTTTTTTTTTTTTTTTGGCCACTTCTATTGCTCTCTCATTCATTTATCTTTCTTCTCTGGCCTTTGTGGGCCTCCCATCACAGTGGCCTCTCTTGCTGCAGAGCACCGGCTCTGGGCACATGCGCTACAGAGCTCCAGCTTGGTAGTTGGACACATCGGTTCAGCCGCTCGGCAGTACGTGGGATCTTTCCAGGCCAGGGATCGAACCGGCGTCCCTTGCACTGCAAGGCGGTGTCCTTACCCACTGGACCACCAGGGAAGCCCCAGCCCTCAGTTTTACAACATGTTGTAAGCAGGTGCAAGGCCCCCAGAGCCCAATGCTGAACAGCATGGGTAAGCCTGACCCTGACCCAGCCTTACCCTCTGCCTAGGCAGAGTCAGGAAACACTCTATTTTCTTCCTTCACCCCACCTTCTTAGGGCCATTCCTTGGAGCTTTTTTTCCAGAGCTTTAAAGTGGGAAGGAAGGACTCCGCTGTGAAGACAGGCCTGGAAACACTGTTTTCCTTCCTGTAGCTTACCAGAACTGACCCTCTGGACAGCCCTAAATGCTATGTGTCTCAGACTCCTCCCATGGTAGGCTCCTGCAGAGCCTGTGAATCCCACACACTCTCCCCAGTTCTAAAACAGTATCAGAAGGTTCCCAGAAAGCAACAAGCCCCAGGCGATCCAGTCAGTGGTTAAACAGTGGAGCCTGATAGCTTACTTTATTAACTTGCTAAATCAAAGGGCTGTTAGAGTCTCTGTCCGGTAATAAAAGTCAGGAAGGAGCTGAATCACCCACCTATTAGTGTGGGGTTGGCATGGTTAATGGACGTGGGCCGGCAGGGCTTAGGCTGGACCACAACAAAGCCAATCTGCATTTCCACCTACAAACCCTGTCACCTGCTGCAACCCCCTGCTTGTGGATGAAGGCTGCAGCAGACTGTTTGCCTTGGCTTGCTTTTAAAATACACCCAGAATTATCCCTCTCAGATACATTCCCACCCAAGTCCTCCACGACCCCAAGCAAACACAAAGAAACCAAATATCTAGAAACCCAGGGTTTCTTGAATTCATTCTTTAAGGGAGCATCAGCCCTAAGTTTTTATAGGTTTTGGGGTTTTTTTTTTTTTTTTGGCCACTTCTATTGCTCTCTCATTCATTTATCTTTCTTCTCTGGCCTTTGTGGGCCTCCCATCACAGTGGCCTCTCTTGCTGCAGAGCACCGGCTCTGGGCACATGCGCTACAGAGCTCCAGCTTGGTAGTTGGACACATCGGTTCAGCCGCTCGGCAGTACGTGGGATCTTTCCAGGCCAGGGATCGAACCGGCGTCCCTTGCACTGCAAGGCGGTGTCCTTACCCACTGGACCACCAGGGAAGCCCCAGCCCTCAGTTTTACAACATGTTGTAAGCAGGTGAAAGGGCCCCCCAGAGCCCAATGCTGAACAGCATGGGTAAGCCTGACCCTGACCCAGCCTTACCCTCTGCCTAGGCAGAGTCAGGAAACACTCTATTTTCTTCCTTCACCCCACCTTCTTAGGGCCATTCCTTGGAGCTTTTTTTCCAGAGCTTTAAAGTGGGAAGGAAGGACTCCGCTGTGAAGACAGGCCTGGAAACACTGTTTTCCTTCCTGTAGCTTACCAGAACTGACTCTCTGGACAGCCCTAAATGCTATGTGTCTCAGACTCCTCCCATGGTAGGTAAATGATGCCTCCCATGAGAGCTTCCTTCTAGGAATACCTAGGAAGGTAAGTATCTGAAGTGCCTAAGAGTTTGCTACATCATAAATGTTCCATTAAGGTTGCTTGTTAATGATTTTGATGAATAATGTGCCCAGCGTACAGTAAGTACTCAGCAAAAACAATAATTACTGTTATCATTTCTAAAGCAACATCTAGCAAAGCCAGGCTCCAAGTGCAATAAAAACTCATTATAAAAAGCTCATTATAACAGATTCAACTCAACCACCATCTAAATTGCATCCCTCAGTACATTCCAAGGATACCCAGAAGAGACTAAGCCTGAATCCCCCACTCTTATTAAAGGCAGGATCTGCAAACATCCACAGAGTCCCAGGGAGCCAGGTTTGGCAGATCACTCCCTGCTGTCTCGTGGCTGGCCCCTCGTACTGGCCACCTGATTTATTACCACACTAGGACTAAGCTCTTCGACCAGAGCTCAGCTCCATTACACTCCATTACTCTCAGTCTCGTTTGCCAGCAGCCTCTGGGGTTTCATCCACTTCCATTAGGAAACCTTGGTGGGAAGAGTTCCATACACCCCTGTGATAATGTAATTCTCGAGTCCCAAGACTCAGACCCACTGAGCATCCTGAGGAAGCAACCAGCATGAGTTCATTCTCCTTCCCAAGAGATAAGAGAGCAGAAAGAGAGAAAAAAAAGGAGCATTCATTCTTGTCACCAGCATGGGTTGCACCGGTGTCCTTACCCACTGGACCACCAGGAAGCCCCAGCCCTCAGTTTTACAACATGTTGTAAGCAGGTGCAAGGCCCCAGAGCCCAATGCTGAACAGCATGGGTAAGCCTGACCCTGACCCAGCCTTACCTCTGCCTAGGCAGAGTCAGGAAACACTCTATTTTCTTCCTTCACCCCACCTTCTTAGGGCCATTCCTTGGAGCTTTTTTTCCAGAGCTTTAAAGTGGGAAGGAAGGACTCCGCTGTGAAGACAGGCCTGGAAACACTGTTTTCCTTCCTGTAGCTTACCAGAACTGACTCTCTGGACAGCCCTAAATGCTATGTGTCTCAGACTCCTCCCATGGTAGGTAAATGATGCCTCCCATGAGAGCTTCCTTCTAGGAATACCTAGGAAGGTAAGTATCTGAAGTGCCTAAGAGTTTGCTACATCATAAATGTTCCATTAAGGTTGCTTGTTAATGATTTTGATGAATAATGTGCCCAGCGTACAGTAAGTACTCAGCAAAAACAATAATTACTGTTATCATTTCTAAAGCAACATCTAGCAAAGCCAGGCTCCAAGTGCAATAAAAACTCATTATAAAAAGCTCATTATAACAGATTCAACTCAACCACCATCTAAATTGCATCCCTCAGTACATTCCAAGGATACCCAGAAGAGACTAAGCCTGAATCCCCCACTCTTATTAAAGGCAGGATCTGCAAACATCCACAGAGTCCCAGGGAGCCAGGTTTGGCAGATCACTCCCTGCTGTCTCGTGGCTGGCCCCTCGTACTGGCCACCTGATTTATTACCACACTAGGACTAAGCTCTTCGACCAGAGCTCAGCTCCATTACACTCCATTACTCTCAGTCTCGTTTGCCAGCAGCCTCTGGGGTTTCATCCACTTCCATTAGGAAACCTTGGTGGGAAGAGTTCCATACACCCCTGTGATAATGTAATTCTCGAGTCCCAAGACTCAGACCCACTGAGCATCCTGAGGAAGCAACCAGCATGAGTTCATTCTCCTTCCCAAGAGATAAGAGAGCAGAAAGAGAGAAAAAAAAGGAGCATTCATTCTTGTCCTCTCCTGAGATGGCGAGGTTCTTTGCATTTGGTTCAAAGGTCTGCTAATCGGATGGGAATTTTACCTCTCTTTCTAGAGCATCAAGAAGGCACGATGGGGCTTCCCTGGTGGTCCAGTGGGTAAGGACACCGCCTTGCAGTGCAAGGGGCGCCGGTTCGATCCCTGGCCTGGGAAGATCCCACGTGCCGCGGAGCGGCTGGGCTGATGTGTCCGATTACCGAGCCAGAGCTCTGGAGCGCATGCACCCAGAGCTGGTGCTCTGCGACAGCAGAGGCCACAGCGACGGGAGGCCCACAGGAGCCAAGGAACAAAGACGGATGAAAATAGAGAAATGAAAGACCAATAGATGTGGCCCGCCCACTCCCCTCCCTCCCCAACCCGACCCCCGCCCAAAATAAATAAATACATCTTTAAAAAAAAAAAAAAAGAAGAAGGCACGATGGCCAGCAGCCTCTCCTTCACCTGCAATAGGATCTACAGCTTCGGAATCTGTCTGGCCAGTGTTGACTCGGGGTGATCTCAGATCTGATCCCTGTAGCTCTCCAGAATGGGGCTTTGGTGTGAGAACCTTAAGGTTTTTCTTACACTGGAAAACAATTCACCCTGGAAATTGTTGCCATGAGGATGGGAAGGAAGGACGCCTGCATTCAGCTACAAAGTCACTATTTCATTCTCCCTCCCAAAGCACCTCAGCTTCCTCCTGGACCAAAGAGCTCATGAAACACTGAATGTGGGCCCATGCACAACACAGCAAATCCCAGATTCAAGGCATATGTGCCTTTCCAGACGACTGCATGGATACACTCCATAACACATTGTTAAAGTGATAATTAGCGATAGACTTGTTATGAATATTCCAAATAAAATTTCTCTCCATGACAGTTGATAGAGACAAAGGGCATTACAGGGAATGTAGGAAGTGACAGAGAGATTTTTGTATTTATGTGTGTGTGTGTGTATGTGTATATGTGTGTGTATATATATATATTAAACAGGCATTGGGAAAGTAGAAAAAACCAGAAGTTCAACAAATAAAACAATCTCGGAATCCATCCTCAACAGAAGGTACATGAGAATGTATATTTCTCACACAACGCTGAGGGAATATGGGCTTCCCTTAAAAACAAAACAAAACAAAAAAAACTTCCATTAAGGGAAGAGAAATTCAGTTTTGGAAGCCACTCTTCTGTGGCCCTGTTTAACAGCAGCCTAGGATGCTAATAAAGCTGGATAGGTCAAGAAAAACCAGAGAAGGCACTGAGGAATAAGTAAAAAAAGAACTACAACCAAGCTGACTCAGATTTTAAGAGTGAAAGAGAAAAAGCTCTTCTTTATGTTTAACATTTTTCCTCCTAAGGGAGACTGCTAAAGGCTCCAGTTCTGCCCCTACAACCTTCTACACACATTCCCATTTTGAAATTCCTAGCGATTTTGTGCCACGTGGAACAGCGTGATGTCCATGACATGCTCCCTCCCCTTCCCACTGCCTAATTCACCAGCACAGACGAAAGACTCCAGGCATCCAAACTGATGAGAATGAGATGGGGAGGGGACTTCTGAGGTCAGAAAGAACAAAAGAAGGAGCCCCAGATCCTGCCCTGGTCACCTCCACCGCAGAAGGAGAACCAGTGCAGCTCAGGGGCATGGGGAAAACCAGCCCTTCAAGGGCACAGAGGAAACAAGGAGAGGGAGGCAATTAGCAGTGGCTCCGTGTCTCCTCTGTTATCATCAGGGATTCTGGCCTTGCTCAGCTCTCATCATCTATTTTAAGGGTGAAGTTTAGCTCTTCTAGTCCAACAGGAAAAATCGAGTGAGCACATGCACAGAGTCCTCTGCAGGCAGAAGTCCCCGCCGCCTCTCCTGCAGTATCACAAGACATCCCCCAACACCACTTCCTACCTTAACTGGTTACAGAGTCTGAGGACAGCCCTGAAGCCATCTAAGTGCACCCCCTTCAATTTCTAAATGAGGAAACTGTGGATCAGAGAGATAGAGAAATCTGCCCCAAAGGCTTGACAGTGTGTGGCAGGATCTGTTTACAACCGAGGACCCTTGAGTCTTAATCTTGCTTTTTGTATTGCAATGATGCTATTCCCTTTCTTTCTTTCTTTGGATTAGATTAACATCCAAACCACAGAATTATCTTGAAAGCAGTAAAATTAAACATTAGGACCAAAATTTAGATGAAGGAAAAACTAACACCCAGGACACATTCATCTCAGCGCAGCAGACAGAGCGCACCAGACTGGCCTGGCTTCTTCAGGACCTGAGGGAACCCAGCATCAGGGCAAAGGGCCTCAGGAGCAGCCTGGCAGTGCATGCCACTGACAACCTCCAGGGCTCACTCTTCTGCTTCAGGGCCTTTGCACTGCCTCTTCCCTCTTCAGGGGCACCCTCCCTGGATATCCACAGGGCTCACTCTCTCAACTGCTTCAAGTCTGTACCGTACTCTGCTCTCTCAAGCCCATCTTGAACACTCACTTTCAACCTGTTCCCTGATATTCCCAATCTTCTGAACCCTACTTAATATTCCCCATAGCACTGTTCACATTCTAACAGGCTAGATAATTTATAGTTTTATTATGTTTCTTATCTACCACCTTCCATTTTTAATGAATTTGCACGAGGGAAAGGAATTTCATCTTTTGGTTTACTCCTGATTTTCTGGGTTCTAGAATAGGATCTGGCCTACAATAGATGCTCAATAAATATTGGCTAAATAAATGAAGGGATCATTCCCTTTGTCTCTGCTTCTTTTCCCTTTCCTTTCCGCTTTATCAACAACCACTCACCCTTCTCCTGGACACTCATACACACAGACACACACACACACGCACCACACTACACACACACACACACACACACACACACTCTTCTTTTTCATCTGTATACCAAATCTGACATTAAGATTCACATGAGGGACTTCCCTTGCAGTCCAGTGGCTAAGACTCTGAGCTCCCAATGCAGGGGGCCCAGGTTCGATCCCTGGTCAGGGAACTACAGCCCATATGCTGCAACTGAGACCCATTACTACCAAGGAAATAAACTTTAAATAAAGAAAGAGAAGATTCACATGATAGTTTAGACTAAACTTAAAACTGTTGGTAATGATATTGCTATTACAGAGTCTTCCATTATAAGTTCACGTATCATGGGCTTCCTGGTGGTCCAGTGGGTAAAGAGTCTGCCTTGCGGTGCAGGGACACCAGTGTAATCCTTTCTTTCTTTCTTTGGATTAGATTAACATCCAAACCACAGAATTATCTTGAAAGCAGTAAAATTAAACATTAGGACCAAAATTTAGATGAAGGAAAAACTAACACCCAGGACACATTCATCTCAGCGCAGCAGACAGAGCGCACCAGACTGGCCTGGCTTCTTCAGGACCTGAGGGAACCCAGCATCAGGGCAAAGGGCCTCAGGAGCAGCCTGGCAGTGCATGCCACTGACAACCTCCAGGGCTCACTCTTCTGCTTCAGGGCCTTTGCACTGCCTCTTCCCTCTTCAGGGGCACCCTCCCTGGATATCCACAGGGCTCACTCTCTCAACTGCTTCAAGTCTGTACCGTACTCTGCTCTCTCAAGCCCATCTTGAACACTCACTTTCAACCTGTTCCCTGATATTCCCAATCTTCTGAACCCTACTTAATATTCCCCATAGCACTGTTCACATTCTAACAGGCTAGATAATTTATAGTTTTATTATGTTTCTTATCTACCACCTTCCATTTTTAATGAATTTGCACGAGGGAAAGGAATTTCATCTTTTGGTTTACTCCTGATTTTCTGGGTTCTAGAATAGGATCTGGCCTACAATAGATGCTCAATAAATATTGGCTAAATAAATGAAGGGATCATTCCCTTTGTCTCTGCTTCTTTTCCCTTTCCTTTCCGCTTTATCAACAACCACTCACCCTTCTCCTGGACACTCATACACACAGACACACACACACACGCACCACACTACACACACACACACACACACACACACACACTCTTCTTTTTCATCTGTATACCAGATCTGACATTAAGATTCACATGAGGGACTTCCCTTGCAGTCCAGTGGCTAAGACTCTGAGCTCCCAATGCAGGGGGCCCAGGTTCGATCCCTGGTCAGGGAACTACAGCCCATATGCTGCAACTGAGACCCATTACTACCAAGGAAATAAACTTTAAATAAAGAAAGAGAAGATTCACATGATAGTTTAGACTAAACTTAAAACTGTTGGTAATGATATTGCTATTACAGAGTCTTCCATTATAAGTTCACGTATCATGGGCTTCCCTGGTGGTCCAGTGGGTAAAGAGTCTGCCTTGCGGTGCAGGGGACACCAGTGTAATCCTTGGCCGGGGAAGATACCAAATGCCAAGGAACTGCTGGGCTGGTGTGTCCAATTAGGAGCCAGTGCTCTGGAGCGCATGCATCCAGAGTCCAGTGCATCCAGTGCTCCACAAGGAGAGAGGCCACTGTGATGGGAGGCCCACACATGCCAAAGAATAATGGATGAAAAAGATGGATGGAAAATAAATGATGATTTACAGGCAAAAAAAAAAAGGTTCATAGATTATATACATATACATGGGTTTTTATGCATGAAAAAACTCTAGTAGAACATGCAAGAAACTGATACTCTTGGGTTTCTCCAGGAAATTAGGTGACTGGGACATAGACTTTTCATTCTTTTAATTTTGTACTATTTGAACCTTAAATTATGTGAATACAATTAACTATTAAACATGTTCAAATCAAAACTTAAAATAAGACAAAACAAAAAAAATACCCTCACATATTCTTCCACTCCATTTTTTTACTTTTTCTTTCTTTCTTTCTTTTTTTTTGGCCTCTAAGTCATCATTTATTTTTCATTCATCTTTATTCTTTGGCACTCAACACCATCTTCAAACACATACTGAACTTACATCATATATGTGTGTGTGTGCTTAGTCACTCAGTCATGTCTAACTCTCTGTGACCCCATGGACTGTAGCCCACCAGGCTCCTCTGTCCATGGGATTCTCCAACCAAGAATACTGGAATGGGTAGCCATTCATTTCTCCAGGACATCTTCCTGACTCAGAGATTAAACCCCAGGTCTCCTGCATTGCAGGTACATTTTTTACTGTCTGAGCCATAACAGAAGCCCATTTTCTGGGTGAATCTCACTTAAATGCCACCAACCCTGAGTTAGGATGTTGAGATAGGGTGAGAGTGGTCCTTTCTCGAGTTTCCATATTTTCTTAAATGAGACTGTTATTTTTATAATGAAATATTTGAAAAAGTTTTCATCAACAGAAGGATATGAATTAATGCAAATTTCTCTGCATACATAAAACATTGAGACTCTGTTTCAACTCATGATAGTTTAGACTAAACTTAAAACTGTTGGTAATGATATTGCTATTACAGAGTCTTCCATTATAAGTTCACGTATCATGGGCTTCCCTGGTGGTCCAGTGGGTAAAGAGTCTGCCTTGCGGTGCAGGGGACACCAGTGTAATCCTTGGCCGGGGAAGATACCAAATGCCAAGGAACTGCTGGGCTGGTGTGTCCAATTAGGAGCCAGTGCTCTGGAGCGCATGCATCCAGAGTCCAGTGCATCCAGTGCTCCACAAGGAGAGAGGCCACTGTGATGGGAGGCCCACACATGCCAAAGAATAATGGATGAAAAAGATGGATGGAAAATAAATGATGATTTACAGGCAAAAAAAAAAAGGTTCATAGATTATATACATATACATGGGTTTTTATGCATGAAAAAACTCTAGTAGAACATGCAAGAAACTGATACTCTTGGGTTTCTCCAGGAAATTAGGTGACTGGGACATAGACTTTTCATTCTTTTAATTTTGTACTATTTGAACCTTAAATTATGTGAATACAATTAACTATTAAACATGTTCAAATCAAAACTTAAAATAAGACAAAACAAAAAAAATACCCTCACATATTCTTCCACTCCATTTTTTTACTTTTTCTTTCTTTCTTTCTTTTTTTTTGGCCTCTAAGTCATCATTTATTTTTCATTCATCTTTATTCTTTGGCACTCAACACCATCTTCAAACACATACTGAACTTACATCATATATGTGTGTGTGTGCTTAGTCACTCAGTCATGTCTAACTCTCTGTGACCCCATGGACTGTAGCCCACCAGGCTCCTCTGTCCATGGGATTCTCCAACCAAGAATACTGGAATGGGTAGCCATTCATTTCTCCAGGACATCTTCCTGACTCAGAGATTAAACCCCAGGTCTCCTGCATTGCAGGTACATTTTTTACTGTCTGAGCCATAACAGAAGCCCATTTTCTGGGTGAATCTCACTTAAATGCCACCAACCCTGAGTTAGGATGTTGAGATAGGGTGAGAGTGGTCCTTTTCTCGAGTTTCCATATTTTCTTAAATGAGACTGTTATTTTTATAATGAAATATTTGAAAAAGTTTTCATCAACAGAAGGATATGAATTAATGCAAATTTCTCTGCATACATAAAACATTGAGACTCTGTTTCAACTCATGAATCCCTTTACCTTTGATTTTATTTCCTCCCATTTGAATTTCACATTGAACAGATTTCTGAATAAGTTGTCTAAGATGGTGCCAGAGTCTCTGGAAGTACAGATGAAGAACAGACAATGCCTTTATGGAGGGTGCACCCAGTGAAGACGACCACAGGCAAGCAAGCCTCAAAGGACGTGCTTGAAAATGACAGCTGTCACGAAAAGGCCAGTGGATTATGTGGGATTTTCACGTTTTCCCTTTGGGACTTTCAGATTGTTCTAAAATTTCTGCCCTGAGCTTTACAATGGAACATACATCCTTCCTCCCTTACTATACTGTGGCATAAATGTCTGTTATTCATCATGGACCTTCTGTAAGCTGTGATTTTCCTGAGAATAGAGTTCCTGTTTAATTCATCTTTATCTTCTTAGACTCCAGCATGACACCTTGCAACAGTGGCTACTCCATAAGTGGATAATAAATGAATGAATGACTATCTTTCAGTATCCAATGAAGAACTATGAGATGTACCCAGTCCCTAACCCAGAGACAATGCCACTCCCTGCTTCACCATCTGCTTACTTTATCCATCATCTATGGGCGAGTTCTGTCCTGGACAAGGGAAAGGAGGCCAGAGCTACCCAAGCACGGATATGTGACATCTCCTAAAAAACAGCGTGTGCAGCCTTTCAGTGGCCCAGGCTTCAATGTATTTGGGTATCAAGCAATTAATGCTGGTTCCATGCTTGGAGGTCTTTGCAACTTTTGTTAGTAGTCCTGTGATCTTCTGGGTATTTGCCTCAAGGAAATAACTATATGTAGATTAAACCAGAACCATGTTCATCAATACTTAAAATAGAGAAAAGTAGGAAATAATCTAAATATGGAACCATAGGAGATTAAGTAAACAAACGATAGGATAGCTCTATAACTGAGTACTCCTACATTATGGTTGATGTGTTTAGTCGCTCAGTCATGTCCTACTCTTTGAGACCCTAGGGACTGTAGCCCACCAGGCTCCTCTGTCCATGAGGATTCTCCAGGCAAGAATACTGGAGTGGGTTGCCATGCCCTCTTCCAGGGGATCTTCCTGATCCAGGGATTAAACCCAGGTCTCTGGCATTGTAGGTGGATTCTTTACCATCTGAGCCACCAGGGAAGCCCTACAATTGCTGTAGACTCATATAACTCACAGCTCAAAAGCTGGCAGTGTGCATTCCTTGAGCTGTATCTGCTTGGCTTTATCCCCTTATACCAAATAACTTAACAACTTCATTTTTTATAAGTTACTTTACCTTTTGAGCTAAGTTTCCTCTTCTGTAAGTAAAGGCATTACTTAATCATTAAAAAGCTCACTGACATAAAAAGCTGTTCATGATAAGACCTTAAATGACAATATATGGTATCAAAGAATATATGTGGTATCATGACATCACAATATGAGAAGTCATATTAATATATGACATATGAACATATATGATACTATATGTCTAGAGAGGGATCTAGAAGGTTCAGTGGCTGTCTTTGGGGTAAATAAGATTTGGGGCTGGTTCTTCCTTGTTTCATTTGTCTTACATTTCTGATTTTCCTGAGAATAGAGTTCCTGTTTAATTCATCTTTATCTTCTTAGACTCCAGCATGACACCTTGCAACAGTGGCTACTCCATAAGTGGATAATAAATGAATGAATGACTATCTTTCAGTATCCAATGAAGAACTATGAGATGTACCCAGTCCCTAACCCAGAGACAATGCCACTCCCTGCTTCACCATCTGCTTACTTTATCCATCATCTATGGGCGAGTTCTGTCCTGGACAAGGGAAAGGAGGCCAGAGCTACCCAAGCACGGATATGTGACATCTCCTAAAAAACAGCGTGTGCAGCCTTTCAGTGGCCCAGGCTTCAATGTATTTGGGTATCAAGCAATTAATGCTGGTTCCATGCTTGGAGGTCTTTGCAACTTTTGTTAGTAGTCCTGTGATCTTCTGGGTATTTGCCTCAAGGAAATAACTATATGTAGATTAAACCAGAACCATGTTCATCAATACTTAAAATAGAGAAAAGTAGGAAATAATCTAAATATGGAACCATAGGAGATTAAGTAAACAAACGATAGGATAGCTCTATAACTGAGTACTCCTACATTATGGTTGATGTGTTTAGTCGCTCAGTCATGTCCTACTCTTTGAGACCCTAGGGACTGTAGCCCACCAGGCTCCTCTGTCCATGAGGATTCTCCAGCAAGAATACTGGAGTGGGTTACCATACCCACCACCAGGTGATCTTCCTGATCCAGGGATTAAACCCAGGTCTCCTGCATTGTAGGTGGATTCTTTACCATCTGAGCCACCAGGGAAGCCCTACAATTGCTGTAGACTCATATAACTCACAGCTCAAAAGCTGGCAGTGTGCATTCCTTGAGCTGTATCTGCTTGGCTTTATCCCCTTATACCAAATAACTTAACAACTTCATTTTTTATAAGTTACTTTACCTTTTGAGCTAAGTTTCCTCTTCTGTAAGTAAAGGCATTACTTAATCATTAAAAAAAGCTCACTGACATAAAAAAAGCTGTTCATGATAAGACCTTAAATGACAATATATGGTATCAAAGAATATATGTGGTATCATGACATCACAATATGAGAAGTCATATTAATATATGACATATGAACATATATGATACTATATGTCTAGAGAGGGATCTAGAAGGTTCAGTGGCTGTCTTTGGGGTAAATAAGATTTGGGGCTGGTTCTTCCTTGTTTCATTTGTCTTACATTTCTGATGCCTTTGTAATAAGCATGTGCTGATTTGTAATCATGAAAAAGAATAACTAAAGTTAGTTCTAACTGAAAAAAGCAAAGAACAATTACCCTAAATTAAGAAAGACACTGAAAGGCGAGAGTAAGAGTTAAGGAGGAATAGGGAAAGCCAGCCTCGCTGAATTTACCTTCTCCCAGGAATAAAGCCCTGCTCCAGTCACCTCCAGGATCACACTTTCCCTCACACGTCCAATCAAAGCACATCTGCCACACACACATGGTCCTCATCAGGTGTGGCAGGGTTGCCACGGAGTGAGTCTCACCTGGTACAGGGAGGAGGAGGGGAGAAAGATACCAGGGAGCCAACAGGAGGCACAGTGCCTGGACCAGGCAGCATCAGCCAGAAGTGGACCCCTGTTCACAAATGAAACGAGTGTGGCATGCTCTTGGCAACTTTTGAGAAACAGGAATGTCCAGAGGTGCTTCTAGCCTGAATGTGCTTTAGCCTGGTGCTTCTACCTGACCAGTTTCAGGTAAGACAGTTCAATCCAGAATGTGAAGGGTGGGGGGAAAAATGAACATTTTCTCATAGAGAAGGTTAATCAGAACCATCACAGCTGAAGCAGGAACTGTATGCTTCAAGGCAGACAGGAGATCTTCAAAGTCCACAAGGAAGGGCATCCAGGTTGGACAGAACCCAGTGGAGAAGGGAAGGTCTCTTCTCACATCACCCATTAGTACAACTGGTTGTAATTCAATAGATCATCTTCTCAGGGTTATTCTGCAAGCTTCTGGACTCGTGCTGCTTCTTCAGCTTCTCTGGCCTTCGTTCCAGCTTATCCTTATACCAAATAACTTAACAACTTCATTTTTATAAGTTACTTTACCTTTTGAGCTAAGTTTCCTCTTCTGTAAGTAAAGGCATTACTTAATCATTAAAAAAGCTCACTGACATAAAAAGCTGTTCATGATAAGACCTTAAATGACAATATATGGTATCAAAGAATATATGTGGTATCATGACATCACAATATGAGAAGTCATATTAATATATGACATATGAACATATATGATACTATATGTCTAGAGAGGGATCTAGAAGGTTCAGTGGCTGTCTTTGGGGTAAATAAGATTTGGGGCTGGTTCTTCCTTGTTTCATTTGTCTTACATTTCTGATGCCTTTGTAATAAGCATGTGCTGATTTGTAATCATGAAAAAGAATAACTAAAGTTAGTTCTAACTGAAAAAAGCAAAGAACAATTACCCTAAATTAAGAAAGACACTGAAAGGCGAGAGTAAGAGTTAAGGAGGAATAGGGAAAGCCAGCCTCGCTGAATTTACCTTCTCCCAGGAATAAAGCCCTGCTCCAGTCACCTCCAGGATCACACTTTCCCTCACACGTCCAATCAAAGCACATCTGCCACACACACATGGTCCTCATCAGGTGTGGCAGGGTTGCCACGGAGTGAGTCTCACCTGGTACAGGGAGGAGGAGGGGAGAAAGATACCAGGGAGCCAACAGGAGGCACAGTGCCTGGACCAGGCAGCATCAGCCAGAAGTGGACCCCTGTTCACAAATGAAACGAGTGTGGCATGCTCTTGGCAACTTTTGAGAAACAGGAATGTCCAGAGGTGCTTCTAGCCTGAATGTGCTTTAGCCTGGTGCTTCTACCTGACCAGTTTCAGGTAAGACAGTTCAATCCAGAATGTGAAGGGTGGGGGGAAAAATGAACATTTTCTCATAGAGAAGGTTAATCAGAACCATCACAGCTGAAGCAGGAACTGTATGCTTCAAGGCAGACAGGAGATCTTCAAAGTCCACAAGGAAGGGCATCCAGGTTGGACAGAACCCAGTGGAGAAGGGAAGGTCTCTTCTCACATCACCCATTAGTACAACTGGTTGTAATTCAATAGATCATCTTCTCAGGGTTATTCTGCAAGCTTCTGGACTCGTGCTGCTTCTTCAGCTTCTCTGGCCTTCGTTCCAGCTTATGTGGCTGTAAAGGGAGAGAGTTGCTGCGTGGCCTCCGTTCGGTTGGTCCTGGGTGGATAGCCGGGGAACTGCTATGGTTGGCCCTTGGTCATTGCTGGCATCTGTGAACAGGGAGAGTGCTTATCACGATGGGACTCTACCATTCTCCCATTTCCATCAAGTCAATGATGCGCAGGAGCAGGATGAGGAGGATGGAGTGGGCAGTGGGCGGGGTACTGCAGGAGCAGGGAGAGGGGAGCTGGGCAAGAGGCTAACGAGGGTGTCAGGGCTGCCAGCATGGCAGGAGGAAGGAAGGACCCCGGGAATGGAATGGCATGGTCAGAGATGAAAGAATTCAGAAAGAGAGGCAGAAGGCGGGAGCAGAGGGGCAAGCCCAGCTTGGGCTGGAAGGCTCACGCTCCTTGCCATGCCCTGGTCACCTCCTGCTTTGCCCATCTGCCTCCTGTTCCTTGCCTTCTGGCCAGTAGAGGCCATCCCAGCCCCACCTCCAATCCCTACCTAGTACTAACCCTCCTCTATGCCCTACTAGGAAAGTAAACTTACTTCTATCCTTCTTGGGCCTGCGTGCCTCCAGCTCCAGCATCCTTGGTGCTCCTGGTGGTATGGGTCCAATCCCTCCAGGCACCGGTTTCCTTGGCCTCTGGCAGAGTATTGTAATCTGTGCTTGCAGAATCTCCTCTCTTCCCATTCTTCAGGACGGTGTCGGGGCGCTTTGTCCCTCGACAGGACAAGATTCAGCAGGAGTGAGCAACGCGGGGTCAAATCCGAGACACCAGACTGAGAGGACAGGAAGGGGAAACACGGGACAGTCCTGGGTGATCTGGACCCTCCGATCACCTCATTCTAGTTTTATGGGTGGGTATCTAGACAAGGAGACCAAGTGGGATCAGAATTCTAGATGCAATGTACAGCAGGGTCACAAGATCACTTGTTATTTGGAATCCAAGACTCCTCATCACCTTGGATCCTCACAGGTGCAAGCCTATCTACGTACTAGACCCTTATAAACACAGGACAGTTTCATGCTTTAAAAACACGTGAATGCTAATGGAATCAACAACCCTGCTCAGCTTGAATCAGCTTCTACAGAAGCAGGTCCAGTAACCCCTTTGCCAAGGCTTCCTCCAGGATGAGCACACCCTTGCCAACACCCTCCTCTTAGCAGGCCCTTGTCTGGAGGAGTGGACGTGATATGATGCCAACAGAAGACCTTGGGCCCAGTCCCAGCAAAAGTCATGAGCTTTGCTTCTGCCTTTCAGCTACAGGATGCTTCACCAAGCCAAGTTGAATAAACATCTTACAAATGCAAGCATTTCCAGAGGCCAAAGAATGATTGAAATATAAGAATTCATCACTGGTAGCCCCCAAGGCTTAAAGCACACAGTCCACTCCAGCCTCTTCCGTACATCAGAGTCATCTGGAGGCCTTGTTAAAACTAGATGTTGGGGTTACACTCCCAGGGTTTCTGATGCAATAGGTCTGTAGTGGAGGGTGAAAATCTGCATTTCTAACAGATTCTCAGGGTCCAGTGATCCAGGATTTTGGGAGCCACTGGTATGCACCAAGAGAGATCAACAGTAGTGCCTGGCTTATGTTGAGGAATCACTACCATGACAAAGGACTCAGACTTAGTACTCTACCCTCACTCAAAGCAGAGGCACAGAAAAGACTGTGACACAGAGGAAAATAACCTGCTGGTCAATGCATTCGTTTTAAGGCATTAAAAGGGAAAGAAGAAGTACCTTAGAGTTCATTTAATCTCTCTATCTCACTTAGTATTTCGAAGTTTACAGAGATTAAATGACTTCTGGCCCCAGAGTATTGTAATCTGTGCTTGCAGAATCACGGGGGGGACAGAAGATTCAGCAGGAGTGAGCAACGCGGTCAAATCCGAGACACCAGACTGAGAGGACAGGAAGGGGAAACACGGGACAGTCCTGGGTGATCTGGACCCTCCGATCACCTCATTCTAGTTTTATGGGTGGGTATCTAGACAAGGAGACCAAGTGGGATCAGAATTCTAGATGCAATGTACAGCAGGGTCACAAGATCACTTGTTATTTGGAATCCAAGACTCCTCATCACCTTGGATCCTCACAGGTGCAAGCCTATCTACGTACTAGACCCTTATAAACACAGGACAGTTTCATGCTTTAAAAACACGTGAATGCTAATGGAATCAACAACCCTGCTCAGCTTGAATCAGCTTCTACAGAAGCAGGTCCAGTAACCCCTTTGCCAAGGCTTCCTCCAGGATGAGCACACCCCCTTGCCAACACCCTCCTCTTAGCAGGCCCTTGTCTGGAGGAGTGGACGTGATATGATGCCAACAGAAGACCTTGGGCCCAGTCCCAGCAAAAGTCATGAGCTTTGCTTCTGCCTTTCAGCTACAGGATGCTTCACCAAGCCAAGTTGAATAAACATCTTACAAATGCAAGCATTTCCAGAGGCCAAAGAATGATTGAAATATAAGAATTCATCACTGGTAGCCCCCAAGGCTTAAAGCACACAGTCCACTCCAGCCTCTTCCGTACATCAGAGTCATCTGGAGGCCTTGTTAAAACTAGATGTTGGGGTTACACTCCCAGGGTTTCTGATGCAATAGGTCTGTAGTGGAGGGTGAAAATCTGCATTTCTAACAGATTCTCAGGGTCCAGTGATCCAGGATTTTGGGAGCCACTGGTATGCACCAAGAGAGATCAACAGTAGTGCCTGGCTTATGTTGAGGAATCACTACCATGACAAAGGACTCAGACTTAGTACTCTACCCTCACTCAAAGCAGAGGCACAGAAAAGACTGTGACACAGAGGAAAATAACCTGCTGGTCAATGCATTCGTTTTAAGGCATTAAAAGGGAAAGAAGAAGTACCTTAGAGTTCATTTAATCTCTCTATCTCACTTAGTATTTCGAAGTTTACAGAGATTAAATGACTCACCCCACAAAAAAACAATGAAACAGAGAATCAATAGCAGAACCCAAACTTGAAACTCCAGCAGCACAATGTCCAATCATCAATATGGAGTCTTAGAAAACCTGGATCACCTGGATCAAGAGTTTCTACATCAGTGAGTTTGGGCTTCCTCTCTGTCCTTCCCACCAAAGCACTCATTCAATGCCATGGTCATTTCTTAGTAAGTCTATGCTAGAAGTGGTTCCTGGGCCTCCAAGGTCAGCTGTGAGTCCATTCTCTGGCACTCAGACTGGTTTTCTCACAGAAATTGGCTTATTACACATGTAGGAGCTGGGGATAACTCCTCCCACTGGGTACAGTATTACTGAAACACAGTGATGATGACCTAACACCATGAAGAAAATTATTTCCTTAAGATTTCATTCTGAGCTCCCACTCGGACCTTTGCCCTTCATGGTCCCTCTTCCTGGCCTGGTTTTCTCATGTTCCTCCTGCCACTCAGGTCTCAGCAGATCTGTTTCCTCCTCAAGAGTCACTCCTGAGAAGCTAATCCAAGCAGACCTCGCTCCCACTCTTTCTATCCCATCACCTTCTCTATTTTCTTCACAGGCCTCAGCATGGTGAATGATGTGTTCATCATTCACTAGTGTGTGAGCTCCAAGGAGGCGGAGACTTGGTCTGTCTTTCCCTGCTGTAATCCCAGCACCTGCAACCATGCCTGGCACAGAGCCAATTCTCTATACATATCTGTTAAGTAAATTAATGCACAGAAAACAAAAGACCCAAAGGCACGAGGAGCATCTTCTTCCCAAGTGGTTCCCAAAGTTGTGGAATCTGAGATTTTCCTTTTCTCTCCCTTTGAATAGGAGGAGTTGGACTCATTGTGCTTCAACAGGATGTAGAGAGAGAAACTGTCCCCTAGGTTGGTGTTCTCAATGATAAGAGCAGGAAGACAGGAAGCTTCAGGGATCTGGAGTGATGCTGAATCACTTCCCAGTGCCAGTGCCCCTTCACATAGAAAGGATGCTGGTGAGTCAGGTTTGTCTGGGTACAGGATTTGGGAAGCAAAAGGTGGAGTGGAAGGATGTGGTGCTTTAGAGATGAAAGCTTTGGACTCCAACCCTGGGAGAGTCATTTCAATCTCTCTGAGTTTCATTAGTTTACTCATCTGTAAAATGGTAATGATACAAATACCCAAGGAAGGACTTCCCTTGTGACCCAAAGGTTAAGACTTTGTGTTTCCAATGCAGGAGGTGCAAGTTTGATCCCTGGTCAGGGTACTAAGATCCAACATGTAGCATGGTGTGGCCAAAAAAAATTTTTTTTTAATTTTTAAATAAATAAATACCCAAGACATGGAGTACTTGTCAGTTTCAAGGAAATTAACATAAATGAAACTCTCTGTAAACAGAAAAAGACTATAACTTGCTATTTGCTGAACAATAAGACCCTGTAGTCTCTGGAGGGATCCATGCTGATGAAACGTCTCAGGCCATGAATGTCCACTGGTTCCTGCTCTGCCCTCCTCGTAGTTCTCCTAGTGCCTCCTGGGTCTCAGGCTGCTGAGTGGAAACCGTGGCCCAGTGGCAGCTGCCTTGGGTGCTGGCACGGGCTACTCAGAGCCCTGCTGCAGCTGCCAGCAACGTCACAGCCACAGATGGTGCGGCCAGAAGGAAGCCCAGGAGAAGACCCCTGTGGGAAGCCGCAGAGGAGCCTGGGAAACCATCCATGGAACCGGACCAGGGCAAGTGGTAGAAAATAGTCTGAGATCCCTCAACTTCTGGCCAAAGTCTCTGAACAACCTAGAGTCCCAAGACGGGGACTTTAGAGTAGCCAAGGCTCCCTCTTATCACCCTGACTTCTTGACCTCCTTGGTGGGGGTGGAAGACAGGGCCACAGGACCTACACTCCTTCCTTTCCCCCAACTGTACATTAACCTATGCACTCGTGAACCAGTTTCCCATTACCCAATTTAAAAAAAGAATTTTATTGGTATGTAGTTTATTTACAATGTAGCATCAGTGTCAAGCATACAGCAAATTGAATCAGTTATACATATACATGTATCCACTGTTCTCTAGATTCTTTTCCCACATAGGTCATTACAGAGCCATTAGCCAATTTCATTGGAAAAAGATGCTGGTGACATTGGGTACAGGATTTGGGAAGCAAAGGTGGAGTGGAAGGATGTGGTGCTTTGGAGATGAAAGCTTTGGACTCCAACCCTGGGAGAGTCATTTCAATCTCTCTGAGTTTCATTAGTTTACTCATCTGTAAAATGGTAATGATACAAATACCCAAGGAAGGACTTCCCTTGTGACCCAAAGGTTAAGACTTTGTGTTTCCAATGCAGGAGGTGCAAGGTTGATCCCTGGTCAGGGTACTAAGATCCAACATGTAGCATGGTGGGGCCAAAAAAAATTTTTTTTTAATTTTTAAATAAATAAATACCCAAGACATGGAGTACTTGTCAGTTTCAAGGAAATTAACATAAATGAAACTCTCTGTAAACAGAAAAAGACTATAACTTGCTATTTGCTGAACAATAAGACCCTGTAGTCTCTGGAGGGATCCATGCTGATGAAACGTCTCAGGCCATGAATGTCCACTGGTTCCTGCTCTGCCCTCCTCGTAGTTCTCCTAGTGCCTCCTGGGTCTCAGGCTGCTGAGTGGAAACCGTGGCCCAGTGGCAGCTGCCTTGGGTGCTGGCACGGGCTACTCAGAGCCCTGCTGCAGCTGCCAGCAACGTCACAGCCACAGATGGTGCGGCCAGAAGGAAGCCCAGGAGAAGACCCCTGTGGGAAGCCGCAGAGGAGCCTGGGGAAACCATCCATGGAACCGGACCAGGGCAAGTGGTAGAAAATAGTCTGAGATCCCTCAACTTCTGGCCAAAGTCTCTGAACAACCTAGAGTCCCAAGACGGGGACTTTAGAGTAGCCAAGGCTCCCTCTTATCACCCTGACTTCTTGACCTCCTTGGTGGGGGTGGAAGACAGGGCCACAGGACCTACACTCCTTCCTTTCCCCCAACTGTACATTAACCTATGCACTGCGTGAACCAGTTTCCCATTACCCAATTTAAAAAAAGAATTTTATTGGTATGTAGTTTATTTACAATGTAGCATCAGTGTCAAGCATACAGCAAATTGAATCAGTTATACATATACATGTATCCACTGTTCTCTAGATTCTTTTCCCACATAGGTCATTACAGAGCCATTAGCCAAATTTTAGCACTGCAAGAAAAGAGGTTCCTGACCACAAGGTGCTCTCATACTACAAGTGTCACTTCCTCTGACCCAGTCACCCCCAAATTGTTAACCATTCTTCCTCCAGTGATGACCTTAATGACAAATCTCCATGTAAAGAGAAATTTCTCATCCCTTCTACCAAGAATTCAATTCATGGGACCACTGGCTACTAACCACATACAACTGGTCACAGTCATCACACACATCTTCAGGACAAACACATCTTCAGGAAAATACACACAACAGGAAGGTTCCACCTGCAGGATCTGGTTGGAGGCACCGAATTCATTACTTCCACTGTGAACCCCTATGTTCATTGTCAAAAAAGGAACACACAGGGTGGGGAATAAAGCAAGGGGGTCATCTTCAGCAGCTGAGTTCTCCTCTGGCTCTGAAATGCTGCATTGATGGGGCCATTCAGATCATGGGTGAGTTCTCTGATTTCTGGCAATGTTATAATGTGATTGGTGCTGGTGGATCCCGAATCAGGGATGTTCAGGGAAGGCATCATGCATCAAGGAACTTAAAGAAGGAAGGGTTTCAACACATCAAAAGGGCAAGAAAGGGAGGTAAGTGAAACAAAGGTGGGCGAAGAGTGTGCCCAGGGCAAAGTCAGGACTGGGATGTGGAGGGGTAAGAGCTGGCTGGGTAGGAGGCACCTATAAACTCTCCAAGGAGAATCCCACAGAAACTACTGGTACAAGTCTCTTCCGCCTGTCATCACTCTAGGTAGAGGATGTCAGCTGCGGAGACACCAGGCTACTCTAGGCGATGAACGTGAGAGTGCCAAGAGGAGACCAGAACACATGTGCTGAGGATCTCTGACTTTCAAGGGATGAAGGGAGAGAGGTGTCCAAGAGGGAGGGAGGGCATGGAGGCTTACTCAGCCTGTCCACTTGCTGGGCCTGAGCCCAGGGTCACCTGCTGCCCCTGCTGCAGGAGACAGGCCTGCCTTGTTCTCTCCTTCTCCCTCTGCCCTCTCCCTTCCCTGGGTTCTGGGCTGGGGTGGGGAGATCTTTCTCTACTCCAGACAGATATTGGTGGGTGGCTGAGACCTGCTCAAGGGCCACCCAGCTATCTGGGGCAGGCGCTGAGGGAGTGGTGTCCACTGGCTGGAAGTAGGTGTGAAGGGCCCTGGGACCTCTGGTTTGGGGTTAGGCAGGCTTGGCTGAGAAGCATCCCACTGGACTTCTCTGCTCCTTCATCCTCTGAGCTGCTATAAAGACCACTGCCTGGGTTGGGAGTGCCCTTCACAGCTACATCTTGGCATGCTCTTACTGTATTTTCTAAGGCAGGGTCCAAACCACTTTCCCCATCAAGTCTCTAACTCTTTTCAGCAATAGCAGTCTCTCCTTTCCACATTTTCCCCAAAAGACACAGTTCTCATAATACTCTTTATGTCCTAAAATTTCCTATGGATCTGCCTCCCACCCTCACTGGACCATAAAACCCCTCAGATGAGGGTCCGCCTCATGTTCAAATGCACAGAGGGGCAGGCAGATCCCATAAATGGGTGACACAGCTCATTTATGGGCAAAGGGATGTTCAGGGAAGGCATCATGCATCAGGGAAAAAGGAAGGGTTTCAACACATCAAAAGGGCAAGAAAGGGAGGTAAGTGAAACAAAGGTGGGCGAAGAGTGTGCCCAGGGCAAAGTCAGGACTGGGATGTGGAGGGGTAAGAGCTGGCTGGGTAGGAGGCACCTATAAACTCTCCAAGGAGAATCCCACAGAAACTACTGGTACAAGTCTCTTCCGCCTGTCATCACTCTAGGTAGAGGATGTCAGCTGCGGAGACACCAGGCTACTCTAGGCGATGAACGTGAGAGTGCCAAGAGGAGACCAGAACACATGTGCTGAGGATCTCTGACTTTCAAGGGATGAAGGAGAGAGGTGTCCAAGAGGGAGGGAGGGCATGGAGGCTTACTCAGCCTGTCCACTTGCTGGGCCTGAGCCCAGGGTCACCTGCTGCCCCTGCTGCAGGAGACAGGCCTGCCTTGTTCTCTCCTTCTCCCTCTGCCCTCTCCCTTCCCTGGGTTCTGGGCTGGGGTGGGGAGATCTTTTTTACTCCAGACAGATATTGGTGGGTGGCTGAGACCTGCTCAAGGGCCACCCAGCTATCTGGGGCAGGCGCTGAGGGAGTGGTGTCCACTGGCTGGAAGTAGGTGTGAAGGGCCCTGGGACCTCTGGTTTGGGGTTAGGCAGGCTTGGCTGAGAAGCATCCCACTGGACTTCTCTGCTCCTTCATCCTCTGAGCTGCTATAAAGACCACTGCCTGGGTTGGGAGTGCCCTTCACAGCTACATCTTGGCATGCTCTTACTGTATTTTCTAAGGCAGGGTCCAAACCACTTTCCCCATCAAGTCTCTAACTCTTTTCAGCAATAGCAGTCTCTCCTTTCCACATTTTCCCCAAAAGACACAGTTCTCATAATACTCTTTATGTCCTAAAATTTCCTATGGATCTGCCTCCCACCCTCACTGGACCATAAAACCCCTCAGATGAGGGTCCGCCTCATGTTCAAATGCACAGAGGGGCAGGCAGATCCCATAAATGGGTGACACAGCTCATTTATGGGACAGGGATGGTATTTGTCCTTGTGTGGGCCAGAAGAATGGGAGTCAGGGTCTGTGATGAGTGGTGATGGGGGTAGGAGGGACCTGTCTCACCTAAAGGGGCAGCAGCTCCTGTAGAAAATACTATCATGTAGGAGTGTAGGCATATATTACCAGAACTTCAGATTTTCAGGGAGAAAAAGGTAACAGCACTCACATGTGAAATCACCCCATCTTCAGCGTCAGCAGCGAATTCAAACTTAAGACACCTCGTTGTGAGCCAAACAAATGCATCTGCAGGCCAGACTGACTCGAATGCCTCCCATGTGCAGCCTCTAGAGCTGTTGCACTTTGCCAGTGCCTGGCACATCATAGACGCTCAATAAATGCTTGTTGATTGAAAAGCAAATGAGCAAACGAGTGAATGAACAGAAAGGAAGGAGCAGATGGCTGGGAAAGGAGAAACAGGATGGATGCCCAACTGTCAAGATGCCAAGTGGCGGGTCGGGCATCTCAAGGTGACCCCAGTGCCAAGCTGTCAGTGTGAACATCGTGGTGGTCTTGCTCGCCGATGGAGGGGGGCGGATGAGAGATTGGGAGCCTGTGAACTCAAAGTCAGCATCTAGCTCTCAGAAGGCACTGCGTTAAGATGCTCGTGCTGCAGCCGAAACACAAACGCTGCAAACAAACTGGTGGACACACTCATGTGCACACGGTGTGCAAAGTGGAGGCTCAGGTGTGCCATGGGTTCCACATTCCCTGTGCGGTCCACCTTCTGCCATAGGATGCAAGCGTGTTGGGAGGGCCCTTCACAGCTACATCTTGGCATGCTCTTACTGTATTTTCTAAGGCAGGGTCCAAACCACTTTCCCCATCAAGTCTCTAACTCTTTTCAGCAATAGCAGTCTCTCCTTTCCACATTTTCCCCAAAAGACACAGTTCTCATAATACTCTTTATGTCCTAAAATTTCCTATGGATCTGCCTCCCACCCTCACTGGACCATAAAACCCCTCAGATGAGGGTCCGCCTCATGTTCAAATGCACAGAGGGGCAGGCAGATCCCATAAATGGGTGACACAGCTCATTTATGGGACAGGGATGGTATTTGTCCTTGTGTGGGCCAGAAGAATGGGAGTCAGGGTCTGTGATGAGTGGTGATGGGGGTAGGAGGGACCTGTCTCACCTAAAGGGGCAGCAGCTCCTGTAGAAAATACTATCATGTAGGAGTGTAGGCATATATTACCAGAACTTCAGATTTTCAGGGAGAAAAAGGTAACAGCACTCACATGTGAAATCACCCCATCTTCAGCGTCAGCAGCGAATTCAAACTTAAGACACCTCGTTGTGAGCCAAACAAATGCATCTGCAGGCCAGACTGACTCGAATGCCTCCCATGTGCAGCCTCTAGAGCTGTTGCACTTTGCCAGTGCCTGGCACATCATAGACGCTCAATAAATGCTTGTTGATTGAAAAGCAAATGAGCAAACGAGTGAATGAACAGAAAGGAAGGAGCAGATGGCTGGGAAAGGAGAAACAGGATGGATGCCCAACTGTCAAGATGCCAAGTGGCGGGTCGGGCATCTCAAGGTGACCCCAGTGCCAAGCTGTCAGTGTGAACATCGTGGTGGTCTTGCTCGCCGATGGAGGGGGGCGGATGAGAGATTGGGAGCCTGTGAACTCAAAGTCAGCATCTAGCTCTCAGAAGGCACTGCGTTAAGATGCTCGTGCTGCAGCCGAAACACAAACGCTGCAAACAAACTGGTGGACACACTCATGTGCACACGGTGTGCAAAAGTGGAGGCTCAGGTGTGCCATGGGTTCCACATTCCCTGTGCGGTCCACCTTCTGCCATAGGATGCAAGCGTGTTGAGGGAAGAAAGAATTTTGCAATGTGAGGGGTGCAAGGGGGAAAGACAGGAGTCATCCAGTCAGAATTCTGTCGCTGGCCAGAAACTCTTTCTCTGCTGCCTGTGGCCGGCACTGAAGCCTTGGCGGGGCCAGGAGCAAGCCTGGCGTGGACCCTCAGCCTCCAGGAACTTTATCAGGAGGGAGTGGTATGCAAGTCTCCCGGGTGGAATGCCTGGGGTTGCAAAAGAAAAGTTATTTCAGGTTCAACTGAGTTATAATTTATTTTTTCTAACCGATCATTACTGCTGCCGGCTCTATAAATAACCACCCAGGGAGGCTGCTTTTCTGCTCCCAAATCCTCCAGAAGCGCTGCCAGGTTCTCTGTGGTTTCTGGCCTGCCAAACACACAGCACATTGCTTTTCTGTGCAGCCCTTCAGGGAATCCTTCTGCAGTGCCTGCCAGGGAATCTGCTGAGTTCTGCCCAACTCAGTCCTCCCCTTCCTGATTCAATACTGCTCTTCCAAAAAGCCACTCAGCCCCCTCCCCCGCTCCACAGAGGCCTCACTCCCTGGACACAGGTGGTTCCCAGGCCAAGGTCCCGGCTTCTCTCTGTTTCCTCTGCTTCAAGCCAACAGCAACCCTCCACGCTCAGAAGACAGCAGTTATTTGTTGTAGAAACCCAGCTGCTGCCGCATCCAAGCCTGAGCCCAGGGAGGAAAAGAAGGTTAACTCTCAAGCAAATAGGCATCAGGGATGGCTGTGGTTTACTTGAAGCCAGTGTGACATCGTGGTGGTCTATGCTGGGGGCAGGATGGATGCCCAACTGTCAAGATGCCAAGTGGCGGGTCGGGCATCTCAAGGTGACCCCAGTGCCAAGCTGTCAGTGTGAACATCGTGGTGGTCTTGCTCGCCGATGGAGGCGGATGAGAGATTGGGAGCCTGTGAACTCAAAGTCAGCATCTAGCTCTCAGAAGGCACTGCGTTAAGATGCTCGTGCTGCAGCCGAAACACAAACGCTGCAAACAAACTGGTGGACACACTCATGTGCACACGGTGTGCAAAAGTGGAGGCTCAGGTGTGCCATGGGTTCCACATTCCCTGTGCGGTCCACCTTCTGCCATAGGATGCAAGCGTGTTGAGGGAAGAAAGAATTTTGCAATGTGAGGGGTGCAAGGGGGAAAGACAGGAGTCATCCAGTCAGAATTCTGTCGCTGGCCAGAAACTCTTTCTCTGCTGCCTGTGGCCGGCACTGAAGCCTTGGCGGGGCCAGGAGCAAGCCTGGCGTGGACCCTCAGCCTCCAGGAACTTTATCAGGAGGGAGTGGTATGCAAGTCTCCCGGGTGGAATGCCTGGGGTTGCAAAAGAAAAGTTATTTCAGGTTCAACTGAGTTATAATTTATTTTTTCTAACCGATCATTACTGCTGCCGGCTCTATAAATAACCACCCAGGGAGGCTGCTTTTCTGCTCCCAAATCCTCCAGAAGCGCTGCCAGGTTCTCTGTGGTTTCTGGCCTGCCAAACACACAGCACATTGCTTTTCTGTGCAGCCCTTCAGGGAATCCTTCTGCAGTGCCTGCCAGGGAATCTGCTGAGTTCTGCCCAACTCAGTCCTCCCCTTCCTGATTCAATACTGCTCTTCCAAAAAGCCACTCAGCCCCCTCCCCCGCTCCACAGAGGCCTCACTCCCTGGACACAGGTGGTTCCCAGGCCAAGGTCCCGGCTTCTCTCTGTTTCCTCTGCTTCAAGCCAACAGCAACCCTCCACGCTCAGAAGACAGCAGTTATTTGTTGTAGAGAAACCCAGCTGCTGCCGCATCCAAGCCTGAGCCCAGGGAGGAAAAGAAGGTTAACCTGATAGCATCACCAGCAAAATATCAAGGGTCAATACAGCCCCAGGAAGGATGGCTGTGGTTTACTTGAAGTCAATTTAAATTATTTAAAGACGAACATATTCAAGCATGACTCAGTCAAGTACAGAAAGAAAAACGTATGTTCTTGATGGTGTTCCAAAGGATGGAGAAGTCCTTTCTAAACTCATCGTGTTTTCTCTTTAAGCCAAGGAGCTAGGAAGGAACTGACATTGAGATAGACCCACCATGTACCAAGCACTGTGCTGGGTCCTAAATGCTCATTATTCTGTATCATGTCCAAAACATTCTGAGGCAGGCAGCTGTGTGCCCTTTTTGTAGATGAATGACCCAAGAAGAAAAGGGACATACTAGAAGTCATACAGAAGGAAAGATGCCAGCACAAGTTTCCCAGACTCCATAGCCCACATTCTTCCACTGCAATGACCTACTGCCTCTCGAGCTAGGAGACCAGAGTCTGAAGACATGTTTATCTTTCTATTTTTCATATTAATTTTGCAGCTCAGAAAGCAAGGACAACTTGGGTATATAACCACACTCATTAACAGCTATCTTTAAACTCCTTGAAAATGACTCTCTCTAGCTAGTCAACTGTGAACTCTTAGGTGGTCTCTCTTTTACCATCTATTAGGAAAATGACCACAAGGGCCATGGCCATTTATGTTGCTCTGCTACTGTTTAGTTGCTCAGTCATGTCCAACTCTTTGCAATCATGTTGCTCTAATGGTCTATTAATAAGAGCTTGTATATTCCTAGATAGTTTTAAAAACTATAATTCTTGGGACTTCCCCAGTGGTCCAGTGGTTAAGACTTCCCCTTCTGATGCAAGGGGTATGGGTTTGATCCCTGGTTGAGTAGCTAAGATCCCATATGCCTTGTGATCAAAAAAAAAACAAAAAACAAAAAACAACCCATAAAACAGAAGCAATATTATAACAAGTTCAACAAAGAATTCAAAACAATAATTATTAACAAAACCATTTTTGAAAATAGAAGTCTTCACAATTATTCAATCCCCCCAAGACAGGTTAGGAACACTACGTTGTTGTTTAGTCATTCAGTCGTACCCTACTCTTTGTGAGCCCACGGACCTGATAGCATCACCAGCAAAATATCAAGGGTCAATACAGCCCCAGGAAGGATGGCTGTGGTTTACTTGAAGTCAATTTAAATTATTTAAAGACGAACATATTCAAGCATGACTCAGTCAAGTACAGAAAGAAAAACGTATGTTCTTGATGGTGTTCCAAAGGATGGAGAAGTCCTTTCTAAACTCATCGTGTTTTCTCTTTAAGCCAAGGAGCTAGGAAGGAACTGACATTGAGATAGACCCACCATGTACCAAGCACTGTGCTGGGTCCTAAATGCTCATTATTCTGTATCATGTCCAAAACATTCTGAGGCAGGCAGCTGTGTGCCCTTTTTGTAGATGAATGACCCAAGAAGAAAAGGGACATACTAGAAGTCATACAGAAGGAAAGATGCCAGCACAAGTTTCCCAGACTCCATAGCCCACATTCTTCCACTGCAATGACCTACTGCCTCTCGAGCTAGGAGACCAGAGTCTGAAGACATGTTTATCTTTCTATTTTTCATATTAATTTTGCAGCTCAGAAAGCAAGGACAACTTGGGTATATAACCACACTCATTAACAGCTATCTTTAAACTCCTTGAAAATGACTCTCTCTAGCTAGTCAACTGTGAACTCTTAGGTGGTCTCTCTTTTACCATCTATTAGGAAAATGACCACAAGGGCCATGGCCATTTATGTTGCTCTGCTACTGTTTAGTTGCTCAGTCATGTCCAACTCTTTGCAATCATGTTGCTCTAATGGTCTATTAATAAGAGCTTGTATATTCCTAGATAGTTTTAAAAACTATAATTCTTGGGACTTCCCCAGTGGTCCAGTGGTTAAGACTTCCCCTTCTGATGAAAGGGGGTATGGGTTTGATCCCTGGTTGAGTAGCTAAGATCCCATATGCCTTGTGATCAAAAAAAAAACAAAAAACAAAAAACAACCCATAAAACAGAAGCAATATTATAACAAGTTCAACAAAGAATTCAAAACAATAATTATTAACAAAACCATTTTTGAAAATAGAAGTCTTCACAATTATTCAATCCCCCCAAGACAGGTTAGGAACACTACGTTGTTGTTTAGTCATTCAGTCGTACCCTACTCTTTGTGAGCCCACGGACTGTAGCCCACCAGGCTTGTCTGGCCATGGAATTTCCCAGGCAAGAGTACTGGAGTGTGTTGCCATTTCTTTCTCCAGGGGATTTTCCCGACTCAGGGATTGAACCTGCTTCTTCTGCATTAGTAGGTGGCTTCTTTACTGCTGAGCCACCAGGGAAGCCCAACACTGCATTAGACGGCCTGTTTCCTTACCTGTCTCTCCTAAGCCAATGATCTTTAAAGTTTTGGGGGAATGTGTGCCAGCAGTAAACACTGGAGTCAACAATCATATGCATATGTTTATTTGTAAGTTATATCCATACTTTGTCATTCACAAAAAGAGAAAGGATGACATGTATGTACGTCTAGACCTATGCATTTACCTATCTGTCCATCTGCCTTGTTTTCTTCCCACCCCAAGGTGGCTCAGCTCACCTTCCATGGCCTCCAACATGCACTAGGAGACCACACGTCTCTCATCCCCCATCATCTATTCATCTCATCCCACCTTCAGCAGCATCTTCTATGTGCAGGGACTGTGGCAAGCAGTGGGGACACCACAGGGATCCAGAGGACAAGGATCTTATTCCTCTAAGTCTGTTTTTGAGGTGGAACATCGGGTCTTCTTCTATATCTGGACTGAGATGGGACACTGGTCTTCTCCTGAAACTGTTTTGGAAATGGGACATTGGTCTTCTCCTGCACTCAGACTAGAATGTACCATTGGCAGGACCGTCAGCTTTCCTGGCTCTCAGAACTTTGGACTAGGCCTCTGGACCAATGGCTTTCGCAGGTCTTTAGTTTGCTGATGGTAAGCTGTGAACTTCTCAGCCTCCGTATCCTATGTCATGTGAGTTGATTCCTTATAATAAATAGATACACAGATGATATAGATGTAGACATGGACATACACATATCCTACTGGTTCTGCTTCTCTGAACACACTCATCTATAAACTCATGTGAGTGTCACAGGACTCGTGGACAGATTATAGAGAACAATGTATATAAAGCAGGCTAGTAAAGCACTGAGCATGTTACTGGGTGCAATCAAGTTGTATTACTATTTCAATAGAGAACAATGGCATGAACCATGGGTTCTAGAGCATGTGGAGATTAGTGAAAAGGGAATGCACAGATGCCATGTCCCTGTCTTTCTTGAGTCAATTTGACAAAAGCATACATTGAACATGGTGTGAAAGTTCCCCAATTTACTATTTAGAACAAGATTCATATTAATCCTGAGTCTCAAAACTCCTTACTGTGGAAAATAGGTAGATGATGTCTGATCATCTCTCTTCTCTACTATAGTATATTATCATGTAATACATTGCATTAAATATATACCATTGATAGCTATATTTTAATAAATAAATGAGAGCTCTCATGTAAAAACAAAGGGACAAGGATCTTGTTTTCCATGGATCTTACAATTCAGTGGGTGAAACAATGTCAGATAATATCAGATACTAATAATTACCACAAAGGAAATAAAACAAGGTGATGTGAAAATGATAGAGAATGAGACTGTGGAGCGGAGAGGGAAGTCACACAGGGAGCTCCAGGAAGCTCTCTGCGAGCTGCATGATGAGGAGGTCACCATGCTAAGGTCTCCTGGGAGAGCACACACCCTAGGCAAAGAGACTGTCAATTGCAAGAGTCTAGGGTGGGAGAGGAGGCCAGTATGGCTGGACTGGAGAAGTTAGAAGCTCAGGTTGAAAAGTCTCTGCCAGAGATGAATCCTAGCCCCACTGCCTACTGACTGGGTTACCTTGGGGATTAATGCCACATGCTGCCCAGGATTATAAAAGGAGTTACAAAAAAGATTGAAAGAATCAACATGTGAAATATCAATATCCATTATAAGCGTGCCCATCACACAGTTGGTACTAACAAATGGCAGTCCTTGGTATCTGTTCCCTTGTTCAACATTGCTCTCCTCATGGCATGGAAGTTCTGTACCAGCTAGGCATAGCCAGTCTTCTACCCTACTGACCCAGAGTAGGTGTCATCATGCTTTGCCTACTGAAAGAGCTCAATGAAAATTTAGTAAATGAATGAGTTGAAAAATGGGTAAAGGCTACATAAAAGACAGATCTTGTTTTAACTAAACTTTTTTCTAGTTATAAAAGTAATGTCATGGGGCTTTCTTGGTGGTCCAGTGGGCAAAAAGTCTGCTTTGCAGTGTAAGGGGCATTGGTCCAATCCCTGGCCCGGGAAGATCCCATGTGCCGCGGAGCAGCTGGACAGGTGTGTCCAATTATGAGCCAGTGCTCTGGAGCACATGTGCCCAGAGCCAGTGCTCTGCAAAGAGACCACTGCGATGGGAAGCCCACACAGGCCAAAGAACAAAGATGGATGAAATTTTTAAAAAGGCCAAAATTAAAAAAAAAAAGAGTTATATAAAAAAAGTAATGCCATGTATATTCTGTGAGTGTTTGATATTTGAGACAAATACAGAAGTATACCCTACATACCACTTAATACATATTTTCTGCTTCACATGTAGATATGAGAGGCTGTGAAGCAGATGGGTTAAGAATGTGTGGGCTCTGCAGAAACTGCCTAGATGTACATTCTGCCTCCATCATTGGCCAATCTATACCATTTCATTGAAGTTACTTGCCACGGCTAGGTTATTTTTATCTGTAAAACTGCCAAAATAACAAGCCTACCTTGTCATGTCATGAAAATTGAGTTGATATAAAATGCCTAAGTAATTTTTGGACTGTTGTACCACTGACTTAACTAATTCCCATTTTGTTAGAGATGTAGCTACTTCTCAGATTTTATTATAAGCATCACCACCAGGAATATCCTTATTGATAAACTCTTGTCCCATAAACAGAATCATTTCCTAAAGAGAAAGCACTAGAAATAGCATTGCCAAATCAAAGGTTATACACATTTTAAGCCTTTTAATACATATTGTCAAACTGCTCTCAAGAAATAAGTGTGGGTTCATTTCCTCAGATTTTATCTATGCTGAGTACTAACCTTTGAGAAAATCTTTGCCGATTTGTTGGGGGGAAGGAGGACATTTTATTGTTTTAATTTGCCTTTTTTTTTAATTACCAGGGATGCTGAACAGTTTTCATTTGTGTTACTTCTCTTGTGAATTGCCTGCTAATGTTTAAAATGGAAGTCCATTCTAGCAATTAGAAGCAGCAGAATAGGCAGTTCTAAAGTGAATTCCCAGCCATGGGAAACAGGCAGAGCCAGGTGGTTATACACTGTGGAGCGTGGCATCTCTTTATCTTGTGAAGGGTTGAACTAGATAAGCTCCATAGTCCTCCCTCCCTGAGATTTAACTGGTTTAGACCAGCGAGGGCAGTCACCAAAGCTAATATGACAAAAGTCCCTCAAATCAACAGCGGGACTCTAGGCTCCTCTGAGATCCATGTGTGCAAGCTAAGTCACTTCAGTTGTGTTCAACTCTTTGCGACTGTATGGACTGTACCACACTCCAGGTTCCTCTGCTCATGGGATTCTCCAAACAAGAATACTGGAGTGGGCCACCATGCCGTCCTCCAGGGTACCTTCCTGACCTAGGGATTCAAACCAAGTCTCCTGCACTGGCAGATGGGTTCTTTACCACTAGTGCCACTTGGGAAGCCCAGTGCCACCTGGCCTCACACTTTCCCAGGATAGCTTTAATACCTAAACTTCTACCAGGAGCCTCTGCATAAGGATGTCCACATTACATCAGGAAGAAAAGCTAGGTGGTGGGGCCATGCCACCATAGGGAAAAGTCCGTAAGTCTTCTCCTCGACAAGATGGAAACCTTTGAGGGCCACAGACCAAATCCCCAGGCTGATGGAACATGAGCCTTCAAGGCATGGCCGTGGCCTGCTTACCTCGAGCTGTATTTATATAACTTTCCTCACTGCTCTGCATCGACACTGGGACAATCATTTGACCTATAACCCCTTCCATATCCCACTACCCAGCAAGTATTTACATAGCAATTTTCTCCTGAACTGGTTGAAATCCACCAGGCTTGGAGAGTCTACTGTGTTTGCAATAAGCAGACACCTGGACCAGATTTGCCAGTTGTTTGCTCTTGGAGAATTACTGTTCTTGGATTAGAAATGGGTCTGAAAGCGACTGTCTCCTCTGGCCAGAATTCTGCAGTGTTTTCAGAGGACCATCTTCATTTTCGCCAAGAGGGCTTTATTGCTCTAAAATCTGCCCCATTTCTGCTGTCACAGTTGGAGTTTCTTGCCCAGTTTGACCCCCCTGGCATAACAGCAGTTGGAAACGGAACACTCACGTCTCTTAAATGACTAATTTGTGGAAGGAGTCACGTGTGAGGCGAGAACCCTGGCGAATTTTCCCTCAGGCCCACGGCAAGCCCACAAGCCTGAAAGCAGCAGAACAGTAAAATCAGCAGCCAAAATAAAGCAGAAAGAAGACCATCTTCCAAGGGGGAGGTGGAAGCAGATGGAGGCAAAGCCAGCAGTAGGTTCTTGGCAACATGAGTGAAACTCCAAACTTGGAGGAGAGTGCTTCTTGCCAGCTGCTGAGTGCACCCCTCAGAAGGGATCCGGGTGGGGGGAGCTGGATGCTATGTATGTAACTCTCAGTGATGGGCAGACTGGCTGATGATCCCAAAGAAGACTCTTACTCCATCCTCAGTTGGGACCACATCGTAGCAGAGGATACAAAGTCACTTAGTATGCTTGAGAAGTGCACGCTAACCCAGCAAAGCTGTATCTGGAGGCCCGCAAGTGTGCTACACTGAGCCAACCACTGGGGATGTTAAAAAAATCAAGTGGCTCTAAAGGCATGTGATCTCACCAAGGAGATGCTGCTCATGACAGTAGGTGACAAGGCAGATGCCAAAAAGAGATCCCAGAAGTGGGGGCCACTAGACACCTCCAAGGGGAGCTGGCAGATGCAGGCAGAGGCTGTCTGGCCTTTCTAGGAAAATGGGTGCCTTTCACCTTAGAGTGGGGCAGAGGGTGAGGCCTGTGGGTAAGAAGTAAACTGGCTCGTTGGGGAGAGGGCAGACTGTAAGGCAGCAGAGCACAGGGTACAAGCTGCCTGCACTCCCTGGAGTTCGTGTAAGGGAGACACAGACAAAGAGAATTTGATAGGGAGGAAAGAGGCCAGATTTCAGAGAGGTCTGAATCCCACACAGAGAAATCTGGGCTTTATCCAATAAGCAGTGGGGAGCAGTTGGAGACTTGTGAATAGCAGATTAACATACTTAAAGGAGAATCTTAAAGGCTTCAAGCTTTCCGTGGGGCTGCAGAACAGGGTAGGGTAAGGAGCACACTAGAAAGCTTTTACAGCAGCTATGATGGGGCTGGACCACGGGAGAGAAAGAAAAGATCTGAAAGGCACCACAAAGCAAACCTCTAAGGGAAAAGAGTCTGGCAAGAGGGCTTAAGGATGTTTCAGAGGCAGTGGTGAATTTTGCAACTTGGTAGCTGTGAGGCAAAGGTGGCCTTGTCAAAGGCAAAGAAACAGGTTGCAGCTGAGGAGGTCAGAAGCGATGGGTTCAGTTCTGCAGAGTAAGAGCTGTCTTACAAGAACTTAAAAAGGCCCAAACATCCAAAAGACTGGCAGCAAAACTGGAAGCAGGAGACCACAGACGATGCTTTGTCATTTCTGCTCAAGGGAATTAAAAATATAATTGAAGTTTTATCCAGCATCAAAGAAACAGCTGTCTGTCCAAACAAATATCCAGTTAGAACGGGTTCTGTGCACCCCTTATGCCTCCCTCCCTCAATGATCCCAAAGAAGACTCTTACTCCATCCTCAGTTGGGACCACATCGCAGAGGATACAAAGTCACTTAGTATGCTTGAGAAGTGCACGCTAACCCAGCAAAGCTGTATCTGGAGGCCCGCAAGTGTGCTACACTGAGCCAACCACTGGGGATGTTAAAAATCAAGTGGCTCTAAAGGCATGTGATCTCACCAAGGAGATGCTGCTCATGACAGTAGGTGACAAGGCAGATGCCAAAAAGAGATCCCAGAAGTGGGGGCCACTAGACACCTCCAAGGGGAGCTGGCAGATGCAGGCAGAGGCTGTCTGGCCTTTCTAGGAAAATGGGTGCCTTTCACCTTAGAGTGGGGCAGAGGGTGAGGCCTGTGGGTAAGAAGTAAACTGGCTCGTTGGGGAGAGGGCAGACTGTAAGGCAGCAGAGCACAGGGTACAAGCTGCCTGCACTCCCTGGAGTTCGTGTAAGGGAGACACAGACAAAGAGAATTTGATAGGGAGGAAAGAGGCCAGATTTCAGAGAGGTCTGAATCCCACACAGAGAAATCTGGGCTTTATCCAATAAGCAGTGGGGAGCAGTTGGAGACTTGTGAATAGCAGATTAACATACTTAAAGGAGAATCTTAAAGGCTTCAAGCTTTCCGTGGGGCTGCAGAACAGGGTAGGGTAAGGAGCACACTAGAAAGCTTTTTACAGCAGCTATGATGGGGCTGGACCACGGGAGAGAAAGAAAAGATCTGAAAGGCACCACAAAGCAAACCTCTAAGGGAAAAGAGTCTGGCAAGAGGGCTTAAGGATGTTTCAGAGGCAGTGGTGAATTTTGCAACTTGGTAGCTGTGAGGCAAAGGTGGCCTTGTCAAAGGCAAAGAAACAGGTTGCAGCTGAGGAGGTCAGAAGCGATGGGTTCAGTTCTGCAGAGTAAGAGCTGTCTTACAAGAACTTAAAAAGGCCCAAACATCCAAAAGACTGGCAGCAAAACTGGAAGCAGGAGACCACAGACGATGCTTTGTCATTTCTGCTCAAGGGAATTAAAAATATAATTGAAGTTTTATCCAGCATCAAAGAAACAGCTGTCTGTCCAAACAAATATCCAGTTAGAACGGGTTCTGTGCACCCCTTATGCCTCCCCTGCCCTCAATATTCCCTTGACATGTTTCTCAGACCAGAGGCAGAGATCAGCCAGACAGAGCAGGACCTAGAGAACTCAGAAACCCAGATTACTAATCTTCTCTTCTGCTGACAGACCCTAGGATTTAACTATTTTCATACTTAGGCACATGCTCTCAGCTCAGTGTGTAAGTACTGAGTTACTTCTTCCTTCCCCTTTCCCCCTCTGTTCCCTCTTCCCTTCCCATCAGTATCACAGCACCTCCTTCTCCACATCCTATGTTGTGCTGTGTTCAGTCTTTCAGTCGTGTCCCAACTCTTTGCGACCCCATGGACTGCAGGCTCCTCTATCGATGGCATCTTTCCCAGCCCAGGGAAGATCCCATCCACCCCTGCAGGTGGATTCTTTATCATCTGAACCACCAGGGAAGCCCAAGAATACTGGAATGGGTAGCCTATCCCTTTCCCAGGGGATCTTCCTGACCCAGGAATCAAACCGGGGTCTCCTGCATTGTGAGCAGATTCTTTACCAGCTGAGCTACCAGCGATGGCCCCTCCACCCCTTAGACCCCTACTAACATCCCTGCATGTGGTTTTCTCCATTGCATTCCTGTGTGACAATTTACATCTCCCATTCCCTCCCAGCTTGCCTTCTCCTTCTTTAGAAATGCTGGGAGTCTAGGTAGGAGATGAACTCCAGATTCGACAGGACAGAGAATCATAGATTTCAACAAAGACAGGAGCTTGTTGTAAAAGGAGCACTGAAACAAGTCAGGATACTTGGGTTTGGGGAGTCAGGCAAGGGAATCAGATAAAAGATCCTTAGGGACCAGGGGCTCATGATAACCCAGCTCTGCTGACGCAGACAAGTTTTCTCACTCCACAGATACAGATGGAAGATAAGCAGCTCCCTTTCAGGGAGGTAACCCCAAGTGCAGGGCTCACAGTTGCAGATGCTCTGAATGACAAGTGGGAGGGAAGGAAACAATGAATGCAATGCTTAAGGTGGAATGGACGTGAACAGTCTGAAAGGCACACCTCCCCCCGTTCCTGGAAAACAAAGATGAGTCAAACAGAAGCTTAATTTCACAGGCTTTCCTCCTCCGCTCATCACACACATTCCCAGACACAGAATCATCCGTCCCCACGTCACCTAGCATCTAGAGCTACCAGCCACTGCCTCCTTGTAAATTCAGCTGGAGGGACAGATCCACTGTGGCGGCTGCGGAGCTGAAAGCAAACTGGGCCACGAGGGGATGAGTCCAGTGAGCTGAGGGCAGCTGAGCACAGTAGAAAGAGCAGAGAAGGCTGGTCTGACTCCATCTCCACAGCCTGCAACCTCTGTTATTTCTAGTTTCCTAGACAACTACCTAAATCAGGTAGAAACCGGAACTCCTGCTCAGAGAATAATACAGTTCGTGGGAAGGGGAAAAATCCGAAAGGCAAGGAGGTGATGCCATGTGCCACTTGAAGGAATGGGGACAAGCACGGAGACAGAGGTTTTCCTAAAGGGAAGATGAATTCCCACTGGGCTCCATGCCTTCAGTTGTCTTGCCTTTGTGGCCAAGAGAATGATTCTGGTTCACTGCTGAGGGTGTGGATTACATAGGCACATGAGTTTGTCAAAAACAATCTGTGCATTTCACTGTACATTTCTTAGATCCCAGTAAATCTGGCCCTTCCAATTAATTGATTATGTGACCCTGGATGAGTCAGGTAACCTTCTGTGGTCCAAAGTTCCCCATCTGTCAAATGGAAACTAAGAAGCCAGCCTCCAAGTATCAGATGGCTGTAAAATTTATAATTGTAAGAGCTGCTTGTGGAAGGAAACGGGCAGTACGTCCAGATTAGGCACCATAATCACTGACTGATACAAAGAAGAATTTATGAATGAGATTTGCTGCTTGTGGAAAATTCCCTCCACATCACCCGTCCTGGAACCAAGTTTGAAGAGAGGTGAAGGTGCCATCCTCCACGTCAAGGACAGAGGCCACTAATCACTTCCCCTGCAGTGTCACCTGCCCTGACCTGTTCTCTTACCCTTTCCTCCTGAAATTCCCCAGTGGCCTCAAGATTGGGGCACACAGTTCTCTTCCCTTGCTTCCAAACTCCCTCCAGGTAGCCGGCGCAGCCACTTTCCAGGAGGGGAGAAGAGACGAGCTTCATGCTTGGGCACAGGAAGTGTGCACGGAGAGCTGGACGGCTGCAAAGACTTTGAGGATGTGAGAGCCAGTCAGCCAATACCCCAATTGCCCTTCCTATGGATAAGAAAATGAAGATCCAGAAAAATGGTATCACTTCTCACGGTTCCCAAAGCCCACCAGAAAACAGAACAATGAAGTGGCCTCCAGCCAACCTCAGGTTGGCCCCCTCACAATGAAATGTGTCTGCTCACTCCACAAATGGGTGACCTCTGGACAAAGGGACTGGATCTACCATAAACAGGCACTGAAGCTATCCAGGTGACTGCGTGGCTCACCTGATTCTCTTCTCAGAAAGACTCTGAGACATGGGGAGAGAGTTCAGATGTACAAGATGGAGCAATAGCTCCTGTCAGGCTGGAGAGGAATTTCCGGAAGATGTCTTGATAGTGGCTATCCTGGGACACAGTTGAGTGGCAATGGATCCCTGGAAAAACTGCATAACAAAGACTATCAAAGGAGCATCAGATCCAGACTGCAAACTGCTTTAGCAGCTAAAACAGGCATAAAGATAGAGCAACTCACTTTAATCCAAGGGGTTTATGCTTCAGCGCTGGCTGCCTCTGCCTCTTACACTTCACCCAGCCCATTCATCGGTATTTTGATAAGCAGATTCCCTTCACAGAGCTGCTTAATCTGGGTTCCCAGAGAAGTCTTGCAGAGATTAATAAGAGTACTGTGCCTCCTGCTAGCTCCTGAGACTGGGGCCGTTAAAGAGAGAAGACAGGGAATGTGTCATAGCTGCACAAACTTTCCCTTCATTGGATATTACCACTAGGGGTTAACTCAAGAATCTTTTTCATTTAAATACTTGGATATATTTTTTAAAATCCACTTTCTCCTTGGTATCCAGGGAAATAAAAACCTTGATTCACATTCTCCTGGATGCCAGCTTTTGGTCCAGAGCCATAACAGTATCTGGTGCTAAACAAAGATTAGGAGCAAAGAGGGTAGGAAGGACAGGAACAGAGAAAAGATCTGGTGGGACCAAGGGTACCACCAATAAGCTAGACCCGCCTTGCAGTCCTCCTACCAAACACCCTCTGGTTATAGCCCTTAGGCAGTGGTGGTAGGGAAGTGGGCTGGAACCCAGAATTCTGTGGCCTCACAGAAGTGCAGCCAGCACCTGTCACCCAGGCCCTGCCCTCAGAAGACGTTCTGCAGAGTCGCCATGCCCCAAACCATAGGAATGGTCTCTGCCTGGGCAATGCCGCTGTCTCCTCCAACTGCCTCGCACATAGGGCAACTCTGGGTGCTGTGTTCCCTGTTAGAAATGATCTGGGGACATTTTCTGGATTGTACTCTGGAGAGATGGGAATTATTTTAAAGCAGAGTAATACATAACGAGAAAACTTTACATTTGAATTCAGTGTGTAAATTATCGCATGCATTCTCAGTCGCTTCAGTCATGTCTCACTCTTTGCAACCCTGTGAACTATAGCCCACCCTGCTCCTCTGTCTATGGAATTTTCCAGGCAAGAATACTGGGGTGGGTTCCTGTTTCCTACTCTAGGGGATCTTCCTGATCCAGGGATAGAACCCATATTCCTGTGTCTCCTGCATTACAGTCAGATTCTTTACCACTGCGCCACCTGGGAAACCCCTGTGGATGATTGAATGGGAGTAAGATCAGGCTTGAGTAGTTGGTAGGACCTTATATTTGCTAGGAGAAAATAGTCTTAAAAATGAAAAGTTACCACTGTGACAAGAAGGAAGAGGATGAGCAGAGGCAGAAGCTTCTACCATTGCTACTACTGCCAATGCTGACAGCATCTGTCTATCCATGGCACTTCAGGATGTCGGGGGGTGGGCAATCATAGCATGGAACTCTGAGTTCACAAATAGGTCTAAAGGAGTTGACCTGTCAACTAACAAAGGCTTCTACAGTAGAAAAGACAGTAAAAATATGAGCCCCTCTGTGCCTGTCCTCCTCCCTACTGTGACTGCAGCTGGTTTCTCAGCCCTGCTGTCTGTGAGCAGACAGGGAGACAGATGACTACCCAGCTGAGTCAAAGCTCACTATCTGAGGAAGAGCCAAGGCCAGCTTTCTAGGAATCTTCAATCCCACTTACACCAACAGCTCTCAGTGTATGGGATGCAGATGCTCTCTTGTCTATGGGCCACAAATGGAGAGAACAGAGGATGAACATGTCTTGGTCAGGAGAGGGGATGAAGATCCCAGCCCTTACATCCAGGCCACCACTCTTCGGAGGCTGGTTTCTGACCTGTCTTCAGGGCTGGGTATCATGGTGGAAACCATCGCTGGGCATATACCCTGAGAAAACCATAACAACCTAGAGGCATGGGAAGGTGTGAGAGGTGTGAGGGAGGTTCAGGAAAGAGTCGACAAATGTATACCTATGACTAATTCATGTTGATATATGGCAGATCAAACTAATATTCGACAATTTTAAAGCAGAGTAATACATAACGAGAAAACTTTACATTTGAATTCAGTGTGTAAATTATCGCATGCATTCTCAGTCGCTTCAGTCATGTCTCACTCTTTGCAACCCTGTGAACTATAGCCCACCCTGCTCCTCTGTCTATGGAATTTTCCAGGCAAGAATACTGGGGTGGGTTCCTGTTTCCTACTCTAGGGGATCTTCCTGATCCAGGGATAGAACCCATATTCCTGTGTCTCCTGCATTACAGTCAGATTCTTTACCACTGCGCCACCTGGGAAACCCCTGTGGATGATTGAATGGGAGTAAGATCAGGCTTGAGTAGTTGGTAGGACCTTATATTTGCTAGGAGAAAATAGTCTTAAAAATGAAAAGTTACCACTGTGACAAGAAGGAAGAGGATGAGCAGAGGCAGAAGCTTCTACCATTGCTACTACTGCCAATGCTGACAGCATCTGTCTATCCATGGCACTTCAGGATGTCGGGGGGTGGGCAATCATAGCATGGAACTCTGAGTTCACAAATAGGTCTAAAGGAGTTGACCTGTCAACTAACAAAGGCTTCTACAGTAGAAAAGACAGTAAAAATATGAGCCCCTCTGTGCCTGTCCTCCTCCCTACTGTGACTGCAGCTGGTTTCTCAGCCCTGCTGTCTGTGAGCAGACAGGGAGACAGATGACTACCCAGCTGAGTCAAAGCTCACTATCTGAGGAAGAGCCAAGGCCAGCTTTCTAGGAATCTTCAATCCCACTTACACCAACAGCTCTCAGTGTATGGGATGCAGATGCTCTCTTGTCTATGGGCCACAAATGGAGAGAACAGAGGATGAACATGTCTTGGTCAGGAGAGGGGATGAAGATCCCAGCCCTTACATCCAGGCCACCACTCTTCGGAGGCTGGTTTCTGACCTGTCTTCAGGGCTGGGTATCATGGTGGAAACCATCGCTGGGCATATACCCTGAGAAAACCATAACAACCTAGAGGCATGGGAAGGTGTGAGAGGTGTGAGGGAGGTTCAGGAAAGAGTCGACAAATGTATACCTATGACTAATTCATGTTGATATATGGCAGATCAAACTAATATTACCAAGCAATTATCCTTCAATTAAAAATAAATGAAATTTAAGACAATTTTTAAAGATGCACATACCCCAATGTTCACTACAGTACTGTTTACAATAGTCAGGACATGGAAGCAAACTAAATGTCCACTGAAAGAAGAATGGATAAAGAAGATGTGGTACATATATACAATGGACTACATACCCATGGGTTCCTCTGTCCATGGGGATTCTCCATGCAAGAATATTATAGTGGGTTGCCATTTCCTCCTGCAGAGAATCTTCTTGACCCAGGGATTGAACCCACATCTCCTGTGGCTCCTGCACTGCAGGCAGATTCTTTACTGCTGAGCCAGAGGGGAAGCCCTGATATGTGTATAGCCAATTCACTCCGTTGTACAACAGAAACTAACACAATGTTTTAAAGCAATTCTACTCCAATAAAATAAATAGAAACCACTGCTGCCACTGCATCAGAAATAGTAGGTGCAAAAGACCTTCTCCTCTTCATCCAGAGCTGGACGCCAAAGAGGTCAGGCTCATCCCAACTCAGGGTCCACCCCAGACCTCTGGCTGCCTCCTGGCCTCTGGAGCACAGCTGGCTCCCAATGGCAGGCTATTTGCCAAAGATTCACAGTGCACCTGGCTGCTCCTTGAGGGAGTTACTGGGTCTGGACCCAGAACCGGCCAGGCTTGCCTGAGTTGTAGAAGGTCAAGTAGGTTCAAAAGATATTCCCTGAGATATCACCTCACACCCGTTAGAATGGCCATCATCCACAAATCAACAGACAATAAATGCTGGAGAGGGTGCTGAGAAAAGGGAACACTCCTGCATTGCTGGTGGGAATGTAAATTGATACAGCCGCTATGGAAGACAGTCTGGAGATTTCTTAAAAAACTAAAAATAGAAGCACCGTATGACCCAGCAATCCCACTCTTAGGCTTATACCCTGATGAAATCAAATCTGAAAGAAGCACCTGTACCCCAATGTTCATTGCAGCTCTCTATACAATAGCTAGAACATGGAAGCAACCTAGATGCCCATAGACGAACGAATGGATCCAAAAGCTCTGGTACATATATACAATGGAATACTACACAGCTGTAAAGAGAAATGCAGAAGAATCAGCCCTGATGAGGTGGCTGCATCTAGAACGTATCATAAAAAGTGAAGTCAGTCAGAAAGAGAAGGACAAATATAATATATTAACACATACATATGGAATCTAGTAGGATGGAGATGATGGCACATACAGTGAAGTGATTGAAAGACAGACATGGACAGTGGACATATGGATATTGTGGGGAAGAAACAGAGGGTAGGAGGTGTAAAGGAAGTAGCATGAAGGCCTGTACTATCATAAGTGAAGAAAATAGCTATAGTCATTGCTCTGTGAGAAAAGGAGATCCTTCAGGGGTGTTGTGTGATGGTCGGTAGGGGTGGGAAGCGGGGGATATACATATGACTAATCTGGGAACATACATATCTGTAAACAACAGAACTCTGTAAAAGTTAAAAGCAAAATAAAAGTTAAAAAAAAAAGATTAAAAAAAAAAAGATAATCCCTGTTCCCTAATTTTTCCCTCTTCCGTTCCCTTTTCTGCTCCAAACCAGCCTTCCTTTCCATCAGTTTCTCTCTGACCTTGACTGACCTCTGGTGTGCTGGGTATTTATTCGAGGAACCCAGTTGATCCATGAGGCACTCAGAGGGGCAGGAAGCTGATCTTCCCCCCCAAATTTTTCAACCAGCCCTGACTAGACCGCAGCACAGAGAGTTCCTAATGTGCTAAAGTTCATTCACAGATCACTTGAAGAGCTGGACAAGAAGCCTAAAAGTCCCAACTCAGCATACACGTTCTACCTTAAACATAGACTGTCTCAAGAGTGATTAATGCCAGGAGATCCATGATAGGAAGGGCATCCTCTGAGTATTTCAACCACAATGGGCAAAACTGTCACCTGCAGAGTTTCTCCTACTCTATCTTCCCCCAGATTCCTCACAGCCACTGTGATGCAAGCCAGGGTGGGTCTTGCCAATCACTTAGTCTTTCTTTTTTTAATGTATTTATGGCTGTGCTGGGTCTTCCATGCTGTGCCTGAACCTTCTCTAGTTGTGATGAGTGGGAGATACTCTTCATTGCAGTGCTCAGGCTTTCTATTTTCTTGGCTTCTTTTGTTGTGGAGCACAGGCTATAGGACGTGGGCTTCAGTAGTTCTGGCTAACGGGCTTAGCTACCCTGTGGCACATGGGATCTTTCTGGACCAGAGATCAAACCCATGTCCCCTGCATTGAAAGGCAGTTTCTTAATCACTGGACCACTTAAAAAGAGCCCCAGTTATTCAGCCTTTAAATGGCTATTGAGAATCTTCCCTTTTAGAGAGGGGTGCTCAGTAGAGACTCCGGGGAGCACGCTGTTCAGTACTGGGCTTTCCTGGACCAGATGCCTGCCCAGCATCGTGGAACACAATCTTCCTATGAGTGGCATGAAGTGGAATGGATGGAGCATCCTTGTCTTGGCCCCAGTTTCTCCAAGCCATCATCTGCCTACAACACGCTTTTTCTGTAAAGGACCAAGAGGAAATATTTTAGACTTGGCATGGTCCGATATCATTTCTGTTGCATACTTTATTCCTTCAGCGTCTTTCAAAAGAAAAAACAACTCTTTGAAAAATGTAAGAATCATTCTTAGCTTGAGGGGCCGAACAAAACAGGCAGCCCAAGGGAAACCAAAACTGACCTTTTCTGCTCCAAACCAGCCTTCCTTTCCATCAGTTTCTCTCTGACCTTGACTGACCTCTGGTGTGCTGGGTATTTATTCGAGGAACCCAGTTGATCCATGAGGCACTCAGAGGGGCAGGAAGCTGATCTTCCCCCCCAAATTTTTCAACCAGCCCTGACTAGACCGCAGCACAGAGAGTTCCTAATGTGCTAAAGTTCATTCACAGATCACTTGAAGAGCTGGACAAGAAGCCTAAAAGTCCCAACTCAGCATACACGTTCTACCTTAAACATAGACTGTCTCAAGAGTGATTAATGCCAGGAGATCCATGATAGGAAGGGCATCCTCTGAGTATTTCAACCACAATGGGCAAAACTGTCACCTGCAGAGTTTCTCCTACTCTATCTTCCCCCAGATTCCTCACAGCCACTGTGATGCAAGCCAGGGTGGGTCTTGCCAATCACTTAGTCTTTCTTTTTTTAATGTATTTATGGCTGTGCTGGGTCTTCCATGCTGTGCCTGAACCTTCTCTAGTTGTGATGAGTGGGAGATACTCTTCATTGCAGTGCTCAGGCTTTCTATTTTCTTGGCTTCTTTTGTTGTGGAGCACAGGCTATAGGACGTGGGCTTCAGTAGTTCTGGCTAACGGGCTTAGCTACCCTGTGGCACATGGGATCTTTCTGGACCAGAGATCAAACCCATGTCCCCTGCATTGAAAGGCAGTTTCTTAATCACTGGACCACTTAAAAAGAGCCCCAGTTATTCAGCCTTTAAATGGCTATTGAGAATCTTCCCTTTTAGAGAGGGGTGCTCAGTAGAGACTCCGGGGAGCACGCTGTTCAGTACTGGGCTTTCCTGGACCAGATGCCTGCCCAGCATCGTGGAACACAATCTTCCTATGAGTGGCATGAAGTGGAATGGATGGAGCATCCTTGTCTTGGCCCCAGTTTCTCCAAGCCATCATCTGCCTACAACACGCTTTTTCTGTAAAGGACCAAGAGGAAATATTTTAGACTTGGCATGGTCCGATATCATTTCTGTTGCATACTTTATTCCTTCAGCGTCTTTCAAAAGAAAAAACAACTCTTTGAAAAATGTAAGAATCATTCTTAGCTTGAGGGGCCGAACAAAAACAGGCAGCAGGCGGATCTGGCTCACAGACAGGCTGCAGTTTGCAGATCCCTGGCAAAAAGGAAGAAGCTGCAACAGTTTTGACTGGTCCCCACCCAGCAACCCCTTGCCACTCTCCTTCCCTGCCCTGATGCCTCCAGACCCTCCCCCAAGCCCAGGGACTGCCCTGACCCTGGAATGCCCCAGAGGCACCTGGTATCTGTGCTCAGATATAGAGTAGCCTCTCTACAGCACACATTTCCCTGAGAAAGCACATGGTACAGATGCAAATTGTGAGCTATTCGGTCTTCCCTGTGCTTAACCCGAGATGATGGAGGCCCAGGCAGCCCCACCCTGCACTGTGAGGTCTCATCTGATCACAGTCAGCTAGACATGTTCACCCGTCTCCCTGCCATGGTGGTGCTGTTTAGCAAATGACTTACTCTGGGTTTTTCCTACTCTACTTCCAATCCAGGTACAGAGCAGGCAGACCCAGGGCATGGCAAATCCCACCAGCTCTATCTTGGAACACAGTCAGGACCCATCCCTTTCCACGTGTCCACGGCTGCCACCTAGACGACAGCACTTCTTCCTGAACCACTGCCAGACTTCTGTCTAAGCCCACACCTTCCATCTCTGCCCTTCTCCCTCTCCCCTGCTCAAAGCCCTCAGAAGCTTCTCATCTTGTGCAGGTAAAAGTCAGTGCCTCTGAACAATGAAAATAAACCCAATCTTGAGGTCTTTCCACCGGACCCCTAAGTCCCCTGGATCTGCACAGTTACCTGCCTGGCCTCACCTCCCACCTGCCCGCATGTTTTTGTACCTCTTTGGTCTTATTTCTGGCTTTTCTCACTAGAACATAAGCTCCATCAGCAAGAGGTTTAACTTCTTCAATGTGGTAGCCCAGGGCAAGGTGCCAACCAGAATAGAGGCTCCATAAAAACACAAATATCTGTAGAATGCTCGGGGACTGGTCCCCTGCGGATGGGGGCGAGATGGCAGCATTGCCATGACACTGTGCATCCATCCACACTTGTATAGCTTTATGCAAATAAACATCTGGCTCTTAAGCCCCCTTGGGACAAAACAATGAAAACAGATCCACCCCTGGAGCCAGCAGTCTCAAACTGTTAATATTCAATCCTAAAGCAGCAACAAGCTCAGTTCTATCCAAACTAACCAACTTTCCACAGGAAAAAAAAATATTAAAAACAATGGATGAATGTTTCAGGGTTTAAAACATACTCACTCCTGGTTCTTCCTCACTCCCCACAACCATCCTACAGGCCCAGAGGGAGGGAGGGGAGCTCTGGCTTTGGTGGCAGGTTAGATTTCAAAGCATAGACCTGCCTGTACAAATGGTCTGATACTAAGCGCTCCAGGCCTCAGCTTTTTCATCTGTTAAATGGAGGTGGTGGTGTTCAGTTGCTAAGTCATGTCCAACTCTTTGCAATGCCATGGATGGCAGCACATCAGGCTACCCTGTCCTTCTCTGACTCCCAGAATTTGCTCAAATTCATGTTCATTGAGTCAGTGATGCCATCCAATCATCTCATCCTCTGCAGCCCCCTTCTCCTCCTGCCTTCAATCTTTCCTGGCATCAGGGTCTTCTCTAATGAGTCATCTCTTCACATCAGGTAGCCAACGTACTGGCACTTCAGCTTCAGCATCAGTCCTTCCAACAAGTATTCAGGGCCGATTTCCTTTAGGATTGACTGGTTTGATCTCCTTTCTGTCCAAGGAATTCTCAAGAGTCTTCTCCAGCATCATAGTTAAAAGTCAGTGCCTCTGAACAATGAAAATAAACCCAATCTTGAGGTCTTTCCACGGACCCCTAAGTCCCTGGATCTGCACAGTTACCTGCCTGGCCTCACCTCCCACCTGCCCGCATGTTTTTGTACCTCTTTGGTCTTATTTCTGGCTTTTCTCACTAGAACATAAGCTCCATCAGCAAGAGGTTTAACTTCTTCAATGTGGTAGCCCAGGGCAAGGTGCCAACCAGAATAGAGGCTCCATAAAAACACAAATATCTGTAGAATGCTCGGGGACTGGTCCCCTGCGGATGGGGGCGAGATGGCAGCATTGCCATGACACTGTGCATCCATCCACACTTGTATAGCTTTATGCAAATAAACATCTGGCTCTTAAGCCCCCTTGGGACAAAACAATGAAAACAGACCCCCCCCTGCCGGCAGCAGTCTCAAACTGTTAATATTCAATCCTAAAGCAGCAACAAGCTCAGTTCTATCCAAACTAACCAACTTTCCACAGGAAAAAAAAATATTAAAAACAATGGATGAATGTTTCAGGGTTTAAAACATACTCACTCCTGGTTCTTCCTCACTCCCCACAACCATCCTACAGGCCCAGAGGGAGGGAGGGGAGCTCTGGCTTTGGTGGCAGGTTAGATTTCAAAGCATAGACCTGCCTGTACAAATGGTCTGATACTAAGCGCTCCAGGCCTCAGCTTTTTCATCTGTTAAATGGAGGTGGTGGTGTTCAGTTGCTAAGTCATGTCCAACTCTTTGCAATGCCATGGATGGCAGCACATCAGGCTACCCTGTCCTTCTCTGACTCCCAGAATTTGCTCAAATTCATGTTCATTGAGTCAGTGATGCCATCCAATCATCTCATCCTCTGCAGCCCCCTTCTCCTCCTGCCTTCAATCTTTCCTGGCATCAGGGTCTTCTCTAATGAGTCATCTCTTCACATCAGGTAGCCAACGTACTGGCACTTCAGCTTCAGCATCAGTCCTTCCAACAAGTATTCAGGGCCGATTTCCTTTAGGATTGACTGGTTTGATCTCCTTTCTGTCCAAGGAATTCTCAAGAGTCTTCTCCAGCATCATAGTTAAAAAGCACCAATTCTTTGGCGCTCAGCCTTCTTTATGGTCCAACTCTCACATCCATATATGACTACTGGAAAAACCGTAGGTTTGACTAGATGGAACTTTGTCAGCAAAATGATGTCTCTGCTTTTTAATACGCTGTCTAGGTTTGTCATACCTTTCTTTCCAAAGAGCAAGTGTCTTTGAATTTTCATGGCTAAAGCCATAGTCCACAGTGATTTTGGGGCCCAAGAAAATACAATCTGAAATTACTTTCACTTTTTCCCATTCCATTTGCCATGAAGTGATGGGACCAGATGCCATGATCCTAGATTTTTTTTTTTTTTAAACATTTATTTATTTATTTTTGGCTGTGCTGAGTGTTTGTTGATGTGTGGGTTTAGCTGCTCTGCGGTATGTGGGATCTTCCCAGATCAGGGCTCGAACCTGTGTCTCCTGCGTTGGCAGACGGGTTCTTATCCACTGAGCCACAAGGGAAGCCCCGATTTTTTTTTTTTTAATGTTGAGTTTCAAGTCAGCTTTTTCACTCTCCTCTTCCACCATCATTAAGAGGCTCTTTAATTCCTCTTCACTTTCTGCCATTAGAGTGGTACCACCTGCATACCTGAGATTGTTGATGTTTCTCCTGACAATCTTGATTGCAGTTTGTGATTCACCCAGTCTGGCATTTCATATAATGTACTCTGCATATAAGTTAAATAAGCAGGGTGATAATATATAGCCTTATACTCTTTTCCAATTTTGAATCAGACTATTTTCCGTGGCAGGTTCTAACTGTTGCTTCTTGACCAGTATATAGGTCTCTCAGGAGACAGGTAAGGTGCTCTGGAAAGAATTTTCCACAATTTGTTGTGATCCACACAGCCAAAGGCTTTAGCATAGACAATAAAACAGAAGCACATGTTTTTCTGGAATTCCCTTGTTTTCTCCATGATTTAACAAATGTTGGCAATTTCATCTCTTAAATGGAGATACTAACACTTGATTTATAACTTTGTCATCAGGCTTAAGTGAATAATTAGCAAGCAAAAGCAGACAACTCGTAGCATAATGATTGTGCACAATAATTACCAAATAAACAATCATTTCTCCCGTTTTGAAAAAGAGGTTGCTAAAATTCAGAATGTCAGTGACTTGTCTGGGGTCAGAGGGCTTACTCCATGACTAGCCTGGGAACTCAAACCCATGATTTTTGTTGGCGTATATTTTTCCTATCACCCTGCCTCCTTCCTATTCATATTTCAGACATTACACACTGCCTGTGTAGGTAGAAGAAAAACAAGCATTGACTCTCCCATCAGTTTGTTTGTTGCAAAGTTTGGGACAGGATCTCCTGGAAGAATGTTCATATTAAGATGGTATTCTCAAGAGGGTCACCTGTGGCATTGAGAAATCCAAGTGTCATAAGCAAGTGTCATAAGCAAAGTTAAGAGAAGTGACTGGTCCTGCTTGCTAATCATCCCTAAGAGATGCAGTCAGGTGACTACATTCCTGTCGCCAAGAAATGAGCAGAAACCATATCACAACCAGCACCCACCAGGGACACAGCTTTTGACCTGGTGCAGCCACACCTGAAGTGTGACACCAAAGTACAAAAACCACATTCAATGCTAATGCTTTTCCAGGACTGTTTTTTCCATCCACAACGTTTTTTCTTTATGGAGCACCTGTATTCAATAATCCTACCTATAAATAAGTTTATGTACTGTACTAGAGCTTCTTCTCTTAGCCATCATCATGAAGTTAAAAATGTGTTCCTATTGGAGAAGAAAACAGTTGGCTTTAGACATTATGAAAATGCAACTTTTTAAGGAACAAAACCTTTTAGGTAAGAAATTTAGAGAACAAATAATGAGGAGACAGCCCTAAACAGATTTGAAAAGAAGCAGAATGTGAGTGTGGGTAACAGTAAGACAAGAAATCTTAGCTCAAGATGTGAGTCCTGAGTCCAGGACCTGAGGTGCTTGCTGTCCAAAGGCAGAGTCCCGCCTCCTCCAAGAAGGAAGATGGCCGCTGTCCTGATGACCACTCCACCCCACTGACCCTACCCACGCCTCAGACCTTCACCAAAATGCCCATTCTTCAAAGAAGCCTCCCCATACTAGGTTGGGTCATTCATTCATTGCCTCATTCATTCAATTAATAATTACTGAGCACCTACTATGGGTCAGAGTCTCCTTAATACTCTCTACTTTCAACTTTACAATGAAATAATTTCACGCACAATATTCCAATTTGCTTCCTCTCCCTTTCACTAGACTGTCAGCTCCCTAACAACAGTAACTCTATGTGATTGCTTTGTCATTTCATCCCCAGTACCTGACACAGTGTCTGGAACAAGAGTAGGCAATCTATAAGCATTCATCACATGAATGTATAAATGAATGAGCCAAAGCATTTGAAAGTTCCCTTCCTAGGCCCCAAATCCAAAATGCATCCTGCTGTCTGCCTAACACAGCTATAACTGATAATTCAATCAATGGGAGTTTTTAAAATTCATCTTTAATTTGAGGATAGTTGCTTTCTAATATTGTGTTGATCTCTGCCATACTGCAATGTGAATCAGTCACAAGCATTCACGTGTCCTTTCCCTCTTGAAACTCCCTCCCACATTCCCCCACCCCACCCCACCCCTCTAGGTTGTCACAGAACACTGGATTGAGCTCCTTGTGTTATTCAGAAACTTCCCATTAGCTATCTATTTTATATGTGGCAATGGATACATTTCAGTGCTGCTCTCTCAAGTTGTCCCAGTCTGTCCTTCCCCTGTTGTGCTCAAAGTCTATCCTCTATGTCTGCATCTCTATTCCTGCCCTGTCAATAGCTTCATCATTACCTTTTTTCTAGATTCTATGTGTATGTGTTAATATATGAAAATTATTTTTTATCTTTCTGACTTACTGCACTCTGTATAACAGGTTCTAGGTTTGTTCACTTCACTAGAACTGACTCAAATGTGGAAAGTTTCTTTTTGTGGATGAGTAATATTTCATTGTATATACGCTCCACAACTTCTTTACTCATTCATTTGTTGATGGAAATCTATGCTGCTTCCATGACCCTGCTATTGTAAATAGTGCTGCTATGAACATCAGGATATGTGTGTCTTTCTGAGTTATGGTTTTCTCAGGGTATGTGCCCAGTTGTGAGATTGCTGGGTTATATGGTGGTTTTATTCCTAAGTTTTAAAGGAATCTCCATACCATCCTCCATAGTGGCTATATCAATTTGCATTCCCACCAAGAATACAAGAGGGTTCCCTTTTCTCTACATACTTTCCAGCACTGTCTGTAGACTTTTTGATGATGGCCATTCTGCCCAGTGTGAGGTGATACTTCGTTGTAGTTTTGGTTTACATTTCTCTAATAACAAGTGATGTTGAGCATCTTTTCATGTGTTTGTTGGTCATCTGTATGTCTTCTTTGTAGAAATGTCTGTTTAAATCTTCCTCCCACTTTTTGATTGGGTTGGTTGTTTTTCTGGTATTGAGCTGCATGAGCTGCTTGTATATTTTGGAGATTAATTCTTTGTCAGTCGTTTCATTTCCAATTATTTTCTCCCATTCTGAAGACTGCCTTTTCATCTTGTTTACAGTTTCCTTTGCTGTGCAAAAACTTCTAAGCTAATTAAGCCTCACTTATTTATTTTGGTTTTTATTTCCATTACTCTAGGAGGTGGGTCAAAGAGGATACTGCTGTGATTTATGTCAAAGACTGCTTTTGCCTATGTGTTCCTCTAAGACTTTTATAGTTTCTGGCCTTACATTTAGGCCTTTAGTTCATTTTGAGTTTATTTTTGTATATGCTGTTACAAAGTGTTCTAATTTCATTCTTTTACACACAGCTGCCTGATTTTCCCACTACTACTTATTGAAGAGGTTGTCTTTTCTCCATTGTATATTCTTGGCTCCTTTGTCAAAGATAACGTGCCCATAGGTGTGTGTGTTTATCTCTGGACTTTCTATCTTGCTCCACTGATCTGTATTTCTGGCTTTGTGCCACACTGTCTTGATTACTGTAGCTTTGTCATATAGTATGAAGTAAGGATGGTTGACTCCTCCAGCTCCATTTTTCTTTTCCAAGATTGCTTTGGCTATTTGGGGTCTTTATGTTTCCATACAAAGTGAGACATTATTTGTAATAGTCCTGTAAAAATGCCATTGATAATTTGATAGGGATCACACTGAAACTGTAGATAGCTTTTGGTAGTATACTCATTTTCCCATAATTGGTTCTTCCAATCCAAGAACATGATATATCTCTCCATCTGTCTGTGTTGTCTTTAATTTCCTTTATCAGTATCTTCATAGTTTTCTGTATACAGGTCTTTGTCTCCTTGGGTAGGTTTATTCCTAGGTATTTTATTTTTTGTTGCAGTGGTGAATGAAATTGTTTTCTTAATTTTTCTTTCTGACTTTTCACTGTTAGTGTATAAGAATGCCAAGGATTTCTGTGTATTAATTTTATATCCTGAAACTTTACTATATTCATTGATTAGCTTTAGTAAGTTTCTGGTGGCATTTTTAGGGTTTTCTATGTATAGTATCATGTCGCCTGCAAACAGTGAGAGTTCTTTTCCCATATGGATTTCTTTTATTTCTTTTTCTTCTCTGATGGCAGTGGTTAGGACTTCCAAAACTATGTTGAAAAGTAGTGTCTAGAGTGGGCACCCCTGTCATGTTCCTGATCAAGAGGAAATGCTTTCAGATTTTCACCAGTAAGAATAGTGTTTCCTGTGGCTTTGTCATCTATAACCTTTATTATTATTTTGAGATAAGTTCCTTCTATGCCCATATTCTGGAGATTTTTTTTATCATCAATGGTGCTGGATTTTGTTAAAAGCTTTTTCTGCATCTATTGAGATTGCCATATGGTTTTTATCTTTCAATTTGTTTATATGGTGTATCACATTGACTGATTTCTGTATATTGAAGAATCTTTGCATCCTAGGATAAACCCCACTTGAACATGATGTGTGATCCTTTAAATATGTTGCTTTATTTTGTTTACCAGTATTTTGTCGAGGATTTTTGTGTCTTTATTAATTGGTTATACTGGTCTGTAATTTTCTCTTCTTGTGATATCTTTGTCTGGTTTGGGTATCAGAGTGATACTGGCCTCACAGAATGAGTTTGGGAATGGTCCTCCCTCTACAATTTTTTGGGAGAGTTTGAGAAGGATAGGTGTTATTCTCTGAACGTTTGATAGAACTCATCTGTGAAGCCATCTGGCCATGGGTTTTTGTTTGTTGCAAGATTTTGATGACGGTCTCAATTTCACAGTTTGTGATTGGTCTGTTCATGATTTCTTTTTCTTCCTGATTGTTTTGGAAGGTTTCTCTTCTCTAAGAATTTCTCCATTTCTTCCAGGCTGTCCATTTTATTGGCAAGTTGCTAGAAGTAATCTCTTATGATTTCTGTATTTCTGTGTTGTCTGTTACAACTTCTACATTTTCATTTCTAATTTTATTGATTTGACTCTTCTCCCTTTTTCTTGATTACTCTGGCTAGTGGTCTATCAATTTTGTCTATCTTCTCAAAGAATGAGCTTTTAGTTTTATTAATCTTTGCTATCACTTCCTTCCTCCTTTTATTTATTTCTGCTCCTATCTTTACAATTTCTTTCCTTTTACTAACTTTGAGAGGTTTCTGTCATTTTTCTTATTGCTTTAAGCATATGGTTATGTTGTTTATTTGATATTTTTCTCATTTCTTGAGCTAGGTTTGTATTGCTATAAACCTCCCCCTTAGAACTGCTGTTGTGGGACTTCTAAATTTACTAAAGGAGGTTAACTTATGTACAAATTTAGGAATAAAGGAAAAAATAGGATATATAGTAATTGGCATAAGGTTACTTTCCCTGAAGGGTAGCCCCATGAGAGACTAGGGGACAGGCTTGTAGGTGTTCTCCTAGGGTCAGCAGAGGTAGTGAAGAACAGTGGTCAGGGGGATGTTGGAAAGAGCCAGATTTCCTGGTATAGGGGTCTTGACCCCACTGCCGACTGTACAACTCTTGGGCAAGCTATTGAACCTCTCTGTCTTAAGTCTCCAAACTGGGAATTGGAAATAATAAGAATATTATCTTCAGCAACTGCATTAATGATGAAATGAGTTAGTACAAACGAACTGCTTAGAATAATGCCTTGCATATGCTAAGTATTCACAATATTAGCTATTTTTATGTTTTTGAAGAATGAGAACAAAGGTAGATTAAAACAAAGGAGTTTGAAATGCTTTCATTAAGTCCACAAACCACTCAGAACAAATCTCCAAGGGTCCGTATTACCAAAATTAAGTAAGCCAAGGGCAAGTGATCATTTATTTACTCCAACTTTCCAGCCTCAGTTGCAGTTGTAGTCTGGCTAGCATAATAAAATACCATGGACTGAGGGGCTTAAACAACAGATGTTTATTTTCTCATCGCTCTGGAAGCTGGATGTCCAAGATCAAGGTGCAGGCAGGTCAGATTTGTCCTGAAGCCTCTCTCTCAGTCTGTAGGCAGTCTGTAGTCTGGCCCAGCACTGCAGTCCTGCAGCCCCTTCCTCTTAAGAACACCAATCCTTTTGTGGAAGTCATTTCTATTTTTGCCATTGATTTGACTCTTCTCCCTTTTTCTTGATTACTCTGGCTAGTGGTCTATCAATTTTGTCTATCTTCTCAAAGAATGAGCTTTTAGTTTTATTAATCTTTGCTATCACTTCCTTCCTCCTTTTATTTATTTCTGCTCCTATCTTTACAATTTCTTTCCTTTTACTAACTTTGAGAGGTTTCTGTCATTTTTCTTATTGCTTTAAGCATATGGTTATGTTGTTTATTTGATATTTTTCTCATTTCTTGAGCTAGGTTTGTATTGCTATAAACCTCCCCCTTAGAACTGCTGTTGTGGGACTTCTAAATTTACTAAAGGAGGTTAACTTATGTACAAATTTAGGAATAAAGGAAAAAATAGGATATATAGTAATTGGCATAAGGTTACTTTCCCTGAAGGGTAGCCCCATGAGAGACTAGGGGACAGGCTTGTAGGTGTTCTCCTAGGGTCAGCAGAGGTAGTGAAGAACAGTGGTCAGGGGGATGTTGGAAAGAGCCAGATTTCCTGGTATAGGGGTCTTGACCCCACTGCCGACTGTACAACTCTTGGGCAAGCTATTGAACCTCTCTGTCTTAAGTCTCCAAACTGGGAATTGGAAATAATAAGAATATTATCTTCAGCAACTGCATTAATGATGAAATGAGTTAGTACAAACGAACTGCTTAGAATAATGCCTTGCATATGCTAAGTATTCACAATATTAGCTATTTTTATGTTTTTGAAGAATGAGAACAAAGGTAGATTAAAACAAAGGAGTTTGAAATGCTTTCATTAAGTCCACAAACCACTCAGAACAAATCTCCAAGGGTCCGTATTACCAAAATTAAGTAAGCCAAGGGCAAGTGATCATTTATTTACTCCAACTTTCCAGCCTCAGTTGCAGTTGTAGTCTGGCTAGCATAATAAAATACCATGGACTGAGGGGCTTAAACAACAGATGTTTATTTTCTCATCGCTCTGGAAGCTGGATGTCCAAGATCAAGGTGCAGGCAGGTCAGATTTGTCCTGAAGCCTCTCTCCTCAGTCTGTAGGCAGCCACCTTCTCGCTGGAGCTCACGTGGCCCTCTGAGCACTGCAGTCCTGCAGCCCCTTCCTCTTAAGAACACCAATCCTTTTGTGGAAGTGGACCCTGAGTAAAAGGTTTATGCAGGTTTAAGACTGACTATTTGAAATAAATTTAAACATAATCTGAGACCAAAGCTTAATTTCAGCTTTTTTTTTCTTTATTAAAAGGACACACTTTCTTCAGATGTCAATTGCTTTTGATAATAGACTTAAGTTTATTTACCTCTTAACTAATCTGTTATGTTAAGTAACTGACTTTGGGAATACTAACTTAGCCCAAACATCATCTAGCTCAGAGATGGCCTGTTTGTTTAGAGGTAAACACTGCTATTGCTTTACTAATGCCTGAAATTCTTGAGTTTACTAATGGGTGGAATCTTACCGTGCTGGCTTCCACTCATGTAAATGGAATCTTAAATTCTAAAGTTTCTAGTTAAATGTCACATAGTGAGCTTCTTAAATCAAATGTCTATATGACAGGCCATTTTTGGACAGAGATTGTCATAAATCCTGAAATCTCAGAATTAACTAACTGTGTAACTCAGCTTTCAGCTTTTTTGATGTTGCAAGAATGCATCCTCGGACTCAGACAAGCCGCTGCCAAGATATGTGGCCCATTCTCCTCTTCATCAGTTAAAGACTTCTACTGTGAAAAGGCAGCTTTCTCCACTTCAAAAAAGACTTTCTATAATAATCGATTGTTTTGTTTTTTGCTATTTGCTCCTTGTATCTGCAATTACATGGTAGAATTTGTCTCCAACTGTCTAAATGCTTTTAGGTTACAAATGATGGTTCAGACTCCTACAACCTCCTCCAGCTATTACTTGGGACCCCTGGATCAAAGACCCTAATAAAGGGTAAGGAGAATATGTTGCCTCAATAATTTAGGGACCACGACCCTGTTCAGCTTGAAGAAGCCAGATGAGTTGTCGCCCCCTTCCCCTGGCAACATAATTCTCCTAAAAGAAAAAGAGGGGAATGAAACGAGTTCGTAGGCAGACTGGGCTCCAAGGACAAGGAGGAGGAGGGTTAGGAACAAACATTTTTAGCCAAGGTGCCTTCACCTTGATTGCCATGCCTATGACAATAATCCATTTCATCTAAGATGTTCTTTTAAGCCGAGAGCTAAGGTGTATAACAATGTATCTTGCTGAAGGACATGTTTCTCATCTTAACTTGTACCTATGTTATCTAAAGACGTATGTTGTGGGTGTGGTAAGACCTTTATCACCTCAATATATTTTTTTAAACTATTGTTAATAACCAACTGAAAAAGTATAAAATGCCACGCCTAAAGTGGCTTCGTGGGGTACTCTTCTATCCCCCTTCCAGTGTCTATGCTGGAAGCTTTTTCCTATCCTTTCTTACTTTAATAAACTTTTCACTGCACGGAAAAGAAAAAAAGGACACCAATCCTATTTGATTAGTCCCCTTCCGCCATGACCTCATTTAACCTTAACTACCTCTTTCAAGGCTCTGTCTCCAAATACAGTCACACTGAGGTTAGGGCTTCAACACATGAATTTGGGAAGACGGCACAATTCAGTTCATAGCAGTTGAAACAATAACAATGACGTGTGCTTAAATCACTCAGTCATGTCCAACTCTGAGAGCCTTTGGACGGTAGCCAACAGGCTCCTCTGTCTGTGGGAATTTTCAGGCAAGAATACTGGGGTGGGTCACCATTTCCTTCTCCAGGGGATCTTCCCCACCCAGGGACAAAACCCGCATCACCTGTGGACAGATTCTTTATCCACTGAGCCATTTAGGAAACCCTAAGAATGTTATGCCCTTCTTAAGTAAGAGCTGGACTAAGTAACCTCCTCAAGGTGTTTTTAGACCTAGAGTCTAAGATTTTATTTTGTACATCCCACAGTGCCCAGTACAATGACAAGCATGTGTTTAAAGCTTAGAAAATGTTCACTGAATTAATTTATAATGAATACTATTTAGACTGAGAAAACTGTATATCGTCCAAAGTCGATACATCTTATTGTTCCATCATGTATGTATATGTGGATGTGTGTATAGACACACATACACATTTCCCAGGAGAACAAAATGCAGTAGCTGGGAAGTGCTGCTTGTTGAAACTGAAGCTAACTATACATAATTATCTCTGAGATCTTCAGACATTAGGCAAAGTGGATGCAGAATCCTTATGACCAAACGAGTTCATGGGCTCCAAGGACAAGGAGGAGGAGGGTTAGGAACAAACATTTTAGCCAAGGTGCCTTCACCTTGATTGCCATGCCTATGACAATAATCCATTTCATCTAAGATGTTCTTTTAAGCCGAGAGCTAAGGTGTATAACAATGTATCTTGCTGAAGGACATGTTTCTCATCTTAACTTGTACCTATGTTATCTAAAGACGTATGTTGTGGGTGTGGTAAGACCTTTATCACCTCAATATATTTTTTTAAACTATTGTTAATAACCAACTGAAAAAGTATAAAATGCCACGCCTAAAGTGGCTTCGTGGGGTACTCTTCTATCCCCCTTCCAGTGTCTATGCTGGAAGCTTTTTCCTATCCTTTCTTACTTTAATAAACTTTTCACTGCACGGAAAAGAAAAAAAGGACACCAATCCTATTTGATTAGACCCCTTCCGCCATGACCTCATTTAACCTTAACTACCTCTTTCAAGGCTCTGTCTCCAAATACAGTCACACTGAGGTTAGGGCTTCAACACATGAATTTGGGAAGACGGCACAATTCAGTTCATAGCAGTTGAAACAATAACAATGACGTGTGCTTAAATCACTCAGTCATGTCCAACTCTGAGAGCCTTTGGACGGTAGCCAACAGGCTCCTCTGTCTGTGGGAATTTTCAGGCAAGAATACTGGGGTGGGTCACCATTTCCTTCTCCAGGGGATCTTCCCCACCCAGGGACAAAACCCGCATCACCTGTGGACAGATTCTTTATCCACTGAGCCATTTAGGAAACCCTAAGAATGTTATGCCCTTCTTAAGTAAGAGCTGGACTAAGTAACCTCCTCAAGGTGTTTTTAGACCTAGAGTCTAAGATTTTATTTTGTACATCCCACAGTGCCCAGTACAATGACAAGCATGTGTTTAAAGCTTAGAAAATGTTCACTGAATTAATTTATAATGAATACTATTTAGACTGAGAAAACTGTATATCGTCCAAAGTCGATACATCTTATTGTTCCATCATGTATGTATATGTGGATGTGTGTATAGACACACATACACATTTCCCAGGAGAACAAAATGCAGTAGCTGGGAAGTGCTGCTTGTTGAAACTGAAGCTAACTATACATAATTATCTCTGAGATCTTCAGACATTAGGCAAAGTGGATGCAGAATCCCCTTGATAATGACTCCAATGATGAACACACTCCCACAGAGGCCAGCATCAGGCTAACCTGCTGAAATTACCAGCTTTCGGGGGAATGACTTCATTATCTCTGTGAACTATTGTTCTGGAATCTGCATTATTTGACAACTCAAGCAATAAAATAACAGTCTCACCAATGATTTCATGGCACCTTCAATGAGTTGATAGGATGTAATACTGAGAACAGACAGAAGGGGCTTAAAGTCAAGAAGCTCAAAATCCTCAACTGCAAATATGGCAAAACCCAATCAAATCAATGAACCCAGACTGTCAACAAGCAAATCTCTATACACTAAGGAACTTTAAAAAAAAAAAAAAAACTATTTATTTATTTTTGGGGGGCTATTCTGGGTTTTCACTGCTGCCACAGGTTCTTTTCTAGTTGCAGGGAGTGGGGGCTACTCTCCAGTTGAAGTGGGCAGGCTTCTTGGTGCAGTGACTTCTCTTGTTGTGGAACTCGGGCTGTAGGGCACACAGGCTTCAGTAGTTGCGGCTATGAGGCTCTAGAGCACAGGCTCCATAGTTGAGGCTCATGGGCTTAGTTGCTCCATAGTATGTGGGATCTTCCCAGATCAGGGATCAAACCTGTGTCTCCTGCATTGGCACATGAACTCGACCACTGAGCTACTGGGGAAGCCCTACACTAAGTAACTTTTAAAGAAAACTTTTATATCATACTTATTGGGTTCTTTCATAAAAATCAACTTTACTGAGGTATAACTTACATATAGTACAGTCCATATATTTCAAGTGAACACTTGGATGTTTTTGACAAATGCATACACTCAGGCAACTATTCTCATCAGTCAAGATTCAGAAATTTTCACAACCCCAGAAAGTTCTTCCAGTTGAGTCCCAGGTCCTACCTCCATTGCCCTATACCAGGGAAACCACTCTTCCACTTTCCTCCAACAGATTAGTTTTGACTATTCTAAGATTTCATATAAGTAGAATTACACAATACACATGCTTTTCTATAAACTTTTTAAACAAAAAGAAAACTCATGCCTGTCCTTGCCTGTATCCACAGTGTACTGCTTTTATTACTGAATTGGATTCTCGCATATGAATGTACAGTAAGTTGCTTATATATTTCTCTAATTGATAGATTCTTGTATTAGCATTACTTCCAGTTTTGGATGATTATGAATACAGCTGTTCATGATCATCCACGTACAAGTCTTTTGGCCAACATAAATTTTTCCTGAGCAACCAAAGAGGTGGAAAACTGTTGGGCCCTATGCCATAGATGTTTAACTTCATAGGAAAATACCAAACATCCTGAGTGATAGAAATCATTATCAGGTTCACCCTTAAAGCTCTTATTAGAGAGATTTTGAAGAAAGATACGGAAAGCCACTCCAGTATTCTTACCTGGAGAATCCCATGGACAGAGGAGCCTGGTGGCCTACCATCCATCAGGTCTCAAGGTGTCAGATACAAAAAATAAAAGAGGAAACCAGAGTAGGCAAGGCCAAGAAAAGCGTCCAAAAGCACACTGAGCTGCTTTGCTGGGGGAAACGGGCATGGTCCTCTCTGGACAGCTCTTGTGGCCACTTTCCTTGTGGCCACTTCACCCCAGGACAATGGCCATGTTTTCCCTACCTTCACTGGATGTGTACCCCTCCATCCCCCTGTTCTCTCCACACTCTGTCTTTGGGGGAAGTCCCGACTGGCCTATCACTGGCAGAGTCTTCTAGGAGAATCAGGACTTGGAGGGACCATCAGACCCAGGAGATGGGAGCTCAGCTCACCCAGGAGCTCCTACCCGGCTCCACTGCTGCAGTGGCATGAGGCTATGGAGCCTTCCCACTAGTGTAAGGCAGGGAGGAGGGGTATACCCCAGTTCCCTCCCCTTGAGAGGAGCCAGGCAAAGCTCACTGTGGGGACTCCGGCACTTCCTCTGCCTGACAGGAACGAGCATGGGCCTCCTGTCAGTGGGGCCTGCCCACAACCCAGCACATTCTTGAGAACACACGAGATCCAGCAATCGCTGTCCCCAGCCAGGCCAGGAAATGTCTCATTTAATGTCATGTTACATAGCAATCGCCAAAATTTACCAGTCCATTGCCCTATACCAGGAAACCACTCTTCCACTTTCCTCCAACAGATTAGTTTTGACTATTCTAAGATTTCATATAAGTAGAATGACACAATACACAGGCTTTTCTATAAACTTTTAAACAAAGAAAACTCATGCCTGTCCTTGCCTGTATCCACAGTGTACTGCTTTTATTACTGAATTGGATTCTCGATATGAATGTACAGTAAGTTGCTTATATATTTCTCTAATTGATAGATTCTTGTATTAGCATTACTTCCAGTTTTGGATGATTATGAATACAGCTGTTCATGATCATCCACGTACAAGTCTTTTGGCCAACATAAATTTTTCCTGAGCAACCAAAGAGGTGGAAAACTGTTGGGCCCTATGCCATAGATGTTTAACTTCATAGGAAAATACCAAACATCCTGAGTGATAGAAATCATTATCAGGTTCACCCTTAAAGCTCTTATTAGAGAGATTTTGAAGAAAGATACGGAAAGCCACTCCAGTATTCTTACCTGGAGAATCCCATGGACAGAGGAGCCTGGTGGCCTACCATCCATCAGGTCTCAAGGTGTCAGATACAAAAAATAAAAGAGGAAACCAGAGTAGGCAAGGCCAAGAAAAGCGTCCAAAAGCACACTGAGCTGCTTTGCTGGGGGAAACGGGCATGGTCCTCTCTGGACAGCTCTTGTGGCCACTTTCCTTGTGGCCACTTCACCCCAGGACAATGGCCATGTTTTCCCTACCTTCACTGGATGTGTACCCCTCCATCCCCGTGTTCTCTCCACACTCTGTCTTTGGGGGAAGTCCCGACTGGCCTATCACTGGCAGAGTCTTCTAGGAGAATCAGGACTTGGAGGGACCATCAGACCCAGGAGATGGGAGCTCAGCTCACCCAGGAGCTCCTACCCGGCTCCACTGCTGCAGTGGCATGAGGCTATGGAGCCTTCCCACTAGTGTAAGGCAGGGAGGAGGGGTATACCCCAGTTCCCTCCCCTTGAGAGGAGCCAGGCAAAGCTCACTGTGGGGACTCCGGCACTTCCCTCTGCCTGACAGGAACGAGCATGGGCCTCCTGTCAGTGGGGCCTGCCCACAACCCAGCACATTCTTGAGAACACACGAGATCCAGCAATCGCTGTCCCCAGCCAGGCCAGGAAATGTCTCATTTAATGTCATGTTACATAGATCACATCTGAACTACAAATACCAATATGTTAACAATCACACACCTACTATTATTATTTCAGAGGCGTTCACTCTTTGATACAAGACAACTTCCCAAGACACCAAACTGAAATTTGATAAATGCAGGTTTTCTATTTGTTCACTGAACAAATGTATTTTTCACACAGGCTCCATCTTGTTTCCTAAGAGATAATAAACTCCACTTGAAGTCCTCCCAGAATTCCCATCACCTTCAGAAAGGAAGAAGGAAGTGAAAATGATAAGGGGTGGGTTGTGATTCCCCAAAGGCAGGGAACCTTGGGGCTTTGAAGATTAAAGAGTCAGGATGTTCAGGGATGAAAGAGATCAAACTGCAGGTCCAAGGGAAACAAGGACCCTTTGGAATGCAAAGAATCTTCTCAGAGCTGCTGGCTCCACAGGCCTCATACCGGCTCTGTGCTGGAGTCAGGAACCCCATTTCCATCCTCCCTTCTCTTATCCTACACTCACCAACTCCAACCTGTAACACCTACTTGTACAGCAGACTCCCCCTGGCTTCACTGAAACTGTTCTAGCTTGTCTTGGAAAGTGACTAGAAATGTAGTCAAGGTGTCTTGAAGTTCCCTCATCCCTGAAATGAGCAGACTGCAAAGTGTGTATTTGCGAGTTTCATCTTATTCACTGTGTTTTTAAGAGGGAGCCAACCATAGTCAAAGAAAAACATAATTTGTAAAGATAAATGCATGCCAATGTTCACTGCAGCACTGTTTACAATAGTCAAGACATGAAGCAACCTAAATGTCCATCAACAGAGGAATGGATAAGGAAGATATGATACATACATACAAAGGAATATTATTACTCAGCCATAAAAAGGAATGAAAATAATGCCATTTGCAGCAACATGGTTGGACCTAAAGAGCATCATACTAAGTGAAGTAAGACAGACAGAGGAATGACAAATCTCAAATAATATTGCTTATAAATGAAATATAGGGCTTCCCTGGTGGTTTAGTGGGTAAAGAGTCCACCTTGCAGCACAAGGGGCACCAGTTCCATCCCTGGCCTGGGAAGATTCCACCTTCCACATAGCAGCTGGACAGGTATGTCCAATTATGAGTCAGTGCTCTGAAGCACATGTGCCCAGAGCCAGTGCTCTCAACAAGAGAAGCCACTGCAATGGGAGGTCCACACAGGCCAAAGAATAAAGATGGATGAATATAAACTATGACTTAGAGGCAAAAAAAAAAAAAAAATGAAATCAGGAAAAAGGATGCAAATGAACTTCTTTACAAAACAGAACGAGACTCACAGACATAGAAAACAAACTTATGATTACCAAAGGAGATGAGGAGGAGGATAAATTAGGAGTTTGGTAATAAAATGTACACACTACTATATATAAAATAGATAACCAACAAGGACCTACTGTATAGACAGGGAACAATACTCAAGATCTTGTAGCAACCTATAGTAGGAGAGAATATAAAAAAGTACATATATATGCACTTAAATTAAAAATTTATATATACATACACATACATATATATATATTAATTACATTTATATGCATACACACACACACACACACACACACACACACACACACACACACACACACACACAGGCTCCCTACATGGTGACAGTGGTAAAGAATCTGCCTGCCAATGCAGGAGACGTAAGAGATGCAGGTTCAGATTCTGGGTTGGAAAGATTCCCTGGAGAAGGAAATGAGCCCCACTGAGAATCCCGTGGACAGAGGAGCCTGGTGGGCTAGAGTTCACAGACTCACAGAGTTGGACCCAACTGAGCACACACACACAGACACACACACACACACACACAAACACATATATAAATAACTGAATCACTTTCCTGTACACCTGAAACTAACAGTATAATATAACATAACATTATAAATCAACTATATTTCAATAAAAATTTTAAAATAAAATAAAGGGGAACCAAGAGAAGGAAGAGTGCCCACATTTATTGGGTTGGCCAAAAACTTAGTTTGGACTTTTTCCATAAGATGTTATGGGCTTTCATGGACTGTTCATCTGGAAAGCTAAATAAAACCTGAAGACTGCCCAGTGACTTCCTCTCATTCAGAGAATTCTGTCCAAGTTAGGCTTATCTGACTAGCACATAATCTGTAAAGACAAAAATCTTTTTCTTTCTCAGCCTGTTGTACTGACCATGCAGTCTCCAAGATGCGGTTTCTAGGAGCAGGATGACCATGCACGGTGACAGGTTTGACATGCAGCTTCCGGAGCGAGGCTGCCGCTAAATGCTCTCCTGCTCCAGCAGAAATCCAGGCCCAGACTCCCCATCACCACCCTCTCTGGCCTTTCTCTGGGTGATGGGCTAGGGGCAGTGCAGGCTGGATTCTAGAGATTCAGAGAGACTTCCTACGACAAATGCTCAGGGAGCCCTTGCAGGGTCCTCTAGGAAAACGGCTGGAAGAGCCACCCAGGTCATTCAGACCAACAGCTGGCTGTACACAGGAAATCTCAGAGCCCTCGAGGGATTCAGCACTCCCAGGGACGGGACACCTCGACTCCCCTCCCTGAAAGCCTTTCCCTCTCCCACTCGTCCCCCATCCTGCAGTCTTCTGCAGGAGAAGGCCCCCTCCACCTGGCTGCTCAGACACTGGTCTGGGAATTGTGGTGCTAGCTACATCCTGCTTCCCACCAGGTCTGCCCTCCACCCTCTCTTCTCCATTCTCAGCCGGCAGGCTGACCTCAGAGGACCACATCAAAGGGCAACCTCTGGGGCCTGGCTTGCTGCCAATGGGGCAGCCTCACAGGAGCTCTCAGGAGGTGGAGGAAGGTCAGGATTAATTCCCTGTCTCCCTGCCTGGGAGGGAGACAGTCAGACACTGGCCTGGCTTGAGCTTCCCTGCCAGCCACTCCTCCCTTCAAGGCAGCCCCTCCTTTGAGGTTCCAGTAAACTCCCCGTCTCCCTGTCCCTTCAGGCCTCCACAATAACAGTTCCATCCTACCAACCCAGCATCACCCCCATGGCCCCCTGACAGCCTTGCCTTTGTAGGTGGTCCCTCTTGAACTGTCCTCCTGTGAGAGGGCTGTTTCCTGTTCCTACAAACCCGCATTTATTGGGTTGGCCAAAACTTAGTTTGGACTTTTTCCATAAGATGTTATGGGCTTTCATGGACTGTTCATCTGGAAAGCTAAATAAAACCTGAAGACTGCCCAGTGACTTCCTCTCATTCAGAGAATTCTGTCCAAGTTAGGCTTATCTGACTAGCACATAATCTGTAAAGACAAAAATCTTTTTCTTTCTCAGCCTGTTGTACTGACCATGCAGTCTCCAAGATGCGGTTTCTAGGAGCAGGATGACCATGCACGGTGACAGGTTTGACATGCAGCTTCCGGAGCGAGGCTGCCGCTAAATGCTCTCCTGCTCCAGCAGAAATCCAGGCCCAGACTCCCCATCACCACCCTCTCTGGCCTTTCTCTGGGTGATGGGCTAGGGGCAGTGCAGGCTGGATTCTAGAGATTCAGAGAGACTTCCTACGACAAATGCTCAGGGAGCCCTTGCAGGGTCCTCTAGGAAAACGGCTGGAAGAGCCACCCAGGTCATTCAGACCAACAGCTGGCTGTACACAGGAAATCTCAGAGCCCTCGAGGGATTCAGCACTCCCAGGGACGGGACACCTCGACTCCCCTCCCTGAAAGCCTTTCCCTCTCCCACTCGTCCCCCATCCTGCAGTCTTCTGCAGGAGAAGGCCCCCTCCACCTGGCTGCTCAGACACTGGTCTGGGAATTGTGGTGCTAGCTACATCCTGCTTCCCACCAGGTCTGCCCTCCACCCTCTCTTCTCCATTCTCAGCCGGCAGGCTGACCTCAGAGGACCACATCAAAGGGCAACCTCTGGGGCCTGGCTTGCTGCCAATGGGGCAGCCTCACAGGAGCTCTCAGGAGGTGGAGGAAGGTCAGGATTAATTCCCTGTCTCCCTGCCTGGGAGGGAGACAGTCAGACACTGGCCTGGCTTGAGCTTCCCCTGCCAGCCACTCCTCCCTTCAAGGCAGCCCCTCCTTTGAGGTTCCAGTAAACTCCCCGTCTCCCTGTCCCTTCAGGCCTCCACAATAACAGTTCCATCCTACCAACCCAGCATCACCCCCATGGCCCCCTGACAGCCTTGCCTTTGTAGGTGGTCCCTCTTGAACTGTCCTCCTGTGAGAGGGCTGTTTCCTGTTCCCAGCTGAACAGAACCATCTCCAGGTTCTCATCTACCCTTACCCCAGCCCTGGCCTCTTAAGGCTGGATGACTACAAACGCCTGCTGAACCGGCTCCCAGCTCTCCTCAGGGCTCCTCCTCATCTGCTCTCCCCAGGAGCAGGCCGAGTTATCCGTGAAATCTAAATCAAGTCACGTCATATACCTGCAAATCTCACAACTTCCACTGCAGCCCCCAGTAGAATCAAAGCTCTCCCCAACTTCTGAGGGCACACCAGACCTGGGCTGCTCTCCACAGCTGCCTCCAGGGCTCTGAGCAGCCATGAGGCTTCCTCTCCTTCCTTCTGCCACAGGCACTTTCCTGCACTGAGACTTCTCACCTGCTGCTCCCCCTGCCTGGCGTTCACTGTTCACCACCCTCCCCCTCCACCCTGTCTCTTCACCTCCTGGAAGAGGTCTTCCTTAATAGTGCACATCCTGCATTTTATTCTCTGTCCCTGAGCTGTGCTCACATCCTTTCAGAATTTAGCAAATTCCTAAGTGTTGGATTATGTAATTTTTTTGTTGACTTTTAGTATATCTGTCTTCCCTCCCCCAGCAACAAAAGCTCCACATGAGTGGGAACTAGGTCGGCTTTTCGAGCCCTGTCCCTCACCCTACAGGAGGTACTCCAGGCACACGTTCCAGGTGAACAACTCAGTGTATGTCCTAATAAACAGTACTGTCCTTTAATCTGAGATTGTGTCTTTACTTTGTTGACTAGTTGTTAATATGGTCCTTTTTCATGAAATGACTGTAAAAATAAATGATGGTGATCAAAAATATTCAATGGCAACCTTATACAAGTTCTCCAAAATATTTTTGAAATGTTATGGGTCTGTGATAACCTATGGACTTTACTGGTGACTTGGTGGTAAAGAATTCTCCTGCCAGTGCAGGAGATGCAGGTTTGATTCCTGGGTTGGGAAGATTCCTTGGAGGAGGAAATGGCCCTTCAGGCCTCCACAATAACAGTTCCATCCTACCAACCCAGCATCACCCCCATGGCCCCCTGACAGCCTTGCCTTTGTAGGTGGTCCCTCTTGAACTGTCCTCCTGTGAGAGGGCTGTTTCCTGTTCCCAGCTGAACAGAACCATCTCCAGGTTCTCATCTACCCTTACCCCAGCCCTGGCCTCTTAAGGCTGGATGACTACAAACGCCTGCTGAACCGGCTCCCAGCTCTCCTCAGGGCTCCTCCTCATCTGCTCTCCCCAGGAGCAGGCCGAGTTATCCGTGAAATCTAAATCAAGTCACGTCATATACCTGCAAATCTCACAACTTCCACTGCAGCCCCCAGTAGAATCAAAGCTCTCCCCAACTTCTGAGGGCACACCAGACCTGGGCTGCTCTCCACAGCTGCCTCCAGGGCTCTGAGCAGCCATGAGGCTTCCTCTCCTTCCTTCTGCCACAGGCACTTTCCTGCACTGAGACTTCTCACCTGCTGCTCCCCCTGCCTGGCGTTCACTGTTCACCACCCTCCCCCTCCACCCTGTCTCTTCACCTCCTGGAAGAGGTCTTCCTTAATAGTGCACATCCTGCATTTTATTCTCTGTCCCTGAGCTGTGCTCACATCCTTTCAGAATTTAGCAAATTCCTAAGTGTTGGATTATGTAATTTTTTTGTTGACTTTTAGTATATCTGTCTTCCCTCCCCCAGCAACAAAAGCTCCACATGAGTGGGAACTAGGTCGGCTTTTCGAGCCCTGTCCCTCACCCTACAGGAGGTACTCCAGGCACACGTTCCAGGTGAACAACTCAGTGTATGTCCTAATAAACAGTACTGTCCTTTAATCTGAGATTGTGTCTTTACTTTGTTGACTAGTTGTTAATATGGTCCTTTTTCATGAAATGACTGTAAAAATAAATGATGGTGATCAAAAATATTCAATGGCAACCTTATACAAGTTCTCCAAAATATTTTTGAAATGTTATGGGTCTGTGATAACCTATGGACTTTACTGGTGACTTGGTGGTAAAGAATTCTCCTGCCAGTGCAGGAGATGCAGGTTTGATTCCTGGGTTGGGAAGATTCCTTGGAGGAGGAAATGGCAACCTGCTCCAATATTCTTGACTGTAAAATAGAGGACATGGACAGAAGAGCCTGGTGGGCTACAGTCCATGGGGTTGCAAAAAAGTCAGACATGGCTTAGTGACTAAACAACAACAACCAGTGCTATCCTAGATGAAGCAGTTTTCAAGGATCCTAGTGCTGGGCCCTCAAGAGGTGAACTAGGTGCCAGAAAAGAGCAGGGCTCTGCAGTCAGACTCAGGGTTGGAATTCAAATCCCCACTCTGTCACTTGGTAACTGTAAAACTGAGTAAGTTATTTAACCTCTCTATGAGTTGGTTTCATTTTCTGTAAAATAGGGATAATAGAGGATTTTTGTGAGAATTAAATGAATTAATACTTGTGAAGTTCTTAGGACAGTGTCTAGCACTGTTCAATAAATGTTGAACAACAAATCTGTTGCCCAAAAATGCTCAGCAAATAATAGTGCTATCATTTCCATCATCATCATCATCATCACCACCATCACCACTATCACTATCACCATCAACACCATCATCACCATCATCATCATCACCGTCATCATCACCACCATCACCACCATCACCATCACCATCATTACCAACACTGTCATGATCATCATCGTCATCATCATCATCATCACCATCAACACCATCATCACCATCATCATCATCACCATCATCATCATCATCATCACGATCATCACTATCATCACCACCACCACTACCACCATCATTATCACCATCAACACCATCATCACCATCATCATTAAACCCAGGTCTTCTAAATTCCCCATCAGGACTCTCAGTTCTTTAAAATGTTATCTCCCAGCATTTTCTCCCTCCAACCCTTATCTGACCACCCCCTAAATGTCAGGCCAAATTTCAGCACTTAGAGAACTACCCTATTCCAGCCGACCAGATTTTCTGGATAGCTAAGAGCCCACTCTAATAACATGTTTGTAAAATCTTTTATTCTTTCTTACTTCTTAACCAATTTTGATGAAATGAGCATCATCATAAAAATGCTCATTGTTGGTGCTGTGGATCCCTGAAATACCACAATGAAAACATCACAGGTCTGAGGCTCTGCAGCCCAAGTGGAACGTCTCCTCTGTCTTCACAAAACATTCATCACCCTGAGCTTCAGAGTGGGAAGGTCACATGTACTGAGGGGTCATTATGAGTCAAGTGCACATACTGCAAGCTCCTAAAACATTACTTTCTTTTTTGGTCAATTAGAATTCATATAACACTTTAATGTGGGTCTCCAGGCAGAATTCTGTCTTCCTCAAGATCTGCCAAACACCCAAGGCCTTGCCTAAAGAGTAGGGTTAACATGTCAGGGGGGACCAACTCCTCATCTGGGAGTGCTCACATGACCAACAGGGCAAGTTCCCTCAGGCTACTCCTGAGGCAGAACTGCCTTTTGAAGCTGCGATATTTCTGAGCTTGGCCTGGGACAAAGACACCATTCTTCATCACAGCCATTCACACTCTGACTCAAGCAATTTTAACTTAATTCTATTTCCTTTCAGCACAAGGCCATTTGAAGATATAAAAACTATATTTGTGAATGAATTCTAGCATTCAATCAGCAGAGTCAATGAAACTGAATTCTTGCTCTATCTCAGGTATATTTTGACTTTCTGAGACTCAAACATTCTCCCCACCCTCAATAATATCACACAACCACATCCCAGATATGAAAATGTTCATGGGTTATGCAGTCAATGCCTCGCAGCAAAGGGGACCTTTGTGAAATCATATTATTAAGTAGGAATTAATAATAATAAAAGATGAAAAATAGAAAAGTCTTTGTATCTTTTTAATGTTGTTCATTATATAGAACCTGGAAATCAAATCAATGAGTTTTCTGACTAAAGTCGACAAAATTTTCTGATTTCTAAACAAGTCCTGGAGTATATTTACAAATAAACAGCACAGTTACAGAGAAAAGATAAAAGCATAAGTTAAAGTCAGGAAGCATAACTGGATTCAGAAATAATATTCTTGCATTTGAGATCAAAAGAAACATACATACATCTATAATTTTACAACTCCCACAAAGCCTAATTTCATTTGTAAAATACACCAGGGAATCCTGGCAAGTTCCTGTGGAATCTTGCAACTAGGACTGTTTTTTAATTAACTGCACATCCAACAATCCACGAATATGAATTAAGCATCACCAGTTAGTTGGCACTGTGGAGAATTTAGGTCTCTATCCCCACAGAGCAATCAATTTGCGAAACTTTACAACACACGAAAACTGTGGCCCCAGCTGCCAATTTTAAGGATATTTTATTCTGTAGGGGTTCATTTTCATTCTCTCAAAAAGTCTTACCAGAACTATGTTGTGTTTCAGTGGAACCAAAGGGTTAAGGCTCTGAAAGGTATCATTTCAGAAGAAAAGGAGGTGAACCATCAGTCTATTAGCATAAATCTGAACGTGTGATATTTGGTCATTCTGTTTCAGTTTACAACCACTTCGGCGTGTGATAGATTTAAACCGACCAATGCAAAAAAGAAAGCAGCACACATCCATCACAAGCACACACATAACCTGCACATACATCACAGGATTCAAATTCAACAAGCAGAGGTGGAGGTAGAACTGGTCCAGGCTGAATGTGTACACACAAGACTCCTTCCCTTCCTTCTCTCTCTCCTCCCTTATTCTGCCTTCATTTCTCCCTTCTCCCTTCCTTCCTTTCCCCTTCTCCCCTGCTTCCTTCTTTCCTTTCTTCAATCCTTCCTCTCTTCCTTTCTGTCCTACCTTTTCTGTTCCATCAACAAGGCCAGGTAACAAGGGGAATACCTCATACTCACCCTGCTCCAAGTAATAAGGGGGCAAATTGTGAGAGAACACAAGTGATATGACCTTCCAGGGTTGAGAATGCCTCTACCAGCACCTGTCCCACTTTAAAGTTTTACTTCCTAGGTTATCCCAAATTTGTAAATCATGCCCCTAAGCATTTCTTGAGCCCTCCTGGAAATCCAGAGATGAAGAAGGCCCAGCCTCTGTCTGTTCTCAAATCCTCATGCGATGAGCAGCCCAGTGGGAGAAAAAGCACTCTGGGATCAATGTGGGATCGCAGTTTACTCCCATGCTCTCTCCATGTGCCAGAAGTTTTCTAGGGGAGTCCTCCCTTCACCATTTACCCCGGAATGAAGGGCTGCCTCTCTAACTGGACAGGATGCACCATTCATCACAGGAAGGGCCTGGGGATTCCTACATTTGTAAAATACACCAGAATCCTGGCAAGTTCCTGTGGAATCTTGCAACTAGGACTGTTTTTTAATTAACTGCACATCCAACAATCCACGAATATGAATTAAGCATCACCAGTTAGTTGGCACTGTGGAGAATTTAGGTCTCTATCCCCACAGAGCAATCAATTTGCGAAACTTTACAACACACGAAAACTGTGGCCCCAGCTGCCAATTTTAAGGATATTTTATTCTGTAGGGGTTCATTTTCATTCTCTCAAAAAGTCTTACCAGAACTATGTTGTGTTTCAGTGGAACCAAAGGGTTAAGGCTCTGAAAGGTATCATTTCAGAAGAAAAGGAGGTGAACCATCAGTCTATTAGCATAAATCTGAACGTGTGATATTTGGTCATTCTGTTTCAGTTTACAACCACTTCGGCGTGTGATAGATTTAAACCGACCAATGCAAAAAAGAAAGCAGCACACATCCATCACAAGCACACACATAACCTGCACATACATCACAGGATTCAAATTCAAAAAGCAGAGGTGGAGGTAGAACTGGTCCAGGCTGAATGTGTACACACAAGACTCCTTCCCTTCCTTCTCTCTCTCCTCCCTTATTCTGCCTTCATTTCTCCCTTCTCCCTTCCTTCCTTTCCCCTTCTCCCCTGCTTCCTTCTTTCCTTTCTTCAATCCTTCCTCTCTTCCTTTCTGTCCTACCTTTTCTGTTCCATCAACAAGGCCAGGTAACAAGGGGAATACCTCATACTCACCCTGCTCCAAGTAATAAGGGGGCAAATTGTGAGAGAACACAAGTGATATGACCTTCCAGGGTTGAGAATGCCTCTACCAGCACCTGTCCCACTTTAAAGTTTTACTTCCTAGGTTATCCCAAATTTGTAAATCATGCCCCTAAGCATTTCTTGAGCCCTCCTGGAAATCCAGAGATGAAGAAGGCCCAGCCTCTGTCTGTTCTCAAATCCTCATGCGATGAGCAGCCCAGTGGGAGAAAAAGCACTCTGGGATCAATGTGGGATCGCAGTTTACTCCCATGCTCTCTCCATGTGCCAGAAGTTTTCTAGGGGAGTCCTCCCTTCACCATTTACCCCGGAATGAAGGGCTGCCTCTCCTAACTGGACAGGATGCACCATTCATCACAGGAAGCCTGGGCATTCCATTGAGGAGACAAGTCTCAAGTACGATTCTCAAGCCCTTTAAGGTTTATTTCCCCCAATGGATCACACAGTACACAGACCCCAACCCTTCATCACATCTGTTAGCTTGGGGCTGCTTGTTGTCTACGACCTTATCTTCCTCTCTTCCTGATAATACCATGGATTTCTCAACAGAACTATATTTAAACCAATTCTGTTTTAACATATCCTGGAGCCCTTTACAGCATGCCTTAAATTAAGCAGGAACACTCTGGTCTCCAGACAACAGCCTACCGGGTCAATTCCCTTTCACTTCCAGGACTCTGGCAACCAGTCCCCTCTTGATCTCCCCAGTCCACTGCTCCCTGTTCTGATTCTGGTTTCCCCCACTTGGAAAAGTACATCTGATAGAGTTTATATCCTTCGGACCAAGGAGTACCATGGTGTGAAACCTCAGCTTCTATTTCCTTTTCTACAGCTTGTATGTGAAGAACATCTGGGTCTTTCATTCAGCTTTTAGAAAATTAGGGAAAGTCATAGCCCCTGTAGTTACTTGGTAAAGGTAAAATTGACTACAACAACAGCAAAGTCTCATATAGCCTTGATCATGTGCCTGGTAGGGTTCCAAGTGCATTACTTAGAGTAACCACTAAGCCTCACCACAGCCCTAGGTTGTAGTCTTATTATCATGCCCATTTTATAGGTAATCAAAGTGAGACTCAAAGAGGTTATGTGAAATTAATTTGCCTGGAGTTATCCAGTTAATAATGGGTAGAGCCAGGATTTGAACCTCTGTCATCCATCTTGGTGGGGCTGCTCACCAGGAAGGGGACTCTGTTGGCATGACCACACAGGTCCCTCTAGGCCCCATTAAATGCAGCATTAACTCTATGAACACCTCACAAGCTCTGCAGATGAACTACATTTGTACAAATTTACATGTCACCTTCAGGAAGATCAGAGTCTGTCAGGGTGAGGAGAAGGGAGAGAAGACTTCTGCCCTTGAAAGATTCTATTTTAATTCAAAAAAAAAAACAAAACAAAACAAAACACTGAACCAATCCAGCCCTGGATTTCAAGATCAGTTTTCAAGGTCTCCAGACGCGAGGCGGTCATCTGAAAGGGGAAGCATGCTGGGACGCTGACCTCTGTGTGGCTTCCTTGCTCTCAAGATGCTGTGCTCAGATCTGACAGAGAACAGGAAAGCCGAGGAGCCAAAATCTCCCTCATCTTGGATCAAGTGTCAATGCCATTAGGCTTTGAAAACTTGTGACGGCTGATGTCACCTTCTCAAGTGCTAACACGGTGGCATCCATCTAAATGGACTGATAACCAAACTGAGACATACAAGGTCAATTAACTATTTCTAGAAGTTCTATATAAGACTCTGAAACTTGCTTGTTATCTTAGCCTGACTTCCTAGAAACACTGAATCATAACATCCCACAATGCAAGCACCACAAACTCAGGTCCCTCTGGAGAAAGGAAGTGATTCCAGTCGAGGCTCTGACAGGTAGAGGATGATCGTTAAGATGGTGATGACGATGATGAGGACGGAGAAGCCAGTGGCAGCCACAATCATGAAAGCAAGCCTTGGTGCCACGTCTAAAATGGGTCAGGAACTGTGCTTGCCGAGGACGCGCCCTGCACTGTTTTAATCTTCCCAGCAACCGTGAGAGGCAGATATAGTCATGACAACCATTTTAAAGATGAGGAATCAGATGAGAGAGGCACAGAGGTCAAGGTGTCATGGCTGGGTCACAATATGAGTCTGGGCCAATCTGACTCGACAAGCTCACATTTTTATAATGGGCAACTGTTGGATGAACTACAGTTATAGTAATGGGTAGAGCCAGGATTTGAACCTCTGTCATCCATCTTGGTGGGGCTGCTCACCAGGAAGGGACTCTGTTGGCATGACCACACAGGTCCCTCTAGGCCCCATTAAATGCAGCATTAACTCTATGAACACCTCACAAGCTCTGCAGATGAACTACATTTGTACAAATTTACATGTCACCTTCAGGAAGATCAGAGTCTGTCAGGGTGAGGAGAAGGGAGAGAAGACTTCTGCCCTTGAAAGATTCTATTTTAATTCAAAAAAAAAAACAAAACAAAACAAAACACTGAACCAATCCAGCCCTGGATTTCAAGATCAGTTTTCAAGGTCTCCAGACGCGAGGCGGTCATCTGAAAGGGGAAGCATGCTGGGACGCTGACCTCTGTGTGGCTTCCTTGCTCTCAAGATGCTGTGCTCAGATCTGACAGAGAACAGGAAAGCCGAGGAGCCAAAATCTCCCTCATCTTGGATCAAGTGTCAATGCCATTAGGCTTTGAAAACTTGTGACGGCTGATGTCACCTTCTCAAGTGCTAACACGGTGGCATCCATCTAAATGGACTGATAACCAAACTGAGACATACAAGGTCAATTAACTATTTCTAGAAGTTCTATATAAGACTCTGAAACTTGCTTGTTATCTTAGCCTGACTTCCTAGAAACACTGAATCATAACATCCCACAATGCAAGCACCACAAACTCAGGTCCCTCTGGAGAAAGGAAGTGATTCCAGTCGAGGCTCTGACAGGTAGAGGATGATCGTTAAGATGGTGATGACGATGATGAGGACGGAGAAGCCAGTGGCAGCCACAATCATGAAAGCAAGCCTTGGTGCCACGTCTAAAATGGGTCAGGAACTGTGCTTGCCGAGGACGCGCCCTGCACTGTTTTAATCTTCCCAGCAACCGTGAGAGGCAGATATAGTCATGACAACCATTTTAAAGATGAGGAATCAGATGAGAGAGGCACAGAGGTCAAGGTGTCATGGCTGGGTCACAATATGAGTCTGGGCCAATCTGACTCTACAATCTCACATTTTTATATAATGGGCAACTGTCTTTCCACAAAAAAAAAAAGAAAACAAAAATTTCTGGAAACAAGATATGCTGATCACTCACATTTTTTGGCAAATACATATGCAATGAATTCAAAATACTCATTAGAAAAATGTCCTACAATGTTCATAGTCCTCTTTCCTGTCTTAATAAGTATAGTATACTAAATATAAATCTACTCATATGCTATTAATAGATACATCCAGGGCTATCACCTCACTATTTGCTATAACAATCAGGCCTACTTGTAGAGTATTTCAGATGTGGACTTCCCTAGTGGCTTAGACTGTAAAGAATCTACCTGCAGTGTAGGAGACCTGGGTTCGATCTCTGGGTCAGGAAGATCCCCTGGAGAAGGGAATGACTACCCACTCCAGTATTCTTGCCTAGAGAATTCCATGAACAGAGGAGCTTGGCGGGCTACAGTCTTCAGAGTCGCAAAGAGTCAGACACAACTGAAGCAACTTAGCAAACACATGTGTATATATATATATTTATATACATATACGTGTATATGTATAATAAAGAGAAAAAACATTTATACACATGTGTATGTGTGTGTATATATATATTCACATTGGTTTGACATGATTTTTTTTTTTTTTACTTTACGATGGTATAAAAGCAATGCGCCTTCAGCAGAAATCTTACCTCAAAATTTGAATTTTGATCATTTCCTGGGATTAGTGATACGACCAATCCTCTTGTGATGCTAGGCAGTCACAGTGGCCACAGCTCCCATTCAGTCACACGATCACAACGGTCGAATATCAATACGTTGACTATCATTCTATTTTTCACTTTCAGTACAGTATTCAATCAAGTGCATGAGATACTCAACACTTCATTATAAAGTCAACTTTAAGTTAGACGAGTGTGCCCAACTGTAGACTAATGTGAGGGTACTAAGCACATTTAAAGTAGACCAGGCTAAGCTATGATGCTCAGTAGGATAGGTATGTTAAATATATTTTCAGTTTATAAAATCTTCACCTTATGATGGCTTTATCAAGATGAAATCCCACTGTTAGTTGAGAAAGATCTATATATTAGTATATAAAATATATATTTTAAATATGTTCATGTATTTATGTTATATCTTAATTTTATAATTTATAGCTTATCTTTTATAATTTATATGAGATTTTATTTTTTAATATCCTACTTTCCAAGCACGCTCAAGGCATGTTAAAAAATAAGATCTAAGAAAACTGATTTCCCTATTTGCCTTTAAAAAAAAAAAAATTCAGTCCAAATTATTTTGGTTGATAAATGTAAGTTTCAGTGCAGCAAACTGTATCAGTGACTGCCCACCCATAATGTGTCTAAAAGAAGTGCTGAGAAACAGGAAGAGGAACAAATAAAAACTTAAAAACAACAAAACCCAGCATAAAAACTAAAATGACAAGCCCCCTAATGCTAAGGAAAGTCCAATTTCTCATAAGGGGCAGTTCATGTATTTTTATCTGTGGCTTACTGTTTTTGCAGACACATTAAATCATAAAAATCCAAGAAACCATATCTCAGCCCCAAACCACACAATATATTTTAAGGAATGTGTCCCTTTTCTAAGAAACTGCTTGATTCGCAGGAAGTGGCAAAGTGGCAGGTGTGTTCCCAGGATCAGCCAAAGAAACCAAATAAACGTTCCACTGGGCAAACCTGTTTCTCTGAGATAAACAACCGCCTGCTGCCTCACAGGGGAAAAGGAACCACAGGACTGTCCCGATGCTCGCCTGGCACTTCTGTTTTTGTTTAAACTGAAAAGGAAGATGGCAGTCTACACCTATGCAGACACTGCCACGCAGCCAGGCCAATCCCAGGCCCTGCGTGGGCTGGGGGCTTCAAAATCCCAGCTCTGGATGGAAGTCTCCCGGGTCTTCTGTGCTTTAGGTAGGCAGGGAAGAGGATGGAGTTGCAGAAGATTTCACTTGGAAAAGAGATCATTATGCAATTAGCTATCATACACAACAGTTAGGCTCCGGAGGAGTGGGCTGGAGGGTGGGAAAGAGTGTCCATCTTTACTTGCTCCAAGGCAGCCCATTCCTTCCTTCTCACACCACTCATCATGCTGTGAATAACCACTTGCCTGTCTGTATCTCCAGTAGAATGTGACGCAGACCCTAGAGGTAAGGGTCTGCCCACTCTGGGCACATAAAGAGCACCCATTGCAAGCGTATTCAGTCGTGTCCAACTCTCTGCAACCCCACAGACTGCAGCCCATCAGGCTCTTCTGTCACGCAACTTTCCAGGCAAGAGACTGGAGTGGGTTGCCATTTCCTATGCAGGGCATCTTTCCAACCCAGCAATTGAGCCCACATCTCCTGCACTGATACCCAATACACAATAATTTTTAACTTTTTACTTTCTATTGGAATATAGTTGATTAACAATGATGTGAAATTTCAGGCAGACAGCAAAGGGACTCACCCATATATATTCATGTACGCAGTCTGTGCTACACAGTAGGACCTTGGTTATCCATTTTAAATATAGCAATGTGTACATAATACATAATTTTCGTTGTTACAGGGTGTCCTCAAGAAGTATCTGTTGAATGACTGAAATAGGGAAGGAATGAGAGAACATGACTTTCCATCTGGAAAGTCTCTTGCTAAATGCCCAGTGTTGGATAAGACTCCCTACATTTCAGCTCTGATTTGTGATGTTGTAAGAAAGGTTAAATAAATAAAGGCAAATTTTGAAAAACACCAAGGAGCAGAGCTGAATTGACTTGCTGGAAGTTTCTGATTAAAATAAGGGACTGTCTCGGAGAAGGGAGCCAGCTGGCTTCTTAGGGGGCATGGAGGGTAAAGTGAAGTCCTAGTGGAGATGGTCTGAGGGAGACCATCCAAAGGGTCCCCTAGCCACACAGACAATAGTGGGGACAGTGTCTAGATCACTTAGGAGCTCTGAGGATGAACAGATAGGCTAGGATACAGCCAGAAGGGAGCTGCCAGGTCAGGCTGGGCCAGCTACTTAGTCATCCCGCCAATAAATATCCTCCAGGAATATTATGCCTTGTGATAAAGGAGCTGTTGTGAAAACGACCGGGACAGACAATGTATAGGCAGCGCTATGTCTTCCCCTTGGCTAAGAGGTTCCTCGGCTCCCAAGCAGCTGGTGAATGAGAAAGGACATACAATGACTTTTCACGACCTCCTGCTATGGACCACTTCCTTCTCCCTTGAAATGCCTATGTGGTTGGTGGCATCACTTACTTTGCGGAGAATTGTAACTCACCTACAGGCACACAACTGTCAAGCAGCGGAGCCAGAACTCCTCATTTTGGCCGGGATAGAAAGAGAACACTACAATGGACTTTTCCAACGACTCCTGCTAGGGGCCATTCAGTCGTGTCAATCTGCAACCCCACAGACTGCAGCCCATCAGGCTCTTCTGTCACGCAACTTTCCAGGCAAGAGACTGGAGTGGGTTGCCATTTCCTATGCAGGGCATCTTTCCAACCCAGCAATTGAGCCCACATCTCCTGCACTGATACCCAATACACAATAATTTTTAACTTTTTACTTTCTATTGGAATATAGTTGATTAACAATGATGTGAAATTTCAGGCAGACAGCAAAGGGACTCACCCATATATATTCATGTACGCAGTCTGTGCTACACAGTAGGACCTTGGTTATCCATTTTAAATATAGCAATGTGTACATAATACATAATTTTCGTTGTTACAGGGTGTCCTCAAGAAGTATCTGTTGAATGACTGAAATAGGGAAGGAATGAGAGAACATGACTTTCCATCTGGAAAGTCTCTTGCTAAATGCCCAGTGTTGGATAAGACTCCCTACATTTCAGCTCTGATTTGTGATGTTGTAAGAAAGGTTAAATAAATAAAGGCAAATTTTGAAAAACACCAAGGAGCAGAGCTGAATTGACTTGCTGGAAGTTTCTGATTAAAATAAGGGACTGTCTCGGAGAAGGGAGCCAGCTGGCTTCTTAGGGGGCATGGAGGGTAAAGTGAAGTCCTAGTGGAGATGGTCTGAGGGAGACCATCCAAAGGGTCCCCTAGCCACACAGACAATAGTGGGGACAGTGTCTAGATCACTTAGGAGCTCTGAGGATGAACAGATAGGCTAGGATACAGCCAGAAGGGAGCTGCCAGGTCAGGCTGGGCCAGCTACTTAGTCATCCCGCCAATAAATATCCTCCAGGAATATTATGCCTTGTGATAAAGGAGCTGTTGTGAAAACGACCGGGACAGACAATGTATAGGCAGCGCTATGTCTTCCCCTTGGCTAAGAGGTTCCTCGGCTCCCAAGCAGCTGGTGAATGAGAAAGGACATACAATGACTTTTCACGACCTCCTGCTATGGACCACTTCCTTCTCCCTTGAAATGCCTATGTGGTTGGTGGCATCACTTACTTTGCGGAGAATTGTAACTCACCTACAGGCACACAACTGTCAAGCAGCGGAGCCAGAACTCCTCATTTTGGCCGGGATAGAAAGAGAACATCTGGTCCAGCCTGCCCTCCCAGACTCAGAGGCAGCCTGATGGGGCATAGAACTTGACAGCAAGGTGCTGCGGGCACAGCCAGCTCCTCAGAGAACCTGGCAGGCTTGTCCTGAACTCTGTCCTGGCGTCACCTCCATCTGGAGACATAATCTTATTGGAGTCTCAGCTTGATCTACTGGGTGTTCAGATCAACTGCCAGCTTCTAACTACATCTCCCCTGACACTTCTTTATTTTTTTAAAAGATTTATTTATTTATTTATTTATTTATTGGGTGGGGGTCGGGTTTGTGAGGCAGGGGAGTGGGCGGGCCACTTCTATTGGTCTTTCATTTCTCTATTTTCATCCGTCTTTGTTCTTTGACTCCTGTGGGCCTCCCATCGCGGTGGCGTCTGTCGCTGCAGAGCTCCGGCTCTGGGCGCATGCGCGCCAGAGCTCCGGCTCGGTAATTGGACACATTGGTCCAGCCGCTCCATGGCACGTGGGATCTTCCCAGGCCAGGGATCGAACCGGCACCCTTGCAGTGCAAGGCGGTGTCCTTACCCGCTGGACCACCAGGGGAAGCCCTCCCCTGACACTTCTGTTAACCCAGCTCCAAATAAAGAAAGAGTCCCAGAACAATGTTCCCCAAAGGGTGGCCTCTAGGACATTTCTGTAACTGGCAGATTCTTGGCCCTGCTCCCCCCACGCACAGAGTCATAATCTCTAGATGTGGGCCCAGGAAGCTACAGTTGTAACAAGCTACCTGCATGATCCTTAGGCCAACTAATGTGGGAGGGTCTCTGTCCTGGTTGTCCTGGGGAGGCAGGGTCTCCCAATCCCAACCCCCAGTGAACACCACCTTCCATTCATTCCCCATCTCCAAAATTGCAAGAGTACATACTTAAGATAAAAGCTGGGGGTACAATTTTTTAATCAAAAATTTAAGAACTTTTTAAAGTTTTATCTTGAAATATAGGTGGTGCTAGTGAAGGAAACGGAAACCCACAACAATATACTTCCCTGGAGAATTCCATGGACAGAGGAAACACAGTCCATGAGATCGCAAAGAGTTGGACACAACTAAACGACTAACAAACACATAGGTGGCACTAGAGGTAAAGAACCCACCTGCCAATGAAGGAGACATAAGAGATAACAAGTTCATTCCCTGGGTCTGGAAGATCCCCTGGAGAAGAGCATGGCAACCCACTCTAGTATTCTTGCCTGGAGAATCCCATGGGCAGAGAAGCCTGGCAATATGCAGTTCATAGGGTTGCACAGAGTTGGACATGACTGAAACTACTTAGCACGAACACATGTACACATAGTTGATTAACAATACTGTACTAGTTTTAGGTGAACAGCAAAATGATTCAGGTATCCATATACATGTATCTCTCTTTTTCAAGTTCTTTACCCAGCTAGGTTACTTTAATTTTAAAACCTTGTGAAAATTAAGTGACTCCTCTGTTCATGGGATTCCACCTAAAGATGGGTCAATTCCAACATACTTGAGTTTTTTTAACCCTAAAAAATTAGCAGTGGAAGCAATTTTGGAGGCTATCTGGACCAATCTCCTCACTTGTAAATGAAACCAAGACAAATCTAGTCTCTGCTGGATTCTCACAATGCCTCCTCAGCACACTCAGGGTCCCCCGGGCCTGCCATCTGTGCTTGGACTCTGTCCACCAGCCTCCCTCCCCAAGAAGGCTGCCAGCTTCGACAGCGGGCAGCAGCCACCTATGGCAGGCTCAGGTGGAGATCAAGACCCCAGGAAACACCTTTCAAACATCCCTCAATATCAACACGACAGCTCTTGATCCAACAACCATTTTTCAGATCCAAGGAGACCTAAGACTGGCTGTAGAACTTTGTTGGGGAATGGCCTGGTCACAGCTATTGAGTTCCAAAGGCATCAGGTCCCCATACACTTGGCCAGTCTTTATACAAAGGAGATTCTGAATCAGCTAAGAACTATATTCCAGTCTCATGCTGCTTAAGAATCTTCTCGGGTCTTCACATGATAATGCAGGCACCATGCCCCTGAACCACAACCCATGGGAGAGTCATGAGCAACAAGATTTGGTTGAAAAAAAGTTACCAAATTCTGCCCACTTAAAAAATACCTTGAGCATTCCCACTCATGTGAGCTTGGTTTCAACTTCTGGCTCTCCACTCCCATTTCTGACTGGTGTTAGGACTATCCTAAGACTACTCGGCAATCTGGGGAACACCGTGCATTCAGAGTAGGCCACTGGACTTGAAGCAGATGGCTAGCCAACATTAATTATGTCATTTATTCATGCATTCATTTATTCGTACACATTATTAAATGCTCAAAAACAACCAACCTTGGGCCTGGAGAATCCCATGGGCAGAGAAGCCTGGCAATATGCAGTTCATAGGGTTGCACAGAGTTGGACATGACTGAAACTACTTAGCACGAACACATGTACACATAGTTGATTAACAATACTGTACTAGTTTTAGGTGAACAGCAAAATGATTCAGGTATCCATATACATGTATCTCTCTTTTTCAAGTTCTTTACCCAGCTAGGTTACTTTAATTTTAAAACCTTGTGAAAATTAAGTGACTCCTCTGTTCATGGGATTCCACCTAAAGATGGGTCAATTCCAACATACTTGAGTTTTTTTAACCCTAAAAAATTAGCAGTGGAAGCAATTTTGGAGGCTATCTGGACCAATCTCCTCACTTGTAAATGAAACCAAGACAAATCTAGTCTCTGCTGGATTCTCACAATGCCTCCTCAGCACACTCAGGGTCCCCCGGGCCTGCCATCTGTGCTTGGACTCTGTCCACCAGCCTCCCTCCCCAAGAAGGCTGCCAGCTTCGACAGCGGGCAGCAGCCACCTATGGCAGGCTCAGGTGGAGATCAAGACCCCAGGAAACACCTTTCAAACACCCCTCAATATCAACACGACAGCTCTTGATCCAACAACCATTTTTCAGATCCAAGGAGACCTAAGACTGGCTGTAGAACTTTGTTGGGGAATGGCCTGGTCACAGCTATTGAGTTCCAAAGGCATCAGGTCCCCATACACTTGGCCAGTCTTTATACAAAGGAGATTCTGAATCAGCTAAGAACTATATTCCAGTCTCATGCTGCTTAAGAATCTTCTCGGGTCTTCACATGATAATGCAGGCACCATGCCCCTGAACCACAACCCATGGGAGAGTCATGAGCAACAAGATTTGGTTGAAAAAAAGTTACCAAATTCTGCCCACTTAAAAAATACCTTGAGCATTCCCACTCATGTGAGCTTGGTTTCAACTTCTGGCTCTCCACTCCCATTTCTGACTGGTGTTAGGACTATCCTAAGACTACTCGGCAATCTGGGGAACACCGTGCATTCAGAGTAGGCCACTGGACTTGAAGCAGATGGCTAGCCAACATTAATTATGTCATTTATTCATGCATTCATTTATTCTTACACATTATTAAATGCTCATGATTCTATGAAATGTGCTTCATTCTTTTCACTTTAAAGATGAAAATTCTATGGCTCAGAGCAATGAACAGATGCAGATTTACTGCAAGACAAATGAAGAACACTTTGGGCCTCTCTTTGGATGAGCACTTTCAAGGACCTGGCAGTGTATTTGCAGAATCACATAATTGTTTTTTGTTTAATCTATAAAAATTAAGGAATTTAAGCTGCAATTCATGAGAAGAACCATCCCTGTTCCACTCTCATGTCTCCTCCTGTTGCATTTCCCTTAGTGTCAAGTGGTTTTAAAGCAGCTATAGGCATTGGGGGATCCAACAAAGAGTATGTTGACCTGGGGATAAATTTAGTTTGGGTGCGGTGGACTTCACATCGGTGGTTACCGTCACTGTAATGCGAGGGCAGGTCATTGCTAGTTGTCCCCACAGCTGTCCCCATGGCTTCCAGGAATCCACCTACTGAGCCCACACGCTGCCACAGAGACTCGAAGGGACACCATCTGGTATCTGAGATATGTGCAAAATGGAGAAAAGACAAACACTGAAATACACAGAACCAGAAGCTAGTCGGTGGGCCTTTCTCCCAGTCATCAGACATGTGACATTATAGGAGGAGAATTTAGTTCTCACTCAGTGATGCCTACTCAAAAAGGGAAATTTTCCTCTGTCAGAAATATATTTGATAGTACATCAAATATGGTTATAAACACACTAGACACTTTATCTCTTTTTGATGGGAAAGATGCAAAATAGATTTTATCAAAATGTATATACTATAGAACCCAAACCTGTAGCCATACAAGTTTTATGCATTATGACTATCAGTAATAAAAAACAATTTTATCAGCCATACTAGAAGAAAATTAAATGATCGTTTCAACCTCCCTTTAGAAAAAGTACAAAACCATTATCACATGAAGAAGTGATCAAAAAGTTTTCAACCAAAGATGTTAAGGGAAAAAAGTATACAGGTTTGATAGACAAATAACTAATAAAAATGTTTTATTTTCTGGATTTTGTAAAAATTATGATGCATATCAAGCTTTTAAAACTCATGTTGGATATGATTGCTTTTCTCATTTTATGGAAATCTGCATGATCATATCTAAATTTGTATTTGTAATTTTTATAATCTTTCTCTTAAGGAAGGTCCTCAAATTACATAAGCTTCAAGCCCTCCGAAATCTTGATCCATCCCTACAGGTGAAATAGCAGACTCTGGACAGTAGCAGACCCTGGACTGGAAGACGTGGTACCCTAAGCATGTGATTCCCTGTCCCTTATCCCATGTGGACCTGGTCACCGGGCATCCTGAGCTGCTATGGAGAAGGGTGGAGGGTGACAAATTAACCACTGCCTTTATTACCATGTATGCGTGCTAAGTCACTTCGGTCATGTCCAACTCTGTGTGGCCTATGGACTGTAGCCCACCCGGCTCCTCTGTCCACAGGATTCTCTAGGCAAGAATACTGGAGTGGGTTGCCATTTCCTTCTCCAGGAGATCTTCCAGACCCAGGGATGGAACCCACGTCTCCTGTAGCTCCTGCACCACAGGTGGATTCTTTGCCACCGAGCCACCAGGGAAGTCCTTATTACTGTACCCAATACACTGAATTTCTACCTCACCTGGGTAGGCAGGCAAGAACAAGAGGCATTTTGAGGACCTGAGCATGCAATCTGCAATCGGACTCTTTTGGAACCAAGTATCCAGAGCAAGAAAAAATAATCCCAAATTCCCACACAGTCTCATTAAACCTGATTTTCCTACTCCAGGTGCCATAGTCCCTAGACGTGCACTAACATGGCAGCCACCGGCCACATGTGGTTCTGTAATGAAAATGAAACAGAATCAAAACTCCGCTGGCTTCATTGCACTAGCGGCACCTGCAGTCCTCAGCAGCCTCTCGTGACTGGAGGGCACCGTACTGGACAGTGCAGAGACGGACAACTTCCATCACTCCCGTTAAGCCTTATTGCTCACTCAGATGATTTAAATCTTCATTACCAAGACACATCTAAGGGCTGCTTCCCAAGCAAAAGGTATTTTCAGGTCAGTGTGGCAGACATGTGAGGAGAGGGGAAGGCCTGTCCAGAAAGAAAAGCCAAGTGGGGGAGCTCCTTTGCTGAGAAGGGCCAAAGGATAGCCAGAGAGAAGAGGGAACTCAGGTCCACTGAGGTGTGGAGACTTAAAAAGAGGAAAGACACCATCGGATACATGTGCCAGGAAAATGACTCAACTCACACCTGAGAAAGAGTAAGACGTGGCAATTATTATTAGCTCCAAAATCATGGCTATTTTTCTCTTCACACACACGCACACACACACACACACTTTCTGGAGTGTACTTAGCACTGGAAGTCTCCACTGAGGACTCAGTCACAACTTTGTGCAGTTGGAGCACCTACGGGCATGAACTGCAAGGTTACAGGCAAGACATCATCCTAAGCCTCAGATCTCCCCATCCACTCCCACCCCAACCCCCAAAAAGCTACAGCCGACTCCAGTCTTCAGCAGAGATCTGAGAGGTAGCACCCCTTTCTCCTGAGGCTGAAGGGACTGCTGACTTCAACTCTTCTGCTGGGTCTGACACAGGCAATAAATCCGACATCCACTCTCCTGTATTCTGAGATGAAAGGGCAGCGTGAAGGCCCCTGCCTCCTCTCATTGACTGTCAGGGCACATAAGCCATGAACTCTAGACAAGAGGGCCCGGCAGAGAGTGGCACCCACATTTCTCCACCAGGTTGCAGTGTGAGGATGGAGACAATGAGAAGTCCTGGAAAAGATGATGGTAACAGAGTGTGTCCTCAGGAACGACTCTAGGATGGAACTCTCAACAGGGAGGATGGACTCGTTACTATGGTGATGCTGCTAAAGCAACAGCGCCAGGCAAGGCTGCAGCGTACTCAGAGGCCGCCCATGCACTGTGGTTCTGTCATGAAAATGAAACAGAATCAAAACTCCGCTGGCTTCATTGCACTAGCGGCACCTGCAGTCCTCAGCAGCCTCTCGTGACTGGAGGGCACCGTACTGGACAGTGCAGAGACGGACAACTTCCATCACTCCCGTTAAGCCTTATTGCTCACTCAGATGATTTAAATCTTCATTACCAAGACACATCTAAGGGCTGCTTCCCAAGCAAAAGGTATTTTCAGGTCAGTGTGGCAGACATGTGAGGAGAGGGGAAGGCCTGTCCAGAAAGAAAAGCCAAGTGGGGGAGCTCCTTTGCTGAGAAGGGCCAAAGGATAGCCAGAGAGAAGAGGGAACTCAGGTCCACTGAGGTGTGGAGACTTAAAAAGAGGAAAGACACCATCGGATACATGTGCCAGGAAAATGACTCAACTCACACCTGAGAAAGAGTAAGACGTGGCAATTATTATTAGCTCCAAAATCATGGCTATTTTTCTCTTCACACACACGCACACACACACACACACTTTCTGGAGTGTACTTAGCACTGGAAGTCTCCACTGAGGACTCAGTCACAACTTTGTGCAGTTGGAGCACCTACGGGCATGAACTGCAAGGTTACAGGCAAGACATCATCCTAAGCCTCAGATCTCCCCATCCACTCCCACCCCAACCCCCAAAAAGCTACAGCCGACTCCAGTCTTCAGCAGAGATCTGAGAGGTAGCACCCCTTTCTCCTGAGGCTGAAGGGACTGCTGACTTCAACTCTTCTGCTGGGTCTGACACAGGCAATAAATCCGACATCCACTCTCCTGTATTCTGAGATGAAAGGGCAGCGTGAAGGCCCCTGCCTCCTCTCATTGACTGTCAGGGGCACATAAGCCATGAACTCTAGACAAGAGGGCCCGGCAGAGAGTGGCACCCACATTTCTCCACCAGGTTGCAGTGTGAGGATGGAGACAATGAGAAGTCCTGGAAAAGATGATGGTAACAGAGTGTGTCCTCAGGAACGACTCTAGGATGGAACTCTCAACAGGGAGGATGGACTCGTTACTATGGTGATGCTGCTAAAGCAACAGCGCCCCACACCTGGGACAAGGCTGCAGCGTCTACTCAGAGGCATCATCCCACCTCCTTCTCACAATATGCCTCAGCCATCCGCCTCCCAACGGACAGAGCTTAAGAGATAGTCTGCACGCTGGGTTCAAACCGTGGCTCTCCCAGTTGCTAGTTGTGAGTCACTGGGCATGTTACTCACTTACTTCCTGCCTTGATTTCCTTGTCTGTGAAATGGGAGTCATAACAGCAGATCTACCTCATGGGCGGCTTTGTGGAGTAAACAGATGTATACATGTTAAGTACAGAGAACGGAGTCTCGAGTGAGGTAAGCACCCCAGAAGTGCTTGCCGCCATGTTCTTGGCAGTGGCAACATGAAGACAATGAAACCCAGGGCCTGCCCCGAAGGAACATACAGCTTAAGAGAAAGATGAACATGCACTAGAGGATCAAGAGCGCTTGGGACACAAACGCAGGATCACAAAGCCAGAAAGGGCCTGATTCCTGGGCAAAGCAACCTCTCCATCAAGCATCGAAGAACTATGGGACAGCCGCCGTTCCGGGCCCCTTTTATATAGTTTCTCATTGAATCCTTGGCCTGTGTTATGAACAAGGTGTGCGAGGCTTGTCGCCCAGCTGGTAAGTGGTGGAACCAGGATTCAAGGGGATGTGAATCTGATCCTAGAATCCTGACTCCAAGTCTGGGCACTGTGGGTACCCACCAGGCAGCATCCTGGAGGACAGTTCTCCACTCTACAGCAGAACAGGCTGGGAGAGGTGATGAGAAAAGCAGGGCCAGTGGACACTGGACTGTGCAGAATAAAATTGTTCCAGACATCCACTCTCCTGTATTCTGAGATGAAAGGGCAGCGTGAAGGCCCCTGCCTCCTCTCATTGACTGTCAGGGGCACATAAGCCATGAACTCTAGACAAGAGGGCCCGGCAGAGAGTGGCACCCACATTTCTCCACCAGGTTGCAGTGTGAGGATGGAGACAATGAGAAGTCCTGGAAAAGATGATGGTAACAGAGTGTGTCCTCAGGAACGACTCTAGGATGGAACTCTCAACAGGGAGGATGGACTCGTTACTATGGTGATGCTGCTAAAGCAACAGCGCCCCACACCTGGGACAAGGCTGCAGCGTCTACTCAGAGGCATCATCCCACCTCCTTCTCACAATATGCCTCAGCCATCCGCCTCCCAACGGACAGAGCTTAAGAGATAGTCTGCACGCTGGGTTCAAACCGTGGCTCTCCCAGTTGCTAGTTGTGAGTCACTGGGCATGTTACTCACTTACTTCCTGCCTTGATTTCCTTGTCTGTGAAATGGGAGTCATAACAGCAGATCTACCTCATGGGCGGCTTTGTGGAGTAAACAGATGTATACATGTTAAGTACAGAGAACGGAGTCTCGAGTGAGGTAAGCACCCCAGAAGTGCTTGCCGCCATGTTCTTGGCAGTGGCAACATGAAGACAATGAAACCCAGGGCCTGCCCCGAAGGAACATACAGCTTAAGAGAAAGATGAACATGCACTAGAGGATCAAGAGCGCTTGGGACACAAACGCAGGATCACAAAGCCAGAAAGGGCCTGATTCCTGGGCAAAGCAACCTCTCCATCAAGCATCGAAGAACTATGGGACAGCCGCCGTTCCGGGCCCCTTTTATATAGTTTCTCATTGAATCCTTGGCCTGTGTTATGAACAAGGTGTGCGAGGCTTGTCGCCCAGCTGGTAAGTGGTGGAACCAGGATTCAAGGGGATGTGAATCTGATCCTAGAATCCTGACTCCAAGTCTGGGCACTGTGGGTACCCACCAGGCAGCATCCTGGAGGACAGTTCTCCACTCTACAGCAGAACAGGCTGGGAGAGGTGATGAGAAAAGCAGGGCCAGTGGACACTGGACTGTGCAGAATAAAATGTCCACAGGTCCTACCTGGGCCCAAGAATCTAGTGCCCTCGACCTGGAAATAAACAGAGCACTCACACATCTCCTGCTCCTTGCCATGTAACGACTGGATGATCTGTAAGGAGTTTTGAATTATTAGCCCATCTGGAGGCCTACCTGTTTCGCGCAGCCATGTTCTAATTAGGGTAGGCCGGAAAAGAGCAGGTGAGTTGAAAACATGAGCTGACACGTACACTTTCTTCACCCAGAGGCTCCGGGCTCCCCAGCTGCATGCCACCCTACCTCACAGCAGCATGCAGCAGGAAGCAGGGCCCCAACTTTAGACCCAACCTGATTCTTTTCCAGGAGAGTCGCCTTCTGTCTGATTTATGTGTCCCAATTTCAGCCCTGGGCTAACAAGATTCCTAAGAATTCCAGTAGAGGTGCAGAATCATAAGAGAAAACCATGGAAACAGCAGGCAGGCCATACCCAGAAAGCCCCTCGTGTGTCTCCAAACCCTCCGTTTCACATTTATTTCTACTCACAGAAGAGAGTTTGCATCCAAGCAGAGGGACTGAGAGTTTAATTAAACTTTGTCAAAATGCAAAACTCATTTCCCTTAGCTGTGCTCCCCAACCCCTAAATGGTGGCATTAAGGGGACAGAAACCATGATGGTGTGTGTGCTCACACCCAATGTCCTCTCCTGCTCCAGGCACCCACTTTGCCTGGAGTGTCTACAGGCTGTCACGCATGTGTCCCTAGCACAGTGTCCCAGCTGGGACTCAGCAAACATTCGCTGGCAGTTGGACAAATGAGTCTCCCTCCAGGTAGGGGGGGACCCTCTTGCTCACAGAACCCTCCACAAGTCTTTGGTAATTCCCTTTCTCTCTCTGCTCAGAGCGTTTCTGTGGGCTGGTTAGCATGCAAGTTCACTCTAAAGGCAGCCTCCACCCAGAGAAGATGCGGGGTTGATGGTGGCAACTGAGGAGCCGTCATCCACCATCTGTCCCATGGCAACATCTTCCTGAATTCTGATTCTGTAGCTTGTAAAAAGCAATGGGTTCCGATGGGAAAAGAAAAAGAGTCAAATTCACACGAAGCAATCATCAGAGAGGGATTTTCAGGGGAATAGCACCCCTAGACCAGTCATTGCTCAAAGACTGCCCGCTTCTCACCGCAATTCAACACAAAGGCAAATGTCATTGTTTCACCGAACAGGAAGAGAGCAGGCTGGGAAGATAGTCTGCATCAAAATGAGGGGCCAGAAAGATCTGGAACCACATGAAAAATGCTGGACATCCAAGCTGTGAAGACTGATGCAAACCCATCACTCTACAATAACAAGCATTTGAATGGACCAGCGCAGTTCCCTAAGTGGCTCAAACACTAGAGCTTTACTTTAAAAAAAATCTATCTGTTCCCCATCTGCCCTCCCCTGAGGCCTCCCCTGCACCCGCCAAAAGCCACACGTGCTGCAAACTTAGAGTTTTCTCAGAAGCCAGGCAGAGACCCCGAGTGGCTGGCCAACGTATTTCTTGCAAATGAGGCTCAGAGAGCGGAATCAGCAGCTGGGTGCCAAGCACGCGTCAGCCCACTCACAGCCCACATCTGCCCTGACGCTCTGAACCACAGTGCATCCCCTGCCACATGTTCAAGCTTGTGAAACTGAAAGAGAGCATCGAGAAGGGTAGGAGGGGGAGAAAATGACACAGAAAGAAGCAAATGAGAGCAGGAGCTGAGTGGGGTGGCATCAGGACGCGGTAGGGATGGATGTCAGCCCTCCTCTCGTCTGCTGACCCCTTCTGCTCTAGAACCTTTGCACCGACTCCAATTAAACCCACCAGCTGTGCTTCTGAGCATCGCCTGCCTCTGACAGTCTGTCTGCACAGACGCTGGCGCTGACAACCACGGGGAGAAACTCAAACCAGCCGCTCTGCTTGGCCTGCCCTGTGGTCTGGTGAAAACATGTCTAGCCAAAGCAAGAACACAGAACATCTCAAAAACCTGCCAGAGAAGCTACAGCTAGATGCAGGGACTTATCAGCTGCAGTATGTGTAGACAGCAGCCACTAGGGTCCCAGCCTTCTCCCACCGCTGGGCTAACTGGGAATTTGGGCTTTTAACCTTGGAACTGAGAAACCAGACTATAGCCCTTCAGGGCTAATATTAGACCCTCTCACCCAGTGCTTCTTAGCCAGGAGTGATTTTGTCTCCTACCCTCAAGGGACATTCGGCAATATCTGGAGATGCTTCTGGCTATCATAACTAGGGTCAAGCTCTTACTACTAGTGTTTAGCAGGCAGAGGCCAGAGACACTGCTGTTAGGCCCTCAGATACACAAGCCAGTGCCCACAAGAAAGGATTATCTGGTCCAATAGTCAGCAGTGCTGAGGTTGAAAAGCCCTGCTCCAGGGCCAGATAGATGTGGGTTCAGATCCCAACTCCACTATTTAATAGCTCAGGGGTCTCAAATGAGTTACTTCTTCTCTCAGAGCACCAGCATCATTTAGTTAATAAATCTTATGTAACAGTTTTAAAGTGGCAGACACTATTCAAAGTCTTTTGCACATAAGAATTCATCTAATCTTCCTAAACACCCAATGCTACAGTACTGTCCTGATCCCCATTTTACAGATGAGGAAACTGAGACCAAGATTGCTCAGCTGGCTAGTGGAAAAGCCAGAATCAGCACTGGGTAATCTCACATTACGTCAATTCTAGGTTGCCTTATAGGTTAGAGCTCACGATTACTATTTATCTAACTTGGGACATTTAGTACACTCAGCTCTCTTAGAGAAGAGCTAACATCCATGCCCTTGGTTTTCTGGTACAAGGGCATGTAACAAGCAGGACTTCTCAGCCCTCCTTCCACTTTTCCTCTGTGCCATCTGTACTGTCTTCAACACTGACACTAAGGATTGTGGTGCTTGCTTTTTCTCTATCTCTTCCAGCATCTAAAACATGGCAAACATTCAAACACTCCCATTCCCCCAATGCCAGCAACACCAAGATGTTTATTCAGAAATGCAAACTGAGTTCTAGTCAGGCTGGCATTCACACACTCCAGCCCAATGTTCCCAAATACTGCCATGGCTCCATGAGGGCAAGCACTACAGGGTCACTGAGAACGACATCCCAGACAGGACGCTGCTCTCTGCCAGCTCCCTGGTTCCTCTGCATGTCGGTGTTGGAAGGTCCCAAGTGCCTCTCTTTGGAAACACATGGTCAAATGCCATTCATATTTTACAGACAAGAAGTCTTTCCTAAACAATCTGAAAAACACGACCTTGGGAGCACACTGTCAGGGCAGCCAGGCCACTCACTAAGCAGAAGCAGGAACTCAGTTTGCACCAGCAAGTCTGGACAAAAAAAGGCACCCAGAACAAGTCAGAGTGTGGCCAGGTCTGGAAGGACAGCAAGTGAGTAATTAGCCGAGTCAAACACTGGACAAGCGGATACTTTCATGAAAGGACAGAAGGTTTCATTTGACTCTGTCCTATCTGACTTCCCAAGCCCAGGACTTCCTCGGCCTTAACTTCCAGCCCCTCCTTACCATTAGCCAGGGCAGCCAGGGTTCCCTCCACATCTCCCCCCAACATACCCCCCGACTGCCGCCCCGTGGAGACTCTCCTCTCTCCAGCTCTAAGCCATGGGAAGGATGCTTCCAGGATTCTGACCCCTTCCACAACCGGGTTTCCTCCTATCTTCTCTTACTCTCACCCAACACATCCCACATCTGGTCCAAGCCTTCATTCTATCCCCTTTTATTCAAATAGTTCTCACACGATTTAGATCTGTAAGGCTCAACCATTATAGTGAATATTTCAAATGCTCCAACCTTTACCTGTGATGGAGATGCTCATGTGAACCCACAATCAGGGCTGAATGGTGGGCACCCCACATGCGAGCACAGACCAGCTCAGGCCAATCAGAGTGCCGGACTGGCAGAAAGGCACATCTCTGATTAAATTAATATAGATAGATAGACAGATAGATAGATAGATTTTTTTAAAAAAAATAACTTGAAGATTGCTATTGGTTTAAAGGTGCCAATGGGTGAGACTCTGTCATTCTGGGGTACAGAAAAGGACAGAATAACAGTGTGGCTCTTGGTAGTTTACATCCCGGTCGATGGGCTACCACCCTTTCCCACTGACAAACGACTCTGTCCTGGGGTGCTAAAGGGGCCAGTCAGAAGAGTGTGGTGGCTGATCCCTGCCCCTTGGGGGCCCATGAGCAGCCCGTGGTCTCAAGGCAAGCAAGACTGCTCTGGCTAATGGTAAGGAATGGGTGCAAGTCGAGGCTGAGAAAGTCCTGGGCATACAAAGTCAGACAGCAGGACAGCATGTGTTGTGACCATCCTCAAGAGACACTGCAGGTGACTGATCAATGTGTAGTTATCTTAAATGAGGAGAATGAATATGTGGTGGGTAGAGAAATGGAAGTGCTGGGGACAACAGAGAAAGTTAAAGATAAACTGGGTCTGGGCAAAATGAGAAAGACAAGAAAGCCAATGAGAAGCCTTTCTCACTGTAGGAGATCCTGTCCCTGACTCTGGAAAGACTTTTTCGTACGTCAAGGAGAGCAGCAGGCAACATTCCAAAAAAGAGACTATTCTTTGGTCAAAATGCAGCCTCAGTTGTTAACATAATATACAGCAGCCCACTGATCATAACACTGCCCCAGGGAACATTAACTGACTATATACTACATTGTGCATTAAATGATAAATGTTGCTTTCTATACATATTAATATATTTGAACATATTTGAAAATAAGGTGTGGTGAAAGAGGAGGCTTGCTCTGAAATCAGACTTCCTGGATGCAAATTCCAACTCTGCCACACTCTAGCTGTATTACACGTGACCAATTTTTCAACTGCTCTGTGCAGCGCTTTTCCCTTCTGAAAAATGGGGACAAGAGCAAAGCCCATTTCAGAGTGAACTCTCAATAAACGTTAGCTTGTTTGATTTTTATTTTTTTGGATGTGCTGAAGTCCAATCCCAGAACTACCCAAGTCAGCAAAAAGTATCGCCTTGCGCCTGTCTCAACTTAGTGCCTTTCCAGGGCCCTACAGCAAAGGCGCAGAACTGGCTACGGGATTTCTAACATTCTCCCCCACATCCCTGACCCAATTCAGAGGAGGTCACTCTGGAACTCAGGGCTGTGACTTCAAGTCAGCCTGTTCACACAATCAAACCCACATGTACATATGTCCCCCATGCCCCGCCCCCATCTCTGCATGCTGAAGATGCACAGGAGAAGGAACCAGACCGCTCTAAGAATTTACAAAGGCACTGGACTGCCATCAGAAGGGTGCACAGAATTGTGCGTATGTCTGACTCCGAAACTAACAGTCTCCACAGGTAGGAAGAGACACAAATGAAGCTGCCTTCTAACTGAAGCAAACATAGGCTTTGTTATCTCACTGGAGTGCTGTAAGAATTGACAGTTTGGGGGAAATAACACAAAACCTAAGAGCCCTGGTTCCCAGGCTGGAAGACAGACTAGATCTATTCATTCAACAAGCATTAAAAACCCACGGCTTAATTAGCACAGCAGCCGTGCACTCTGCAGAGGCAGTGCTGCGCAATCCCGCTGGCTGGTGTCCCCGCCGGCTGGTGTCCCTGCCGCAGAGACCCCTCCAGACAGGGACGGTGAGCACCCAGCTGCTGTCATGGTGGCTGTTCCCTCGTATCACTGATGAGGGGGATTAAAATAAAAACCATGAAAAATCAAACTTCCGACCTGATGTCTTGAATTGTACCAATGAGGCCTTTTTTTTTTCTTTTTTAACAAAGTGCTATTCAGGGAACACATCTGTTTACTGACTTCCTGTTAGAAAGGCCTTCTCTCCACCAGTAGACTGCTTCAACCAGAAATTTGGTTTTTGTTTGATGGGGTTTGTGCATCTTTGGGCATTTTTAGGGCTCTCTTGTCTGTTTCATGGCCCCACTGAGAAGGGAATGTCTCCCTAAGAATATTGTTGTTGAAACTCCTCCTGGTGACCTCTGTGTGGAAGGAAGTCATATTTGTTCCATGTTCCTGACACACCATTTATTCTGCCCTGAGCTTGATATACGCAATAAAGTCTAATATCTAATGAGCACAGCGATGAAGGATTTACCCTCATTGAGTTGTTTAGCTCTCCCAATAGCTCTATGAAGTAAGTTTTACTATTATTCCCATTTTATAGGTGAGGAAACTGAGGCTCTGAGAACAGTCTTCCCAAGATCCTATAAAGCAGCAGGGCCAGGATTCTAATCCAACCCAGGTCTCTCCAAATCTAGAGTCTTGTCCCTGTACCAGAAAGCTTTCAGGGCATAGTCCTCTCCCCATTCAGCAGAACCCTGGCCTCTTGGCAAGGCTGGACCACTTCAAGAGTGTCTCTGGGTCAGTTTTGAATTACAAAGCCCTGCCCTAGAGAAGATTTTTTTTGGACATGCAGGCCTTGTGAAGCTCATGAGGAGAAAGAATAGAACAAGAACAGGAAGACTGCTTTGTATCAGGTGAAACATCACCACCTGCTCAGGACCAACTGCCCCCCACCATTCAGGGCTTCCTCATCAGTGGTCCAAGAGGGCCTTTGCTGACTTCGCCTATTTCATCCTGGTTTGCCTGCCTTTAAACATACAATCATGCCTGTCCTGTAGAGCCACTGTGAAGAGGCAGTATCATGAGAATCCTCCCACATCTGACAAGGTGCTTGGCACATGCTGATCAGTAAACGATGCTATTATTTCTTACTGGAGTCCCAGACTTATTCCTAGTCCACCTGAGGGAAGAGGAGAGCAGCCCTCGGTAGGGGAGAACGCTTTATCATCAGCACTTTTTTAGAATTTCTGGTGCATGGTGAGAGTGAAAAAGCAAACAGACTTTTAATGGGTTTTATTATTGCTTTTAAAGTCTCTCTAGACAATGTACCTCTTTCTTGCCTGCACCTGTGGGAGATTCCTCCCATTTCCACCCTTCCATTCTCAGCACCTTCCCCAGATGCATGCCACAAGCTAGATGGCTTCCTGTTTCCCCAGCGAGGGGATAGAGAGAGAGTGACCACCCCCCCCCCCACCCCACCCCCCGCTCCTGCTACTCATCCCCATGGTGTTCCTAAGACTTCAGGGATAAAGAGAGAAGATCCTTCATACACATGTGAGCCTGTTCACAGAGGGCTCCCTGAAATGCTGTCCAGGGAGAGGAGAGCTAAGCTCATCACTGGGAAAGAGCATGCTGACTAGGAAGACTGCAGGGCAGGAAGGCTGGCAGACAGGGAACAGTGCTGAGATGAGGCTGCAGAAGCGAGTTCAGGATGTCAAGAATTTCCCATCATCTTTCATTCTACGTCCAAAAATTTTTTTCAGCGGGAATTCTAATCCAACCCAGGTCTCTCCAAATCTAGAGTCTTGTCCCTGTACCAGAAAGCTTTCAGGGCATAGTCCTCTCCCATTCAGCAGAACCCTGGCCTCTTGGCAAGGCTGGACCACTTCAAGAGTGTCTCTGGGTCAGTTTTGAATTACAAAGCCCTGCCCTAGAGAAGATTTTTTTTGGACATGCAGGCCTTGTGAAGCTCATGAGGAGAAAGAATAGAACAAGAACAGGAAGACTGCTTTGTATCAGGTGAAACATCACCACCTGCTCAGGACCAACTGCCCCCCACCATTCAGGGCTTCCTCATCAGTGGTCCAAGAGGGCCTTTGCTGACTTCGCCTATTTCATCCTGGTTTGCCTGCCTTTAAACATACAATCATGCCTGTCCTGTAGAGCCACTGTGAAGAGGCAGTATCATGAGAATCCTCCCACATCTGACAAGGTGCTTGGCACATGCTGATCAGTAAACGATGCTATTATTTCTTACTGGAGTCCCAGACTTATTCCTAGTCCACCTGAGGGAAGAGGAGAGCAGCCCTCGGTAGGGGAGAACGCTTTATCATCAGCACTTTTTTAGAATTTCTGGTGCATGGTGAGAGTGAAAAAGCAAACAGACTTTTAATGGGTTTTATTATTGCTTTTAAAGTCTCTCTAGACAATGTACCTCTTTCTTGCCTGCACCTGTGGGAGATTCCTCCCATTTCCACCCTTCCATTCTCAGCACCTTCCCCAGATGCATGCCACAAGCTAGATGGCTTCCTGTTTCCCCAGAGAGTGGATAGAGAGAGAGTGACCACCCCACCCCACCCCCCGCTCCTGCTACTCATCCCCATGGTGTTCCTAAGACTTCAGGGATAAAGAGAGAAGATCCTTCATACACATGTGAGCCTGTCCACAGAGGGCTCCCTGAAATGCTGTCCAGGGAGAGGAGAGCTAAGCTCATCACTGGGAAAGAGCATGCTGACTAGGAAGACTGCAGGGCAGGAAGGCTGGCAGACAGGGGAACAGTGCTGAGATGAGGCTGCAGAAGCAGTCAGGAGTCGATCTTCTAAGGGCCATGTAGTTCATGTCAAGAATTTCCCATCATCTTTCATTCAGCAAGAAACCACAGACATGATCAGGGCCAGTGCGGGGAATAGCCTGGAAGGATCAAGGCGGGGCACAGCCTGGAAGGATCAAGGCGGGGCACAGGGGACCAGTTAGGAAGATTTGACCACAGCCAAGCCTGGACAAAGATGTGGAAGTCAGAATGGACAAGTGGATGGATTCCAACCCATGGCTTTAAGAAGAGAAACGGAGAGGACCCGATTAGGTGTGATGAGTAGTGAAGAGGAGGGAAGTCTGGTTACTCACTCAAGCAGCTGAGGGATGGACACGTACCTTCCTGACAGGGGCACATCAGAGAGGAGAGGCTCAAAGGCTGAGGGCAGGGGCTGATGGCAGGCAGGAGGGAGTGGGTGTGAGCAAGATACCGAGCGAGGCTGTGCGCACATGGTGTCCTCCAAGCGGAGGTGTCCAGAAGGCAGTTGTTCCAAGGAGCAGTCCAGTCCAGACGGGAGGTACGGAAACTGAACCCGGGGAGAATCCCCAGGAAGAAGAGGTCCTGGGCCACTTCAGCCCTTAACGGCCAAACGTGGGGTAGGAGGGTGGGAAATATTCAGATGAGACCAGGCAGAGCAAGCCAGGAAAGTGGGAAGAAAACCAGGAGCGGGTAGTGGCTCAGAAGCTGAGGGCAGAAAAGAAGATGCAGAGTTTTAATTAAACTTAATAACATGCTGCTCAGAAGGCAAGAAAGATGAAGTCTGAACTCCACCAGCATGGAGGTCAGAGGTGCTCTTTTGAGGAGCCAGAGCAGTTCACACAAAGGCTGAAGGCTGAGCAGGAGGGGAGACATGCACTCAGACCTCAGGCAGCTGCCCCAGCCTTCCCCTCATCAGCACCTCTCAGCATCTCCCTCCCAGCCTTGATCTTAATGCGTGATTATCCTGCTTATTGATTTGTTTACTTGGTCCTGCCTTCTTCCCTCCCAGAAGGTTAAGGTCTGTTAGGACACGTACTTTGCTTTCTGCACAGCTGTATCCCTACACACACCTACAAAAATGCTTGACACAAAACAGGGGCTCGAGAAATACCTGTTGAACACTGAATGAGTGAAATAGAAACAGTAGTGAAACTCTGGTCACTAAGAAGTGACAGGGACAACTGGAAAAGGAGTGGACTGCATTAGAAGCTACTGATGGAAGGAGCCCTCAGTGAGAAGAGAGATGGATGGGTTCCCCTTAGCCGGTGGGGTCCCAGGCTTAGGGAGGCAGTACGGGCGAATGCAGGACACCAACATGAGAGCTTGAAATAGAAGCTGAGAGGTATTTTTCTGATCTAAGTGACATTTAACCCACATGTCCTGGCCTTAGGACAGGATTCCCCTAGAGTAGGACAAGGATTCCTGGGCAGGTGATTCATTAAAGACATGCTCCCAAGGGACTTAGGAAAGGCGTGCGGGGAGAAGCCAGGCCAGGCTCTGACTTCAGGCGAAGTCCCAGCCTCAGCCGGACCCCAGAAGACATCTGGAGTATATTGTGAAGCCTCTCCAGAATTGATTTCCTCCTTCCCAAGGCAAGGCAGTTGAGTTTGTCATTCCCACACCAGTTACTACTGGCTACCGAGACATCAGCTCTCGTGACAAGAGGTCAGTTCTTTTTTTTCTTATTGGTCACTTCTATTGGCCTTTTCATCTATTTATCTTTGTTCATTGGCCTCCCATCACAGTGGCCTTTCCCGTTGCAGAGCACCGGCTCTAGGCTCATGCGCTCCAGAGCTCTGGCTCCGTAGTTGGACACATCAGTCCAGCCTCTCTGCAGCGCATGGGATCCTCCCAGGCCAGGGATCGAACTGGCGCCCGTTGCACTGCAAGGCAGTGTCCTTACCCACTGGACTACCAGGGAAGCCCAAGGTCAGTTCTTTGAAGGGGCAGCAAAGGCCACAGAAGCTGCGGGGTTGCAGGGCACAAAGTTCGTCAAAGGGACCCCAGGGTGTCTGGGCAGAGCATCAACAATGTCTGTTATTAACTCTGTCCTGATCATCCTAGAAGATCCACCCAACAACCAGCTTTATTCTGGGAGACTGGAGGGTGCAGGGATAGTTACCAGTTAGAATCATCTTCGTTCTGGAAAATAATCCTACAAAGGAAGATATCAAGGCTGCTTGTTGCTACTTTTGCTTAGCTGCTAAGTCGTGTATGACTCTCTGCAACTCCGTGGACTGTAGCTCGTCACACTCCTCTGACCACGGGATTTCCCAGGCAAGAATATTGGAGTGGGTGGCCATTTCCTTCTTCAGGGGATCTTCCCCACCCAGGAAGCAAACCTACATCTCCTGCATTGAGGGCGGATTCTTTATGGCTGAGTCACCAGGAAGCCCTTACCAAGGCTGCTAGAGCACAAAAGGTGCTCTTCAAGGGAAATGAAAAGGGCATGAATTAGTCCTTCCTCTAACACTGAATGCTATGTGTTAGGAAGTGCTAGTGTGTTAGGAATGTTATCTGTTAGGAATGTTTGTTATCTGTTAGCAAAGTATGTGCAGTGTTCAGAAATACTTTTGAGTCGGGAAGTAGGAAACTATAGAACCTGGTTTACATTCCTGGAGCATGTCTATTATTATCATAGGATGTGAAATATCACATCCACAATAGTGGCATCTTCAGAAATAAAGTCAACTGAAGTAAAATAAATCGACCAACTAATATTTAGTGAACACCTACTGTACCTCTAGCTCTGTGCCAGAAAAGGTGAAGTGGAACAATGTCTTCTGTGCTAGAAGTTCATCAGCAAGCTGGGGAGCAGAGGATGTTCCTTAAATAAAGAACAAGGCAAGACGGGATCCGTGGCAGGCAATGTAATTTGATGATTAGGAGCTGAGCCCCAGAGTCAGACTTCTTGGGATTACTCAAATTTCTGCCTCCATTTTCCAGTCGGCAGAATGGAATAATACTATTACCTCCTTCACAAGATCCCGGTGAGGATAAAATGAAGTCATTTGTGTCAAGCCCTTAGAGCAATGCCTAATACATACAGCAAGCACTCAGTCCTTGGGAGTTTCACTGCTGCAGATATTATCAGAGGGGAGGGATGGAAAAAACTACCCCATTTGTCTCCTATCTGGCTCTGCTCAAGAAGGACCTGGACTCTTATGTCTGACTATGACATTAGACAAGAAATCAAGAAACAAGGAAGGCTCAAGAGGGAGATATATGTATACTAAAGGCAGATTCCTGATGTTGTACAGCAGAAACCAACCCACACAATTAGCCTCCAGTTAAAAATAAATTTAAAAATAAGAACTCAAGAAACCGTCATTCCTGCTTTCTTGGACACGGGTGCAAACTGTGCAAGGATCAAGAGCTGGTGTGCTCCTCCCCTGGGCTGGCTGGGGCTAAAGCCCACGGCTTTCCATCCTGGGAGCCTTTCAGACTTGGCACACATACCTGCTCAGGCTCTAGAGTGCTGGGTCAGCGAGGAAGCACTGGGAAAGGCATCAGCATCTTTGTTTCCCTCCTGATGGTTTCCTGCCCAGCCGCTGGGAGCCAGTGCTGACTATTTTCCGATCAGTCCACTGAATGGGCAGTTCAGGTCCAAGTGATGCAATCACACACGCCTGTTCTCCCGTCCTGCACCTCCACTCAGAGCTGTGTGACCATGGGCTGGTAACTGTGGCCTCTGGAGGCTCAAATCCCTAGTCTGTAAAACAGTCCCCAGCCTTGGCTGCCCTTTAAAAATCATTGCAAGAGTGTTTAAAAGCCCAGATGTCCAGGCCTGATCCCAGATCAAAAGGGTCAGAATGCCCAAGATGGGAAACACTGCTGAAGAGCACATGGTCATCTTCTACTCATCGGCGTGAATTAACTGAGATGAATTATGAAAATATTCAATACCACATTTTACACAAAGTGTCCAAGCAAAGGCAGTCAACACATCCTACCACTCAGAGTTCTCCAGACAGACCACTGAAGATCATACTTTGGAAGTTTCATTCTTTTCACAGGAAACTTCTGTTCAGATGCCTCACTTCGGCAAGTATCAAAGATCAAGCCCACATTTTGGTATCTGTAGGTCTTTGATCATCCTGGCCCTGGATCATCTTATTCTTAGAGAGAGAGAAAGGTCAGACCCAGAAAGAGTTCCTCTGGATGCCGGGCTGTGAAGTTAAGTCCTCATTTCCAACTATCTACTCAATGGCCTCACGGCCCTCATCCTAATAAGAGAGTCACCATCCACAGGAGCCTCAGTCCTTGGCTTACAGGATTATCAGGGCCCAGGGATGGGCATTCCCAGCCCTGGTTCCCCTGGAGGCTGCCTGTACAGTATCATCTGGAATAGAGTTACAGGAAAAACAGTTCTGGGCTCATGGCTCCCTGCCACGTCATTCATCCACCTAGGGTTTCAAACCCTGTGACACACGAAGATGTGTGCAAACCTGGGTGTGGAGATTGAAGAGTGTGGCAGGGGCCCTTCTAGGCCTCGCTTCCTACCTTACTGATGCGTCCAGAAAAGGAGCTGGGACAAAGCCAACAAGCAGGGTCTCTTGTAACCTGTAGCTTTGTTTTCCTGGGATAAATTTGGGAGAAATGAACAGATCTCCAATTCAGGAGTAAACGAGGGTAGCATCCTAGCTGGAAGAAGAATTAGTGGGTGACAAGGGGAAATAGGGCTACCCACCAGTGCAGAGGCAGCGTTTGCAGTTCAATGGCAGCTAGGAGGCCAGGGTGAAAGACAACAGGGCTTGATGGAAACTGTTCCAGTTTCACCATGAGCTGCAAAAAGATCCTGAGATGCCTTTTTTGTCAAGCCATTCAACAACACAGAACTTACTTATTATTTATAGTTTATTTTATTTGGTTGCATGGCTTGCGGGATTATAGTTCCCCCACCAGTGATCGAACCTCGGTATTCAGTAGTGAAAGTATAAAGTCCTCAACACTGTACCACTGGAGAATTTCCAACAACACAGCATTTATTATGTGCTAAGCAGATCCATCTATCTATCTCTCTATTAACTGATCAATATTTCATATCCCCATTCAATTAGCACTCTTATCATCCTACTTTGCAGATGAGGTAGCTGAGGCATGTAGAGGCTAAGCAATTTGTCCAAGGACAAATGGCTAATATGTGACAGAGTGAAATATGAACCCTGGAGCATAAACCTGGCAGTCTGGCACCAATGCCTGTGCTCTCATTTCTTAGGACATATTATTTCTAGTCTAGTAACAGTACCAACAGACAATCAGAGTAACATGTCTACAGGTTATAATAAGGACGAGCACAGGTGATCCCATTGTTTGATGCTCACTCATAAGAAAGAGGGCTTTCCTAGTGGCTCAGATGGCTAAAAAAAAATGCCTGTAATATAGGAGACCTAGGTTCTATCCCTAGATCAGGAAGATTCCCTGGAGAAGGAAATGGCTACCCACTCCAGCATTCTTGCCTGGAGAAGAACCTGGCAGGCTACAGTCCATGGGGTCACAAAGAGTTGGACATGACTGAGCAACTAACACACACACACTCACACACACACACACACAGAGGAAAGAAAATAGAAGCAGCCACCTGGTGACAGGCTGACATCACAAAGGCAGATAAAATGAATCTTCCAATTGCTGGAGAGACAGGAAGAAAAGAAACTTGATTCACCCAAGAGAAATGAAAATATATGTACCCAAAAAGATCTTATGTGATTGTTCACAGCAGCTATTTTTTTTACAGTGGCCCAAAATGGGAAGCAACCTGAATTTCTATTGAGAGATGAATGGATCAACAACTTGCAGTACACTCATACAACAGAACACTACTTGGTCACACAGAGGATGAATAGCTGATGCTCCCAACATGAATGAATCTCAAAGCCTTGGGCTGAGGGAACAAACAAGAGCAAAAAAAAGGCTTTATTTTATGATACCATCTATATGGAGTTCTAGAAAAGGCAAATTTCAGTATCAGAAGACAGATCAATGGTTGCCGATGGAAGAGGGTAGGAGAGGAGAAATGAATGCAGAGGGGTCCAAGAAAATTTTGGGGAGATGATGAAAATGTTCTATATCTTTTTTTAATTTTGGCCTCTTTTATTGGTTTCTTATTTATTTTTCATCCACCTTTATTCTTCAGGCTGTGTGGGCCTCCCATTGCAGCGGCCTCTCTCGTTGCAGAGCACTGGCTCTGGGCGCATGGACTCCAGAGCGCTGGCTCATAATTGAACACACCGGTCCAGCTGCTGCACGGTACATGGGATCTTCCCGGGCCAGGGATCAAACTGGTGCCCCTTGCACTGCAAAGCAGATTCTTTACCCACTGGACCACCAGGGAAGCCTCTGTTCTATATCTTAATTGTGATGTGGCTGCATGGGTGTTTAGACATTTCCCAATACTCATTGAATTGGACACTTAAGAGAGTGAATTTTATTACATGCATATTATATCCAATTTAATAAAGACATCTGATATGATATAGCCCCCTCTGAGGTGTTATGAATCTGCTTCCTTCACTTCTTCTTTTCTTACCCACTTTCCTTCCTCTCTTCTCTCCGCCTCTTTTCTTCCCTTCCTCTCTCCATTCTTCCTTCTTTCTTCTCTCTCCTCTTTCTCTCTCCTTTCCTCTCTCTCTCCATACTTCCCTCTTTCCTTCCTTCCTCTCTCTCCTGAGAGCCTACTCTCTCCCTTTCCAAGCTGAGCCTCGTGGCAGACTGTGCTGAGCTCTGAGCATTCCCAGCGCTGCCATTACAAATTAGTGGAAGTGATCAGACACCCAGGCAGACTGATTCACAGCTGACCTCAGAGAGGCAGATGTCTGCAAAACTGGCCAGTGACCCACAGAGAAGGCTGGCAAGCCCAAGAGGCTCTCCTTGGATTCCTCTGTGACTGTGGCCTCCCAGGTAGAAATTATTCATATATTAGATGAAAAAAAAAAAATGAAGCACTTTTCCCAGATTCACTTGACCTTGGGAGGGAGGGAGATCATTTGTCTCTGTTCAAGAAAAAATGTTCACTGACCCTTGAGTTGTTCTCTCCAGAACACATTGGGACAGAGGCAGAGGTGAGGAGCTTCAACAGGGGAGAAAGGGTAGTGGAGAGGGCATACTGTTCTGAGGTAGCAGCAAGGGGAGCTCTTAGAATCCAATACCCTGAGAAGGATGGCAGTAGAGAAGGAAGTCTGCCCCCACCCCATCCTCACCTGGCTATCTAAGTAAGACAGCACCATATCAGGGAGCTGTTCCCCAGGCTGGATGAGAAAGGATCAGAGATGTCAGTAGGGCAAGGAGGCTGTGGGCATGGGAACAGAACACGAGACTGGCATGGGTCCTCCCCTGGGTCTGCAGGAGGCTCGTGGCAGCCAGAATGTCCATCTGCTGTGCCCCATCACTAGCAGGCTCACAGGAAGGGAAGGGGACAATGACGACCTGAAGGCTCTTTGCTCAGATGTCACACCAGGAAGTGAGCAGCAGGGCCCACCAGTTTAGGGGTAGACCACATCAGAGTCATCAGTCATGACGCTCTTGGATGAAACTCTCACAGCAACAGAGAATCATAAAATCCTTTGGCCAAAGGGCCTGGAAGTTGAGTTCAGCCAAGCACAACCAGTCACAGGGGCAGTGGGAGGGGCAGGGGATGCCAGCTGCCATCCAAGCCTTTCACTGGAAATGGAGAGAGCCAGTCTTAGAGAACGAGATGACTGCACTTTTATTTCTCCCAAAGAGAGTCAGTCTCCAGTTGGTAAAACCTATCACTCAACAACAAGCTAAGAATAGAGATATGGAGATATGGCCAGGCAGAACTCTGGCCCAAGACAGAGAAACACACACACACACACACACACACACACACACAAACAAAAAAAACAGGCATCCAGAGGAGAAGAGGTGAATTATTCTAGGCATGAGTTCTTAGTAAACGGAAGAAGGAAGAGGCAGTATCTAACCCTAATTCACTCTGTTTCAGGTTTAGAAGAGAGCTAGATCCAAGGGAAATGTCCTATCAAAACCAGACTGCCAACGCATGGAACTGGAAAACAACCAAAAACCCATCAGCTCCCCCTAGTTACCAGGAAAGAAGAACTCATTCCTTAGTAGCTGATGTGTTTCTGCATTTAAAGGCTAAACTATTTGTCATCTCCTCAGTATCACTCATTTCTACTCTAGAAAGGCTCTTACTGACTATTGGAATATTCACACTCAGTCCAGTAGTATCAACTCATCTTCTCTCTTAGCCTGGAAGAAACCTCAGTTACACTACTAAAAGCACATCATCCTATCTATGAAACACAAGGGAATAAACCATTGTGATAAACATGTGCAAATACATAATCCTGTCAAGACTCAGCATTGTCTTTCATGGTTAACACGTGTTAAGGTCTACTGTGGTATTCAAGAAAATTCTGTAGACTTTTATTTCCAGTGCTATGGTGGGCCAAGTATACAGGCAATGCTACTGAAAATAACTATGAAAACTGGAAACTAGGAAAAAAATCTTTTAAAATGATTTACAAGCTGAGAAACTGGCAAGAAATTATTTTATTGAGGTGAGATTCACATAACATGATGGAAATTAATTTTGAATTATTCTAGAAGTTTTGAAGATGCCCATAATTGCAACAAACAACTCTACTCCTGGGTTTATTCCTTAAGTCAACTTACAGACATGCTCACCAGGAGAAAGTTCACAGCAGTACCATTTACAGAAGCTCAAAATCTGGAAATATTAATAATTGAAGTGTTCCTTGATAACAGAATAGATATGTACTCACACTGTATTCATTCCACAGAATTACAGTTCAGCGAAAGGAACAAACTTGAGCTACACTCACCAAGATAAACACATCTAGGAGTGAAACATTTAACAACTAGTTGGCACAGCGACTGTAGAATCAGAAGGGACTGAAACCACAATATTAGAGACAACCATTACCCACTGCTGTGTCAGGTGCAATCCCTTTAGAAAGGTGAAGGGACTTGAAGTCTCATGGGAGCATCCAGTTGATGTCACTCAGTGCAGCCTCTGGTAGGCGTGGGCTAAGTAGGAACACAAGTACATAAACAGTGTAATTCCATTGATGTAATATTCAAAAACATGTACAACTAAAGATCTGGCCTAGAGATGCAAATATGAAGGGTGAGATGATAAAGGAAAGCATGAGGAAAAAGAAACCACCATGGGGTTTCCCTGGTGGTCCAGTGGGTAAGGACACCACCTTGCAGTGCAAGGGGTGCAGGTTCAATCCCTGGCCTGGGAAGATCCCACATGCTGTGGAGCGGCTGGACCGATGTGTCCAACTACTGAGTCGGAGCTCTGGAGCGCACGCGCCCAGAGCCAGTGCTCTGCGACAAGAGAGGCCGCTGTGATGGGAGGCTCACCCAGGCAAAAGAACAAAGATGAATGAAAGATCAATAGAAGTGGCCTCCCCCACCCCAAAAGAAACTGCCATGTCCAGGAAATGATTCTCCCTGAAAAGGGAGAAATGGGATGGGAAGGTGAGGGGTACCACTTTTCCAAAGGAACTGTTTTGTATCGTTTTGTTTTCCTAAATTGACTGGCAAGGAAATTTAAGGACCAAGTGTTGGTCCTAATATAATACAAAGAATGACTATTGTTTACACCTCTATATATAGTATCTCAGAGTTCTTTTGTATCTACTGATTATTTTTAAAATTATTTAAAAGGAGTTCATTAAGAAAATTTCAATAAATGAAGTGAAAGTCGCTCAGTCATGTCCGACTCTCTGCGACTCCATGGACTATAGCCCACCAGGCTCCTCCTGAAATTCTCCAGGCAAGAATATTGGAATGGGTAGCTGTTCCCTTCTCCAGAGGATCGTCCTAACACAGGGATCGAATCCAGGTCTCCTGCATTGCAGGTGGATTCTTTACCATCTGAGTCATCAGAGAAGCCCAAAATTTAATAAGAAACTCCCATATTATATCTCTGGTTCCTGCCATGTCTCTTCTAGAGGCTAGGCTAAAATGATCTCCTGTAATTGTAATTGGTGGAACTTTTAAGCCCAGTTAAAATTCTGTGAGCTTCTCCCCCAATCAGTCCACACACATTCTCATAAGGAGCCCTCCAATGAGAAGCACCAAAGCCCAAACCAGAAGACATCCTGCTCTGGCTTTTTTAATATAATTGTAAGCATAATGGTTTTCTTTTTTTTTTTTTTTAATCTCCTGGCATCTTCTCAAATTTTGAAATCTTTCAAATGAGGGCATGGTGCACATGACTGCATTCTGTCTCTCTTGCCTAGATTTCCAGTGGTGATGCTCTCATTTTGTCTTGTACCATACGCTTCAGCTGTGTGGTGCCCCAGTTCTCCTCATGAGATCTGCTGACAGTCAGGGGAAGTTTCTAAGGGTGTACTACACCTATATTGAAGACCAGGAAATGGGGGGAGTTTGGGCAGTTGCAAGCATGGGTGATTTTTTAGTAACTCCAGCAGTTGCTTGGCATCTGTAGACTCACCATTCACTATTTTCAGTTATTTGTGAACTGCCCCAGCACATGGCAACTTTCTTTTTTCTGAAGTGCAAGTGTGAACTGCGTAGCAAAACTACGCAGCATAGCACAAGAGCAAGTCACTCAGCCAGAGAGGAATGTGGTCCAAGCTCCTGGTTCCAACCACCTACCAGGCAAACAGAAACTCTCTGAGATGTGAAGCTACTTCCTGAAGGGCAAGCTGAACAGGCAAATCCTTGGAGGCCTGACTTTGGCTTTTTCTGGAAAGTTTCCTCTTTGTATCTAATTTTTGATTATTTTTAAAATTATTTAAAAGGAGTTCATTAAGAAAATTTCAATAAATGAAGTGAAAGTCGCTCAGTCATGTCCGACTCTCTGCGACTCCATGGACTATAGCCCACCAGGCTCCTCCTGAAATTCTCCAGGCAAGAATATTGGAATGGGTAGCTGTTCCCTTCTCCAGAGGATCGTCCTAACACAGGGATCGAATCCAGGTCTCCTGCATTGCAGGTGGATTCTTTACCATCTGAGTCATCAGAGAAGCCCAAAATTTAATAAGAAACTCCCATATTATATCTCTGGTTCCTGCCATGTCTCTTCTAGAGGCTAGGCTAAAATGATCTCCTGTAATTGTAATTGGTGGAACTTTTAAGCCCAGTTAAAATTCTGTGAGCTTCTCCCCCAATCAGTCCACACACATTCTCATAAGGAGCCCTCCAATGAGAAGCACCAAAGCCCAAACCAGAAGACATCCTGCTCTGGCTTTTTTAATATAATTGTAAGCATAATGGTTTTCTTTTTTTTTTTTTTTTAATCTCCTGGCATCTTCTCAAATTTTGAAATCTTTCAAATGAGGGCATGGTGCACATGACTGCATTCTGTCTCTCTTGCCTAGATTTCCAGTGGTGATGCTCTCATTTTGTCTTGTACCATACGCTTCAGCTGTGTGGTGCCCCAGTTCTCCTCATGAGATCTGCTGACAGTCAGGGGAAGTTTCTAAGGGTGTACTACACCTATATTGAAGACCAGGAAATGGGGGGAGTTTGGGCAGTTGCAAGCATGGGTGATTTTTTAGTAACTCCAGCAGTTGCTTGGCATCTGTAGACTCACCATTCACTATTTTCAGTTATTTGTGAACTGCCCCAGCACATGGCAACTTTCTTTTTTCTGAAGTGCAAGTGTGAACTGCGTAGCAAAACTACGCAGCATAGCACAAGAGCAAGTCACTCAGCCAGAGAGGGAATGTGGTCCAAGCTCCTGGTTCCAACCACCTACCAGGCAAACAGAAACTCTCTGAGATGTGAAGCTACTTCCTGAAGGGCAAGCTGAACAGGCAAATCCTTGGAGGCCTGTGACTAATTATGGGAACCTCTCCTCTCTGGACAGAAACCTGATTCAGAAGAAAGTCAAGAGCTTATGCAAATTTTTCTGCATTAGCAAATTTGGGAATATCAAAAGGGTCTGAGGTGCATCCATAAAGAATGTCAAGAGTCTACTGTACTGAATCTAGATTGAGGAGGTTTTCAGAATTCTTCTTCTGATAAAATTAAATTGGTTCATTTTTATCAGGACTCCTCTGACCTGAAGATAACTTCAGCATCTAACGCTGAGCCTGAATAGACTTAACTTTGGTGAGAGAGTCTCAGCAGAGCAGGTCATGTATCTGTAACACTGTTTTTTCCCCATCTGTATTGTTTACCAGCTTTTCTTTGGATCCCAGTCATGCATAGTACTCTTTTTTTTTTTTTTTTTAATTAGTCCTGACTACCAATTCAAGGACCCACGGGTATCCAGAGAGCTCCAAGGTTCTTGATATTGCCTTCTGTATGCTTTCCCTTGGCTTTAAGGTGTATTTTCAGTTCATCTCTATAGCACATCTAAATATAAAGCTCCACCCTTCTCCTTTTTTTTTTTTTCCCCAGAAAGTGTCCAGCTACATCTGGCCACTTTTGTAACACTTAGTAACAAAGAGAGGAATCACATCACTCATGCACATACATTTCTCATGTACAGACCAGATCAAAAGCCCAAGCACAATTCCCAAATAGGATCTCTGCCAAAGGGACAGCCCCTTGGAGAGAAAGATTCAGTCACCTCCCACCACCAACCACCATCACCTCCTACCTCCTCTGCCTTTTAAGCCCCTGGGGGTATCAAAGAATAACCTTTCATCCATCTTACTACAGCCATATCCTTTTGCTTATATGCATAGAAACTTTGGTCAGTTCTGAGCATTTCTGATCGTATTCAATGGCCTATTATTGACAATTTGTTTTTAACAAATTCAAAACCTTCTTCAAATAATTTACCAAAATGACGAATTTATGAGTGTCTAGAAACTGAGTGATACTCTTCTGCTACTTTTAAATTAGGATATTCACATTTTTAATATATGTATTACATTTAAAAATACAGCACTCTTTAAGAACTTTTACACTTTAAGAAGTGTAACCATTTATTTCCCTCTACTTTTGTTTTCCCTGTTGCCTTTGTCTTGGAATATGTCATTACTAAGCAAATTGGCAGAGGGGTTGACAAAGCCCAGCCCTGCTTGTGTACCTCACACATTCTTCCAGTTTTGAGCACCATGGCTGAATTGAGTCAACACCGCAGTTTAACATGAGGGTGTTGTCATGACACCTTGAACTTTTTTTAATAGCACACTGGCAGCAGGGAGTCCACGTTACCTACACTGACACAAGAAACACACGCCCTCCTACTTCATCTTTCACCCTCCAATCGCTTCCAATTAATGCCAGCATTCAGTTGCCAAGTTGGAAGGTTCTAAGTGTCTCTCTGGTCACAACAAGACAGGCTGAGATTCCCATGCCTCCTTCTTAGAAATTTCTACAACACCAAATGTGAGAACATAAGTACTACTAATTCTAGCATAATAGTTCCCTGCCAAGTTTCAGCAAAATACCATACAGTTCTCAATTAATTTCAATGGGGAGGGGGTGCATGTAGTTATAATTTTCATCAGTAAGTCCTTGCTATCCAGAAACCTCGGGTATTCTGCTACCCTGCATAAAAGAAGTTTCTCATTTTAGCATCATGTTGAAAAAAGTCATGTGGGTATACTTCAAATTCTTATGCTTTTGAAACTGGACACACAAGATCAAAAGCCCAAGCACAATTCCCAAATAGGATCTCTGCCAAAGGGACAGCCCTTGGAGAGAAAGATTCAGTCACCTCCCACCACCAACCACCATCACCTCCTACCTCCTCTGCCTTTTAAGCCCCTGGGGGTATCAAAGAATAACCTTTCATCCATCTTACTACAGCCATATCCTTTTGCTTATATGCATAGAAACTTTGGTCAGTTCTGAGCATTTCTGATCGTATTCAATGGCCTATTATTGACAATTTGTTTTTAACAAATTCAAAACCTTCTTCAAATAATTTACCAAAATGACGAATTTATGAGTGTCTAGAAACTGAGTGATACTCTTCTGCTACTTTTAAATTAGGATATTCACATTTTTAATATATGTATTACATTTAAAAATACAGCACTCTTTAAGAACTTTTACACTTTAAGAAGTGTAACCATTTATTTCCCTCTACTTTTGTTTTCCCTGTTGCCTTTGTCTTGGAATATGTCATTACTAAGCAAATTGGCAGAGGGGTTGACAAAGCCCAGCCCTGCTTGTGTACCTCACACATTCTTCCAGTTTTGAGCACCATGGCTGAATTGAGTCAACACCGCAGTTTAACATGAGGGTGTTGTCATGACACCTTGAACTTTTTTTAATAGCACACTGGCAGCAGGGAGTCCACGTTACCTACACTGACACAAGAAACACACGCCTCTCCTACTTCATCTTTCACCATCCAATCGCTTCCAATTAATGCCAGCATTCAGTTGCCAAGTTGGAAGGTTCTAAGTGTCTCTCTGGTCACAACAAGACAGGCTGAGATTCCCATGCCTCCTTCTTAGAAATTTCTACAACACCAAATGTGAGAACATAAGTACTACTAATTCTAGCATAATAGTTCCCTGCCAAGTTTCAGCAAAATACCATACAGTTCTCAATTAATTTCAATGGGGAGGGGGTGCATGTAGTTATAATTTTCATCAGTAAGTCCTTGCTATCCAGAAACCTCGGGTATTCTGCTACCCTGCATAAAAGAAGTTTCTCATTTTAGCATCATGTTGAAAAAAGTCATGTGGGGTATACTTCAAATTCTTATGCTTTTTGAAACTGGACACACAAGACGTCATTTAAATGCCTCTTGGCGCATAGAGGTCACTGTGAGAATCAGTTTTAATGCTACAAAACAGAGTTCTGAAGAACCATCCAAATACATCAAATTTCACTGAATGGCTCATGTTAAATACTTATTTAAACAGTCTCGAAATTCTATCCTTTGATTTCCTGTGCCTTTTAAATTTTAAACTTATTTAGTATTTCTATGTCTTACATTACTAGTAATTCTTAATGGCATTTTACAAAAGAGCTGTATAAGAACCCTTGTACACTACTTTCCCGATCTTGTACAGTTTGCTGGGTGTATCTGGCAAACTCAGCACAGAACCTCTTAGAACTTTGTGTAAATGAAGAATCCTGCAGGAAGGTATGAAATTTCCTGCAGTTAATTTTTCCAGTGGCTATAATACCTGACCTGAGCTCACAGACTTATGGTATCTCTCTTGCTTTACCACTTAACTCCCAACTGGATAAGTGACATTGTGTCACTATGCATCTCAGATTGTTGTGGTATCATCCTAATTCCCATTGCCTACAGGGGAGATGTTACTTTTTAGCCCAACTCATTTTCTTCTCCATATATTTCAGTGCACCTGGTAAAGCTTTGATGGTGACACCCACTTACAGAGTGAAGAATAACCTTGCTCAAGGGCTTTGGCTAAGTCGGGCCTGAAATACCAGTGCTGCCTATTTATGTAGCCAGTGTTTCCTGCCCTGCTTGTCCAGTGTGTCTGCCCATTTATAACTATGTTCTGATTCCACCAGAAACAGAATGAAGAACAGCATGTCTGAGCCTCTTTGATGGACAGCTTGGAGAGCAGGAAAGAACCTGAAAGGCAGCAGGGAGGTCATAGAGCAAGTGAGAGACAAGCCAAAAGCTATCCAGTTGTCACACAGCTTTCTTAACATTATCCTCCATCAAGTCAGGGTCTGGCATCTGCCAGGATTTCACATTAAATGCATCTTCTTCTCGCTGATACCTTCAGCTAAGTGCCTCCATGGCTCATAAGGAAAAAATTGCAAAGAGTTTAAACCTCGGTATTCTGCTACCCTGCATAAAAGAAGTTTCTCATTTTAGCATCATGTTGAAAAAAGTCATGTGGGGTATACTTCAAATTCTTATGCTTTTTGAAACTGGACACACAAGACGTCATTTAAATGCCTCTTGGCGCATAGAGGTCACTGTGAGAATCAGTTTTAATGCTACAAAACAGAGTTCTGAAGAACCATCCAAATACATCAAATTTCACTGAATGGCTCATGTTAAATACTTATTTAAACAGTCTCGAAATTCTATCCTTTGATTTCCTGTGCCTTTTAAATTTTAAACTTATTTAGTATTTCTATGTCTTACATTACTAGTAATTCTTAATGGCATTTTACAAAAGAGCTGTATAAGAACCCTTGTACACTACTTTCCCGATCTTGTACAGTTTGCTGGGTGTATCTGGCAAACTCAGCACAGAACCTCTTAGAACTTTGTGTAAATGAAGAATCCTGCAGGAAGGTATGAAATTTCCTGCAGTTAATTTTTCCAGTGGCTATAATACCTGACCTGAGCTCACAGACTTATGGTATCTCTCTTGCTTTACCACTTAACTCCCAACTGGATAAGTGACATTGTGTCACTATGCATCTCAGATTGTTGTGGTATCATCCTAATTCCCATTGCCTACAGGGGAGATGTTACTTTTTAGCCCAACTCATTTTCTTCTCCATATATTTCAGTGCACCTGGTAAAGCTTTGATGGTGACACCCACTTACAGAGTGAAGAATAACCTTGCTCAAGGGCTTTGGCTAAGTCGGGCCTGAAATACCAGTGCTGCCTATTTATGTAGCCAGTGTTTCCTGCCCTGCTTGTCCAGTGTGTCTGCCCATTTATAACTATGTTCTGATTCCACCAGAAACAGAATGAAGAACAGCATGTCTGAGCCTCTTTGATGGACAGCTTGGAGAGCAGGAAAGAACCTGAAAGGCAGCAGGGAGGTCATAGAGCAAGTGAGAGACAAGCCAAAAGCTATCCAGTTGTCACACAGCTTTCTTAACATTATCCTCCATCAAGTCAGGGTCTGGCATCTGCCAGGATTTCACATTAAATGCATCTTCTTCTCGCTGATACCTTTCACATGCTAAGTGCCTCCATGGCTCACTTGGCAAGAACCCAAAAGGCAGCACACACTTCGTCACTCAAAGAGGGTGTCTGCCACTGAGACAGTGGTCGGAGACTGTTCAACAACTCTGCTCTTGAGCCACATCGTCATCCATTGCACACCTTTTGTCCCTAGCCATTAGGGCAGACACATTGGGACGCTGAGGCACTGAAACCATCTTAGGCTGAAGAGGGCAGTGTACACATGTGTGGGGGGCGGGGAGGTGTATCCAGCTCTTTGCGACCCCATGAACTGTAGCCTGCCAGGTTCCTCTGTCCATAGAATTTCCCAGGTAAGAATACTGCAGTGGGTTGCCATTTCCTCCTCCAGGGGAATCTTAACAACCCAGGGATCCAACCAGGGTCTCCTCAATTGGCATGTGGATTCTTTATCAACTATGCCCCCCGGGAAGCCCCTGAAGGGGCCAGACTCCCTATTAAATTAATAAGTCTGCCCAGGAGCCCTAGGCTGAGGCACTAAGGAGTATGATAAAGGAGCTCCTTGCAACAGTTTGGTGTCCTCTGAGTGCCTTCACTAAACAGACAAAAGGAGGGAGCAGTAAGGGTCACGCCTACATTTTCCCCTCTGCCTGCAGGTATCTCCGTGGGACAGCTGTTCTCCTAGCTTGCAAATAAAATAATAATAATAATAATAATCCCACCATATTTAATGCAAGAATGTACACGGCGTCCAGCGTCTGCAAGTCACCAGAGCTTTAAAGAGCGTTTGTCAAGCAGCTCAGTCAGCATCTGGGTTCTGCTCCTCAGCCCCACAGGGTAGCCCAACTCCAGAACAAAACCATAACTCTAAGCGTGGCAGAAACTCTTTCCCTTAGCAGGAAGCATGAGGGATAGCTGGGACCTTAAACAAGTGAGTCTGGTGGTCATCCTGGATTTGGAATTTGCGTTATGCTCGAGCTAAGGGTCTTGCAGGATGACTCCAACCTTCTCCAGGGTTCAAGCGTGGGTGAAATGACCAGACAAAAGTTCGGAGGAGCAATGACTGACTGAAAGGGATGTGGGAGGATCTTTAAATCAACACCAATCCAAAGCCAATTCCAAGCTCACCCCAATGGACACGTGATCTTTGCCTCCCCAGTCCTCCCGTTCTTCACATAAATTGTTCAAATCATTCTCTCTTTTCCTCACAGTCTCCCTGCCCTCCTGATACACACAGTTACATAAAAATATCTTAAACACAGGACCCAACTTCTTCAGTCTGGGGGAGGACCAGGAGATGGTGGGAGCTTCAGGGGCGCAGGGGCTGATCTTTAGTTAAAGTTACATAATCAGGCAAACAAGGGCTGGAGAAAGCTCGGTGGAAATCAATCAGTTCAGCGCACACCTCCGGCGCCCCTTCTCCCCACCGCAACAACCAGAAAGCAAGGCAGTTTTAACACAAGCACAACCGAAGCACCAGACGCGGCTAGAGGGTAGAGGGCAGCCGGAACTTCAAGTGCATAGCAGAAAGTGGGCCAAGGGGCCGCTCACTTAGCAACCAGACCCCGAAGACCCTCCCGCCTACAATCCTAGACCCCCAGAGTTCACGGGCAAGCCGAGCCAAAGAAGTCTGCCAGATATTCGACCTGCAACATCAACCGAAGCAGCCACGATCAACCAAACCAAAGCCCGGCCTCCAGCGCCTCGCCACCACTTCCAAGTCTTAGCCAAGTTCAGGTTGTCAGATCCGCTCAGGAAAGAGTCCTCCGGCAGCTCCTAGCATCTCAGCAGGAGCCACTCAGCACCAGCGGTGTTTTAATTTTAAAGGACGGTAAAAATGTGAGCACTACGGGGGGGAGTCTAAAAAAGCAGCGCCATAGCATGGGTTCTGCTCCTCAGCCCCACAGGGTAGCCCAACTCAGAACAAAACCATAACTCTAAGCGTGGCAGAAACTCTTTCCCTTAGCAGGAAGCATGAGGGATAGCTGGGACCTTAAACAAGTGAGTCTGGTGGTCATCCTGGATTTGGAATTTGCGTTATGCTCGAGCTAAGGGTCTTGCAGGATGACTCCAACCTTCTCCAGGGTTCAAGCGTGGGTGAAATGACCAGACAAAAGTTCGGAGGAGCAATGACTGACTGAAAGGGATGTGGGAGGATCTTTAAATCAACACCAATCCAAAGCCAATTCCAAGCTCACCCCAATGGACACGTGATCTTTGCCTCCCCAGTCCTCCCGTTCTTCACATAAATTGTTCAAATCATTCTCTCTTTTCCTCACAGTCTCCCTGCCCTCCTGATACACACAGTTACATAAAAATATCTTAAACACAGGACCCAACTTCTTCAGTCTGGGGGAGGACCAGGAGATGGTGGGAGCTTCAGGGGCGCAGGGGCTGATCTTTAGTTAAAGTTACATAATCAGGCAAACAAGGGCTGGAGAAAGCTCGGTGGAAATCAATCAGTTCAGCGCACACCTCCGGCGCCCCTTCTCCCCACCGCAACAACCAGAAAGCAAGGCAGTTTTAACACAAGCACAACCGAAGCACCAGACGCGGCTAGAGGGTAGAGGGCAGCCGGAACTTCAAGTGCATAGCAGAAAGTGGGCCAAGGGGCCGCTCACTTAGCAACCAGACCCCGAAGACCCTCCCGCCTACAATCCTAGACCCCCAGAGTTCACGGGCAAGCCGAGCCAAAGAAGTCTGCCAGATATTCGACCTGCAACATCAACCGAAGCAGCCACGATCAACCAAACCAAAGCCCGGCCTCCAGCGCCTCGCCACCACTTCCAAGTCTTAGCCAAGTTCAGGTTGTCAGATCCGCTCAGGAAAGAGTCCTCCGGCAGCTCCTAGCATCTCAGCAGGAGCCACTCAGCACCAGCGGTGTTTCTAATTTTAAAGGACGGTAAAAAATGTGAGCACTACGGGGAGAGGGGAGAGGGGGCACTCGCTCTGCTAGCGGTAACGCAAATTTCCTAACAGAGTAAGAGTTTGGGTTTGCTTTGGCTTTCTCGCGGTTAGGGCGAGATTGAGATTTTGCTTTGGGAACATTTGGCGGAGGGGCGCTGGGATTTCAGGGAGCTGCAGAAGAGCTCCCATCTGCCTGGGCACCTAGCATCTTCCGATCGGATTTCATTTTCGGCGACAGAGATGGTTCGGCGGGTCGGGGGTCCAGGATGGTGCTGAACCGTCCCGGAGCCGCAGCCAGGGCGGCAGAAGAAACTGCAGGTGCTGCGGCGGACTTGGCATCCGCGGGTCTGCTGAGGCTCAGAGCAGAGCCGGCCGCGGGTGCGCGGGTGTCGAGGGGCAGCCAGGCGCTGGGAGCGCGCAGCGCGCACAGGGTTACAGCCGCCGCCGCCGTGATTGACGCGCGGGGGTCACTTGAGGCTCCCGCCGCTCCCCCGGCACCCGGCCGCGCAGCCCGCTCAGCCCACCGAGGGCACCGCACGCCGCGCGGCCGCCCACCCGGCCGTTCCCTGCGCCTCTGCCCGCGGACACCTTGCCCAAGAAAGGCCACGACAACATGGAATCGCAGCTAGCTATTTCTCTTGCCCGTGGCGGCCGCCGGCAAAAAAAAAAAAAATAACAATACACAAAATGCAGCGCGAGGCATCCATCCGCCGAATAAAAATCCAGAGTCCCCTACCTTCGGCCTTGGGATGGCACACTGGTCCTGTATTCTCTGACCCACGGATCCAGCCCCTTCTTCATGAATTATTCCGGTCAGTCAGGATTTTGTGCATTTTTTTCCTGAACACCTGTTTCAAGTAAGGGGTAAAGACCTTATTGAAAGAATTGTCCTTAAAAAATAAGCTGTGCACACATACGTCCATCCAGGCATGCATGCGTGTTTGTATACACACATAGGCACACGAAATGTACATGTACATTGAAGCACCAAACTAGGCAGTTGGATAATGGGAGAGTCGGCTGGTTGTGAGCATGCTCGCGCCGGGAACAGATCCACCCTCTGTTATTCCTCTGAATAAATATAAATCACGATCAGAAACCCAAACAGTAGCATCCCTCTTGAATTCCTGCTGCTGAAAAACACGGAATAAACGCAGCCCGCAGACGCGGCATCTAATCAGCAGCTGTTTTCTGAATCCAGAGCCAACCCCTGCCTAGCCTGCCTTTTCCACTATGAGTTCCGACCTTTTTTGAAAGGGGTTTTAACCTTTTAAAGATACAGTACACCAATTATCACTTGTGAATAGCTGTCACTCCAAGAGCAGGAAGCCAGTCCCCTGCCTAAAGCCACAGGGCAGGCTTGCATGCAGAGAGAATGATTTCATTCATCGGAGCGTTTTACAAACATATATATAGACTGAGAGAGAGAAAGAACTGGCAAAGGCAAGCCTTACAACTAGACGCATTATGTATTGCAGTGAGGAGTTTCTCAGTGATTAATCAGCATGTTATGTAAACACCACCATCCCTCACTTCTGAACACACATGTTCATGGGGTCAAACAATGCCAGGGACACTTGTCAGCACGTGTCACCCCTCATGAGCCTCTGCTCCTGATAAAGGACCAGGAAATCTGCCAGAGAAGCTGAAGGAAGTGGGTCCCCCACCCCCGCCAGCTCAAAATTAACCAACGGGCACTGCCACGTCCTCAAACTAAAGAATCCTCTAGCAATACTTACAATGTAATCTAGGACCAGATCTTGTTCTGACACTTTTTTGTGTTTTTCAGCCAGAATCTGGAATCAAAACTACCACCTGAACCTTTACTGCCTCTAAGATCCAGACTTAGGCCCTTCTTCAAGATTTTGTTAACGAGAGAGTTTTGTTTGGTTGTTGGGTTTTTGTTTGCTTCATAAAATTTTTTTTAGGGCTAGATTAAGCATGAAAGTAGAAAAATGGGGACTAAGGATTGAGGACAAAACCCCCCACCCTGTCCCATTTAAAAAAAAAAAAAATTATTCCTTAAGTACTTCAGCCACCCAGGTGGTGTTTATTAGTCCAGTTTTGTTTGACTTTTAAAGAGGCAGCACAGAGAAGAAACCAAATCTCCTCACCTCACGTATGTTTGAAAGGAAGGAAAACGCCTTTTACGGTTTCTTTTTCACCCCAAGAACCCCAGGGCTTCAGAATGGTGCTAGCTCCTGGTCCCCAGGTTCCCACCCAGCAGCAACAACACTGGCAGCTTACCTGAAAAGCCACCCCGAGGTTCCCACAGCCTCTCCTGGGCAGTCCCTCTAGCCCTGGCCTCAGAGCCCACCCTGCCTGGTCAAGCCACTGAAATCAAAGCACCTTCACCCTCTCACCTCCTCACAGCCACTGCCCGTACTGCCCTCTCCCAAACACATACACACACACACAAGCACTCCTCTCCCAGCTTCCAGGGCTCTTTAGCAGAAAATTATCATATTTCATGTGTCATCACCCAAGCTAGCTGGGCCTGTCACTGATTGGCTGGGCCCCGGCAGCCGGAAATGTCAACAGCCACACAGCTTGGAACTGGCTCTCCAGCGGCCACCCCAGACCTGAGCCGGGGAGGCTCTGTGACAAGGCAAAGACCTACCACCGGGAGCCTGTCACGCCTCTCCCTGGTCGCCTCCGGTGCTCTTCTCCCTGCTGGTCTCCCTACCCCGCCCTGGGGGAGGGCACCGCCAGGGGGTGTAGATCCAGTCTCCAGCGGGGAGCTAAGCTGCCTCCAATCGCAAGGAGGGAGGGAGCCACTGAAATTTCTGTTCTTCCCAGCAGGCTGGGGAAAGACATCTCCGTTTGGTTTTAAAGATTGGGAGAAAGTGTTCCTGATAAAAAAAAGTCTCTCCTCACAAGGAAAAAAAAAATTATCAATACTTCACGCCAGCTTTGGGCTGCCACGTCCTCAAACTAAAGAATCCTCTAGCATCTCATGAAACAATTTTTTAGGGCTAAAAAGACCTTTAAGATCCAGACTTAGGCCCTTCTTCAAGATTTTGTTAACGAAGAGTTTTGTTTGGTTGTTGGGTTTTTGTTTGCTTCATAAAATTTTTTTTAGGGCTAGATTAAGCATGAAAGTAGAAAAATGGGGACTAAGGATTGAGGACAAAACCCCCCACCCTGTCCCATTTAAAAAAAAAAAAAATTATTCCTTAAGTACTTCAGCCACCCAGGTGGTGTTTATTAGTCCAGTTTTGTTTGACTTTTAAAGAGGCAGCACAGAGAAGAAACCAAATCTCCTCACCTCACGTATGTTTGAAAGGAAGGAAAACGCCTTTTACGGTTTCTTTTTCACCCCAAGAACCCCAGGGCTTCAGAATGGTGCTAGCTCCTGGTCCCCAGGTTCCCACCCAGCAGCAACAACACTGGCAGCTTACCTGAAAAGCCACCCCGAGGTTCCCACAGCCTCTCCTGGGCAGTCCCTCTAGCCCTGGCCTCAGAGCCCACCCTGCCTGGTCAAGCCACTGAAATCAAAGCACCTTCACCCTCTCACCTCCTCACAGCCACTGCCCGTACTGCCCTCTCCCAAACACATACACACACACACAAACACTCCTCTCCCAGCTTCCAGGGCTCTTTAGCAGAAAATTATCATATTTCATGTGTCATCACCCAAGCTAGCTGGGCCTGTCACTGATTGGCTGGGCCCCGGCAGCCGGAAATGTCAACAGCCACACAGCTTGGAACTGGCTCTCCAGCGGCCACCCCAGACCTGAGCCGGGGAGGCTCTGTGACAAGGCAAAGACCTACCACCGGGAGCCTGTCACGCCTCTCCCTGGTCGCCTCCGGTGCTCTTCTCCCTGCTGGTCTCCCTACCCCGCCCTGGGGGAGGGCACCGCCAGGGGGTGTAGATCCAGTCTCCAGCGGGGAGCTAAGCTGCCTCCAATCGCAAGGAGGGAGGGAGCCACTGAAATTTCTGTTCTTCCCAGCAGGCTGGGGAAAGACATCTCCGTTTGGTTTTAAAGATTGGGAGAAAGTGTTCCTGATAAAAAAAAAAAAGTCTCTCCTCACAAGGAAAAATAAAATTATCAATAAGGCTGGGTGTAAACAAGATAGATTGTTTATCCTCAGGAGTTTATCTGCTGCTATTCTTTTTCCTCCATCTAATATCATATGCACCGAGGTATCATAACCATAATATCCCAAGGGAAACCGGAAGACAATTTAGCCCAGCCTCTTCCCTTAAATAGAACAGCTCCTAACCCTCCAAGAAAACTCACCAGAAAAGGAGGCTTCCTAACTTGACTTCCCAATGCTTTGCGATGCCTCACAAGCATTTCAGAGGGAACTGGTCTTTGCAGGGACCAGTCTGAATCAGGTTGATTGTAGCTGAAGCACAGTCTCTCCCGCTGCCTCTTCAGCAGGTTCACTGTGGCTCCTCATCTCGGTCTCACCTCACCACTCTGTTCTCCTGGCTAAATTAAACCCCATCTCTCAGGATGGCTGTGCAAAAATTGTTTCTCAAACCTTTAATTATGCTGCTTTATCCTTTAGACTTCAGAGACAAGCCTCCTAGAGCTGATGTAGCTGAAAGATCATTCCATTCAGCCATGCATGGGATGCTTCACTCATGTCTACTGTTCCTACTCTGGAGTTTTTGGTTGGGAGGGAGAGCAAAACTGGAATTGGACATTTACTCGTCCCTTCTCCTCCAAAAAACAAGACCCCATACTTATATGACTGAAACAATAGTGGCAGTGCCAGGACCCAGAGAAAGATACCATCAGCAAAGCCAACATATTGAAGAACATGGGGAAGATACAAAGTAGATGAGACATCACTTAGGAAAGGCTGACTACAGCTGGTAAGTCCATGCATGATTCTGCATTGGTCTTTTAAGAAGAAAGTGCACAGGCTTCCAGAAAAGGGTCCTGGAAACCCCCGAGCTCAGAGGATCAAAGGTTGGATGAGTATCAGAAACATCAGCTCAGAGACAAACGGATACAAGCAACTAGGAAGATTCTCTCTACACAAAACAGCGATTATTCCACAGCATCTTTGGAAAGTGGGCAATTTGTTCCTAATGCTGGAAAAAGTTTAGGGGCAGGATCCCATCTTATTTAGGTACACACACACACACACACACACACAGAGACACACACACACACACAAGATGAAGAAAAGTAAAGAAAAAAACAGAAGAAGAAAAATATTTATAATCAACTAAGACACAAGTTAAAACAGAGAGATTCAGAACAGCCTGCATTAGTCGAATAGAAGTGCTGGAAGGAGATGACATCATTTAGGAAGGGGAAAACAACAACCAAGGAAGAATGGAAGAACATTTCCTCGAGTTGATGAAAGACTGGAGGCCTTTGATCATCTGGGTGTATTGAGTGCTGAGCAGCAGGATTACTGAAAGAATACACAATTCTAGATGCAGTCTCCTGCTCCAAGAACAAAGAGAAACAACTACAGGCTTCCTGATAGAGGAGGGAAATCAGGTGGCCTAAAAGGAAAGAAAATCAGACTGATATCACGCTTCACGTCTGCAACACAAGGCTAAAAGAGAGTGGCACGATTTTTAGAAAATTCTCAGGAAATCTTACTGTAACTCAAGAATTCTACTAGCTGCCAAATCATAATTTCTCTCACATGTAATGACAAAAGAAAGGTATGTTCAAAGACACAGAAATGTCCTTTATTAAATGAAAAAATAAGGTTACTTGAAGATCTGTTCCAGCCACTGGAAAAAATAAGCCAGAATAAGAAACTCAAGAAAAGAGATGTTATGTAAGAAAATGTAATGCCTTGCCCTGTGTATCCTTCATTGATCTGTTTCTGAGTTACATCCTTTCATATATACACTGGTGCTCTAGTAAATAAAGCCTTTCTCTGAAAAAAAAAAAAAAGAGAAGAAAATGTAATGAATAAAGCCAATATAATATATGGTTAAGTACAAATATAATAGGTAATGTGGTTGTAAAGTTTAATTTAATTGTTTACGTAAGATAGGTAGAAAGAAAAAGGATCAAAGAAAGAAATTAAGAAATCTGGAATTAAATTTCCATATGAATTCATCCAAAAAACTGGAAAAGCTCAATGGAGATGGATAAGAAAAGTCACTAGAAAAAAAATAGGGTGGGAGGATCGTTATGGAAGGCAATTACAACTCCATTTATCACCTCTCTTCCCAAGACCACATTAAAATGATAATAAGGAATTTTTTAAGTTCAAATACACAATGAGAAAGAAAACAGTAGAAGAGCCATTAGCCAAGAAAATTGAAAAAGAAGAATAGAGAGGAGCTGAATTTATCAACTATGAATATATACTTAAATGCTGCTGTAAATAAAATAGCACACTTGCAGAAACCTAAAAACGGCTCATGAAATTGAATAACGTTAAGAAACAGCTTCAGGGATAGTATTTGCTGTGATAGGTGATAAAAACTGAATTTTAAATCAACAGAAGGGAAGAATGTGCTATTCAATAAATAGTGTCAGACTGTGGTGTTCGGTACTGCTCCCAACTCATATCTTATACAAAAGATATTTTATTTTCACACACACACACACACACACACACACAAACACACACACAATACTCCAAGGAAAAACAGATGCTATGATTGACCAAGAAATCACTGAATTTCATAAAGTTGCTGAGTTTCTTTTCATAATAGTGGAAAAAAAGGAAATTAGTGATTATCCAGTCTCTATTTAAACCATTGTGGTAGGCTAAATAATGGCACCCAAAGACATTCACTTTCAGAAATTGAGTATTACATTATATGGCAAAAGGTGTGGCTAATTGAAGACTCTTGAGACTGGGGGAAAGCATTATCCTGGATTATCTGGAAGGACACTAAATATAATCAAAGTAGTCTTGTAAGAGGGAGGCTGAAAATGCAACAATAAACAAAAGGAAAAGACAACCCACAGACGGGGAGAAAATATTTGCAAATGATGTGACAGATAAGAGATTAGCCTCAAAATCTACAAACAGCTTATGATGTTTAACAGCATCAAAACGAATAGCCCAGGGCTTCCCTGGTAGCTCAGTGGTAAAAGAGTTCGCTTGCTAATGCAGGAAACACGGGTTCAATCCTGATCCGGGAAGATACCACAGTCGGCTAGCCCTGAGTCACAACTATGGATTTTCTTGGGCCCCAATATGGCCATGTAAAAGCTGACTACATGGGGAGATCGTTATGGAAGGGCTCAATGGAGATGGATAAGAAAAGTCACTAGAAAAATAGGGTGGGAGGATCGTTATGGAAGGCAATTACAACTCCATTTATCACCTCTCTTCCCAAGACCACATTAAAATGATAATAAGGAATTTTTTAAGTTCAAATACACAATGAGAAAGAAAACAGTAGAAGAGCCATTAGCCAAGAAAATTGAAAAAGAAGAATAGAGAGGAGCTGAATTTATCAACTATGAATATATACTTAAATGCTGCTGTAAATAAAATAGCACACTTGCAGAAACCTAAAAACGGCTCATGAAATTGAATAACGTTAAGAAACAGCTTCAGGGATAGTATTTGCTGTGATAGGTGATAAAAACTGAATTTTAAATCAACAGAAGGGAAGAATGTGCTATTCAATAAATAGTGTCAGACTGTGGTGTTCGGTACTGCTCCCAACTCATATCTTATACAAAAGATATTTTATTTTCACACACACACACACACACACACACACAAACACACACACAATACTCCAAGGAAAAACAGATGCTATGATTGACCAAGAAATCACTGAATTTCATAAAGTTGCTGAGTTTCTTTTCATAATAGTGGAAAAAAAGGAAATTAGTGATTATCCAGTCTCTATTTAAACCATTGTGGTAGGCTAAATAATGGCACCCAAAGACATTCACTTTCAGAAATTGAGTATTACATTATATGGCAAAAGGTGTGGCTAATTGAAGACTCTTGAGACTGGGGGAAAGCATTATCCTGGATTATCTGGAAGGACACTAAATATAATCAAAGTAGTCTTGTAAGAGGGAGGCTGAAAATGCAACAATAAACAAAAGGAAAAGACAACCCACAGACGGGGAGAAAATATTTGCAAATGATGTGACAGATAAGAGATTAGCCTCCAAAATCTACAAACAGCTTATGATGTTTAACAGCATCAAAACGAATAGCCCAGGGGCTTCCCTGGTAGCTCAGTGGTAAAAAGAGTTCGCTTGCTAATGCAGGAAACACGGGTTCAATCCCTGATCCGGGAAGATACCACATGCTGCGGAGCAACTAAGCCCCATGAGTCACAACTATGGAGCCTGTGCTCTAGAGCCTTGGAGCCACAACTACTGAGCCCATGTGCTGCAACTACTTAAGTCCGTGTGCCCTAGAGCCTGAGTTCCACAACAAGAGAAGTCACTGCAACAAGAAGCCAGTTCACCTCAACTAGAGAGTATCCCCCACTCCCTGCAACTAGAGAAGGGCCTGCAGCAGCAGTGAAAACCCAGAATAGCCATAAAAAAATAAATGAATACAATGCATTTCTTTAAAAAAAAAAAAAAAAAAGGCCCACTCAAAAAATGTGCAGACCTGAATAGACATTTCTCCAATGAGGACATGTAGATGGCCAATGGGCTCATAAAAAGATGCTCAACATCACTAGTTATTAGAGAAGTGAAAATCAAAACTACAATGAGATATCAATTCACACCAGTCAGAATAACTGACATCAAAAAATCCAAAACAAATTCTGGAGAGGGTGTAGAGAGAAGGAAATACTTCTACCCTGTTGGTGGGAATGTAAATCGGTATAGCCACTGTGGAGAACAGTATGGAGGTTCCTTTAAAAATTAAAAATAGAGTTACCGTATTACCTTGAAATCCCACCCAGGGCATATATCTGGAGAAAAACATGATCCAAAAGGATATATACACCCCAATATTCATTGCATCACTGTTTACAATAGCCAACACATGGAAGCAACCTAAGCATCCAAAAACAGAGGACTGGATAAAGAAGATGTGGTAATTATATACAATGGAATACTACTTGCCCATCAAAAAGAATGAAATAATGCCATTTGGGAACATGGATGGACCTGGGCCGAGTTTGCAAAAACAGCGTTAGTCTTGTAAGATTATCCTGGATTATCTGGAAGGACACTAAATATAATCAAAGTAGTCTTGTAAGAGGGAGGCTGAAAATGCAACAATAAACAAAAGGAAAAGACAACCCACAGACGGGGAGAAAATATTTGCAAATGATGTGACAGATAAGAGATTAGCCTCCAAAATCTACAAACAGCTTATGATGTTTAACAGCATCAAAACGAATAGCCCAGGGCTTCCCTGGTAGCTCAGTGGTAAAAAGAGTTCGCTTGCTAATGCAGGAAACACGGGTTCAATCCCTGATCCGGGAAGATACCACATGCTGCGGAGCAACTAAGCCCCATGAGTCACAACTATGGAGCCTGTGCTCTAGAGCCTTGGAGCCACAACTACTGAGCCCATGTGCTGCAACTACTTAAGTCCGTGTGCCCTAGAGCCTGAGTTCCACAACAAGAGAAGTCACTGCAACAAGAAGCCAGTTCACCTCAACTAGAGAGTATCCCCCACTCCCTGCAACTAGAGAAGGGCCTGCAGCAGCAGTGAAAACCCAGAATAGCCATAAAAAAATAAATGAATACAATGCATTTTTTTAAAAAACAAAAAAAAAGGCCCACTCAAAAAATGTGCAGACCTGAATAGACATTTCTCCAATGAGGACATGTAGATGGCCAATGGGCTCATAAAAAGATGCTCAACATCACTAGTTATTAGAGAAGTGAAAATCAAAACTACAATGAGATATCAATTCACACCAGTCAGAATAACTGACATCAAAAAATCCAAAACAAATTCTGGAGAGGGTGTAGAGAGAAGGAAATACTTCTACCCTGTTGGTGGGAATGTAAATCGGTATAGCCACTGTGGAGAACAGTATGGAGGTTCCTTTAAAAATTAAAAATAGAGTTACCGTATTACCTTGAAATCCCACCCAGGGCATATATCTGGAGAAAAACATGATCCAAAAGGATATATACACCCCAATATTCATTGCATCACTGTTTACAATAGCCAACACATGGAAGCAACCTAAGCATCCAAAAACAGAGGACTGGATAAAGAAGATGTGGTAATTATATACAATGGAATACTACTTGCCCATCAAAAAGAATGAAATAATGCCATTTGCAGCAACATGGATGGACCTCGAGAGTGTCATACTGAGTGAAGTAAGTCAGACAGAGGAGAAATATCATATGACATCCCTTATCTGTGGAATCTAAAAAGAAATAACATAAATGAACTTACAAAACAGAAAGAAACTCACAGACTTAGAAAATGAATTTATGGTTGCCAGCGGGGAAGGGATAGCTAGAGAGTATGGGATGGACATGTATACACTGCTATATTTAAACTAGATAACCAGCAAGGGCCTTCTGTATAGCACATGGAACTCTGTCCAATGTTATGTGGCAGTGTTGATGGGAGGGGGTTTGGGGAAGAATGGATACGTGTATATGTATGGCTGAATCCCTTTGCTATTCACCTGAAACTATCAAAACATTGTAAATTGGCTATACTCCAATACAAAATAAAAGATTAAAACTTAAAAAAATAAATAAAGCACATGAATAATTTTAAAAATAAAAAGAGGAGGTTCAAGGTCGAGAGGAAAAGGTATTGTGACCACAGGGGCCAAGACTGGCATGATGCAGCTATAAACCAAGGCAACCCAAAAGCCACCCGAAGCTGAAAGAAGCAAGGAACAGATCCTACCCTTAAAGGCTCTGGAGGAAGTTCAGCCCTGCCAACACCTTGATCTCATCCCAGTGAAAAGGATTTCAGACTTCTGGATTCTAGGATTCTAAGGAAATAAATATATCATTTTAAGCCCCAAAGTTTGTGGTCATTAGTTATAGTGGCCAACTAATACATCCACCATGATGAGAGACAGTACCTCCTAGGGACTATAATAATTATGATTACCAGCAACAATACTTAGTATGTGCCTGGCACTGCTGAATTATATATAGATCGAATCTCATTTAATTTGCATGCAAAGTGGCAACAGACAGTTGGAGTTAGTATGGCTCTACCACTTAGTAGCATGTATGCCTGGGCAAGTTATATAACCTTCTAATGATGCTTTGTCTCATCTATCTCATAGAAGTGAGAATGGTACCTACCTGTCAAGGTTGTCAAAGATAAAGTGAAACCATCTATGTAAAGGACTTAGAACTGTGCCTGGTAATAAAGGCTCCACAAATGATAATTAGTATTAATAAAGTCCTTCCTTATGGGGGGCAGCAGTCTCTCTCCCAGAGCATCTTCTCACTGATTTTAGTTCTTCCTCTTGGGTACTTCCGAACCTCCTGACTGTCATTCAAATATCTAAAGATGGTGATCATCTTATTAAGAGTTTTAGCTTTGGGAACTTCTCTGGTGGTCCAGTGGCTAAGACTCTACACTCCCAATGCAGGGGACCCAGGTTCAGTTCCTGGTCAGGGAACTAACTAGATTCCACATGCCACAATTAAAAGATCTCATATACCACAACAAAGACTGAAGATCCTGTGTGCAACAACTAAGACCTGGCACAGCCAAAATAAATAAAAAGAAAATTTATTCAAGAGTCTCAGCTTCTCGAGACTAAAAGTAACCAATGCCTACAATCACTGCTCTTGTGGATCCATCCATAGTTCCTTTCCCATCCTGACAACCTTCTTTGGACATATTCTTGTACATCTTTAGACACAATCCCAGACTTATCACCATTCTTGTTCTACAATGCATGTGTGCATGCTCAGTTATGTCCGACCCTTTGCGATCCCATGGACTGTAGCCCGCCAGACTCCTCTGTCCATGAAATTGTCAAGGCAAGAATATTGGAGTGAGTTGCCATATCCTATTCCAGGGGCATCTTCCAAAGAGAGGGATCGAACCCACGTCTCTTGCGTCTCCTGCACTGGCAGGTAAATTCTTTACCCCTAAGTCATTTAGGGAAGCACTATTCTAGAATATCAGTTGGCAAACTATAGCCCTCCATGCAAGCTATATTTTTTAATAGTCTGTGAGCTAAGAATAGGACTTCCCTGGTGGCTTAGCTGGTAAAGAACTCACCCACCAATGCAGGATATACAAGAGACACAGGTTTGATCCCTGGATCAGGATCCCCTGGAGAAGGGCATGGCAACCCACTGCAGTATTCTTGCCTGGGAAAGCCCATAGACAGAGGACCCTGACGGGATATGGTCCACGGGGTTGCAAAGAGTCAGACATGACAGAGCACACACACATGGTTTTTACATTTTGTAAGGATTGTTTTTTTAAAAAAGAATTTGCTACATAGAATATATATGGCCTGCACAGTTTAAAATATTATGTGGCTTTTTTCAGAGAAAGGTTATCAATGTCTGTTCTAGAAGAGCTTATACTTCTATCAACCCAATATAAGATTGCCCAAGAATTTTTGCAAACAAAAATTGTATCATACAAATATCTAAAGATGGTGATCATCATAGTTTTAGCGGTTTCCAGTGGCTAAGACTCTACACTCCCAATGCAGGGGACCCAGGTTCAGTTCCTGGTCAGGGAACTAACTAGATTCCACATGCCACAATTAAAAGATCTCATATACCACAACAAAGACTGAAGATCCTGTGTGCAACAACTAAGACCTGGCACAGCCAAAATAAATAAAAAGAAAATTTATTCAAGAGTCTCAGCTTCTCGAGACTAAAAGTAACCAATGCCTACAATCACTGCTCTTGTGGATCCATCCATAGTTCCTTTCCCATCCTGACAACCTTCTTTGGACATATTCTTGTACATCTTTAGACACAATCCCAGACTTATCACCATTCTTGTTCTACAATGCATGTGTGCATGCTCAGTTATGTCCGACCCTTTGCGATCCCATGGACTGTAGCCCGCCAGACTCCTCTGTCCATGAAATTGTCAAGGCAAGAATATTGGAGTGAGTTGCCATATCCTATTCCAGGGGCATCTTCCAAAGAGAGGGATCGAACCCACGTCTCTTGCGTCTCCTGCACTGGCAGGTAAATTCTTTACCCCTAAGTCATTTAGGGAAGCACTATTCTAGAATATCAGTTGGCAAACTATAGCCCTCCATGCAAGCTATATTTTTTAATAGTCTGTGAGCTAAGAATAGGACTTCCCTGGTGGCTTAGCTGGTAAAGAACTCACCCACCAATGCAGGATATACAAGAGACACAGGTTTGATCCCTGGATCAGGATCCCCTGGAGAAGGGCATGGCAACCCACTGCAGTATTCTTGCCTGGGAAAGCCCATAGACAGAGGACCCTGACGGGATATGGTCCACGGGGTTGCAAAGAGTCAGACATGACAGAGCACACACACATGGTTTTTACATTTTGTAAGGATTGTTTTTTTAAAAAAGAATTTGCTACATAGAATATATATGGCCTGCACAGTTTAAAATATTATGTGGCTTTTTTCAGAGAAAGGTTATCAATGTCTGTTCTAGAAGAGCTTATACTTCTATCAACCCAATATAAGATTGCCCAAGAATTTTTTGCAAACAAATTGCACTATTGTATCATACCAACTTAATTGTAAGACTGTTAATTGTTCAATCAGTATCCATTCTCTCTCCCCTTCTTATCTTCTTACTAGTAATAAAAATCTTAGCTAGGAACATAGCTACCAGTTTAGGACTACATTTCCCAGTCTCCCTTGTCATAAGGTGTGGCCAGGAGGTAAAGTTCTAGTCTATGGGATGTAACCAGATGTGACTACTGTAATTTTCTAGTTCTCCTCTTAAAGGAAGGTTCAGGCCTTCCCCTCTTCCCTTTCCCACTGGCTGAAATGTGGACCTGTGATGAAGAACAGCAGAACAACACCACAGAAGGACCCCAGGTCTCGGGGGTCAGCATTTTACCCATTGCTGCTTATTCTCAAAAAGGAAATGAACTTGTGATTTGTTTAAGGCATTGTTATTTTAGATCTTTGCTATAGCAAGTGGTTCTGTACCCTAGCCAATATAACCGTCCATTTTAACTCCCAAGTATTTTTTATATTTGTGGCCACTAAGACACACATCTCTTCCATTCTGCAATCATGCAGTTAATTTTCTGGACACTATCACAAGACCTTGCACTGACCTTGTAAGAATCAGTCTGTCCTTTTACTCTGACATTTTGGACCCAATTCTGTCATCCAAATGAGCTTTTATCCCTTCTAATTTCATGTCAATCGTCATGAAGCACTCTAGGTGTAGCACTCAAACTAAACACTGTGCTCATCAAAGTACCTGACTAATGTTAAATATAATGTAATGGAGAGGACTGTGTCCTCAGTTTATGGGAGAAGAAAATAACAGATTAAACAAAGGTCAAATGGAGGAGAAGGTATGGAGGATGGAGAAAAGCACTTATCAGGAGCTCACTGCTTACTGCTATGTTGCAGGCACTCTTTGGTGAATTTCCTCATTATTATTTCACGTATTAAATATCTCACTCATTCATTCATTCACTCATTCATTTTTTTAAAGTACTAATTCTAATTTTTTGAAATACTATTAATATCCCCTATTGGGGCAGAAAACTATTACCCATAACCCCTGATGAAAATAAGGCCTGTTCAAATCTCTCTTTGCCTAAGACCATATGCACCCACTCTCTTTTCGGACACCTGAAGGGTTTGTTGCTAGCATTTCTTGCAAGATTTAGGGCAAAGATGAAAATACTCCAGGTACCTAACTCAAGGCCTATTCAACGTAGAACAGTGGACAGTATTTTCAGAAATTTCTACCATCTTAAGACAGATGAGAAATAAGTACATATTGGCCTTCTGCAGTTTCATGGCAAAAAGACAGAGTGGATAGGCTCTGAGTAATATCGGATGAAATATTCAAATCCTGTGGGTGATAGACCGCCAATGTGTAGCCTCTCCCCACGATGATCACAGTCAGTAAAAGAAAGAAGAGAAGGAAAGAGTTTTCAGCCCTCTTTTAGAAGGATAAAGAGAATTAGCTTTTTTCCAAAAAGCAGTTTTCTACAAGTGATTTTAAGGTCATAATCACTTCGAAGACCTAGTTGAGACAGGATAAAGAGCCAAAGCAAGATACAGAAGGAGTCAAAGAACACCCCTCAAAACTGGATGTCTCCAGATGAGCTGGATTAGATGGCCCCACCAGGAACTCTCAGACTAAGAGCTCAGTGAATCACTCAGGGGCCAAGGTAGCCATGCAAGATATTCTTCTACAAGTCTCATTTACAGCTAAAAGATGTCTCCACACTCAAACAGGAGAAAAGGGAGTAGGGCACAAAGAATGGCATAGCCCAAGGACACGACATCAACTGCTTAGAACAAAATAAATCCAAGAGGGTGGACAAGTCAGCTTCCACTAGACCTTGAACCTCATATGTACTCTTCAGAACACATCAGCAAGCTACACTCACCAGCACCATGACAGCTTCAAAGCTTACCATCACAGACCAAAAAAGTAGGTGATAGCTCAATTCCTGGAAATCTTTATCCCTTTCCATAAAATAGTTGAAATAATCCTCCCACTCATTAGTCTATGAAATTACCCAGTCCATAAAAACTAAAACTAACCATGCCATATTTTGAGGTCATACTTAGCTTCCGAGTCATCCCACACTCTGTTTGCGGAATGTGTTTCTCTCTAAATAAATCTAATTCTTACCTATCACTTTGTCTCTCACTGAATTCTTTCTGAGATGAGACATCAAGAACCTGAGCTATATTAAGTCTTGAAGCCAGGTGCAGTGACATCAGCTAAAAGACTGTGGGTTCAGGTCCTGTTGGCTGGGTTTGAGTCCTGGGGCCTATGGGTTCAAGTTTCAGTCTGAATCACACTGTTTCAGTACTATTTCCTTATAACACAAAGGAGCCTTTATATCTTTCGTTGGGCTATTTCATCAAAAGTTCTCCCAACTTTTGAGTTTTATTATTTTGAAATAATTTTAGACTTACAGAGGAGTTGTGACAATTACATAAAGAATTCCCATACACTCCTCACCCAGCTATCCCTGATGTTAACATCCTACAACCATAGAATCATGATCAAAACCAGGAATTTGACATAGGTATAATACTGTAAACTGCAAAATGTTCTCTAATTTTGCCAGTTTTTCCACTAATGCCCATTTTCTATTCTAGGATTCAATCCAGGATTCAACAATGCATTTAGTTGTCATTTCTCTTTGGTTCACTCTGATCTGTGACTATTCCTGGTCTTGTCTTATCTTTCTTGCCATTGATTCTTGAAGAGCGCTGATCAAGTATTTTGTAGACTGTCCTTCAATTTAGGTTTGTGTGTTTTCTTATGTTTAGATTGGAGTTATGGGGTTTTTTGGCCACAATACGACAGAAGCGATACACCTTCTCAGTACATCAAACTTAGGAAGAAGGCATGATGCCAATATGTCTCTTATTACCAGTAATGTTCCTTTGCTTAAAGCAGTATCTTCCAGGTATCTACACTGTAAAGTTACTATTTTTCCCTTCGTAGTTAACAAACATGGAGAGAGGGTCCTTTGAAACTTTGGAAATGGTCTTTCTTCTCCTTAAAACTGTCACCCATTAATTTTAGCATCCATCAGGGGAGCTGTTTGCAGCAGTTATGACTATAATATTCTAATGTGATTTTCTATTTCCTCATTCCTCTATATTTGTTCACTGTTGAAATAACCTCCCATATTGTCTATGAAATTACCCAGTCCATAAAAACTAAAACTAACCATGCCATATTTTGAGGTCATACTTAGCTTCCGAGTCATCCCACACTCTGTTTGGAATGTGTTTCTCTCTAAATAAATCTAATTCTTACCTATCACTTTGTCTCTCACTGAATTCTTTCTGAGATGAGACATCAAGAACCTGAGCTATATTAAGTCTTGAAGCCAGGTGCAGTGACATCAGCTAAAAGACTGTGGGTTCAGGTCCTGTTGGCTGGGTTTGAGTCCTGGGGCCTATGGGTTCAAGTTTCAGTCTGAATCACACTGTTTCAGTACTATTTCCTTATAACACAAAGGAGCCTTTATATCTTTCGTTGGGCTATTTCATCAAAAGTTCTCCCAACTTTTGAGTTTTATTATTTTGAAATAATTTTAGACTTACAGAGGAGTTGTGACAATTACATAAAGAATTCCCATACACTCCTCACCCAGCTATCCCTGATGTTAACATCCTACAACCATAGAATCATGATCAAAACCAGGAATTTGACATAGGTATAATACTGTAAACTGCAAAATGTTCTCTAATTTTGCCAGTTTTTCCACTAATGCCCATTTTCTATTCTAGGATTCAATCCAGGATTCAACAATGCATTTAGTTGTCATTTCTCTTTGGTTCACTCTGATCTGTGACTATTCCTGGTCTTGTCTTATCTTTCTTGCCATTGATTCTTGAAGAGCGCTGATCAAGTATTTTGTAGACTGTCCTTCAATTTAGGTTTGTGTGTTTTCTTATGTTTAGATTGGAGTTATGGGGTTTTTTGGCCACAATACGACAGAAGCGATACACCTTCTCAGTACATCAAACTTAGGAAGAAGGCATGATGCCAATATGTCTCTTATTACCAGTAATGTTCCTTTGCTTAAAGCAGTATCTTCCAGGTATCTACACTGTAAAGTTACTATTTTTCCCTTCGTAGTTAACAAACATGGAGAGAGGGTCCTTTGAAACTTTGGAAATGGTCTTTCTTCTCCTTAAAACTGTCACCCATTAATTTTAGCATCCATCAGGGGAGCTGTTTGCAGCAGTTATGACTATAATATTCTAATGTGATTTTCTATTTCCCTCATTCCTCTATATTTGTTCACTGGAATTCCTCTATAAAGAAAAGTTGTCCTTTCTCCCTATAAAATAACCAATTTATCCAACTTTTATTTTTATCAATATGGACTCATGAATAGTTGCTTTATTCTTTGAGTTATGACTAAATTTTAAAAATGTATTTCTTTCAGCCAAAAGTCCCAGCTTTGGCCACTGGGAGCTCTTTCATGTTTGTTCCTGTATTTGATGTAACCCTGCTATTGTGTGGTTGTTGTTGATTAGCACTTCTTTAGCTTGTGACCCCACAAGATGTTCCAGGATCATCTTGTATTTTCCCTGCTGTCTTGTAGCTTATTTTTCCAAGGATTCCTGGATCCCTTTCGTTGGATAATGGCATTTACAAACCAAGATGAGCACTGGGTATGTTCACTACTACCAGAATGCACTGTTTCTAGGCCTCTTATCAGTCTGGCTAGAGGTGTATTAATTTCATTTATCTTTTCAAAGGACCAGTTTTTGGTGTGATTAATATTTCTGAATTGCTTTTCTGTTTTTAATTCATTGATTGTTGAACTTACCTTTATTATTTCCTTCCTTCTTCTTGCTTTAGTTTTAATTTGTTCTTCCTTCTCTAGTGGTTTTTTTTGTTTGTTTGTTTTGTTTTTTGTTGTTATTTTTAAGATGGATACTTCTATCTATTACTGATTGGAAACCTTTCTTCTCTTCTAAAACTTCCCTGGTAGCTCAGATGGTAAAGCATCTGCCTATAATGCAGGAGACCCAAGTTTGATCCCTGGGTTGGGAAGCTCCCCTGGAAAAGGGCATAGCGACCCACTCCAGTATTCTTGCCTGTAGAATTTCATGGACAAAGAAGGTTGGTGGTCTACATGGGGTTGCAAAGAGCTGGATACAACTAAATGACTAACAAACACTTCTTTTCTGATATAAACCATTTAACACTGTCATTTCCCTTGTAAACACTGCTTTAGCTACATCTCACAAATTTGACAAATTATATTTTCTTTTCATTCAGTTCAATAATGTTTAATTTTTACTCTTTGATATGTAGGATACTTAGACAGATATTTATTGTCCATATCATTGGGGATTTTCTAGACATATTTCTGTTTTGATTTCTGGTTTAATTCCATTATGGCTCATGCACATAATTTCTATTCTGATTCTTTCAAAGTTGTTAAGATTCATTTCCTGACCCAAAATATAGTATCCAATGGTGAATGTACCATGTGCACTGCAGAAAGGTATTTTATTGGGTAGTTAGATGTCAATTAGGTCAAGTTGCTTGATCATGCTATTCAGATCATTATACTTTTATTGATATTCTTCACAGTTATTCCATAATTAACTAAGAGCACTGAAGTTTTCAGCTTTAACTGTGAACTTGTCTAACTCGCTTTTCAATTCTATCAGCTTCTGCATTATGTGTTTCAGAACTCCATTGTACATGCATATTTAGGGTTACTACTTCTTGGAAAATTGGAGACTTTATAATTATTTAATGTCCTTCTTTATCCCCAAGAATAGTCCTTGTCCTAAAGTCTATTTTGTCTGATAATACTATAACAACTCCAGCTTTATTTTGATTAGTGTTTGCATAGCATCTTTGTTTATCCTCTTACTTTTAACCTATCTGCTTTTATATTTAAAGTGAGTTTCTTATAGACAGTATAGTTTGTTCTTTCCCTTTTTTATCCAATTTGACAATTCCTATCTTTTAAAGGGTGTGTTTAGACCACACATATTCAATGTGATTTGGATTAAAAACCTACTAATTTTATTGCTTCTTTCTTTCTTTCTTTTATCTATTCTTTCTTCATTTCTTTTCTTGTTCTACCTTCCTTTTTTATTTGCCTGGGTTGGGGGTGGAGTGAGGGAGGAAACGTCCTCTGTTGTTGAGTAAGTCTCAGTCTTAGACAAGCAGTGCATCACGGAGGCTTCTTCATGATCCCACCCCTCCTCTGGGCTACTTCTGCATCCAGCATTTATACCTGCCTTTCTCCAGGGGCCAAGAGTTGTTCTCCTGTGTTCTTGCTCCAGAAATTAGAGGATTTCACCAGTATCCATCCTCTTACACACAAACACACACACACACACACACACACATCACACAATTTAAGGCTTGCCTTACAGAAAAGAAGAGTCCAGGCAGAGTTTCCTTCCCCTACCACAGCAGCTTCATTCCCTGTTCAGCACAAGGGAGACTTTCTATTGATGTGCCAAACCATCTCAGGGAGCTCATGGTGAGATTCATGGAAAAATGAAAAAGGCATGCCCTCGCTTCATTTGTAGCCCTTAGATTCACCTTCTTTTGCCAGTGTGCACTCAGTCAGACTCTATCTACTCAGCCCTACTTGAATTCTTACAGGTGTCTAGCTGCTTCTTGCCCAGGTAAGTCCCGGCTTGTGTCTTGTTACTCCCTGCAGATACTTTTCTCTTCCTAAATTCTGGCCCTCCTGGTTTCTCAGAAACCTCAATACTTCAATATGCTCAAGAGAGGTTGCTGTTGAGCCATTTTGCTTTCATTGTATGCTTGAGAGTAATTCTTTTTCTAGCTCTCTACATTTTTGAGTAGAAACCAGAACCCTGCTTTGTTTAATGAAGTTCTTATGCATCTTTGCAACAGCAGACATTAGATATAGCAGGTAGTCAGGATAAATCATTGTCCCCTTAGAAACTTCCTTAAGGGGTTTTAGAAATGACATATGTCCCAGAAACACTTCTCTCTTGGTTTTTTGTTTTTTTTTTTTGAGAACTGTAAGGTGTAGGAAAATATCCAATAGGGGTTAGGTAAAATACAAATGATGTACTGATTTTTCACAAAATATGAACTATACATCAGTCAGCAGTAATTCAATTGCTTGGCTGAAAGCACCTACCAGTCTGAAGTTGTCTGGCAAAGAATATGATGGTCTGCAACAAACCTCATGGATAGCTAAGAATAAAGTAACTCAAGAAGATTTCTAGCCAAGTAAGCCAATTTCAGAATTGTTCATACATTTCACTATTCCATGAGAAATATGATAGTGACTAATTACTCAAAATTAGGGTGATGACAAAAATATCATGCCTTGTTTTATTATTATGTTTTTCCCCAAAGTAAGTTTTTCCATTAATCATTAGCTCCAAAATTATTATTATTAACACTAATGGCAGTGGAACAATATAATTTAGTGATCACTTATGACAAGCCAGAAATATTACAAACATATTCTCATTTCATCATCACAAAAACTCAATGAGAAAGTGGAACTCAGAGGGATTTAGAAAGTTGTCCAATGCACAGACCTAGTATGTGCTAGAAGCAGAATTCAAAGCCAAGTCAGACTTGAAAGATCTTGCTTTTAACTTCTGATCTTAGAATGATACTACTTAAGATTTTGTTTGGCCCATCGAGTATTTCCTTCTGTCATTTACAATGTTGGAAGAGGTCCACTCTTGCATAAAAACACAAATGTATCAGAAATGCCTTACGGGATAACATCAGTTGTCCAACCAGAAAGTCATTCAGTTTCAGAATGGTAATAAGGGACCATTTGTTGAGAGAGTATGACAACTGACCTTTGTGAGGCTGGTTTGAAAGTATAATATAATTATCCTCCACATTTTCTGGATTTCTCCCTGGTCCCCTCTTTATTCATATATGGGGTGTGTGTGTGTGTGTAGAAAACATTCTTTTCTTCAACACAACACTGGGTTACAATGCAGTCATAAGTCATTTATTTACAGTATTTTTGAAATTATACCTATCTCAGTCACAACTGTCTCCTAAGAATAAAGAGTTCAAAAATAAAAAATAGAAAATGTTAACCAAAAAAGCAAGCAATTCATTCAATAATAAAAATAAAGAGAAAAAGCCCTTCTCTGGTGGTCCAGTGGTTAAGCATCTGCCTTGCAATGCAAGGGACATTGGTTCAATCCCTGGTCTCTGAAGATCCCACATGCTGCAGAACAACTAAGCCCATGTGCCACAACTACTGAGCCTGTGATCTAAAGCCCACAAGCCACAATTACTGAGCTCACAACTACCAAAGCCTACACACCTACAGCCTGTGCTCCACAACAAGAGAAGCCACCACAACAGGAAGCCTGTACACCAAAATGAAGTGTAGCCCCTGCTCAAAACAACTGGAGAAAACCTTCATGCAGCAATGAAAATCCCCCACAGTCAAAAAATAAAATACCTAAAAAAATCATTTTAAAGCATATTAAAAAATAAAGAATTCTTTAATGGCACATCTACCATCTCTAATGAGGAGGCATCACATGACATGCTAACCTTATCTTCCACATATGGAGTATAGCAACAGCACAGAAATGAGTTAGTTACTAAGATAATAATGCAAACAGCCACTACTAAATCTTCAGATGAAGAGGTAAGTTCCATGCAAGCCTAGTTCATCTTTTCTAACAAGCCTGTGTAAAATAAGATGGCAGATGAAATAGAAAAAAACAATAAACAGCAGTGACAATCACCAGACAAGTAAAGAAGAGTTCCACAAAAAACAGAAAGCAGTAGCCATCTGGGGAAATTCACCCACGATGGAGGACCTCAACAGGTAGCTCTGCCAGAACCTCTGAGTGATAATACAAAGCAGTCACTGGGTCTACCTGACGTTTCAAAAGATGCATATGGAAAATGAGGCTTCCCAGGTGGCACTAATGGCAAAGAACCCACTTGCCAGTGTAGGAGACATAAGAGACATGGGTTCAATCCCTGGGTTGGGAAGATCCTCTGAATATGGACATGGCAACCCACTCCAGTATTCTTCCCTGGAGAATCCCATGGACTGAGGAGCTTAGGGGACTACAGTCCACAGGATCTCAAAGAGTCAGACATGACTGAAGCAAATTAGCATGCATGCATGGGAAATGAGTTTATTTAGATGACACACTGGAGAAACAGCCAGAGGCATCTGATTCAGGGGCTTCTGTCACCCCAAGTTCCACCTGGCTTCCCCAAGAGGTGAAGATGGTAGGGAGAGGGGAGGAGATCATATCTTCACACACCTGTAATCCATGTACAACACACCAGTGAGCAGATGACCACCAGGGCAAGCTCTGCAATAACTTGGGTCAACAAGTACTCCAATCATGTTTGATTTACCCTACTCAAAACAACTGAGAAAACTTTCATGCAGCAATGAAAATCCCCCACAGTCAAAAAATAAAATACCTAAAAAAATCATTTTAAAGCATATTAAAAAATAAAGAATTCTTTAATGGCACATCTACCATCTCTAATGAGGAGGCATCACATGACATGCTAACCTTATCTTCCACATATGGAGTATAGCAACAGCACAGAAATGAGTTAGTTACTAAGATAATAATGCAAACAGCCACTACTAAATCTTCAGATGAAGAGGTAAGTTCCATGCAAGCCTAGTTCATCTTTTCTAACAAGCCTGTGTAAAATAAGATGGCAGATGAAATAGAAAAAAACAATAAACAGCAGTGACAATCACCAGACAAGTAAAGAAGAGTTCCACAAAAAACAGAAAGCAGTAGCCATCTGGGGAAATTCACCCACGATGGAGGACCTCAACAGGTAGCTCTGCCAGAACCTCTGAGTGATAATACAAAGCAGTCACTGGGTCTACCTGACGTTTCAAAAGATGCATATGGAAAATGAGGCTTCCCAGGTGGCACTAATGGCAAAGAACCCACTTGCCAGTGTAGGAGACATAAGAGACATGGGTTCAATCCCTGGGTTGGGAAGATCCTCTGAATATGGACATGGCAACCCACTCCAGTATTCTTCCCTGGAGAATCCCATGGACTGAGGAGCTTAGGGGACTACAGTCCACAGGATCTCAAAGAGTCAGACATGACTGAAGCAAATTAGCATGCATGCATGGGAAATGAGTTTATTTAGATGACACACTGGAGAAACAGCCAGAGGCATCTGATTCAGGGGCTTCTGTCACCCCAAGTTCCACCTGGCTTCCCCAAGAGGTGAAGATGGTAGGGAGAGGGGAGGAGATCATATCTTCACACACCTGTAATCCATGTACAACACACCAGTGAGCAGATGACCACCAGGGCAAGCTCTGCAATAACTTGGGTCAACAAGTACTCCAATCATGTTTGATTTACCCTACTCAAAAACTTAGGAGAATGCATAACGCATCAAAGCAATATTTTCATCAAAAGCGGTTAATGTTCAAACATTTTGTTCAGCTATTAGAAAAATTAACTCTTGGAATTCCTTGCTCCTTGAGGATGCAGAAATACCAGATATGAAATACCAGATATGCTTTTTATTGGGCTGTCTAATTGATGCCTTCAAATTCTTGAGAGTTCCTTGGACTGCAAGGAGATCAAACCAGTCAATCCTAAAGGAAATCAACTCTGAATATTCATTGGAAGAACTGAAGTTCCAATACTTTGGTCACCTGATGTGAAGAGATACTAGTTGGAAAGCATCCTGATGCTGGGAAAATAGAAGGCAGACGGAGCAGGGGATGACAGAGGACAAGATGGTTGGATGGCATAACCAACTCAATGAGTTGGAAACGAGTTTGAGCAAACTCTAGGAGATGGTGAAGAACAGGGAATTCTGGCATGCTGCAGTCCCTGGGGTTGTAAAGAGTTGGACACAACTGAGTAACTGAACTGATCAGACTTCTCTGAAGACTCATTCTCTAGCTCACTCTCACATGTTCTGAAGTTGAAAGGATCTAAAGGTTTGACCTGCACTGTCCAAGATGGTAGCCAATAGCCACATGTAACAACTGAGCATTTGGAATGGGACTAGTGTAAATTGAGTCATAAAAGTATACAAGACACACTGGGTTTCAAAAACAGTATGAAAAAGGAACATAAAATATCTCACTAATAATTTTTGTTGATTACATGCTGAAGTGATGATGCACGTGACTCACAACGAACTACTCAACAGTGCTGGTCTAAAACATTTGAACCCCTGATAAAGGCAGGCCTAATGGTAGCCCTATCCATGGACTTTTCAGTTATGTGAACAAATGCATACTTGTTTTTTGATTGGACTTTCTAGGACTTGCACTTGAGAGTCTTAACTGATAATGCATAGTCATATGAAGAAACACTGCACATTCAGGAAACTACTTTCTTTTTTTGGTCATGTTGCATGGTCTATGGTATCTTTGCTGCCCAACAAGGGATTGCACCCATACCACCTGCACTGAAAGTACAGAGTTGTAGCTCACTGAATCGACCATATTACTTAACCTAGTAACCCCCAGGATACTAGTCTTCATTGTATGACAGATCACAGGCATTTTTGTGCACAAAGTATTCCGTAAGTGGACAAATCAGTCTTTTTTTTTCTGTTAACACCACAGAATGTGCCCAGTGTAGGGCATCAGCCCTTTTTTGTCTTGGGACTTTGCACATACTTACCCTTCTGCCTGGAACACGCTGTCCTCTCACTTGCCTGCACCCTCAGGTTGTAATTTAACTGTCATCTTCTCAAAGCTGAGTTCCCTAGTCAATCAATTTAGAGAACATACCCTGCCTTTACCTCTCATAGCACCTCACCTTCTCTAGATGTGCGGAGTAAAATACATGTGAATTTCTTTAGATGTCTGTTTGATGTCTACTCTTCTCCTCCGTACTACACTATAACCTGCATTAGGGTATGACATGCCCTATGTTGTTCCTCCTTTCATCCCCAGCACCTGGAGCAGTGCCCAGCACATATTAGGCGCTCAATAAAATATCTTCTAAATGCCAGGCATGAAGGTTAAAGGGAGCAGGAGAAAAACAATGGCCAGGAGAAGGTGAAGTAATGTGGTAAGGGAGCCTAGACAATCCAGTGTAGACAAGCCAAGGTAAGTTTCTTAATGGTTCACACTGTCTAAGAGAATCATAGAGAAACTAAGGGTGAGAACTGACAAAGGAAAAACTCTGGAAGGATCTCAACACTTATAGCTCCCCATAAGGTAAATGGTCAGAGATTCAAATGATAAAGCTTGCAGTACAAAGCATTCCTGAACTTCACACAATAAAAATTCTGCCTAAGGTTTTGTTCTGTTAAGAAACAATGTGATTCTTAGGCTCATTCTTACAACTTGACTGGAAAAATATGGAAGGACCTCGGGTCTACTCTAAAAGTTCTCATCTGACTCTGCTCTAAGGATGAGATCATACTCTTGACTGCTGCTTGATGAAACTTCAAATGAGCCTGGTTGAAATACTGACCTGGTCTTACCCCAGCCAACCTTTCCGGGCTCCACAAAAGTAGGATATTGCTTGTCATGTTGCATGGTCTATGGTATCTTTGCTGCCCAACAAGGGATTGCACCCATACCACCTGCACTGAAAGTACAGAGTTGTAGCTCACTGAATCGACCATATTACTTAACCTAGTAACCCCCAGGATACTAGTCTTCATTGTATGACAGATCACAGGCATTTTTGTGCACAAAGTATTCCGTAAGTGGACAAATCAGTCTTTTTTTTTCTGTTAACACCACAGAATGTGCCCAGTGTAGGGCATCAGCCCTTTTTTGTCTTGGGACTTTGCACATACTTACCCTTCTGCCTGGAACACGCTGTCCTCTCACTTGCCTGCACCCTCAGGTTGTAATTTAACTGTCATCTTCTCAAAGCTGAGTTCCCTAGTCAATCAATTTAGAGAACATACCCTGCCTTTACCTCTCATAGCACCTCACCTTCTCTAGATGTGCGGAGTAAAATACATGTGAATTTCTTTAGATGTCTGTTTGATGTCTACTCTTCTCCTCCGTACTACACTATAACCTGCATTAGGGTATGACATGCCCTATGTTGTTCCTCCTTTCATCCCCAGCACCTGGAGCAGTGCCCAGCACATATTAGGCGCTCAATAAAATATCTTCTAAATGCCAGGCATGAAGGTTAAAGGGAGCAGGAGAAAAACAATGGCCAGGAGAAGGTGAAGTAATGTGGTAAGGGAGCCTAGACAATCCAGTGTAGACAAGCCAAGGTAAGTTTCTTAATGGTTCACACTGTCTAAGAGAATCATAGAGAAACTAAGGGTGAGAACTGACAAAGGAAAAACTCTGGAAGGATCTCAACACTTATAGCTCCCCATAAGGTAAATGGTCAGAGATTCAAATGATAAAGCTTGCAGTACAAAGCATTCCTGAACTTCACACAATAAAAATTCTGCCTAAGGTTTTGTTCTGTTAAGAAACAATGTGATTCTTAGGCTCATTCTTACAACTTGACTGGAAAAATATGGAAGGACCTCGGGTCTACTCTAAAAGTTCTCATCTGACTCTGCTCTAAGGATGAGATCATACTCTTGACTGCTGCTTGATGAAACTTCAAATGAGCCTGGTTGAAATACTGACCTGGTCTTACCCCAGCCAACCTTTCCGGGCTCCACAAAAGTAGGAAATATCTGCTCTTTTCCTGTTCACATTTTTCGTTCTTACATGAGATCTACCTTGCTTGGTCTATTCATCTTACTTTCCACATCAGGGAAGGAGGATGGTTTGTTGCTGAAACTCTTTAGGTAGATTAATATATAATAGCCTCTTAATTATTCCTCTGGATATGAGATGAATAAATAAGAAGGAAAATGTCTCTTCACTTTGCTTTAGTGTGATACATATTTTTAACACATTACTTTTATGATGGAAAATTATAGATGCAACAGAATCCATGTAATGTATGTTATGATATAATCACAAGAGAAAAATGACATTGTTGAACCAACCACCCAATTTAAGATCTAGGCTATTACCTTTGAAAACCTCTATGTGGCCCTCCCTGACTTCATTTTTTTATTTTTTGAAAGCATGAAACCCATTTGATCAGTGAACTCCAGGAATCTGGGCTTAGAATGGTGGGGTGAGAATTCTGGAAGAGATCTGGTGCTGTCCACACTTCAGGTGCTGACGAGTCTTCAGAAAGGTGGGAGAGCCACCATCTCTTAGAGGAAGGAGGAAGTGCTTCTCTTGTCTCTTTGATTTCTCTTTCTCCTCTCATAAGTTTTTTAAATTACCACATCTTCTTTCTCTGCTGGCAGGGAAGTCTACCTCTAGAAGAAACAGGTACAAAGCCATGAAATTCTGTCTCCTCCCTTTTCTACCAGTTGGCTTCCATGAGGGTATACAGGTATTTTTTCTTAATAAAATCATGTATGCACTAAGAAAGCAAACATCAAGATCATAGAACTGGCGACCATTTGTTTATTATAGAAATTTAGAGATCTGATAGCTGGAAAATATTTTTAAGATAATTAAATTCAATCTTCTCATTTTGGAACTGAGAAAACCAAGGAATAGGTTTGTTAAGTTGACAAAGTCATTTAGCTAAATACATGTCTTTAGCTTCCAAGTCATTATTTTTATTTCCCATTATTCAATTCCCACTATTGATAGATTTCCATTGTGAAAACTTGGATCACATTATTGATCATTTTATTTTAGTCTGAGGCACCTGACCTGAACCAAGTATTAGTACTTTCATTTAGCAGTACGAATAAAACTAAATTTTAGCCATACATAAAAAAGGAATAAATATTCATCTGCTTTGCATTTTATTTTATTCATCACAGCATTTCTGCTTTCAACAGAAAGTCAAATTAAATATTCTATCACACTTTTATACATCCTTACATTCTTTGACCTTATTTCTACTTCCAATAAAATATATAATTGAGCTGAATCTTCAAAAATATAGGTAGTTTAGCATACATAGCCTCTTAATTATTCCTCTGGATATGAGATGAATAAATAAGAAGGAAAATGTCTCTTCACTTTGCTTTAGTGTGATACATATTTTTAACACATTACTTTTATGATGGAAAATTATAGATGCAACAGAATCCATCTAATGTATGTTATGATATAATCACAAGAAAAATGACATTGTTGAACCAACCACCCAATTTAAGATCTAGGCTATTACCTTTGAAAACCTCTATGTGGCCCTCCCTGACTTCATTTTTTTATTTTTTGAAAGCATGAAACCCATTTGATCAGTGAACTCCAGGAATCTGGGCTTAGAATGGTGGGGTGAGAATTCTGGAAGAGATCTGGTGCTGTCCACACTTCAGGTGCTGACGAGTCTTCAGAAAGGTGGGAGAGCCACCATCTCTTAGAGGAAGGAGGAAGTGCTTCTCTTGTCTCTTTGATTTCTCTTTCTCCTCTCATAAGTTTTTTAAATTACCACATCTTCTTTCTCTGCTGGCAGGGAAGTCTACCTCTAGAAGAAACAGGTACAAAGCCATGAAATTCTGTCTCCTCCCTTTTCTACCAGTTGGCTTCCATGAGGGTATACAGGTATTTTTTCTTAATAAAATCATGTATGCACTAAGAAAGCAAACATCAAGATCATAGAACTGGCGACCATTTGTTTATTATAGAAATTTAGAGATCTGATAGCTGGAAAATATTTTTAAGATAATTAAATTCAATCTTCTCATTTTGGAACTGAGAAAACCAAGGAATAGGTTTGTTAAGTTGACAAAGTCATTTAGCTAAATACATGTCTTTAGCTTCCAAGTCATTATTTTTATTTCCCATTATTCAATTCCCACTATTGATAGATTTCCATTGTGAAAACTTGGATCACATTATTGATCATTTTATTTTAGTCTGAGGCACCTGACCTGAACCAAGTATTAGTACTTTCATTTAGCAGTACGAATAAAACTAAATTTTAGCCATACATAAAAAAGGAATAAATATTCATCTGCTTTGCATTTTATTTTATTCATCACAGCATTTCTGCTTTCAACAGAAAGTCAAATTAAATATTCTATCACACTTTTATACATCCTTACATTCTTTGACCTTATTTCTACTTCCAATAAAATATATAATTGAGCTGAATCTTCAAAAATATAGGTACTTCAGCATACATCAGTTGGATATTATAATCATTAAGCACTTTGTCATATCAGGAACCTACAGATTGCTACTATTTATTAGTTAACCAAAAACTTTGAATGCCCATTAGGTGGCCAACACAGTTCCAGACATATATATTCTTCAGGATAAAAATATTTTCAATTTTAGATTTTCAAGAATCACTTGATTTATTTGCTTGCTTATTTTTCTTATTCAGTAAATTTTACTTCTATAGTTCTCAAAGCCAGCAAAGGTCTGTATAGTCAAAGCTATGACAATTTCAGTAGTCGTGTCAACTCTATTTTTATTTTCTCCAGCAAAGTTCAGCTATATGGAGAAGCCATAAATCACCTGTGTATTGTGAGATTCTGAGTTACAGGCCCAGGGTAGAGCCTGAGCTTCTGGGTTTCTAACAAGCTTGTAAGTGATGCCTCTACTACTGGATCACTGAGTCACACTTTGAGTGACAAGGGACTAGAGACCATTTCTTTGTCATTTCCTCCTCAAATGCTTAGGTAGAGTAAACAGCAGGTCTGTCACCTCTAAATATGAAAATAATAAAAATAGTTAAAATGGTAATGATTTAATCGGAGAGAAGCCATTCATATAATGGAGAAGGCAAGAGAATGTCCATACTGGGAATGTATTTTGTTGACCCTCTTCTCTTCTTCATTTCCAGGCTTGGCAACATCATACAGACTCACAGCTTCAACTGCCATCTTTGTGTGGCTATGATGAACCCTTTCTTGGCTCCAAAGCCCTAATGGATACCATCCATTTGAGTGTCCCACCAGCAATTAAAATAACAAATTTCTCCCAATGTTTGCCTCTTGGTCTTTCTCTCCATCAGTTCTTCTTATTCTCTGGCATCCAAATTTAGGAAGCTGTTAAGACCTATTGATTTATTCCTAAAGTATCAGTAACTTCTGTGAATGCAAATCCTTCCCCTCAGCTGATAGCAAAATCCAAAAGTTTGACAACATACTCTGCTAGCATGACTGTGAGAAAGAGACTTGTATGCATTGCCAGTGAGAATGAAGGATGGTACAATCCCTATGGAGTGGATTTTTGCAATAACATAGCAAAATTACCTACACCTTGACTAATCTATTCTCAAGACACATCAGCAACACATACAATGATATGTGAATATGCCCATTCACTGAAGCACAATTTATAATAACCAATGATTTAAACCCTCAATGTCATCAGTAAAGGACTGTTGAATAAGTTATGACACATTCATATAATAGAGTATTATGCAGACATAAAAAGGAATGAAGAAACTCCCTGTGTACTGATAGGAAAGAATGTAAGTGAAAACACAAGATACAGAAGAGCATACATAGTATTTGCTTTTTAAATTAAAAAGAGAAAGAAGAGTAATACTTATATATATTTCCTTGGGTTTTCAAAAAGAGGAAATAGGGTATATCAAAACATAAAAATTAAAAAACAAAGGATTACCTATAAGAGAAAGGAAAGAACAGTAAGAAAGGCCTGAAAGTTATATGCCATATTTTATAGTTTTTACTTTGAAAGCACTTAAATGTTTTATACAATTAAAACAAAATTAAATAGAGAAAAACACAAAGTAATCAATAAATATCAAATAGTTGTAAATCTTCAGTGGTTTCCCAATATCTGTCCACTAGGTTCAAACTCCTCCATTTGGCCTTAGTGCTCTGAATCTGATCCAGCCAGACATCCCCATCTTATACTCTGATGTCCCCTACTCCACCCCTGGTATCACATGCTCAGCACTAACCATTAACATCTCAGTACCCAGTTTCTTTCCCCACTTAGAGCATATACCTCTTGAAGTCCAGCTTTGATCCATTTCAGGAAACTTCACTGCTCAATCTCTATAGTTTTCATACCATAACATAAATGGGTGATGATTTGGGCATCTGAAAGCCACTGGCTGGAAATGTTGGATGTATTTTGAAGAATTCAAGGAAGCCAGAACTCCTTGATACTAATAGCATATTAAATACCTGGCTAAAGTGTACCTTTCTAGTTACAAAACAAAGACAACAATGGGAGCAACCCAACTGTCCTCCAGGTGAATGGATAAAACTGCATTCAATGGATTATGATTCAGTCTTAGCAAGCAAAGAAATTCTGACACTTGCCACAACATCAAAGAATCTTGAAGACATTATGCTAAGTGAAACAGTTCTCAAAAGGACAAACACCTTATGTATGAGTCCACGTAAAAGAGGTTTCTAGAGTAGTCAGATTCACAGAAACAGAAAGGAGGAGCTGGGAGTAGCAGGCAGTAGGGAAATATTTCTTAATGAGTACAGAGCTTCAATTTTGCAAAATGGAAAAACTTCTGGGGATGGATGGTGGTGATGCTTGCATAAAGTGAAAGTGCCTAATGCCACTAAACTGCATACTTAAAAATAGCTTATTCTGTATATTTTATGTGTGCATATTTTACCACAACTTTCTGATAGGAAAGAATGTAAGTGAAAACACAAGATACAGAAGAGCATACATAGTATTTGCTTTTTAAATTAAAAAGAGAAAGAAGAGTAATACTTATATATATTTCCTTGGGTTTTCAAAAAGAGGAAATAGGGTATATCAAAACATAAAAATTAAAAAACAAAGGATTACCTATAAGAGAAAGGAAAGAACAGTAAGAAAGGCCTGAAAGTTATATGCCATATTTTATAGTTTTTACTTTGAAAGCACTTAAATGTTTTATACAATTAAAACAAAATTAAATAGAGAAAAACACAAAGTAATCAATAAATATCAAATAGTTGTAAATCTTCAGTGGTTTCCCAATATCTGTCCACTAGGTTCAAACTCCTCCATTTGGCCTTAGTGCTCTGAATCTGATCCAGCCAGACATCCCCATCTTATACTCTGATGTCCCCTACTCCACCCCTGGTATCACATGCTCAGCACTAACCATTAACATCTCAGTACCCAGTTTCTTTCCCCACTTAGAGCATATACCTCTTGAAGTCCAGCTTTGATCCATTTCAGGAAACTTCACTGCTCAATCTCTATAGTTTTCATACCATAACATAAATGGGTGATGATTTGGGCATCTGAAAGCCACTGGCTGGAAATGTTGGATGTATTTTGAAGAATTCAAGGAAGCCAGAACTCCTTGATACTAATAGCATATTAAATACCTGGCTAAAGTGTACCTTTCTAGTTACAAAACAAAGACAACAATGGGAGCAACCCAACTGTCCTCCAGGTGAATGGATAAAACTGCATTCAATGGATTATGATTCAGTCTTAGCAAGCAAAGAAATTCTGACACTTGCCACAACATCAAAGAATCTTGAAGACATTATGCTAAGTGAAACAGTTCTCAAAAGGACAAACACCTTATGTATGAGTCCACGTAAAAGAGGTTTCTAGAGTAGTCAGATTCACAGAAACAGAAAGGAGGAGCTGGGAGTAGCAGGCAGTAGGGAAATATTTCTTAATGAGTACAGAGCTTCAATTTTGCAAAATGGAAAAACTTCTGGGGATGGATGGTGGTGATGCTTGCATAAAGTGAAAGTGCCTAATGCCACTAAACTGCATACTTAAAAATAGCTTATTCTGTATATTTTATGTGTGCATATTTTACCACAACTTTAAAATTTTTTAAAAGCAAATAAAATGAGCCATGAGAACACCTTTTAATAGTGATACCTTTTAATACCTTATATTAATACAAAAACAATTTAACCCAGGCTATCTCCTCCAAGGCCATTAAAGATTATATAGGGAAGAAAAAGTTAGCTTTTTGCCTTAAACATGTTCTCCCCTTAGGAGTATTTCCAATAGAAACATTCTCCCCTTGGATTGCTTTGTCCCCTGGACTTTGTATAACCAGGAGTTACACATAGCTGATTACTTCAAAAGTGTTTTCTAAGACTCTGATAGTTGTTTCAAAGCTTTGCATTGGCATTGATCCATAATATTTGCTTTGATGCTTCTGAATAGTAGAGTGCTCTATCCTTCACTTCCATTCCCACAGGAAAATCACTATACAATAAGCTACTGCTGAGGTTGAGAAACCCCTGGGGAAGAATTTACCTTCCCTAGGTAAAACTCTGCATCTTGAACCACACTTACACAAGATGTAAATAACAGTGGAAACTGTGTGCAGGGGAAGAAGAGGTATATGGGAAGGCTCTGCATTTTCCAATCAGTTTTTTGTAAAACTAACACTGCTCTGAAAATAAAGCCTGTTAATTGAAAAAATAAAGGTCTGCATCTTAAATTCTCTGAGTTATTGGTGTAACAATTTATCATACTGGTCCATGAAAGTAAAATGATGCTTTCTTAATAAGGAAATGCATTTTCCTTTAAATATGCAATATATCTGGCCAGAAACTAAGGGATATTTTGCTAGCTAGTCATCTTTCTAAATATATTTGAACATTAGGAGAGAAAAAAAAGTAAAATGATAAGAATGCAATCTCCAAGTTATAACCTCATAATTTCTGCTCCTGTGTGGATTGGAAGCCCCATATTTCTAACACAGCTTTCTGTTTCTCTTGCCATTTAGAGAATATGCACATACATATTGAAGTCCTTGACCTTAGAGGCAATTATATACTGGAAGGGATAAGCTATTGATATGCCCTTCTAAAAATTATTTAAAATGTAGATAACTAGCTTATACTTTCAGATATGATGGAGTAGTTGGTATTGGACTAATCCTCCTGTTAAGAACATCTATAAAAGCTAGGCAGAAATACCTCACACAAACACACATATACACATACACACAACAGTTGCTTGAAAATAATAAGAAACAAGTAAAACAGCTAATACTAGAGGGACAAAAACACCAAAGAGCACAAATATGCACTGAAGGGAACCTTCTGGCAGAGCCAAATTTTTCCCTCAGGACATTTAATACTATACTATGCAGAGCATGGGGGTCAGATAGAAATCAGCAGCCTAGAGACTGTGTAGTCTCAGTGGGCTGGAAAGGTAACATCTGGGATTCACTGACCACTGAGGAGCAGGGGGTTATTAAATACCAGGCTTTGAACTGAGACTCTAGAAGATCCACGATCTATGACTAACAACAAACTACTGCTGAAACCCTGGGGAAGAATTTACCTTCCCTAGGTAAAACTCTGCATCTTGAACCACACTTACACAAGATGTAAATAACAGTGGAAACTGTGTGCAGGGGAAGAAGAGGTATATGGGAAGGCTCTGCATTTTCCAATCAGTTTTTTGTAAAACTAACACTGCTCTGAAAATAAAGCCTGTTAATTGAAAAAATAAAGGTCTGCATCTTAAATTCTCTGAGTTATTGGTGTAACAATTTATCATACTGGTCCATGAAAGTAAAATGATGCTTTCTTAATAAGGAAATGCATTTTCCTTTAAATATGCAATATATCTGGCCAGAAACTAAGGGATATTTTGCTAGCTAGTCATCTTTCTAAATATATTTGAACATTAGGAGAGAAAAAAAAGTAAAATGATAAGAATGCAATCTCCAAGTTATAACCTCATAATTTCTGCTCCTGTGTGGATTGGAAGCCCCATATTTCTAACACAGCTTTCTGTTTCTCTTGCCATTTAGAGAATATGCACATACATATTGAAGTCCTTGACCTTAGAGGCAATTATATACTGGAAGGGATAAGCTATTGATATGCCCTTCTAAAAATTATTTAAAATGTAGATAACTAGCTTATACTTTCAGATATGATGGAGTAGTTGGTATTGGACTAATCCTCCTGTTAAGAACATCTATAAAAGCTAGGCAGAAATACCTCACACAAACACACATATACACATACACACAACAGTTGCTTGAAAATAATAAGAAACAAGTAAAACAGCTAATACTAGAGGGACAAAAACACCAAAGAGCACAAATATGCACTGAAGGGAACCTTCTGGCAGAGCCAAATTTTTCCCTCAGGACATTTAATACTATACTATGCAGAGCATGGGGGTCAGATAGAAATCAGCAGCCTAGAGACTGTGTAGTCTCAGTGGGCTGGAAAGGTAACATCTGGGATTCACTGACCACTGAGGAGCAGGGGGTTATTAAATACCAGGCTTTGAACTGAGACTCTAGAAGATCCACGATCTATGACTAACAACAAACTAGAAATAGACCAGCCACAACTGGCTCAAGATGATCTTCCCATGCTCTGTCTTGGGAAAATTAAACCCTCTCTCAAGGAAGATGTTATCCAAAGACTCTATGATTTTTCATACACAATGCCCAGCATTCAAAGAAAAATACCATTCTAGTTAAAACAGAACCAAATGACTGAAAACCAAGGGAAAAAATAGACAGAATAAACAGATCCACAGTAGCTCCATATATTGGAGCTACTAGACATGAACTTTCCACTAACTCCCAAAATACTTAAACCAGTACTTCACAAGAAAAAAAGAATACCTAAATGGTCCATAAGTATATGAAAAGAAATTCAATATCATTAGTAATCACAAGATAACATTATAAATCTTCCAGATTTGTTCAAAAAAATAAATACATTAAGTGTTGGTGAGGATATAGATTAATTTGTACTTCAAAAACTGCTGGAGTAATTGTAAATTAATGTAAACTCTTAGAAAAGTTGTCATGTAGAGGTTACAAAAGCTAAACATACACATATCCCATGAACCAGTATTCCACTCCTAGGCATATACATAACAAAAAATGAGTGTTTATATAAACTGAAAGATAATGGACATTAATATTCATAAAACCCTCATTTATAATAGCCCAAATTGCAAATACAGGCTCCCCTGGTGGCTCAGTGACAAAGAATTCACCTTCAATGCAAGAGATGTAGGTTCACTCCCTAGGTCAGGAAGATCCCCTGGAGAAGGAAAGGGCAACCTGCTCCAGTATTCCTGCCTGGGAAGTCTCACAGGCGGAGGAGCCTTGTAGGTTACAGTCCATGGGGTTGCAAAGAGTCAGACATGACTTAGCAACTGAGCACACATATACAAATTGCAAATCGCCCAAGTGTCCACCAATAGCAGAACGGTCTCTTCTGCTGTACTGAATGCAATGATATAAGAAAAGAAAAAACAAACTTTATCCATGCAACCCATGATGATGAAACCCATAACCATAATATTGATGAAAAAAAGCTATACCAAAATAAAAAGAGAACATGATGCATGATTCTACTTATGTAAAGATTAAAACCAGGGGCTTCCCCTGGTGGTCCAATGGGTAAGGACACCACCTTGCAGTGCAAGGGGCGCCGGTTCAATCCCTGGCCTGGGAAGATCCCACGTGCCATGGAGCGGCTGGACCCATGTGTCCAATTACTGAGCCAGAGCTCTGGGGTGCATGCACCCAGAGCCGGCGCTCTGCGACAACAGAGGCCACCACGATGGGAGGCCCACAGGAGCCAAAGAACAAAGACTGATGAAAATAGATAAATGAAAGACCAATAGAAGTGGCCCGCTCATCCCCCTCCCTCCCCAACTCACCCCCCAAAAGATAAATAAATAAAATAAATGTTTAAAAAAAAAGATTAAAACCAGGTAAAATTTGTCAGTGATATGAGCCAGAACAGTGGTTATATTAGATGGAAGCAGATAATGACTGAGAGAAGGAACAAGAAAGTCTTCTGGTATGCTGGTAACCTAGTTTTCCTCTGAGTGGAGATTGGAGAAATGTGTTCATTTTGTTAACTGTATACCACAAACTGTATACCTAATATTTGTGTGTACAATGAACCTAAATAAAGTATCCAAAACATGCACTATCCTAGGCATATACATAACAAAAATGAGTGTTTATATAAACTGAAAGATAATGGACATTAATATTCATAAAACCCTCATTTATAATAGCCCAAATTGCAAATACAGGCTCCCCTGGTGGCTCAGTGACAAAGAATTCACCTTCAATGCAAGAGATGTAGGTTCACTCCCTAGGTCAGGAAGATCCCCTGGAGAAGGAAAGGGCAACCTGCTCCAGTATTCCTGCCTGGGAAGTCTCACAGGCGGAGGAGCCTTGTAGGTTACAGTCCATGGGGTTGCAAAGAGTCAGACATGACTTAGCAACTGAGCACACATATACAAATTGCAAATCGCCCAAGTGTCCACCAATAGCAGAACGGTCTCTTCTGCTGTACTGAATGCAATGATATAAGAAAAAGAAAAAAAACAAACTTTATCCATGCAACCCATGATGATGAAACCCATAACCATAATATTGATGAAAAAAAGCTATACCAAAATAAAAAGAGAACATGATGCATGATTCTACTTATGTAAAGATTAAAACCAGGGGCTTCCCCTGGTGGTCCAATGGGTAAGGACACCACCTTGCAGTGCAAGGGGCGCCGGTTCAATCCCTGGCCTGGGAAGATCCCACGTGCCATGGAGCGGCTGGACCCATGTGTCCAATTACTGAGCCAGAGCTCTGGGGTGCATGCACCCAGAGCCGGCGCTCTGCGACAACAGAGGCCACCACGATGGGAGGCCCACAGGAGCCAAAGAACAAAGACTGATGAAAATAGATAAATGAAAGACCAATAGAAGTGGCCCGCTCATCCCCCTCCCTCCCCAACTCACCCCCCAAAAGATAAATAAATAAAATAAATGTTTAAAAAAAAAGATTAAAACCAGGTAAAATTTGTCAGTGATATGAGCCAGAACAGTGGTTATATTAGATGGAAGCAGATAATGACTGAGAGAAGGAACAAGAAAGTCTTCTGGTATGCTGGTAACCTAGTTTTCCTCTGAGTGGAGATTGGAGAAATGTGTTCATTTTGTTAACTGTATACCACAAACTGTATACCTAATATTTGTGTGTGTACAATGAACCTAAATAAAAAGTATCCAAAACATGCACAGTAGTTAGAAAATAAATGATCTGGATAACTAAACATTCTATAACAATGGGGTCAGAGGGCATTTGAACTAGAAGGTTCTGGAGACAACTTTCAACTGTAGTTCACTCATAGCAGCTCTCATCGGGACTGTCTTACAGTGCTCTCTCTGGTCCCTCTGTCTTCCACATCCAATCTGGATTTGTAGCAAGTGGTTAAATTTGTTTCATCAATTTAACTCCAAAGTTAACACATTCAAGACCAAACTCTTCACCATTTGTCATTTCTCCCTTCATGCATTCCTTTCCATGGTCTCTATCACAAATCTGAAGATCATCAACTTCTTACTGCTGAAGATACTAGGTTGATGCAAAAGTAATTGCAGTTTGTAGTGTTGAAATTTGCCATTTGTTATTAGAATATATTCTTAGATGTGGTTACGCTACACATCATTTTAACACATATTTTTCATTTTATGTTTTCTTGCTAATGAATTATTACTTGCTGCTTATTTTATATTTCTTTTAGACTAGGGAAATGATGTTAGACAAAAAGCAAATTCAAGCAATTTTCTTATTCAAGTTCAAAATGGGTCACAAAGCAGCAAAGACAACTTGCAATATCAACAACACATTTGGCCCAGGAGCTGCTATTGTACAGTTTTCAAAGGAGACAAGAGCCTTGAAGATGAGGAGCATAATGACTGGCCATCAGAAGTTGACAAGAACCTATTAAATCATCAAAGCTGATCCTCTTACATAAAAAATTAAGAAATCAGTGTCAACCATTCTAGAAGATTGAACATTAGAAGTGGCCCGCTCATCCCCTCCCTCCCCAACTCACCCCCAAAGATAAATAAATAAAATAAATGTTTAAAAAAGATTAAAACCAGGTAAAATTTGTCAGTGATATGAGCCAGAACAGTGGTTATATTAGATGGAAGCAGATAATGACTGAGAGAAGGAACAAGAAAGTCTTCTGGTATGCTGGTAACCTAGTTTTCCTCTGAGTGGAGATTGGAGAAATGTGTTCATTTTGTTAACTGTATACCACAAACTGTATACCTAATATTTGTGTGTGTACAATGAACCTAAATAAAAAGTATCCAAAACATGCACAGTAGTTAGAAAATAAATGATCTGGATAACTAAACATTCTATAACAATGGGGTCAGAGGGCATTTGAACTAGAAGGTTCTGGAGACAACTTTCAACTGTAGTTCACTCATAGCAGCTCTCATCGGGACTGTCTTACAGTGCTCTCTCTGGTCCCTCTGTCTTCCACATCCAATCTGGATTTGTAGCAAGTGGTTAAATTTGTTTCATCAATTTAACTCCAAAGTTAACACATTCAAGACCAAACTCTTCACCATTTGTCATTTCTCCCTTCATGCATTCCTTTCCATGGTCTCTATCACAAATCTGAAGATCATCAACTTCTTACTGCTGAAGATACTAGGTTGATGCAAAAGTAATTGCAGTTTGTAGTGTTGAAATTTGCCATTTGTTATTAGAATATATTCTTAGATGTGGTTACGCTACACATCATTTTAACACATATTTTTCATTTTATGTTTTCTTGCTAATGAATTATTACTTGCTGCTTATTTTATATTTCTTTTAGACTAGGGAAATGATGTTAGACAAAAAGCAAATTCAAGCAATTTTCTTATTCAAGTTCAAAATGGGTCACAAAGCAGCAAAGACAACTTGCAATATCAACAACACATTTGGCCCAGGAGCTGCTATTGTACAGTTTTCAAAGGAGACAAGAGCCTTGAAGATGAGGAGCATAATGACTGGCCATCAGAAGTTGACAAGGACCTATTAAATCATCAAAGCTGATCCTCTTACAATACAAAAGAAGTTGCCAAAGAACTCAGTGTCAACCATTCTATGGTTATTCAGCATTTGAACCAAATTGGAAAGGTTAAAAAGTTCAGTAAGTGGGTGCCTCATGAGTTGACTGCAGATCAAGAAAATTGTCGTTTTAAAGTGTCTTCTCTTATTCTACACAACAACAATCCATTTCTTGATCAGATTCTGACATGTGATGAAAAGTAGATTTTATAGAACAACCAGTGATGACCAGATCAGTGGTTGGACTGAGAAGAAGCTCCAAAGCACTTCCCAAAGCCAAACTTGCACCAAAAAAGATCACGGTCATTGTTTGGTGGTTTTCCGCTGATCCACTACAGCTTTCTAAATCCACATGAGATCATTACATTTGAGAAGTATGCTCAGCAAATTGATGAGATGCGCCAAAAAGTGCAACACCTGCAGCCAGAATTGGTCAACAGAAAGGGCCCAAGTCTTCTTCACAATGACACCCAACTGCAGGTCACACAACCAATGCTTCAAAAGTTGAACAAATTGGGCTACAAAGTTTTGCCTTATTTGCCATATTTACCTGACCTCTGGCCAACTGACTACCACTTCTTCAAACATCTCGACAACTTTTTGCAGGGAAAATGCTTCCACAATCAACAGGAGGCAGAAAAATACTTTTCAAGAGTTTTTTTAAATCCCAAAGCACAGATTTTTATCCTACAAGGATAAACAAACTAATTTCTCATTGGCAAAAATGTGTTGATCGTAACGGTACCTATTTTAATTAATAAAAAATGTGCCTGAGCCTAGTTACAGTGATTTAAAATTCACGATCCTAAACCATTAGTGCAACTACATTAACACCAGCCTAAAAGAACCTCATCCCTGGGGCAGCATCATCCAGTTTCTTGGAAACCTTCCTCAACTCCAGACCCTATTCTCCAGGCATATTACTTTCATTTTTCCTCTTTTGTCCATTCACTCACTCATTGACCTACTGTGTATTTGTGAAATGTGCAGGACATGTTGACTCCTATGAGACAGGCTAAAGATTGCAGAGGCAAGTCAGACATAGCCTACACCAACCAAAGGCCTCCACTTTCTTTTGTTTTAACCTTTCTATTTGGTATTGGAATATATCTGCTTAACAAACAATGTTGTGGTCTCAGGTAAATAGCAAAGGAGTTCATCTACACATACACATGTATCCATTCTCCCCCAAACTCCTCCCATACTTGCTGCTAGATAACATTAAGCAGAATTCCATGTGATATACAGTAGGCCCTTGTTTCTTGTCCAGTCCAAACATAGCAGTGTGTACATGTCCATCCCAAATTCCCAGTCTATCCTTTTCCCCTTCCTTCCTCCCAGAAACCATAATTTCATTCTCTAAGTCTGTGAGTCTCTTTCTGTTTTGTTAGTTCATTTCTTTTTAGATTTCACATATAAGGGATGTCACACAATATTTCTCCTTCTCTGTCTGATTAACTTCGCTTATTTTGGTCCTCTTAAGCATCATGAGTTATGTATAAATTTTTGAGACTAATCTTTTGTTGGTCACATCATTTGAAAGTATTTTCTCCCAATCTATGGGTTGTCTTTTTGTTTTGTTTATTGTTTCGTTTCACACAACCAATGCTTCAAAAGTTGAACAAATTGGGCTACAAAGTTTTGCCTTATTTGCCATATTTACCTGACCTCTGGCCAACTGACTACCACTTCTTCAAACATCTCGACAACTTTTTGCAGGGAAAATGCTTCCACAATCAACAGGAGGCAGAAAAATACTTTTCAAGAGTTTTTTTAAATCCCAAAGCACAGATTTTTATCCTACAAGGATAAACAAACTAATTTCTCATTGGCAAAAATGTGTTGATCGTAACGGTACCTATTTTAATTAATAAAAAATGTGCCTGAGCCTAGTTACAGTGATTTAAAATTCACGATCCTAAACCATTAGTGCAACTACATTAACACCAGCCTAAAAGAACCTCATCCCTGGGGCAGCATCATCCAGTTTCTTGGAAACCTTCCTCAACTCCAGACCCTATTCTCCAGGCATATTACTTTCATTTTTCCTCTTTTGTCCATTCACTCACTCATTGACCTACTGTGTATTTGTGAAATGTGCAGGACATGTTGACTCCTATGAGACAGGCTAAAGATTGCAGAGGCAAGTCAGACATAGCCTACACCAACCAAAGGCCTCCACTTTCTTTTGTTTTAACCTTTCTATTTGGTATTGGAATATATCTGCTTAACAAACAATGTTGTGGTCTCAGGTAAATAGCAAAGGAGTTCATCTACACATACACATGTATCCATTCTCCCCCAAACTCCCCTCCCATACTTGCTGCTAGATAACATTAAGCAGAATTCCATGTGATATACAGTAGGCCCTTGTTTCTTGTCCAGTCCAAACATAGCAGTGTGTACATGTCCATCCCAAATTCCCAGTCTATCCTTTTCCCCTTCCTTCCTCCCAGAAACCATAATTTCATTCTCTAAGTCTGTGAGTCTCTTTCTGTTTTGTTAGTTCATTTCTTTTTAGATTTCACATATAAGGGATGTCACACAATATTTCTCCTTCTCTGTCTGATTAACTTCGCTTATTTTGGTCCTCTTAAGCATCATGAGTTATGTATAAATTTTTGAGACTAATCTTTTGTTGGTCACATCATTTGAAAGTATTTTCTCCCAATCTATGGGTTGTCTTTTTGTTTTGTTTATTGTTTCGTTTGCTGTGTAAAAGTTTTTGAGTTAAGGTATGTCCCATTTGTCTATTTTTATTTCCTTCATTCTGAGATAGGGATTGAAAGACATATTGCTGTGATTTTTGTCAGTGTTTTGCCTATGTTTTCTTTCAGGGGTTTTATAGTGTCCAGTCTCACATTTAGGTCTTTAATCCACTTTGAGTTTATTTTTGTGTATAATGTTAAAGAATGATCTAACCTGATTTTTCACATGTAGCTGTCCAATTTTCCCAGCACCATTTGTTGAAGGGACTCTTCTCAACATTGTGTAGTCTTGTTTCCTTTGTCATGGATTAACTGACCATAGGTGCCTGGGTTTATTTCTGGGTTTTCTATCCTGTTCCATTGATATATATTGTTATTCTTCTTTCAGTACCATACTGTTTTGAAGACTGTAGCTTTGTAGTATAGTATGAATTCAGGGAGTTTGATTCTTTTAGCTCCATTTTTCTTTCTCAAGACTGCTTTGTTTATTCAGGGTCTTTTGTTTCTCCATACTAATTTTGAGATTTTTTTGTTCCAGTTCTGTGAAAATGCCATTGGTAATTTGATAGGGACTATGCTAAATCTGTAGATGCTTTGAGTAGTATACTCATTTTGAAAATAATGATTCTCCCAATCCACAAATATGGAATATATTTTAACTATTTGTGTCTTCTTTAATTTCTTTCAACAACATCTTATAGTTTTTGGAGTACAGGTCTTTTGTCTCCTTAGGCAGGCTTATTCCCAGGTATTTTATTCTTTTTGATGCCATGGTAAATGGAATTGCTTCTTGAATTTCTCTTTCTGACATTTCATTGTTACTGCATATAATTGCAACAGATTTCTGTTAATTTTGTTACCTGAACCTTTACCAAATTCGTGCATGCATGCTAAGTTGTTTCAGTCATGTCTGACTCTTTGCAAACGTATGGACTGTAACTCACCAGGCTCCTCTGTCCATGGAATTCTCTAGGCAAGAATACTGGAGTGGGTTGTCATGCCCTCCTCTAGGGTATCTTCCAACCTAGGGATTGAACCTATATCTCCTGTGGCTCCTGCATTGCAAGTGGATTCTTTGCCGCTGAGCCACAGGGAAAGCCCCTTTACCAGATTCACCTGGACTCTAGTTGCTTCCTACATAGATGACACTTTCTACACAATCTCACCAACAAACTCCCTTCCCCAACTCACTCCTCCCTCTGCACTGCATCCAACTCACAACTCCCTTTTTCCAATATACATGTACATATGGACACCCTGGTAAAATATATACACAATGTTGAGTAAGCAACAGAAGCTCATTAAAGAAAATTTGGAAAACATATAAAAGAATATCATTCATATTCCATCATTGATATTTCTAACACTCCAAGATTTTTAATATTATGACCATTTTATTCATCACTTTTGAAATGATGTCTCTCTTTTTAGCACCTGGATCTGATTGCTTTCCTCTCTTCTTAGAAGGTATCAAGACTGCTTTGTTTATTCAGGGTCTTTTGTTTCTCCATACTAATTTTGAGATTTTTTTGTTCCAGTTCTGTGAAAATGCCATTGGTAATTTGATAGGGACTATGCTAAATCTGTAGATGCTTTGAGTAGTATACTCATTTTGAAAATAATGATTCTCCCAATCCACAAATATGGAATATATTTTAACTATTTGTGTCTTCTTTAATTTCTTTCAACAACATCTTATAGTTTTTGGAGTACAGGTCTTTTGTCTCCTTAGGCAGGCTTATTCCCAGGTATTTTATTCTTTTTGATGCCATGGTAAATGGAATTGCTTCTTGAATTTCTCTTTCTGACATTTCATTGTTACTGCATATAATTGCAACAGATTTCTGTTAATTTTGTTACCTGAACCTTTACCAAATTCGTGCATGCATGCTAAGTTGTTTCAGTCATGTCTGACTCTTTGCAAACGTATGGACTGTAACTCACCAGGCTCCTCTGTCCATGGAATTCTCTAGGCAAGAATACTGGAGTGGGTTGTCATGCCCTCCTCTAGGGTATCTTCCAACCTAGGGATTGAACCTATATCTCCTGTGGCTCCTGCATTGCAAGTGGATTCTTTGCCGCTGAGCCACAGGGAAAGCCCCTTTACCAGATTCACCTGGACTCTAGTTGCTTCCTACATAGATGACACTTTCTACACAATCTCACCAACAAACTCCCTTCCCCAACTCACTCCTCCCTCTGCACTGCATCCAACTCACAACTCCCTTTTTCCAATATACATGTACATATGGACACCCTGGTAAAATATATACACAATGTTGAGTAAGCAACAGAAGCTCATTAAAGAAAATTTGGAAAACATATAAAAGAATATCATTCATATTCCATCATTGATATTTCTAACACTCCAAGATTTTTAATATTATGACCATTTTATTCATCACTTTTGAAATGATGTCTCTCTTTTTAGCACCTGGATCTGATTGCTTTCCTCTCTTCTTAGAAGGTATCAAGTTACCCCACTGCCTAAAGGACAGTGGTCACGGCCTGTGGATGCCATGCTATGTGGATGCTGTACCACCATGACTTGCCAACCATGTCACTGCATCAGTTATTTAATCTGCTGTTGCCTCAGTCTCAGGCATAAAAGGATAAAAAACAGAATAACACTCGGAGTAATTCTATGAAGACTACAGGAGGTAATCTGGTTAAAAAGTCACTCAGCACAATGCCAGGCACATGGTAAATCCTGAGAAAAGTGAAAGTCGCTCAGTCATGTATGATTCTTTGTAACCTATGGATAAGCCATGGTATTCAACAGGCAAGAATATTGGAGTGGGCAACCTTTTCCTTCTCCAAGGGATCTTCCCTTGGAGGAGTCATTGTCAGATGTCTGTCTCTCCCCGCTACACCATGCACATCTCCCAAGAAGGATTTCTTTTTCATCTTATTACCTCCTGCCCATGCTCATTTTGAAATGATTTACAAAGGTATGAGAAATAAATGAATGATCAGATCCTCTTGCTATACAGAGTTTCACAGTGAAAAGGAAAAAAAAAGAGGAGGCAGAAGATGAGGAGAAAAAAATGAAGAAGAAAAGAGATGAAAGATGAGAATAATAATAAGAGGGAGAATAAAGGGTAGAGAGGAGAAGGGGAAGGAGAAAAGGAGGAGGAGGTGAGGAGAAGGGGAGGAGGAAGAGGAAGATGGGACAAGGAAAAGAAATAAAAAGGAAAAGGAGGAGGAGGAAGAAACGAAGGAGAGCAAGGAATTGGCACCACTAACAATGGTATCTGAGTTTTGTGTGCACAGAAAACAGACATCCATCACAGTACTCCAGCCTGCTATAGTCAGTCCCTCTTGCTTCTAACTCCTTGAAACTTGGGAATACATCAGTCCTTAACCTTGGTACAAAACTCAGCATCACATTCTGGCCCTGGGACAACCAAGTTGTATAACCAGAACTTCTCCCAGAAAGGGGACCCTCATATAAAGGACTACCTCCGGATTCAAATCTACTAGGACAGTACAGGGTCTCCCAGGGAAACTCCAGGTCAGCTGGGGAAGCAGGCGGCGTACCAGGCAACCTGGGCAGGGTGTAATCTCATCTTCACATGACCAGGGACAGATGCAGCATGGGATGTGTGGAATATTTAAAGGTTCCCTTGCAGCAGAAGCATCTTGGCAAAACCTGTTTTTACAGACTCCAGATATACTGGCTTCTACTTCTACTCTGGAGTTGGTGATAAATTCCCAAGAACTCATCAGTGGTTTCTAGCACACATAAAAGTACAGAAAGCCTTTGTTTTTCTAATTAGGGGGGTACATCAATTTTTAACTGATTATTAAGAAATAAATGCCAACCTTTACAGAAAAAATAAAATTCTCTCTGTCTCTGACTGAATACCAACGAGGCCTTCAGGGCCTTCACCCCAGCTGAGGCTTAGAGTGAAACCACCAGGGCCCGCTGTTCTCAAGGGCAGGTCACTCACCAACAGAGGCCCAGAGTCTCTCAGACAGAGGTCCCAGTCCTTAGGGTCAAAACGCACAAAGAGTACACTAGCCTTCCTGACAATGAGTAACACCACCAGCTTGCAGATTTTTGCAAAACCATTCAACTATGGACTTGGAAGGCAGTCAGGCCTGAGTCTGAATTCCAACTCTACCACTTACTAGCTCTGTGGCCCCAGGGCAAATTGCCTCATCTCTCTAAATCTGAGTTTCCTCATTTGGGAAATGGGGATAATAATAGCATTCACCCTGAAGGGTGGTGATGAGGATTAAACAGATAAGGCACAGAAAGGATGCAGGCTAGCACTTGAACACACAGGTAGACCTTGGGGTTTTTTGTGCACAGAAAACAGACATCCATCACAGTACTCCAGCCTGCTATAGTCAGTCCCTCTTGCTTCTAACTCCTTGAAACTTGGGAATACATCAGTCCTTAACCTTGGTACAAAACTCAGCATCACATTCTGGCCCTGGGACAACCAAGTTGTATAACCAGAACTTCTCCCAGAAAGGGGACCCTCATATAAAGGACTACCTCCGGATTCAAATCTACTAGGACAGTACAGGGTCTCCCAGGGAAACTCCAGGTCAGCTGGGGAAGCAGGCGCGTACCAGGCAACCTGGGCAGGGTGTAATCTCATCTTCACATGACCAGGGACAGATGCAGCATGGGATGTGTGGAATATTTAAAGGTTCCCTTGCAGCAGAAGCATCTTGGCAAAACCTGTTTTTACAGACTCCAGATATACTGGCTTCTACTTCTACTCTGGAGTTGGTGATAAATTCCCAAGAACTCATCAGTGGTTTCTAGCACACATAAAAGTACAGAAAGCCTTTGTTTTTCTAATTAGGGGGGTACATCAATTTTTAACTGATTATTAAGAAATAAATGCCAACCTTTACAGAAAAAATAAAATTCTCTCTGTCTCTGACTGAATACCAACGAGGCCTTCAGGGCCTTCACCCCAGCTGAGGCTTAGAGTGAAACCACCAGGGCCCGCTGTTCTCAAGGGCAGGTCACTCACCAACAGAGGCCCAGAGTCTCTCAGACAGAGGTCCCAGTCCTTAGGGTCAAAACGCACAAAGAGTACACTAGCCTTCCTGACAATGAGTAACACCACCAGCTTGCAGATTTTTGCAAAACCATTCAACTATGGACTTGGAAGGCAGTCAGGCCTGAGTCTGAATTCCAACTCTACCACTTACTAGCTCTGTGGCCCCAGGGCAAATTGCCTCATCTCTCTAAATCTGAGTTTCCTCATTTGGGAAATGGGGATAATAATAGCATTCACCCTGAAGGGTGGTGATGAGGATTAAACAGATAAGGCACAGAAAGGATGCAGGCTAGCACTTGAACACACAGGTAGACCTGGTAAATGGAGCTACTGTTACTATTATTTAGGAATAGTTTTCTCAGCCTCCAGATTTTTTCCTCTAGTGCTGCTACTGAGAGAGAAAATCTTGAGGCTGAGGATGCAGAATTGGAAATGATAATCATAGCAAACCACAAGGAACATTGACAATGTTCCAGGCACTGCCTAGGCAGCATTTACGCATTTTCTCTTGGTTAATCCTCCCAATAATATGTCATCTTCATTTTACAGAGGGGTGTATGAGACCCAAAAAAGTAAAATTACTCACCTTGGGGAGATGGCAAGGGGGAAATTAGTTCAGTGGGCTGAGTGGTAGTCAGCAGGGAGGTTGAAGTAGGTTTTTATAAATATTGTAGAGGAAAGGAAAGGGAATACTAAGAAGTGCCTCTGTGGGTTATGAATCAATTCCCTTTTGTGTTCTTTCAGAGACACAAGTCAAGATTAGAATTCCATTTTAATTAGTGATGCCATCGTTGTTTTGAGATTGCCTAAGTTCAGAGGGTAGAGTTAAGAAAGAACGAAGGGTTCTCACCGAAATTGGAAGCTATCTCTTACCACGACAAAAACACATCATCAAGCCAAGCTGACCAATGGCCTCCCTGCAGTCAGTACAGTGACCTGCAGTCCAAGGTCCATCCTTGCTGGAAAAGAGCTAACTGAGGCCTCCGGAGACTCAGCTACACTCCACCGCATTAATCTTCCCCAAGTTCCTCTCTGAGAACAGTTCCTTTCCGTTCTTTCATTCTCTCCCACCTCTCTTTAATAATGAATGTGTGACTCAGAGGTTTAATGAGTTACCAGGAGAAGCCCAGCCGAAGGGAAGCCCATTGAGTAAACGCATAATTAAAATCACGAAGGGACAGAGGAGTCCAAACCATTGCTGGAGATGGGGAGCGAACAGGAATGACTCGGGGGTTGGGCTGGTTAGAAAAGGACCTCTGGGATTGAAATTATTTCTGGTGATGATCTGGAAATGAAATGAAAATTCTGGAACCTTTCCATACTCAAAAGAGACAGAGGAGCCACCCAGGACTCCTCCCTTCCCTCCTCAAATGATCTAGACAGGTAGCTAGGAGTCACTTCCAGCAGAAGTTGAACAATAGCAAGGCTGAGTTCACCAAGGGAGTCATTATCCCTTTGGTGCTAACAGCACAAGGCTCTAGTGTCAATTACTTCCCTGGTGTAAATATCCTGCGGGAAATTACAAGTTAGGAGAATGTGAAAAGCTAAGGCAGCATCACACCAGGTTTTCTCTCTTGAGCCCAAACCTAGAAATATTCTCTATCTGTGGGCCCTGGCTGGGGAAAGACCAGGCAAGATGAGCACACTCTGCCTTTAGAAGGAGGCTGGGCTGCGGTCGTTGGCAGAAGTGCACACACTAGTCCTCAGCTGATGACCTATTCCTGTATGGTCGGTCAGGACGAGATAGAAAAGTTCAGGGGGCTGTGAGTTCTTAGGAGAAATGCAGGCTGGTTCGAAACAAGAGCTATAAGATTCCTTGTGTTAGGATCTCTAAAATGACAGCAACAGAAAGTAGGTTCTGCCATTGAATCTATTCCAGGAGCTTCTGTAACTGCAGCCACTCCAGGTCAGCTGTACTAACAGACCAGTGGTACAAATTCATGCCAAACAACAAATGATCTAAGTATGATGTCTTATTGTCTTGTTCCCACCCAAGTGTGCTTGGCATTCATGGAGGGCCAAGGCTACCTTATCTTTCCTTCTAGAACACAGAGCAATTGCTTTGGCAATGTGGAGGGGTGTGAACAACTCCAAAGTATCTTCACTAATGCAAATAAAAAGAGGTATGGGCCCAAAAGTTATGCATAGAGTTTGAAAGTTATTTTTTAATTTTTGTTTGACTATAAGGTGACACAGTTTTTAAGTGGTACTGGAAACAAATTAAGAAAGTTATAGTATCAGCTATGAAGGAAAGAGAATTCAAAGGTCCTCCTGCTTTTGTGTCTTTTAACTTACATATATTCTCCAAACTCCTTTCTTTATGCTCAGATTGACAGGAAGTGAATCCCTCAGGTCATCAAAAAGCCTTACAAGGGTGGAGAAGGGGCCTGCAATTTTCTTTTAGTCAAAAGAAATCTATATCCATTTTGTAAAAGAAAAAAAGAACTATATACACAGACACACACACACACATACAGAAGACAAATTTATATGTGAAATTATATTAACATGGAAGGAGCCAGTGATTTATTTTTCTTTACTCAATAAAGGGAAATTATTTATGCTTTTGCCATGCTTTCTAAAAATTTACCTCCTATTAATCTGTAAGCCATTATAAATAAAAGTTAAGAAAAACAATCCTACATCTCAAGAAAAGTTAAACTTGCCATAAAAATCTTTATTCAGGTAACTAAAAGTTCATTCCATCAAATCAAGTGGAATACAGTCCAAAATTGTACTATACCAATCTTGATCAAATCCCCAAATAGTTTTTAATTCTGTAAGACACTGCTAAACAAGTAAGTAGGAGTTTCTCATCAATAGTTGTGGACAAATATTAAATATATATTGCACAACCCTATTCTGATACAGTGGAACCAAGGGTGTGCTCTGGAGCCAAGCCATTTGGGGTCAAGTCCTGGTTTCCACATAAACAGCTCAGGCAAGTGAATGAACCTTTTTGAGCCAACTATGTCCCTAATGTTCAGGTCAGTCTAGAAGCACCTAGAAGAACTCATTGTCCAAGGACAAACTAAGAAAATAGAAAAAAAAAAAAAAGAGAGAAAGAAAAGAAAAGTTCAAGATGCAGTGATCCCTACTGTCTAGATTGGACACAAAAAGAAAACTCAGAACTCTAGTGGAGGATAAGGATTTCAGAAGGGTTTGTTCACGGTCCAGACCTATTTTTAGCTAAGGGATAAGATGAATGCTTCAAAAAAAATTTTGCAAATAAAGAGGTATGGAAATTGCATAGAGTTTGAAAGTTATTTTTTAATTTTTGTTTGACTATAAGGTGACACAGTTTTTAAGTGGTACTGGAAACAAATTAAGAAAGTTATAGTATCAGCTATGAAGGAAAGAGAATTCAAAGGTCCTCCTGCTTTTGTGTCTTTTAACTTACATATATTCTCCAAACTCCTTTCTTTATGCTCAGATTGACAGGAAGTGAATCCCTCAGGTCATCAAAAAGCCTTACAAGGGTGGAGAAGGGGCCTGCAATTTTCTTTTAGTCAAAAGAAATCTATATCCATTTTGTAAAAGAAAAAAAGAACTATATACACAGACACACACACACACATACAGAAGACAAATTTATATGTGAAATTATATTAACATGGAAGGAGCCAGTGATTTATTTTTCTTTACTCAATAAAGGGAAATTATTTATGCTTTTGCCATGCTTTCTAAAAATTTACCTCCTATTAATCTGTAAGCCATTATAAATAAAAGTTAAGAAAAACAATCCTACATCTCAAGAAAAGTTAAACTTGCCATAAAAATCTTTATTCAGGTAACTAAAAGTTCATTCCATCAAATCAAGTGGAATACAGTCCAAAATTGTACTATACCAATCTTGATCAAATCCCCAAATAGTTTTTAATTCTGTAAGACACTGCTAAACAAGTAAGTAGGAGTTTCTCATCAATAGTTGTGGACAAATATTAAATATATATTGCACAACCCTATTCTGATACAGTGGAACCAAGGGTGTGCTCTGGAGCCAAGCCATTTGGGGTCAAGTCCTGGTTTCCACATAAACAGCTCAGGCAAGTGAATGAACCTTTTTGAGCCAACTATGTCCCTAATGTTCAGGTCAGTCTAGAAGCACCTAGAAGAACTCATTGTCCAAGGACAAACTAAGAAAATAGAAAAAAAAAAAAAAGAGAGAGAGAGAGAAAGAAAAGAAAAGTTCAAGATGCAGTGATCCCTACTGTCTAGATTGGACACAAAAAGAAAACTCAGAACTCTAGTGGAGGATAAGGATTTCAGAAGGGTTTGTTCACGGTCCAGACCTATTTTTAGCTAAGGGATAAGATGAATACCTAAAAGGTTATAATACAATGCAAAAGTGCTCCCAGATTCAGCCAGCTCATGGTTTGAATCACTCCCTGAGTCAGGGAAGGACACAGCACCCGCCACTGCCCTTGAAAGGTACAGTTACCTGAGTCAGAGCCTATTTTGAAAAGCTAAAACTGATCTACATCTGGCATTTCAAGGATGAGCCAATTCACCCACATGCAATCAACTACAGGTGACTTCTTCTATTCATAGATACCCTGGAAATAGGTCTGAAAGCACAGAAGAGGCCACATGGTACAGCAGAAATGGCATCTATAAACTCCTGAACTACCACTTACTGGCTCTGAGACCTTGAAAACTTACTTAGCCCCTCTGAACATATATTTCTCATCTATAGAATGGGGGCATGGAAGGCTGTTAGTTTTGAGAGTTCCCCAAGAATGTGCTGAGGCAGGTTCATGAATGGAGCTGCCATGATGGCAGGGACACAGGATATATATGAGGTCAACATACAGGCTCCCACTCTCCAAGACTTCTCTAAGCTACCCTGCTGCTAAACGTTCAATTCACCAGCCACAAAGGCCAATACTGAGCCCCCAACGTGGTATATCCTTAGAGAAGAACAACTGGCTAGGTGGCAATGAATTGATTCCCTTTTATTTTGAAAAGGGTAATATTTTATCCTTCAGATTGACAAATATTCTAGGTATGGATTTATCTTCCCTGCTTGTAAGCTACAGCCATCATCACCATTCAAGGACTCACAGAATATTCAATTGACTACTACATTGAAAACCTGATTCTGCATAAATTCACTTTGGACAAAGAAATCCACTCTGCAACAAAGAAGGTGCACATAGGCACATGATCCACTGATCTTACCACTTAGTAATACTTCAGAATCTGCTGGCTTGATAGAACACTGGGATGATCTTGGAAGCACAGCGAAGGTGTAAGCTTAGACATTATACCTGCACAGGTGAGACAATATTTGGGTGGAGGCCGCATACACGGGCAGATTTTATTTTCTTGGGCTTCAAAATCACTGTGGATGGTGACTGCAGCCATGAAATTAAAAGATGCTTGCTCCTTGGAAGAAGAGCTACAGCAAACCTAGACAGCATATTCAAAAGCAGAAACATCACTTTGCTGACAAAGGTCTGTATAGTCAAAGCTATGGTTTTTCCAGTAGTCGTGTACGGATGTGAGAGTACATAAAGAAGGCTGAGACCCGAAGAACTGGTGCTCCGGAACTGTGGTGCTGGAGAAGACTCTTGAGAGTCCCTTGGATAGCAAAGAGATCAAACCAGTCAATCCTAAAGAAAATCAACCCTGAATATTCACTGGAAGGATTGATGATGAAGCTCCAACACTTTAACCACCTGATGTGAAGAGTCGACTCATTGGGCCTGACACTGAGAAAGACTGAGGTCAGAAGGAGAAGGGGACGGCAGATGAGGAGATGGTTGGATGGCATCATTGACTCAATGTACATGAGTTTGAGCAAATTCTGGGAGACAGTGAAGGACAGGGGAGCCTGGCATGCTGCAGTCCATGGGACTGCAAAGAGTAAGACACAAACAACATACACTGTAAATCAAAAGTCATTATATGGGGCTGGTTCCCAATGAACAGAATACATAGGACTGGGAACCAAGAGAGACAGAGTAAGAGCAGTCCTACTCACTAACAATCCCAGTGGCACTTGTGAAATCTGTGTTTTTGATACTTAATAGTTTAGGTTTTATAGGGCTTAGAGACGTTTCCATTGTGGGACAGCTTTTGCTAAAACTAAAGCTATTAAAAAAAAAAAAAAAAAAAAAAGCTGCACCTGCTGCCTACATGGTTACTCTCAGTTCACTTGAGTTCAGTTCGTCATGTCTGACTCTCTACAATGCCATGGACTGCAGCATGCCAGGCCCCTCTGTCCTTCACTGTCTCCTGGAGTCTGAGGCTATACATTCCAATAGCAGACAAAGAAGTGGAGTTGCTTTACTGGCAAGAAGGTGTGGCCGTGATGGTCATAAGGAAATAGTGACGCTGCTATATAGCAAGGCAGAAAGGAATACTGGTGACATGTGATAGTTTGACAGATGATCCACGAGATGCATCTTCATATTTCAATGTTCAGTCCTACCTGTAAATCAGCAAGTACATTGACCACAGTCTGATACGGGCATGGTAACCAAGGGCTCAGACCCCTCAGGGATGAAAATCTGACTCACTTTACCAGATAAGCCACCTTGATCAGCAGATATGCTAAGAAAATTCTCAAAAGGATAGCAGACAAGGGAGACGATGGGTACAAGTTCTGGTCTCAGGACCCACTACAACAGTGGAAGCTGGAGTTTATCCCACTAACCCCACAAGTCTGACCAAGAGGAATCCTGAAGAAGTTGTGAGAGGACAGAGGAAACTTTAAGTATGAAACAAGTGGATCTGTACAAGGTACAAGGATCTGAATGGTACAAAGCAGCAGGCGCTATTGGTGCCCCCACTCAGATCCCCATTTACCAGAAGGTATACCCAACCCCTGCAGCAGCGGGCGGGGGGTAGGAGATGGTTGGATGGCATCATGGTACATGAGTTTGAGCAAATTCTGGGAGACAGTGAAGGACAGGGGAGCCTGGCATGCTGCAGTCCATGGGACTGCAAAGAGTAAGACACAAACAACATACACTGTAAATCAAAAGTCATTATATGGGGCTGGTTCCCAATGAACAGAATACATAGGACTGGGAACCAAGAGAGACAGAGTAAGAGCAGTCCTACTCACTAACAATCCCAGTGGCACTTGTGAAATCTGTGTTTTTGATACTTAATAGTTTAGGTTTTATAGGGCTTAGAGACGTTTCCATTGTGGGACAGCTTTTGCTAAAACTAAAACTATAAAAAAAAAAAAAAAAAAAAAAAGCTGCACCTGCTGCCTACATGGTTACTCTCAGTTCACTTGAGTTCAGTTCGTCATGTCTGACTCTCTACAATGCCATGGACTGCAGCATGCCAGGCCCCTCTGTCCTTCACTGTCTCCTGGAGTCTGAGGCTATACATTCCAATAGCAGACAAAGAAGTGGAGTTGCTTTACTGGCAAGAAGGTGTGGCCGTGATGGTCATAAGGAAATAGTGACGCTGCTATATAGCAAGGCAGAAAGGAATACTGGTGACATGTGATAGTTTGACAGATGATCCACGAGATGCATCTTCATATTTCAATGTTCAGTCCTACCTGTAAATCAGCAAGTACATTGACCACAGTCTGATACGGGCATGGTAACCAAGGGCTCAGACCCCTCAGGGATGAAAATCTGACTCACTTTACCAGATAAGCCACCTTGATCAGCAGATATGCTAAGAAAATTCTCAAAAGGATAGCAGACAAGGGAGACGATGGGTACAAGTTCTGGTCTCAGGACCCACTACAACAGTGGAAGCTGGAGTTTATCCCACTAACCCCACAAGTCTGACCAAGAGGAATCCTGAAGAAGTTGTGAGAGGACAGAGGAAACTTTAAGTATGAAACAAGTGGATCTGTACAAGGTACAAGGATCTGAATGGTACAAAGCAGCAGACGCTATTGGTGCCCCCACTCAGATCCCCATTTACCAGAAGGTATACCCAACCCCCTGCAGCAGGTGTTGGCTGCTTATGTCTCACACCTGAATCCCTCTCTAGAGGATTCTTCTTAGCTAATGGGAGTTGCCTTTTCTAGAAATGCACTTTTCGCCTCCTTGAAAGGATATCTGTGACTGAATGATGCAGGGAAATGAAAGTTCAACGCCTTTGCCTCGAGGTAGTAAACACTCTAGTTACACTCCAGAGCTCCTCATCCATTAAGTTCTTAGTAAATTCAGGCTGAGATAACAAGGTACCATAGACCAATAACTTATAAACTATAGAAATTTATTTCTCCCGTCTCTAGAAGTTCAAGATCAGGGTACTACATGGATGTGTTCTACTGGAACACAACTTGTATAGGCTGCTTTTTCCCTATATCCTCCTATGGTGGGAAAAAAAAACCTAGAGTGCTTTCTGGAATCTCATTATAAGGGCATTCCCAATTATGACTATGATGATTCAATTACCTCCTCAAAGCCCCGTTTTCTAATACCATCACATTAAGGGTTAGGGTTTCAACATATGAACTTGAGGGACACAAACTTTCAGTCCTTAACAAAGGATAAAGCCAGACCTCTTCTAAAACCACCACTAGTTTCTTCCTGTCCTACACTGATTCTCTCACCCCATTAGATGTTTTTTTTTAAAAAACCTTTATTTTGCTTTTAACTTTTACAGTTTTGTTGTTTACAGATATGTATGCTCCCAGATTAGTCATATGTATATCCCCCCCTTCCCACCCCTCCCAACCATCACACAGCACCCCTGAAGGATCCCCTTTTCTCACAGAGCAATGACTAGAGCTATTTTCTTCACTTATGATAGTACAGGCCTTCATGCTACTTCCTTTACACCTCCCACCTTCTGTTTCTTCCCCACAATGACCATATGTCCACTGTCCATGTCTGTCTTTCTGTTGCTTCACTGAGTGTGCCATCATCACCAACCTACTAGATTCCATATATATGTGTTAATATACTGTATTTGTCCTTCTCTTTCTGACTGACTTCACTTTTGATGATATGTTCTAGATAAGAGCAATGTCTCAATAAATCTCTTGTGCATGCTCCCATCTTGACCATGTTTCTGGTTACCCAACTGGGTCCAGTTATCCAGGATACATTTCTGTGCATCCCACCTGCATGTGTGTTAAGTTGCTTTGGTCCTGTCTGACTCTGTGTGACTCTATGGACTGCAGCCTGCCAGGCTCCTATGTCCATGGGATTCTCCAGGCAAGAATACTGCAGTAGGTTGCCATGCCCTCCTCCAGGAGATCTTCCTGACCCAGAGATCAAATCCGTGTCTCTTATGTCTCTTGAATTGGCAGGTGGGTTCTTTACCACTAGTGCCACCTGGGAATCCCTGTACATCCCACATAAAGTGCTAAAGGCATAGATATTTTGGATTTGTGTTTAGGAAAGATATACTCTCCTCCCCTCCACTGTGGGCAGAGAATCCCATCTTCCCCATGCCAGCAGACTATATTTTCACAAAATAGTTCCAACACTGTCTCCATCCCTCATGTGCTTCTTACAATGTAACCTTAACACCCCTCCCATCAAGAGCTGAGAACTGTGTCTCTCCCCATCAAATGTAGGCAGGCTTTTGTGACTGTTTTAACCAAATTAGAGTGGCAGAAGTGATGCTATGTCATTTCCAAGGTTGGTCAGAAAGATCAGTGTAGCTTCCACATAGTTCTCCATAACAACTGTACTAGAGTTCTAAGCCACCTTGAGAGCAGTCTGATGGCCCTTCAGTCACCTGGCCAAGAAAGGCCAAGCTAGTCCATGCAGGAAGATCACATGGAGAAGCCTAAGAATATTGGTCAGCCCCATGTTATGCCACCCCAAGCATCTCCTGACTGTAAAGTAAACAGAGCAATGACTAGAGCTATTTTCTTCACTTATGATAGTACAGGCCTTCATGCTACTTCCTTTACACCTCCCACCTTCTGTTTCTTCCCCACAATGACCATATGTCCACTGTCCATGTCTGTCTTTCTGTTGCTTCACTGAGTGTGCCATCATCACCAACCTACTAGATTCCATATATATGTGTTAATATACTGTATTTGTCCTTCTCTTTCTGACTGACTTCACTTTTGATGATATGTTCTAGATAAGAGCAATGTCTCAATAAATCTCTTGTGCATGCTCCCATCTTGACCATGTTTCTGGTTACCCAACTGGGTCCAGTTATCCAGGATACATTTCTGTGCATCCCACCTGCATGTGTGTTAAGTTGCTTTGGTCCTGTCTGACTCTGTGTGACTCTATGGACTGCAGCCTGCCAGGCTCCTATGTCCATGGGATTCTCCAGGCAAGAATACTGCAGTAGGTTGCCATGCCCTCCTCCAGGAGATCTTCCTGACCCAGAGATCAAATCCGTGTCTCTTATGTCTCTTGAATTGGCAGGTGGGTTCTTTACCACTAGTGCCACCTGGGAATCCCTGTACATCCCACATAAAGTGCTAAAGGCATAGATATTTTGGATTTGTGTTTAGGAAAGATATACTCTCCTCCCCTCCACTGTGGGCAGAGAATCCCATCTTCCCCATGCCAGCAGACTATATTTTCACAAAATAGTTCCAACACTGTCTCCATCCCTCATGTGCTTCTTACAATGTAACCTTAACACCCCTCCCATCAAGAGCTGAGAACTGTGTCTCTCCCCATCAAATGTAGGCAGGCTTTTGTGACTGTTTTAACCAAATTAGAGTGGCAGAAGTGATGCTATGTCATTTCCAAGGTTGGTCAGAAAGATCAGTGTAGCTTCCACATAGTTCTCCATAACAACTGTACTAGAGTTCTAAGCCACCTTGAGAGCAGTCTGATGGCCCTTCAGTCACCTGGCCAAGAAAGGCCAAGCTAGTCCATGCAGGAAGATCACATGGAGAAGCCTAAGAATATTGGTCAGCCCCATGTTATGCCACCCCAAGCATCTCCTGACTGCAACTATATAAGGAATTCTGAGCCAGGACCACCCAGGGGAGTCCTTCCTGAATTCCTGATTCAGAGGAACCATGAGAGACAGTAATGATTGCTACTACTTAAGACACTAAGGTTCAGGGGAATTTTTCCAAAGTAATAGTAACCAGGACACCTACTGATACTGAGCTTAGTCACATGACTTGTTTTGGCCAATGGAATCATGCATCTTGTACTTCTGCCATCACCAAGAGAAGAGCATGTCTGGTGTGTAAACATGACACAGATACAAGAACAGCGAGAAATGTGTGTAGCAGACATAAACAAACTATGCAACCTGGGGCCAGCCCAAATGAGTCGAACTTTAGTCAAATTGACTTGCAGATGTATGAATGAGAAATAAATGCTTATAGCTCCAGGCCACTGAGATTTTGTGGGATTTTTGTTGTTTTTGTTATATAGCATGACGGCAATAACTGATCCAAGAGGAAACAGGAAACATTCCTTGTTCTCAAGGATAGGATGCTTCATAATTCCTAATTAAAGGGGTTTCATGATGATTATCAATACAAAAATAGCAGCATTTTCCAATAACACTTGTATCCTGGAAATGCAGTATTTGTCTCCTTTCCTTTAAGCTAAGCCCATTAGTGACACAGGTCCCTTTTCTGAGGCCCTAAAGACATATAACAAAGGACCTTATGGGCTTTCATTAATCAGCTTCCAGAGAATGAAATGTTGTCAGGTGCCCTGAATGCCTCAAAAAGCAGACAATGGATAGATACAAAATCTTCTCAGGAACCATTAACTCAAATGAGAGGCACCAGAAGCCAAGAATTAATTTATAAAGTCCCTTGAGATAAGAAATCAGAAATCCCTTCAAAAAGGGACAGATAGTGATCCATCCAAGAAGTCTATTATAGCTATAAGTAAAAAGTATCAATGATTCATTTAAGCCAGGAATATATAAAATAAACTTAAGTCCTATAGTCCTTAAAAGAGAAAGAACTATAGATATTTACCCATACATGATCAGGACCAAAGTGAAGAGCTATGCAAAATAAGAAAAGCAACCAGGGGCCAGGTGTCCAGACCAAACCAAACTTCAAATCTGGGACTTATTCAGGGTCAGTCTTGGCCAAAAGGGCTTGTCTTTCCTGGGTCCAATGATCCAAAAGAATATTTGAAGATAAATTTGCAGCACACAAAGAATAATTATTACCTAGTACCTTTTTAAAGATGGAATATAAATTGATTGGGGAAAGGAAATTTCACATCAAAGTATTCAACAGTTCATGTGTTGGTATTAATGTTAATCTCACATAACCCTTGTCATTAGTCAAAACTGTACTTTCTGAGTATCCCAGGGGCTTCACTGGACTGTGAGCATATGAATGTAATTATGTGTCTTTCTCTGGTCCATAAAGTGGGACTACATGGGATACTGAAACTCCTACTCATCTTTGAACAACTTTACATACTGATTGTGAGACACTGACTTGAATCTACATTCAAAACTCACTTCATGCCACCAGGATGCCAAAGATATTGAGACTATCAAAGTTTCTTAGAAAGACAACCTTGAAAATTTTCTAAGAGAAGGATGCACTAGAGTCTGATCTAATTCAAATCAACCATTTTATTACAACCACCCTAGATATGGAGCCCCAGAAAACCCACTGTTGCAAGATTTCTCAACACCAGCACAAGTGACATTCTGAACCAGACAACTCTTCATTGTGGGGGCCTCACCTGTGCACAGAGTTCTTGTTTATTAGTATTTCTGACATCCTCCAACTAGATGCCAGTAGCACCCTCACCCCAACCATTTGTTGTCACAGCCAAAAATGCCTCCAAACACTGCCAAATGCCCCCTATTGGGCAAAATCACCCCAGCTGATGACCAATGCCTTAGTGTGGCCTAACTGTAAAGGGTCAGCTTCATAACGATGAAAAAGAAGCAAAAAGTCTTTAAGATTTAAGGAGATAATCAAAGAGACAAGGTTATATTACAATAGTTGTTCTCAAACTTTTTTGTCTGCCTGATAAACACAAATTCACAAGTGTAACACTCTCATTACCATATTCAGATTCTGACTTACTATAACTACAGGTGAAACGCAAAACTCAACCAGTTTATTCTGACTCAAGAAAGAATATTAAAATGCACATTGGTGAATATTTTGTTTCTATGGACTGAATAGTGTCCCTCAAAAAATATGTTGATATTGAAGGCCAGTAGGCATACAAATAGATGCTCAACATCACTAATTATTAGAGAAATGCAAATCAAAACTACAATGAGGCATTACCTCACACCAATCAGAATGGCCATCATCAAAATGTATGTAAAAAATAAATGCTGCAGAGGGTGTGAAGAAAACAGAACCCTCCTACATCATTGGCAGGAATGTAAATTAGTGCAGCTACTTTGGAAAACAGTAAGGAGGTCCCTTAAAAAACTAAAAATAGAGTTACCATGTGATCTATTAACAGCATTCCTACTCCTGGGCATATATCCAGAGGAAACTCTAATTTGAAAAGGTTCTTGCACCTAGTGCTCATAGCACCAATATTGACAATAGCCAAAATATGGAAACAACCTTAATGTCCATCAGTGGATGAATGGATAAAGAAGATCTGGTCTACACAACTTCCCTGGCTGCTCACTAGTTAGGACTTTGTGCTATCACTGCCAAAGGTGCAGGTTCAATCCCTGGTCAGAGAACTAAGATCCTGCAAACCACGTGGTACATCAAAGAAAAAAAAAGATATGGTACACACACACACACACACACACACACACACACACACACAAAGGAATGCTACTCTACAGATTTCAGAGGGAGCATGGCCCTTCTTGACACCCTGATTTTGGACTTTTAGCCTCCAGATCTGTGAAACCATGTTTCTGTTGTTCTAAGTCACTCAGTTTGTGATAATTATAGCTGCCCTAGGAAACTAGCATTATTTGATCTAGGAAAAACTGTAAACTTGATTTAATTTTAAATGTTAGTGATTTACCCACAAAAACTTGCACATAGTTGTTTACAGTAGCCTTATTTATAATTGTCAAAATGTGGAAGTAACCAAAATGTCCTTTAGTAGGTGAGTAGATAAATTATAGTACAGTCAAACAATGGAATATTTTTCACAACTGGAAAAAAAAAATGAGCTGTCATGAAGGTCATGGAGGAACATCAAATGTATATTGGCAGGTGAAAGAAGCCAATCTGAAAAGGCTACATCCTGTATGATTCCAACAATGATATTCTTCCTGGAAAGGCAAACCTATGAAGTCAGTGAAAAGATCAGTGAGTCAAGGAAGGGGAGGTGAATAAGCAGAGCATAGAGGATTCTTAGGGCACTGAAAATACTTTGTTTGATAATACAATGATGAATATATGTCATTATGCATTTTTCCAAACCCACAGAATGTACAGCATCAAAAGTGAACCCTACGGTATACTACAGACTTTGGGTGATTATGATGTGTCAGTGTAGGTTCATCCTTAATCACAAATAAATCTCTCTGATGAGGGATGTTGAAAAACAAAGTAGGGAGTATGTGGGAAATCTCTGTACCTTCCTCTCAATTTTTTTTTTTTAATTTTGGCCTCTTTTATTGGTTCATTTATTTATTTTCATTCATCTTAATTCTTTGGCCTGTTTGGGCCTTCCATAGCAGTGGCCTCTCTCGTTGCAGAGCACCAGCTCTGGGTGCATGTACTCCAGAGCGCTGGCTCCTAATTGGACACACTGGTCCAACCGCTCTGCAGCACGTGGGATCTTCCTGGGCCAGGGATCGAACCGATGCCCCTTGCACTGCAAGGTGGATTCTTTACCCACTGGACTACCAGGGAAGTTCCCCATCAATTTTGATATAAACCTAAAAACCCTGCAGAAAAATTAAAGTCTTTTAGGGGTATTCTGTAAACAATCAAAGAAGTGAAGACATCAAGGAAATTCACAAGTGAAAACATCAACGAAGTTTTACTACGTAAAACCAGTAAATTATTGGGTTAGCCAAAAGTTCCATAACATGGAAAAACTTGAACAAGCTTTTTGGCTAACACAATACTTATATTAATAATGCAATCATAGCTGATCCAAAGTACCAATGTGTCACCACATAAGAGTGAAACTCATCACAGTACAGGATGTTTGGTGTTGTACCCCTGAGAATTGTGAGGTGGAATGTATAACAGTTATTCATTTTGGCCACATTAGTTTAAAATCTACAACATGTATACAAAGTCTAGGAATAAATTTAACAAGCTTGAGGAGGAGACTGAAAAAGAGAAGTTCCAACTATTAATGTCTCACCACCTTCCAAAGGGCAAAATTCAAACTCATGAGCACAGGGTGGATGTCCTTTGCAATCCACTCATAGCCTTTTCTCTAGACTCATCGTTGCCGAATCCCATATCCTACCTGCTCTGTTTCATCTGAAGCTGATCCAGTGCCTCCCAAACTTTTTCAGGTCAAGGCACACTCAGGAAATAACCATGTTTGAGGGTAATAGGGATAAATAGACAAAAGTCAATAAGTTGGCAAACCTGTAAGTCTACAAGGTACCCTGGGTCCCCACACCTCACTGTGCTGGTAAGTTCTGTTCTGATCCACCAGGGTCATTTTTGTCTTTGTTTTCAGTAGGAAAGCCCTACCTCTCACTGAGTCTACCATTCCTCCACCTCACAAAATGCTGTTTCTACTTTAAACCCCAGCTTAAGGACCATTTCATCTCTGATGTCTTTCATACCTCAGCTCTGCCATCCCCTCACTGCACTCAGTACGATAACCTATGCCATGGTTCTTGCCATCATGCTGGACTGCCATTGCAGCCACTCCACCCAGAACATGATCTTCTGGGGTCCAGGGACAAAATAGGCCTACACTGATTCAGCAAATATTTATTGGCTTCCTACCAGGAAGTTCCCATCAATTTTGATATAAACCTAAAAACCCTGCAGAAAAATTAAAGTCTTTTAGGGGTATTCTGTAAACAATCAAAGAAGTGAAGACATCAAGGAAATTCACAAGTGAAAACATCAACGAAGTTTTACTACGTAAAACCAGTAAATTATTGGGTTAGCCAAAAGTTCCATAACATGGAAAAACTTGAACAAGCTTTTTGGCTAACACAATACTTATATTAATAATGCAATCATAGCTGATCCAAAGTACCAATGTGTCACCACATAAGAGTGAAACTCATCACAGTACAGGATGTTTGGTGTTGTACCCCTGAGAATTGTGAGGTGGAATGTATAACAGTTATTCATTTTGGCCACATTAGTTTAAAATCTACAACATGTATACAAAGTCTAGGAATAAATTTAACAAGCTTGAGGAGGAGACTGAAAAAGAGAAGTTCCAACTATTAATGTCTCACCACCTTCCAAAGGGCAAAATTCAAACTCATGAGCACAGGGTGGATGTCCTTTGCAATCCACTCATAGCCTTTTCTCTAGACTCATCGTTGCCGAATCCCATATCCTACCTGCTCTGTTTCATCTGAAGCTGATCCAGTGCCTCCCAAACTTTTTCAGGTCAAGGCACACTCAGGAAATAACCATGTTTGAGGGTAATAGGGATAAATAGACAAAAGTCAATAAGTTGGCAAACCTGTAAGTCTACAAGGTACCCTGGGTCCCCACACCTCACTGTGCTGGTAAGTTCTGTTCTGATCCACCAGGGTCATTTTTGTCTTTGTTTTCAGTAGGAAAGCCCTACCTCTCACTGAGTCTACCATTCCTCCACCTCACAAAATGCTGTTTCTACTTTAAACCCCAGCTTAAGGACCATTTCATCTCTGATGTCTTTCATACCTCAGCTCTGCCATCCCCTCACTGCACTCAGTACGATAACCTATGCCATGGTTCTTGCCATCATGCTGGACTGCCATTGCAGCCACTCCACCCAGAACATGATCTTCTGGGGTCCAGGGACAAAATAGGCCTACACTGATTCAGCAAATATTTATTGGCTTCCTGTTAGAGCCAAGGCATTGGACCAGTTATAAAGAATCAAGGATGAATGAGAAGGAAAATCCCTGGCCTCCTGGAGCCCACAGTCTAGCAGGGATGATGGATATTGAATTTTCACTCATACAATGAATTATTTAATTATAATAGAGGGGCATGTTTCCAAATCAATGAATGCATCTAACCAGTAGACCTGATCTATTTTGAGAGTCAGAGAGAGCTGCCTTAAAAGGGTAACCCATCACTGATGAGATCTTAAAAGATAAATAGGAACCAATTAGGTGATGGGTTGAACGTGTACAAAAGGAGCAATCAATACTCTAAACCAAACATTCTGGTTCTTGTCATCTTCACATCCACAGGACCTGACCCAACCATATTCTAAATAAATATTTACTGCATTACATTTTTTTAAAAAATGTTTGAGTACCTCTAAGTACTTTGTCTCTTAAGTATGTGTGTGTGTGTTCAGGGACTCAGTTGTATCCAAACCTTTGTGGCCCCATGGCCCCATAGTCCGCCAGGCTCCTCTATCCATAGACTTTTCCAGGAAAAAAATATTGGAGTGGGTTGCCTTTTCCTACTCCATGGGATCTTCCTGACCCAGGAATTGAACCTGCATCTCTTCCGTCTCCCACATTGGCAGGCAGGCTCTTTACCACCAACACCACTTTGGAAGCCCCTTGTCTATAAGTGGGTTCTTCCAAATAATAACTATTATTTTAGAAATCCTTTACAGCAATTAAAATGTTAAAATATTTATTGAAACATTATTATATGCAAGTGTCTAAGTGCTTAAGACATAGGACGAACAAGAATTTTCCAGGTGAAGAAAACAGATGAAAGTGTTTAAAGACCAAGGGAAAATCATGCAGGCAAGAAAGCACACAGTCTGGTTTAGAAAAAACATGGAATCTACTTCCAGAGAAGTATGAGATCTTCGTAAAGGACAAAGGTGCTAGAATATATGTTAGTTATCAATTGCTAAATAAGGAATTACCTCCCAATCTGAGACATTTACAACAATATGCATTTATTATTTCCATTTCTGTGGTTCACAAATCTAGGGAAGTTTTAGTTGTGTCTTCCGATTTTTGGGCCTCTTCAGGCTGCGGTCAAGGCCCTGGCCCTGGGTCTCTCATAAGGCCACCGTCAAGGCATCTGTGGACCCATAGTCTTTTCAAGGCTCAACTGGGGTGTGATTTGCTTCCAAGTTCACTCAGCAGTTGCTGGCACTCAGTGTGTTGGCAGGATTCAGTGCCTTGCTGGCTGTCAGCCAGAGGTCACCTTCAGTTCCTTGCCACATGGGCCTCTCTAACAGCTGACTTCATCAAAGCAGCAAGACAGAGAGAAAGAGAGCCTGCTAGTAAGACAGAAGTTACAGTGTTTTGTAGCCTGATAATGGAAGTAATATCCCATCACTTTTGCCCTGTTGTACTCATTGGAAGCAAGTCACTAGGTCCGGTCAGTATAGGAAATGAGGAGGTGGAGGTCTTTGGGGTCCATCTTATAGTCTGCCTGAGATGACATCATACCGTGCAGGTTCTGGAATGCCAGTGAGGGGAATTTGTACTTTACTAGGCAGTGGAGATCTCATGATGGTTTTAGGGGCCCAGGAGTGGCAGGAGCAGAGCTCCTCTATAGAGATTACACACTACTCTGCAGGATGGACTGGAAGCAGAGTGCATGTTTGAGCTAGGGAGGTCAGTTAGGAAACAAAGGAAGGGGCAGTGACATTCGCAGGTATGACTTCTTTGAGGCAGAATGAACACACACCAGGGTTGAGTAACTGCCTGTTTCAGGGTAACACTCTATAACACAAGAGCCCATCAAGTCAGGTTATGAATTGGGAACTTCCGGTTGTGTTTCTGGCTTCAAATGCCTTCATCTGAAGCAACTGCTCATCCTCTGTGAGCCTTAGATTACTCCATCTTGGGGGAGGATCTCCTAAACACACAATGGGTTCACTCCTGTTGCTCCTCTCCAAGGCAGCATTATTTCACTCTCTGAGATGGTCTATTCTAATTCTCCTCCAAGAAGTCACACCTGAAAATGTCACTGCCCCTTTTTATGCTTCCTAAAGTAAATTACGATGTAATTTCCATCTCTTGCCAACTTGAAAATAAGGATAATATAAAAAATGCATGGTGCTTATTTACAAGCATATTCTTAGAAACCCTGACTCAAACTATCTAAAAGTTATTTCTCATAATAAATTATAACAACAGCTGTGAATATAGAATCTTTGACAATGTAGTTTGTTAAATTAAGATGAGATTATACTGGAGCAGAATGAGCCTCTAATCCAATATGCTAGTGTCCTTATAAAAAAAAGGAGGGGGGATTTAACTATTTAGATATATAATGGAATATTATTCAACCATTAAAAAGAATTAAGTAAGGTCATGTGCAGCAACATGAGTGAACCTAGAGATTATTATACTTAAGTCAGACAAGGAAAAACAAAAATCATATGATATCACTTATACGTGGAATCTAAAAAAATGACATAAATGAATTTATTTATAAAACAAAAACAGACTCACATAGAAAACAAAACTTTAAAAAAAACAAGTCACTAGGTCCGGTCAGTATAGGAAATGAGGAGGTGGAGGTCTTTGGGGTCCATCTTATAGTCTGCCTGAGATGACATCATACCGTGCAGGTTCTGGAATGCCAGTGAGGGGAATTTGTACTTTACTAGGCAGTGGAGATCTCATGATGGTTTTAGGGGCCCAGGAGTGGCAGGAGCAGAGCTCCTCTATAGAGATTACACACTACTCTGCAGGATGGACTGGAAGCAGAGTGCATGTTTGAGCTAGGGAGGTCAGTTAGGAAACAAAGGAAGGGGCAGTGACATTCGCAGGTATGACTTCTTTGAGGCAGAATGAACACACACCAGGGTTGAGTAACTGCCTGTTTCAGGGTAACACTCTATAACACAAGAGCCCATCAAGTCAGGTTATGAATTGGGAACTTCCGGTTGTGTTTCTGGCTTCAAATGCCTTCATCTGAAGCAACTGCTCATCCTCTGTGAGCCTTAGATTACTCCATCTTGGGGGAGGATCTCCTAAACACACAATGGGTTCACTCCTGTTGCTCCTCTCCAAGGCAGCATTATTTCACTCTCTGAGATGGTCTATTCTAATTCTCCTCCAAGAAGTCACACCTGAAAATGTCACTGCCCCTTTTTATGCTTCCTAAAGTAAATTACGATGTAATTTCCATCTCTTGCCAACTTGAAAATAAGGATAATATAAAAAATGCATGGTGCTTATTTACAAGCATATTCTTAGAAACCCTGACTCAAACTATCTAAAAGTTATTTCTCATAATAAATTATAACAACAGCTGTGAATATAGAATCTTTGACAATGTAGTTTGTTAAATTAAGATGAGATTATACTGGAGCAGAATGAGCCTCTAATCCAATATGCTAGTGTCCTTATAAAAAAAAGGAGGGGGGATTTAACTATTTAGATATATAATGGAATATTATTCAACCATTAAAAAGAATTAAGTAAGGTCATGTGCAGCAACATGAGTGAACCTAGAGATTATTATACTTAAGTCAGACAAGGAAAAACAAAAATCATATGATATCACTTATACGTGGAATCTAAAAAAATGACATAAATGAATTTATTTATAAAACAAAAACAGACTCACATAGAAAACAAACTATGGTAAGCGAAGGGGAAAGGTGTGGGAGGGGGGATAAATTAGGAGTTAGGAATACACACCAACATGCTACTGTATATAAAATAATCAACAAGGATCTACCATAATAAAAAAGGAACTATATGCAATAATTTGTAATATAAGGGAAAATAATCTGAAATATATATATATATATATTGAATATATAACTGAACCACTTTGATGGGCACCTGAAACTACTACAACATTATAAATCAATTATACTTCAATTTTTAAAAATTTTTAATGAAACGGGAAATTTGAACACAGACATGCACATACGGAGAATGCCATGTTAAGACTGGAGTTATACTGCCACAAGGCAAGGAATTACAGAAGCTGAGACAGAAGCCTGGAGCAGTTCTTCCCTAGTGCCTTCAGTGAGAGTGCGGTCCTGCCAACACCTTGATCTCAGTCTTCTAGCCTCCGGAACTGACAGGCAGGAAATTTTTGTTGTTCTAATAAGTTCAGCCACCCTGTTTGTGGCACTTTGCTCCAGCAGCTCTAGCAAAAGAATACGACCACCATCCTCAATGCAGCACCAAAGTTCACAGCTTTAAAATCCTGACTGTGCTCACAGCTATCTGTTTAGAACCCAAGGAACAGGAAGTAGGTGAGCTAAGAACTGGGAAGAGAAGCTTGAGCAGGTGGAGTGTATAAAGTAGGGTGGGTTGACTCAAGTGGAAAAGGAGAGAGAAAGAGGCAGGGCAAAACCAAAAATCAAACAGGGCATTCAGGACAGGGCCTGGCAAGAACGGCCTGAGCAGGGAATTATAACAACAGCTGTGAATATAGAATCTTTGACAATGTAGTTTGTTAAATTAAGATGAGATTATACTGGAGCAGAATGAGCCTCTAATCCAATATGCTAGTGTCCTTATAAAAAAAAGGAGGGGGGATTTAACTATTTAGATATATAATGGAATATTATTCAACCATTAAAAAGAATTAAGTAAGGTCATGTGCAGCAACATGAGTGAACCTAGAGATTATTATACTTAAGTCAGACAAGGAAAAACAAAAATCATATGATATCACTTATACGTGGAATCTAAAAAAATGACATAAATGAATTTATTTATAAAACAAAAACAGACTCACATAGAAAACAAACTATGGTAAGCGAAGGGGAAAGGTGTGGGAGGGGATAAATTAGGAGTTAGGAATACACACCAACATGCTACTGTATATAAAATAATCAACAAGGATCTACCATAATAAAAAAGGAACTATATGCAATAATTTGTAATATAAGGGAAAATAATCTGAAATATATATATATATATATTGAATATATAACTGAACCACTTTGATGGGCACCTGAAACTACTACAACATTATAAATCAATTATACTTCAATTTTTAAAAATTTTTAATGAAACGGGAAATTTGAACACAGACATGCACATACGGAGAATGCCATGTTAAGACTGGAGTTATACTGCCACAAGGCAAGGAATTACAGAAGCTGAGACAGAAGCCTGGAACGGATTCTTCCCTAGTGCCTTCAGTGAGAGTGCGGTCCTGCCAACACCTTGATCTCAGTCTTCTAGCCTCCGGAACTGACAGGCAGGAAATTTTTGTTGTTCTAATAAGTTCAGCCACCCTGTTTGTGGCACTTTGCTCCAGCAGCTCTAGCAAAAGAATACGACCACCATCCTCAATGCAGCACCAAAGTTCACAGCTTTAAAATCCTGACTGTGCTCACAGCTATCTGTTTAGAACCCAAGGAACAGGAAGTAGGTGAGCTAAGAACTGGGAAGAGAAGCTTGAGCAGGTGGAGTGTATAAAGTAGGGTGGGTTGACTCAAGTGGAAAAGGAGAGAGAAAGAGGCAGGGCAAAACCAAAAATCAAACAGGGCATTCAGGACAGGGCCTGGCAAGAACGGCCTGAGCAGGGTCACCATCCTTGGCTCCAGCCTTGGATCCAGAGGCACCAGCTGGTTCTAGCTGCCACCTGCTGCTATGGCCAAGTGAGGGAAATAGCCACCCCAGGAGAGAGGTATGCAACCCCGAAGTTCTCCCACCTCCCAGCCGCCTTCCTTCCTTCCTCTCTTGGTCTCAGGGGGTTCCTGGCCTGCTAGGCAGGGGAGGAAGCAGGTGTCTGCAAAGACGTGAGCAAGGTCCCTCCTGTAGCTCCCAGATGGGCTGATGCTCCTGCTGAAGCATGAACAGAGAAGGGGGAGCAGGCAGTTCTGGAAACATCAGGCTGTCACCCAGTGATACCGAAGTCATTAATCATAACATTTGCAAATAAACTGGAGGTCTTCAGTGTAATGGATCTGCTGAGAACCTGCAATGTTCAGGAACTTTGCTGTAGGGGGACTAGATGCTGAGAGATTCAAAGCTAAAGTGACAAATTTCATATTTCCTCCAGTCACTCAAAGGCAAAACAGGGACACTCCCTGCTGTGTCTGCCCCATTGTCTGATTATTCCAGGAAGTCAGCTTTCCCCTAACCGCACTCAGGGCAGGATGCTTCTCCTCAGTGCTTCAGCTCTAAAGTCAAATTTTAGGAGCATGGGAAGATCTGGGGTAATGAACAACATGTAGGTGAGAAAGTCTCATACTGTATAATCAAGAAAAAATTAATCACAGTGCCCATAACAGTGCCCATAAACAATGGCTTTGGAATTTTAAAAATGAGTGGTTAGGGGCTCCCTTGGTGATTCAGTAGTTAAGAATTCACCTTGCAAGGTAGGGGACACTGGTTTGATCCCTGGTTCAGGAAGATCTCACATGCCATGGGGTAACTAAGCCTGTGCACCACAACTATGGACCCTGAGCTCTGGAGCCCACAAGCTGCAACAACTGAAGCCCATGCACCCACATTCTGTAACAAGAAAAGCCATTCCAAGGACAAAGAAGATGTGGCATAGATATATAATGGAATATTACTCAACCATTAAAAAGAATGAAATAAGGCCATTTGCAGCAAAATGGATGGACCTAAAGACTGTCATATTGAATGACGTAAGTTAGAGAAGGAGAAATATCATATGACATCCCTTATATGTGGATTCTAAAAAGAAATGATACAAATTAACTTATTTACAAAACAGAAAGAGACTCATAGACTTGGAAAACGAACTCATGGATGCAGGGAGGAAGGGATAGTTAAGGACTTTGGAAAGGTCATGTACACACTGCTATATTTAAAATGGATAACCAGCAAAAATCTATTGTATAGCACGTGCAACACAGCTCAATGCTACATGCCAGCCTGGATGGGAGGCAGGGTTGGGGGAGAATAGATCCATGTGTATGGATGGCTGAGTCCTTTCACTGTTCACCTGAAACTATCACAACATTGTTAATTGGCTATATTCCAATACAAAATGTTTTTGGTGTTAAAAAATTTAAAATAAGAGACAAGCCCCCAAGAAACCCCAACACTGCAACGAAGAGTAGCTCCCATGTTGATGTATGACAAAAGCCATCACAATGTTGTAAACTAATTATCATCCAATTAAAATAAGTAGATAAACATTTTTTTAAAATTTTTGGCCTCTTTTAATTGATTTTTGTTTATTTATTTTTCATCCATTTTTATTCTTTGGCCTGTGTGGGCCTCGCATTGCAGTGGCCTCTCTCATTGCAGAGCACCAGTTCTGGGCACATGTGCTCCAGAGCACTGGCTCCTAATTGGACACACCAGTCCAGTCGCTCTGTGACATGTGGGATCTTCCCGGGCCAGGGGTTGAACCAGTGCCCCCTTGCACTGCAAGGTGGACTCTCCACCCACTGTACTACCAGGGAAGCTCTAAAATAAGTCAATAAACTTAAAAAAAAAAAAAAGAGTAGCCCCCGCAGTCTACAACTAGAGAAAGTACACGTGTAGCAACGAAGACCCTACACAGCCAAAAATAAATAAATACATACTATTTTTTAAAAAACATGAGTGGCTCTCCACCAAAACTGTGTCTGTTGTACTTTGATTCCTTTTTTTCAATCAAGACCCAAGTTTATGTCTCTACTCAGACCTTCTGTATAAAGGAATCTACTAGATTGGAGATTCTCAACGTTAATGGAACTCCAAGCTAGAAATATGACTCCTCCAGCCTGCAGCTGTACTTCATGGTGGTACAGACTAAATTCTGTCCCCCTAAAAGTCACATGTTGAAGCCCTACCCCCCAATGTGACTGTATTTAGAGAAAGAGCCTTAAAAGACATAATTGGGCTTCCCTGGTGGTCCAGTGGGTAAGGACACCGCCTTGCAGTGCAAGGGGCACCGGCTCGATCCCTGGCCTGGGAAGATCCCACGTGCCGCGGAGCGGCTGGACGGATGTGTCCAATTATGGAGCGGGAGCTCTGGGGCGCATGCGCCCAGAGACGGTGCTCTGCAGCGAGAGAGGCCACTGCGATGGGAGGCCCACACTGGCCAAAGAACAAAGATGGATGAAAAACAGACAAATGAAAGACAGATAGAAGTGGCCTGCCTGCTCCCCTCCCTCCCCACCCCACCCCCGCCAAAATAAATAAATAAATAAATCTTTAAAAAGAAAAAAAAGACATAATTAAGGTTAAATAAGATCATAAGGATGGGGCCCTAATCAGACAATTGGCATCCTTCCAAGAAGAGGGACTGACAGCTAGAACCAAAAAAGAACCCACTGCCAGTTAAGGAAGCAAGAATATGAATGTTGTGAAGTTATGTTTTCTAGAGTCATTTTAGACTTGCTTTGGGGGAAGCAGGAAAGCCTGACTGAATAAACCTTCAGTCCAGTGAGGGAACAATGCCTAGTCAAGAAACAGACTGAGCAGCAGACTTTCAGAATGTGTCTGAACTAATCTTTAAAACACAAGGGAGGGCTTCCCTGGTGGTCCAGTGGGTAAGTGCCGCCTTGCAGTGCAAGGGGTGCCGGTTCGATCCCTGGCCTGGGAAGATCCCACGTGCCGCAGAGCGGCTGGACGGATGTGTCCAATTATGGAGTGGGAGCTCTGGGGCACATGCACCCAGAGCCGGTGCTCTGCTACAAAAGAGGCCACGGTGATGGGAGGCCCACACGGGCCAAAGAACAAAGATGGATGAAAATGGCTAAATGAAAGACCAATAGAAGTGGTCCGCCCGCCCTCCTCCCTCCACCCCCGCTCCAAAAAAAAAAAAAAACACAAGGGAACAGATTGGCAAGGATGGGGACCAACAGGACCCTTCATATATTGCTGGTAGATACATAACATGGTGCCACCATTTGGGAAAACAGTGGGGGCAGTTTCTTAAAACGTTAGAGATAAGCTTATCCTATGACCCCAGCCACTCCCCTACGCAAGTACCTACTCAAGAGAAATGAAGATGTGTCCATGTAAAAACATGTACAGGCATGTTCACAGCAGTAGTATTCACAAGAGCCAAAAGATGGAAACAGCCCACATGTCCATCAGCTGGTGCATGGATAAAGAAAAGGCTGGCTACCCATACAGCAGAACACCATCCAGCAATTAAAAAAAAAAAAAAAAAAGACTACTGATATAGGCTACCACATAAACAAATTCAAAAACCTCACGCTTATTCAAAGAAGCCAGATGCAATTGTCTATATATTGTATGATTCCACTGATATGAAATGCCCAGAAAAAGCAGCTCTGCACAGACAGAAAGTAGACTGAGGTTGCATGGTGCTGGGAGTGGGATTGAGATTAACTGTAATTGGGTGCCAAAGACCTTTTGAGGATGATGGAAATAATTTAAAACTTGTGGTGGTGACAGCTACACAACTCTGAAATCACTCTATTGTACATTTGAAACTGGTGAATTTTATGACATGTAAATTGCACCTCAATAAAACTGTTTTTACAAAGCAGGCTGTCAATGGGACCACCCGAGGTCCACAGCATGAGCTGCTGTACTTGGTACAACTGACGCTTATCAACGCTAACACACAGGTAAACATTGCCATTGTTTTCTTCTCTGATAAATATCTTGAAAGACAACCTGGGGGACAGTTTCACTGGGGTAGAAACTCTGCAGTTGAGCAAATATTCTGGAACAAACCCAAGGCGGGGATAGAACTGCCCAAATAGTCCAGGGCAAGCTGCACCCGGCCGGGTTCATCCCACACAGCTGAGCAAGTCTTCAAGAAGTTCAAGTCAGAAGTACAGACAGGATCCACTGCCCACAAAAGAGGATGCACCCAGTGATCACAAGGTGCGGGTGGGCCCTGGCAAGTAGGGCCCAAATGCGAGGCAAGAAGGGAAGCACTCCCCTCACAGGAGTAGCCAGTGGGGTGGAAAGCAAAACGTAAGTGGCAGGAGGCTTGTGGTCTCCAAAGCAGCAAGCTCTTCCAGGGAGTTTGGCTCCACCTCAGCCTTCTCTTGGCCTGGATAAGATGTTGAAAAAACATCTGGAGAAAGCTCATGGGGCCCTCATCAGAAAATAAAATCAAAGGATGACAGGAGCTTGGACTATGGGGAGAGGAGCGGAAGTGGAGAGCAAGAGGCAAAGGCTTGGCTGTGTCAACCTGTGGGGCTAGGTGGAGAGAGGGGATGGAACTCAAAGGGCTACCATGAATCTTCCTCCAGACTTGTCTGGGACATTTCCCAACTTCCAGGGCCACTGGAGCCAGCACCCCAGCATCTCCTCAGATGTGCAATGGATACTTTATCCACTACAAAAAGTTGTCGTGGATTAACAAGGGAATACAAGGCACTGGAAGAAAAGAGCATTGTACTGTGTTGTAAAGGTAAAACTTTTCACAGCTCTACCACTGGATTCATCATGCCAAGACTCCCATTCCTCTATGCCCTCTCAAAAGTGACAGAAAGGAAAGGAAAATAGGAAAAAGAATACCATATTTCACCATATTATCATGAACCAATATCCAGGAACTGTTAGAAAAGTAAGCATGACCACAGAGGGGAGTGATCCAGTAACGTTATCATGAGACTTTAAGGTAAGACTCAACCAATCTGGAGGAAGAAAAACCTGCATTTGGCCAGGATTTCATTCTTACGCCAATACTCCAGGGAAGGTAAAGTCCATTGCATGAAGCTGCAAACCATGTTGAACATTTCATATTTCTTCTTTAGAGAGTATGTTATCTCAGCGGACTTAGCACAGCCCCTGGCTATAGAACCCATTCCCTCTTGGAGTTCTATTCTTAAAACTTAAACATCTTCATTTTGGAAGACTCCCAAAAGGCCTTGTTTATTGTAAGCCATGGCTTTAATTCCACACTGGGAATGCTTGGAGGACCAAGATCAACAAAGGGCTCCCTCCCACCTTCAGGGCCTAGACTTCTAGCAATTTGCAGCTGTAGGAGAGAGATCTTTGGTGCATCTTATCTAAAATTTAAATGAAGGGAGGAACAGGTCTTACTAAAGTGAGTCACTCAAAGTCAAGAAATGCCTTGGGGACGAAAGGATGAAGGGATGGGAATACACTTACCCCTTTTGTGAATGAGTGTTCTCACACATACAGGAACATATATTCCTCCACAGTGAATTTCCTCATGGTAGTGTTTTACAAGCCTTCCTTGTCTGCTTATACTTACTTAGCAACAAATGTACAGCACGGAAACCAGAGCCCTATATGTCGTTCATGGCAAAGGGGCTGGAAAGGTCAGTACTGACTTAATGATAACTATTACTAAAGTTTTCAGAATAGAAGTTCAAGCAGGAATTCAAAGATAACCAAACCCACCTTACAAACACCAACAGTTAAAGGCATTAGTGGAACAAATTCCTTGCCTATTTTAATGCTCAAAGTCTCTAGAAAAAAGGAAAACCAGCTCTTACTTATTTTAATAAATAGTTTCAGCCAGGGTGAAAATCAACATGGTTTTGAGAATAAATCTGATGATTCTTGTCCTTCAAGGAGAGAATTTAGTTAATGCTGAAGATTTTCTCTCTTTTGACCGACGCATTATGAAACTGGGAAACTATAATTTATGTATCCAGTGAATGCAGAATTGATTAACAGGTCAGTGTAAATGTCAGCTTGGGGGAACTGAACAAATGTAGCTCCACAAGGGTCAGTTTTTGCCCAGTACTATTTAACATTTTCATTAATTACTTGGAAAGAATAAGTGATAGAATTGGAGGTGTATCATTAAATTTGTTGATTTAGAAAAAAAACAGTTAAATTACAAATAGGTGCTAATAAACTGGAAGACAAGAGAGACCACTTGCTACTTCCAGCGGACTTAGCACAGCCCCTGGCTATAGAACCCATTCCCTCTTGGAGTTCTATTCTTAAAACTTAAACATCTTCATTTTGGAAGACTCCCAAAAGGCCTTGTTTATTGTAAGCCATGGCTTTAATTCCACACTGGGAATGCTTGGAGGACCAAGATCAACAAAGGGCTCCCTCCCACCTTCAGGGCCTAGACTTCTAGCAATTTGCAGCTGTAGGAGAGAGATCTTTGGTGCATCTTATCTAAAATTTAAATGAAGGGAGGAACAGGTCTTACTAAAGTGAGTCACTCAAAGTCAAGAAATGCCTTGGGGACGAAAGGATGAAGGGATGGGAATACACTTACCCCTTTTGTGAATGAGTGTTCTCACACATACAGGAACATATATTCCTCCACAGTGAATTTCCTCATGGTAGTGTTTTACAAGCCTTCCTTGTCTGCTTATACTTACTTAGCAACAAATGTACAGCACGGAAACCAGAGCCCTATATGTCGTTCATGGCAAAGGGGCTGGAAAGGTCAGTACTGACTTAATGATAACTATTACTAAAGTTTTCAGAATAGAAGTTCAAGCAGGAATTCAAAGATAACCAAACCCACCTTACAAACACCAACAGTTAAAGGCATTAGTGGAACAAATTCCTTGCCTATTTTAATGCTCAAAGTCTCTAGAAAAAAGGAAAACCAGCTCTTACTTATTTTAATAAATAGTTTCAGCCAGGGTGAAAATCAACATGGTTTTGAGAATAAATCTGATGATTCTTGTCCTTCAAGGAGAGGAATTTAGTTAATGCTGAAGATTTTCTCTCTTTTGACCGACGCATTATGAAACTGGGAAACTATAATTTATGTATCCAGTGAATGCAGAATTGATTAACAGGTCAGTGTAAATGTCAGCTTGGGGGAACTGAACAAATGTAGCTCCACAAGGGTCAGTTTTTGCCCAGTACTATTTAACATTTTCATTAATTACTTGCGGAAAGAATAAGTGATAGAATTGGAGGTGTATCATTAAATTTGTTGATTTAGAAAAAAAACAGTTAAATTACAAATAGGTGCTAATAAACTGGAAGACAAGAGAGACCACTTGCTACTTCCAGGGCTCTGCTTGGTACAGAGCAGGTGTCCAATAAATATTGGTTGAACCAAATAAATTCCAACAAAAGACCAGTATGAGTGATTCTCTGAAGGAGGAAACGATACTCTTTAAGTTTTCACAGATACCCACCACGCATTTTTTAAAATTTTTGGACCATTTTTAGTCTTTACTGAATTTGTTACAATACTGTTTTATGGTTTTTTGGCGGGATGTGGCAGGATGTGGGATCTTAGTTTCCTGACCATGGATGGAACCTGTGTCCCTGCACTGGAAGTCTTAACCACTGGACCATCAGGAAAGTCCCCTACCATGCATTTAAAACTCAATGTAAAATTTCTTGTAACAGTGTAACCATAACCCACCAAAAACAAGATCTAGACAACAAAAATGCACATAAATCAGATTTAACTGACAAGGGCAAGCACTGTATAGTAGGGAACATACTCAATAGTTCAAAACCTGGTGCACACTGTTATCCTTTTCCTTACAGATAGATAGATCCACCCCTCCTTGGAATGTGAATGAGAAGGAAGGAAAGGGATGAATGAATAACCAACAAAGATGAACTGTCTTCACAGAAAACAGCAACAGTACATAGAGGTGCCACTGCGTGCAGAAAAAACACAGTCACACAAGGCCAAATCTTGGAAACACAAGTTCTGTAATCCTCTAAGTGACTGGCTCACCCCCAGCCAGGATGGGGCAGGGCACCAGAGCTCAAGAGAATCACTGGGACACCATGATTCACCTCCCTCTGAGCGACGGGCTGGCTCCTGGAGGTTTTATTTTGTTTGGGAGAGGGGGAGGCCTTATTTTTAACTACAAAGAGATAAAAATAGAAATTAAGTTTACTGATAATGACTACCCTACCTAAAGACTCAGCCCTAGACCCACCTTCCATGCGCAATGAAAGGACTTAACAAAAATACAGACGCTCATATGCAAAGTGGAGGATTCCAGCATATCAAGGTAAGGAAGTAGAGGAATCAAGAGGGAAAAAAGCTTCATACTATTTCTTGAACTATATAATAGACCTGGGTAGAATTTTTCCTTGATTGAAAAAAAAGAACAAGCTGACAATAAATAAGGGCTCTTCAAAACTACAAAACATATATATATATAACAAAGAATTTAAATAATGCTTTGCTCTCTTACGGAAACTTAAAAGGAATATCACCTTAGTGGAAAAGAAAGACGAAGATATCAAAGCTGTCAAATCAAAGTTGACATGCCAACTTTGAAATGAGAAATGAAGAGAAAAGCAATACGAACGTAGAACTGAAAAATGCTAGATAAGCATCCAGAAGCAGAATTAACACTCCAGAAAATTAAACCTATTGTGAGAAGCCTGCCTTCATCGGAGGGAAAAAAAAAACCCACCTGGAAAACAGAGGAAATAGATAAAGGATAGAGAAACTATGGAGGACAAGACGGCAGAGAACTTTTGTTTATTGCGGAAAAGTGCATTTATCTCTAACACAATTTGATTTTGCTTTGGGAAAGGTCCCTGCAAGCCATAGGATAGAGAGCGCAGAAGTAACTCTGAGAGGTCATTTAATTATATATTCATTCATTCAATAGGTGTTTACCAGTTGCCTTTTATATGCAAGGAGCCCCAAAGACTCACTAAACCAAACACAAGAGGTTCCAGTCCTCCTGGGGCACTCGATCTAGTAAAGGAGCAGAGAATGAATAACAAAGAAATCAATAAAAGATTACAGACTGCAACTTTTCACTGCACAGAAAAAAAAAAAATACAAATTGTCACAGATCCTATGTAATGAACAAACAAGGTGCTGGGACAGAAAACAAAGAGCCTGCTTTTGACAGAGCAGCAGGGAGGGTCCTCCCAAGGAGACAACTTTAGGCCGGGAAATGAAGGCTGAGAAGAAGCCAACTCTGAGAAGAATGGAAAATTAACATCATCATGAATTATGAAAACCATGGTGAGTTCCAGGAGGGGCTAGACTAAAGTTAGACTATAGTAGCACAAGATACTATGTAAGAAGTAGGCAAGGACCGAGCTTCCCAGGTGGCTCAGTGGTAAAGAATCCACCTGACAATGCACGGAATGGGGGTTCAGGCACTGGGTAGAAAAGATTCTCCAGAGAAAGAAATGGCAACCCACTCCAGTATTCTAGCCTGGGAATTCCATAGACAGAGGAGCCTGGTGGGCCACAGTCCATGGGGTCACAAAGAGTTGGACATGACTTAGTGACTAAACAACAGGCAGGAACCAGGTCATATGGAATTGCTTTTTAGCATTTATTTATTTATTTGGCTGCACTCAGTCCTAATTGTGGCACATGGGATCATCAATCTTTATTGCAGTGTGGGAGATCTTTAGTTGCAACATATGGAATCCAGTTCCCTGACCAGGGATCCAACCTGGGCCCCCTGCATTGGAAGTACACAGTCTTAGCCACCAGACCAGCAGGGAAGCCTCATTCAATCTGAATGGTCTCCTAAATATGTCTTCTGATCCATGCTGAGCTCCCCCTGCTTGTCAGATCAGGGGGAGGGGGGGATAGGTAGAAGGAGGGGATACTGTGCCATCCCACCAAAGAGACTGGCTCAAGGGGACCTGTGTTAGATATAGTTGGCTGTAGTTTTGCCTCCTAATACACTAGCAAAACTTTTGGCCCAGGGCTAAGGTACCAAATCACTTCTCTGAATACAAAAGTGAGTTTAAAAAGCAATCCATTCTGGACCTAGAGACTGTCATACAGAGTATAGTAGGTCAGAAAGAAAGCAAATATCCTATATTAATACATATATGCGGAATCTAGAAAACTGGTCCAAATGAACCTATCTGCAAAGCAGAAACAGAGACAACAGATAAATGTGTGGACACCAAGGGAGAAGAGGAGGGGAAGGTTAATTGGGAGATTTGGATGACACATAAGGCTGAGACTGACATATATGGGCCTACCCTGTTGGCTCAGCGGTAAAGAATCCTCCTGCCAATGCAGGAGATGCAGGTTCGATTCCTGGGTCTGGAAGATCCCCTGGAGGAGGCTGCAAATGTAATTCTGGACCGTGCATGTTAAACCATTATATTAGGTTCAAACACATCCTTATTAATCAAAACAGGAACCTTTACAGTCAACACATTTTCTGTCAATAAGAAATATGTTTGTTTATTCCTATAGGGTAAAAAATCTGTGCTTCAAGATTTGACATATTCTTGGAAAGCATTTTCTGCCTCCTGCTGGTTGTGGAAGCATTTTCCCTGCAAAAAGCTGTTGAGCTGCTTGAAGAAGTGGTAGTCGAGGTCAGGTGAATATGGTAGATGAGGCAAAAAAGTTGTGGCCCAATTTGCTCAACTCCTGAAGAGTTGGTCATGTGGCGTGTGGTCGAGCATTGTTGTGGAGAAGGGTCGTGCCCATTCTGTTGACCAAAGCTGGCTGCAGGCACTGCAGTTTTTAGTGCATCTCAGTGATTTGCTGAGGATACTTCTCAGATGTAATAGTTTCCCTGGGATTCAAAAGCTGTAGTGGGTCAGATGGGCAACAGACCACCGAACAGTGACCATGACCTTTTTGTGGTGCAAGTTTTGCTTTGGGAAGTGCTTTAGAGCTTCTTCTTGGTTCAGCCACTAAGCTGGTTATTGATGGTTATTATATAAAATCCATTTTTTGTCATGCACCATAATCTGATCAAGAAATAGTTCATTATTGTGTAAAATAAGAGAAGATGACAGTTCAAAACAATGAATTTTTTTATTCGCAGTCAGTTCATGAGGCACTCACTAATCGAGATTTTTCACCTTTCCAATTTGCTTCAAAGGCTGAATACCATAGAATGGTCGACACTGAGTTCTTTGGCAACTTCTCATGTAGTTGTAAAAGCATAAGTTTCGATGATTGCTCTAAGTTGGTCGTTGTTAACTTCCGATGGCCGGCCACTATGCTCCTCATCTTCAAGGCTCTTGCCTCCTTTAAAAAACTTCTTGAATCACCACCACACTGTACGTTCACCAGCAGTTCCTGGGGCAAATACGTTGTTGATATTGCGAGTTGCCTCTGCTGCTTTGTGACCCATTTTAAATTGAGACTGACATATATGGGCCTACCCTGTTGGCTCAGCGGTAAAGAATCCTCCTGCCAATGCAGGAGATGCAGGTTCGATTCCTGGGTCTGGAAGATCCCCTGGAGGAGGCTGCAAATGTAATTCTGGACCGTGCATGTTAAACCATTATATTAGGTTCAAACACATCCTTATTAATCAAAACAGGAACCTTTACAGTCAACACATTTTCTGTCAATAAGAAATATGTTTGTTTATTCCTATAGGGTAAAAAATCTGTGCTTCAAGATTTGACATATTCTTGGAAAGCATTTTCTGCCTCCTGCTGGTTGTGGAAGCATTTTCCCTGCAAAAAGCTGTTGAGCTGCTTGAAGAAGTGGTAGTCGAGGTCAGGTGAATATGGTAGATGAGGCAAAAAAGTTGTGGCCCAATTTGCTCAACTCCTGAAGAGTTGGTCATGTGGCGTGTGGTCGAGCATTGTTGTGGAGAAGGGTCGTGCCCATTCTGTTGACCAAAGCTGGCTGCAGGCACTGCAGTTTTTAGTGCATCTCAGTGATTTGCTGAGGATACTTCTCAGATGTAATAGTTTCCCTGGGATTCAAAAGCTGTAGTGGGTCAGATGGGCAACAGACCACCGAACAGTGACCATGACCTTTTTGTGGTGCAAGTTTTGCTTTGGGAAGTGCTTTAGAGCTTCTTCTTGGTTCAGCCACTAAGCTGGTTATTGATGGTTATTATATAAAATCCATTTTTTGTCATGCACCATAATCTGATCAAGAAATAGTTCATTATTGTGTAAAATAAGAGAAGATGACAGTTCAAAACAATGAATTTTTTTATTCGCAGTCAGTTCATGAGGCACTCACTAATCGAGATTTTTCACCTTTCCAATTTGCTTCAAAGGCTGAATACCATAGAATGGTCGACACTGAGTTCTTTGGCAACTTCTCATGTAGTTGTAAAAGCATAAGTTTCGATGATTGCTCTAAGTTGGTCGTTGTTAACTTCCGATGGCCGGCCACTATGCTCCTCATCTTCAAGGCTCTTGCCTCCTTTAAAAAACTTCTTGAATCACCACCACACTGTACGTTCACCAGCAGTTCCTGGGGCAAATACGTTGTTGATATTGCGAGTTGCCTCTGCTGCTTTGTGACCCATTTTGAACTCAAATTAAGAAAGTTGCTCCAATTTGCTCTTTTGTCTGACATCATTTCCTTAGTCTAAAATAATCATATTTATTTTATAATTATGTTTATTTTATATGTAAACACCAGGTAATGTCATTATTAAAAAAAAACCATAAAGCAACAATGTGCATTAAAACAATGTATAAAATAAACACATTTATTTAAGAATGTATTCCAATATCAAATAGCAAAGTTCAACAATGTAAAGCCGCAATTACTTTTGCACCAACCTTATTTCTTAATATTTTATTACTCTTATTTATTTGGTGGCATGGGGTCTTCACTGCAGTTCAGGAGATGTTCCATCTTCACTGTGACATGTGGGATGTGGGATGTAGTTCCCTGACCAGGGACTGAACAGGGCCCCCTACCTTGAAAGCTCGGAGTCTTAACCACTGAACAACCAGGGAAGTCCAAAGATAGTATTTTATACTGAGTGGTGAGGGAAGGCTCCACTGATGTGACATTTGAGCAGGAAATTGTAGAGAGTTAAAAAATGAGTGAGAAGGAGAAATAGAGAAAGAGAAAAAGCAGTACTTGCAAGAATTCACTGCCAAAATGTATTTCCCTATGTAGGATCCTCCTTCCAAAAATCAAGCTGTAAATTTATTTTAAAATGATACTGGAGGGCTTCCCTCGTGGTCCAGTGGGTAGAGGCACCGCTTTGCAGTGCAAGGGGCGCCGGTTTGATCCCTGGCCCGGGAAGATCCCACGTGCCGCAGAGCGGCTGGACCGATGTGTCCAATTACCGGGCCGGAGCTCTGGAGCGCATGTGCCCAGAGCCAGCACTCTGCGATGACAGGGGCCACCGTGATGGGCGGCCCACACGGGCCAAAGAACAAAGACGGATGAAAATGGAGAAAAATGAAAGACCAATGGAAGTGGCCCACCCATCCCCTCCCTCCCACCCCACCTCTCAAAAGATAAATAAATAAATAAGCTCCTCATCTTCAAGGCTCTTGCCTCCTTTAAAAAACTTCTTGAATCACCACCACACTGTACGTTCACCAGCAGTTCCTGGGGCAAATACGTTGTTGATATTGCGAGTTGCCTCTGCTGCTTTGTGACCCATTTTGAACTCAAATTAAGAAAGTTGCTCCAATTTGCTCTTTTGTCTGACATCATTTCCTTAGTCTAAAATAATCATATTTATTTTATAATTATGTTTATTTTATATGTAAACACCAGGTAATGTCATTATTAAAAAAAAACCATAAAGCAACAATGTGCATTAAAACAATGTATAAAATAAACACATTTATTTAAGAATGTATTCCAATATCAAATAGCAAAGTTCAACAATGTAAAGCCGCAATTACTTTTGCACCAACCTTATTTCTTAATATTTTATTACTCTTATTTATTTGGTGGCATGGGGTCTTCACTGCAGTTCAGGAGATGTTCCATCTTCACTGTGACATGTGGGATGTGGGATGTAGTTCCCTGACCAGGGACTGAACAGGGCCCCCTACCTTGAAAGCTCGGAGTCTTAACCACTGAACAACCAGGGAAGTCCAAAGATAGTATTTTATACTGAGTGGTGAGGGAAGGCTCCACTGATGTGACATTTGAGCAGGAAATTGTAGAGAGTTAAAAAATGAGTGAGAAGGAGAAATAGAGAAAGAGAAAAAGCAGTACTTGCAAGAATTCACTGCCAAAATGTATTTCCCCTATGTAGGATCCTCCTTCCAAAAATCAAGCTGTAAATTTATTTTAAAATGATACTGGAGGGCTTCCCCTGGTGGTCCAGTGGGTAAGGACACCACCTTGCAGTGCAAGGGGCGCCGGTTTGATCCCTGGCCCGGGAAGATCCCACATGCCGCGGAGCGGCTGGACCTATGTGTCCAATTACCGAGCGGGAGCTCTGGAGCGCATGTGCCCAGAGCCAGCACTCTGCGATGACAGGGGCCACCGTGATGGGCGGCCCACACGGGCCAAAGAACAAAGACGGATGAAAATGGAGAAAAATGAAAGACCAATGGAAGTGGCCCACCCATCCCCCTCCCTCCCCACCCCACCTCTCAAAAGATAAATAAATAAATAATTTTTTTTTAAAATGATACTGGAGCAGGAATAATCCTAGGTACCTGATATAAACACAAACAAAAAATGTCTCTGGAGAAGAGCATCTTTATGTTTAGCCTCAAAGGATTCCCACAAACTACTTTTTAAAGAACAATGAGGAACTCTCACACACACAAAAAAGACACTCAAGCATCCTAGGAAACAACATATTATAGGCAGACAACATCAGCAGAAACACATAAGCCAAGACTACCATTATTGTAATTATGAAATACAAAGTATACAACAATCAAGCTTACTTTATTTGTTATTATTACCTTTTTTGGGGGGCCACTTCTATTGATCATTCATTTATTTATCTTTGTTCTTTGGCCTGTGTGGGCCTCCCATCTCAGTGGCCTCTTTCACTGCAGAGCACCGGCTCTGGGTGCATGTGCTCCAGAGCTCCAGCTAGGTAGTTTGACACATTGGTGCAGCTGTGCCACAGCACATGGGATCTTCCCAGGCCAGGGATCCAGCTGGTGCCCCTTACACTGCAAGGTGGTGTCCTTACCCACTGGGCTACCAGGGAAGCCCCTCAAGCTTACTTTATTTAAAGAAATATGGCACCAGTTTGACAATATCTGTAGACAACAAGAATTTGGAAATGACATAAAAGATTTGGAAAATAACCAAAGAGAATCTCCAGAAATTAAAACAACAACAACAACAAAAAGCACACAAGATTGATGCCTGGGTCTAACAACAGATCAGACACTGTTGGAGAGAGAATTAGTGAAAAAGTCCAAAGAAACTACCTAACATATTGCAAAGAGAGAAAATACAAAGATGATATTAAGATAGAGAAAGGACATAGTCCAGAATGCATTTATTTATTTTAACTCCCAGATAGAGAAAAGGGAGCGAATAGGATAAAAGCAATATTTTGTGGGTGGGGGGAACTTCTATTGGTCCTTCATTTATCTATTTTCATCCATGTTTGTTCTTTGGCCCGTGTGGGCCTCCCATCGCGGTGGCCTCTGTTGTCGCAGAGCACCGGCTCTGGGTGCATGTGCTCCAGAGCTCCAGCTCGGTAATTGGACACATCAGTCTAGCCACTCCGCCGCACGTGGGATCTTCCCAGGCCAGGGATTGAACCGGCGCCCCTTGCACTGCAAGGTGGTGTCCTTACCCACTAGACCACCAGGGAAACCCTTAAAAGCAATATTTTAAGAGAATTATTGAGAATTTTTCAGTACAAATGAAAGGCACCAATCACAGATTAAAAAGGCTCAGTGAAACAAAATCACAGTAAGTGAAAAGAAATCCACCTCCAGACACATCATACTGAAACTTCATAAAATCAAGAGAAATAGAACATCTTAAAAACAGCCAGGGAAAAAAGATTCTTTTGAAAGGCTGGTAGCTGTCTTCTCAGTAACAACCAAGGGGGTCAAAGACAATTGAATGATATCTTCAGTGTATTAAGAGAAAACAATTCCCCTTCTAGAAATATAGCCTCAGTGAAAACATCTTTTTAAAATGGGAATGGACTTGCCTGGTGGTACAGTGGATAGGAACTCACCTGCCAGTGCAGGAAAGATGGGTCTGATTCCTGCTCTGGGAAGATCCCCATGCCACAGAGCAAATAAGCCTCTGAGTTCCAACTACCGTGCCCCTGCTCCACAGCAACAAGAGAAGCCACCCCCATGAGAAGTCCTCACATCACTAGGGACTAGCCCCCGCTCGCTGCGACCAGAGAAAATCTGCACGCAGCAACGAAGGTCTAGCATAGCCAAAAATAAATAAGTAAAATATTAAAATGGGAGCAAAATACAGTCATTTTCAAACAAAAACTGAGACAATTTACTACCAGGAGATACTCACTAAAAGAAATTCTAAAAGATGTTTTTCCAAGAATGGTAATTCCAGATAAAAGATCTGAGCAACAAGAAGAAAGAAAAGCAGAAAAAGTAACAAAGATGCAAATAAATCTAGATTAACACCATATGCTTAAAAAAAAGGATTGTGAGGGGTTTTTTTAAGGAAAAAAAAAAAGCATGATAATATGATTTATAACCAGGAGGGAGGTAAATGAAATTAAAAGGTTCTGAGGCCCATGTATCATTCAAGAGAGTAGAGGAACATATCAACTTTAGACTTTGATGAGTGAAATATATACATTAGAACTTCCAGGGGAATCACTAAAAGAATATAAATGGAGTGACTACATTCAGAACCAGGAAGGAAAAACAATGGAATGATAGGAGGTAACCAAAAATGAAGCAAGAAAGGAAAGAAAACAAAACATAGAAACATGTAGAAAATACAGCAAGCCCACATAAGAGATATGAATGAACAAAGTATTCCTGCTAAAACTCAGACTGTCAGACTGAACATAAAACAAAATCTTGCTGTATTATATGTCATTTGCAAAAGATCTGTGTAAAATATTAAAAAACTTGGAAAAGATACATAATGCAAATACCAAAAGAAAGTTGATACTAATATGTAGATATAGATAAATATATACACAAGAGCACACATCATTCAAAATATTTAGGTACCAAAGGCTTTTTCATGAAAGATGAAGAGAAACTAAGAAGAGAGAGAGATAATAGCTGTTGGGTTATAGTTTTAGAGGTCAAAAGTCCCAAATGGATCTCACTGAGCTAAACCTGAGGCCTTGGCAGGGCTGAATATTTTCTGAAGACCCTAGGGGAGAATTCATTCCCTTGCCTCTTCCACCTTCCATCTAGAGACCACCTGCATTCCTTGGCCCATGCCCCACCCTACCATCTTCAAAGTCAGCAGCATACCATCTTCAAATCTCTTTTTACCTCTAACACTTTTGCCTACCTCTTATAAGGATCCTTGTGACTATACTGGGCCCACCCTGAAGATCTACTCAGCTCAAGATCATTCTCACATCCACAAAGCCCATTCTGCTACATAAGGCAACATACTCACAGATTCTAAGGGTTCTAGGACTGGACATCTAGAAAGGGGTGGGGAAAGGGCATTATTCTGCCTCCGACACATTGGAAGTCACACCTGCTCTGCACCAGTAATCGAAGCAACCACAACCGGTCCAGATGCAAGAGGAAGGGGCACAGGCCAGCCTCTCAATGAAAGGAGTGCCAATCTCTGACATGTTTTTAATGTCCCACTACCACCTCTGAGCTGGCTGCTCTGTGCTTCCTGGGCAGGGAGGAGCTCCATTACCTTCTTCACTCAGCAGCATGAACACTCAGAGAGATGGAGAGCCTAACAATTCCACAGACACGTGAGAGAAGATGAAAGATCCATAGTGCAGTCACAGCTTTGGCTAATTTTAAACAGAGTCATATACAACAATTAATCGCTTTGCTCTTTATGCACAGACAAACCCTAGTTTAAATTTATTCTTCTGTGAGAATCAGACTCGAACTGTGTGAGTTTTGAATGATGTGAGTGCTTTTGGAATGCATTCCTTACATAAACTCGGAACACGCTGGCCTTGTTTTGAATCTGGAAGGGTCTAAGACATAATATAACATGAAGAAAGAAAACAGAGGAGATGTGGAAATTACAACCAACTTCCTGCGTAAGGATTAAAGAATCACCCAATGATTAATTTCCTTCAAAATACGAGTCTCCCATGCTGTTTGAAATGAAGGAATGTTTTTTTGCTATTGAAATCAAGCATTATTAGTAAACAGCAGTTGTGAGAACTCGAAGTGGCTAAATTGTAGGCTTTGTTGGAAACAGGCCTGAATAGAACATATTAGCATAAATTGTATTTTTTATGGTTAAGCTGCAGTGTTAAATATCAAACTGGGCTAAACAATTGCTCTCCATACAGTGGCTAAATTGAACTACCTGTTATGTCAGTTTAGTAAATTGTCAAAACTGGAGACATCAGCAATTTCAGTGGATGTGTTTGTAAAATATCCTGAGGTCCTCTGGCTTCACTTGAATCAACAATGCCTCTGAGAGTGTTGAAAGCCTGTCTATTAAAAACAAGGATTAGCAAGGGGGTAAAATATAAGACTAATGTTTAAAAGGAAAGTCAGTATACCATAAAAAATGAACATAATATGTTTGGGTCACATTTCATGTCAAAAAAGTTTTTATTCTGTCTTAATTTTATCTAAATTAAGCATTAGATTCAATCATTTTGTCTCACGATTGTACCTTCAAGGGACTGAATTTTGTCCCATGAAACAGATTGTCTGTTTCCTTCCACTTTTGATCCTGGATATTTGGCCCAGCTTATGAAAGGAGGAGGAGATTAAGCAAAATGTATATACTCTCAATGAAAGGAGTGCCAATCTCTGACATGTTTTAATGTCCCACTACCACCTCTGAGCTGGCTGCTCTGTGCTTCCTGGGCAGGGAGGAGCTCCATTACCTTCTTCACTCAGCAGCATGAACACTCAGAGAGATGGAGAGCCTAACAATTCCACAGACACGTGAGAGAAGATGAAAGATCCATAGTGCAGTCACAGCTTTGGCTAATTTTAAACAGAGTCATATACAACAATTAATCGCTTTGCTCTTTATGCACAGACAAACCCTAGTTTAAATTTATTCTTCTGTGAGAATCAGACTCGAACTGTGTGAGTTTTGAATGATGTGAGTGCTTTTGGAATGCATTCCTTACATAAACTCGGAACACGCTGGCCTTGTTTTGAATCTGGAAGGGTCTAAGACATAATATAACATGAAGAAAGAAAACAGAGGAGATGTGGAAATTACAACCAACTTCCTGCGTAAGGATTAAAGAATCACCCAATGATTAATTTCCTTCAAAATACGAGTCTCCCATGCTGTTTGAAATGAAGGAATGTTTTTTTGCTATTGAAATCAAGCATTATTAGTAAACAGCAGTTGTGAGAACTCGAAGTGGCTAAATTGTAGGCTTTGTTGGAAACAGGCCTGAATAGAACATATTAGCATAAATTGTATTTTTTATGGTTAAGCTGCAGTGTTAAATATCAAACTGGGCTAAACAATTGCTCTCCATACAGTGGCTAAATTGAACTACCTGTTATGTCAGTTTAGTAAATTGTCAAAACTGGAGACATCAGCAATTTCAGTGGATGTGTTTGTAAAATATCCTGAGGTCCTCTGGCTTCACTTGAATCAACAATGCCTCTGAGAGTGTTGAAAGCCTGTCTATTAAAAACAAGGATTAGCAAGGGGGTAAAATATAAGACTAATGTTTAAAAGGAAAGTCAGTATACCATAAAAAATGAACATAATATGTTTGGGTCACATTTCATGTCAAAAAAGTTTTTATTCTGTCTTAATTTTATCTAAATTAAGCATTAGATTCAATCATTTTTGTCTCACGATTGTACCTTCAAGGGACTGAATTTTGTCCCATGAAACAGATTGTCTGTTTCCTTCCACTTTTGATCCTGGATATTTGGCCCAGCTTATGAAAGGAGGAGGGAGATTAAGCAAAATGTATATACTCTCATGACTTCATGGGTTTTGCTCAATTTTATGTATTCTTTGAGAATGCTGAGTCTTGTAGATAGGCCTCTGTCTTCTACCTTAAATGAATGTCTGTATATCACCCAGCAGATATTTAACATCCTGAGAGTAAGTAGTTTGTGTATGGCTTACTTCTGTCAAATGTAAAAAATGTATTTTACTTCTGTCAAAAATAAAAAAAAATGTATTTTAGACAGTGTTAGATATAAAAGTTAATAGTTAAAAATAAAAGCATAAACTCTTGTCTGAGGTCTGAGTGTTAAAAACCATTTGAAATATGTGAAGTAATCAAGCATTAGTTATAAATGGTTTTCTTATGTCTTAATAGTACAAGAAGGTTGTTAGAGGATCACACAAGCTGTCCTCAGGCTATTTTGCCACTCTTGTTTTGATCTCTTTTACATAATTGGGAATCATTTTTCATGTCTTTAATACTCTTTTCTAATTACAAAAGCAACACATGCTCTTTGTAGAAAATTTAGAAAATATAAACCAACTAAATAAAAAAGTAAAAATCTTGCATAATAATTTTTTCAAGACCCTGAATTAGATTCCCAGGCTCACTCTTTAAATCAGAAGAAATTAGAATTGGTGCAAAGAGATAAATATAAAAATTAACTCATAAAAGTGCTAGAAGGCAGTACAGGTGGATTTTTTTATGAATATCACCCCAGATTTTTCTCCTGATACTCTAGTTTTGCTCCTGGCTCTTCGGAAGAAGCAGTTGGAGTTTTCTCATCTTTCTGTATCTTGTTGTCCATAATCTGCCCCAACTGCACATGCACACAGTTATTTTCAGTGCCTCATAGTTTCTTTGTATTTGGGTGCTAAAGGAGATGTTTGTCCAAGTGCAGGCAATGCAGTGATGGGTCCCATGTTCCAGGTCCCAGGTCCCAGGTTCCAGCCTGTCTCAATAAGGCTCTTAGCATGCACCAGACTCTGTTCTAAGTGTATTACATACAGTAATACTTGCAACGATCCATGAGGCAGGACCTATGATTATTTCCATCATGGATGCGGAAGCCAAAGCACAGAGAGGCCACACTCACACACACCTGGATTTGAACCCAGGCAGTCCAGTTCCAGAGTCTGTGCTTTTAACCCCAACCCTGGAGTGCCCCCACCCAAGATAGATCATAAGGCAAAAATGAAGAGCCAGGGGACAGAAAAACATAAAGAGACAGCAATGACGACTACACTGAAATGAAGTAATCTGTAAGAGAACAGACAAGCAAATGTAATAATATAATCTAGACACAGACCCTCAGCTCCAAAGCATGAACCTATGGGCATAGCCCCAGTGCTGCCTAGGATACCAGGACACACTGTCAAGAGAGGCTGAGAGCAATCTGCTTTAGCTAATCCAGATTAAGGACTCCTCCTACACTAGAGACATGAAAATATCCTCTCTCTGCCGCTGATGCCGGGCCCAAGGCAGCCTGGCCTATGGGGATAGCCTTTCCGAACAGGAACTAAGGCAACTCATTGTCACGTGCCATAGTGTTTCTCTCATACTGTGACCACCTATTATTAGGAGAGTCACAACGGCTGGAAGTCTAGGTTCTGGGATCAACTATGTATTTATTGAGCACCTACTTTGTGCCCAGCCATGGGCTAGGCCCTGAGGACACACAGGATAATGACCAGACACAGCCATACCCTCACAATATTTCCATCTTGCCCTGGTTTGTTTCACACTCTAAATGAAGTTAACTAGAGTTTCTACATCTTTTACAAGCAGACTTAGGATCTGTACAGTATGCACCCGACAGGCAGACTGGTTGGTAAAATACAGAATTTGCTGTCTAGTCACTAAGTCATGTCTGACTCTGCAACCTCATGGACTGTAGACCGCCAGACTTCTCTGTCCATGGGATTTCCTAGAGTGGGTTGCCATTTCCTTCTCCAGGGGATCTTCCCCACCCAGGAATCTAACTCACAACTCTTGCATTGCAGATGGATTCTTTACTGTTGAGCCCTAGTGAAGCCCAATTTTTTTTTTTCATTACTGTTTAGTAAATAGCCACTACCTAAATCTCTTAACTGTCTCACCACTGTGCACTCTAATCTGGCCCCCTTTCCAGGACCCCCTGGAATGTCCTCACAATCCATTCACTAGAGGACTAACCCGGGAAGGGGGTCTCCAAGACTGCCCATGTGACCTGCATGAGGTGTGAATGATAGGTACCCATGCCTCTGCTTATATATACTAAAAGTAGCCAGATTGCGAGAAGTGCCTTCCCCTGTAGACAAGCTTTAAACTCACACTTATGTGGTCCATTGCCAGTTCTCTTTAGAGACAGTAGGTCTTTATGTTTTTGAAAAAATGGAAAGCATCAGACACACAATGTAACAATCAGCAAGTGTCTGAGTACCGCCGTTGATGTAGAAGATGCTTTGCCAAGATGGGAACAAATTACCTCCTCCGCCCCTGCCACCCCCTGTGGTGCCTCTCAATAGACACCTTCAGAACAGAGACCTGGGTGAGCTCGACCCAAGTGGCCAAGCAGCCAAGGTAACCAGAGGGGCCTCTCATGGCTCAGACTCCTACTGGCTGCGTCAGTCCCAAAGGGGTAGCAAGTCACACCTGCTAGGGAGTTTCACCCACCTGTTCACGTAACAGCTTCACTTACTGGCATATCCATCTACCTGCCCAGGTGCCAGTCAAGAGGAAGACTGGTTCTGAGAGAAGTCTGCCAAAGGCAATCAGGTTCCCTGTTACTTTTATGTTCTCACTCCTGGCTGCCCTTAAATCATCTAGAGGTGCTTTCAGGATAGATGCCAGGCCACAGATGGGCATCACTAGCATTCCTGTTGTGGTGAAGGGGGCTCCAGACCTGTCAACCACCTCTGTGGATCAGGCAGACCCCAAGAATTCTGCTTTCCTACAGACAAGTCTTCAGTCGAGATGGAAAGGGTCACTCTGGTTGCAGGTCCTCCCGCCCATCCTGCCCATACAATCATATAGCAGATTGAGCCACGGGGCATGAGAGGTGCCCCCCTTCAGCCTGGGCAAGGTCTGGAGGCTAACTGATTCTGGCATTTTGCCCACACATGACGGATGAACAGTGAAAACTGGAAATACTGTTGAGCCCTAGTGAAGCCCAATTTTTTTTTTTCATTACTGTTTAGTAAATAGCCACTACCTAAATCTCTTAACTGTCTCACCACTGTGCACTCTAATCTGGCCCCCTTTCCAGGACCCCCTGGAATGTCCTCACAATCCATTCACTAGAGGACTAACCCGGGAAGGGGGTCTCCAAGACTGCCCATGTGACCTGCATGAGGTGTGAATGATAGGTACCCATGCCTCTGCTTATATATACTAAAAGTAGCCAGATTGCGAGAAGTGCCTTCCCCTGTAGACAAGCTTTAAACTCACACTTATGTGGTCCATTGCCAGTTCTCTTTAGAGACAGTAGGTCTTTATGTTTTTGAAAAAATGGAAAGCATCAGACACACAATGTAACAATCAGCAAGTGTCTGAGTACCGCCCGTTGATGTAGAAGATGCTTTGCCAAGATGGGAACAAATTACCTCCTCCGCCCCTGCCACCCCCTGTGGTGCCTCTCAATAGACACCTTCAGAACAGAGACCTGGGTGAGCTCGACCCAAGTGGCCAAGCAGCCAAGGTAACCAGAGGGGCCTCTCATGGCTCAGACTCCTACTGGCTGCGTCAGTCCCAAAGGGGTAGCAAGTCACACCTGCTAGGGAGTTTCACCCACCTGTTCACGTAACAGCTTCACTTACTGGCATATCCATCTACCTGCCCAGGTGCCAGTCAAGAGGAAGACTGGTTCTGAGAGAAGTCTGCCAAAGGCAATCAGGTTCCCTGTTACTTTTATGTTCTCAGTTCTGGCTGCCCCTTAAATCATCTAGAGGTGCTTTCAGGATAGATGCCAGGCCACAGATGGGCATCACTAGCATTCCTGTTGTGGTGAAGGGGGCTCCAGACCTGTCAACCACCTCTGTGGATCAGGCAGACCCCAAGAATTCTGCTTTCCTACAGACAAGTCTTCAGTCGAGATGGAAAGGGTCACTCTGGTTGCAGGTCCTCCCGCCCATCCTGCCCATACAATCATATAGCAGATTGAGCCACGGGGCATGAGAGGTGCCCCCCTTCAGCCTGGGCAAGGTCTGGAGGCTAACTGATTCTGGCATTTTGCCCACACATGACGGATGAACAGTGAAAACTGGAAAGACATGTATTCAAATGCTAGGATGAGCCTGCACATTTCTTTGTATCACAAATTATTTATCCATCTTAATGTTTATGGAAATTTGGGTGGTTTCCAGTTTGGAGTTATTAAAAATCTTCTTATACTTATGTTTTGTTGAACAGATGTCCACACTTCTGTTGGATATGTATCTAGGGATGTGATTGCTCAGTCATAGAATAATAGGCATACATTAAGTTTTAGTAGATACTGCCAAAGGGTTTTCAAAATGGTTGTACCACTTTATTTTATGCTCCCACAAGTGGCATATGACAGTTCTTCTTGTTCTGCATCTTTACCAACACTTGCTATTATTTGTCTTTTTTAAAATTTTAAACATTAGTGGATTCAGGTCAGCCGCTCGGCCAAGTCTGACTCTTTGCGACTCCATGGATTGCAACACACTAAGCTTCCCTGTCCTTCACCATCTCTCAGAGCTTGTTCATATTCATGTCCACTGAGTCGTTGATGCCATCCAACCATGTAGTGAGTACCAGAGTATCTGAATTTCCTTGATAACTAATGTCATTGAGCACCTTTTCTTAATGTTTATTGGCCATTGGGATAGCCCTTATTTTGAAGGTCCTGTTCAATAATTTTGTTCATATTTTCACTGTTTTCCATCTTTTCATCATTTGCAGTTCCTTTATATCCTTGATGTGAATCCCTTGTCAAATGTATGTGATTTTCTCCTACTCTGAGGACTGCATTTCATTATCTTAATGGTGTCTTTTAATGAACAGAAATTCTTACTCTGAATGAAGTCAATATTGTCTATCATGGTTAGTATAATTTGTGTCCTATTCACTTATCTTTGCCAACTGTAAAGTTATAAAGATATTTTCCTGTGCCTTTCATATTTAGATCTACAGTTAATCTGGACTGTCATTGTTCAGTTCAACTGTAGAGACGCAGATATCATGTGGATTGTGAATAACCTAGACAAATGAAAAGACTGGTCATTCCTACTTCACTTAAGTGTCACTCTGGTTGCAGGTCCTCCCGCCCATCCTGCCCATACAATCATATAGCAGATTGAGCCACGGGGCATGAGAGGTGCCCCCCTTCAGCCTGGGCAAGGTCTGGAGGCTAACTGATTCTGGCATTTTGCCCACACATGACGGATGAACAGTGAAAACTGGAAAGACATGTATTCAAATGCTAGGATGAGCCTGCACATTTCTTTGTATCACAAATTATTTATCCATCTTAATGTTTATGGAAATTTGGGTGGTTTCCAGTTTGGAGTTATTAAAAATCTTCTTATACTTATGTTTTGTTGAACAGATGTCCACACTTCTGTTGGATATGTATCTAGGGATGTGATTGCTCAGTCATAGAATAATAGGCATACATTAAGTTTTAGTAGATACTGCCAAAGGGTTTTCAAAATGGTTGTACCACTTTATTTTATGCTCCCACAAGTGGCATATGACAGTTCTTCTTGTTCTGCATCTTTACCAACACTTGCTATTATTTGTCTTTTTTAAAATTTTAAACATTAGTGGATTCAGGTCAGCCGCTCGGCCAAGTCTGACTCTTTGCGACTCCATGGATTGCAACACACTAAGCTTCCCTGTCCTTCACCATCTCTCAGAGCTTGTTCATATTCATGTCCACTGAGTCGTTGATGCCATCCAACCATGTAGTGAGTACCAGAGTATCTGAATTTCCTTGATAACTAATGTCATTGAGCACCTTTTCTTAATGTTTATTGGCCATTGGGATAGCCCTTATTTTGAAGGTCCTGTTCAATAATTTTGTTCATATTTTCACTGTTTTCCATCTTTTCATCATTTGCAGTTCCTTTATATCCTTGATGTGAATCCCTTGTCAAATGTATGTGATTTTCTCCTACTCTGAGGACTGCATTTCATTATCTTAATGGTGTCTTTTAATGAACAGAAATTCTTACTCTGAATGAAGTCAATATTGTCTATCATGGTTAGTATAATTTGTGTCCTATTCACTTATCTTTGCCAACTGTAAAGTTATAAAGATATTTTCCTGTGCCTTTCATATTTAGATCTACAGTTAATCTGGACTGTCATTGTTCAGTTCAACTGTAGAGACGCAGATATCATGTGGATTGTGAATAACCTAGAACCATTTATTGAAAAGACTGGTCATTCCCTACTTCACTTAAGTGTCACCTTCATCAAAACCCAGGTGACCACTTGTGTATCGGTCTAGCCCTGAACTATATTCTGTTACAATGATCTATACATCTTTTCTAGTGCCATGCAAGCATACTAAGTCACTTCAGTCATTTCAGTCATGTCTGACTTTTTATGACCCCATTGACTGTAGCCTGCGAGGCTCTTCTATCCTTGGGGTTCTCCAGGCAAGAATACTGGAGTGGGTTACCATGCCCTCCTCCAGGGGTTGTCTTCCCGACCCAGGGACAGAACTGTGTCTCTCCTGTCTGCTGCATAGCAGACAGGTTCTTTACCACTAGCTCCACCTGGGAAGCATACACTGCCACGTATGCAGGCTTGGTCACTCAGTCCTGTCCAACTCTGCGACCCTGTGGACTATATATTGCCTTAATTACTATTGCTTTAAAATTGAGTTTGATATCTAGCAGAGGGCTTCACAGGTTCTGCTAGTGGTAAAGATCCTGCCTGTCAATGTGGAAGACCCGAGAGACATGGGTTTGATCCCTGGGTCAGGAAGATACTCTGGAGGAGGGCATGGCAACCCACTCCAGTATTCTTGCCTGGAGAATCAATCCCACAGAGAAGCCTGGGGGTCCATGGTGCATATGGTTGCAAAAAAGTCAGACACGACTGAAGCGACTTGAAGGTACTGCACAATACCTAGCAGTATAATTATTCCAACTTTTTTCTTCTTCAAGACTGCCTTGGCTATTTTTATATAAATCTTAGAATAAACTTGTCAATTTCTGTAAGAAAAAAAGCACAGCTCTTTTTTTAAAATTAGGATTGCATTAAACCTATAAATGGGGCTTCCCTGGTGGCTCAGTGGTAAAGAACCCTCCTGCCAATGCAACAAAGGTGGGTTTGATCTCTTGGTTAGGAAGATCCCCTGAAGGAGGAAATGGCAACCCACTCCAATATTCTTGCCTGGAAAATCCCACAGACAGAGGAGCCTGGTGGGCTATAATCCATGGGGTTGCAAAATAATCAGACACAATTTAACGATTAAACAACAAACAACAAGAACCTGTAGATCAGAGTGGAGTTGACATCTTCAAAATATTTACTTTATTATCTGTGAACAATAGTATAACCCTCCATTTATCCAGGCTTTCTTTATCTCAATAATGCTTATAGTGATTTCATCTAGAGCTTTTGCATATCTTTTATTAGATTTATGGCCAACTTACAGTATGGCTTGATGCCCTTGTAAATGATATTGTTTTTTAAATTCAAGTTTTATTTATTTGAGGCTTTCATGCAGAAATATAATTGATTTTCTAAAATATTATCCTATGTCCATAACCTTGATAAAGATGTACAGACTCTTTTGAATTATCTGAATACACAATTATTATATTATCTGCAAATAATGGTGGTCTTTATTTCTTCCTTTCCAATATTTGTGCCTTTGAATTCCTTTTCTTTTAATTTAATTCTGTTTTTGTTTTTGTTTTTTTTTTTTGGCCATGCCATGCAGCATATGGGATCTTAATTCCCCAGGGATCCAATCTATGTGCCCTACATTGCAAGTGCAAGGTCTTAACGACTGGACCATGAGGGGAGTCCCTAATTCCTTTTCTTGTTTTATTATACTGGCTAGGTCCTCCAGTAAAATGTTGAATGGAATTGGTGGTAGCAGGCTTTCCTGTAACATTTCTGATCCCATCAGTAAGGATGATGTTTGCTAGACTGTTACCAGAATAGGAAATTCCTGTCTATTGCTAGTTTGTTAAGTGATTTTTATCATGTGTGCCTGTGTGTGCTGTCACTTCAGTAGTGTCCAACTTTCTGGGACCCTGTGGACCGCAGCCCACCAGGCACCTCTGGTCCATCGGATTCACCAGGCAAGAATACTGGAGTGGGTTGCCATGTCCTCTACCAAAGGATCTTTCCAACCCAGGGACTGAACCACTTCTCTTATTTCTCCTGTATTAGCAGGGAGATTCTCACTGGGCTTCCCTGGTGGCGCAGATGGTAAAGAATCCACCTGCAATTTGGGAGACCTGGGTTCAATACCGAGATTAGGAAGATCTCCTGGAGAAGAGAACAACTACTCACTCCAGTATTTTTGCCTATAGAATTCCATGGCTTGTCCATGGGGTCACAAAGAGTCAGACATGACTGAGTAACTTTCACTTACTTCTTTATCACTAGCACTACCTGAGAACCCCTTATCATGAGGAGACTGCAAATTTTAACAGTATCATTCATTATTGCCTTCCAGGGACTTGGAGGGTTTTTTTTTCCTAACTGCTAATGTTTTAATTGTTAATGTTAGTGATTAGATAGAAATTAAGATTTAAAGTTGACTTCTAAACAGACTCAGAGATATAGAGAACAAACCAACCATTAACAATGTAGAGGGGGAGGGGGAGGAGCAAAATAGAGGTAGGAGATTTAGAAGTATCAACTAGGGACTTCCCTGGTGGTTCAGTGGTTGAGAATCCAACTGCCAATGCAGGGGACACAAGGTTGATCCCAGGTCCAGGAAGATCCCACCTGTCACAGGACAACTAAGTCCATGCACCAAAACTACTGAGCCCATGAGCTGCAACTACTGAAGTCTGTGCGATCTAGAACCCATGCTCCACAACAAGAGAAGCCATTGCAAAGCCTGCACGCAGCAATGAAGAGTTACTCCCACTCACTGCTGCAATAGAGAAAGTTCACATGCAGCAAAAAGACCCAGTGCAACTAAAAGCAAGTTTTGTAAATAATTAATTAAAAAAGAAGTACCAACTAGTTTGTATAAAATAAATAAGCTACAAAAATACATTGCACAGCACAGGGAATATAGGCAATATCTTAAAAAAACTAAAAATGGAACATAACCTTTAAAAATTATAAATCACTCAGTTGTACACCTAAAACATAATACTGTACATCAATTATTGTTGTCATTTAGGCATTAAGCCACGTCTGACTCTTTGTGACCCCATGGACTGTAGCCTGCCAGGTTCCTCAGTCCATGGGATTTCCCAGGCAAGAATACTGGAGTGGGTTGTCATTTCCTTCTCCAGGGGATCTTCCTGACTCAGGGATCAAACCCGAATTTCCTCATTGCAGGTGGACTCTTTACTGCTGAGCCAGCAAGGAAACCCTCATCAACTCTACATCAATAACACGTAAATAAATAAGTAGTTTCTCAAAGATAATATACAAAAGCCAGGGGACGGAGGAGAACACACTGTCTAAATGAGTCCTCGTTGTTTTCTGAGCCCCTCCACCAAGTACACTGTGCTTAGTTCAGCAGAGGGACCCTTGTCGACACACCCTATGCCAATGGATCCAGAGAGAGGGCTGTGGCAATGGAAGATAACCTGCTCTGAGAAGCAAATCTTTCAGGCACACCTTCCTGGCACAGATGCTGAAATCTTGCCCCTCCCCTGAGGCTGTTCAGATTGGCAGGGAATCAAGTTATCGTGCCCCAGAACCTTCCAAAGTCTCCTTTCTAAAGAAAGATCATGTTTCTTGCTTTACTGACAAGGAATCTAAGGTTCAGGGAAGTAAAGGGGCTGATTCAATGCCTTTTTAGGGCAAAAAAATGTCACACTTAGCACCTCAAGAGCACAGGGCAGGTGTAAACTTGAGATTTCGGTTAAATTAAGCTGCTGTTAAATGTGTAATTTTTCTGTCTCACAAATCTCACCACTGAAAAAGGGACAAATCAATGCAAAATCCCAGGTTGGGCACAGAGTCTGGTCAGAGCGACAAGGCATCCTTGTGTGGCAGGCCTCCCCTCCGTACTGTCACCTGGCTGCCCTCCTAGCTACAGGGCATCCTCCACGGAGAAGATGACAAGCAAGCCAGGGGGCAGGCCCTGGGCGTGACAAAGGAGAAGAGAGGAGAGGAGAGCAAACCAAGGGAACGAATTCAAGGGCCAAGGGAGAGATCCAGAAGAGCATGTGTTCCAAATAGGCAGAGCCCAAAGTGCATTTCAGGTTTAAAAATGAGGCAAAGAGAAAGCAGGGGCTGGAGAGTTGTGGTTTTCTCCATCAAAACCAACACATGCCCTGCCCTCAATTAGAAAGCAAACCTTAAGTAGGTTTGCATCTTCTGGTTCTAGCAACAAGGAAGCGGGTGGGAGTTCAATTTTCATTACTTTTGCATAAGCAGCTTCTCTTCAAACTTAAGTATGTGACTTGGGCAAGCCATAACCTCTCTGGGCCTTGACTGACTGCCTCCGTGAGTAAAAATGAAGCTGTTGTGTTGTCACACTCAGTCGTGCTGGACTCTTTGTGACACTACAGCTGTAGCCCCCCAGGTTCCTCTGTCCATGGGATTCTCCAGGCAAGAATACTCATGCCCTCCTCCAGGGTATCTTCCCGACCCAGGGATCAAACCTGCATCTCTTAGGTTTCCTGCATTGGCAAGCAGGTTCTTTACCACTGGCGCATCCTGGGAATCCCATATGCTTCAAATATTAACTTTATCTGGAAGCACATCTGTCCTATAGTTCTAGACTCTTTACCTTAAACAGTATCTGTTTCAGGGAGGAAGGGAAACTTCCCCCACAACAGGCCTCCTTGTTGTCCCAGACACACCCACCTTAGGGCCTTTCTCCTGGCCCTTCCCTTTCCCTGGAGCACTGTCACCTCCACCCAATCCCCTACAGGACTTGGCTCCAATGTCACCTTCTCAATGAGGCCTACCCTGTACCTCTGATTCCCCTCACCTTGCTCTACTTTTCCCAAAGTTCTTACTTCTTTTTAAAGAACAAAAAATTCTCTTATTACTATATAGGATTTTCTGTGTGTCTCCCTCCATGAGTTACATGACTATAGTTTGTTCCATCTATTAAGAGAGCCTAGAATAGTGTCCAGCACATAGCAGGCCCTCATATATATTTACTGAATGATAAATGAGTTGAGCAAGTCCCAGCACAAACCTTGGGGGTGCACAGCCTTTCTTGATTGTGCAAAGTTTCAAGTGAGGGGCTACCTTCACGAATGCAAGAGGAGTTTTTATTTCCCATGGAAGGTTGGAGGACTGGTACTCTAGCACCTCACTAGAGGTCCCAGGGTTGGTGCCACAGTGCATCCTTCTGAGGTGATCCTTCTGATTTTGGAGTCAATGTTAAGAGGGAATTGTTAGAAGCACATTGTGAATCAGTAGTTGAGGTGTTGAGTGTCGAAAGCTTAGCCATCGATTGAAGGCACCATGGATCTCAAACCTTAAGTAGGTTTGCATCTTCTGGTTCTAGCAACAAGGAAGCGGGTGGGAGTTCAATTTTCATTACTTTTGCATAAGCAGCTTCTCTTCAAACTTAAGTATGTGACTTGGGCAAGCCATAACCTCTCTGGGCCTTGACTGACTGCCTCCGTGAGTAAAATGAAGCTGTTGTGTTGTCACACTCAGTCGTGCTGGACTCTTTGTGACACTACAGCTGTAGCCCCCCAGGTTCCTCTGTCCATGGGATTCTCCAGGCAAGAATACTCATGCCCTCCTCCAGGGTATCTTCCCGACCCAGGGATCAAACCTGCATCTCTTAGGTTTCCTGCATTGGCAAGCAGGTTCTTTACCACTGGCGCATCCTGGGAATCCCATATGCTTCAAATATTAACTTTATCTGGAAGCACATCTGTCCTATAGTTCTAGACTCTTTACCTTAAACAGTATCTGTTTCAGGGAGGAAGGGAAACTTCCCCCACAACAGGCCTCCTTGTTGTCCCAGACACACCCACCTTAGGGCCTTTCTCCTGGCCCTTCCCTTTCCCTGGAGCACTGTCACCTCCACCCAATCCCCTACAGGACTTGGCTCCAATGTCACCTTCTCAATGAGGCCTACCCTGTACCTCTGATTCCCCTCACCTTGCTCTACTTTTCCCAAAGTTCTTACTTCTTTTTAAAGAACAAAAAATTCTCTTATTACTATATAGGATTTTCTGTGTGTCTCCCTCCATGAGTTACATGACTATAGTTTGTTCCATCTATTAAGAGAGCCTAGAATAGTGTCCAGCACATAGCAGGCCCTCATATATATTTACTGAATGATAAATGAGTTGAGCAAGTCCCAGCAAAAACCCTTTGGGGGGTGCACAGCCTTTCTTGATTGTGCAAAGTTTCAAGTGAGGGGCTACCTTCACGAATGCAAGAGGAGTTTTTATTTCCCATGGAAGGTTGGAGGACTGGTACTCTAGCACCTCACTAGAGGTCCCAGGGTTGGTGCCACAGTGCATCCTTCTGAGGTGATCCTTCTGATTTTGGAGTCAATGTTAAGAGGGAATTGTTAGAAGCACATTGTGAATCAGTAGTTGAGGTGTTGAGTGTCGAAAGCTTAGCCATCGATTGAAGGCACCATGGATCTGACAAAACTTTCTCTCAAAGCCTTCTCCAGTATTTAAAAGTCAAGCCTAATAGTTAAATTGCACAATCCTCAGAGTTAACTGAAATTCAATGCTCTTGCTTCTAGCTTAAAGTCTGAAATTTGACATTGTGCCAACGGCTGTCATCTTTTCCTGGCTGGATCAACAGGAGTGATTTGTAAATATGATATCCAGTCTTTCATAACTAATTTACTTTTTTATGATTTTCCTGAGAATTCCCAGATCTAGCTACTTTTCTATAAAGTGATTCTACAGAGATAGCTTTAAAGTCACCATGCAGTAAAAATGAAAGCTTACCAACTAGGAAAGATTACTGGATCACTGCTAGATGCTTCCAGTCTTCCCATTCACTGATTGCTCCAAATGATCAAGCCATAATAAACATGTTTTCCATAATGTATTTTAGTCTGGAAACTAAGATGTGGTATAGCAGTGCATCTCACACTATTCCCATGCTCCCACTCCCACACTCCATAACAGACTCTTCTTTCATGTATGGCATCCTCCTCCATGTATCCACCGGACTTCCTGACTCATCTAAGTCAATCATGGCTATCCTACTACCTTTCCAACAACTGGCTTTGGAATAACTGTGTGATAAAATTTTGTTCAAACATGAAGGAAAGTCTGTTGGAGCTTCTGAATAAGAAACAGTCTCATCTTCCTCTGGAGATTTTTATTTCTGGATGTGGTGCTGGGAATGACTGGACATCTTGTCACCATAGACAAATGAGCCTGAGTACAAAGCTAGGAAGCTGAAGACGACACAGCAGAATGAGAAGAATTGGAAACCTTGTTATTTGCATTATTAAACCAATTAATTTCCAACTCTGATGATGCCCTATCTCTGAATTTCCTATAATGTAATATAATACATTTCCTTCTTATTTAAGCGTGCAACCTTTCTTGATTGTGCAAAGTTTCAAGTGAGGGGCTACCTTCACGAATGCAAGAGGAGTTTTTATTTCCCATGGAAGGTTGGAGGACTGGTACTCTAGCACCTCACTAGAGGTCCCAGGGTTGGTGCCACAGTGCATCCTTCTGAGGTGATCCTTCTGATTTTGGAGTCAATGTTAAGAGGGAATTGTTAGAAGCACATTGTGAATCAGTAGTTGAGGTGTTGAGTGTCGAAAGCTTAGCCATCGATTGAAGGCACCATGGATCTGACAAAACTTTCTCTCAAAGCCTTCTCCAGTATTTAAAAGTCAAGCCTAATAGTTAAATTGCACAATCCTCAGAGTTAACTGAAATTCAATGCTCTTGCTTCTAGCTTAAAGTCTGAAATTTGACATTGTGCCAACGGCTGTCATCTTTTCCTGGCTGGATCAACAGGAGTGATTTGTAAATATGATATCCAGTCTTTCATAACTAATTTACTTTTTTATGATTTTCCTGAGAATTCCCAGATCTAGCTACTTTTCTATAAAGTGATTCTACAGAGATAGCTTTAAAGTCACCATGCAGTAAAAATGAAAGCTTACCAACTAGGAAAGATTACTGGATCACTGCTAGATGCTTCCAGTCTTCCCATTCACTGATTGCTCCAAATGATCAAGCCATAATAAACATGTTTTCCATAATGTATTTTAGTCTGGAAACTAAGATGTGGTATAGCAGTGCATCTCACACTATTCCCATGCTCCCACTCCCACACTCCATAACAGACTCTTCTTTCATGTATGGCATCCTCCTCCATGTATCCACCGGACTTCCTGACTCATCTAAGTCAATCATGGCTATCCTACTACCTTTCCAACAACTGGCTTTGGAATAACTGTGTGATAAAATTTTGTTCAAACATGAAGGAAAGTCTGTTGGAGCTTCTGAATAAGAAACAGTCTCATCTTCCTCTGGAGATTTTTATTTCTGGATGTGGTGCTGGGAATGACTGGACATCTTGTCACCATAGACAAATGAGCCTGAGTACAAAGCTAGGAAGCTGAAGACGACACAGCAGAATGAGAAGAATTGGAAACCTTGTTATTTGCATTATTAAACCAATTAATTTCCAACTCTGATGATGCCCTATCTCTGAATTTCCTATAATGTAATATAATACATTTCCTTCTTATTTAAGCCACTTAATATTGGCTTTCTTTTCCTTACAGTCAAAAACACCCTAATACAGCTGGGTATAGAATTCTTGGTTCACTTCCCTTTAGAACTTTGAAAGCATTATCCTATTGTATACTAGCATCTACTGTTGATTACTGAATGATAAGCAAATCTATTTCCCATTTCCTTGTGAATAATCTGACTTTCCTCTTTCTGAGTGCTTCTATAGTGTTTGCCTCCATTCTCAGAGTAGTGAAATTTCATCAGAATGTGTCTTGTTTGGATCTTTTCTCCCTTAGGACTCAATGATTCCTTTTAATTGAAGGATTTGATTCTTCAAAGAAAGTTTATTCTTTATTTCTTCTGTACAAATTATATAGGTATTAGATCTTCTCAACCTGTATCCCTTGTCTTTTTCTCATATCCCTTAATCTTGCCACCTTTCTTGCTCTAGATTCTGATAGATTTTCTTACCTTTATCTTCCTGTTTACTCATTTGGAAATTATCAATGTCCTTTCTGTTATTTAGACATTTTAACTGTGCTTTCAAATTCTCAATAATCGTATTTTTCATTTCTGAGAATTTTTTGTCTTCCATGTCATTGTTTTATCAATGTGAAAATCTCTGAATTGCTTTTCATATGTCCATATTCTCTCAGGTGACTTATTTGTTTACTTTCATCCTTGTCTTTTATGATGCTGATTTCCCTCAGACATCTGTGATCCTTGGTTAACCATGATGAAAGACTTTCTAAATTAGTGGGATAACTTGTCTGACTTTCTTTCACACTTAAGAAGGTCTATTTGTTCTGAATGTGAAGGCAGACTGTACCTTTGTGTAGAGAGATCCTTCTTTTCAGGGTATCTGTGTAGGGAGCAGGCAGATGGACTTGGAAACTGTCAAAGTCTGTTGGAGCTTCTGAATAAAAAACAGTCTCATCTTCCTCTGGAGATTTTTATTTCTGGATGTGGTGCTGGGAATGACTGGACATCTTGTCACCATAGACAAATGAGCCTGAGTACAAAGCTAGGAAGCTGAAGACGACACAGCAGAATGAGAAGAATTGGAAACCTTGTTATTTGCATTATTAAACCAATTAATTTCCAACTCTGATGATGCCCTATCTCTGAATTTCCTATAATGTAATATAATACATTTCCTTCTTATTTAAGCCACTTAATATTGGCTTTCTTTTCCTTACAGTCAAAAACACCCTAATACAGCTGGGTATAGAATTCTTGGTTCACTTCCCTTTAGAACTTTGAAAGCATTATCCTATTGTATACTAGCATCTACTGTTGATTACTGAATGATAAGCAAATCTATTTCCCATTTCCTTGTGAATAATCTGACTTTCCTCTTTCTGAGTGCTTCTATAGTGTTTGCCTCCATTCTCAGAGTAGTGAAATTTCATCAGAATGTGTCTTGTTTGGATCTTTTCTCCCTTAGGACTCAATGATTCCTTTTAATTGAAGGATTTGATTCTTCAAAGAAAGTTTATTCTTTATTTCTTCTGTACAAATTATATAGGTATTAGATCTTCTCAACCTGTATCCCTTGTCTTTTTCTCATATCCCTTAATCTTGCCACCTTTCTTGCTCTAGATTCTGATAGATTTTCTTACCTTTATCTTCCTGTTTACTCATTTGGAAATTATCAATGTCCTTTCTGTTATTTAGACATTTTAACTGTGCTTTCAAATTCTCAATAATCGTATTTTTCATTTCTGAGAATTTTTTGTCTTCCATGTCATTGTTTTATCAATGTGAAAATCTCTGAATTGCTTTTCATATGTCCATATTCTCTCAGGTGACTTATTTGTTTACTTTCATCCTTGTCTTTTATGATGCTGATTTCCCTCAGACATCTGTGATCCTTGGTTAACCATGATGAAAGACTTTCTAAATTAGTGGGATAACTTGTCTGACTTTCTTTCACACTTAAGAAGGTCTATTTGTTCTGAATGTGAAGGCAGACTGTACCTTTGTGTAGAGAGATCCTTCTTTTCAGGGTATCTGTGTAGGGAGCAGGCAGATGGACTTGGAAACTGTCAAAGAAAATTGGGGCACTTTACTGCATTCCTTCCGAGTCTGAGATAAGTTTCTTGTTTAACTTTCTAGCTCTTCCCTGGAATTTTCAATTTATCCTGTGGATCTCCTTCAGATATCAGCCTGCCTTGCTGTCTTGCTCTTCCTTCATGACTTGGACTGTCCTTTTGCAAATCTTTTATAAGTTCAGAAAACAATTCTTAGAATTCAAATTGCTCTATTGGAAGGAAGGAGCCACTTAGCCAAAATGTCCTGAGGATATCCTTCTGTTAACCACTCAGGCGCCACCTCAGAGTTTACTCTTACTCTGTATGTAACAATTAGCGCCTGAAGAAAGGCTCCCACCTCCAACGCAGTTCCCCATTTGAGTCCAAGGTCATAGATTCCTATTACATATTGCACTCTTGAAAATGCAAGCTCATCTCATTTCTACCTTCTAGAGATTTGACAAAATTTCTTATCTACGCATGGCATGCATTCCTGTTTTCAGAACTGCCATGGGTTCATTTTTTTCTACATATCTTTAACTGTCATTCCAGTGGGTCCTAGGAAGGCAGGAAAAGAAAAAGAATGTACTCCAGTCTATCATCTTAAACCAGAACTCTTAATATACTTTTATTAACACACACCAATGTTTTATTTCCATTTTTGACAATGTAATAGGTGGCAGAGTACCTGGGAAGTCCCTGAAATTGTATGCCAAATTTGATGTGTCCATGCAAATTGCATTTTTCTAGGGAAAGCACAGTTTTCATCACATTCTCAGTGGCCTGTAATCCAAAGAAGATTAGGAAACCAAGAGGAAATGGATAAAACAACTGGGTGGTTCTTCTTTTTTTTTTTTTTTTTTTTGGCCACTTCTATTGGTCTTTCACTTATTTATTTTCATCCATCTTTGTTCTTTGGCCTGTGTGGGCCTCCGATCGCAGTGGCCTCTCTCGTTGCAGAGCCCTGGCTCTGGGCACATGCGCTCCAGAGCTCTGGTTTGGTAGTTGGACACATTGGTCCAGGGGCTCTGCAGCATGTGGGATCTTCCCAGGCTGGGGATTGAACTGGTGCCCCTTGCACTGCAAGGTGGTGTCTTTACCTACTGGATCACCAGGAAAGCCCAACTGGGTATTTTTGGAGTAAGTGAAATTTACATAATGTGGGAAGTAATGGGTTAGAAGTTAAATTAGTTTTTTTAGAAGTTAAATTAAGGTGCCATGTAAAAAAATTAAATCTAGACTCAAATGTATCAAGTCAAATATGTTTTTTCTCAAATTAATTTTAATCAGAATTAATCTGTCTTGGGATACCTCTTCCCTAATTTCCTCCAAAGTCAGAAATTTAATCTAGGTTGTTTCCAAGTAAACCCAGTCACTTCTGGGCAAAAGTAAGCATTTTACACTAAAACTTGTCAATTCAAAATATCACACCATAATCATCCTTCTTGCCAGGATTCTGTCCATCATGGCTCAAGCATCTGGGAACATGGTGCCTATTCTGGCCTCCATCACACTGACCTCCTTTCACCTGATTTTTGGGCACTGGTCTCTCTCCTCACCAAATCCTTCACTGTGTCTTTGGTCTTCATCTTAGCCTCTAAGCATCAGGTCCAGACAGGTTATCTGTATTCTTTTAATCTCAACCACAAATTTATTTGGGTTCATCGGCTCACTCATACTCCATCTCTTAGTACACGTGTCTCTTTGCTACTTCAAAACTAGCTTGAAGATCAGGAGCTCTGGATGCTGTTGTTAGCTACACTTTCATATCAGACTTAGACATGCCACTCTGACCTTTTGTACCTTGCTGGTTCTATATCATGATAATACAAAGACCTTCTCTATAGGGCTTTTCCCTGAAACAGCCAGAATGGGAAGTAAATGGGAACAGAATGTGAATAGGTAGTGATGGCCTTGCTCTTGGATTCAACCCACCTTTAAGGCTCAGCCTACTGGATCAAGATAGGACACCAGATCTTCCATGATTCCATGGGAAGATAAGCTCTATCACAGCTCTTCCAACTGATGACATCTTAACTTTGATGAAACATATTTCTAATCTGTTTCTTCTAGTATTACTATTACATCTTGTGTCTTAGATTGGTAGGGCTGCCATAAGCTGTCTTAAACAACAGAAAGGTATTGCCTACAGTTCTGGAAGCTCAAGTTCAAGATTAAGGTATTGGTGAGGCTGGTTCCTTCTGAAGAATTAGGAAGAGCTCTGTTCCAGGCCTCTCTCTTTGGCTTGTAGATGATCACCTTCTCTATGTCCCTTCACATCATCTTCCTTCTATGAATGTCTGTATCCAAAATTAAGGGCAACAGGCTTATTGGGTTAGAACCAATCCTAAAGATCTCATTTAAACTTGAATATCTCTATAAATACTCTATTATCAAATAAGGTCATATTCTTGGATATTAGGGGCTAGGACATAAGAATTTTGGGGGAATACAATTCAAACCATAACATCTTGATTCCTTCAAAGATTTGCTTTTAATCTTCAAACTCCAACTCTTACAAGTCAAAAATCATTATGAATTTACATTTATTTATTTACTTATAAATCTCAATAGGATCCCTGATTGTCTCTTTATCCTTGTGTGCTTAGTCACTCAGTTGAGTCTGACTCTTTGCAACCCCATGGACTGCAGTCCATCAGGGTCCTATGTCCAGGGGGATTCTCCAGGCAAGAATATTGGAGTGGGTTGCCATGATTTCCTCCAGAAGATCTTCCCAACTCAGTAATTGAACTGGTGTCTCATCCATTGCAGGCAGATTCTTTACTAGCTTAGCTACTATGCTCCCCAAACAATAAAGAATAGTAAGGCATAAGAAAATGTTAAGAGTGGGGAGGAAAGAAATCTCTATTAATATTTCAAGAATTTCCCCAATTTCATTAAATCAGCCCAAGGTGCCAAATTCACTGGGTCAAATCCACAACCATCTGCTACGTCCAAGGTCTGCTTTATGTGCTGCTCAAAATTCTTGAGGAGCCTGGTGGACTTCTGTCCATGGGTCACAGAGAGTTGGACATGACTGAGTGAAAAACACTTTCAAACTTTTTGACTGAAGCACTTCCTTACAGCAGAGGAAAGATACCCCAAGAATCTTGAAGACATAACCCAAAGCAGCTTACCCAAGTGTGAGATTTTATATCTCCTGTGTAATCTTTAAATGCCATGGTAATTTTATGTTGATCTCCAGAATATTCTTCAACTCAGAGGTGGCAATCATTTTTACAAGGAAGAAAACTGCAAAACCATTTTCCCTTCCAGTTTCAAATGACATCCAGGAAAATGTGCCCGGGGTATCCTATGATTCCATTGTGCCCCTTTTAAAAGTACAGCTTCAGTGGAGGAAACACTGTTCCAGGCCTCTCTCTTTGGCTTGTAGATGATCACCTTCTCTATGTCCCTTCACATCATCTTCCTTCTATGAATGTCTGTATCCAAAATTAAGGGCAACAGGCTTATTGGGTTAGAACCAATCCTAAAGATCTCATTTAAACTTGAATATCTCTATAAATACTCTATTATCAAATAAGGTCATATTCTTGGATATTAGGGGCTAGGACATAAGAATTTTGGGGGAATACAATTCAAACCATAACATCTTGATTCCTTCAAAGATTTGCTTTTAATCTTCAAACTCCAACTCTTACAAGTCAAAAATCATTATGAATTTACATTTATTTATTTACTTATAAATCTCAATAGGATCCCTGATTGTCTCTTTATCCTTGTGTGCTTAGTCACTCAGTTGAGTCTGACTCTTTGCAACCCCATGGACTGCAGTCCATCAGGGTCCTATGTCCAGGGGGATTCTCCAGGCAAGAATATTGGAGTGGGTTGCCATGATTTCCTCCAGAAGATCTTCCCAACTCAGTAATTGAACTGGTGTCTCATCCATTGCAGGCAGATTCTTTACTAGCTTAGCTACTATGCTCCCCAAACAATAAAGAATAGTAAGGCATAAGAAAATGTTAAGAGTGGGGAGGAAAGAAATCTCTATTAATATTTCAAGAATTTCCCCAATTTCATTAAATCAGCCCAAGGTGCCAAATTCACTGGGTCAAATCCACAACCATCTGCTACGTCCAAGGTCTGCTTTATGTGCTGCTCAAAATTCTTGAGGAGCCTGGTGGACTTCTGTCCATGGGTCACAGAGAGTTGGACATGACTGAGTGAAAAACACTTTCAAACTTTTTGACTGAAGCACTTCCTTACAGCAGAGGAAAGATACCCCAAGAATCTTGAAGACATAACCCAAAGCAGCTTACCCAAGTGTGAGATTTTTATATCTCCTGTGTAATCTTTAAATGCCATGGTAATTTTATGTTGATCTCCAGAATATTCTTCAACTCAGAGGTGGCAATCATTTTTACAAGGAAGAAAACTGCAAAACCATTTTCCCTTCCAGTTTCAAATGACATCCAGGAAAATGTGCCCGGTGTATCCTATGATTCCATGTGCCCCTGGCTCAAAGCCCCACATTTGAAAAGTACAGCTTCAGTGGAGGAAACAGGAAGTTCCACAGATAAAGGGGTTTTGTTGGTTTCCAGGGGAGAAGGAGCTTCATGCTGGCACTGCCAGAAAGCCAGTCCTTTTCCACCAAAGGACAGCATTTCCTGAAGAGCAGATACATGTTCTTCCCTAGCTGGGAGAGAGTCTGCGAGGTGGAGAGGAAAGGGCCAGCCACAAAATTAACAATGGAACTTCATTTGAGCAAGGGTGTGCACATCACAAGAACGGGATCAACCTGGGGCAGTGCGGCGATTTGAGTAAGAGTTTAGTGAGGAGAAGTAAAACCAAAGCCCAACAAATAGCAAAGAAGTCAGCAGAGTGTGCAAAGGCATAAGTAGGAAGGCAGAAAGCACACAAGAAGAAGGGCTGAGTAGAGTAGGATTTGTGGCAAAAGTCAGAAAATTCTGAAAAGATGGTGGGACAACAGACCACAGGTAGAGCTGGGCCAACCAAAAACATCCTCAGCCTGAGCTTCAGAGAGTACCCAGAACTGCTACCAAGAAACAACTTCCTTGAGAATTCCCTAGTGGTCCAGTAGTTAGGATGCTGAGCTTTCACAGCCTGCCAAGGGTTTGGGTTCAATCCCTGTTTGGGAAACTAAGATTCTACAAGCCACAAGGTGGAGCAAGGGACAACGTCCTTTACTGTGTGCCCAGTGGCGCTATTCTGTCTTCCATTAGCTTGCTGTCTTGCGACATCTACTTAAGTGAAGATTCTGGGCACTGATGATGCTGAAGTGGCCAGGTGGTTTCCAAAATTAACTTCTATGAATCAGTGCTAAGTGTAAGTCTTGAAAATTACTTAACCAACCCTTGAATTGATATAAGTCAGGGACAAGCATTGTCCTTCACATTCAGCAAGTTAAGAAATGACTCCTTGGCTTTCATTCAGCATGGGCTTTGAGTATATTCCAGGCTGGGTTCCTATTTACTCCTGTCCTAAAAAGTCCCATTCCACTCATTTCATCTTTCCTTACTTTACTTGTACACAGATGTGACAGAAAAGACATCTGTGACGGTTAAGCCAGTGTTGTCCTCCAAAGGGTCTGCCTTGTGTGTTGCTCAAAATTGGCAGTCCACCCCCACCCCCACCCAAATTAGCAAATCAGGGCAGAAAGTGAGACAGTTTCCACAGATCATACCTAAGGAAATCCCTGGGATCATGGCCAATCACATCAAAACCCAACAGCACCAAAACCAAAGCAAAGAAATAAAACTCAACCTCTTCTATTCATAACGGAGATCGTTCTCAGTCCCCAGACTCAGGTGTGTAAGGGATTCGACTTTACTGTTCTCTGATAATCTGATGTATATTGAAATTTTCCTGGCAATTATACACAATTCAAAGTCATTCCCCAACCCTAGCTTCCTAGGATAACACCCAAATTCCATGGCCTTCCTTACTGAGTGTCAAGGTGCCAAAAAGCAGAGAGGTGCCTGGTCCTGCAAGGGACCCTCCCCCACTCCCCAGCCTCTGCCCACAGAGACTGGGATCACTGGTCCACTCCAGCTATCACAGAGGCCACTTCTCCTAATCACAGGGCTTTCTCTGCCACTCTCTAAGCCAGCCTCCAAGCCTTCCTGCCCCTTTAGGGGCACCTTCTCTCCCCTGTGCTGAGCAAGGGTCCTGGAAAGTGCTGGGGGAGCTTCTCTGCCTCCATAAGACTTGCAGCCATTTCTACTAGAATGCTCCAGAGCCATACTGATGATGGGAACTGGAGTCATACCTCTATAGTCTTTGCTTAAGCACAGGGGCATGGGTTTCCACTGTGCTCTGGTTCCCCAGGCTTGTGAGCAGCTGGTACTCACTGCCCTTCTGGACTCAGTCTAGACACAGGGCACAGCCTGCCTCCTCAACCGCCACAAACATCTTCCTCTACTCCTTCCTCTACTCCTTCCTCTTCACCACTCCCTCACCTCACCAAGGGCATAATTACCCCACTGGGAGGCAGAATGTCTGAGGAGCACTTCTCTTACTCATCAGGCATCCTTCTAAATCTGTTGTCTACGTGCTGAGTTCTTTGGTGCCCCATGAGGACGAGGCTTTGGAAAAGCAAGAGTCAAGCATTGATTTCTAAATTCTACTATGTCACTTGTCCCCTGAGGCAAAGTATGTGAAATGCCTTAGCTGCCTAGGCAGGGGGACGTGCCATGACTAAGAGGAATGCGAGGGATACAATCTTTAGTGAATAACTGGAAATAGTATCCTGCCACCTTCCCCATCATCCTTCAGCTGTCCACATGGCTAGGGCTCTGTTTGCTTTCCTTTCATGCTTTGTCCCTTTTGAACTTCTCCCATTCAAAGTCCTTAGTGAAATCAACAAATAATTAGATGCTGTAACTGCTGTCTGCACAAGGACTACAGGAAAGGGCAAAGGGGGCTTTTGGCTAGTCGTGTAGTGGTGAAATAGCATGAATAGTTCAAGGAACAGCAAGCAATAGAACATGACTAAGAAGTAGAGGGCAAGTGTATCCTTTATGCTTTAAAAAAGACTGTATTTGTACATGGACATACATATGTGAGCAAAGCTACAGAAAAAGATCTTGGGAGGGCAGTGGAACTGGAAAGGGGACTTCCATGCTTTTACTCTGTATGTTGTATTTTCTTTTAATTATTTCCAGTGAGGAAGTATCTATGTTCTGTGAAAAAATGAAAGGCAAGATGAATGTAGAAGATGTGTGGCAAAAACGGACTGACAGGCAGGAAAGACAGAAGAAAAGTCTTCACAAGCAGTTTGATCATTATTGTGAAGCTGGCAAAATACAGACAGAATCTGAGAGTCCTAATTAAGATCTTTTGATTATTAAATCAACACATACTTATTATAGGGGATTTGGAAAATACAAAGAAATATAAAAATAAAATGGAAATCATTAGTAATCTCATTCCCAAGAAACAGCCAATGTTAATGGTATTTTGGTATATTTTCTACCAATCAGAATGCATGTACTTAAATATTTTTATTTATATGGGGTCATTCTGTGAAAACAATTATTTTGCTTTGTGTAATTTTTATTTACATTGTTTACTACTTACAGAAATATTGTGCTCATCATTATTAAAAAATGCAAACAGGTACCTTAGAAGGTGAAATTTCCCATAATCTCCTTATCATAGTTAATAGTCTGGTATAGATTTTCCAAGACTTTTCCAAAGAAATATATATTTATTTAAATGGAAATACACTGTACAGGTGTTTACCAACTTACTTACTCCATTTCACAATTAATCTCTCCCAGTCATCTGATTTCTTCAGTTGATAGAGGTCAACCTCATTTTTTTCTGCCGGACATAGCATAGTTTATTGCACAAGATGTACCTTATTTAACTAGTGCCCATTGATAGACATTTAGAACAGTTCCAGGCTGAACTATTACAAAAATGCTTTTGTGAATATTTTATATATGTTTATATGTTTACATATGGATATATATAGATGATTCTATGCACTTATGAAAATATTTCCTAAGATAAAATTCCTAGAAATGAATTGTTAGGTCAAATAGAAAGCACATTTTAAATGTTAAATGGTATTGTCAAACTCCTCTAAAAATAATACAGAAATAGACAGTACCAGTAGCAGGGTAGGAGAGTTCCCTTTGGTCAAACCTCTGCAATACTCACTTTCAGTGGTCTTTTCATATTCAATATGACTGGCAACCCATAACATATGATTATTTTACAAATACTTTGGCACTTATTTTTTGGTTTTATTATAATTCTGATTTTGATTTACAAAGAAAATTTTAATTATATGCAGATCAATTTATGGCTCTAAGACTGTAAGACTGTTTACCTATTTTTAATGGTGGAACTTCTGATTTTATACGAAAAAAGTCTTCACAAGCAGTTTGATCATTATTGTGAAGCTGGCAAAATACAGACAGAATCTGAGAGTCCTAATTAAGATCTTTTGATTATTAAATCAACACATACTTATTATAGGGGATTTGGAAAATACAAAGAAATATAAAAATAAAATGGAAATCATTAGTAATCTCATTCCCAAGAAACAGCCAATGTTAATGGTATTTTGGTATATTTTCTACCAATCAGAATGCATGTACTTAAATATTTTTATTTATATGGGGTCATTCTGTGAAAACAATTATTTTGCTTTGTGTAATTTTTATTTACATTGTTTACTACTTACAGAAATATTGTGCTCATCATTATTAAAAAATGCAAACAGGTACCTTAGAAGGTGAAATTTCCCATAATCTCCTTATCATAGTTAATAGTCTGGTATAGATTTTCCAAGACTTTTCCAAAGAAATATATATTTATTTAAATGGAAATACACTGTACAGGTGTTTACCAACTTACTTACTCCATTTCACAATTAATCTCTCCCAGTCATCTGATTTCTTCAGTTGATAGAGGTCAACCTCATTTTTTTCTGCCGGACATAGCATAGTTTATTGCACAAGATGTACCTTATTTAACTAGTGCCCATTGATAGACATTTAGAACAGTTCCAGGCTGAACTATTACAAAAATGCTTTTGTGAATATTTTATATATGTTTATATGTTTACATATGGATATATATAGATGATTCTATGCACTTATGAAAATATTTCCTAAGATAAAATTCCTAGAAATGAATTGTTAGGTCAAATAGAAAGCACATTTTAAATGTTAAATGGTATTGTCAAACTCCTCTAAAAATAATACAGAAATAGACAGTACCAGTAGCAGGGTAGGAGAGTTCCCTTTGGTCAAACCTCTGCAATACTCACTTTCAGTGGTCTTTTCATATTCAATATGACTGGCAACCCATAACATATGATTATTTTACAAATACTTTGGCACTTATTTTTTGGTTTTATTATAATTCTGATTTTGATTTACAAAGAAAATTTTAATTATATGCAGATCAATTTATGGCTCTAAGACTGTAAGACTGTTTACCTATTTTTAATGGTGGAACTTCTGTTTTATATTTAAATATTAAATCTAGCTACAATTTCCTTTAGTTTAAGAAATGAAGCAAAGATCAAAGTTTCTTTAAATTAAAATTTTAATTCAGAATAAGATACATACAGAGAAGTGTACACACATAAATGTACAAGTTGATGCATTTTCACAAGTAAACTCCCCTACATACCACACCATCCAGTTCAAGAGACAGAACACAACCCATACCTCAGAAACCCCTCAATTCCCCTTTCAGTCATTATCACCTCTGGGTAACCAGATGTTAGTTCTGCCTGTTTTTGTGTCTGGCTTCTTTTTCTTAGCATTATACTGGTGAGGTTCATCCAGTTTTTGCATGTAGCTAAGATTATTTATTTTCATTCCTACATATATTGCTAGAGTATACTACTCTTTATTTATCCTTTATACTGTCTTTGGACATTTGGGTTGCTTCTTGCTTTGGGCTATTATGAATAATATGAATATTATGAACATTCTTATACTTGTTTTTGGTAATCATATAGATATAGATAGATATACACACACACACACACACATTTTTGTTGGGTACGTAGCTAGGAATGGAATTTAGGATAGAGGGTATAGGGTGTTCAGCCTTAGTAGAAACTACCAGATGGTTTTCCAAAGTAGTTGTTAACAGTTTACACTCCCACCAACAATATTGTTGTTGTTGTTCAGTCACTTAAGATACAGCCAACTCTTTGCAACCCCATGGACTGCAGCAGGCCAGTCTTCCCTGTCCTTCACTGTCTCCTGGAGTATGTTTAAACTTATGTCCACTGAGCCAGTGATGCTATCTAACTATCTCATTCTCTTCCACTCTCTTCTCCTTTTGCCTCCAGTCTTTCCCATCATTAGGGTCTTTATCAATGCGCTGGCTTTTTGCATCAGGTGGCCAAAGTATTGGAGCTTCAGCTTCAGCATTAGTGCTACCAATGAATATTCGGGGTTGACTTCCTTTAGGATTGACTGGTTGGATCTCTTATCTGTCCAAGGGGCTCTCAAAGGTCTTCACTGGCACCACAATTCAAAAGCATCAATTCCTCAGCACTCAGACTTTTTTATGGTCTAACTCTCACATTCATATGTGACTACCGGAAGAACCACAGCTTTGATTATATGGGCATTTATCAGCAAAGCGATGTCTTTGCTTTTTAGTATGCTGTTTAGGTTTATCATAGTTTTCCTTCCAAGGAGCAAGTGTCTTTAACTTCATAGCTGCCGTCACCATCCACAGTGGTTTTGGAATCCCCCAAAATAAAATCTGTCACTGTGTCTATGTTTTCCCCTTCTGCTTGCCATAAAGTGATGGGATCAGATGCCATGATCTTAGTTTTTAGAATGTTGAGTTTTAAACCAGCTTTTTCACTCTCCTCTTTCACCCTCATCAAAAGGCTCTTTAGTTCCCCTTCACTTTCTGCCATTTGAGTGGAGAAGAGAATGGCAAACCACTGCAGTATTCTTGCCACAAGAACCCCCATGAACAGTGTGAAAAGGCACCAACAGTACATGAAAATTCAACTGTTCCACGTTTTTGTCAACACTTGATATTGCCTGACTTTAATTTTAGCCATTTTGGTGGATACATATAGATACTTATCATATCTTTAATTTGCATTTCCTTGAGAATTAGTGATGTTGGGTACTTTTTAATGACCATTTGAACATCAGGCGTGTGAAGTGTCTATTCAAGTTTTTTGTCCATTGTTCTACTGGACTATTTGCCTTCTCTTATTGATCTGTAGTTCTCTGCAATATCTTCTACTCTGTGCCTTTTTATTTCATTCTCTTAATGATGTCTTTTGATGATAAATTCTTAATTTCAATGTAATCTAGTTTATCAGTATTTTCATTTATGGTTGGTGCTTTGATGTTTTATTCAGGAGATATTTTGCCCGTTCTAAGGTTGAAGACGTTCTTTTACATTTTCTTCCAAGAAAATGTCTTACTACCATATTTAGATCTACAGTGCATCTGGGATTGAATTCTATGAATGGTTTGAAGAAGGGGATTAAGATTCATTTGTCCCACGTGATTATTAAACTAACATCATTTATTGAAAATATATCCTTTCTCTATTACAGTTAGGCATCACCTTTGCTGTGAATCAGTGAGCACATGACAATTTCTTCCTAAACTCTCTACCATGTTCCTTTGGGCCATTTGTCTATTCTGGTACATATGTCACACTGATTAATTACTATAGCTTTATAATTACTCTAGGTGTCTGACAGTGGAAGTTCTTTCAACTTTGTTCTCTTTCTTCATGTTTGTTTTGGCTAATTTTGGCCCCTTTCCTTTTCATACACATTTTATAGTCAGTTAAAAACCTACTGGAATTCTGAATAGTGCATATAATTTATAGATAGATTTGAAGGAAACTGACATCTTTACAACACTGTCATCCATTCTATGAACGTGGTACATCTCTACATTTCTTTATGTTTCATTTAATTTTTCTCAATATGTCTTCTTGTATTCAGTGTAGAGACCTTTATTATATTTATTCCTACAAATTTGATGTGTTAGGGGGTAAGTGGTATTATTTTTTAATTTTCATTTTCTATTTTTGTTACTAATATAAAGAGTACAGTTGACTTTTATATATTGACCTCATATTCAGCAGTCTTGCTAAATTTACTTATAAATTCTAATAGTTTATCTTTGTTTTCTCTAAATGCACAATCATGTTACTCCTAATAATCAAAATTTTCTTTCTTATTTTCCAATGCCTTTTATCTCTTTCTCTGACCTTTAGGCAATGGCTAGAATTTCTAATGCAAAGTTAAATAAATGTAGTGAGAGCAGACATTCCAGGGAGAAAAATTTCAACATTTCACCAGGAATGAAACCTGAGTTCTAGGATACTCCAACTTCAGAAATTGGGAAGAAAGGCTCTATAACAAAGAAGACAGAGGAGTATCTAGTGAAATGAAATTCTTATATGTATCGTGAGCCTGTTTCTGAATTCTCCGCTCTGTTCTTCTGATCATTTTGTATGTTCCTGTGTCAGTTATGATTCTTTTAATTCCAAATAATAGACAACCCAACTCAAGTTAACATCAGCAATGAAAGAAAAACAAAGTGTGCCTCCAATGATGTCACTTGGGTTCAGTTTCTCTCCATTTCTCTGCTATGCTCTCCCCAATAGGGGCGTCATCCTTGGTTCCATGTAATAATGACAGAGCTGCATGCCTAGGAAAAGCATGAATTCTGCTGGGCACAGAGTCCATAGATGTCCACCACGATTACAGTTCCATTGCCTATATCAAAGGAGTTTAACGCACTTTTAATAACTAGTAACGCTTTTCAGTTTTTATCACCACGGTTCTTCAAAAAAAAATTTTTCTAGCTACTCACTCATATTTATTCTGAAAAACTCTAAACTTGTAATCTCTCTCCTTCCACCCTGGTCATATAAGCCTGTTCCCCCAAAGCACCTTAAATTATTCTTGCCTACAAAGCATGCTTCATTCTCATTACTCCCCTAGAATATTTTCTCCCTTTGTCTCTTCCTAACCATAAATTAATCCTCATTCAGTATATAGATCAAATCTTTCCTCCTCCATGATATCTTTCTCAATGGCTACATCTGGATTGTTATCTCTATCTTCCTATGTACTTAAAAGCAAAAAGAACACTTTTTAATGATCAAGATTTGTCAAGTACCTTTTCCTTTTTGTCACTCTCCCAACTAGATTATAAATTCCTCCAGGAGGATTTTCTTTTCATATTTCAATATAAGCTTCTCAGCAATCTGCCCAGTCCATAATTTACACTGAATATTTTCTTTCTTATTTTCCAATGCCTTTTATCTCTTTCTCTGACCTTTAGGCAATGGCTAGAATTTCTAATGCAAAGTTAAATAAATGTAGTGAGAGCAGACATTCCAGGGAGAAAAATTTCAACATTTCACCAGGAATGAAACCTGAGTTCTAGGATACTCCAACTTCAGAAATTGGGAAGAAAGGCTCTATAACAAAGAAGACAGAGGAGTATCTAGTGAAATGAAATTCTTATATGTATCGTGAGCCTGTTTCTGAATTCTCCGCTCTGTTCTTCTGATCATTTTGTATGTTCCTGTGTCAGTTATGATTCTTTTAATTCCAAATAATAGACAACCCAACTCAAGTTAACATCAGCAATGAAAGAAAAACAAAGTGTGCCTCCAATGATGTCACTTGGGTTCAGTTTCTCTCCATTTCTCTGCTATGCTCTCCCCAATAGGGGCGTCATCCTTGGTTCCATGTAATAATGACAGAGCTGCATGCCTAGGAAAAGCATGAATTCTGCTGGGCACAGAGTCCATAGATGTCCACCACGATTACAGTTCCATTGCCTATATCAAAGGAGTTTAACGCACTTTTAATAACTAGTAACGCTTTTCAGTTTTTATCACCACGGTTCTTCAAAAAATTTTTCTAGCTACTCACTCATATTTATTCTGAAAAACTCTAAACTTGTAATCTCTCTCCTTCCACCCTGGTCATATAAGCCTGTTCCCCCAAAGCACCTTAAATTATTCTTGCCTACAAAGCATGCTTCATTCTCATTACTCCCCTAGAATATTTTCTCCCTTTGTCTCTTCCTAACCATAAATTAATCCTCATTCAGTATATAGATCAAATCTTTCCTCCTCCATGATATCTTTCTCAATGGCTACATCTGGATTGTTATCTCTATCTTCCTATGTACTTAAAAGCAAAAAGAACACTTTTTAATGATCAAGATTTGTCAAGTACCTTTTCCTTTTTGTCACTCTCCCAACTAGATTATAAATTCCTCCAGGAGGATTTTCTTTTCATATTTCAATATAAGCTTCTCAGCAATCTGCCCAGTCCTAAACATAATTTCTACACTGAATATTTTTAAACCATGGACTTGTTAAGCCATCACCCCTATTTTTTCTTCCATTATTTTCTAAAGAATGAATAGCAGTAGAAGAAAGCAATAAACAATGTGTGTGGTTTATGATGCTTCTGCTCTGTAGGTGAACTTCATCATTTGAGAATGGTTGTAAATACTTTGTACAAAGTACCTTGGGTGCTTAAGCTTTGATTTTAGATACTGTGCAGGTGCTGGAGTACAGAGATGAGTAATATAGACAAAGTGCCTGTCTTTATAAAGCTTGAAATTTCTTTTCCAGTGCTGTAATTAATTATTACATTCTTTTCATAATAGTTTTTTTCTTTTTTGGCCACTTCTATTGATCTTTCATTTATTTATCGTTGTTCTTTGGTCTGTGTGGGCCTCACATCACTGTGACCTCTCTTGCTACAGAGCACCGGGTCTGGGCGCATGTGCTCCAGAGCTCTGGCTTGGTAGTTGGACATACCGTTCTAGTCGTGCAGCAGCACATGGGATCTTCCCAGGCCAGGGATCGAACCTGTGCCCCTTGCACTGCAAGGCGGCGTCCTTACCCACTGGACCACCAGGGAAGCCCTCTTTTCATAGTAGTTTTAATTAAAATACATTCATCATTTTAATCTAATCAATTTTCTTAAAACTTTCTTAAATGTAATGTTTTCTGTATCTTATTCAAGTTCTTCCCATGCAGAGATTATGAAGATAATCTTTTGTTTTATCAAAATGTCTACAGTTTTGGGCTTCCCCTGGTGGTCCAGTGGATAAGGACACCGCCTTGCAGTGCAAGGGGCGCCTGTTCGATCCCTGGCCTGGGAAGATCCCACGTGCCGCGGAGCGGCTGGACTGATGTGTCCAATCACCGAGCTGGAGCTCTGGAGCGCATGCGCCCAGAGCTGGCGCTCTGCAACGACAGATGCCACCGCGATGGGAGGCCCACAGGAGCCAAAGAACCAAGACGGATGAAAAATAGAAATGGAAGACCAATAGAAGTGCATTCCCAATATAATTCTCAGGAATTTCTTATATTTCAATATAAGCTTCTCAGCAATCTGCCCAGTCCTAAACATAATTTCTACACTGAATATTTTTAAACCATGGACTTGTTAAGCCATCACCCCTATTTTTTCTTCCATTATTTTCTAAAGAATGAATAGCAGTAGAAGAAAGCAATAAACAATGTGTGTGGTTTATGATGCTTCTGCTCTGTAGGTGAACTTCATCATTTGAGAATGGTTGTAAATACTTTGTACAAAGTACCTTGGGTGCTTAAGCTTTGATTTTAGATACTGTGCAGGTGCTGGAGTACAGAGATGAGTAATATAGACAAAGTGCCTGTCTTTATAAAGCTTGAAATTTCTTTTCCAGTGCTGTAATTAATTATTACATTCTTTTCATAATAGTTTTTTTCTTTTTTGGCCACTTCTATTGATCTTTCATTTATTTATCGTTGTTCTTTGGTCTGTGTGGGCCTCACATCACTGTGACCTCTCTTGCTACAGAGCACCGGGTCTGGGCGCATGTGCTCCAGAGCTCTGGCTTGGTAGTTGGACATACCGTTCTAGTCGTGCAGCAGCACATGGGATCTTCCCAGGCCAGGGATCGAACCTGTGCCCCTTGCACTGCAAGGCGGCGTCCTTACCCACTGGACCACCAGGGAAGCCCTCTTTTCATAGTAGTTTTAATTAAAATACATTCATCATTTTAATCTAATCAATTTTCTTAAAACTTTCTTAAATGTAATGTTTTCTGTATCTTATTCAAGTTCTTCCCATGCAGAGATTATGAAGATAATCTTTTGTTTTATCAAAATGTCTACAGTTTTGGGCTTCCCCTGGTGGTCCAGTGGATAAGGACACCGCCTTGCAGTGCAAGGGGCGCCTGTTCGATCCCTGGCCTGGGAAGATCCCACGTGCCGCGGAGCGGCTGGACTGATGTGTCCAATCACCGAGCTGGAGCTCTGGAGCGCATGCGCCCAGAGCTGGCGCTCTGCAACGACAGATGCCACCGCGATGGGAGGCCCGCAGGAGCCAAAGAATAAAGACGGATGAAAAATAGAGAAATGGAAGACCAATAGAAGTGGCCCGCCCGCTCCCCTCCCTCCCCAACCCAACCCCCGCCCAAAATAAATAAATAAATAAATTTTAAAAAATAAAATAAAAATGTCTACAGTTTTTCCTTCCACATTTAACTTTTTAAATCTCCTTGAAATTTATTATTGCATAGTGCATACAGTGGCAGATCATGGTTTTCCATATGCATATCCATAGGTCAAGTACCATTTATCAGAAAATTCAATTTTAGCTATTATTGCAGATATTTCTATTATTCCTTATAGTTTTGTCATCTTTTTCTTTATTATGCTATGCTATTATCATACTTTTAATATTTCAAACTGATCTTTTTCCTGGTAAAAATAATTTTTTATGCCTAGTGATATATATGTTTTAAAATTTTGGCCTCTTTTATTGGTCTTTCATTTACTTATTTTCACCCATCTTTGTTCTTTGGCCTGTGTGGGCCTCTCATCGCAGTGGTCTCTCTTGTCAGAGCACCCACTGTGCGCGCATGCGCTCCAGAGCACAGGCTCATAATAGGACACACCGGTCCAGCCGCTCTGCAGCATGTGTGATCTTCCCAGGTCACGGATGGAACTGGTACCCCTTGCACTGCAAGGCAGACCCTTTACCCACTGGATCATCAGGGAAGCCCCCTTAGTGATATTTTTAACCATAATATCTGGCTTACCTGATATTGTGCTTATTGTTTGACAGTATACATTTTCCCATCCTTTCCCTTTCATTCTTCATGTAGTTTTATGTTACAGAAAAATCTTTCTCAACTAGCTGGGATATTATACACTCTGTTTCTATTTTTTCCCTGGTTATTCTAGAAAATGCAACATACACTGTTACCCTATCAGTCTAAGAATAATTATCAGTCTTTACTCTCCTTAAAAGTAATATTAGGACTTTAGTCATCTTATGTTCAATTTTCTACATTTTAACGCATAAGATATTAAAGTTCTGTTGTATATTTCATTTTTTCCCACATATTTACCTTTTAGAAAACCCTGCATTCCTTGTTAGTTATCAGCTTTTGTCACTGGAATCACTTTCTTTCTCCCTGAAGGAAAAATCGGTGAAGTTTATGGGAGGAATGCTCTACATTTTCTTTACATAAAAATGTCTTCATACTGTCATCTTCTTGAAAGTTTCTCTGTGCATAGGATTCTAGGTTATCATCTCCTTCATTATAGAAAGCATTCCACTGGTTTCTTCATGGTTGGGAAGTGAGCAGATCACTCTTTTCAAGGCAAATTGTCTTTTTTAATATTTTATTTCGTTTATTTATTTAAATTAATTTTGGGGACAGGTTGGGGAGTTTTAGGTCAAGTACCATTTATCAGAAAATTCAATTTTAGCTATTATTGCAGATATTTCTATTATTCCTTATAGTTTTGTCATCTTTTTCTTTATTATGCTATGCTATTATCATACTTTTAATATTTCAAACTGATCTTTTTCCTGGTAAAAATAATTTTTTATGCCTAGTGATATATATGTTTTAAAATTTTGGCCTCTTTTATTGGTCTTTCATTTACTTATTTTCACCCATCTTTGTTCTTTGGCCTGTGTGGGCCTCTCATCGCAGTGGTCTCTCTTGTCAGAGCACCCACTGTGCGCGCATGCGCTCCAGAGCACAGGCTCATAATAGGACACACCGGTCCAGCCGCTCTGCAGCATGTGTGATCTTCCCAGGTCACGGATGGAACTGGTACCCCTTGCACTGCAAGGCAGACCCTTTACCCACTGGATCATCAGGGAAGCCCCCTTAGTGATATTTTTAACCATAATATCTGGCTTACCTGATATTGTGCTTATTGTTTGACAGTATACATTTTCCCATCCTTTCCCTTTCATTCTTCATGTAGTTTTATGTTACAGAAAAATCTTTCTCAACTAGCTGGGATATTATACACTCTGTTTCTATTTTTTCCCTGGTTATTCTAGAAAATGCAACATACACTGTTACCCTATCAGTCTAAGAATAATTATCAGTCTTTACTCTCCTTAAAAGTAATATTAGGACTTTAGTCATCTTATGTTCAATTTTCTACATTTTAACGCATAAGATATTAAAGTTCTGTTGTATATTTCATTTTTCCTACATATTTACCTTTTTAGAAAACCCTGCATTCCTTGTTAGTTATCAGCTTTTGTCACTGGAATCACTTTCTTTCTCCCTGAAGGAAAAATCGGTGAAGTTTATGGGAGGAATGCTCTACATTTTCTTTACATAAAAATGTCTTCATACTGTCATCTTCTTGAAAGTTTCTCTGTGCATAGGATTCTAGGTTATCATCTCCTTCATTATAGAAAGCATTCCACTGGTTTCTTCATGGTTGGGAAGTGAGCAGATCACTCTTTTCAAGGCAAATTGTCTTTTTTTTTTAATATTTTATTTCGTTTATTTATTTAAATTAATTTTGGGGGGGACAGGTTGGGGAGGGAGGGGGTGGGCAGGCCACTTCTATTGGTCTTTTTCTATTTATCCATTTTCATCCATCTTTGTTCTTTGGCCCGTGTGGGCCTCCCATCGCAGAGGCCTCTTGTCGCAGAGCACCGGCTCTGGGCACATGCGCTCCAGAGCTCTGGCTAGGTAATTGGACACATCCGTCCAGCCGCTCCGAGGCACGTGGGATCTTCCCAGGCCAGGGATCGAACCGACGCCCCTTGCACTGCAAGGCGGTGTCCTTACCCACTGGACCACCAGGGAAGCCCCAAATTGTCTTTTTTTTCTGGATGTTTTCAGAATTTTCTCTTTGTCTTTGGTGCTCTGCTTGTGAATTTTGGGCTTGATATATTTTATTAATTCTGAAAACATGTCAGTCATTATCTCCTCAAATAGCTGCTTCTGACCCAACCACTGTTTCCTTTGTGAACTCAATTAAATGTACATTAGAACTTCTCACTCTCTCCTCCATATCTTTTTTTTTTTTTTTTCCGAAAATATAGTTGATCTATCCTCCATGTCTTTTAACTTCTCATTCAGATTTTCTGTCCTTTGTCTCCCTACGCAGCATTCTGGATAATTTCTTATAATAAATCATCCGATTCACTAACTTCTCTTTGCTTTGATCTAATATGCTAACGATAATCCTTTCAGTTTTTAGATTTCAGTTTTGTATTTTTATTTCTAGGAGTTCTATTTGATCTTTTCTAACCTGTCAAGTCATGTTTAACTTTTAGTCATTCTCTGAAGATATTTACAAGTTTGCTTGTATTGCTATGGACATAATAAGCATAGTTGTTTATTTGTCTCTGATAATTCAATACATAATGAATTTGTGAGTCTGTTTTCTCATCATGTTTAATTCTGACTGTGCTATTCATTGGCCCAGGAAAACTAGGAAGATGCTTTATTTAGATAAGATTCACCTTTGATTCTGCCAGGTATCAGGGGAGGCAAAAGAAACATGAGCAATCTAGAACTACCTTACAGCTAATTCATGGCTTGAAGTTCTCTGCATCAAGGTGATATAAAACCATCCTCAAAATCTGTACAAAGGCCTGGTCAATGACTGCAACCTGCCTTTCCTCTTTCCTCTCACTCTTTCCAGTATCTGAGCAACCTTTCCTGTTGTCACTTAAGATGGGGAGACATGGTTTTACTTCTGGTTCATCTTTATTCTGAATAGTTCCAGCTTTGCTTGGAGACAGTCTCCTGTGAGACTGTCCACCTTGAGCAAGCCCTGAACTTTGAGCTCTACGCTCTTTGTCTTCAAGGCTGCCAAAATCAAAGCCCACATTTAACACGATCAACAAATCTTCTCAGGACAAAAGCGACTTAACTGTTCTTGAAATTTGTACATCCGTCTCTATGATCTCACTTGATCATCGATTTTGGCCTGATAGAGTTCTTTTTTCTCTTATCATTTCTTTAGAGTTTTTGCTTTAGTTTTAAATGAAAAACAATATCTCCAACATTTTAATATTTTTCAGTGGGAACTCTGGTCCAAATAGCTTTATCTATCATGATCAGAAACAAACACCTACCATTTAAAACTTTTTTCATTATCACTGAATTAGTTTTCCTTGACAGCTACAGTATTTGTATGAGGTTCTTCTTGGCAGGAGAGGGGAGGGATACCCTGTCTGATTACTTGTTTTCACAACCCAAGGCTCTCTTCTTCTTTGCTACCAAAGAGACAGAGCACTTCTTACAAATACAACAACTTGCCTATGAGATTCATTATACAACCATTCTTCTTTTGTCTCTTTGAAGTGAACTATGTCAGGAGGGTTTTATTCTACAGCTATACAGCCAGTTTCCACAAAAATTGTTGCAAGCAAGGGATGTAGCTGTTTCACAGCAGGGTGCACTTTTAACCTTAAAGAAGATGAGTTTGTTGGTGTGTTTTAAGACCTGCTCTCTGCTGCTGGTCTCTGTCTCTGTCTCTGTGCTGTTCTCCCTTCACTTCTTCCCACATGGCTTCTCCCTGATCTCATCAGTGTTGAAGTCTACAGATTACATTTCTCTCCTAGTTTTGGTTGACATAGAGTTTACAAGATTTTATTATTATTTTTTCACCTTCCTTGTTGCTTTTGAATGTTTTCAAAGGAGAGCAGGGGAAATGCTAACTGTTGCAATAATGTTTATACACAAAGGTAAGGATCACCTTGGCTCCTCTCTCTCATATCCAGTACAAAAATACATCATGAAATCCTGTCAACTCAGCCTTGAAAACATAATCACAACTTGTTCCCCGCTCACCACCTCCATCTCTACCCTAGTCCAAGCTATCACTATCTTTTATCTGGTTTATTGTATAGCCTCCTAACGAGCTGTCCTGCATGCATCTTAGCTGCCTTGCAATCTGCTCTCCAAACAGCATTTACATTTTTAAATTTCTTTCTTAAAGTATAGTTGATTCACGATCCTGTATTAGTTTCAGGTATCCAATAAAGTGATTCAGTTATACTGAGAATATATGTATATATCCTTTTACAGATTCTTTTTCATTGTAGGTTATTATAAAATAGTGAATATAGTTCCCTGTGCTATATAGTAGGCCCTTGTTTACCTATTTTCTGTGCAGTAGTTTGTATCTGCTAATCCCAAACTCCTATAGATCCTTTCCCTCACCCTATTCCCCTTTGGCAACCAAAAGTTTATTTTCTATGTTTGTGAGTCTGTTTCTGCTTTGTAAATAAATTCATGCATATCATTTTTTTAGATTCCATATATAAGTGATATCGTATGGTTTTCATCTTTCTCTGCTGACTTACTTCACTTAGTAGGATTATCTCTAGGTCCATCTCATATTGTCACAAAGGGCATTACTTTATCCTTTTTATGACTAATATTCCATTATACATATATATGGCACATCTTCCTTTTCCATTCATCTGTTGAAGGACAATTAGATTACTTCCACGTCTTGGCCACTGTAAACAGCAACGTTTACATTTTTTAAGACATAAACCAAACCATGCCACTTATGCTCAAAATCCTCCAATGCCTTCCTATCTCACTAGAATAAAATTCAAAGTACTTACCTAGAGCTGTGGGAATCTAATTCCCACGCCCCCCATCCCCTTGTTGCATTCCAGCCACAGTATCCTCCTTGCTGTTCTCCACCTCAGCATGTTCCCACCTCAGGACCTTTGCACTTGCTAAACTGCTACAGCCTTCATTCCCTCATGGCTCACTCCTTCTCGCTTGATTCAACTCTGCTCAAATATCACTTTTCCAGGATATCTTCCTTGAACAACTTCTCTCATGCAGCATCACTAACCCACACATCCTCTCCACATCTCCTTACCCAGTTTATTTCTCGTCGTGGCCCTTATCACCACCTTACGTATTTTATGCTTACTTTTTTTTTTTTTTAATTAGGAGTTGTTTTCAAGGCCTGTCTGCCTTTGTTCACTGATGCATCACAAGCATCTAAAAGGTACCTGGAGTCATAGTAACCACCCAATAAATGTTGCTGAATGAATGCTCTGGCTACAAAGGAACTGCAGCTCTGTCTTTGCTGGTACACTGTCTCTGATTATTTGCCATCTAGCTTCTCTGCTCTCAGCCACCTCCAACATCATCATTTTGCCATCTAGCTTCTGCTATATCTTATACATAGTGATTCTTTCATTGTAGGTTATTATAAAATAGTGAATATAGTTCCCTGTGCTATATAGTAGGCCCTTGTTTACCTATTTTCTGTGCAGTAGTTTGTATCTGCTAATCCCAAACTCCTATAGATCCTTTCCCTCACCCTATTCCCCTTGGCAACCAAAAGTTTATTTTCTATGTTTGTGAGTCTGTTTCTGCTTTGTAAATAAATTCATGCATATCATTTTTTTAGATTCCATATATAAGTGATATCGTATGGTTTTCATCTTTCTCTGCTGACTTACTTCACTTAGTAGGATTATCTCTAGGTCCATCTCATATTGTCACAAAGGGCATTACTTTATCCTTTTTATGACTAATATTCCATTATACATATATATGGCACATCTTCCTTTTCCATTCATCTGTTGAAGGACAATTAGATTACTTCCACGTCTTGGCCACTGTAAACAGCAACGCTTTACATTTTTAAGACATAAACCAAACCATGCCACTTATGCTCAAAATCCTCCAATGCCTTCCTATCTCACTAGAATAAAATTCAAAGTACTTACCTAGAGCTGTGGGAATCTAATTCCCACGCCCCCCATCCCCTTGTTGCATTCCAGCCACAGTATCCTCCTTGCTGTTCTCCACCTCAGCATGTTCCCACCTCAGGACCTTTGCACTTGCTAAACTGCTACAGCCTTCATTCCCTCATGGCTCACTCCTTCTCGCTTGATTCAACTCTGCTCAAATATCACTTTTCCAGGATATCTTCCTTGAACAACTTCTCTCATGCAGCATCACTAACCCACACATCCTCTCCACATCTCCTTACCCAGTTTATTTCTCGTCGTGGCCCTTATCACCACCTTACGTATTTTATGCTTACTTTTTTTTTTTTTTAATTAGGAGTTGTTTTCAAGGCCTGTCTGCCTTTGTTCACTGATGCATCACAAGCATCTAAAAGGTACCTGGAGTCATAGTAACCACCCAATAAATGTTGCTGAATGAATGCTCTGGCTACAAAGGAACTGCAGCTCTGTCTTTGCTGGTACACTGTCTCTGATTATTTGCCATCTAGCTTCTCTGCTCTCAGCCACCTCCAACATCATCATTTTCAGCCTGAGTCCACACATCTTTCCCATCTGAGGTTCCTCAGCTCAGTGTCAAATCCCAAATATCTGATTGGTGTGCCTTAGTCCAAGAGTCCAGAGCCAAATTAGCCACTGTGAGGGACAGATGGGGGTTGAGGGTAGACAAGTCTATTCACATGCCAAGTAGAGTCACCTTCTCCTAACTCTCTAAAAATGGCAAAAATGCAAAGGATCTTTAACTCAGGTGCAGAACAAGCCTACACTAACACATCTCTGACACTGGTGTGAATGTATGTGACTTCTATTGATATATGGGCACCTTTAACAAATGGCTTCAGAGTTCTGACAAGTCATATAAGTGAGTGAAGAGGGCAAGGTGGTAAAGACGGCAGACTTGGGAGTCTCCGCTACATTCAAAGATGGGCAGGTACTAGAACTAACCCCTACCAAAGAGGAATGTGAATCCAGAGTTGCCAGATCTTCTGATGGTTCAAGAGAAGCCTAGAAATTTGGAAACTGTCGTGTGAAACCTCCAACTTTTAAAACGATGACAATTTAATGAAAAAATAAAATACCATGCAGACCAAATAAAACACATCTGCTGATCAAATTTGGCTCAGGGCTACTCGTGAGCAATTCTGTTTTATACAATCAGCTCAAAAATAGGACACAGGGCTTCCCCTGGTGGTCCAGTGGGTAAGGACACTGCCTTGCAGTGCAAGGGGCGCTGGTTCGATCCCTGGCCTGGGAAGATCCCACATGCCGCGGAGCGGCTAGACTGATGTGTCCAATTACCGAGCCGGAGCTCTGGAGCGCATAAGCCCAGAGCCGGTGCTCTGCGACAACAGAGGCCACCGCGATGGCAGGCCCACAGGAGCCAAAGAACAAAGATGGATGGAAATAGAGAAATGAAAGACCAATAGAAGTGGCCCACCCGTCCCCCTCCCTCCCCACCCTACCCCCCAAGAGATAAATAAATAAAAAATAAATGTTTAAAAAAAAAATAGGACACAGGTAATTTATCACACTCAAGAACAATGTTTCTCAAGGGGTTCAGTATGAAGATTTCATTAGCTGGAGTAACCGGGACTCTCGGTCCCCTTTTGCAACAGCTGCCCTATCTTCCATAACAGTCCTGGGACAAATGCCCACCAACTTGAGAGACACAACTTAGTGGAAAGAATTATGGCTTTTACCAATCAAACAAATTGGGTTAAAACCTAATGCTACCTCCTAGCTTTTCATTATTTCTCTAAAACTGAGTTTCCTTATCTGCAACCTGAGAAGACTAATTGCCACCTAGAAGCATCCTAAGAAATGCAATTAATATAAGTGAAGTGCCTGGTGCATAACAGAGGCACAGATTAGATAACTTTTATTAAAAGACTAGGAGCCACTCTCCCCACAGAAAGGTATGACAACTAAAAATCTGCACTCATGATACGGGATGTTCATAAGCTCATAGCACCTAAACCTCTTCATGGGATAAGTAGAAGGTAAAGGTACATTTAATAAATAAAATACAGAAGAGAAACACAGCCATGCAAGGGCCCAGATCATCACACTAATGGAATTGTTGGTGAACCTAGTCCAGAATGAGTATGTTTGTAGAAATCAGCGCTAATTAAAATTCATAGACATTAATTATCTGATTATTCAAGAACCCTTTTAACTTTTGAAGCCAGGTTTTGTATGCACATTGCAACACAACACTGAGTCAAATAAATGCATGCTGATTCTCTAATGGCCTGAAAAATTTAATCCTGTAGCTCAAGTAGACCCAACTGGGAGAAGAAAGCCCTGTTGACCAGGTGTAAACGGCAGTGCTGACTCCGTCTAGTGTGGGCTGCCAGGGGGTTGCAACAGGACAGTCGGACATCCACCATCCAATGCAGAGGAGCAACTTCTATGAGAGAGAACCCAAAGCCATTGGGCAGAATGCCTCTCTCGCCCATGCTGCCCTGCGATTTCCAGAACAAAAGGATGGAAATGAGAAATGAAAGACCAATAGAAGTGGCCCGTCTGCTCCCTTCCCTCCCCACCCTACCCCCCAAGAGATAAATAAATAAAAAATAAATGTTTAAAAAAAAAATAGGACACAGGTAATTTATCACACTCAAGAACAATGTTTCTCAAGGGGTTCAGTATGAAGATTTCATTAGCTGGAGTAACCGGGACTCTCGGTCCCCTTTTGCAACAGCTGCCCTATCTTCCATAACAGTCCTGGGACAAATGCCCACCAACTTGAGAGACACAACTTAGTGGAAAGAATTATGGCTTTTACCAATCAAACAAATTGGGTTAAAACCTAATGCTACCTCCTAGCTTTTCATTATTTCTCTAAAACTGAGTTTCCTTATCTGCAACCTGAGAAGACTAATTGCCACCTAGAAGCATCCTAAGAAATGCAATTAATATAAGTGAAGTGCCTGGTGCATAACAGAGGCACAGATTAGATAACTTTTATTAAAAGACTAGGAGCCACTCTCCCCACAGAAAGGTATGACAACTAAAAATCTGCACTCATGATACGGGATGTTCATAAGCTCATAGCACCTAAACCTCTTCATGGGATAAGTAGAAGGTAAAGGTACATTTAATAAATAAAATACAGAAGAGAAACACAGCCATGCAAGGGCCCAGATCATCACACTAATGGAATTGTTGGTGAACCTAGTCCAGAATGAGTATGTTTGTAGAAATCAGCGCTAATTAAAATTCATAGACATTAATTATCTGATTATTCAAGAACCCTTTTAACTTTTGAAGCCAGGTTTTGTATGCACATTGCAACACAACACTGAGTCAAATAAATGCATGCTGATTCTCTAATGGCCTGAAAAATTTAATCCTGTAGCTCAAGTAGACCCAACTGGGAGAAGAAAGCCCTGTTGACCAGGTGTAAACGGCAGTGCTGACTCCGTCTAGTGTGGGCTGCCAGGGGGTTGCAACAGGACAGTCGGACATCCACCATCCAATGCAGAGGAGCAACTTCTATGAGAGAGAACCCAAAGCCATTGGGCAGAATGCCTCTCTCGCCCATGCTGCCCTGCGATTTCCAGAGAGGAGAGAGGCTGGCCTGGGGGGACACACAGTGCACATCTAGAGGGTCATGAAACTGGGAAGGCCTCATCCTAAAACAAAACATGCAAATAAACTTCCCTCCAGGAGCTGAGAGCACTCTGGACTGCAGAAATCAGAAACACCTTTGCCCTGACAGGGGCAGGGGCTTCTAAACAGGCTTCTCTCCCTCCCCGTGAGGTTTTAAAAGTCTTGTCCCTGATCACCTGTGCTTTCCCACCAAGGAAACCTGAGCTCCCCCATCCCAGATCTGCCTGGGCATATTCCTATTCCTCAGCCCTCATGGCTGTTATAATCATGCACGTCCATTATCAGCTTTCCTCCAGGGAGAACCAAGCATTGGAAAATCACTTATCTCCTTCACTGTCAAGCCTTCCCTGATAGGCAGGCCATCAGTAATTATTTAAGCTATTTTCTAGATTTAAAAGGTGGGAAAGGATTTAAAAGGTTGGGGGAAGCTAATATGGGTTGGGTACAGGTCAAGATAAACAGGACTCGACAGTCATTGAAGCTGGGCTTTGAGTAAAGGGGAGCTCATTATCCTCTTTTCTCCATTTTTATATACATTTAAAATTTTGCATAATATAAAAGTTTTGAGACGAAGGTTGTAGGAGGACACAGCCACAACCTGAAAACAAAACCAGGTGCTCAGCCCTCTTCATTCTATGTCTGGACATAGAAGAATCTGGAAAGTGCTCAGATCGACAGCCTCCAGGACAGAGATTGTATCTTCAAGGCATTACAGTCAATGTCCTCAACAAATCACCTTTGAAAAAATTTCCCAGAACTTTTCAGAATTATTCTGGCAGGACCCAGCTTCCCTTCTTGGCCTATAAACCCTTGTGCCTCCACAAATTACCCTGACAACCTCATCCCACTCCAAAGGACTCTACTTCCTGTTCCAAACTACCGTGTTGAGCAATCCAGTTATTGAAATAGCTCCTGGGTGGCAGACAAGTGCCTGTGTTCCAGAGGCTTGTTAAGCTGCCTCTTCCTCCTGCGAATCAGAAGTGCTGACTCCGTCTAGTGTGGGCTGCCAGGGGTTGCAACAGGACAGTCGGACATCCACCATCCAATGCAGAGGAGCAACTTCTATGAGAGAGAACCCAAAGCCATTGGGCAGAATGCCTCTCGCCCATGCTGCCCTGCGATTTCCAGAGAGGAGAGAGGCTGGCCTGGGGACACACAGTGCACATCTAGAGGGTCATGAAACTGGGAAGGCCTCATCCTAAAACAAAACATGCAAATAAACTTCCCTCCAGGAGCTGAGAGCACTCTGGACTGCAGAAATCAGAAACACCTTTGCCCTGACAGGGGCAGGGGCTTCTAAACAGGCTTCTCTCCCTCCCCGTGAGGTTTTAAAAGTCTTGTCCCTGATCACCTGTGCTTTCCCACCAAGGAAACCTGAGCTCCCCCATCCCAGATCTGCCTGGGCATATTCCTATTCCTCAGCCCTCATGGCTGTTATAATCATGCACGTCCATTATCAGCTTTCCTCCAGGGAGAACCAAGCATTGGAAAATCACTTATCTCCTTCACTGTCAAGCCTTCCCTGATAGGCAGGCCATCAGTAATTATTTAAGCTATTTTCTAGATTTAAAAGGTGGGAAAGGATTTAAAAGGTTGGGGGAAGCTAATATGGGTTGGGTACAGGTCAAGATAAACAGGACTCGACAGTCATTGAAGCTGGGCTTTGAGTAAAGGGGAGCTCATTATCCTCTTTTCTCCATTTTTATATACATTTAAAATTTTGCATAATATAAAAGTTTTGAGACGAAGGTTGTAGGAGGACACAGCCACAACCTGAAAACAAAACCAGGTGCTCAGCCCTCTTCATTCTATGTCTGGACATAGAAGAATCTGGAAAGTGCTCAGATCGACAGCCTCCAGGACAGAGATTGTATCTTCAAGGCATTACAGTCAATGTCCTCAACAAATCACCTTTGAAAAATTCCCTAGAACTTTTCAGAATTATTCTGGCAGGACCCAGCTTCCCTTCTTGGCCTATAAACCCTTGTGCCTCCACAAATTACCCTGACAACCTCATCCCACTCCAAAGGACTCTACTTCCTGTTCCAAACTACCGTGTTGAGCAATCCAGTTATTGAAATAGCTCCTGGGTGGCAGACAAGTGCCTGTGTTCCAGAGGCTTGTTAAGCTGCCTCTTCCTCCTGCGAATCAGAAGTGAGGGTGCTGCTAGCACTTTCAAGGAGTCAAGGAACACTTTATATTTCCTTCTTCTTCCTCTTCCCTCCAAACTCAATCTGCTCCTAATAAGAAATGTGGGGCTTTCCTGGTGGTCCAGTGGGTAAGGACACCGCCTTGCAGTGCAAGGGGCGCCGGTTTGATCCCTGGCCTGGGAAGATCCCATGTGCCGCGGAGCGGCTGAACCAATGTGTCCAATTACAGAGCCAGAGCTCTGGAGTGCATGTGCCCAGAGCCGGTGCTCTGCAACAACAGAGGCCATCGTGATGGGAGGCCCACACAGGCCAAAGAACAAAGATGGATGAAAATAGACAAATGAAAGACTAATAGAAGTAGCCCGCCTGCTCCCCTCCCTCCCCCCCCCACGCCCCCAAAATAAATAAATAAATAAATAAAAGAAATGTGTTTTATCATCTAACGTGGAGTTTTTCAACCCCAACCCTATGAGCACCTAGGCCTGAACAATTTCCTGTTTGGGGGGGCCAGCCTGTGCACTGAGGGGTGTTCAGAAGCTTCCTGGTCTCCACCCACTGGACATCAGTAAAACACAGGCTGTCCCCTATTGCCACAACCAAAATGTCTCCAGACATTGCCAAGAGTTCCCTAGGAGGCAAGATCGGCCCTGGTTGAAAACCACTGGTCTAAAAGACAGTGAAAAACCAAGACCATTATTGTCCTGGCAAAAAAAAAAAAAAATTAAGATTACACAGTTTATTTCCACCTACAGTATTAGATGAGCTTCCCAGGTGGCGTTAGTGGTAAAGAACCCCTCTGCCAATGCAGGAGATGCAAAAGACATGCATTTGATCCCTGGGTCAAGAAGATCTCTTGGTGGAGGGCATAGGAACCCACTCCAGTATTCTTGCCTGAAGAATCCCATAGACTGAGGAGCCTGGAGGGCTACAGTCCATGGGGTCACAAAGGGTCAGACATGACTGAAGCGACATTAGCACACACGCTATTAGACAATATATTTCAACGTATAAATTTGTAAATATGACTACTGCAGAAATGTCACATCCCAAGCCAGAAACACAGAGAGGCAGATCAATGCTGCAAGCGAGAGGCTTGTTAAGCTGCCTCTTCCTCCTGCGAATCAGAAGTGAGGGTGCTGCTAGCACTTTCAAGGAGTCAAGGAACACTTTATATTTCCTTCTTCTTCCTCTTCCCTCCAAACTCAATCTGCTCCTAATAAGAAATGTGGGGCTTTCCTGGTGGTCCAGTGGGTAAGGACACCGCCTTGCAGTGCAAGGGGCGCCGGTTTGATCCCTGGCCTGGGAAGATCCCATGTGCCGCGGAGCGGCTGAACCAATGTGTCCAATTACAGAGCCAGAGCTCTGGAGTGCATGTGCCCAGAGCCGGTGCTCTGCAACAACAGAGGCCATCGTGATGGGAGGCCCACACAGGCCAAAGAACAAAGATGGATGAAAATAGACAAATGAAAGACTAATAGAAGTAGCCCGCCTGCTCCCCTCCCTCCCCTCCCCACGCCCCCAAAATAAATAAATAAATAAATAAAAGAAATGTGTTTTATCATCTAACGTGGAGTTTTTCAACCCCAACCCTATGAGCACCTAGGCCTGAACAATTTCCTGTTTGGGGGGGCCAGCCTGTGCACTGAGGGGTGTTCAGAAGCTTCCTGGTCTCCACCCACTGGACATCAGTAAAACACAGGCTGTCCCCTATTGCCACAACCAAAATGTCTCCAGACATTGCCAAGAGTTCCCTAGGAGGCAAGATCGGCCCTGGTTGAAAACCACTGGTCTAAAAGACAGTGAAAAACCAAGACCATTATTGTCCTGGCAAAAAAAAAAAAAAATTAAGATTACACAGTTTATTTCCACCTACAGTATTAGATGAGCTTCCCAGGTGGCGTTAGTGGTAAAGAACCCCTCTGCCAATGCAGGAGATGCAAAAGACATGCATTTGATCCCTGGGTCAAGAAGATCTCTTGGTGGAGGGCATAGGAACCCACTCCAGTATTCTTGCCTGAAGAATCCCATAGACTGAGGAGCCTGGAGGGCTACAGTCCATGGGGTCACAAAGGGTCAGACATGACTGAAGCGACATTAGCACACACACGCTATTAGACAATATATTTCAACGTATAAATTTGTAAATATGACTACTGCAGAAATGTCACATCCCAAGCCAGAAACACAGAGAGGAACAACAGAACTCATAATGCTTGCAGCTATTTCTTCTGTCTTTGTGACTTCCTGTGTAAATTGTATTTGTTTCCTCCAGATTATTCTGTTTTCCAGTCAATGTGGTCATCATTTCACGCCAAGTCCTCCGTGAAGTGCCACACGATCTGTGTTGGGAGGGAAAACTCCTAACACCTCTCTGAGCACGCCCAGGAGCTGTGCCAGCCTGCAGCACATTGTAGTCAGATGTCACTAGAGAAAAGAAGCTCCCAGAGAAGATTTCCCCAAGAAATCTGAAGAAAGCAGCCAGAACACATCCTCCTGGTACAGCTTCAATTATCACTAGATTCCCATCTTGACCAAGAAGCAAAACAAAGGGCTAAACAAGCAGTGTGGGAGGCTACAATGCCCAAGGGGAAATACTATTCTACTTCTTCATTACGCGGAGGGAGTTTCCCATGATACACTCTCCTCCAGAGAAGAAAGAAAATCTGCTCTCTAGTCTGCACAGACCTTACTGTTAGCCATAGTTGATTATTCAGCTTGGGGGATTTACATACAATACAGCCTCTCTTTCCACCCCATTGGACTCTCAGCTCTATTCCCAGTGCCCCCCTCCCCAGGGAAAAGCTAAGACATTCCTCCTCTCTGATGCTATGGACAGGCAGGTGCTGGGCCAAGGGGATTCTGTGTTTTAGGGTCCATTCTCCCCAAAATCCCAGGTCACTGCCTATCTCTGTCTGGATTTCCTCAATCCTAGATTCTGGCCAAGGCCTCCTAACTGATCTCCCTGGTTCAGAGTTTCTCCTCTAATCCAGGTTTCACATGGATGATGATCTTTCAAGGGTACAAGCCAAAAGGGACCAGAATCTTTCTGCAGTTTCTCATTCCCTATCACTGGATACAATCCCGGCTTCTTTGGTACACATTTGGGAAGCACACCAAATGAATGGTCCAGGAGGTGTCCAAGGAGGAGCAGGATGAGCCCTGAGTGGAACAGGTGTGCACACGTCGGGGATGCGTCCCCTGCATAGATGGTGAAGGGAGAAAGGGGAGGAGGGTGTTAGATGCATGGACCATAAATTTCCTTTCAAGCCTGATTTGCCATGATGCTGGGAACTCCTGGATCTGACATTCAGGTCCTGCCACCATCTGATTCCAAGCCTCCTGCCATGTGATGCTAAACAGTCTTCCATGAATGTTCCTGATGTAGTCTGGCACACAGCACCTCACCTCCATAGGATGACTCCTTTTCTGCCTGTCTTTTTTTTTTTTTTTTAATTACAAAGGAATGACTTTGGTGGTAACAGAATGAGACAGTACTGGAATATTTAAGATGAATTATCTCAGCCACTGCACTCCCAGGGTGACTACTGGTAAACACAGGGTGCGTGCCCTCCAGCCCTTCCGCATGGCACCTACACACACACGTATACACTCCACTCATTCAATACTTGATCTTATATTGTGCCTTAGAGAGGAGGACACTTACACACTGCAGAGTATATGGGAAGCAAGTAGAAATAAATATTTGGGAAAAAATAACGTCCAGAGGCAGAATAGCACAGTGGTTAAGCACTTGAACTCTGAACTCAGGCTGCTGTCATTAGGATGTAGCTGTCATTTACTTGGGGCTTTCCTGGTGGCTCAGACAGTAGAGAATCCCCATGCGAGGAGGAGACCCAGGTTCAATCTCTGGATCAGGAAGATCCTCTGGAGAAAAGAATGGGAAACCACTTCAGTATTCTTCCCTGGGGAATTCCATGAACAGAGGAGTCTTGTGGGCTTCAGTCCATGGGGTCGAAAAATTTACTTAACTATGTGACCTGAGTTCATAAACTGGGCCTCAATTTCATTGTCTGAAACTAGGGTAATGAGACTACCTCCTTTAGAGGGCAGTTGTGAGAATTAGATAAGTTACCATCTAAAAAGCACTCAAAACAATGCCTGGTACCTATGCTAATAAAATTAACATCATAGTTCTAACATAGCCCTCAAAATACAAAATATATTGTCCTTAAAATTTAGGCTGATCTAGTAGGATGGTAATGATAACACACGCAGTGAAGCGATGAAAAAACAGACATGTAGAATAGACATATGGACATTGCAGGGGAAGGAACAGTGGGCGAGAGGCATAAAGGAAGTAGCATGAAAACCTATACTATCATATGTGAAAAAATAGCTATAGTCATTGCACTGTGGGAAAAGGGGATCCTGCAGGGGCACTGTGTGACGGCCTAGAGGGGTGGGATGGGGGGATATACATATGACTAATCTGGGATCACACATATCTATAAACAACAAAACTCTGTAAAAGTAAAAAGTAAAATAAAAATTAAAAAAAAAATTAGGCTGGTAAGTCAAAATTAAATCTTGTTAACTCTGCTCCTGGTTCAGAAAGAAATCAGCATGTGGGAAAAACTCACATGCTATTAATCCATAAAAAGTTAAGTGACACAGTGACTGAAATCATTTCTACAAGGAGGAATGACCTCATAATGACCTCATAGATCAAACGCATTGTAATACCTACTGCACCAAAGAATAAAAAACCTTAACAGCCTCCAGCAGTAATTATCTAAGTAAAGTGGGCTGCAAATCTGTTGGAGAATTGTTTCTGCCATGATAATATTTCGAGTAAATTGCTGCCTCTATACTAAAAGTACTGGTGTTGCAGAACTGGCATACTAATAGAAAGATTATTATAGAAACACTATTAAAATGAATCAGATATTATAAAAGATTCAACACTACAACAGTGCCTGATTACAAGAGATTGGAATGCTAGATATTATGTCATTTACTTGGGGCTTTCCTGGTGGCTCAGACAGTAGAGAATCCCCATGCGAGGAGGAGACCCAGGTTCAATCTCTGGATCAGGAAGATCCTCTGGAGAAAAGAATGGGAAACCACTTCAGTATTCTTCCCTGGGGAATTCCATGAACAGAGGAGTCTTGTGGGCTTCAGTCCATGGGGTCGAAAAATTTACTTAACTATGTGACCTGAGTTCATAAACTGGGCCTCAATTTCATTGTCTGAAACTAGGGTAATGAGACTACCTCCTTTAGAGGGCAGTTGTGAGAATTAGATAAGTTACCATCTAAAAAGCACTCAAAACAATGCCTGGTACCTATGCTAATAAAATTAACATCATAGTTCTAACATAGCCCTCAAAATACAAAATATATTGTCCTTAAAATTTAGGCTGATCTAGTAGGATGGTAATGATAACACACGCAGTGAAGCGATGAAAAAACAGACATGTAGAATAGACATATGGACATTGCAGGGAATGAACAGTGGGCGAGAGGCATAAAGGAAGTAGCATGAAAACCTATACTATCATATGTGAAAAAATAGCTATAGTCATTGCACTGTGGGAAAAGGGGATCCTGCAGGGGCACTGTGTGACGGCCTAGAGGGGTGGGATGGGGGGATATACATATGACTAATCTGGGATCACACATATCTATAAACAACAAAACTCTGTAAAAGTAAAAAGTAAAATAAAAATTAAAAAAAAAATTAGGCTGGTAAGTCAAAATTAAATCTTGTTAACTCTGCTCCTGGTTCAGAAAGAAATCAGCATGTGGGAAAAACTCACATGCTATTAATCCATAAAAAGTTAAGTGACACAGTGACTGAAATCATTTCTACAAGGAGGAATGACCTCATAATGACCTCATAGATCAAACGCATTGTAATACCTACTGCACCAAAGAATAAAAAACCTTAACAGCCTCCAGCAGTAATTATCTAAGTAAAGTGGGCTGCAAATCTGTTGGAGAATTGTTTCTGCCATGATAATATTTCGAGTAAATTGCTGCCTCTATACTAAAAGTACTGGTGTTGCAGAACTGGCATACTAATAGAAAGATTATTATAGAAACACTATTAAAATGAATCAGATATTATAAAAGATTCAACACTACAACAGTGCCTGATTACAAGAGATTGGAAGCTGTATTGCTTAACGGGCTGATAAAAGTGCTTATTAAGCCCACTCTTAGAGGATGTCCCTAGGCAGGTCTGCAAACCACAGGCAGCAAGAGGTCTAAGGACTAAATGAGGAACCAGTAAGGCCAGCCCAGTTGGATACAGTCCTACCAGGAAGATGGGGAGAGATCAGAAAGAGCCAAGGTTTTCTGCACAGGAGGGGTAACCTAGTAAAGCACACAATTCTCCAACTTATTTGAGCCTCAGGGTTTGTTTGTTTTAACTGCTTTGTCACCAACACTTCTAACTCCTCCTTGCTTAAGAGATCCAAATAACCCACTATAGACTGGCGATCCTTAATAAACAGTAAAAGTAGGGAGAGGCAGGGAAAGCTTTGCCATGATCACTAAAGCCTTCTCAGGCAACCAGAGACGCTGAATAGCTCTCCTGGAAGCACCTTGGCCAAGAGCATCTCTCACCGCAAACAATCTAAAGCTCTCAGTGGTTCTTAAAACAGTTGCTAGACTAAAGGCATTAGCCATGCGTTTCAGGATCTATTTTGCTTTCCCACGTTGTTAATTAACTAATCAGGGATGGCAAAGAGCTTCACAAATATAAAGTGTCAGGTAAATGCTAAGTAAATTCGCCTATATTCTGTCAATGCTCAATTAGGAAAGCGGGAAGAGCGAGAGGCTCCGCTGTCCCCAGAATGCTGCAAGCCAGGGCTATCTAACGTAAAGGCAGAGAGACCCGTGCTAAGCCCAGAGCAAACTCTATTAATCCATAAAAAGTTAAGTGACACAGTGACTGAAATCATTTCTACAAGGAGGAATGACCTCATAATGACCTCATAGATCAAACGCATTGTAATACCTACTGCACCAAAGAATAAAAAACCTTAACAGCCTCCAGCAGTAATTATCTAAGTAAAGTGGGCTGCAAATCTGTTGGAGAATTGTTTCTGCCATGATAATATTTCGAGTAAATTGCTGCCTCTATACTAAAAGTACTGGTGTTGCAGAACTGGCATACTAATAGAAAGATTATTATAGAAACACTATTAAAATGAATCAGATATTATAAAAGATTCAACACTACAACAGTGCCTGATTACAAGAGATTGGAAGCTGTATTGCTTAACGGGCTGATAAAAGTGCTTATTAAGCCCACTCTTAGAGGATGTCCCTAGGCAGGTCTGCAAACCACAGGCAGCAAGAGGTCTAAGGACTAAATGAGGAACCAGTAAGGCCAGCCCAGTTGGATACAGTCCTACCAGGAAGATGGGGAGAGATCAGAAAGAGCCAAGGTTTTCTGCACAGGAGGGGTAACCTAGTAAAGCACACAATTCTCCAACTTATTTGAGCCTCAGGGTTTGTTTGTTTTAACTGCTTTGTCACCAACACTTCTAACTCCTCCTTGCTTAAGAGATCCAAATAACCCACTATAGACTGGCGATCCTTAATAAACAGTAAAAGTAGGGAGAGGCAGGGAAAGCTTTGCCATGATCACTAAAGCCTTCTCAGGCAACCAGAGACGCTGAATAGCTCTCCTGGAAGCACCTTGGCCAAGAGCATCTCTCACCGCAAACAATCTAAAGCTCTCAGTGGTTCTTAAAACAGTTGCTAGACTAAAGGCATTAGCCATGCGTTTCAGGATCTATTTTGCTTTCCCACGTTGTTAATTAACTAATCAGGGATGGCAAAGAGCTTCACAAATATAAAGTGTCAGGTAAATGCTAAGTAAATTCGCCTATATTCTGTCAATGCTCAATTAGGAAAGCGGGAAGAGCGAGAGGCTCCGCTGTCCCCAGAATGCTGCAAGCCAGGGGCTATCTAACGTAAAGGCAGAGAGACCCGTGTGTCCTGCAGCAGCCTCCTGCCCAGAGCAGGGCTCCCGGCAGGACTTCTGGAAAGGAAACCTGGACCAGGGCCACCCGGGGCAAAGGCAACGCTGCTCGAGAGGCGCATCCTCTCAGCTGAGCCTCCATCTCCCCGCATCGCTCATATGTCAACAAACCCGGGCCACAAAGTGAAACTTTCCGGGCCCCCGCTGTCGCGCTGGGTGTCTGCCCTCTGCCTGGGAGCGCGGCGCGCGGACAGGTGTGGAGCCGAGGCTCGGGAGGGGACCCCCGCCCCCAGTCCCAGCGATTGTGTAACCAGCCCGAAAGGGGGTTCTTGGGACCAGTCACACGCTGGGATGCGGAGGCGCGGCCCAGAGACCCGTCTGCAGGCGCGGCGCCGGGAGGTGTGAGGGGGATGGGGAGAACGATCGTCCCGCCCCCCGGGACCGCCCCCGGGCGGCAAGGGGAGCCGCGGAGCTGACACAGCCCAGAGGGGGCGCCCGCGCGGCGGACCGCTGCCGAGCTAGGGGACGCGATGGCTCGGTAGTGCGGCCGGCCTTACCTGCGCGCCAGGCCGGCAGGGCGGGAGGCTGCTTGGGATGCCGAGACGGCGGACGGCGGTCGGCAGCGCCGGCAGCCACCAGGGCCACAGCATGTAAGGAACCGCGGCTGCAGCGGCAGGCGCGGGACTGACAGTCCCAGGCTCCGCCTCCAGGCCCAGAGCCCCGCCCCCTCCGCGGCCGCGCAGCTGGCCACGCCTTCTCCGCCCACCGCCGGAGGTCAAGCTCGGTCCACTGGCCCGAGGGGGGCGGGCATTCTCTTCCGATTGGTCCGGGAGATAGCCGCCCCGCCTACTCCCCGCCCTCTCCTTGGCCGCGAAGCGACGCGTGCGCAGTGGCTGTGATGGGCAACGCATAACGCGGAGTGCCGGCGTTCTAGGTTCTCGCTGCTGGTACTGGGCATCCAACTTTATCCAGAACGACTGGAAGCCGGGGGTAACCTGAAGAACCAGAAGTCAGACTCAAACTCCAGGGTGAATTGTCTTTAGTCACCTGTGAATGAAAAAATAAAATAAAATAAAATACAGAATGGGCCAGGCTGTAACCAGAGGAGACCCCCAAACTAGAAGCTGCAACAAAAAACGTACCACTGGCCCCGGATGCATCTGTGACAGGTTTAGGGGTGCTTTATTCAAGCGCTGGATTCGTTCCCTAGTCAACAAGTGTGATGTGTGTGCGGGGGATCCGGCAGTTATGAAACGAGATTAGGGCATTAAGGTTGTGCCAACAGAGAAAGTGAGGGATGCTGAAGGAAGTAGCCCTTCTCCAGCGCCTACTTCCTTTTTCCCCAGCCCCTTCCTGTATCTGTCACCACTCCCTCTGCAGTTACCGCCACCCTCAGCCTGTAAACAAGACCAAGTTTCTCCCAACAAGAATCAACTGCGACCCAACCATTTCACTTCTAAGTTTTACTCAAGGGAATTAAAAACATACATCTACCCAATACACAAATGTCATAACATATTTATAATGGCCCAAAAGTCAAACAATCGAATGTCCATCGTTTAATGAATGGATAAACAAATAGTGGCTTACCCATACAATGAAATTTCACTGGGCTATATAAAAAGGACTGAAGTACTGATCCCTGCTATAATTTGGACGAACATTGAAAACTAAGTGAAAGAAGCCAGGAACAAAAAATCATATTGTATATAAGTCCACTTGTGTGAAGTGTTCAGAACAGGCAAATCTATAGACAGGAAATAGAGCGGCAGGCGCGGGACTGACAGTCCCAGGCTCCGCCTCCAGGCCCAGAGCCCCGCCCCCTCCGCGGCCGCGCAGCTGGCCACGCCTTCTCCGCCCACCGCCGGAGGTCAAGCTCGGTCCACTGGCCCGAGGGGGGCGGGCATTCTCTTCCGATTGGTCCGGGAGATAGCCGCCCCGCCTACTCCCCGCCCTCTCCTTGGCCGCGAAGCGACGCGTGCGCAGTGGCTGTGATGGGCAACGCATAACGCGGAGTGCCGGCGTTCTAGGTTCTCGCTGCTGGTACTGGGCATCCAACTTTATCCAGAACGACTGGAAGCCGGGGGTAACCTGAAGAACCAGAAGTCAGACTCAAACTCCAGGGTGAATTGTCTTTAGTCACCTGTGAATGAAAAAATAAAATAAAATAAAATACAGAATGGGCCAGGCTGTAACCAGAGGAGACCCCCAAACTAGAAGCTGCAACAAAAAACGTACCACTGGCCCCGGATGCATCTGTGACAGGTTTAGGGGTGCTTTATTCAAGCGCTGGATTCGTTCCCTAGTCAACAAGTGTGATGTGTGTGCGGGGGATCCGGCAGTTATGAAACGAGATTAGGGCATTAAGGTTGTGCCAACAGAGAAAGTGAGGGATGCTGAAGGAAGTAGCCCTTCTCCAGCGCCTACTTCCTTTTCCCCACCCCCTTCCTGTATCTGTCACCACTCCCTCTGCAGTTACCGCCACCCTCAGCCTGTAAACAAGACCAAGTTTCTCCCAACAAGAATCAACTGCGACCCAACCATTTCACTTCTAAGTTTTACTCAAGGGAATTAAAAACATACATCTACCCAATACACAAATGTCATAACATATTTATAATGGCCCAAAAGTCAAACAATCGAATGTCCATCGTTTAATGAATGGATAAACAAATAGTGGCTTACCCATACAATGAAATTTCACTGGGCTATATAAAAAGGACTGAAGTACTGATCCCTGCTATAATTTGGACGAACATTGAAAACTAAGTGAAAGAAGCCAGGAACAAAAAATCATATTGTATATAAGTCCACTTGTGTGAAGTGTTCAGAACAGGCAAATCTATAGACAGGAAATAGATTGTTGGTTGCCAAGGGCTGGGGGAAGGGAAATGGAGAGTGACTGGGCATGGAGTTTATTCTGGGGTAATGAAAATGTTCTGGAGTTAAGAGTGATGATTGCACAACTTTGTGGATTTATTAAAAACCATTGAATCATACATTTTAAAAGTGAATGTTATGGCATGTGAATTATATCTCAATTTTAAAAAAAAAAAAACAAACTACGATTAAAAAAAAAAAAAAAGACCACACCCAACTCCCTTGAGGCTGTACCCCTTCTGATTACCATGCACTTTCCCAACCTTCCTCATCCAAGATTCTTGCAAGGGTGGTCTGCATGTTTTTACTCCTACTTCCTCATTTCCCATTTACATATTAGTTTCCTGGAATGTGGCTTCTGCCTGCACTAGAACTCAAAGCTGCTCTCTCACTAAATCCTCAGGCTTTCTCTGACTCTGAACATGCATAGTTCTCACCATTCTCTCCATTCTTTCTGTCTTTTGACCTTCCTTTTCTTGGCAAACCTATTTTAAATATTTATATTTTCTACAGCTCATCCCCAAATCCTTCCTAGGTTCTAGTGTCCATGTCCATGAATTCAGTTACTGTGCTTCAAGTTCATACCTGAGTTTCCACAGGCTTCTTAAACTTGATGTGGCCTAAGCAATTTGTCACTTCCTTTCCCCCTGTGCTACTGTCTAATAGAGATATCTGTCACAGATTGCTGGGACCTGGGAGTCATCCTGGATTCTTCCCTCATTCTTCTAGAGTAAACCAGCCATCTTTATCTGATAGATATCCTGAAACCCCACTGTTCTTCTCTGTCACACTACCACAATGCTAGTCCGCAGTCCCTCGTTGTTTGCCTTTTAATTCTCATCTTTTGTCCCCTGCAAATATGGCTCCCAAACAGCTGTTAAAGTAGTTGTTCACTGCTTTAGCTAACATAGCGTGCATTCCTCTTTCATATGACAGTTAGTCAGTCAGTCGTGTCCAACTCTTTGCAACCCCATGGACTATAGCCCCCCAGGCTCCTCTGTCCATGGAATTCTCCAGGCAAAAATACTGGAGTGGACCCATTCTCTTCTTCAAGGGGATCTTCCCGACCCAGGGATTGAACCTGGTTCTTCCGTATTACAGGCGGATTCTTTACCATCTAAGCCACCAGGGAAGCCCTCTTATGATGGTAATATCCCAATTTTGCTTTAAGAACTCACCTGTCCCCTTCCTTGATGAGAGTGACAATCAAGCCCAAACCAACTTTACCTGGTTCGGGCTGTGTGTACCCTCAAGCAGTACAGAATCTTTCTGGAATTTGAATAAAATGAAAAAAAACAAAAAACAAAAAAACCTGAAAGTGGTTGCACCTGATCTTCCCTGACTAAGGAAACTGCTAGTCATTTCCTGATAAGCCTGTCCTGGAAACTCCTTTCAGAGCCTGGGGTTTATAGCTTTTCCTTCAGTTTTCTGAATGAACCTCATAGCTCTCCCATAAACTCCTTTATCGGAAGTTAACAAGTGTTACCTGCAGCCACAGGACCTAAAAGATACAATAATATGTTTAAGACACAAATCATCTCTTTCCCTACTTGAAACTTTCTAGAGGCATCCTAGTGCCCATGGGATAGACTCCAGGCTTCTTGACCCAGCCACGGCCGGCCCCTCCCACATATTCTCCATCTGCTCCCTTCCTGGTCCTTCTGAATGACTTGGAGCTTCATGGAAATTTGCTGTATGACATCACGACTCAACATTCACAAGTCCCCTCTGTGTAGAATAGCCTATTTAACTTTTTCCCAGCTTAACTTCCACCATTCTTTAAGGAATTCTACTTCAGACAGCCTTTCCCAGCTCTTCCCCAATAGTTTCCTTCCTTTATGTCCTCAAAGCACTCTATTCTTTCAGCTATTACTGCCCTTAATGTTGTAGTATATTACTTATCCATTTAATTATTTGCCTCTCTCGCTAAACTTGGAATTTCTAGGAGCAATAGCCCTCTCTGTCATATCCTTCATGCTCAGCACAATGCCTGGCACATGGCAGGTGCTCAGCTGTTAAAGTAGTTGTTCACTGCTTTAGCTAACATAGCGTCCCCAGGCTCAGTCGTGTCCAACTCTTTGCAACCCCATGGACTATAGCCCCCCAGGCTCCTCTGTCCATGGAATTCTCCAGGCAAAAATACTGGAGTGGACCCATTCTCTTCTTCAAGGGGATCTTCCCGACCCAGGGATTGAACCTGGTTCTTCCGTATTACAGGCGGATTCTTTACCATCTAAGCCACCAGGGAAGCCCTCTTATGATGGTAATATCCCAATTTTGCTTTAAGAACTCACCTGTCCCCTTCCTTGATGAGAGTGACAATCAAGCCCAAACCAACTTTACCTGGTTCGGGCTGTGTGTACCCTCAAGCAGTACAGAATCTTTCTGGAATTTGAATAAAATGAAAAAAAACAAAAAACAAAAAAACCTGAAAGTGGTTGCACCTGATCTTCCCTGACTAAGGAAACTGCTAGTCATTTCCTGATAAGCCTGTCCTGGAAACTCCTTTCAGAGCCTGGGGTTTATAGCTTTTCCTTCAGTTTTCTGAATGAACCTCATAGCTCTCCCATAAACTCCTTTATCGGAAGTTAACAAGTGTTACCTGCAGCCACAGGACCTAAAAGATACAATAATATGTTTAAGACACAAATCATCTCTTTCCCTACTTGAAACTTTCTAGAGGCATCCTAGTGCCCATGGGATAGACTCCAGGCTTCTTGACCCAGCCACGGCCGGCCCCTCCCACATATTCTCCATCTGCTCCCTTCCTGGTCCTTCTGAATGACTTGGAGCTTCATGGAAATTTGCTGTATGACATCACGACTCAACATTCACAAGTCCCCTCTGTGTAGAATAGCCTATTTAACTTTTTCCCAGCTTAACTTCCACCATTCTTTAAGGAATTCTACTTCAGACAGCCTTTCCCAGCTCTTCCCCAATAGTTTCCTTCCTTTATGTCCTCAAAGCACTCTATTCTTTCAGCTATTACTGCCCTTAATGTTGTAGTATATTACTTATCCATTTAATTATTTGCCTCTCTCGCTAAACTTGGAATTTCTAGGAGCAATAGCCCTCTCTGTCATATCCTTCATGCTCAGCACAATGCCTGGCACATGGCAGGTGCTCAGATATTTCCTTTCTTCTTCTTTGCCTCTATAATTCCTGAATAAGTGAAAAATATGTCATTTAGGGACATTAACAAGCACTTTTCCCCAAAACATGAAAGGCAGAAATTCAGACCTAAAGTATCTCATACAGTTACCCCCAAACTGTATTCTATCTCCAAAAAATGTTCTAGAAGATAACTAAAATCTCCATAAGATTAAAGGGTATTTATCTAAATGATATATCTCTCATCTCTAAAATCTACTTAATTTCTCCTGAAAGTCTTCGTGGCTTAATGAGATGCAAAATTAAGTAATTTAGACAATTGTACTCATTATAGTGACTAAACAGCAAAGTGTGCTTTTTGTGTCTATTTGTAATTATAGATGAAGAATAAACTGAACATAAAAACAAACCCATAGTTCCATCTCGATGTCTACTGTGAAACATGTACTACCTTAAGGATGATTATAGAATCATCCATATGCAGATGCTGAGTGAGAAGAGCTGGCTTATAGTTTCAACTTGGCTATGACCAGCTGTTTGACTTTGGGTAAGTCGTTTCCCTTGGATACTTACAAACTCAGCCTCCCCAGTGTCCATTCCTCCATTGTCTCACCGTTAGAACCACAGAATTTCTTTGGAAAACCACTTTTTATCCATTCTAATCCATATGGTCTCATAACCTGATCTCAAACTCCAGCAGCTTAAAGCAATCATTCCATACCATTCGGTTTCAGAAATTAGTTCAAAGGCAGGCAATTGAAATGCTTCAAGGGTTTCTGACAAAAGGTAGTTCCTACTTCACGACTCAACAATTCAACAAGTCCCTCTGTGTAGAATAGCCTATTTCCCTTTTTCCCAGCTTAACTTCCACCATTCTTTAAGGAATTCTACTTCAGACAGCCTTTCCCAGCTCTTCCCCAATAGTTTCCTTCCTTTATGTCCTCAAAGCACTCTATTCTTTCAGCTATTACTGCCCTTAATGTTGTAGTATATTACTTATCCATTTAATTATTTGCCTCTCTGCTAAACTTGGAATTTCTAGGAGCAATAGCCCTCTCTGTCATATCCTTCATGCTCAGCACAATGCCTGGCACATGGCAGGTGCTCAGATATTTCCTTTCTTCTTCTTTGCCTCTATAATTCCTGAATAAGTGAAAAATATGTCATTTAGGGACATTAACAAGCACTTTTCCCCAAAACATGAAAGGCAGAAATTCAGACCTAAAGTATCTCATACAGTTACCCCCAAACTGTATTCTATCTCCAAAAAATGTTCTAGAAGATAACTAAAATCTCCATAAGATTAAAGGGTATTTATCTAAATGATATATCTCTCATCTCTAAAATCTACTTAATTTCTCCTGAAAGTCTTCGTGGCTTAATGAGATGCAAAATTAAGTAATTTAGACAATTGTACTCATTATAGTGACTAAACAGCAAAGTGTGCTTTTTGTGTCTATTTGTAATTATAGATGAAGAATAAACTGAACATAAAAACAAACCCATAGTTCCATCTCGATGTCTACTGTGAAACATGTACTACCTTAAGGATGATTATAGAATCATCCATATGCAGATGCTGAGTGAGAAGAGCTGGCTTATAGTTTCAACTTGGCTATGACCAGCTGTTTGACTTTGGGTAAGTCGTTTCCCTTGGATACTTACAAACTCAGCCTCCCCAGTGTCCATTCCTCCATTGTCTCACCGTTAGAACCACAGAATTTCTTTGGAAAACCACTTTTTATCCATTCTAATCCATATGGTCTCATAACCTGATCTCAAACTCCAGCAGCTTAAAGCAATCATTCCATACCATTCGGTTTCAGAAATTAGTTCAAAGGCAGGCATGAAATCCAGTCAAGGTAACAAGATTTGAGAAGACTGCTTCAAGGGTTTCTGACAAAAAGAAGATTCTTCTTCTGCTGTAGTTCCTATCAATGATGTAAGGTCTAGAATTAGTACAACCACTTGAAAACAAGGATGAAGAGACTAGATTGCCAGACAGTGGAAGAATCTTGAGAACTGCATAACGCGAAAATGGAAAATAAACAGAATCTCAGCTACATTGTTGAACAGTGAGCAGCTAGATCAAGCCACATCTGAAGCTGTTAGCAGAAACTTTCCAGTTATATGAGCCAATAAATTCCTTACATTGTTGGACTTTGGTTTTCTGTCTATAATATAAATTGTCCTAACAATAGCACTTAACAACCTCTGTGATCTCCATATTCTCATAAATAAAATAAAGGTAATATGAATTGTCTCTAGAAATTCTGCTAGCTCTCACATCCTGTGACTCTCCAAAGGGTTAATATAAAGATGTAAGTGCATTATGGTTTATTAGTCACCACTAAGGAAAACAAGACTCTCTAACCCAACAAAAGATAGCTGAGACTGAAAATACAAACAGAAATCCTTAATCTTTAATCTTTGCCAAGGGTTACCCTGATCTCCACCCTCTCCCACTATACTTCAGCCATTTGTTCCTATACTCCGAGAATGCCTCTCTCGGGGGAGGGGTGATCTGGGAAGGAAGCACCTAGGTGGCCCTGCTTTAGAAGACCTCAGAATCTTGTTGGTGATGCCCATGGTCTTGAACCCCTTGTTCAGATTCTGACCTCTTTTATTGAATTCTTTGACTTGAGCCCTCCCCTGTGCCTCCTCTCTCCCCGCAGATCTGATCTCTGAGTCATATGTTCAATTTGCTAGTGAGAAGAGCTGCTTTGACTTTGGGTTTGACTTTAAGTCGTTTCCCTTGGATACTTACAAACTCAGCCTCCCCAGTGTCCATTCCTCCATTGTCTCACCGTTAGAACCACAGAATTTCTTTGGAAAACCACTTTTTATCCATTCTAATCCATATGGTCTCATAACCTGATCTCAAACTCCAGCAGCTTAAAGCAATCATTCCATACCATTCGGTTTCAGAAATTAGTTCAAAGGCAGGCATGAAATCCAGTCAAGGTAACAAGATTTGAGAAGACTGCTTCAAGGGTTTCTGACAAAAAGAAGATTCTTCTTCTGCTGTAGTTCCTATCAATGATGTAAGGTCTAGAATTAGTACAACCACTTGAAAACAAGGATGAAGAGACTAGATTGCCAGACAGTGGAAGAATCTTGAGAACTGCATAACGCGAAAATGGAAAATAAACAGAATCTCAGCTACATTGTTGAACAGTGAGCAGCTAGATCAAGCCACATCTGAAGCTGTTAGCAGAAACTTTCCAGTTATATGAGCCAATAAATTCCTTACATTGTTGGACTTTGGTTTTCTGTCTATAATATAAATTGTCCTAACAATAGCACTTAACAACCTCTGTGATCTCCATATTCTCATAAATAAAATAAAGGTAATATGAATTGTCTCTAGAAATTCTGCTAGCTCTCACATCCTGTGACTCTCCAAAGGGTTAATATAAAGATGTAAGTGCATTATGGTTTATTAGTCACCACTAAGGAAAACAAGACTCTCTAACCCAACAAAAGATAGCTGAGACTGAAAATACAAACAGAAATCCTTAATCTTTAATCTTTGCCAAGGGTTACCCTGATCTCCACCCTCTCCCACTATACTTCAGCCATTTGTTCCTATACTCCGAGAATGCCTCTCTCGGGGGAGGGGTGATCTGGGAAGGAAGCACCTAGGTGGCCCTGCTTTAGAAGACCTCAGAATCTTGTTGGTGATGCCCATGGTCTTGAACCCCTTGTTCAGATTCTGACCTCTTTTATTGAATTCTTTGACTTGAGCCCTCCCCTGTGCCTCCTCTCTCCCCGCAGATCTGATCTCTGAGTCATATGTTCAATTTGCTAGCCTTCCCTCATGTCTGTATTCCCAGAACTGACCACCTTCAGTCAGCTGGAAGTGGTGATATATTAGCCAACATTTCCAGAGCACAGATTCGTTTATATGTAGCAAAGGACCTAGAAGAAGGCCACCAGAATGGTTATTTAATGGAGCAGAGTCACTTAATAAAAGAGATCAAGCACCTTAGAAGCCTGAAGGGTTGAGCAAATTGTTTGATACACTGCACCAGCAATTATGTGTGAAAGGTTTCACATGTGGTACATGTAGCTCATTTACAATACTGTTTTTGCACATGCAATTGTAATCAACATCCTAATTTGAGAACGCATTGCCCAGGTCCCTGTTAGGTATTACAGCTAGGGTTGGAGGCACGAGGAAATCTGGGAAGAGGTTATATGGAAAGAATTCAAGTTGCTTTCCTAGAAGTGGAAATTAAGAGCATACTGCTAATTAAGTTTGTCCTTTGTTCTGACTTTGTAAGATTCATAGGAAAAGGTCTTCAACATAAAATTTTGATTGATGCATTTAACATTTTATGGCCAGATCACCTTTGTAAACAGAGATGACTGACAGTGTTCCTATCCTCCAGGAGCTTAGGTGCTGGGGCAGACCAGGCAGGTTATAGCACTGGCTCATCTGAACAGAAAACCCATCTGCAAGGGAGTCCAGATGATAGTTTACAGGGATCAGCCTCTCAAGAGAAGACTAAGCAGAAAAGGTGGAGGGTGGAGTTATCTAGTCAGACTCTTAGTTATTTAGTGTCTGACTCTTCTGTGGCCCCATAGACTGTAGCCCACCAGGCTCCCTCTGTCCATGGGATTGCCCAGGCAGGCATACTGGATTCAGGGAATCTTCCTGACCCAGGAGTCAAACCCACATCTCCTGCATTGGCAGGGAGATTCTTTACCAGTGAGCCACCAGGGAAGCCCAGAAAATGGATATAGCAGCATAAATATAGAAAAATCAGTTCACTCTACATGGTCTTGAACCCCTTGTTCAGATTCTGACCTCTTTTATTGAATTCTTTGACTTGAGCCCTCCCCTGTGCCTCCTCTCTCCCCGCAGATCTGATCTCTGAGTCATATGTTCAATTTGCTAGCCTTCCCTCATGTCTGTATTCCCAGAACTGACCACCTTCAGTCAGCTGGAAGTGGTGATATATTAGCCAACATTTCCAGAGCACAGATTCGTTTATATGTAGCAAAGGACCTAGAAGAAGGCCACCAGAATGGTTATTTAATGGAGCAGAGTCACTTAATAAAAGAGATCAAGCACCTTAGAAGCCTGAAGGGTTGAGCAAATTGTTTGATACACTGCACCAGCAATTATGTGTGAAAGGTTTCACATGTGGTACATGTAGCTCATTTACAATACTGTTTTTGCACATGCAATTGTAATCAACATCCTAATTTGAGAACGCATTGCCCAGGTCCCTGTTAGGTATTACAGCTAGGGTTGGAGGCACGAGGAAATCTGGGAAGAGGTTATATGGAAAGAATTCAAGTTGCTTTCCTAGAAGTGGAAATTAAGAGCATACTGCTAATTAAGTTTGTCCTTTGTTCTGACTTTGTAAGATTCATAGGAAAAGGTCTTCAACATAAAATTTTGATTGATGCATTTAACATTTTATGGCCAGATCACCTTTGTAAACAGAGATGACTGACAGTGTTCCTATCCTCCAGGAGCTTAGGTGCTGGGGCAGACCAGGCAGGTTATAGCACTGGCTCATCTGAACAGAAAACCCATCTGCAAGGGAGTCCAGATGATAGTTTACAGGGATCAGCCTCTCAAGAGAAGACTAAGCAGAAAAGGTGGAGGGTGGAGTTATCTAGTCAGACTCTTAGTTATTTAGTGTCTGACTCTTCTGTGGCCCCATAGACTGTAGCCCACCAGGCTCCCTCTGTCCATGGGATTGCCCAGGCAGGCATACTGGATTCAGGGAATCTTCCTGACCCAGGAGTCAAACCCACATCTCCTGCATTGGCAGGGAGATTCTTTACCAGTGAGCCACCAGGGAAGCCCAGAAAATGGATATAGCAGCATAAATATAGAAAAATCAGTTCACTCTACCCTGCTTACCACCCAGCTTCCATTTCTGCCTTTCATTTAAATGACGAAAAATCTCATCCCAAACACACGGAGACACAAGTGTCATCAGCCACTGTGTCATCATTGATAATGTCATCTCAAGCGTCCTCTCATTCCCACCTAGAATCTAAATTTTGAGGTTAGGTACCACCAGCAAGGAAAGGGGAAGAGAAAAAAGGAATCAATTAGCATAATATGACAATTATAGTAACTGCTCCATAGCCTGTCTTGAGGCCACAGTTCATAATAAATTGAGACTTCCTTCTTTGAGTAGCCATTCTGTGTTCACCTTACCCTCTTCTAGCTCCTCCACTGATGGGAAGACACAACCTTTGTCTCAAAGTAACTGAACCCTTACTAATTTTATTTGAATGGGGTTGCCAGTTTTCCATTGAACTTTCTTACTGGAGTAGAAATTCTATAAAGTGACCCCCAAGAAGCCCTTGCATTCCAAGCAGTCTTCTCAGCCCAAGCACACAGCAGAAAACCAATGTCCTCCTGACAGTCAGGATAGCAACCCACTCCTTCTCCCGTTTACTCAGTGACATGGGGAGTCCCCAAATGGCCAAGGACAAGCTCAGCTTCCAATCCATCAGAACCAAGGCTGCATTCCTTGGTGGGAATATTCTTCTCTTATAACCAGCACTCCAAACCTGTCAAGTCCAAAACCATGGAGAAAGACACAAAAGTTCTATTAAGGGGAGTGTGCATGGTAGTTGTTAGAAGAACCATTCCTAACCCTTCCCTTTGGTGCCTAGCCCAGGTGTTATGTTGCTATGGAGACAGCACCAGCTATTGATTGCTGGTTTAAAGCTTACACTGCATCTTACAGGTAAGCTCAAGCCTTTCATGGCATCACATCCCAGATGGCTTATTGGCCGCTTGCTACAGACACCTCAGAAGCCTTGTATGGAAGATAACAGAAATGTTGTCAGATTTTTTTCCTGTATAACAATATGAAGCAGAGTTGCCTACAGATTTCAGAATTATTATGTGTGAAAGAAATGCATGCCTATATTTCTTAAGACATTCTTTGGGAGGGGGCGGTCACTTTGACTCTAACTAAGATAGCAATCATGGCTGTTAGCACGGTTCAAACTTGTGCTCTTTGTGACTGCATTGCAGGATGGGGTGTGGGGTGGAGTGTGTAGAAAGAGGAGAGCCTCTGGCACTGTAACCCTTACTCATATACCTCTGTTTGCTGGCGAAAAATCTCATCCCAAACACACGGAGACACAAGTGTCATCAGCCACTGTGTCATCATTGATAATGTCATCTCAAGCGTCCTCTCATTCCCACCTAGAATCTAAATTTTGAGGTTAGGTACCACCAGCAAGGAAAGGGGAAGAGAAAAAAGGAATCAATTAGCATAATATGACAATTATAGTAACTGCTCCATAGCCTGTCTTGAGGCCACAGTTCATAATAAATTGAGACTTCCTTCTTTGAGTAGCCATTCTGTGTTCACCTTACCCTCTTCTAGCTCCTCCACTGATGGGAAGACACAACCTTTGTCTCAAAGTAACTGAACCCTTACTAATTTTATTTGAATGGGGTTGCCAGTTTTCCATTGAACTTTCTTACTGGAGTAGAAATTCTATAAAGTGACCCCCAAGAAGCCCTTGCATTCCAAGCAGTCTTCTCAGCCCAAGCACACAGCAGAAAACCAATGTCCTCCTGACAGTCAGGATAGCAACCCACTCCTTCTCCCGTTTACTCAGTGACATGGGGAGTCCCCAAATGGCCAAGGACAAGCTCAGCTTCCAATCCATCAGAACCAAGGCTGCATTCCTTGGTGGGAATATTCTTCTCTTATAACCAGCACTCCAAACCTGTCAAGTCCAAAACCATGGAGAAAGACACAAAAGTTCTATTAAGGGGAGTGTGCATGGTAGTTGTTAGAAGAACCATTCCTAACCCTTCCCTTTGGTGCCTAGCCCAGGTGTTATGTTGCTATGGAGACAGCACCAGCTATTGATTGCTGGTTTAAAGCTTACACTGCATCTTACAGGTAAGCTCAAGCCTTTCATGGCATCACATCCCAGATGGCTTATTGGCCGCTTGCTACAGACACCTCAGAAGCCTTGTATGGAAGATAACAGAAATGTTGTCAGATTTTTTTCCTGTATAACAATATGAAGCAGAGTTGCCTACAGATTTCAGAATTATTATGTGTGAAAGAAATGCATGCCTATATTTCTTAAGACATTCTTTGGGAGGGGGCGGTCACTTTGACTCTAACTAAGATAGCAATCATGGCTGTTAGCACGGTTCAAACTTGTGCTCTTTGTGACTGCATTGCAGGATGGGGTGTGGGGTGGAGTGTGTAGAAAGAGGAGAGCCTCTGGCACTGTAACCCTTACTCATATACCTCTGTTTGCTGGACATTCCCCACTGGGCAACCTTGTGCCTCAGCAAACCACCCCTGGGCTTCAGTTTCAGGTACTGCTTTTGCTCAGGTGTTTTCCCTCAGTGATGGAGGGAAGAGTGGGAGAAAGAAGGGACTTTTAGGCTAGTAGCACTGCTTGAATCTGCTCTGCATCCCTTCCTGCCCCATGCAGTCACTGACTCTCCACCCTCAGCCAGCTCTACTGGCATCCTGCTCTTCCTCCATTTTAAAGAGATGAAGGGATGGGCAATCGTCTTCCCATAAGGAGGTAAAGAGGTCAACTCAGTCAAAAGCCTTTCCCAGCCTCCTACCTAGCCCTCCTCTGTCCCGTATGGTTGTTAATCCCACAGAGACACCCAACTATGTTCTGTCTCCCCAGGGGATTCTCACCATCTTTCTGATGGTTTCTCGGATGCTCCATCCTCCCTTTCCATTCTGTGACTTTGTCAGGAAAAAGCTGAGTGGCCAGTGCTGGTTTCCTGTCCTGTGCTGAGGTTTCGGAGGTGGTGGGAAGGCAGGTTGTGGAGAACCTGTAACCAAAGAAGGTGCGGATGGATAGACAGGATGGTGGATGAATAGCGCACGATTTCATTTATATGAAATTTCCAAAATAGCGCACGATTTCATTTATATGAAATTTCCAAAATAGGTCAATTTTGGAAAGAGAAAGAATGCCAACGAATGATTTCCAGGGGCTCTGGATAGGCAGAAATCGGGAATGACTGCTTAATGGGTAAGGGGATTCCTTCTGGGGTGGTGACAATGTTCTGAAACTAGACAGAAGTGATAGTTACACAACATTGTGAGTATACTAAATGCTGCCAAGTTGTATGATTTTAAAATGTCTCCAACAGTACGTTTCATGTTATGTGAAATTTATCTTAATAAAAATAATAGGCAGGTGAATTTTAATTGGGCAGAGAGGACACTCAAGAGTCCCAGGGTGTATCTGAAGAAGGCTGAAGCAAAGAGAGCCGTAAGAGAATTATTCGACCTTGGAGTCCTTGGAGCATCTGTTCCCTTGAGCATAGGGACCGATCGGGATGAAGAAGTGTGAGGGACAGAGCAGGGTGAATAGGGGATGCAGACTGCAGGAAGGGGAGGAAAGGAGACATCTGGGTCATGGATCTTTCCTGGATTCTCCAATGTCATGAATTTTCTGTTGTTTTTGTTCATTTGTTTGCTTCTGAGTACTCAGCATTCTGTCACCTCCTTATCTCGGGAGAATTCAAAGCAAGCAAGCATGAGGTGGGTGGGCAGACTCCTCCTTTGTAAATCTTGGCCATAGGCAGGGACCTTCCCTGCAGTCCTCCGGCTGAGAGGGCCAGAAACTTTCCCTCTAAGGCCCACACCCTGCCCCCTGCACCTGCTACTCATGCTGAACCTCAGACATCTGATCCCACTCAGCTGATGGGGTATTCCTTCTGGAACTTCAAATTGTGGAGAATGATGCAAAGACACGAAAGGAGGAGATTCACGACAACCAAGGCCAAGGACGAGAGCTGACTGATGGCAGCACTGGATTGAGGGCGGGGCTTTGGCACTGAAGGTCCAGGGCAGCTGCACCTGGCAGCATCTCCATCACAATGACCTTGAGGGTGACCTTGGCTGTGGTAGCCACAGCCCAGCCTCTTCTTCTGGTTATCTTCCAAGCCTGCTTTGCCAGCCTCCCTTCAAATCTCAAGCTACCTGACATCCTTCCAATAAATCCCTTGACTGCTGCAGTCAGCCAGAGCGTGTGGCTGTGACTTGTAACTAGGAACCCTGGTACGCGGATGTAGCCTTAGTGCCTCCTTTCCGGGCAGAAAATGTGGTGTGTGCCTATTAAATGCAGACGACTTCTTGCAAAACTGAAGAGCTGTCTGCACCTCGATTGTTGTATGTGAGTGAGTATATTTCACTTTAAACTACAGATATGAAAACAATGCACTTCCAGGCCCTGTAACTATGGTGATGGGCAGACAGAGCACTGCTGTAACAATTAAAAGACCAGGCCACACGAACAGTGCCTCCTCGGGCAAGTCAGTTTCTTCTTTGTGCGGGCTGATGTGATTTGCGTGGCCTTCTCAAGTACTTAAGATTATGTGAATCAGGAAATGCAAAGAAAAACATTTATATTTACCCTGTGTCTGGGAAAACAAAGTAGTCTCTCTCACAAAGAGGTTCCGTCTGAGTTGTCACACGATGAAGACAACCTCAGGTGTTGATTTTGACTTCGTCTGTTAAATACTGCACAGACTTGTAGAAAAGCAACAGACATTAACAACAGCCTCATCTTCCCATGGGAGGGCCATCTGCAGTAATCATACGAGGGAGAGTTCATACGTGGAGCTCTCATTTAATCCCTACAACAGCCCTGTGGAGGAAGTGCTGTTTTATAGATGAAGAAGCAGAGGCACAGAGAGGTTAGGTAGCTCACTCAAGGGCAAATCCCACCTCCAGTCCTGACCTTTGGGCCCCTGCACCTGCTACTCATGCTGAACCCCAGACATCTGATCCCACTCAGCTGATGGGGTATTCCTTCTGGAACTTCAAATTGTGGAGAATGATGCAAAGACACGAAAGGAGGAGATTCACGACAACCAAGGCCAAGGACGAGAGCTGACTGATGGCAGCACTGGATTGAGGGCGGGGCTTTGGCACTGAAGGTCCAGGGCAGCTGCACCTGGCAGCATCTCCATCACAATGACCTTGAGGGTGACCTTGGCTGTGGTAGCCACAGCCCAGCCTCTTCTTCTGGTTATCTTCCAAGCCTGCTTTGCCAGCCTCCCTTCAAATCTCAAGCTACCTGACATCCTTCCAATAAATCCCTTGACTGCTGCAGTCAGCCAGAGCGTGTGGCTGTGACTTGTAACTAGGAACCCTGGTACGCGGATGTAGCCTTAGTGCCTCCTTTCCGGGCAGAAAATGTGGTGTGTGCCTATTAAATGCAGACGACTTCTTGCAAAACTGAAGAGCTGTCTGCACCTCGATTGTTGTATGTGAGTGAGTATATTTCACTTTAAACTACAGATATGAAAACAATGCACTTCCAGGCCCTGTAACTATGGTGATGGGCAGACAGAGCACTGCTGTAACAATTAAAAGACCAGGCCACACGAACAGTGCCTCCTCGGGCAAGTCAGTTTCTTCTTTGTGCGGGCTGATGTGATTTGCATGGCCTTCTCAAGTACTTAAGATTATGTGAATCAGGAAATGCAAAGAAAAACATTTATATTTACCCTGTGTCTGGGAAAACAAAGTAGTCTCTCTCACAAAGAGGTTCCGTCTGAGTTGTCACACGATGAAGACAACCTCAGGTGTTGATTTTGACTTCGTCTGTTAAATACTGCACAGACTTGTAGAAAAGCAACAGACATTAACAACAGCCTCATCTTCCCATGGGGAGGGCCATCTGCAGTAATCATACGAGGGAGAGTTCATACGTGGAGCTCTCATTTAATCCCTACAACAGCCCTGTGGAGGAAGTGCTGTTTTATAGATGAAGAAGCAGAGGCACAGAGAGGTTAGGTAGCTCACTCAAGGGCCACACGGCTCATAGGTGACAGAACCAAGAATCAAACTCAAATTTTCTGGCTCCAGAATCCAACTGCTCTGTGTGTGCATGTGTGTGTGTGTGTGTGTGTGTGTGTGTGTTAAAATTCACATAATACAAAATTCACCATTTTAGTCATTTCAAGGTGTATGATTGAGTGGCAGTTAGTATACTCACAGAATCCATGCTTTTAATGTGACACTATGTTGCCAAAACCACGTATGTCATATCACTCAGCCATATAAAAAGAATGAAATAATGCCATTTGCAGCAACACAGATAGACCTAGAAACTGTCGTATTGGTGAAGTAAGTCAGAGAAAGACAAATATCATATGATATCACTTCTATACGGAATCTAAAAAAATGGTAAATGAACTTATTTATAGAACAAAAATAGACACACATACATAGAAAACAAACTTATGATTAACAAAGGAGAAAGTAGGAGGTATAAATTAGGAGCTTGGGACAAATAGGTATACATTACTGTATATAAAATAGGTAGGGCTTCCCTGGTGGTCCAGTGGGTAAGGACATTGCCTTGCGGTGCAAAGGGCGCCAGTTCGATCCCTGGCCTGGGAAGATCCCACGTGCTGTGGAGCGGCTGGACCGATGTGTCCAACTACCGAGCCAGAGCTCTGAAGCGCATGTGCCCAAAGTTGGTGCAGTGAGATGAGAGAGGTCACTGTGATGGGAGGCCCACACAGGCCAAAGAACAAAGATAAAAACAAATGAAAGATCAACAGAAGTGGCCAAAAAATATATTTTTTTTTCTTAAAAAAAGGTAAACAACAAGAATTTCCTGAGTAACGTAGGGAACCATATTCAATATCTAGTAATAACCTATGATGGAAAAGGAGGGATATATATGTACATATGTGTGTGTGTGTGTGTGTGTGTGTGTGTGTGTATGTACAACAATCACTTTGCTATACATTTGAAACTAATACAACATTGTAAATCAACTGTATTTTAATTTTTTAAAGTGATATATGTCATCAAAGAAATAAACACAATTTACCGTCAGTTTTACAGACAGACTGTGAGACGAAGCCGTCAGTTCTTTCATGCACTCACCTAAGTCCAAGAGTAGCAATGTCATTTCCCAATGACAGTTATAGAGCTGTGGTACGATTCATGGTATCAGGTAGCTTCTACTTCTAATCCACTCTGCCTCCACAAAGGCTGCATCTAATCTTCTTTGATAATTTTTTGTATTTACTGGCTTCTGTATCTTTGGGCCATGCTGGGTCTTTGTCGCTGCGCAGGCTTTCCTCTAGTTTCGGGAGCAGGGACTACTCTCTTGCTGCCATGTGAGGACTTCTCTTCGCAGTAGCCTCTCTTGCTGAGCATGGACTTGAGGGCATTCAGGCTTCAATAGTTGGGGCAGCAGCTGTGATTCTCAGGCTCTAGAGCACAGGCTCTGGCAGTTGTGGCACACAGGCTCAGTTGCTCCACAGCATGTGAAATATTCTCAGACCAGGGATCGAACCCATGTCTCTTGCATTGGCAGGCAGATTCTTTCTCACTGAGCCACCAGGAATGTCCTGGGTGCATTTAATCTTAATTCCAAAAGATGAGTCTCCATCACACTTTAATATTTCAGTAAAGGATCTAGAAAGGAAACCCCATTCTTCCTCCAAGAGCTAGTTCCATAGCAATGACCCATCTACAGAAAGTCCTCACCTACTGTGTCCTCTTTCACACTTGAAAGCTTTCAAATTTAATCCTGACTTTGGGGACAGAAGGGAACATGTTCATAAAAGATGGTCTTCCTCTGTGGTGATCCTTCATGTTAATAGAGTGTCTAAATCACCAGTATGTGACTATGTGTGGCTTTGGGCAAATGATTGGTGAGTAGTCTCCCTGTGACATTCATTCATTCAGGGACTATTGGTGGCACCTGTTTCATGGCAGCACTGAGCTGAGCCCTGGAAGCAGAGAGGGTTGGAGGGGTCAGGGGCAGGGTGGAGTGGCTAATGGAGTCAATGGTTCTCAGCCTTGTTGGGCCAAGAGTCACCTAACAGAGATTCTCAAAATGCAGTGTTCGCTCCCTCTGGATCCTGATATCCAAGCAGAGGCTGGGGTGGAAGGTGGACTTGAGAGACACATGGTTCAAAGAATCCATTCCACAAAAGGTACGAACTTCCAGTTACAAGATGAATAAGTACTAGGGATGGGATATGCAACTTAATAAATATAACTAACACTGCTACTTGTTATATATGAAGGTTGTTAGGAGAGTCAATCCTAAGTGTTCTCATCCAAGGAAAAGTTTTTCTCTATTTCTTAAATTTTGTATCTCTATGAGAGGATGAATGTTCACTAAACTTATTGTAATAATTGTTTCAAAATATATGCATGTCAAATCATTATGCTGTAAATCTTAAACTTATACAGTGCTACATGTCAATATTACCTGAATAAAGCTGGAAGAAAAAACAATTCAAATTTTGAAAAGTCTCTTTCAGATACATCTCATCTTATCCCATCTCTCACCTTCCACCACTGCCCAGCATCTGACCCAAGGACATGTTCCTTCAGAACCATTGGAATTAGTCTCCAACAAGCATGTGAAATATTCTCAGACAAATCGAACCCATGTCTCTTGCATTGGCAGGCAGATTCTTTCTCACTGAGCCACCAGGAATGTCCTGGGTGCATTTAATCTTAATTCCAAAAGATGAGTCTCCATCACACTTTAATATTTCAGTAAAGGATCTAGAAAGGAAACCCCATTCTTCCTCCAAGAGCTAGTTCCATAGCAATGACCCATCTACAGAAAGTCCTCACCTACTGTGTCCTCTTTCACACTTGAAAGCTTTCAAATTTAATCCTGACTTTGGGGACAGAAGGGAACATGTTCATAAAAGATGGTCTTCCTCTGTGGTGATCCTTCATGTTAATAGAGTGTCTAAATCACCAGTATGTGACTATGTGTGGCTTTGGGCAAATGATTGGTGAGTAGTCTCCCTGTGACATTCATTCATTCAGGGACTATTGGTGGCACCTGTTTCATGGCAGCACTGAGCTGAGCCCTGGAAGCAGAGAGGGTTGGAGGGGTCAGGGGCAGGGTGGAGTGGCTAATGGAGTCAATGGTTCTCAGCCTTGTTGGGCCAAGAGTCACCTAACAGAGATTCTCAAAATGCAGTGTTCGCTCCCTCTGGATCCTGATATCCAAGCAGAGGCTGGGGTGGAAGGTGGACTTGAGAGACACATGGTTCAAAGAATCCATTCCACAAAAGGTACGAACTTCCAGTTACAAGATGAATAAGTACTAGGGATGGGATATGCAACTTAATAAATATAACTAACACTGCTACTTGTTATATATGAAGGTTGTTAGGAGAGTCAATCCTAAGTGTTCTCATCCAAGGAAAAGTTTTTCTCTATTTCTTAAATTTTGTATCTCTATGAGAGGATGAATGTTCACTAAACTTATTGTAATAATTGTTTCAAAATATATGCATGTCAAATCATTATGCTGTAAATCTTAAACTTATACAGTGCTACATGTCAATATTACCTGAATAAAGCTGGAAGAAAAAACAATTCAAATTTTGAAAAGTCTCTTTCAGATACATCTCATCTTATCCCATCTCTCACCTTCCACCACTGCCCAGCATCTGACCCAAGGACATGTACTCCTTCAGAACCATTGGAATTAGCAATTTCTGAAACCATTTTGAGCTCAGAATAAGATTCCGTGGTTCATTCACTGATATACTTCTCAATTCAACATTTACTGAGTGCTTCCTCTGTGCTAAGCACTGGAGATGCAGGGTAGATAAGACCTAGGTAGACACCATCCCTAACGCCAGGAAGCTCTCCATCTGGTTGGTACAGACAGACAAGCAAACCAAGGACATCTATGTTACATGAGGATCCCAGGACATGGCGGGAGGGGTATTTTATAAATGGAAAGCCCCTCAACTTTCTCGTCTCCAGCATAAGTGATTCCTTTGTCTTCTATTTCCTGACCATCAAACGCAACCATATAAGAAACATCTGACAAGTTCTAACCCTAATACATCTACCTTCCTTCTGGTTTCAGACACTAGGCAGATCCTCCATGGCACCTCCCACCAGTCCCAAAACCTACAGGCAAACACTCCTCCACCCGAAGGTCATTTTAATGAGGAGCTCAGTTCAGGCATCAGCTATTAATATTCATGGTTAGTATTTGTAAAGACCTTTATTTCAATCTTTTGTTTCTGTTGAGCGGGAAGTCTTAAAACAGCCAGAAATTCCCGATTCCTGTATATCCTCTCTACGCCTCTATTTTCAGAGGTTTTTTTTTTTGTTTTGGCTTCCATTATTTCATTAGGGTTGGCAAGGAAAGTTAGTTCTGCTCCTGTCCAAATGTTAAATGGATACTCATGTGTCTCTTTGCCACATTGGTATAATTAATTTTATTGCAAATAGGATTTTTCTTTTTTCCCCTTTGCATGCAAATGTGGTACCCTTTCAGTGTTTGCATAATAGCAGTAATTCTTTCATTTGTACAAAAGGACATGCATTATTTTGGCAGATAGATGGAGCTTTGATGGAGAGATTATTACATTTCCAAAAGCAAAGAGAATAAATCAAAATTTATCCAGACGCTGACTAAACACCCCTCCCCCCAACTGCACTCTTCAGCCACTAAGTGTCTAATGCACTATTTCCTCCCAGGGAATACACCTCACAGTCAGCAAGTAGGTTTCCACTCTCTGCCTTGCTCACCTGGGTCTCCCTGCCCTCTGGCTTCTATTTGGGTTTGGCCAATAAGAGGCAGCAACATGAGACAGGAGGGTGGGAATAGGGAGAGGCTGGGATATTGACTCCCCCTCCTCCTTCCTGACTTGCCTCGGGGCTCAGGCAGGGGCTGTGCTCTCCTCAAGGCCACAGTCCAGCTCTCACTGGACTATGGTAATCCCCTTCCTCCTTATTGCTGCTCCAGGCCAGACCTGGGAACCTCACTATTCCACTTTGGCTAACCCTGCCCACATCTAAATGAACCTTTATATTCAGCCCCAGTGAGTGAGCCATCTCCTTCCTTCCAGGACACTGAGAAAACCACCACATTCCTAAGATGTCCCTTAGCTCACACAAGCAAACACACATACACACACAGGCCCATAGCACAGGGAAGTAATAAGGAAGCCCCAAACCACTGAGGTGTGGAGGCATCTATATAACAGAGATTGAATCTCAAGGAGAAGAGGTATTTTCCTAGGTGGGTCCAACCTCACTGAAGTCACGTAGACAATCAGCATCTGTTGTTTTACAGGCAAACACTCCTCCACCCGAAGGTCATTTTAATGAGGAGCTCAGTTCAGGCATCAGCTATTAATATTCATGGTTAGTATTTGTAAAGACCTTTATTTCAATCTTTTGTTTCTGTTGAGCGGGAAGTCTTAAAACAGCCAGAAATTCCCGATTCCTGTATATCCTCTCTACGCCTCTATTTTCAGAGGTTTTTTTTTTTGTTTTGGCTTCCATTATTTCATTAGGGTTGGCAAGGAAAGTTAGTTCTGCTCCTGTCCAAATGTTAAATGGATACTCATGTGTCTCTTTGCCACATTGGTATAATTAATTTTATTGCAAATAGGATTTTTCTTTTTTCCCCTTTGCATGCAAATGTGGTACCCTTTCAGTGTTTGCATAATAGCAGTAATTCTTTCATTTGTACAAAAGGACATGCATTATTTTGGCAGATAGATGGAGCTTTGATGGAGAGATTATTACATTTCCAAAAGCAAAGAGAATAAATCAAAATTTATCCAGACGCTGACTAAACACCCCTCCCCCCAACTGCACTCTTCAGCCACTAAGTGTCTAATGCACTATTTCCTCCCAGGGAATACACCTCACAGTCAGCAAGTAGGTTTCCACTCTCTGCCTTGCTCACCTGGGTCTCCCTGCCCTCTGGCTTCTATTTGGGTTTGGCCAATAAGAGGCAGCAACATGAGACAGGAGGGTGGGAATAGGGAGAGGCTGGGATATTGACTCCCCCTCCTCCTTCCTGACTTGCCTCGGGGCTCAGGCAGGGGCTGTGCTCTCCTCAAGGCCACAGTCCAGCTCTCACTGGACTATGGTAATCCCCTTCCTCCTTATTGCTGCTCCAGGCCAGACCTGGGAACCTCACTATTCCACTTTGGCTAACCCTGCCCACATCTAAATGAACCTTTATATTCAGCCCCAGTGAGTGAGCCATCTCCTTCCTTCCAGGACACTGAGAAAACCACCACATTCCTAAGATGTCCCTTAGCTCACACAAGCAAACACACATACACACACAGGCCCATAGCACAGGGAAGTAATAAGGAAGCCCCAAACCACTGAGGTGTGGAGGCATCTATATAACAGAGATGTTAGGAATTCCATCAAGGAGAAGAGGTATTTTCCCTAGGTGGGTCCAACCTCACTGAAGTCACGTAGACAATCAGCATCTGTTGTTTTACCTGTCTGTCACTTGGTCCCCTTCTCTGGCTCACAGTCTCCTGATTTTTCTGGAGGAGGCATCTTCTCCCTTCTCTTGGTGCCTGTGACCGGGTGGGGCTGTTTTCACCCCCAGATCAGAGGAAATAGGGCTCTCAGCTTGGCCACTCAGGAGATCACCTACCTCAGGCCACCGTGCTGGTTCAAGGATGGGCATGGGAATCCAAGCCAGGCCAACGGAAACCACTAAGATGAAATTCTGGGAATTTGCCTGGGGCAGTCATGGAAAAGGGTGCTGTCCTGCCTCTGAAGTTGCTGGGGACATAAACTGAAGCTTTGGTGGCCATGTGCCATGAGGGGCAGAGCCTGCCTGAGAAATGAGCAGTCACAGAGGGAGTACAGTTGGGACATGAAGAGAGAAAAACTGGGCTGCAATCACAACATCTGAGCCCTGGATCAAGCATGCAAAATGTTCTGGTTTTTTATTTACATTGGCTGCATATCTGTCACTTGCAACTAAAAGGATCCTAACAAGTACATTAAAGATAGACACTCTTTATAAACTAGGAGCTATTGTGGACTGAATATAGAGAAGAAAGCAGAGCTTACTATTTCCAGAGCATCCATTGTGTGCTCTAGAATAGAGCGCATGTAAATGTAGGTTAATTTATTTAATTCTCAAAATAACTGTTCAGTTAAGTTGAGGAACTTTCCAAGTGCTGCACAATTAGCATGTGGCAGGGTTAAGTTCAAACCGAGGACAGTCTACTTGTAAAACTGCACATCTACTCTGATGCGATGTCATCATCATCATGATCTTCATCTTTCTCCTCACTAGCATCATCTTCAGGAAACTCCCTGAGGATCTGGACCTCAGAGCAGGAACCTACGTTTCCTGATCACCAGAAAACACAGATCCTGACACATATATTGTTGTGAGTGAGCCATCTCCTTCCTTCCAGGACACTGAGAAAACCACCACATTCCTAAGATGTCCCTTAGCTCACACAAGCAAACACACATACACACACAGGCCCATAGCACAGGGAAGTAATAAGGAAGCCCCAAACCACTGAGGTGTGGAGGCATCTATATAACAGAGATGTTAGGAATTCCATCAAGGAGAAGAGGTATTTTCCCTAGGTGGGTCCAACCTCACTGAAGTCACGTAGACAATCAGCATCTGTTGTTTTACCTGTCTGTCACTTGGTCCCCTTCTCTGGCTCACAGTCTCCTGATTTTTCTGGAGGAGGCATCTTCTCCCTTCTCTTGGTGCCTGTGACCGGGTGGGGCTGTTTTCACCCCCAGATCAGAGGAAATAGGGCTCTCAGCTTGGCCACTCAGGAGATCACCTACCTCAGGCCACCGTGCTGGTTCAAGGATGGGCATGGGAATCCAAGCCAGGCCAACGGAAACCACTAAGATGAAATTCTGGGAATTTGCCTGGGGCAGTCATGGAAAAGGGTGCTGTCCTGCCTCTGAAGTTGCTGGGGACATAAACTGAAGCTTTGGTGGCCATGTGCCATGAGGGGCAGAGCCTGCCTGAGAAATGAGCAGTCACAGAGGGAGTACAGTTGGGACATGAAGAGAGAAAAACTGGGCTGCAATCACAACATCTGAGCCCTGGATCAAGCATGCAAAATGTTCTGGTTTTTTATTTACATTGGCTGCATATCTGTCACTTGCAACTAAAAGGATCCTAACAAGTACATTAAAGATAGACACTCTTTATAAACTAGGAGCTATTGTGGACTGAATATAGAGAAGAAAGCAGAGCTTACTATTTCCAGAGCATCCATTGTGTGCTCTAGAATAGAGCGCATGTAAATGTAGGTTAATTTATTTAATTCTCAAAATAACTGTTCAGTTAAGTTGAGGAACTTTCCAAGTGCTGCACAATTAGCATGTGGCAGGGTTAAGTTCAAACCGAGGACAGTCTACTTGTAAAACTGCACATCTACTCTGATGCGATGTCATCATCATCATGATCTTCATCTTTCTCCTCACTAGCATCATCTTCAGGAAACTCCCTGAGGATCTGGACCTCAGAGCAGGAACCTACGTTTCCTGATCACCAGAAAACACAGATCCTGACACATATATTGTTGTCATTGTTACTGTTCAGTCACTCGGTTGTGTCCAACTCTCTGTGAACCCATGGACTGCAGCATGCCAGGCTTCCCTGTTCTTCACTATCTCCCAGAGTGTGCACATATTCATGTTCATTGAGTTGGCTATTATATCTAACCACCTCATCCTCTGCAGCCCATTTCTCCTTTTGCCCTCAAACTTTCCCAGCATCTGGATCTTTTCCAATGAGTCAGGTCTTTACATCAGGTAGCCAAAGTATTGGAGCTTCAGCGTAAGTCCTTCAAATGAATATTCAGGGTCTCCTTTAGGATTGACTGGTTTAGTCTCCTTGTTGTCCAAGGGACTCTCAAGAGTCTTCTCCAGCACCACAATTGAAAGGCATCAATTCTTTGGCGCTCAGCCTTCTTTATGGTCCAACTCTTATCTCCATACGTGACTACTGGAAAAACCACAGCTCTGACTATACGGACCTTTGTCAGCAAAGTGATCTTTGCTTTTGAATATACTATCTAGGTTTGTCTTAGTTTTCCTTCTGAGGCACAAGTGTCTTTTCATTTCATGGCTGCAGTCACCATCTGCAGTCATTTTGGAGTCCGAGAAAATAAAATCTGTTACTGTTTGCACTTTGTCCCCTTCTATTGGCCTTGAAGTGATGGAATTGGATGCCATTATCTTAGTTTTTGGAATGTTGAGTTTTGAGTTTTTTTGGGTTTTTTGGGGGGAATGTTGAGTTTTAAGCCAGCTTTTTCAGTCTCCTGACACATATATATGATGGTACAAATAAGTTAACATGAAAGAGACAGTAATCAGTACCAAGAAAGAGAAGCCGACACCACGTTGAGGATGATTACTTCTATCTGAGACACTGGAAGACCAACATTTAAGGTGGTGACAAAGAATCCAAAGATGAGGAAAGAGTCTGAACACAGACATCAAGGTCAGGAATACCTGACCATAAAAAGACTTGATTTGCACATTTACAAACTTAGGTAGTTCTTCAGTTATGTAAATTTCTCTTTTTGGATTCTTTCTTTGTTTTCTCTTATTTTTATTTTGGTAAGAACATTTAGCATGAAATCTTAACAAATTAAATTGTTAATCCTCTTTACAAGTTTTAGAGTTACAATATTGTTGATTCTAGTTACACTGTTGTATAGCAAATCTCTAGAACTTATTCACCTGTCCAACTCTCTGGAACCCATGCCAGCATGCCAGGCTTCCCTGTTCTTCACTATCTCCCAGAGTGTGCACATATTCATGTTCATTGAGTTGGCTATTATATCTAACCACCTCATCCTCTGCAGCCCATTTCTCCTTTTGCCCTCAAACTTTCCCAGCATCTGGATCTTTTCCAATGAGTCAGGTCTTTACATCAGGTAGCCAAAGTATTGGAGCTTCAGCGTAAGTCCTTCAAATGAATATTCAGGGTCTCCTTTAGGATTGACTGGTTTAGTCTCCTTGTTGTCCAAGGGACTCTCAAGAGTCTTCTCCAGCACCACAATTGAAAGGCATCAATTCTTTGGCGCTCAGCCTTCTTTATGGTCCAACTCTTATCTCCATACGTGACTACTGGAAAAACCACAGCTCTGACTATACGGACCTTTGTCAGCAAAGTGATCTTTGCTTTTGAATATACTATCTAGGTTTGTCTTAGTTTTCCTTCTGAGGCACAAGTGTCTTTTCATTTCATGGCTGCAGTCACCATCTGCAGTCATTTTGGAGTCCGAGAAAATAAAATCTGTTACTGTTTGCACTTTGTCCCCTTCTATTGGCCTTGAAGTGATGGAATTGGATGCCATTATCTTAGTTTTTGGAATGTTGAGTTTTGAGTTTTTTTGGGTTTTTTGGGGGGAATGTTGAGTTTTAAGCCAGCTTTTTCAGTCTCCTGACACATATATATGATGGTACAAATAAGTTAACATGAAAGAGACAGTAATCAGTACCAAGAAAGAGAAGCCGACACCACGTTGAGGATGATTACTTCTATCTGAGACACTGGAAGACCAACATTTAAGGTGGTGACAAAGAATCCAAAGATGAGGAAAGAGTCTGAACACAGACATCAAGGTCAGGAATACCTGACCATAAAAAGACTTGATTTGCACATTTACAAACTTAGGTAGTTCTTCAGTTATGTAAATTTCTCTTTTTGGATTCTTTCTTTGTTTTCTCTTATTTTTATTTTGGTAAGAACATTTAGCATGAAATCTTAACAAATTAAATTGTTAATCCTCTTTACAAGTTTTAGAGTTACAATATTGTTGATTCTAGTTACACTGTTGTATAGCAAATCTCTAGAACTTATTCACCTTGCTTATCTGAAACTTTGTGTCCATTGATTATAACTCTTCATCTGACCCTTAGCAACCATCATTCCTCTCCCTGGCTCTATGAATATCTATTTTAGATACCTCATATAAGTAGAATTATGCAGCATTTGTCATTTTGTGACTAGTTTATTTCATTTGGAATAATGTCCTCAAGGTTCATCCATGTTGTATATTGCAGAATGCCATCTTTTTTAAGGTGTGCATAGATATATATGTATTGGATAAATACCCAGAAGTGGGATTACTGGATCATTTTATAGTTTCAGTGTTAATCTTTTGAGGAATCTTTTGAGGAACCACCATGCTGTTTTCCATAACAGCTGCACCATTTTTCCTTCCCACCAACAGTGCACAAGCATTCCAATTATCCACATCCTCACCAACACTTGTTGTCTTGTGGCTTTTTTTTAGGCCACTTCTATTTATCTTTCATTTATTTATCTTTGTTCTTTGGCCTATGTGGGCCTCCCATCACAGTGGCCTCTCTCGTCCCAGAGCACCTGCTCTGGCCGCTCACACTCCAGAGCTCCAGCTCGGCAGTTGGACACATTGGCCCAGCCGCTCCACGGCACATGGGATCTTCCCAGGCCAGGGATCGAACCAGCACCCCTTGCACTGCAAGGCCATGTCCTTATCCACTGGACCACCAGGGAAGCCCCTTGTGACTTTTTAATAATAGTTATCCTGATACGTGTGACGTGATATCTCACAGTGATTTTGACTTGCATTTCCCTGATGATTAGTGATGTTGAACATTTTTTCCATAAAGGAAACAATTGACAAAATTAAAAGTCTACTTGTGGAATGAGAGAAAATAACTGAAAACTATAGGTTTGATAAAGGGTTAATCTCCAAAACATATAAGTGACAATACAACTCAATAGCAAAAAAACTAATAACCCGGGTCTAGTGGGTGGGTAAGAGTCTGCCTTTTATTTTGGTAAGAACATTTAGCATGAAATCTTAACAAATTAAATTGTTAATCCTCTTTACAAGTTTTAGAGTTACAATATTGTTGATTCTAGTTACACTGTTGTATAGCAAATCTCTAGAACTTATTCACCTTGCTTATCTGAAACTTTGTGTCCATTGATTATAACTCTTCATCTGACCCTTAGCAACCATCATTCCTCTCCCTGGCTCTATGAATATCTATTTTAGATACCTCATATAAGTAGAATTATGCAGCATTTGTCATTTTGTGACTAGTTTATTTCATTTGGAATAATGTCCTCAAGGTTCATCCATGTTGTATATTGCAGAATGCCATCTTTTTTAAGGTGTGCATAGATATATATGTATTGGATAAATACCCAGAAGTGGGATTACTGGATCATTTTATAGTTTCAGTGTTAATCTTTTGAGGAATCTTTTGAGGAACCACCATGCTGTTTTCCATAACAGCTGCACCATTTTTCCTTCCCACCAACAGTGCACAAGCATTCCAATTATCCACATCCTCACCAACACTTGTTGTCTTGTGGCTTTTTTTTAGGCCACTTCTATTTATCTTTCATTTATTTATCTTTGTTCTTTGGCCTATGTGGGCCTCCCATCACAGTGGCCTCTCTCGTCCCAGAGCACCTGCTCTGGCCGCTCACACTCCAGAGCTCCAGCTCGGCAGTTGGACACATTGGCCCAGCCGCTCCACGGCACATGGGATCTTCCCAGGCCAGGGATCGAACCAGCACCCCTTGCACTGCAAGGCCATGTCCTTATCCACTGGACCACCAGGGAAGCCCCTTGTGACTTTTTAATAATAGTTATCCTGATACGTGTGACGTGATATCTCACAGTGATTTTGACTTGCATTTCCCTGATGATTAGTGATGTTGAACATTTTTTCCATAAAGGAAACAATTGACAAAATTAAAAGTCTACTTGTGGAATGAGAGAAAATAACTGAAAACTATAGGTTTGATAAAGGGTTAATCTCCAAAACATATAAGTGACAATACAACTCAATAGCAAAAAAACTAATAACCCGGGCATCCCTAGTGGTCTAGTGGGTAAAGAGTCTGCCTTGCATTGCAAGGGGCACCAGTTGGATTCCTGGCCTGGGAAGATCCCACATGCTGTGAAACGGCTGGACTGGCATGTCCAATTATGAGCCAGTGCTCTAAAGCGCATGCACCCAGAGCCAGTGCTCTGCAGTGAGAGAGGCCACTGCTATGGGAGGCCCATACATGCCAAAGAATAAAAAGATCGATGAAAATAAATATAAATAAAAGAGCCATGATGGGGAAAAGAAAAAAAAATACTTTAAAAAAAGAACAAACTAATAACCCAATTTTTAAAATAGGCTTAGGACTTACAGACATTTCACCAAAATAGACATACCAATGGCCAACAAGCATACAAAAAAATTCGAAACTTCTCTTTTATTTCTTGATATTCTTCTTTGTCAATAAGACCAGAGGGTTGATAACTCCAGTCTCCCACATACCATGGTACTTGGTACGTACCTTCTAACTTTCAGCACAAGGAGAAAGCCATTCAGAGAGCCAATATAGGCATGCCTACTCTTCAGTGAACTGGTAACCAACCTGGTTTTAAAGGTGAGCCTACAAGCCTATGAACATACCATTAAAATCCTAGGATGTCACGGCTCCTCTCCAGCTCCCAAAGAAAGAGGTGTCTTGTGTTCAAACACTGACACTAGAAGCATTGTACGAATTCAGCCCTAGAGACACAGATCTTTTTCTCTTCATTAGAAACCATGCTCTTGACCTCTCCTTCCCCCTACAGCTGTCTCACTCTTCTGCGAACAAGTGACAAGCTTTCACACATGCATCAATGTCTCATTTTAGCAAACTTCCTGCTTACATCCATTAAGGAAAGGTGTTGTACTGATGCTAAACCAGGCAGACAGACCCACCCACCCCTAGTCAGTGCGTCTGCCAAGCAAAACACATGAAAATTTGCTGTGCTATTTTTAAAAGCAAGTTAAATAAGGTCCTTTAAAGTTGAGTCTCCTGGGATTGTATTGAGTACAAAATTGTCTACTTGTGGAATGAGAGAAAATAACTGAAAACTATAGGTTTGATAAAGGGTTAATCTCCAAAACATATAAGTGACAATACAACTCAATAGCAAAAAAACTAATAACCCGGGCATCCCTAGTGGTCTAGTGGGTAAAGAGTCTGCCTTGCATTGCAAGGGGCACCAGTTGGATTCCTGGCCTGGGAAGATCCCACATGCTGTGAAACGGCTGGACTGGCATGTCCAATTATGAGCCAGTGCTCTAAAGCGCATGCACCCAGAGCCAGTGCTCTGCAGTGAGAGAGGCCACTGCTATGGGAGGCCCATACATGCCAAAGAATAAAAAGATCGATGAAAATAAATATAAATAAAAGAGCCATGATGGGGAAAAGAAAAAAAAATACTTTAAAAAAAGAACAAACTAATAACCCAATTTTTAAAATAGGCTTAGGACTTACAGACATTTCACCAAAATAGACATACCAATGGCCAACAAGCATACAAAAAAATTCGAAACTTCTTTTTTATTTCTTGATATTCTTCTTTGTCAATAAGACCAGAGGGTTGATAACTCCAGTCTCCCACATACCATGGTACTTGGTACGTACCTTCTAACTTTCAGCACAAGGAGAAAGCCATTCAGAGAGCCAATATAGGCATGCCTACTCTTCAGTGAACTGGTAACCAACCTGGTTTTAAAGGTGAGCCTACAAGCCTATGAACATACCATTAAAATCCTAGGATGTCACGGCTCCTCTCCAGCTCCCAAAGAAAGAGGTGTCTTGTGTTCAAACACTGACACTAGAAGCATTGTACGAATTCAGCCCTAGAGACACAGATCTTTTTCTCTTCATTAGAAACCATGCTCTTGACCTCTCCTTCCCCCTACAGCTGTCTCACTCTTCTGCGAACAAGTGACAAGCTTTCACACATGCATCAATGTCTCATTTTAGCAAACTTCCTGCTTACATCCATTAAGGAAAGGTGTTGTACTGATGCTAAACCAGGCAGACAGACCCACCCCACCCCTAGTCAGTGCGTCTGCCAAGCAAAACACATGAAAATATGCTGTGCTATTTTTAAAAGCAAGTTAAATAAGGTCCTTTAAAGTTGAGTCTCCTGGGATTGTATTGAGTCCCCAGGTTCTTGGTTTTGTGAGCCCAAGAGACCAAGCAGGTTAGCTTTAATTGTTTAACTAGGCCACTTAAGCCACTGAACCCTTGTCTAATAGGACAATATTTATAGACATTGCGTCATTGCATAGTTGAACTGCTCTTATCAGTCTGAGATCATCCTTCAGTTTGTTGGGATTTTTTTTTAACTCAACAGGGAAGAAATGAAACAGGTCTCATCATTAATAGAAACTACTGATGAAAAACATGAGTAGAAAAATGTTGAGATGCTTTTTAGATTCTTCCCTGGCAAGGATTTGATTCATAGCTATGGAGAATTAGAAGGTGATATTTTGCCCACTAAAGGCTAGGAAATAAATATTTGATGAAAATTCCTATATGAGTCTGGAAAACTCAATTTAGTCAAATTTCTTTCTAAAATACGTTTGATGCAATTTTATTGTTTATATGGTGGTTGATGTGGTTTCACTATTTGGACTATGCATACTCCATTGTAAAAGAGTGAGTTTATTTTGCTGTTATTTTTTCCATTGAACTTTGCATTTATGTCCTAACCTTATGATTTGGCTGTTTTATTTCACAAAACTAACTGACACATATGATTTAGTCATAATGCTAACAATGGTTAGCATCTATGAGGCACTTACTACGTGCCAAGTGCTGTGTGTAAACAAATCACATGTATTAATGTCATTTGATCCTCGGAAAACAGTTCTATGAGTTTCTATTATTATCAACACATTGAGGATGAAGAAAATGAAGCTTAAAATGTCATGTAATCTGCCCAAATCATTCATCTAGTAATCACTGGCCAAGACTGAGGGATTTCAGGGATTCCCAAGGCTATTAGCCACTACACTGGACTGACTTTCATCAACAAGTAGATTGTGTACTTTCTCCATGTACTTATGCAGGAATCATAAATTTTCTAGGTGGGTTGGCTAGAGGAGGTGCCATGCTAATCTGAACAGCATAGAAATCCCCATCAATACAACAGATTTTAAGTTGCTTTATTCTCAATAAAGCACATGAAAATATGCTGTGCTATTCCTAGTCAGTGCGTCTGCCAAGCAAAACACATGAAAATATGCTGTGCTATTTTTAAAAGCAAGTTAAATAAGGTCCTTTAAAGTTGAGTCTCCTGGGATTGTATTGAGTCCCCAGGTTCTTGGTTTTGTGAGCCCAAGAGACCAAGCAGGTTAGCTTTAATTGTTTAACTAGGCCACTTAAGCCACTGAACCCTTGTCTAATAGGACAATATTTATAGACATTGCGTCATTGCATAGTTGAACTGCTCTTATCAGTCTGAGATCATCCTTCAGTTTGTTGGGATTTTTTTTTAACTCAACAGGGAAGAAATGAAACAGGTCTCATCATTAATAGAAACTACTGATGAAAAACATGAGTAGAAAAATGTTGAGATGCTTTTTAGATTCTTCCTGGCAAGGATTTGATTCATAGCTATGGAGAATTAGAAGGTGATATTTTGCCCACTAAAGGCTAGGAAATAAATATTTGATGAAAATTCCTATATGAGTCTGGAAAACTCAATTTAGTCAAATTTCTTTCTAAAATACGTTTGATGCAATTTTATTGTTTATATGGTGGTTGATGTGGTTTCACTATTTGGACTATGCATACTCCATTGTAAAAGAGTGAGTTTATTTTGCTGTTATTTTTTCCATTGAACTTTGCATTTATGTCCTAACCTTATGATTTGGCTGTTTTATTTCACAAAACTAACTGACACATATGATTTAGTCATAATGCTAACAATGGTTAGCATCTATGAGGCACTTACTACGTGCCAAGTGCTGTGTGTAAACAAATCACATGTATTAATGTCATTTGATCCTCGGAAAACAGTTCTATGAGTTTCTATTATTATCAACACATTGAGGATGAAGAAAATGAAGCTTAAAATGTCATGTAATCTGCCCAAATCATTCATCTAGTAATCACTGGCCAAGACTGAGGGATTTCAGGGATTCCCAAGGCTATTAGCCACTACACTGGACTGACTTTCATCAACAAGTAGATTGTGTACTTTCTCCATGTACTTATGCAGGAATCATAAATTTTCTAGGTGGGTTGGCTAGAGGAGGTGCCATGCTAATCTGAACAGCATAGAAATCCCCATCAATACAACAGATTTTAAGTTGCTTTATTCTCAATAAAGCAATGAAAATGCTTATAAACTTGCAAAAGTATTTATAATAAATATAAGTAAAATTATTTAATAAAGTGATTTGTCAAGCATGTCATTGTACAGCTATACCATGTAGCTTTCAAAAACAAAAATTCAATGGATATTCAAATCAAAAGAAGAACTTTACAATGTAGATTGGCCTTCTAGCCAAGATGAAGCAACAAAGATGAATGCTTTGATCCACCCCTTTTCTTCCAGATACATTGCAATGATTGATGAAGTGTAAGAAGAGAGAAAGGGGAAAAGATAAATGTCTCCATTGACCAGAACTGGCATTGAATTACAAAGTGTTGAATAGGTTTGAAGGCACAGGTCTGTTTTGTCCCAAATCTGCAAGCACATGGTGGCAGTTCAAATTTTAGCTCCTACCATGCAGCGGGGAAAAAAAAGTATTTCATGCACAGTAGTGGATCAGAACCAGGCTAGCTACTTGAGGCCAGAAGCTGGGATGGGGATCTTCCCGCTACAGAAAGAAGACTATGAAGAAAAAGCAATTATCAAGTCACTTCTTGAGACTACAGTTTCATAGGGGATTCTTGGCTGAGGAAAACAGGCTGTAGATATAACTTCCTGGGCAGGAAATGAGTCAACCACCTGCTGCCCCATGGCTAGATCTGTAATAGCCCCAACATCACTGCAGAGCAAATTCCACCTGGTGCTGTACTGGAAACTCAGGGGAGGGTCAGATGGAAGTAAGTGCAAGTCCCCCAAACTTCTAGACAAACAGGATGAGAGAAACACACACACATTCAAAATGTGGCTGCCATAACAAGCGAAGGAGTAGAATGCTGAAGAAAACAGCCTACAAAGCCATCCAATCATTCATTGAAGCATAGAATGCCTAGAGATAAAGCTAATTTTATGAAATTGCCTTACAAAGACTTTAGAATAAATATGTCATGTAATCTGCCCAAATCATTCATCTAGTAATCACTGGCCAAGACTGAGGGATTTCAGGGATTCCCAAGGCTATTAGCCACTACACTGGACTGACTTTCATCAACAAGTAGATTGTGTACTTTCTCCATGTACTTATGCAGGAATCATAAATTTTCTAGGTGGGTTGGCTAGAGGAGGTGCCATGCTAATCTGAACAGCATAGAAATCCCCATCAATACAACAGATTTTAAGTTGCTTTATTCTCAATAAAGCAATGAAAATGCTTATAAACTTGCAAAAGTATTTATAATAAATATAAGTAAAATTATTTAATAAAGTGATTTGTCAAGCATGTCATTGTACAGCTATACCATGTAGCTTTCAAAAACAAAAATTCAATGGATATTCAAATCAAAAGAAGAACTTTACAATGTAGATTGGCCTTCTAGCCAAGATGAAGCAACAAAGATGAATGCTTTGATCCACCCCTTTTCTTCCAGATACATTGCAATGATTGATGAAGTGTAAGAAGAGAGAAAGGGGAAAAGATAAATGTCTCCATTGACCAGAACTGGCATTGAATTACAAAGTGTTGAATAGGTTTGAAGGCACAGGTCTGTTTTGTCCCAAATCTGCAAGCACATGGTGGCAGTTCAAATTTTAGCTCCTACCATGCAGCGGGAAATAAAAGTATTTCATGCACAGTAGTGGATCAGAACCAGGCTAGCTACTTGAGGCCAGAAGCTGGGATGGGGATCTTCCCGCTACAGAAAGAAGACTATGAAGAAAAAGCAATTATCAAGTCACTTCTTGAGACTACAGTTTCATAGGGGATTCTTGGCTGAGGAAAACAGGCTGTAGATATAACTTCCTGGGCAGGAAATGAGTCAACCACCTGCTGCCCCATGGCTAGATCTGTAATAGCCCCAACATCACTGCAGAGCAAATTCCACCTGGTGCTGTACTGGAAACTCAGGGGAGGGTCAGATGGAAGTAAGTGCAAGTCCCCCAAACTTCTAGACAAACAGGATGAGAGAAACACACACACATTCAAAATGTGGCTGCCATAACAAGCGAAGGAGTAGAATGCTGAAGAAAACAGCCTACAAAGCCATCCAATCATTCATTGAAGCATAGAATGCCTAGAGATAAAGCTAATTTTATGAAATTGCCTTACAAAGACTTTAAAATAAATATGTCTAGAATGTTCAAAGGCGTAAGCCAAGGTATCATGTCCACTAGCAAGGAGTAAGAAACTCTGAAATGGAAAAGTGATATATATGAAACAAAACTAGGTATATACACTGGAATTTTTTAAAAATGCGATTACCAGAATAAAACCTCAAAAGACAAGATAAACCCCAGATTAGATCTAAAGAGGGGTGAACTACGAATGAGTTGTGAGAGGGACACACAGAGTTTAGTCTTGAGTGACAAGATTATTTTTGGTATAATAGTTAACAGATGTGGAAGATACCTGAGAGACTCCAACCCATACCTGGGAAATATTCCAAAAGAGAATGGAAGGAATGATGGAAGAGTAATATTTGAAGAGATTAAAGATGAGAATTTTCATATTTACAAAAGATATGTGTCCTCACGTGGAAAGGACACTCTGGACAGAACCTGGCATGTTATGTGAAGGCGCAGATCATTAGGGATAAGAAGAAAACTAAAAGCTTGTGCTCAGTCACTTCATTCACATCTGACTCTTTGCGACCTCTTGGACTATAGCCTGCCAGGCTCCTCTGTCCATGGAATTCTCCAGGCAACAATACTGGAGGAGTGCCATGCCCTCCTCCAGGGGATCTTCCCAACCCAGGGATCAAACCCTGTGTTCTACACTGTGGGTGGATGGATTCTTTATCATCTGAGCCACTAGGGAAGTCTATGTTATGTGAAAGTGCAGATCATTAGTGATAATAAGAAACTCCTAAAAGCTACCAGAGAGGGAAAAAAACCCACTAGGAGCTGTATGGCTGACAATGACTTATTCTCAGCAACAGTTGTGGCCAAAGACAATGTATAACATCCTTAACATGCAAAGGTAAAACAGCTGTTGGTTTAGAATTTTATCTTCAGTTAAATTATTATTTAAGAGTAAGAGCAGAAAAGAGACATAAAGGCATAAAGGCATAAAGACTGAATGGATCCTCCCACATACATACCCAAGTTTTTACACTTAGTGGAGCATTTATTTCAGTACAAAGATATGTGAAATTACTAAAGAATAGAAGAAACAGTGAAATGATGGTGAGAAAATTTAATTAAATATATTTTAGGGTTATTTAAATATTAATTGTGCATATGCTCTGTTGGGAAGGATAGAAATGTCAAAAAACTGTATGTTTATCAGAATATTTTAAATCCCAACAAGGTATGTTAAAAATTTTTAGGAAAACTAGAATTTCACTAAAAGAATAGATTTATAGCCAACAGAGGATAAAACATAAGAAGTATTAAAAAAAAATAATATATCAATCTAACAAAACACCAAAAAGAATGGGATGGAGGGTGAGGAAGAACACAAGGAAAATGGTAATAAAAAGAAAGCCAAAAGAAGTTAAAGTATGTCAGTGATCACAATAAACACAATTACAGCAAATGAGTTTACTACAAAATAGAGATTAACATACCAAATTGAATGGACTGAAAGTAAAGAGTTGAAAAGTTATATCTGCATAGAGCTAGTAAGATGATAGTTATCATGTGGAAAGGACACTCTGGACAGAACCTGGCATGTTATGTGAAGGCGCAGATCATTAGGGATAAGAAGAAAACTAAAAGCTTGTGCTCAGTCACTTCATTCACATCTGACTCTTTGCGACCTCTTGGACTATAGCCTGCCAGGCTCCTCTGTCCATGGAATTCTCCAGGCAACAATACTGGAGGAGTGCCATGCCCTCCTCCAGGGGATCTTCCCAACCCAGGGATCAAACCCTGTGTTCTACACTGTGGGTGGATGGATTCTTTATCATCTGAGCCACTAGGGAAGTCTATGTTATGTGAAAGTGCAGATCATTAGTGATAATAAGAAACTCCTAAAAGCTACCAGAGAGGGAAAAAAAACCCACTAGGAGCTGTATGGCTGACAATGACTTATTCTCAGCAACAGTTGTGGCCAAAGACAATGTATAACATCCTTAACATGCAAAGGTAAAACAGCTGTTGGTTTAGAATTTTATCTTCAGTTAAATTATTATTTAAGAGTAAGAGCAGAAAAGAGACATAAAGGCATAAAGGCATAAAGACTGAATGGATCCTCCCACATACATACCCAAGTTTTTACACTTAGTGGAGCATTTATTTCAGTACAAAGATATGTGAAATTACTAAAGAATAGAAGAAACAGTGAAATGATGGTGAGAAAATTTAATTAAATATATTTTAGGGTTATTTAAATATTAATTGTGCATATGCTCTGTTGGGAAGGATAGAAATGTCAAAAAAAACTGTATGTTTATCAGAATATTTTAAATCCCAACAAGGTATGTTAAAAATTTTTAGGAAAACTAGAATTTCACTAAAAGAATAGATTTATAGCCAACAGAGGATAAAACATAAGAAGTATTAAAAAAAAATAATATATCAATCTAACAAAACACCAAAAAGAATGGGATGGAGGGTGAGGAAGAACACAAGGAAAATGGTAATAAAAAGAAAGCCAAAAGAAGTTAAAGTATGTCAGTGATCACAATAAACACAATTACAGCAAATGAGTTTACTACAAAATAGAGATTAACATACCAAATTGAATGGACTGAAAGTAAAGAGTTGAAAAAAGTTATATCTGCATAGAGCTAGTAAGATGATGTTAATGCAAGAAGTTAGTAGGAACTAAGAAGGGAAGTACAAAACTATAACAGAAACAACCTGCCAGGATATAAAACTCATGCATTTGTATGCATCTAAAAATGTAGCTTCAAAATATGTAAAACAAAATAGAATTACAAAGAAAGGGACAAACTCATAATTAGACTCCAAAATTTTCAAACACTTCTATCAGATAGATAAAATCAGATAAATCAAGCAGGCAAAAAATTAGTAAATTTGAAGAACAAAATTTTGTTTGTTTCGGCTGTGCTACGTGGCATGCAGGATCTTAGTTCCCAAATCACGGATCAAACCCATGCCCCCTGCCTCAGCAGCAGTCTTAACCACTGGACTGCCAAGGAAGTTCCTTGAAGAACAAAATTTTAAAGTATTATATAGTGCAGAATTCCCAAATATTTTTAAATGTAGCCCCTTGAAGAAATATATTTTACATCAAAACCTAAGTAGACAAATGCATATGTATGCACAGAGAAAGACTTTTATAAACAATTCACCTTTAATATAAATGATATATTCTGATATAACTTGTTTCATTCTATTTCCCTATTTTAAAATGTGGGTTGGGGTCAACTAAATTGATTTCACAATCTAAGAATGGATTGTGACCTACAGTTAACAAAGCACTGACCTTATAAATATATACAGCTGTGCACCCAGCACATAATAGTTTTCATTATTTTCAACCTGAAGTGAATAGCATATACAATGGTGAACCCACAGAAGCATAAAATTGACAACAAGCAAAGATGTTTATATTCCCAAGCTACAGAGGATAAAACATAAGAAGTATTAAAAAAAAATAATATATCAATCTAACAAAACACCAAAAAGAATGGGATGGAGGGTGAGGAAGAACACAAGGAAAATGGTAATAAAAAGAAAGCCAAAAGAAGTTAAAGTATGTCAGTGATCACAATAAACACAATTACAGCAAATGAGTTTACTACAAAATAGAGATTAACATACCAAATTGAATGGACTGAAAGTAAAGAGTTGAAAAAAGTTATATCTGCATAGAGCTAGTAAGATGATGTTAATGCAAGAAGTTAGTAGGAACTAAGAAGGGAAGTACAAAACTATAACAGAAACAACCTGCCAGGATATAAAACTCATGCATTTGTATGCATCTAAAAATGTAGCTTCAAAATATGTAAAACAAAATAGAATTACAAAGAAAGGGACAAACTCATAATTAGACTCCAAAATTTTCAAACACTTCTATCAGATAGATAAAATCAGATAAATCAAGCAGGCAAAAAATTAGTAAATTTGAAGAACAAAATTTTGTTTGTTTCGGCTGTGCTACGTGGCATGCAGGATCTTAGTTCCCAAATCACGGATCAAACCCATGCCCCCTGCCTCAGCAGCAGTCTTAACCACTGGACTGCCAAGGAAGTTCCTTGAAGAACAAAATTTTAAAGTATTATATAGTGCAGAATTCCCAAATATTTTTAAATGTAGCCCCTTGAAGAAATATATTTTACATCAAAACCTAAGTAGACAAATGCATATGTATGCACAGAGAAAGACTTTTATAAACAATTCACCTTTAATATAAATGATATATTCTGATATAACTTGTTTCATTCTATTTCCCTATTTTAAAATGTGGGTTGGGGTCAACTAAATTGATTTCACAATCTAAGAATGGATTGTGACCTACAGTTAACAAAGCACTGACCTTATAAATATATACAGCTGTGCACCCAGCACATAATAGTTTTCATTATTTTCAACCTGAAGTGAATAGCATATACAATGGTGAACCCACAGAAGCATAAAAATTGACAACAAGCAAAGATGTTTATATTCCACAGGTCAAAGTCAATATACAGAGGGGAATAGGAATCTGAGGTATGTGAATTTGAAAGACTGAATATAACAAACTACAGCTGATTTATTATTTGCTTAGAAAATCTAAGCGAATCTACAAATGTTTAGTAGTAATAAGTAAGATTATAAACACCAGAATAACAAACACTAATTATTTTCCTAAATGTCATCAATGATCAACTGGAATATGTAATAGAAAAAAAGTATCATTCATGATAGCTACAAAAACATAAGGAATCTAGAAGTAAATGTAGCAAATTGCACAGTCTTTATGAAGACTATTACAAAGCATTTTAAAAGATATAAAGGAAGACCAGAATAAATGAAGAGATATAACCTGTTCAAGAATGATGAAGACTTGTCATGGTGAAGATGGAAGTTCTCTCTAAAAGACTGATACTGAAATCAATCAAAACCCCAATAGATAAAGGTGATCCTGAGATTTGTTTGCAAGAGCAAAGAGAACTTAATCACTGACATAATTTTGAAGAAGAAGGTAGGAGGACTTGCCTACTAGAAAAGCTAGGTTTAACTGAAGCCACAATAACTAAGACGTGAAACTGGCTTAGGACTAAACAAATCCATCAATAGAGCACAACAGAGAATGCAGAAGCAGGCTACCATAGGTATGAAAACTGGATATGAATATATGACAGAGGCAACATCATAATCATTGCAGCAAGGGTGAGTTGTTTAATAATTTACACTGTGATGTATTCAAAGGGAAAACTGAAAATTCAATCTTTAGTGCACAAATACTTCATGTTAATATTAAAACTTCAAATTTTCAAAAGAAAATATAGAGCATCTTTCATGTTATGGAGAAAGCAAAATAAAATTTCTTCAATGAGAAGCAAAAAGCACCAACTACCAGGTAAAAGACAGATAATTTTGTCATTAAAATTAACTTGATATATCCACCAAAAGCTATTGCACAATCTAAGAATGGATTGTGACCTACAGTTAACAAAGCACTGACCTTATAAATATATACAGCTGTGCACCCAGCACATAATAGTCTTCATTATTTTCAACCTGAAGTGAATAGCATATACAATGGTGAACCCACAGAAGCATAAAATTGACAACAAGCAAAGATGTTTATATTCCACAGGTCAAAGTCAATATACAGAGGGGAATAGGAATCTGAGGTATGTGAATTTGAAAGACTGAATATAACAAACTACAGCTGATTTATTATTTGCTTAGAAAATCTAAGCGAATCTACAAATGTTTAGTAGTAATAAGTAAGATTATAAACACCAGAATAACAAACACTAATTATTTTCCTAAATGTCATCAATGATCAACTGGAATATGTAATAGAAAAAAAGTATCATTCATGATAGCTACAAAAACATAAGGAATCTAGAAGTAAATGTAGCAAATTGCACAGTCTTTATGAAGACTATTACAAAGCATTTTAAAAGATATAAAGGAAGACCAGAATAAATGAAGAGATATAACCTGTTCAAGAATGATGAAGACTTGTCATGGTGAAGATGGAAGTTCTCTCTAAAAGACTGATACTGAAATCAATCAAAACCCCAATAGATAAAGGTGATCCTGAGATTTGTTTGCAAGAGCAAAGAGAACTTAATCACTGACATAATTTTGAAGAAGAAGGTAGGAGGACTTGCCTACTAGAAAAGCTAGGTTTAACTGAAGCCACAATAACTAAGACGTGAAACTGGCTTAGGACTAAACAAATCCATCAATAGAGCACAACAGAGAATGCAGAAGCAGGCTACCATAGGTATGAAAACTGGATATGAATATATGACAGAGGCAACATCATAATCATTGCAGCAAGGGTGAGTTGTTTAATAATTTACACTGTGATGTATTCAAAGGGAAAACTGAAAATTCAATCTTTAGTGCACAAATACTTCATGTTAATATTAAAACTTCAAATTTTCAAAAGAAAATATAGAGCATCTTTCATGTTATGGAGAAAGCAAAATAAAATTTCTTCAATGAGAAGCAAAAAGCACCAACTACCAGGTAAAAGACAGATAATTTTGTCATTAAAATTAACTTGATATATCCAGCAAAAGCTATTGCAAAGTTAAAAATAAAATGCAAACTGAGAGGAAATATTTATGATGCATATAATTGACAAAGAATCGTGTTTACTCAGATAGTATATCTACAGTTGAATAACAAAATGACGAACAATACAATGAGAAGGTGAAGGGACCTAAACAGACAAGTCATAAAAGAGCAAACCTGAATGAACCATAAGTCAATGAAAACATATTTGTGCACACCAGAAAATCTGAAACTTAAAATTACATAAACATATTATAACATCATATATTGAAAATTAAAATTTTTGATAAAGCCAAGTAATGGGGACTACTTATATCTACAAGAACTCCCACACACGGTTTAAGAAATGACAACTTTGTACAACCATTTTGGAAAACACTTTCACCTTGCCCTGTTACGATGAGCTGCTCTGCAAGCCCGCAATTCCAGTTCTAGTATGCACTGCAGAGACACTCTCATACATGTATGTAATCTAGATATGTACTGCAGAGACACTCTCATACACCTATATAAATAGACAAGAACAATCACTACAGCACTGTAATGACAGTATAAAATAGAACAACCTAAATATCCATAAACAGAAGACAGGATAAGTAAATTGTATCATGTTCCTTCAGTGAATGATTCCACAAAAGTAGATAAAGCTACATGTATTCACGTGGATAAATCTTAAAATATATGATGCTTACCACATCAAAAACCTCATACATCATGATCAAGTCGGGTTTATCCCAGGCATGCAAGGATTCTTCAATATCCACAAATCAATGTGATACACCATGTCAACAAATTGAAAGGCAAAAATCACATGATAATCTCAATAGATGCAGAAAAAGCATTTAACAAAATCCAGCACCAATTTATGATAAAAACTCTTCAAAAAATGGGCATAGAAGGAACCTAACTCAACATAGTGAAAGCCATATATGAGAAGCCCACAGCGAACATTATTCTCAATGGTGAAAAACTGAAAGCATTCTCTCTAAGATCAGGAACAAGACAGGGGTGTCCACTTTCACCACTATTACTCAACACAGTTCTGGAAGTTCTAGCAACAGCAATAAGAGAAGAAAAAGAAATAAAAGGAATCCAGATTGGAAAAGAAGAAGTAAAACTCTTTCTATTCACAGATGACATGATACTATACATAAAAAACCCCAAAGACACTATTAGAAAACTACTAGAGCTAATCAATGACTTCAGCAGAGTCACTGGATACAAGATCAATACACAGAAATCACTCACATTCCTATATACAAATGATGACAAATCAGAAAGAGAAATCAAGGATGCAATCCCATTCACCATTGCAACCAAAAGAAAATATCTAGGAATAAACCTACCTAGAGAGATAGAAGAACTCTATACAGAAAATTACAAGACACTAATGAAAGAAATCTAAGATGACATAAACAGATGGAGAGATATTCCATGTTTCTGAGTAGGAAGAATCAATATTGTGAACATGACCATACTACCAAATATTATCTACAGATTTCAATGCAATCCCATCAAATTATCAGTGACATTCTTCACAGAGCTAGACCAAAAAACAAAACAGTTCGTATGGAAACACAAAAGACCCTGGATAGCCAAGGCAATTCTGAGAAAAAATGGAACTGGAGGGATCAGCCTCCCTAACATCAGACCATATTACAAAGCAACAGTTATCAAGACAGTATGGTACTGGCACAAAAACAGAAATATCAACCAATGGAATAAGATAGAGAACTCAGAGATAAATCCATGCACATATGGATATCTTATTTTTGACAAAAGAGGCGAAATTATAAAATGGGACAAAGAGAGCCTCTTCAGCAAATGGTGCTGGGAAAACATGCAAAAAAATGAAGTTGGAGAATTCCCTGACTCCATACACAAAGATCAACTCAAAATGGATTAAAGACCTAAATGTAAGACCAGAAACCATAAAACTCTTAGAGGAGAATATAGGCAAAGCATTCAATGATATAAATCAAAGCAAGATCTTCTATGACTCTCCCACTGGAAAAATGGAAATAAAAACAAACATGTGGGACCTAGTGAAACTTAAAAGCTTTTGCACAGGGCTTCCCCTGGTGGTCCAGTGGGTAAGGACACCACCTTGCAGTGCAAGGGGCGCCGGTTCGAGCCCTGGCCTGGGAAGATCCCACGTGCCGCGGAGCGGCTGGACCGATGTGTCCAATTGCTGAGCCAGAGTTCTGGAGCGCATGCGCCCAGAGCCGGCGCTCAGCAACGACAGACACCGCCGCAATGGGAGGCCCACAGGAGCCAAGGAACAAAGACGGATGAAAACAGACAAATGAAAGACCAATAGAAGTGGCCCGCCTGCTCCCCTCCCTCCCCAACCCGACCCCCGCCCAAAAATAAATAGATAAATAAATCTTAAAAAAAAAAAAAAAGCTTTTGCACAGCAAAAGAAACTACAAACAAGGTGAACAGACAACCCACAGAATGGGAGAAAATCATAACAAATGAAACAACTGACAAAGAATTAATTTCCAAAACCTACAAGCAGCTCAGACAACTCAACACCAAAAAAGCAACCCAATCAAAAAATGGGAAAAAGACCTAAACAGACACCTCTAAACAGACACCTCTCCAAAGATGACTTACAGATGGCCAAAGAACACGTGAAAAGATGCTCAACATCACTTGTTACTAGAGAAATGCAAATCAAAACTACAATGAGATATCACCTCACACCAGTCCGAATGGCCATCATCAAAAAATCTGCAGATAATAAATGCTGGAGAGGGTGCGGAGAAAGGGGAACGCTCCTGCATTGTTGGTGGGAATGTAAATTGATACAACCACTATGGAAGACAGTATGGAGACTCTTCAAAAAAAGTTAAGACTAGAAGTACCATATGACTCAACAATCCCACCATTAGGCTTATACCCTGATGAAATCAAAATTGAAAGAGACACCTGTACTCCAATGTTTATTGCAGCACTCTACACAATAGCTAGAACATGGAAGCAGCCTAGATGTCCATCAATGAACAAATAAGTAAAGAAGTTCTGGGACGTATACACAATGGAGTACTTCTCAGTCACAAAAAGAAATGCAGAAGAAATCAGTCCTAATGAGGTGGCTGGATCTGGAACCTATCATAAAGGGTGAAGTTAGTCAGAAAGAGAAGGACAAGTACGATATACTAATACATATATATGGAATCTAGTAAGATGGTGACGATGGCACATGCAGTGAAGCGACAGAAAGACAGACATGGACAGTGGACATATGGACATTGTGGGGAAGGAACAGTGGGTGAGAGGTGTAAAGGAAGTAGCATGAAGGCCTGTACTATCATAAGTGAAGAAAATAGCTACAGTCATTGCTCTGTGAGAAAAGCAGATCCTTCATGGGTGCTGTATGACGGTCTGACATGGTAGTTCGTAAAGACCAATAGAAGATGAAAACAGACAAATGAAAGACCAATAGAAGTGGCCCGCCTGCCCCCCTCCCCCCCCAACCCGACCCCCGCCCAAAAATAAATAGATAAATAAATCTTAAAAAAAAAAAAAAAGCTTTTGCACAGCAAAAGAAACTACAAACAAGGTGAACAGACAACCCACAGAATGGGAGAAAATCATAACAAATGAAACAACTGACAAAGAATTAATTTCCAAAACCTACAAGCAGCTCAGACAACTCAACACCAAAAAAGCAACCCAATCAAAAAATGGGAAAAAGACCTAAACAGACACCTCTAAACAGACACCTCTCCAAAGATGACTTACAGATGGCCAAAGAACACGTGAAAAGATGCTCAACATCACTTGTTACTAGAGAAATGCAAATCAAAACTACAATGAGATATCACCTCACACCAGTCCGAATGGCCATCATCAAAAAATCTGCAGATAATAAATGCTGGAGAGGGTGCGGAGAAAGGGGAACGCTCCTGCATTGTTGGTGGGAATGTAAATTGATACAACCACTATGGAAGACAGTATGGAGACTCTTCAAAAAAAGTTAAGACTAGAAGTACCATATGACTCAACAATCCCACCATTAGGCTTATACCCTGATGAAATCAAAATTGAAAGAGACACCTGTACTCCAATGTTTATTGCAGCACTCTACACAATAGCTAGAACATGGAAGCAGCCTAGATGTCCATCAATGAACAAATAAGTAAAGAAGTTCTGGTACGTATACACAATGGAGTACTTCTCAGTCACAAAAAGAAATGCAGAAGAAATCAGTCCTAATGAGGTGGCTGGATCTGGAACCTATCATAAAGGGTGAAGTTAGTCAGAAAGAGAAGGACAAGTACGATATACTAATACATATATATGGAATCTAGTAAGATGGTGACGATGGCACATGCAGTGAAGCGACAGAAAGACAGACATGGACAGTGGACATATGGACATTGTGGGGAAGGAACAGTGGGTGAGAGGTGTAAAGGAAGTAGCATGAAGGCCTGTACTATCATAAGTGAAGAAAATAGCTACAGTCATTGCTCTGTGAGAAAAGCAGATCCTTCATGGGTGCTGTATGACGGTCTGGAGGGGTGGGTTGGGGGGGATATATATATATGACTAATCTGAGAACATACATATCTTTAAACAACAAAACTCTGTAAAAGTTCAAAGTAAAATAAAAGTTTTTTAAAAAAGAAAAAAGTTAAGACTAGAAGCACCATATGACCCAGCAATCCCACCATTAGGCTTATACCCTGATGAAATCAAAGTTGAAAGAGACACCTGTGCCCCAGTGTTCATTGCAGCACTCTACACAATAGCTACAACATGGAAGCAACCTTAGATGTCCATCAATGAATGAATGGATAAAGAAGCTCTGGTACATATATACAATGGAACACTTCTCAGTCACAAAAAGAAATGCAGAAGAAATCAGTCCTAATGAGATGGATGAATCTGAAACCTATTATACAAAGTGAAGTAAGTCAAAAAGAGAAGGACAAATATTGTATACTAACACATATATATATGGAATCTAGTAAGATTGTACTGATAAATACACATGTGGAGCATCGATGGAAAAAGTCATAAAAGACAGACTTATGGACATTGGGGAGAGGGAAGAGTGGGTGAGCGATATAGAAAGAGTAACATGGAGCCCTATACTACCATATGTAAAAGAGATAAATATTGTCAGTGCACTGTGGGTTAAGGGATCTTATGTCGAGGCTATGCAATGACCTGGAGGAGTGGGAGGAGGGGGATAGGATAAACATATGACTTATCTGGGATTATACATATCTGTAAACAACAAAACTCTATAAAGCAAAAAAGCAAAATTTTTAAAATGGCAAAAAAAAAAAAAAAAATATATATATATATATATATATATATATATATATATGGTGCTGAATGCAGAAGCAAACTGCATGATGAGGTACTCAGGATGAAAATACTGGCAACAATAAAATATCATGAAAAATGTTGGTAATATATGGCTACATATAAATGTAGTAATAGTATAAAATATGCATGGAAATGGTGAAACCAAAACTATTGATTATCTCTGGGCAAGGAAAAGGCAAAAAAATAGTTGTCAGGGGCTTCAACTTAATCTTTAATTTTTTAAATCACAATGTCAAAAAAGGAACATATTAGGTTTTGATAGAGCTGGGTTCAGGGTACACAGGTGTTGGCTGTTACTTCCATACTTTTCTGTATTTCATCAGATTTCATCATAACAATTAACTGTATCCACTTCCCCTTTTCGTTCATTTGTAAACTGTGATGTTGTCTGTTTAGATCAATTCTGAGTTAAGTAATTGAAAATCTAAACTAAAAACAATCTACCTGGTATTGTGCTTTGCTCAAGTTATGTTCAGCTCTTCATGATCCCATGGACTGTAGCATGCCAAACTCCTCTGTCCATGGAATTTCCCAGGAAAAAATACTGGAGTGGGTTGTCATTTTCTTCTCCAGGGATTCTTCCCAATGCAGGGATTGAACTCAGGCCTCCCGCCTTGCAAGCAGATTGTTTACCATCTGAGCCACCAGGGAAGCCCCTACCTGGTATCATGTGTTCTCAAATATTCTTCGTCTCCAAAAAATGCTATTGCTTTGAAAACCTGTATTGTCACCTCATTTATGTCACTTCAATTCAGATAATTCCCACTGGTTCATCAAAGGTGAATTTCTAATCTCATAAGAAATCAAATTTTTAAATTGGTTCTCTCCTTTTTAAAGAGTGTAGAAGTAGGGCTTCCCTGGTGGTCCAGTGGGTAAAGTGTCCAACTTGCAGTGCAAAGGGCACAGGTTCGATCCCTGGCCCAGGTAGATCACACATTCATGGAGCGGCTGGGCAGGTATGTCCAGTTACAAGTCAGTGCCCTGGAGCACATGCACCCAGAGCCGGTGCTCTGCAACAAAGGAGGCCACTGCAATGGGAGGCCCACACATGCCAAAGAATTAAAATAATGGATGAAAAATAAATATAAATTAAAGTGGTATAAAAAAGTATAGAAGTGATATAACACAATTATAGAAATTTGGGGAAATAGAATTTTCAGTCACTCAAAATCCTCCTCTCCCCAAAACTCCATAAAGGACAGTTAGGACTTAAAAACAAACTAACAACAATTAGGATTTAAGTCTATCTCTCTCTAGCCTTTTATGCCTGTGTATATTTTAACTCAGTTGTAACCAGTTTGCACATCACTCTGTACCCTGTGTTATCCTCTCAAATCAATATTGCTACATAGTCTTCCTAATCTTCCTTTATAATGTGTACATAATAGTCCATCAAATCTTTCTTTGATCATTTAACCTTCCTCCTATTTTTTAACATTTAGACTTCTTTCAATTTCCTATTTATGTAGATAAAAGACCATGACCAAAAAATTAAGTGGATTTTATGTATATATTTTAGATTATTTTAGAACTGGATTTTTCAGATTACAGAGCATGATCCTTTCCATAAATTGCTTCCCCAAAGTGACCTTGCTGATTTCATTGCCCGTGACAATATTTGAAGACCCTGAGTGGCTGATGGAGCCCTGGACTCAAGTTAGAATTCTGTGGATAATTGTTTTTCCTAAAAGGTTATCCTTAATCTTTGGGTCTATTGCAAATAGACAAACTGACAAGTGCCTCTTTGGGCCTATTTATAAAATTTGGGACAATGTCATCTCAAATGCCATCTGTGTAATTAGGAATAACTCTTACATGTTTGGGGATATCATCCGCCTTGCAAGCAGATTGTTTACCATCTGAGCCACCAGGAAGCCCCTACCTGGTATCATGTGTTCTCAAATATTCTTCGTCTCCAAAAAATGCTATTGCTTTGAAAACCTGTATTGTCACCTCATTTATGTCACTTCAATTCAGATAATTCCCACTGGTTCATCAAAGGTGAATTTCTAATCTCATAAGAAATCAAATTTTTAAATTGGTTCTCTCCTTTTTAAAGAGTGTAGAAGTAGGGCTTCCCTGGTGGTCCAGTGGGTAAAGTGTCCAACTTGCAGTGCAAAGGGCACAGGTTCGATCCCTGGCCCAGGTAGATCACACATTCATGGAGCGGCTGGGCAGGTATGTCCAGTTACAAGTCAGTGCCCTGGAGCACATGCACCCAGAGCCGGTGCTCTGCAACAAAGGAGGCCACTGCAATGGGAGGCCCACACATGCCAAAGAATTAAAATAATGGATGAAAAATAAATATAAATTAAAGTGGTATAAAAAAGTATAGAAGTGATATAACACAATTATAGAAATTTGGGGAAATAGAATTTTCAGTCACTCAAAATCCTCCTCTCCCCAAAACTCCATAAAGGACAGTTAGGACTTAAAAACAAACTAACAACAATTAGGATTTAAGTCTATCTCTCTCTAGCCTTTTATGCCTGTGTATATTTTAACTCAGTTGTAACCAGTTTGCACATCACTCTGTACCCTGTGTTATCCTCTCAAATCAATATTGCTACATAGTCTTCCTAATCTTCCTTTATAATGTGTACATAATAGTCCATCAAATCTTTCTTTGATCATTTAACCTTCCTCCTATTTTTTAACATTTAGACTTCTTTCAATTTCCTATTTATGTAGATAAAAGACCATGACCAAAAAATTAAGTGGATTTTATGTATATATTTTAGATTATTTTAGAACTGGATTTTTCAGATTACAGAGCATGATCCTTTCCATAAATTGCTTCCCCAAAGTGACCTTGCTGATTTCATTGCCCCGTGACAATATTTGAAGACCCTGAGTGGCTGATGGAGCCCTGGACTCAAGTTAGAATTCTGTGGATAATTGTTTTTCTCCTAAAAGGTTATCCTTAATCTTTGGGTCTATTGCAAATAGACAAACTGACAAGTGCCTCTTTGGGCCTATTTATAAAATTTGGGACAATGTCATCTCAAATGCCATCTGTGTAATTAGGAATAACTCTTACATGGCCATACCTTTAAATGGGCATATCTTAAAACTATGTTCAAAATTTGGGCAGCAAGATGGGAAGGTTTTACTTTTTAATCTATATCATTATAAATAAACTTCTTGAAGATTGAGTTTTCAATAATGACACTGTCCTGGGGCCCCTGTGTGCTACGTTACTTTAGTTGTGACTCTTTTCAGTCTACGGACTGTAGCCCACCAGGCTCCTCAGTCCATAGAATTCTCTAGGGAGATCAAAGCAGTGATTGTCTTTGAGACAAGACATTGATGGGAAAAGAAAGCTTCTGGATTGATGAAAATGTTCTATATTTTGTTAGAGTAGTATTTATGTGAACACATGCATTTATTCAAACTCAGCAAACTGTACACTTAAAATTGATGCTCTTTCTTCCATATAAATTATATGCCTATTTTAAAATATTAAAATAAATATAAAGGAAAATAACCATTAAAAAAAAAAAAAAAAAGAATACTGGAGTTGCCATTTCCTCCTCCGAGAAGGGGATCGTCACAACCCAGGGACTGAACTCATGGATTCTTTACACTAGCCCTGCCTGGGAAGCCCCGGAGCCCCTGTATCTTCCTTTAGTATAAGAGGAGCATATTGAGAAATAACAAAATATGAGAAATTAAATATATGATCATGAATATTTGATCTGTTTGAGGGTGATTCATGAAATAAGACTAAGGGAACTTACACAGGGGCTAAGCAACAACCTGGGGAGTGGGATGGGGAAGGAGATGGTGGTAAGTTCAAGTGGGAGGGGTCAAGTGTATACCTATGACTGATTCAGGTTTACTTATAGCAGTAAACAACAAAATTCTATAAAATAAAAATAAATTTTTTAAAAATTACAGCACATTTTATTTTTTTTACCAAAGTAAGTTAATTGGGGCATATTTTGGAAGTAATTAAGTGGCAGTAACTCTTGCTGGGACATATGTTCAAGGTGTTCTTTGCAGCACTCAAGAGGCAAAACAATCTCAAAACAGAATGAAAAGCTATCATCAGGGCCTGGGTGAATCAGGGTTGTCACATACATGGTATAGAATGTGAGCAACAAATTTAAAAATAGGTTGCTTCTCTACCTACTTTGTTGGAGAGATTTCCATAAGGTACTGCTAAGTGGGAAGCAAGATGTAGAAATTATGTAATAAACACAAGAGACAAAACTAGCATGTGTGTGTGTAATTATAAATTATTAACACGGGTTTTCTGTAGGTGGGGACGGCAGGAGGAACTTGGAAGGGAGCAGGTTGAAGGAGAAAGAAATGGAAAAAGAGTCCATCCTTATAGACAACTTGGGAAATTTTCAGAACTGCTCCTCAGTCCATAGAATTTTTAGGAGATCAAAGCAGTGATTGTCTTTGAGACAAGACATTGATGGGAAAAGAAAGCTTCTGGATTGATGAAAATGTTCTATATTTTGTTAGAGTAGTATTTATGTGAACACATGCATTTATTCAAACTCAGCAAACTGTACACTTAAAATTGATGCTCTTTCTTCCATATAAATTATATGCCTATTTTAAAATATTAAAATAAATATAAAGGAAAATAACCATTAAAAAAAAAAAAAAAAAGAATACTGGAGTTGCCATTTCCTCCTCCGAGAAGGGGATCGTCACAACCCAGGGACTGAACTCATGGATTCTTTACACTAGCCCTGCCTGGGAAGCCCCGGAGCCCCTGTATCTTCCTTTAGTATAAGAGGAGCATATTGAGAAATAACAAAATATGAGAAATTAAATATATGATCATGAATATTTGATCTGTTTGAGGGTGATTCATGAAATAAGACTAAGGGAACTTACACAGGGGCTAAGCAACAACCTGGGGAGTGGGATGGGGAAGGAGATGGTGGTAAGTTCAAGTGGGAGGGGTCAAGTGTATACCTATGACTGATTCAGGTTTACTTATAGCAGTAAACAACAAAATTCTATAAAATAAAAATAAATTTTTTAAAAATTACAGCACATTTTATTTTTTACCAAAGTAAGTTAATTGGGGCATATTTTGGAAGTAATTAAGTGGCAGTAACTCTTGCTGGGACATATGTTCAAGGTGTTCTTTGCAGCACTCAAGAGGCAAAACAATCTCAAAACAGAATGAAAAGCTATCATCAGGGCCTGGGTGAATCAGGGTTGTCACATACATGGTATAGAATGTGAGCAACAAATTTAAAAATAGGTTGCTTCTCTACCTACTTTGTTGGAGAGATTTCCATAAGGTACTGCTAAGTGGGAAGCAAGATGTAGAAATTATGTAATAAACACAAGAGACAAAACTAGCATGTGTGTGTGTAATTATAAATAAGCAGATCATTAACACGAGTTATCTGTAGGTGGGGACGGCAGGAGGAACTTGGAAGGGAGCAGGTTGAAGGAGAAAGAAATGGAAAAAGAGTCCATCCTTATAGACAACTTGGGAAATTAAGTAAAACTCTATGATTGGGCCATTAAGAAAGCAAGAGGATATGCCACCAAACACTGTGGGAGAAGCTCAGTCCAAAACCTCCCCAGAAAGAACCCCCAACACCCTGCATTGTAGCACTTAAATGTCCCACTTATTGGAGATTGGTACCAGATTCTGCTTTCTATTCTTCCTATTTAGTTGTACATAAGGTAGCATAGTAAACAGCACTGAATTCTCCTTTAAAATAAAAAAGAAAAACAAAGCTTTAGAAGATGAAAGTAGACACACTGTGCTAGATGTCTCTACAGAAACAGAACCAATAGGATCTATATCTCTAACAAATACATATGTTTATATATTTAGAGAGATTTGAAGGACTTGGTTCATGCAGTTGTGGGGACTAGTTAGTGGTGAATTCCAAATCCCAAATCTGTTAGAGGCCAACAGACTGATGTCCAAGGCTATTTCAGCTTGAGTTTGAAAGTTGCCTAGAGACAGAATTCCCTCTTCCTTCTGAGAAGTCTTTCTGTCTGAAAGCTTTCCACCATTGGATGTGGCCTACCCACTTTATGAGGGTCACCTGCTTCACTCAGAGTCTACTGATTTAATGATCATCTTTACCTAAAAACAAGCAAACAAACTAAAAAACTTTGTGGCCATGTGCAGCCTAGTATTTGCCCAAATATCTGGGTACTTTGGCCGAGCCAAGTTGGTACATGAAATCAGCAATCACATGGCTCAAACAACACCAGTGCACAATATCAGGCCCATCTCACATAACATTTTAAACTGGACCAGATGAGACAACCACATTTTCTTTTAAGTTACGTTAGAAAATATAATCAGAACAACCCCAGCATTCAAGGTTCCTGAAACTTGGACCTTGATTCCAATGTCCTTCAATGACTTGGCTAAACAAATGTTAGTGGGTACATATATAAGAATTCAATAGTGTGTATATCAGCAAATTCCGTAAGTATGCTGTATGGATTTACTTGTATTAGAAGTTTGCAATGTTCATTGCAACACTATACAATAGCTAGAACATGGAAGAAACCTAGATGTCTATCAACGAATGAATGGATAAAGAATCTGTGATACATTTATACAATGGAATATTTCTCAGCTGTGAAAAGAAATGCAGAAGAATCAGTCCTAATGAGATGGATGAATCTGGAACCTATTATACAAAGTAAAGCAAGTCACAAAGAAAAGGACAAGTATAGTACACTAACACATATATACGGAACCTAGTAAGATCATACTAATAAATATACACGCAGAGCTGCGATGGAAAAACAGACATGGAGAACAGACTTATGGACATTGGAGGGAGGGAAGCGTTGGTGAGAGGTATGTAAATGTTAGCATGGAACTCTATACTATCATATACAAAAGAGATATCTATTGTCAATGAGTTGTGGGACTAAGGGATCTTACAAGGGGGTTGTGCAACCGCCTGGAGGAGTGAGATAGAGGGACTGGGAGGCGGAGCAGGAGGGAGGGATCAGGCATATATATATGACTTATCTGGGATTATACATATCTGTAAACAACAAAACTATGTAAGAACAAAAAGCAAAATAAAAATAATTAAGTTTAAAAAAAAGGTTATCTGCATGTGCCTTCCTATGGGATTAGTCTTATTTCTTTTTTTTTTGTTTGTTTTTCTATTTATTTATTTATTTTAATTTTTATTTTACTTTTAAAGAGTTTTGTTGTTTACAGATATGTATGATCCCAGATTAGTCATATGTATATCCCCTCCATCCCACCCCTCCAGACCATTGCACAGCCTGCAGGATAGTCTTATTTCTGACTTATTCTTCTCAGCTCTCCTCCTGGGCTCAGAAATCCCTTGTGCCCTTCAAGGCTCAGCTTAGATATTTTTGCTTCGTGGAGACTGCCCCATACCCTTTGCTCTCGCTTAGCTAAGTCCTTACGCCCCTGACAGATGAGACAACCACATTTTCTTTTAAGTTACGTTAGAAAATATAATCAGAACAACCCCAGCATTCAAGGTTCCTGAAACTTGGACCTTGATTCCAATGTCCTTCAATGACTTGGCTAAACAAATGTTAGTGGGTACATATATAAGAATTCAATAGTGTGTATATCAGCAAATTCCGTAAGTATGCTGTATGGATTTACTTGTATTAGAAGTTTGCAATGTTCATTGCAACACTATACAATAGCTAGAACATGGAAGAAACCTAGATGTCTATCAACGAATGAATGGATAAAGAATCTGTGATACATTTATACAATGGAATATTTCTCAGCTGTGAAAAGAAATGCAGAAGAATCAGTCCTAATGAGATGGATGAATCTGGAACCTATTATACAAAGTAAAGCAAGTCACAAAGAAAAGGACAAGTATAGTACACTAACACATATATACGGAACCTAGTAAGATCATACTAATAAATATACACGCAGAGCTGCGATGGAAAAACAGACATGGAGAACAGACTTATGGACATTGGAGGGAGGGAAGCGTTGGTGAGAGGTATGTAAATGTTAGCATGGAACTCTATACTATCATATACAAAAGAGATATCTATTGTCAATGAGTTGTGGGACTAAGGGATCTTACAAGGGGGTTGTGCAACCGCCTGGAGGAGTGAGATAGAGGGACTGGGAGGGCGGAACAGGAGGGAGGGATCAGGCATATATATATGACTTATCTGGGATTATACATATCTGTAAACAACAAAACTATGTAAGAACAAAAAGCAAAATAAAAATAATTAAGTTTAAAAAAAAGGTTATCTGCATGTGCCTTCCTATGGGATTAGTCTTATTTCTTTTTTTTTTGTTTGTTTTTCTATTTATTTATTTATTTTAATTTTTATTTTACTTTTAAAGAGTTTTGTTGTTTACAGATATGTATGATCCCAGATTAGTCATATGTATATCCCCTCCATCCCACCCCTCCAGACCATTGCACAGCGCCCCTGCAGGATAGTCTTATTTCTGACTTATTCTTCTCAGCTCTCCTCCTGGGCTCAGAAATCCCTTGTGCCCTTCAAGGCTCAGCTTAGATATTTTTGCTTCCTGGAGACTGCCCCATAACCTTTGCTCTCTCTTAGCTAAGTCCTACCCTGCATCCCAGGTCTGGTGGGGCCCTCCTCTTTGGTGTTCCTGTTGCTCCCATTGCATCCTTCCCTGCCTCCCCCAACGTCCACCCTTCCATCCTAGCACCTGCCACGCTGTATTTTAATTTCCTGTTTATGCTTCTGTTTTACCCCCAATAGACAGTGACTTCCTTGATGGCAGGGGTGATATCTTACCCATTATTGTATTCCCAGTGCCTCAGCAGTATTTATTAGAAGAATTAATAATTCTGCACACATTATAAAGTTTTTCAGAGAATCTTGCCCTTCTTCTCCAGCTTGCCATAGCTGAAGGTATTTTAACCTTGCACTCCAAAGGATCAGAATCCCTTCCTTTTAAGGCTGTCCCGGCAACTTAAAGGCATAGCTACCACGGATGCTATTTAAACATCCTGAATAGTTCAAACACAGCGTAAGGACTGGGCAGTCTTCTGAGGGAAGAACCTGCTGTGCTATTTTGATTAAAGTGAAGACTGATGTCCCCAAGGCAGCCCTTAATGAGGCCTTCAATGCTCTCATGAAATATCCATCTAAAATAAACACTTTGGGAGTATTTGGCTCAGCTCCTAATCCCGCATCCCTTTTGTCTTGGAACTGCCTCTGATCCCAGAGCCCAGGGCAGGCTGCTGGCAGCCATGCTTGTCCCATGTGACTGGGTGCAAAATTCAATGGGGTGAGGGGGTGGGAAAGGGGAGCACCTGTCCCTGGGGCAATCCGATTCTCTCTGACCAGCTCTGAGAAACCAGCAGTTTATGCTCTGCCTGTGGCTGAAAGTCAGAAACCTAGTCGCTCCCCGTGAATGGAAGAAATAGAGAAAGCTGCTCTCCAGTGATAAAGACAGAGCTGAGGGATGAAGTGAAAGAAGCCTGGACTTTCCAGCGCCTTGTCTCAGTTCTCCCGCAGGTAGCTGTGTGCCCACTCAGGAGTGCCTTGAAACCCTTCTCTGTTGCAATAACGAAGTCTCTGTTTTCCAGTTATGCTTACTCAACTGGATTTTTCTTTCTTTCTATTTTTCAGTTTTACAACCAAAAGAGTGCTACTGAATTCTCCAGCTCGTGAAGAGTCCAGGTGTCCTGATTTAACTGGACAAAGGAGCTGGTCACACAGTTTTCCCTTGCCTCCTAGCACCTGTCCCAGGTCTGTGTCCTCTTTGGTGTTCCTGTTGCTCCCATTGCATCCTTCCCTGCCTCCCCCAACGTCCACCCTTCCATCCTAGCACCTGCCACGCTGTATTTTAATTTCCTGTTTATGCTTCTGTTTTACCCCCAATAGACAGTGACTTCCTTGATGGCAGGGGTGATATCTTACCCATTATTGTATTCCCAGTGCCTCAGCAGTATTTATTAGAAGAATTAATAATTCTGCACACATTATAAAGTTTTTCAGAGAATCTTGCCCTTCTTCTCCAGCTTGCCATAGCTGAAGGTATTTTAACCTTGCACTCCAAAGGATCAGAATCCCTTCCTTTTAAGGCTGTCCCGGCAACTTAAAGGCATAGCTACCACGGATGCTATTTAAACATCCTGAATAGTTCAAACACAGCGTAAGGACTGGGCAGTCTTCTGAGGGAAGAACCTGCTGTGCTATTTTGATTAAAGTGAAGACTGATGTCCCCAAGGCAGCCCTTAATGAGGCCTTCAATGCTCTCATGAAATATCCATCTAAAATAAACACTTTGGGAGTATTTGGCTCAGCTCCTAATCCCGCATCCCTTTTGTCTTGGAACTGCCTCTGATCCCAGAGCCCAGGGCAGGCTGCTGGCAGCCATGCTTGTCCCATGTGACTGGGTGCAAAATTCAATGGGGTGAGGGGGTGGGAAAGGGGAGCACCTGTCCCTGGGGCAATCCGATTCTCTCTGACCAGCTCTGAGAAACCAGCAGTTTATGCTCTGCCTGTGGCTGAAAGTCAGAAACCTAGTCGCTCCCCGTGAATGGAAGAAATAGAGAAAGCTGCTCTCCAGTGATAAAGACAGAGCTGAGGGATGAAGTGAAAGAAGCCTGGACTTTCCAGCGCCTTGTCTCAGTTCTCCCGCAGGTAGCTGTGTGCCCACTCAGGAGTGCCTTGAAACCCTTCTCTGTTGCAATAACGAAGTCTCTGTTTTCCAGTTATGCTTACTCAACTGGATTTTTCTTTCTTTCTATTTTTCAGTTTTACAACCAAAAGAGTGCTACTGAATTCTCCAGCTCGTGAAGAGTCCAGGTGTCCTGATTTAACTGGACAAAGGAGCTGGTCACACAGCATCTTCACACTTTCTCCCTTGAGCCATGGACCAGGAAACACAGAAGAGAAAGTGAATGGCAGAGCCTTCTAGATCTCCTAACTCCACTGCATGGACCCAACATATATCCCTGTGACTGCAGCATGCTTCCATTCTTTTCCACCTGTGCAACAAGACAATGTTTTCTGAAACTTCCCCACGTAAGTGATAGGACGCTTAAGGAATAAATGTTTGCTATGCATGCTGAATTTCTCAGACTAAAAAAAAATGACAAAGGATACTCGGTGTGACTTGGAAATTCACCATTCAGGGAGATATATTTTCCAGTGACAGTTTCCTTAAGCATTTGGAAGGCTCAACCAAGTATTTTACTTAAATATGAACTAAGACTCAGGGCCTATCTGTGTGACTCCTTGACCTACAATTTTCCCAGTTGGGAAGTCAAGATTTGATACTTGCCATAAATTCTGAATCACCCACAATCACATCAGGAAGGGGAAAAATGAATTAAGACAAGGTACATATTTTCCAGAGCTTTTGTTTCAGACAGAATCATTAACCTCCTCTCTAACAGATGCTGGTTTCAGTCTCCCTTCTTCTTGGAAGAAAAAAGGGAAAGGAGAAAGGAAGTAAACACCTCTGGTTTAAAGAGCATGGAACCATTTGGGATATGAGGAGCCTACATCCAAGATATGCCAAGGAACTCACAGGGGATCATCTGGTAGTTCTATTTTTAGTTTTAAAGGAGCCTCCGTGCTATTTTCCGTAGGAGCTGTATCAATTCACAGTCCAAGAGGTTAGCACAATGGGGTGAGGGGTGGGAAGGGAGCACCTGTCCCTGGGGCAATCCGATCCCGCAAAACCTTGGGGGAAAGTCAGAAACCTAGTCTCCCGTGAATGGAAGAAATAGAGAAGCTGCTCTCAGTGATAAAGACAGAGCTGAGGGATGAAGTGAAAGAAGCCTGGACTTTCCAGCGCCTTGTCTCAGTTCTCCCGCAGGTAGCTGTGTGCCCACTCAGGAGTGCCTTGAAACCCTTCTCTGTTGCAATAACGAAGTCTCTGTTTTCCAGTTATGCTTACTCAACTGGATTTTTCTTTCTTTCTATTTTTCAGTTTTACAACCAAAAGAGTGCTACTGAATTCTCCAGCTCGTGAAGAGTCCAGGTGTCCTGATTTAACTGGACAAAGGAGCTGGTCACACAGCATCTTCACACTTTCTCCCTTGAGCCATGGACCAGGAAACACAGAAGAGAAAGTGAATGGCAGAGCCTTCTAGATCTCCTAACTCCACTGCATGGACCCAACATATATCCCTGTGACTGCAGCATGCTTCCATTCTTTTCCACCTGTGCAACAAGACAATGTTTTCTGAAACTTCCCCACGTAAGTGATAGGACGCTTAAGGAATAAATGTTTGCTATGCATGCTGAATTTCTCAGACTAAAAAAAAATGACAAAGGATACTCGGTGTGACTTGGAAATTCACCATTCAGGGAGATATATTTTCCAGTGACAGTTTCCTTAAGCATTTGGAAGGCTCAACCAAGTATTTTACTTAAATATGAACTAAGACTCAGGGCCTATCTGTGTGACTCCTTGACCTACAATTTTCCCAGTTGGGAAGTCAAGATTTGATACTTGCCATAAATTCTGAATCACCCACAATCACATCAGGAAGGGGAAAAATGAATTAAGACAAGGTACATATTTTCCAGAGCTTTTGTTTCAGACAGAATCATTAACCTCCTCTCTAACAGATGCTGGTTTCAGTCTCCCTTCTTCTTGGAAGAAAAAAGGGAAAGGAGAAAGGAAGTAAACACCTCTGGTTTAAAGAGCATGGAACCATTTGGGATATGAGGAGCCTACATCCAAGATATGCCAAGGAACTCACAGGGGATCATCTGGTAGTTCTATTTTTAGTTTTTAAAGGAGCCTCCGTGCTATTTTCCGTAGGAGCTGTATCAATTTACATTTCCCTCCAACAGTCCAAGAGGTTAGCACAGGTTGTTCAGCCCAGTGGTCTGTAATGACCTAGAGGGATGAGATGGGATGGGTGAGTAGAAGGGAGGTCCAAGACGGAGGGGAGATATGTGAGCATAGGGCTGATTCGATTCATTGTACAGCAGAAACTAACACAACATGGTAAAGCAACTATACTCTAATTTAAAAAAAAAAAAAATTTTCACAGAGGGATCTCTGTCCTGGAGTTTCATCACCTAGAATTAACCAGGAAAAAGTCAGAAAAGACTTGCAATGAGAAAAAAGATCAACAGAAGCTTAATTACCATAAAGCAGATGCTACTCACACTCCACGGCCCCTGTAAATCAGGGGTTTACCACTGATATGGGTAAATTCCCATGAGAACTGGGAGATGTTGGAAATGGTAGAGGGTTCCAGAAAGTGGGAGAGGGTTCTAGAAGCCAGAAACAACTTTTAAAGGTATTTCTGGTCAATTATCTAAAGAATTCTTAGAAGAAAGGGCCTAGAACTCCTGAGTCCAGCAATTTCTTGATTTTTGTTTCTAAGAAAACATTTCGTATTTTTAAAATACTTTTAGTACTTATTATGTATTTGTAAGTCCTTTTTCCTACTGAGGGCACCTTAAAGTAGTATAAGCACAGGCCTCTCCACCTTTTCTTTTGGGTGTATGTGGAGCACATGTGCTGCGTATGGCTCAGAAAACCCATCACATGGCCCTTGTGCTCTGCGTGAGGGCGGTAAGGATTGATCCAAGGACAAATTTGAATCAAAACCCCCACAATCACATCAGGAAGGGGAAAAATGAATTAAGACAAGGTACATATTTTCCAGAGCTTTTGTTTCAGACAGAATCATTAACCTCCTCTCTAACAGATGCTGGTTTCAGTCTCCCTTCTTCTTGGAAGAAAAAAGGGAAAGGAGAAAGGAAGTAAACACCTCTGGTTTAAAGAGCATGGAACCATTTGGGATATGAGGAGCCTACATCCAAGATATGCCAAGGAACTCACAGGGGATCATCTGGTAGTTCTATTTTTAGTTTTAAAGGAGCCTCCGTGCTATTTTCCGTAGGAGCTGTATCAATTTACATTTCCCTCCAACAGTCCAAGAGGTTAGCACAGGTTGTTCAGCCCAGTGGTCTGTAATGACCTAGAGGGATGAGATGGGATGGGTGAGTAGAAGGGAGGTCCAAGACGGAGGGGAGATATGTGAGCATAGGGCTGATTCGATTCATTGTACAGCAGAAACTAACACAACATGGTAAAGCAACTATACTCTAATTTAAAAAAAAAAAAAATTTTCACAGAGGGATCTCTGTCCTGGAGTTTCATCACCTAGAATTAACCAGGAAAAAGTCAGAAAAGACTTGCAATGAGAAAAAAGATCAACAGAAGCTTAATTACCATAAAGCAGATGCTACTCACACTCCACGGCCCCTGTAAATCAGGGGTTTACCACTGATATGGGTAAATTCCCATGAGAACTGGGAGATGTTGGAAATGGTAGAGGGTTCCAGAAAGTGGGAGAGGGTTCTAGAAGCCAGAAACAACTTTTAAAGGTATTTCTGGTCAATTATCTAAAGAATTCTTAGAAGAAAGGGGCCTAGAACTCCTGAGTCCAGCAATTTCTTGATTTTTGTTTCTAAGAAAACATTTCGTATTTTTAAAATACTTTTAGTACTTATTATGTATTTGTAAGTCCTTTTTCCTACTGAGGGCACCTTAAAGTAGTATAAGCACAGGCCTCTCCACCTCTTTGGGTGTTTGGGCTGTGTGTGTGATGTTTCCTTCGTGATAAGTTGAGGCATGTAGTGAGTCACCATGTGCTGCGTATGGCTCAGAAAACCCATCACATGGCCCTTGTGCTCTGAACCGTGAGGGCGGGTAAGGAGCTATTGCATCCACTGTGGGAGGACTAGATGGCCCTTTTGCAAATGGAATTTGGCCTCTTCAAGAATGCGGTGTGAGGTTCCCAGCATCTATTGGCAATACAAGGATTTCACATTTTTTTAGTAATACAGTGAGCATATGTATGTAAGTTTTTAGAATTGGTACTAGAAGTTGAGAGGTTTCCCTGGTGGCACAGTGGTAAAGAATTCATCTGCCAGTGCAGGAGATACAAAAGACACGGGTTCAATCCCTGGGTCAGGAAGATACCTGAAGTAGGAAATAGCAACCCACTCCAGTATTCTTGCCTGGAGAATTCCATGGGCAGAAGAAACTAGTGGGCTGCAGTCCCTGGTGTGGCAAAGAGTTGGACATGGCTGAGCAACTGAGCACACACACCACAAATTCTAAACGTGCATTGATGATTAGGATTCACCATAAACAAATTGTAAAGTCCTTCTTCCAGCCCTTCCACCTGCTACCTCTCCACCCATTATCCTGATTTCTAACTGTCCAGACATTGCCAAGGTCAAGCACCTCCCACAGTCTCCTCTCACAGTTCTTCCCATTTCACCTCATCAAAACCAACCTTTCTTTCATAGTCCTCTTAGAATCGAGCTGGCCCACTTTCATCTTTCCAAGGTGACAATTAGCTTTCTGATAGACTAGAGTTCTACCAAGGGCTTCCCAGAAAGCTTAGCTGGTAAATGGTAGAGGGTTCCAGAAAGTGGGAGAGGGTTCTAGAAGCCAGAAACAACTTTTAAAGGTATTTCTGGTCAATTATCTAAAGAATTCTTAGAAGAAAGGGCCTAGAACTCCTGAGTCCAGCAATTTCTTGATTTTTGTTTCTAAGAAAACATTTCGTATTTTTAAAATACTTTTAGTACTTATTATGTATTTGTAAGTCCTTTTTCCTACTGAGGGCACCTTAAAGTAGTATAAGCACAGGCCTCTCCACCTCTTTGGGTGTTTGGGCTGTGTGTGTGATGTTTCCTTCGTGATAAGTTGAGGCATGTAGTGAGTCACCATGTGCTGCGTATGGCTCAGAAAACCCATCACATGGCCCTTGTGCTCTGAACCGTGAGGGCGGGTAAGGAGCTATTGCATCCACTGTGGGAGGACTAGATGGCCCTTTTGCAAATGGAATTTGGCCTCTTCAAGAATGCGGTGTGAGGTTCCCAGCATCTATTGGCAATACAAGGATTTCACATTTTTTTAGTAATACAGTGAGCATATGTATGTAAGTTTTTAGAATTGGTACTAGAAGTTGAGAGGTTTCCCTGGTGGCACAGTGGTAAAGAATTCATCTGCCAGTGCAGGAGATACAAAAGACACGGGTTCAATCCCTGGGTCAGGAAGATACCTGAAGTAGGAAATAGCAACCCACTCCAGTATTCTTGCCTGGAGAATTCCATGGGCAGAAGAAACTAGTGGGCTGCAGTCCCTGGTGTGGCAAAGAGTTGGACATGGCTGAGCAACTGAGCACACACACCACAAATTCTAAACGTGCATTGATGATTAGGATTCACCATAAACAAATTGTAAAGTCCTTCTTCCAGCCCTTCCACCTGCTACCTCTCCACCCATTATCCTGATTTCTAACTGTCCAGACATTGCCAAGGTCAAGCACCTCCCACAGTCTCCTCTCACAGTTCTTCCCATTTCACCTCATCAAAACCAACCTTTCTTTCATAGTCCTCTTAGAATCGAGCTGGCCCACTTTCATCTTTCCAAGGTGACAATTAGCTTTCTGATAGACTAGAGTTCTACCAAGGGCTTCCCAGAAAGCTTAGCTGGTAAAGAATCTGCCTGCAACATGGGAGACCTGGGTTCGATCCCTAAGTTGGGAGGATCCCCAGGAGGTGGCATGGCAACCCACTCCAGTATTCTTGCCTGGAGAATTCCATGGAGTGAGTAATTAAGCACAGAACTACCAGGGTGACACAGCCTGAAAAATGGGTTGAAACAGTGTGCTGTACTGAAGATATAATCTTAACCCAAATGAACAAAATTCAGCTGAATTCAATTTTAAAAATAGTGCTTATTTCATATTATATAAGTGGCATATTTAACTGAGAAATTTTAGTAAATACAGAGAAGTGCAAAGAAGGTTATAAAAGTCACTCTGTAGGAAAAAAAAAAAAAAGACACCATTAATCTCATTACCACTTGTTAATTCCCATTAATATATTCTTTTGGACTGCTTCATCCCCCCAAGCAAATATAGATGTATAATATATGACTTATATAAAAATGAAATCAGAATGTAATCATATTTTGAAAACTAATCTTTCACTTAACAATCTACTGTGAGCATTTTTCCTTCTCATTAAATACTTATTTACAGAATCATTATAAATGGCTGCTCAAAACTCCATTACATCAAGGATCAGCTAAATTTGGGAATCAGTTCAGTTCAGTTGCTCAGTCGTGTTCAACACTTTGCAACCCCATGGATTGCAGCACACTAGGCTTCCCTGTCCTTCACCATGTCCCGGAGCTTGCTCAAGTTTGGGGATAACCTAGATGAAATAAACAAATTCCTAGAAAGAGCGAACTACCAAAACTGACCCAAGAAGAAAGAGAAGATCTGAATAAACCAATAAGTAAGACATTAAATTAGTAATAATAATTTTTTAAAAAAGACAACTTCCCACAAATAAAAGCACAGGCCCAACTAATTTCACTGGTTAAATCCACCAAATGTTTAAAGAGTTTTAAATCCACCAAATCCCACAGTCTCCTCTCACAGTTCTTCCCATTTCACCTCATCAAAACCAACCTTTCTTTCATAGTCCTCTTAGAATCGAGCTGGCCCACTTTCATCTTTCCAAGGTGACAATTAGCTTTCTGATAGACTAGAGTTCTACCAAGGGCTTCCCAGAAAGCTTAGCTGGTAAAGAATCTGCCTGCAACATGGGAGACCTGGGTTCGATCCCTAAGTTGGGAGGATCCCCAGGAGGTGGCATGGCAACCCACTCCAGTATTCTTGCCTGGAGAATTCCATGGAGTGAGTAATTAAGCACAGAACTACCAGGGTGACACAGCCTGAAAAATGGGTTGAAACAGTGTGCTGTACTGAAGATATAATCTTAACCCAAATGAACAAAATTCAGCTGAATTCAATTTTAAAAATAGTGCTTATTTCATATTATATAAGTGGCATATTTAACTGAGAAATTTTAGTAAATACAGAGAAGTGCAAAGAAGGTTATAAAAGTCACTCTGTAGGAAAAAAAAAAAAAAGACACCATTAATCTCATTACCACTTGTTAATTCCCATTAATATATTCTTTTGGACTGCTTCATCCCCCCAAGCAAATATAGATGTATAATATATGACTTATATAAAAATGAAATCAGAATGTAATCATATTTTGAAAACTAATCTTTCACTTAACAATCTACTGTGAGCATTTTTCCTTCTCATTAAATACTTATTTACAGAATCATTATAAATGGCTGCTCAAAACTCCATTACATCAAGGATCAGCTAAATTTGGGAATCAGTTCAGTTCAGTTGCTCAGTCGTGTTCAACACTTTGCAACCCCATGGATTGCAGCACACTAGGCTTCCCTGTCCTTCACCATGTCCCGGAGCTTGCTCAAGTTTGGGGATAACCTAGATGAAATAAACAAATTCCTAGAAAGAGACGAACTACCAAAACTGACCCAAGAAGAAAGAGAAGATCTGAATAAACCAATAAGTAAGACATTAAATTAGTAATAATAATTTTTTAAAAAAGACAACTTCCCACAAATAAAAGCACAGGCCCAACTAATTTCACTGGTTAAATCCACCAAATGTTTAAAGAGAAATTAATCCCAATCCTCCTCAAACTATTTCCAAAAATATGAAGAGGAGGAAACACCCCCCAACTCATTCTATGAAGCCAGCATTACTCTAATACCAAAACCAGATGAAGACATTACAAAAAGAGAAAATCACAGGCCAATATCACTTATATGACTACAGATGCAAGTGTTAGTCACTCAGCCACGCCCAACTCTTTACAGCCCCATGGACTGTAGCCTGCCAGGCTCCTCTGTCCATGGAATTCTCCAGGCAAGAATACTGGAGTGGGCTGCCATTCCCTTCTCCAGGGGATCTTACCAAGGTCTCCTGTATTGCAGGCAGGTGCTTTATCAACTGAGTCACACACACACACACCATACATGTGTATCTGTCTATACATATGGCTCAAAGGTAAAGAGTTGTCTGCAACGCAGGAAAAGCAGGAAACACAGGTTTGATTCCTGGGTCGGAAAGATCCCCTGGGAGAAGAAAGGGCACGCCACTCCAGTATTCTTGCCTGGGAAAAACCCTTGGACAGAGGAGCCTGTCGGGATACAGCCCATGAGGTCACAAAGGGTCAGACACAACTGAGCGAGCATACCTGCAAGCACATACATCCATACATGCACAATGGAATACTACTCAGCCAAAAAAGAAAGAAATTTTACCATTTGCAGCAACATGGATGGACTTGGAAGGCATTCATTCAACTGTCCAAGTCTACAGCTGTCCAGAGTGCCCCAACCTCTACCTGCAAAGGCAGGAAAGAGACTTGACAATTTGAGCCCTGATGCATCTTTCCTCTCCTTGGCCCCAAAGCCCTCTGGATGTATGGCCTCTTGCTTCTCCAAATCTGCCTCTTCCATGCCTAAAGTCACACATGATTTTCCCTCAGACCATCTGAACTTTTGGTCCAGGTGCCTTCTCACCTCATTAATAAAGGAGAGATTTTCCACTCCAGAACCCAAGAAGAAAGAGAAGATCTGAATAAACCAATAAGTAAGACATTAAATTAGTAATAATAATTTTTAAACAACTTCCCACAAATAAAAGCACAGGCCCAACTAATTTCACTGGTTAAATCCACCAAATGTTTAAAGAGAAATTAATCCCAATCCTCCTCAAACTATTTCCAAAAATATGAAGAGGAGGAAACACCCCCCAACTCATTCTATGAAGCCAGCATTACTCTAATACCAAAACCAGATGAAGACATTACAAAAAGAGAAAATCACAGGCCAATATCACTTATATGACTACAGATGCAAGTGTTAGTCACTCAGCCACGCCCAACTCTTTACAGCCCCATGGACTGTAGCCTGCCAGGCTCCTCTGTCCATGGAATTCTCCAGGCAAGAATACTGGAGTGGGCTGCCATTCCCTTCTCCAGGGGATCTTACCAAGGTCTCCTGTATTGCAGGCAGGTGCTTTATCAACTGAGTCACACACACACACACCATACATGTGTATCTGTCTATACATATGGCTCAAAGGTAAAGAGTTGTCTGCAACGCAGGAAAAGCAGGAAACACAGGTTTGATTCCTGGGTCGGAAAGATCCCCTGGGAGAAGAAAGGGCACGCCACTCCAGTATTCTTGCCTGGAAAATCCCTTGGACAGAGGAGCCTGTCGGGATACAGCCCATGAGGTCACAAAGGGTCAGACACAACTGAGCGAGCATACCTGCAAGCACATACATCCATACATGCACAATGGAATACTACTCAGCCAAAAAAGAAAGAAATTTTACCATTTGCAGCAACATGGATGGACTTGGAAGGCATTCATTCAACTGTCCAAGTCTACAGCTGTCCAGAGTGCCCCAACCTCTACCTGCAAAGGCAGGAAAGAGACTTGACAATTTGAGCCCTGATGCATCTTTCCTCTCCTTGGCCCCAAAGCCCTCTGGATGTATGGCCTCTTGCTTCTCCAAATCTGCCTCTTCCATGCCTAAAGTCACACATGATTTTCCCTCAGACCATCTGAACTTTTGGTCCAGGTGCCTTCTCACCTCATTAATAAAGGAGAGATTACAGACCCCACACCCCATCTCCTAAGCAGATTCCCCCTGTATCTGAATCCCACCTTGGCAACTTACTAGCTGGGGTAGTGGCCTTGAGTGAATCTTTTAACCTCCCAAAGGTTAAGGATTAGAAATAATACCTGCTTTACAGGTTTGCTTCAAGGATAAGCGATTGTGTAAACACCAAGCACTGAGATTTGCACTTTACTCGATAACTTCATTTTTGCTAAAAAGCAAGAGCAGAAACAGAAAACGCACACCCTCTCTAAAACCCTCGGCTTATCCCGGACTTAGTGTTAACTTGCTATTGGCAGGGTTGGGGAAGCCATGCCAGAGCTCAGAGCATGAAATTGGAGGCAGGAAAAAAAACGCAGGCACCACCTGGCCAGTCTTCCCAACAAAGCGGGGTCCCTCTGCCAATCCACCTCAGGGACCACCTGCTTCCATCCTTCTCGTCACAAGAAGCTCACCTCTTCACACTGCGATCTGCTCTGCTTTATTAATCTTCGATTCATTCAACAAGCATGTGTGGAATCTATGGCATGTGTCAGACCCTGTACCATGAGATGAGGCTGCAGTGATGAGCAAGACAAGGAGACACCCCTGAGCTCTTGGCACTTAGGACCCAGGAGCACAAAGAGCTCTCACTTGAAAGCTCTTTATGTAACACTGTGTTGAACAAACAGGATAAATGTGTCCAAAGCAACTGAATGTTTGTTTCCACTGTTCCTTCAGGTCTGACCATGCTTGGGTATTAAAAGGTCCCCATCAGGAATGAGCATATTCATATATGTTTTTCACGAAAATGGAACCTTTCTATGTATACTCTTTTCAAAATTGCTTTTGTGCTTATGAATATAACTTGGACATATTCTCCATCAATTCATATCGATCTGCTTTATTATTTTCAGTGACTATAAGATATTCTATTATATAGATGCATCATCATTTTCTAAACTTGCTCCCTCTTGATGGGTCATTGGTTGTCACTGGCATTGTTTCATGAAGATTCTCGTTAGTAATTACCAAAGCATGCTGTACGGTGCTCCTGTGGGAGGAGTTTCTAGCAGTGTGATTGCTGGACCACAAGGTACGCACGTCTCAAGGAATTCTGGATGCTGCCAATTGCCATCTAAGATGCTTGAGTTACTTTACACTCCTGCCAACAGTGTACAGCGAGCGCATTGCCCCCCACACGCACCCATATTAGATGAAATCACTTAAATTTTAGCCATTCTAATCAGTGCTTTTTGTCTAGTTTCTTGTTGTTGTTAAGTTCAGTGGGGGTCAGAGAATGCCAGTTCTTCTCCTGAATCCAATCCCTTTAATCCAGTTTTCCATCCCACTACAGTTTCTAGCTGGGCATTTGTTCACCCAAGTAAAGATATATTCCTTGGAGTCTCTCGAAGCTGAATGTATAGCCATGTCACTGTGATATAGCCAGACATGGCCAGATGGAGGTGTAAGAGAAGTGTGTGATTTCCATATGGTACTCTTACAGGAAAGAGGCATTCCCTCCCCTTCCCCTTTGCTAGACTCTTGGACACAGAAGACAATGCAGCTGGTTATGGGTGCAGTGGCAGGAACTGAAACAGCCATCCTGGACCATGAGGTGGAATTTCAATGCTGAGGGTGCAAATAAATATCTTGACATCTCACATCCTTCATGTTCCAGGATCCCTGTATACTAGCTCTAGACGATGCATTCACCTATATTTTTATATGAGAAAAGAAAAAAGTCTTCCTTCTTTAAGTCACTGTATTTTGAGATCTCTTTATCACAGCCCCCAAATCTGAGATGAAAACTGAGAAGACTTTTTAAAATGCACTTACACTGACATTTTCCCCCAGGAGTCCTGCCAGTCTCTTTTCTCTAACGGGTTTAAGTTCCTTGAGAGCAGGACGTTTATTTTCACTCGATATTTAATGGTTGATTACAAATGTCCTGTCACTTTTCTAGCCACTCACAGAGAAGAGAATCTACCTTGACATGCTTGTCTTACTCCTAGAGATGACCTATGGCCCAGATACCATGAAACACTACAACCAAGACCAAAAGAAAAATAGAAAACTTTACCCAAAATGTGTGGCATAGCAATCACCATGCATCAGTCTCATAGAATTTGTAACTTGCTCCCTCTTGATGTTGTACAGCGAGCGAAAAAATTGCCTCCCTAGCAGTGTGATTGCTGGACCACAAGTACGCACGTCTCAAGGAATTCTGGATGCTGCCAATTGCCATCTAAGATGCTTGAGTTACTTTACACTCCTGCCAACAGTGTACAGCGAGCGCATTGCCCCCCACACGCACCCATATTAGATGAAATCACTTAAATTTTAGCCATTCTAATCAGTGCTTTTTGTCTAGTTTCTTGTTGTTGTTAAGTTCAGTGGGGGTCAGAGAATGCCAGTTCTTCTCCTGAATCCAATCCCTTTAATCCAGTTTTCCATCCCACTACAGTTTCTAGCTGGGCATTTGTTCACCCAAGTAAAGATATATTCCTTGGAGTCTCTCGAAGCTGAATGTATAGCCATGTCACTGTGATATAGCCAGACATGGCCAGATGGAGGTGTAAGAGAAGTGTGTGATTTCCATATGGTACTCTTACAGGAAAGAGGCATTCCCTCCCCTTCCCCTTTGCTAGACTCTTGGACACAGAAGACAATGCAGCTGGTTATGGGTGCAGTGGCAGGAACTGAAACAGCCATCCTGGACCATGAGGTGGAATTTCAATGCTGAGGGTGCAAATAAATATCTTGACATCTCACATCCTTCATGTTCCAGGATCCCTGTATACTAGCTCTAGACGATGCATTCACCTATATTTTTATATGAGAAAAGAAAAAAGTCTTCCTTCTTTAAGTCACTGTATTTTGAGATCTCTTTATCACAGCCCCCAAATCTGAGATGAAAACTGAGAAGACTTTTTAAAATGCACTTACACTGACATTTTCCCCCAGGAGTCCTGCCAGTCTCTTTTCTCTAACGGGTTTAAGTTCCTTGAGAGCAGGACGTTTATTTTCACTCGATATTTAATGGTTGATTACAAATGTCCTGTCACTTTTCTAGCCACTCACAGAGAAGAGAATCTACCTTGACATGCTTGTCTTACTCCTAGAGATGACCTATGGCCCAGATACCATGAAACACTACAACCAAGACCAAAAGAAAAATAGAAAACTTTACCCAAAATGTGTGGCATAGCAATCACCATGCTTTATGCAGTTTAAAAAGTCTCATAGAATTTGTATGATTTCTCAGAGTTGTATAATTTGGAAGTTAAAGAGTGAATAGATAGTGAGCACCAATATAGCAAAACTTTTGTTATCTACCTATTGGGCATTCCTGCGTTTCCTAACTAAATGGGTGGTGAGCTCCAGGGGAGATGGACAACAATAACAACCACAATAACAATAATAATCAACCATATATTGATGTCTTAAATCATTTCTGGATTCTTCTAAACCGTGGTCAACTCTGACCTTCCAGAGAGACAAACAAGCTGTGATGGAAGAATACACGGAATCTGAGGAAAGTACCTTGGAATCATTGGAAGCTCAGAAAATCCTAAATCACAGCTCTTGATAGTAAATGCCAGGAAGGGTTGAAGTTGGAATAAGGGTTCAGGAAAAGCTGGGGGAAAAGGTGTTTTACTAAAGCTTAGAAGAAAATTAGGGCTGAGTGAGTGAGAACAGCTACAAAGTTGGTAACAAATTGTTGGGCGGTTGAGGTCAGCTCATTTTGACATTTTCAGATAATTTGCAGGCTGCTCTTGTAATGTGGTGAGTTTGCTGGAAGTCTTTAAGGAGTCAATTAAAAATAAATAAATAAATAAAAATAAAATGAAAAAGAGGAGGAACCGGGTGATCATTTTCAAAGAGACCATCAAGGAGCTTGCCTCACTAATGATCAGGCTATATGACTTCCACAGCCCCTTGTAATCATAACATTCCACATCCCTATGCATAACCCTAGGGACCTTAAATGTTTTTTATTGAAGTGTAGTTGATTTACAATGTTGTGCTAGTTTCTGATATACAGTAAAATGATTCAAATGTGTGCATATATGTATGTATACATATACTTATGTGTGTGTATATATATATATATATATATGTATATATATATATATATATTCCTTTTTAGATCCTACTCTATTATAGATTATAAGACAGTGACTATATTACCCTGTGCTATACAGTAGGACCTTGTTATTTATTTTATATATAGTAGTTTTACCTGTTAATTCCAGACTCCTAATTTATCCCTCCCCACTTCCACTTTGGTAACCATAAATTATGTTTTCTACGTCTGTGGGTTTATTTCTGTTTTGTAAATAAGTTCATTTGTATCAACTTTTAGATTCCACATATAAAGGATATCATATGATATTTGTCTTTGTCTGACTGACTCTATTTAGTATGATCATCTCTAGGTTTATCCATGTTGCTGCAGATAACGTTGTTTCATCCTTTATTTGACTGAATAGTTTTCCTTTGTATATATATACCACATCTTCTTTATCTAGTCACCTGTTCACGGACATTTAGGTTGCTGTCATATACTGGCTAGCATAAATAGTTCTGCAATGAACACTGGGATGCATAGATAAAATTCTGATTTTCACCAGATATATTCCCAAGAGTGGGATTTCTGGATCGCATGGCAACCCTATTTTTAGTTTCTTAAGGAACCTCCTTACTATAATCCATGGTGACTACACTGATGTACATTCCCACCAACAGTGGAAGGCTCAGGGACCCTCACTTCTGACTAAGGCCTTAGGAAGGTCATGAAAAAGGTCTTTGTGTATCATTTGCATTTTCTTCTAAAATGTCTTGAAACCTCCCAGGGCCTTCAAGAGCTAAGACCCATCATTCACAGGTGCTTCACTGTAAAACATAAAGTCTTTTAAATTTCATTTGTATTTAGATTAATGTATGATAAAAAATATTAGGGACGCCTCTCTTCCATCTCTCTTCCCCAAGTAACTTGGAAACATCGCCTCTAAATTTATCAAGGTAAATACTCTGCCAGCATCACAGAATTTACCATGACCCACCAGAAGAGTTGTACTCTGTGTTGCTTTGAAGCCAATAATAGCTATAACTGGGTTCAGTGCATCCCACTCACAGTCTCCCCAATTCAGGGAGAAATCTACAGGTGGCAGGTAATCATGATCTTGGTGGAATGGGCACATCTCCTCAAGAGTTGACTGTGGTCAAGGTTTTCTTCTGGAGCTTCCCTCATCCCACCTCCATGTCCCAGGACCCTTTGCTCAAACACCTTTAACTTAGACTTTGAATGTACTGAAATACCAGTAAATGTGGTAAGCACACACACCTAAGATGGACTCCCGGCTCTCAAAGGGACAAATACACACCCTAGTGGCTGGCATTTGAAAACAAATGAACAAAGGGCTTCATCAACATGAGATCTGATTGCCCAAACCCAGCAGCTTTTCTCCTCTACTTGGAGGCTGCACTGTCAACCTCCTTCCCACCTTGTTCAGGAAAGCCTATCATGGAGCTATTCAATCCTCCCATCCATGTGTCACTTGAGGAAAAGAACCAGAGAGACCAGGCACAGAGCGGCACAGCCCTTACGTGATGGAACGAGGCAGGAAATAGGCCCCTGATCCCAGATCGCAGCCTCTCTCTTGTCACCAAGTAAGTGCATTTTCTCCAGTGCCTCCACAGCTTCTTAGTAAAGGAAGCTATATGACTTCTGCCTTTGTGCTCCCTGAAATTCTAACACACTTTGGCAAAAGCTCCACAGCAGAGCCTTTAGGCCTGTTAACAGCAGTTTAAATATCACACACTTCAATTCTTACTGATTTGACCTTACTTGCCTACATAAACTGAAGAATGCATGCTAATAAGGAGAAACTCTGGCAAAGAACTGATCGTAGATACATTAAGCTTACATAACATTACATCAAAAGGGTGAAAGGAAATACAGAGACATTAAGAAAGAAACTCTCAAAAATCAGATCACCCAGTGGTGATCCGGTCAATATCTTAATGACAGATGTCAGGGTAGGGGCTGGGGAGGGGAGCAAAGGAAGTCTGGCTTACGGCAGTTGTTGATTTTCATGGTGTAAATGCTGCTGTCAGGGCTGATTTCAAGTTATGGTGACATCATTGAATGCAGAGATGGGGAAAGATGTGGATAATTGACTCCATGAGTAGGTACGAAGCAGCTCCAGCACATACATAATGAGGTTTATGCTACCTTATTCTTGACTTATTCTTTCTTATATCTAGTGCCTACTAAACACCAGGCATTGGGATAAATAGAAGGGAAAAGGAAATTTGGTCCTCATCCTCTTGGAGCTCACACTCTAGTGGTGAGATAAACATTCAATCATAAAATTAATGAAAAGATGTAAAATTATAACTGTGATTAATGTTAAGGAGGGGTAGTATATGGTGCCAAGAGGTCTCACAGTTGGCGTACATGCAGGGTCAGCTTACCTGACGAGTGATCACTGGGCTGAAGACTCATTATGCAGAGTGAGAGAGATCAAGCCATAGGCTGGTGCATGTACAAAGGACCTGTGGTGAAAAGAAATTTCCTATCACATGATAACATAAGACACGATTGCCTTTCTTCTTTTCTTTTCTATATGTCCTTACCTGTAAAGATTTCAAAATTCAATCAGGAGCATCTTGGGTTGCTGCAAAGATGATTAGGATTTTCATAGCAGGAAGGCAAAGATAAATATTTAATGTTCTATTTCTTAAAATAAGCTTCTTTGTTGAACCCCATGTCAGAAAGGATGGTTTTGAAAGCCAAACTTTTGAATTTGCAAGAACTAGGTTTTATTGAGCGAGAAAAGGAGTATCTCTTGAGACTCCAAATGAAAAGGATGTTGAATTCAGGCCTTAGCTGCGACATGGACCAAGGATAGAAGAAATCAAACACACCCTCTCCTGGGCATTGGATGGGGATACTAGATGAGAAGTGATCCTCCAGGAGGAAAGTTTAGTGGGTCCTGGGCAAGATGAACAGCAAGGAGAGGAGGAGATAAGAACATGCCTCTCTCCAGCACTAGGAGGCAATGTGGAAGCCATAGCAACACCCAGGTGTAGGGGAGTCTCCCCAGGTGAGGGGTCCTATAAGCAGGGTCATCACCACTCTCTGGAGAGGACCTTTCATTGTCAGTTCCTGCAGGTCATCCATGATGAATCAGAAAAGGGACATTCTCCCAGACCCAAAGTTGTGCTCAGTGTCATCGAAGCTGCCCCATGCTCAACAACCCAGGACACACAAACTCCCAAACACAGGGTGGTGTTCCTGGCTCCCAGAGAGACTGGGGCAGGAGTAGAAGACAGAGCCCATGGCAGCACTGGGATGGAAGCAGGAAATGGTAAAAGTGCCTACTAAACACCAGGCATTTGGGTTTCCTCATCCTCTGGGAGCTCAGACTCTAGTGGTGAGATAAACATTCAATCATAAAATTAATGAAAAGATGTAAAATTATAACTGTGATTAATGTTAAGGAGGGGTAGTATATGGTGCCAAGAGGTCTCACAGTTGGCGTACATGCAGGGTCAGCTTACCTGACGAGTGATCACTGGGCTGAAGACTCATTATGCAGAGTGAGAGAGATCAAGCCATAGGCTGGTGCATGTACAAAGGACCTGTGGTGAAAAGAAATTTCCTATCACATGATAACATAAGACACGATTGCCTTTCTTCTTTTCTTTTCTATATGTCCTTACCTGTAAAGATTTCAAAATTCAATCAGGAGCATCTTGGGTTGCTGCAAAGATGATTAGGATTTTCATAGCAGGAAGGCAAAGATAAATATTTAATGTTCTATTTCTTAAAATAAGCTTCTTTGTTGAACCCCATGTCAGAAAGGATGGTTTTGAAAGCCAAACTTTTGAATTTGCAAGAACTAGGTTTTATTGAGCGAGAAAAGGAGTATCTCTTGAGACTCCAAATGAAAAGGATGTTGAATTCAGGCCTTAGCTGCGACATGGACCAAGGATAGAAGAAATCAAACACACCCTCTCCTGGGCATTGGATGGGGATACTAGATGAGAAGTGATCCTCCAGGAGGAAAGTTTAGTGGGTCCTGGGCAAGATGAACAGCAAGGAGAGGAGGAGATAAGAACATGCCTCTCTCCAGCACTAGGAGGCAATGTGGAAGCCATAGCAACACCCAGGTGTAGGGGAGTCTCCCCAGGTGAGGGGTCCTATAAGCAGGGTCATCACCACTCTCTGGAGAGGACCTTTCATTGTCAGTTCCTGCAGGTCATCCATGATGAATCAGAAAAGGGACATTCTCCCAGACCCAAAGTTGTGCTCAGTGTCATCGAAGCTGCCCCATGCTCAACAACCCAGGACACACAAACTCCCAAACACAGGGTGGTGTTCCTGGCTCCCAGAGAGACTGGGGCAGGAGTAGAAGACAGAGCCCATGGCAGCACTGGGATGGAAGCAGGAAATGGTAAAAACTGGCCCCAGTGTGCCCCCTTGAGAAACACAAAGGTGTAGAATGCTTGGAGTAGGGCACAGGTTAAGGATGGAAGGACAGAGGCTACTCAGAGGACCTCTGCTGAAGAACATGTCTTTTAATAAAGTAACAGGCCCTTGCAGGTTATAAACACGAGAGAGCCATGAGTTGAGGTGTGAAAGAAATCTAGAGGTGGAGCACTTTCTGCTAAATGACAGCCAGATGGCCTGCCAGCACCTCCTTACTCTCACACTCCCCATCAAATGCCCTGCCCGGCACTGCCTGCATCCCTGCTGAGTCTCCCATGTCCCCTAAGTCTCCTGACTCTCCTGACCTCAGTCTGATCCGAGTCATAATTCTCTTTCCATAATAACACACATTACTGGGGGCAGTGTGAAGAAATGGGCTTTGTTTACATGGTGGCAAAAATTAAAATTGAAAAAAAATGTGTAAAAGAAAAATGTTCATACTTTGGAAGTTGATAGAAATGTAATATCCACTACCAGGTCATGACTTAAATAAAGTATGATACGTGGCACATATGTGCATGGAATACTGCACAACAGTTAAATGAGGTTGTACTATTTATTGGCATGAAAAGATTCTCAAAAGAGACTAGCAGATTACAAAAGCATATATGTAGTATGACTCATGTGTACATGCATGCATGTACGTGTGTCTAGAGCAAAAAACGTGGAGGTTTATTTCATGATGATGGTGGCTTTCTTTAGAAGGGCAATTAAACATGCATGTCTGTGAACAAAAGAACTCTGTAAAAACTTTAAATAAATTTTTTAAAAAAGAAGGGTAATTAAGGGGAATTTTCTTTTCATGGGGTACATTTCTGAATATTTGAATCATAATGTGCTATTATCTTTGAAGACATAAAAACAATAATAAAAAATTAAGGCAAATTGATGAAAGAGAAGTTCTGACAAATTACCCAGAGACTGCTGCGGAGGGTGATCGTGTCTGGGTTTACTCTTCCCTCTGACTCTGGACAAGTCACTGGGAAAAAAAGGGGCCCCAAACTGGGAGGTAGAAGACAGAGCCCATGGCAGCACTGGGATGGAAGCAGGAAATGGTAAAAACTGGCCCCAGTGTGCCCCCTTGAGAAACACAAAGGTGTAGAATGCTTGGAGTAGGGCACAGGTTAAGGATGGAAGGACAGAGGCTACTCAGAGGACCTCTGCTGAAGAACATGTCTTTTAATAAAGTAACAGGCCCTTGCAGGTTATAAACACGAGAGAGCCATGAGTTGAGGTGTGAAAGAAATCTAGAGGTGGAGCACTTTCTGCTAAATGACAGCCAGATGGCCTGCCAGCACCTCCTTACCTCACACTCCCCATCAAATGCCCTGCCCGGCACTGCCTGCATCCCTGCTGAGTCTCCCATGTCCCCTAAGTCTCCTGACTCTCCTGACCTCAGTCTGATCCGAGTCATAATTCTCTTTCCATAATAACACACATTACTGGGGGCAGTGTGAAGAAATGGGCTTTGTTTACATGGTGGCAAAAATTAAAATTGAAAAAAAATGTGTAAAAGAAAAATGTTCATACTTTGGAAGTTGATAGAAATGTAATATCCACTACCAGGTCATGACTTAAATAAAGTATGATACGTGGCACATATGTGCATGGAATACTGCACAACAGTTAAATGAGGTTGTACTATTTATTGGCATGAAAAGATTCTCAAAAGAGACTAGCAGATTACAAAAGCATATATGTAGTATGACTCATGTGTACATGCATGCATGTACGTGTGTCTAGAGCAAAAAACGTGGAGGTTTATTTCATGATGATGGTGGCTTTCTTTAGAAGGGCAATTAAACATGCATGTCTGTGAACAAAAGAACTCTGTAAAAACTTTAAATAAATTTTTTAAAAAAGAAGGGTAATTAAGGGGAATTTTCTTTTCATGGGGTACATTTCTGAATATTTGAATCATAATGTGCTATTATCTTTGAAGACATAAAAACAATAATAAAAAATTAAGGCAAATTGATGAAAGAGAAGTTCTGACAAATTACCCAGAGACTGCTGCGGAGGGTGATCGTGTCTGGGTTTACTCTTCCCTCTGACTCTGGACAAGTCATTCCATCTCTCTGGACTTCAGTCTCCTTATCTGTAAAAAACTCGAGACAAGTATGAATCTCCTGGAAAAAGGCTCAGACTTGCATTCAAATCCTGATTCTTTCAATCACTAGAGAAGTGACTTTGGGCAAGGGACCCTCTGGGAACTAAGTTTTCCCATATGTGAAATGGGACCACTCCACACCCCTCAATGTGGTCATGTAAGACTAACACCTCAGCCTTGCCCCATCTTGGAGCAGAGTGGACATTTATGCAAACTTGGTTCCCTCATCCCTGATACCTTTTGAGCTTTTCTACCTCTTATTGAATGATTCCATACCGCTGAGTGATTCTGCTTGAAACCATTATCTCAATCAAACCATCCCCTTGTTGCAAGAAAGATTTAGCTTCTAACCATATACTTAAGCTATAAAAATTCTTTATGCTACTATGTGTCTAACTTCTGGCATTCAAGTGAAATATTGATTTCACCTTTCTTTCCTTAAAACAATTTACAATCTAAGACAGGATTTGAGAAGGTAAGACCTCGAATTTCACAGCTCAAAATTAAGAGTGTTTCTAAAAAAAAAAAAAAAAAAAAAGTGTTTCTCTGTAGGCTTTTTTTATTTATTTATTTTTTTGGCCTCTAAGTCATTGTTTATTTTTCATCCATCTTTATTCTTTGGCCACACTGTGTGGGCTTCCCATAACAGTGGCCTCTCTCATCGCAGAGCACCGGCTCTGGGCTCACGCGCTCCAAGGCACTGGCTCATAATGGGACACAACCAGTCCAGCCGCTCCACGGCACATGAGATCTTCCTGCGCCAGGGATTGAACCGGTGCCCCTTGCACTTCAAGGCGGACTCTACCCACTGGACCACCAGGAAAGCCCCGTAGCCTTTTATCTCACAAAAATGTGATCCTTTTCTATCATATGAGAGGTCTTGTAAAAAAAAATTATATCAAACACTAAAAACAACTTTTGAAACTCTGAATATTAGGCAACTAATTGAAAATAATTGTATTTCAAAGAGAAGTTCTGACAAATTACCCAGAGACTGCTGCGGAGGGTGATCGTGTCTGGGTTTACTCTTCCCTCTGACTCTGGACAAGTCATTCCATCTCTCTGGACTTCAGTCTCCTTATCTGTAAAAAACTCGAGACAAGTATGAATCTCCTGGAAAAAGGCTCAGACTTGCATTCAAATCCTGATTCTTTCAATCACTAGAGAAGTGACTTTGGGCAAGGGACCCTCTGGGAACTAAGTTTTCCCATATGTGAAATGGGACCACTCCACACCCCTCAATGTGGTCATGTAAGACTAACACCTCAGCCTTGCCCCATCTTGGAGCAGAGTGGACATTTATGCAAACTTGGTTCCCTCATCCCTGATACCTTTTGAGCTTTTCTACCTCTTATTGAATGATTCCATACCGCTGAGTGATTCTGCTTGAAACCATTATCTCAATCAAACCATCCCCTTGTTGCAAGAAAGATTTAGCTTCTAACCATATACTTAAGCTATAAAAATTCTTTATGCTACTATGTGTCTAACTTCTGGCATTCAAGTGAAATATTGATTTCACCTTTCTTTCCTTAAAACAATTTACAATCTAAGACAGGATTTGAGAAGGTAAGACCTCGAATTTCACAGCTCAAAATTAAGAGTGTTTCTAAAAAAAAAAAAAAAAAAAAAAGTGTTTCTCTGTAGGCTTTTTTTATTTATTTATTTTTTTGGCCTCTAAGTCATTGTTTATTTTTCATCCATCTTTATTCTTTGGCCACACTGTGTGGGCTTCCCATAACAGTGGCCTCTCTCATCGCAGAGCACCGGCTCTGGGCTCACGCGCTCCAAGGCACTGGCTCATAATGGGACACAACCAGTCCAGCCGCTCCACGGCACATGAGATCTTCCTGCGCCAGGGATTGAACCGGTGCCCCTTGCACTTCAAGGCGGACTCTACCCACTGGACCACCAGGAAAGCCCCGTAGCCTTTTATCTCACAAAAATGTGATCCTTTTCTATCATATGAGAGGTCTTGTAAAAAAAAATTATATCAAACACTAAAAACAACTTTTGAAACTCTGAATATTAGGCAACTAATTGAAAATAATTGTATTTCAAAGAATTCTTAAGTTTCACCAAAGCTAATCAAGCCTAGTTAACTTTATTTATTTATTCAATGAGTATTTTAATTTTGATTTGGATGTATGACATGATCACACAAAATATATTGGGTTGGCCACAAAGTTCCTTTTGGGTTTTCTATATGATGTGACAAAAGGCCAAGCAAACTTTCTGGCCAGCCCAATAGATCCCTTGATCTTGGAGACATCTATCAAATACCAGAGTGTGCTCTAGAGGCTTCCCAGCTTTCTGAGAACATTTTTGAGGACCTCTACATAGAACTATATCCAGGGACCTGGCTATGCTGTCCCTGTGGGTTCAAAGGACTTAACCAAGAAGATTAATGTTGTCCACCTTATGACAAAGTGTGGACTTGGTCTTCCCCATACGATGTTGACTATCATTCTCATCACATCGCCCTTTTATAAGGGGCAAGAAAAATGAAGCCACCATCTTACTCTTTTACAGTAAACAAACAAACAACAACAAAAAATGAAGAGTAGGGATAGGACAGGCAGTACGTGTGGCTGGGGCATAATAGAGAATCAGCCTACGTAGGGCTGCACAGGCCTCTATAACGATGTTGGCTCTCACTCTGTAAGACACAGGGGGTTTTAAGCAAAGGGGGTTTTATGCAAAGGAACAATGAGATCTGAGTGGGGTTTTAACAAGATCACCCTGGCTTCTGTACTAGAGAGTAAGGGTGGAAATGGGAAGACCACAGAAGATCTCTTGGAGAAGGGAATGGCAACCCACTCCAATATTCTTGCCTGGAGAATTCCATGGACAGGGGATCTTAGTGGGCTAGATGGAAAATGTTTTCTTTATTTTTGTGTTTTTTTAATGTACTAATAGTGTGAAAAATATTATAAACCTACTATAATACAGTACTATATAGTACAATACTATATAGCTGTTTGTGCTATCTAGGTACCTAGGCTAACTTTGTTGAACTTACAAACACACTTTCAGAACAGAACTCATTCTTATGTAGGGGACTTACTGTAGGTAATTAATGGAGGTGATATATTCTGTACATGGTTTGAAGACTAGATATTTTAAAGATGTCAGTTATTACCAAACTGATCTTTGATTCAGTACAACTCCAATAAAAATACCAATGGGTTAATTTTATGGAAAGCTAATTCTAAAAATTACTTCACAATGTCAAGGGTGAAAAATATCCATGTCACTTGTGAAGAATAAGATGCAAAAACTTATGCTGTGAGATTTCTGGGTTTATTATAATTGTATAGTAATGAAGAGAGTAGATATTGGTACAAGACTAGATAAACCAATGGAAAATATTAGAAAGCCCATAAATACGCATGCCCACAAATATGCACAGACACATAAGTGAATAATGGCAATTACAGACAATGGTACTGAAGAGAATTAGAAAAAGAATAATTTTAAAATAAGTTAATTAGATATGTATATAGAAAAAAACAAAACTTGATCCTTATCTTATATTGTACACAAGAGTTGCAGGTGGATTGTGGACCTAAATCCAAAAGGCAACAATAGCACTTTTAGAAGATGATACAGGAGATCTTCATAGTATCAACATGAAGAAAAGCTTAAGCAGTAGGACATAAGAAGGACTAACTATGAGAAAAGACTTATAATTTGACTACATTTATTTAAGAGCCTCTCTTCCTTGTTGAGTAGGAAGAAATTTTTCTCTACCCTTTGAGGTTCTTCTGACTGAACTAAGAATTAAATGTACAAGACATAGATCAACAGGAGAAAATCAAACAAAGCTAATAACATATATACACAGGAGACATAGAGATATGAGTTTGATCCCTGGGAACAAACCCAGGATCCCCTTCAGTGGCAATCCACTCCAGTATTCTCACCTGGAGAGTCCCATGGACAGAGGACCTAGTGAACTACAGTCCATAGTGTCACCAAGAGTCAGAAATGACTGAAGTAATTTAGCATGTACACATACATGGGAATGATCAAGAAAAACCAAGTAACTTGTTGAGATGTCCAAAGCCTTCACCTTAAATATTATCTTTACCTAAAGACAAAAGAGACTGTTGGGGATAGTGGTTTGGGATGTCACAAAGGAGGAAAGCAATTACCATGAAGATAGAAAAGTAAATGTTTGGTAAATCAATGTCTGCTGGCCCATGCAGAGATGATGGGACACAGTGGACTCTAAGAGTTTTCCCCACACACCTAGCCCATATTCCTTGCATAATTCTATCCCAGGACAGGTCCTCTGTCTAAATTCTTTTAAGCAGTTAGAGGGAAGGCTCAAGTTTCTTCCTGAGTCTTTTGATCTTGATTGTTTTTAGCTCAAAATAATCTTCATATCGAAGAGACATTTTAGGATGGCAGTTTGCTCCCCAACATCCTCCAAGGGCACCATTAAAGGAGTGAAAAGTGTAAACCACCAGATAGGAGAAATTATTTGCAACAATATTGGTGATGGAATGGCTTGTATCCAGAACATCTACAAATTCATTTTACAAAAATTCTAGAATAAATTTATCAGGTACATCCAAAAAGGGGAAAAATGAGCAATAACACATTGATAGTCAGGAAAATGCAGTCCATAGGGTCGCAAATTATTACAATAAGATGTCACTACATGCCCATGTATTTCAAAAATTCTACTCAGCCTAGAAATAGACATAGAGAACAGACCTATGGACATTGGGGGGAGAGAAGAGTGAGAGGTATGGAAAGAGTACCATGGACACCTACGCTGTCATATGTGAAAGAGATAACCATTGTGAATGCACTGTGGAACTAAGGAATCTTACTTAGGGGGCTATGCAACAACCTGGAGGGGTGAGATGGGGGGAGCAGAAAAGGGGCTCAGCTAGGAGGGGTCAAAGATATACCTATGATGGATTTGGGATTATATATAGCTGTAAACAACAAAACTCTATAAAAGCAAAATAAAATTTTTTTAAATAGAAAAGAAAAAAAATACCCTCCCCCCAAAATTCTACTCCACCTTTCCAACAGAAAGTATATATGGGTGCATATGTGTTCTTGCCAGTTTTACCTGTCATGGCCTACAACTGGAAATAACCTAAATACCTATTAACAGTAGAATGGATACATGCATTTGGGATATGTTCAAATGATGAGGTATTACTCAGTACTGAAAAATGGGAAAAATTACAGCTACATACAAGATAGATAATCTCACAAATATAATGTCAAGCGAAAGAAGCTATGACTCAAATAAAACATTCTTTTCTCTCATACATTTATGTTTTAAATTAGACAAAACTAAACTACAGGATTTAGAAATATGAGTTTCAGTTATAAAGAAACAAAGACATGATTTCCATGAAAGTTAAGATAATTGCTACCTTTGGGGGAAGGGAAGGAATAGTAACTGGGGTGGGGAGAGTGGTGGGAGAGCAGGTGTCTGGGAACACTAGCGATGCTTTTTGGAGGATTTTCTGTAAATCACGATTTAGCATAAACCATTTTCATTTGGTGTTTTTTTGAGAAATTGGGGCAGTTTGCTCCCCAACATCCTCCAAGGGCACCATTAAAGGAGTGAAAAGTGTAAACCACCAGATAGGAGAAATTATTTGCAACAATATTGGTGATGGAATGGCTTGTATCCAGAACATCTACAAATTCATTTTACAAAAATTCTAGAATAAATTTATCAGGTACATCCAAAAAGGGGAAAAATGAGCAATAACACATTGATAGTCAGGAAAATGCAGTCCATAGGGTCGCAAATTATTACAATAAGATGTCACTACATGCCCATGTATTTCAAAAATTCTACTCAGCCTAGAAATAGACATAGAGAACAGACCTATGGACATTGGGGGGAGAGAAGAGTGAGAGGTATGGAAAGAGTACCATGGACACCTACGCTGTCATATGTGAAAGAGATAACCATTGTGAATGCACTGTGGAACTAAGGAATCTTACTTAGGGGGCTATGCAACAACCTGGAGGGGTGAGATGGGGGGAGCAGAAAAGGGGCTCAGCTAGGAGGGGTCAAAGATATACCTATGATGGATTTGGGATTATATATAGCTGTAAACAATAAAACACTATAAAAGTAAAATAAAATTTTTTTAAATAGAAAAGAAAAAAAATACCCTCCCCCCAAAATTCTACTCCACCTTTCCAACAGAAAGTATATATGGGTGCATATGTGTTCTTGCCAGTTTTACCTGTCATGGCCTACAACTGGAAATAACCTAAATACCTATTAACAGTAGAATGGATACATGCATTTGGGATATGTTCAAATGATGAGGTATTACTCAGTACTGAAAAATGGGAAAAATTACAGCTACATACAAGATAGATAATCTCACAAATATAATGTCAAGCGAAAGAAGCTATGACTCAAATAAAACATTCTTTTCTCTCATACATTTATGTTTTAAATTAGACAAAACTAAACTACAGGATTTAGAAATATGAGTTTCAGTTATAAAGAAACAAAGACATGATTTCCATGAAAGTTAAGATAATTGCTACCTTTGGGGGAAGGGAAGGAATAGTAACTGGGGTGGGGAGAGTGGTGGGAGAGCAGGTGTCTGGGAACACTAGCGATGCTTTGTTTTCTTGACAAAGCCAGTAGTTACACAAGCATCTGTTTCGTGATAAATCACCGAAGTCTGTACTTTTCTGTACTTTTTTGCATGTGCATTAGATTCCACACTAAATAATATGAAGTAAAATAAAAAACAGTAGCACAAGACTTCCCACCAGCAAGTCTGGATGGTAGACTACAACCGTGATACCTTCAAAAGACTTAGAGATAACTAATTTCAATGTAGATTACTACATTATTACAACCAGACAAGCTATTTATCAAATGCATGGGAATTATAAAAATATTTTCACACATATATGAACAAAAGTAAACTTTACAGCCCTATCGAAGGAGTTTCTTAAAGAAAGGCTTCAGCAAGGTAGGATTAAAACAAGAAGAAATATTGGTTTCTAGAAATAGGGCTGTAATCCATGAATATAGTGAAGAGAATTTCCAGAATGATATCACAACAACCACTCTAGATTAGAGTAGGGAACCAAGGCCTCAGAAGGGAATTTTTTAGACCAACATTTTCCTCAATAGTATGTTTGTTATTATAAATAGTTTCAAAAGACAGAGTAAAAGGCAATTTTTAACATTTAAATTCAGGTGAGAAAATGAAAATTATGATACATCACTTAGCTCTTCAGGGAACAGGGTCTTTGTGAGAATAATAAAAGCCTTGATATGTAAGCAGTTTGTTGATCTTCAGTTATTAGAATCAGCTCAGAGCTAAAGCATGGCTATTATAATTTAGAACTTTCCATTAACATCAGTGACCTTGACAATATAAACGCTAAAGTATAAATGACAGAACTTGGGGTGGAAATGGAAAAGCATATGTTCAAATGATGAGGTATTACTCAGTACTGAAAAATGGGAAAATTACAGCTACATACAAGATAGATAATCTCACAAATATAATGTCAAGCGAAAGAAGCTATGACTCAAATAAAACATTCTTTTCTCTCATACATTTATGTTTTAAATTAGACAAAACTAAACTACAGGATTTAGAAATATGAGTTTCAGTTATAAAGAAACAAAGACATGATTTCCATGAAAGTTAAGATAATTGCTACCTTTGGGGGAAGGGAAGGAATAGTAACTGGGGTGGGGAGAGTGGTGGGAGAGCAGGTGTCTGGGAACACTAGCGATGCTTTGTTTTCTTGACAAAGCCAGTAGTTACACAAGCATCTGTTTCGTGATAAATCACCGAAGTCTGTACTTTTCTGTACTTTTTTGCATGTGCATTAGATTCCACACTAAATAATATGAAGTAAAATAAAAAACAGTAGCACAAGACTTCCCACCAGCAAGTCTGGATGGTAGACTACAACCGTGATACCTTCAAAAGACTTAGAGATAACTAATTTCAATGTAGATTACTACATTATTACAACCAGACAAGCTATTTATCAAATGCATGGGAATTATAAAAATATTTTCACACATATATGAACAAAAGTAAACTTTTACAGCCCTATCGAAGGAGTTTCTTAAAGAAAGGCTTCAGCAAGGTAGGATTAAAACAAGAAGAAATATTGGTTTCTAGAAATAGGGCTGTAATCCATGAATATAGTGAAGAGAATTTCCAGAATGATATCACAACAACCACTCTAGATTAGAGTAGGGAACCAAGGCCTCAGAAGGGAATTTTTTAGACCAACATTTTCCTCAATAGTATGTTTGTTATTATAAATAGTTTCAAAAGACAGAGTAAAAGGCAATTTTTAACATTTAAATTCAGGTGAGAAAATGAAAATTATGATACATCACTTAGCTCTTCAGGGAACAGGGTCTTTGTGAGAATAATAAAAAGCCTTGATATGTAAGCAGTTTGTTGATCTTCAGTTATTAGAATCAGCTCAGAGCTAAAGCATGGCTATTATAATTTAGAACTTTCCATTAACATCAGTGACCTTGACAATATAAACGCTAAAGTATAAATGACAGAACTTGGGGTATGAAGAGGAAAAGGGGTTAGAGAGAAGAGCACAGACCCTGATATCCTCATATGATGAAGAAGAGAATCAAAAGGTGCTGCCTCTATATGATAGAACAGGAAGTAAACAAAGACATGCCCCTTCGTGGTCTAGTCCTTGTCTGCCTTCTTAATCTAGTCTTACACCCTCTTGCATTGCCTCCGGATTTCCTTCAGCACCTCACGTGTCTTCACTGTCTCTGCTCAAGCATGAGTCATGCACATCTGAAACACTGTCTTCCTCTTTGTTCACTTAACCATCTTCATTCTCCAGCTCTCTCTTCAAGCATCACTTCTTTAGGGAAGCTTTGCTTTGCTCTCCAGACTAGATCAGATTCTCCTATTAAATACTCCTCTAGTTCCCTATGCCTTCAAAAATGTAGAATGTTGCAAAAGAAGTTGAGAAACCATTGCTCCGATCATAGTTATCCATGTGTGTATCAGTCATCTTGCCACAATAACGCTGCATAACAACCATCACCAAATGTAAGTGGAATGCAACAATAAATGTTCTCTAAAAGTCTGGGGGTCTCTGGAGCAGTTCAGTGGACTCATTCATGTATACATGGTCTGCTGCAGGTCGGATAGACAAGTATGCTGATCTTGGCTGGACTCTGTCAAGTCCAGGGCATTGATAGGACAGTCTTTTTCAACAAGATAGCCCAGAATTATTCTTACTGTCACCTTTCCGAGGGAATAGATAGCTACAGGCCTCTGGAGATCTGGGCTCTGGACTGGAACACCATCACTTTCGTCTCACTCTATTGGCTGAAGCAAATGTAAGGCAATCTAAGAAGTGGGAAATAGACTTTAAGTGTTGTTGGGAGGGCTGCAAAGTCATTATAAAGGATTAGATACAGAGAAGGATGAGAACTGCACCCTGTTTTTAAGTTTGTTAAAATACACATAACATCACTTAGCTCTTCAGTGAACAGGGTCTTTGTGAGAATAATAAAAAGCCTTGATATGTAAGCAGTTTGTTGATCTTCAGTTATTAGAATCAGCTCAGAGCTAAAGCATGGCTATTATAATTTAGAACTTTCCATTAACATCAGTGACCTTGACAATATAAACGCTAAAGTATAAATGACAGAACTTGGGGTATGAAGAGGAAAAGGGGTTAGAGAGAAGAGCACAGACCCTGATATCCTCATATGATGAAGAAGAGAATCAAAAGGTGCTGCCTCTATATGATAGAACAGGAAGTAAACAAAGACATGCCCCTTCGTGGTCTAGTCCTTGTCTGCCTTCTTAATCTAGTCTTACACCCTCTTGCATTGCCTCCGGATTTCCTTCAGCACCTCACGTGTCTTCACTGTCTCTGCTCAAGCATGAGTCATGCACATCTGAAACACTGTCTTCCTCTTTGTTCACTTAACCATCTTCATTCTCCAGCTCTCTCTTCAAGCATCACTTCTTTAGGGAAGCTTTGCTTTGCTCTCCAGACTAGATCAGATTCTCCTATTAAATACTCCTCTAGTTCCCTATGCCTTCAAAAATGTAGAATGTTGCAAAAGAAGTTGAGAAACCATTGCTCCGATCATAGTTATCCATGTGTGTATCAGTCATCTTGCCACAATAACGCTGCATAACAACCATCACCAAATGTAAGTGGAATGCAACAATAAATGTTCTCTAAAAGTCTGGGGGTCTCTGGAGCAGTTCAGTGGACTCATTCATGTATACATGGTCTGCTGCAGGTCGGATAGACAAGTATGCTGATCTTGGCTGGACTCTGTCAAGTCCAGGGCATTGATAGGACAGTCTTTTTCAACAAGATAGCCCAGAATTATTCTTACTGTCACCTTTCCGAGGGAATAGATAGCTACAGGCCTCTGGAGATCTGGGCTCTGGACTGGAACACCATCACTTTCGTCTCACTCTATTGGCTGAAGCAAATGTAAGGCAATCTAAGAAGTGGGAAATAGACTTTAAGTGTTGTTGGGAGGGCTGCAAAGTCATTATAAAGGATTAGATACAGAGAAGGATGAGAACTGCACCCTGTTTTTAAGTTTGTTAAAATACACATAACATAAAAATTAGTTTAACCATTTTAAAACATACAGTTCTGTGGTATTAACGTATCATGACTGTGTAGCCACCACCACCATCCACCCCCATGACTCCTTTCATTTTATAAAACTAAATCTCTGTGACGCTAGTGCAAAGAACCAGCCTGCCAATGCAGGAGACACAGGAGACGAGAGTTCAATCCCTGGGTCAGGAAGATTCCATGGAGGAAGAAACGGCAACCCATTCCAGTACTGTTGCCTGGAAAATCCCATGGATAGAGGAGACTGGAGGGCTACAATCCATAGTATCACAAAAAGTCGAACACGACTGAAGCAATTTAGTGCACGCACACACACACATACACACACAACACACCTATTAAACAATAATTTCCCTTCTCTCCCACTACCCCAGCCCCTGGCAACCACCGTTATACTTTCTCTCTTTATGATTCTAACAACTAGAAGTATCCCATATAAGTAGAATCATAAAGTGACCTTTTGATATGTGACTGGCTGTTTTACTTAGTCTAATGTCCTCAGGGCTCATCCATGTTGTGGCATATTGCAGAATTTCCTTCATTTTTCAGGCTCAATAGTATTCATTTACATGTATGCACCATGTTTTGCTTAGTCATTCATCTGTCAGTGGACTCTTGAGTAGCCATTATGAATAATGCTGCTGTGAACAAGGGTGCACAGATACCTCTTTGAGATCATGTCTTCAACTTTTTTACCGTATACACAGAAGTGGAATTGCTGGGTCATATGGTATCTCTATTTTTAATTTCTTTAGGAAATTCCATACTATTTTCCACAACAGCTATACCATTTCACTTTCAGAACTGGGCCCATTTTTGCAATCCGTTTACCACAGGATGATTTATTTGAATAACGTCTCTCTTGCTCAGGAGACTAAAAAGGACTACAAAGGCAGGAATTATGTTCTGTTTATTCACTATTTTATTCTCAATGCCTAGCACAAGTGCTTGACATGCAATAGTTACTCAATAGCTATTCTAAATCTGGGTCTGATCATTTTAATATCTGAGTTTCTGTATTTCTTTTTTATTTTCTGATGAATGTCAGTCATATTATCAAGTTTATTCTGATGCCTGGTCTCCTTTAATATCAAATGCTGCATTCTAAAAATTGTTTGTAGGCATACTACAAGGTTACAGATAACGATACCTTCTGCTAAGAAGACTTCTGTTTGTTTTCACCAGGTGCAGGGGGCAAGGGAGGAGGGGCACCTGGAATCCAGGACCACAGAACTCACTTGCAGGAGCTGAGATCGCAAGGCCCTTGGAGATGGGCTGCAGAGCCCAGGTAAGAGCTGGGATATCTCTCAGATACAACAGGCTACTTTTAATATGTCCAGCTTTTCCCTTTGTCTTCAGCAAGAGGACTGGCCCTCTAGTACCAGAGGTGAACACTCTCCCTCAACAAATATTTGTTCAATGAGATGCTGAATAAATTCAGTGATCTTCATTCTTGGCCTTTTTACAATATTTAAATATTATGGGAGGAATGAAAACGTTGCAGTTTTCAAAGGTGCTTGCAGCTGTTTCTGCATTCTAGTGGTGGCAGCAAAATTCATCTTTGGGTGAAGACTGCTCTTTTGTTTGGGAAAAATGCTTTAATGAGCCTCTTGAGTATGCAAGGGTGAGGCCCAGAAATTAGCCCGGAAGGAAAGGTCAAGACAAGGAAGAGATAACTGCAATAACAGCAAAAGGAAAATATTCCTAGGTGCAGAAACTACAATGATGCAAACTGTTTCCTTTCTTGGGTGGGAATAAATGTGAATGTGGGGCACTAGAACTTGGAGAAGGAGGATTTGGGGGGTTAACAGACTCTGAGGTAGGAAGGGGGCTTCCCTAATGGCTCAGCAGGTAAAGAAACTGCCTACAATGCAGGGACACAGAAGACGTGGGTTCAGTCCTTGGGTCAGGAAGATCCCCTAGAGAAGGAAACAGTAACACGCTCCAGTATTCTAGCCTGGAAAATTTCACGGACAGAGCACTGAGCACATGGCACAAAGGAAGAGCTATAGATCCCTAGGCGAGAACACAGCCAATCCTGTGCTGTAATTCCTGTCTGTTCCATTCACAGCCTCGCTTCTTTGTTATTTCTGCAGCCTCCTGTCTGTGGCATTGTAGGGAACTGACCGGTCCACAACTGGGATAGCGTCCAGTGTAGCAGCATCTCAGCAGAGGAATGGACCCCCACGTTCCACAAGTCCAGAGCAGCAGCTCAGAGCTGACAGCTGCGAGTGGTGCCCACATTACAGGCCTTGAGCATCAACCACCACCGACCCCTACCGTGCCATATCCAATTGCTCTCCTAATCCTGGTCATGAAGTTTTTCCCCAGCCTTTCTGCCCTTCAGGCCTCACCAATCGGACCTGGACAATTGTAGTAGCCTTAAGCCAACCTCCAGGTCTTTCTGCCCTTGTTCATCATCACAGCTGCCAAGGTGATCTTTTCCAAAGGCCAGGTCTGGTTGCAAATTCTCCTATGCAGAATCCTCTGCTACAGGCTAAGGTTTCAGTTCCAGAATTGGGCAGACAAAGCTCTCCTCCCCCCAGGCCCAATCACATCTACACGGCTGCCCACCACCTCTGTGCCACATGTAGCAGTGTGATGGCAAAGAGTTTTTACTTTTTGGGGCCTTTTCAAAGGTGCTTGCAGCTGTTTCTGCATTCTAGTGGTGGCAGCAAAATTCATCTTTGGGTGAAGACTGCTCTTTTGTTTGGGAAAAATGCTTTAATGAGCCTCTTGAGTATGCAAGGGTGAGGCCCAGAAATTAGCCCGGAAGGAAAGGTCAAGACAAGGAAGAGATAACTGCAATAACAGCAAAAGGAAAATATTCCTAGGTGCAGAAACTACAATGATGCAAACTGTTTCCTTTCTTGGGTGGGAATAAATGTGAATGTGGGGCACTAGAACTTGGAGAAGGAGGATTTGGGGGGTTAACAGACTCTGAGGTAGGAAGGGGGCTTCCCTAATGGCTCAGCAGGTAAAGAAACTGCCTACAATGCAGGGACACAGAAGACGTGGGTTCAGTCCTTGGGTCAGGAAGATCCCCTAGAGAAGGAAACAGTAACACGCTCCAGTATTCTAGCCTGGAAAATTTCACGGACAGAGCACTGAGCACATGGCACAAAGGAAGAGCTATAGATCCCTAGGCGAGAACACAGCCAATCCTGTGCTGTAATTCCTGTCTGTTCCATTCACAGCCTCGCTTCTTTGTTATTTCTGCAGCCTCCTGTCTGTGGCATTGTAGGGAACTGACCGGTCCACAACTGGGATAGCGTCCAGTGTAGCAGCATCTCAGCAGAGGAATGGACCCCCACGTTCCACAAGTCCAGAGCAGCAGCTCAGAGCTGACAGCTGCGAGTGGTGCCCACATTACAGGCCTTGAGCATCAACCACCACCGACCCCTACCGTGCCATATCCAATTGCTCTCCTAATCCTGGTCATGAAGTTTTTCCCCAGCCTTTCTGCCCTTCAGGCCTCACCAATCGGACCTGGACAATTGTAGTAGCCTTAAGCCAACCTCCAGGTCTTTCTGCCCTTGTTCATCATCACAGCTGCCAAGGTGATCTTTTCCAAAGGCCAGGTCTGGTTGCAAATTCTCCTATGCAGAATCCTCTGCTACAGGCTAAGGTTTCAGTTCCAGAATTGGGCAGACAAAGCTCTCCTCCCCCCAGGCCCAATCACATCTACACGGCTGCCCACCACCTCTGTGCCACATGTAGCAGTGTGATGGCAAAGAGTACAATCTTGGAGCCAGCCGTCCAGGGTCTGAATTCCAGCTCTGCCACCAGTGAGCACTGATCATGGATAAAGTGACTCAGTCTCATCTGTACCTAAGGCTGTTGGGGTTAAGTGAGCCAGTAAACCTAACATCAGTGTGAGGATGGGGCTACATAAGTGTGTCCTAGGGTATCACTGTTACTGTCACTCCCAGGCTCTCCTGTTGACTGTTGTTCGCGCTTTTCCCTGCCAGCCACCCCACCCCAATGTCCTTTCCATCTAATGCTCCTGACAAAATTCCTATTCAGCCATGGATATGAAGAAAAGGGAATTCTCATGCAGTTGTTGGGAATGTAAATTGGTGCCGTCACTATGGAGAACAGTATAGAAATTCCTTAAAAAAAAAAATTGGCATATGATCCAACTGTCTTGATTCTGGGAATTTATCCAGACTATGACAACACAGATTTGAAAAAGTTTATGTATCCCTAGCCATAAAGAAGGCTGAGTGCCAAAGAACTGATGCATCCAAACTATAGTGCTGAGAGTCCTTGGACTGCAAGTAGACCAAACCAATCAACCCTAAGGGAAATCAGTCCTGAATATTCATTGGAAGGGCTGAAGCTGAACCTGAAACTCCAAAACTTTCTAATGAGCCAACTCATTAGAAAAGACTCTGATGTTGGAAAAGATTAAAGGCAAAAGGAGAGGCGGGCAGCAGAGGATGAGATTGTTAGATACCATCACCAACTCAACAGACATGAATTTGAGCAAACTGTGGGAGAGAGTGGAGGACAGAGGAGTCTGGTGTGCTGCAGTCCATGGGGTTGCAAAGACTCAAGACTTAGCAACTTAATATCTACAACAATGACAAATGAAAACATTGATTTGAAAAAGTATATGTACCCCTAGGTTCAGTGAGGCATTGTTTATAATAGACCAGGTAGGGGAGCAACCTAAATAGCCATAAAGAAGTGAATAAATAAAGACGATGTGCCTATGTCTGCATCAGCATTCACTTCTCATTTGAAATCACAGTTCTCTGTTTACGACTCCGTCTCCCCATCAAGTTATAGGCTACAAGTGGACAGCCTTCCCTCCGCTTTGTTCTCTCTGTTTCCCCAAATCCTGGCAGAGAGTAGATGTGCAATAAATATTTCTCAAGTTAACGACCATCTCCCAGCCAAAATTGTAGGATGCTCATCATGGGACCATGCATCAGTTATCTTTATGTTTCTCACTTCTTAACCCAGCACACTGGATGTCCTCTTCCACCCCTGTGAACTCTCTTTAGTCAACCCTGTGAGAGCCCCAGATCTCCAGCCAGTCTCTGAATGATTCTGGCCTTAGACATTGCTTCTTGTCTGGTGAGTGCCACAATAGGTCATTGGTTGACCTGTCATCCACTCTTGCTATGGACCAACCCTCACGCTCCACTGCCCATAGCTTGCAGAACTCAGAAAGTGTTTCGAGGATTGGCAGAAGAGGAAAATGGACAGCTTTTGTTGTGACTCCAGTTTCCACAGAATGCCAATATACATATGGTTTATTCACATTGGGTCTGGGTTAGCAAGAGTCTAGAGAATTCAGTGGGAGTGTAGAAACAGGGCCAAACCATTACTGTCCACAGAACACTTCATTACAAAGGAAAACATCCACTTAAGTAAAAGATAAAACAAAGCAGCTTTCCAACTTTATGAAGTTGAATATTTCTTATTTCATTATACTTTTGAGTTAAAAATGTAGTACATGACCTCAAAAGGATGGTCAAGGATATCCGTTTCCAACACATAGTCTCAGTCCTATTGGAACTGAGGAAAGAGATAAGTTCAGTAGACACTGAAAATAATAATTGCTTTGTCCTGCCAAATGGTCTGACGGTAACATAAATCAACCCCATTGGTGAGTTTGTGGAATGCACACAAGCCCACCCAATCCCCAAACATGGCTTATTGTTGGTGAGCAGAATCCATCTGTATTTTATATCATGTAAGATTCAGGAGACTGATTACATTGTCTTTTTTCCCTTTTGCAAGTTTTTCTTTAACTGAAGTAGCATTGGTTTGTAACATTGCATCATGTGTACATTATATTTCTATTGCTGCATACCCTGCAGTGTGCTCACCACCAAAAAGTTAGTTTCCATCCATCACCATAAAATTGATCCACTTTTCCCCTTCTTCTCTGTCCCTTTCCCTCTGGTAACCACTACTCTGTTCTCTATATTCACTTGGGTTCGCTTGATCCATTTATTTTGTTTGTTTTTTTTATATTCCATCTTATGAGTGAAATTATACAGTATTTGTCTCTGCTCGATTTATTTCACTTAGCATAATATCCTCAATGCCCATTTATGATGTCACAATGACGAGATTTCATCTTTTTATGGCTGAGTGGTATTCCATTATATATATATATATATACATATATATATATATGTATGTATATATATATATATATGTACCACATCTGCTATATTTATTCATTTCTTTACAGGCATTTTCATTGCTTCCATATGTTGGCTATTTACTGTAAACATTGCCTCAGTGGCCCTAGGAACACACAAATCTTTTCAAATCAATGTTTTCACAGTCTGGATAATTTCCCAGGAGCAGGACAGTTGGAATTGCTATATATAGTAGCTCTATTAGTTTTGTTAGGCATTTCCATACCGTTCTCCATAGTAGCAGCATGAGAACTCTCTTTTCTCCACATCCTCTCCAACACTTGTTATTTCTTGCTCTTTTGATGAGAACCATTCTAATGGGCTTGAGGCAATATTTCATTGTGGTTTTGATTTCCATTTCCCTAATAACTAGTGGTGTTGAACATCTTTTCATATGCC